>OY998154.1:1945894-3263227 GCA_963921925.1 Sphagnum tenellum
CAAGCTACAAGCAAAATACAAATTGCAACCAAGCTACAAGTTGTAACCAAATTGCTATAAACTACAAGCTATAACTAAATTGCTACACACTCCAACCAAACTATTGTAGGCTCCAAGCTACAAGTTGTAACCAAATTACAATTTGTTGCACATTCCAACCAAATTGTTACATGTTACAAACCAAACTATTACAAACTATAAGTTACAACCAAACTATTGCTAGCTACAAGTTGCAACCAAATTACTGCACGTTGCAACCAAATTACCACAAGTTACAACCAAACTATTGCAATCAAGCTCCAATGAAGTTGTTGCAACCAAGTCACAAGCTACAAACAAACTTCAACTCACAATAAAGTTTTGATCTGCAACAAAATCTTTAAACCTTAATTAGTGCAAGCTACAACCAAACTAAAAGCTGGATATGCAATTGTTCATAACTGGGGCACTATGCATGTTGATAACTGGCGCTCACACATATATCTGACCAACACTGGTAGGAACCTGGACTAGTGTCAATTTTCAGCTGCCTATTCAATAAAGGGCAGTCAACCAGGATGTGAGCTGTCTATGGCAGGTGTGACGATGGGTATGAAGCTCCGTCCAATTGTTTGTTTTCCTCAGCCCATGGATCAGGCTCAAGAGGAGTTAGAGGCGCCCTCCAAAGTCAGGAGGAGGATTCCAAACAAGCGAGAGAAATTAGTGCGTTTTGGTCTGAGTCAGTGTGTGAGAGATGGAGAAGAGTGAGGCAGAGTGACTAGTCTGCAACAAGCTAGTCCTAAGGCGAGGAGATTTCAATAGCTAAGGTTAATGGTACTTGGATACTTTGCAATGCCCCAGGGCATTCTGAAAATAAGGGCCCTCGAGGCACAAGCCAGGGCGAGGCCTGTCTTCCATAAATGGCCAAGCCCAAAGGCTTTACATAGCATAAAGCCTGCTCACAAGAACTGCCTCGAGAATGGGGCGGGGGTCAAGCTTCTCCCTTGTACCTGTGGGTCCAAGTTGACCCATGCCAGTATCTGCCCCGGTACCCGTGAGCTTTATGAAAAACCTAAACCCAGGTACCCATGCGCTTTTCAAAGCCTTCCTTACAGAGAGGAGGAAAAATTCTACAGAGGGAAGTAGCCTCCAACTACACTAAATTTTTGGGAGTGGGGCTTTATGTTATGGTTTTGGGTGTAAATTTGGTTTTGCAAGTTGTCGCCCTTTACCCCTTTTGAATTTTGCTATTCTTGGCACTTGGCTATTGTTTCCTTCTTTATTGTAGGGGTTGAGATTTGTTGTTTGTTTCCAACTTATCTAGTTGTTGTACTACCAACATTATCATAGCTTTCCTCTCTACAGTTGTAGTAGTGCACTTTCCACAGCCTCGTCTGTGAGTAACATGTGATAAAATCACTAGATCTGGCTTTGGTGATGAAAAATCTAGCTCTTTCTTTCTCTCAATAGAGTCACTTTAGGCTCTTAGGTTTGGGTTCGTAACCACATCCTTGGAAAGACACCTCTTCTCACCCATCAATAGGTCATTGGAACCCCCACAAATACCTGATCGAGGGATGAAGTCGCCATGCACTTGTGGGATTCCCAATGAAACTCCAAAATTCCCTCTCGCTTCTGTTGGGGAGGGGGATTTCCATTTTTTAAGACATGTGCCCTATACTGTGAAAAAACTGTTACTATAAAGGGGTAGTAAGGAACGGGTAAGTTTGAAAGTATTTGCTAGCCAGATGTAATGATTAATTAGGTGGGTTTCGATTTTGATTTTTTTTTGGGGGTTAGGTTATATTTACTCATGGTTTTATTGTTTATTCCAAGCAGCTTAACAACTTACCTCTCTTACACTCCTCAACCACCCCCCCTCCCTCCCCCCAAGAGTTTGACAATAAGCTTTGTGAAGCTAAGTGCGGATAAGAATCTCCTTCCCTCATGCCAATCTATGTTTTGAGGTGCATTCTACATGCATCTTTGCAACAATCTCAACTCAAATTGTTTCAATCTTGGGTGATGAATTTCAAGGATAGAGACCAACCTCAGACACTGTGTGTCAACCACCACTAGACTAAACTCAACCCAGAGTTAACAGTAATGTGATCATGTACCAGTGTCAAATCCTCATCTCATCAACAACAATTGGAAATCCATTTCCCAACTCATGTTGGGCAACCTAGCAACATAAAGCAAATCTCACTGATGTGTTGGATTCTGATTTGTCCAGACCTCTTGAGAGTCTCAAGATATCCAAGGGAGAGTATCAAGCAAGGGTGTTAACTTCATTTGTAACCTTAGGTATTTGGTGTGGGGCGGGGGTCAAAGTTGGTGTTGCATGATTTAGAGAATATAGAAACCCGTATGTTTCTATGAGGATGCCCCTTTGTCTAGCTGACTATGATTGAGTTCAATTCTTGATCCCCTATTGGAGGGTGGAATTGCACCAAGGAATATAGTAAAAGAGTTTTGCACTGTGAGCAAACCAAGGCTAACAAGTAAATGCTGTTTATTCCAATTCCCAATTTGGGTTCAGTTCAGCATTAGGTTATACTAGATAGTAAAGGTGACTTAATATAACCAATCCATAGTTTACTAACTAATCAAAAGCATGTGTGTCACCTAATGGTCAAATCATCAATTCATAGTATTTATTTAGTTGACTAACTAGCTACTCAAAACTGGCCCCTCTGGAAATGTGGTTGCCACATCCCAACTCTCACTACTGCTCAACCCTCACCCATCCCCTCATCTGACCTGCTGGTAGCCCTGGGTATATGAGTAACTATGATTTCAATGTGTACTCTGACTTGGTAGGATGGTTTATATTGTTGTTTAACCCCTAAGTGCATGGAGCTTACTCAAAGCTTTTTAGCATTCCCACAGCCTAGATTGTGAAAAAATTAAAAATCTAACTGATGCATTAGGCAATAAATCAGCCAAGATCGTGGGTGAGTTAGGACAAAATTTTGAGGCTCAATAGTTAAGGGGGTATGACGAGATCTAACACTTTGATTGGCACCATCTAAAGGTGGGCAGTGTTGTCAAGGCCATTATCAAACACTTCAACATCAGTGCAGCCTACAATGGACTAGTGAATGGCGAAATTAATCAAACAATACCCAAAATATAAAATCAAGCCAACATTTGATTCATATGACTCTACACCACCTTGCAATTGTGAGAGGTACAAAGGGGGCTGAAAACTGTGACACCCAATCAAAACTTGGGTACAACCACATTCCAACTGATTAGACTAACCCTTCCTGGTCATTTGCTCACATCCCATATAGGCGCAACAAATGCTAAAACTTACCAGTGTGTGATTGTTTAGTTCTTAGCTTTGGGCAAAACCCTCACCCCTTGAAAGGTCGTTGCATTCCTTGTTGATAATAAACCCTTGCCCCCTTAAATTGACATGGAATTTTCCAATCAACAAGGCATTTGAAGCTTATTACCACACTCTACATCGCCTGACAAAAAAATTAATGTTCAAAAAAATGTTTGCTAGATCAATTTTTATTTTATTTTAAAAACCATTGTTGGTTTATCAAGTGTTTAAGGGTTAATGGGAATTTTTAAGTTATCATCCTTATTTTTAAAAACTCGTAATTTATAGTGAAAAGTCATTCAGTGATGTTTAGTTTTCAAAAGATTTTGAAATGTTTCTATGTAAGAATTGTGTTTCAATATTTTGTTGCACAATAGCCAATCACAATAAGTTTGGGAACTTTGCAATGCACCTCATATCATATTTAATAAACTGATCTAAAAGTGGAAAGATGGAAACTAGTGTGAGTTCTTTGTGACTTTAATTACAGATAGATGTGCTAGGGAAAGTTTTTTGTGAATAGATATTAATTTCTTGTGAATTTCATGGCGTAGTTTTGATATTTTGTGAATGTGAAGATTCATGTTGCATGTGATCAAAACATAATAGATGTAGACATGCACTTAGCACATGCACGACCATATGTGTAAATGTAACTTCCTATTATGAGCCACTATGCATGAAAAAATAACTATTTTAAAAGAATGTGATTTTAGAAATGTTTATTGACAATGATTTTACAAAATTCTAAAGGCATATTATATTATATGATGATTAATGTTTTAAACTACTTCTAAAAATTACGTATCAACTTCATGATTGAAAAAGGACTAGTGTCCAATTTTAAGTTGGATAAAACATTGATTTGGATGAACAAAAAATTGAAATGTTTCATCTAGATTTTCTCTCAATGTAGTCTTCCTTGTTTCATTCTCCTCCATGTTGTGTTGTGAATTGGCTTTTTGTATTTACAACATTTGCCCTTTGGTAACATCAACACATATATTGACCCAATGCCATTCATGAGCAAGTTCTTCATTTTTGGCATAATAAGCAACCTTTTATTTCTCTTAGTCATGAACTATTGTTTGTGTTGTCTAATTTCACTAGGAGTTTGAACTTGTTTATGCAATGGACATGTTTAATTTTCCTTACACAAGTATATTTAACATCACTTATCATCTTTGTCATCAATGCAATAACCTTGTTGCAATGAATTCAAAGTATTTTTCACAAGATGAATTGGTACTAAATATGCATATGTATGCTCTTATCATGGAATTTATGATTAGTAATGAATGTGAAAACATAAATCAATTATCTCCATAAGTCTATTAAGATGACTTTGTTTCAAATCATCTAATAAGCATTTAAACAACTTTGAGCATTGCTTTAAAAAATGTCATATACTTGAAAATAAATTTGATGTTGGAAAAAAATATAGCTTGTTGTTTGGTATTTGCCAATTCCATTAATTGATTAATTAGAAGGAAACAATAATAGAAGGTGGAGCAATGTGTGTCAACATCACATCCATCATCAATAATGGAATAGTTGCAAGCAATGTAGTCCCATTTTGAATAGTCTTCATATTTAATATGAATTTGAATAATATGATTTATGTTTATGAAATGACCATGATTATTTCAATTAAATTTCAAACTTAAATGGGTATTATTTTGAAACATTAATTTGTTATAAAAATAATAAAGGTAAGTTGAATACAATGAATACATGTTGAAAGTTCTATAAGGTGAAGGGAATTTTATCAAAGGTTAAAAGAGACCAATAGTTGGTTTAAACATCATTGGACACAATGATTGTTGGAAAAATTAGATGGTTGAAATTAACTAAGTTTTAGGCTCCAATCAAAGGGTTTATGAACTCCTCTCTCATCTTGCAAGAAAACCAACTCCTTAAGTCCTAACCTAATCAAATTTTATTTTCAAATTATGACCTAAATTTTCAATTTGAAGAATGATATTCTAAACATGTGCATATTCCAATGACAATGATAATTGGGACTGATTGATTCTTTTTCATCATTAAATCAATTACACTATGGTCATTGATTACGATAATTACAAATGGTCGTATGGTTGACAATTATGTATCATAATGATATTTTTGTCAATTATGTGTCTAAATGATGAAAGTTTAGGCAATCCTTCCTAGGAAATGTGTTTCTTTAAAGAGTTCAGGTCCAAAGATGGGATTCAAAGAAGTAAGTTTTGGGAGCAGCATATTCGTGGGACCAAAGCCCTTAAACATGTGGTTTATAGGTTATTTCTAATCCAACCATTTGTATGATCCATTGTGAATTGCATTTTAATCTTCCAATGGCATTTAGATTTCATTGCCACTAACTTTGTAATGTTTTTTAACCATTCCAAGTATTTCCATTTTGTGTTTTTTCAGAGGGGTGCCATGTCTGAAATTTCAAGACTCCTCAAGATATGGAAAGATCCCAAGACAAATAACATAATGTATAGGAAGGACATGTTGAGAGATTGGAGCTCTCCACATCTCTTGGATTGTGGTTGGTATCTTGACTACCCAAATCAGAACATTCTTTCATTAGAGTTTGGGATTTGGGATAAACATGAACCAGGATTTTTTCAAGGAGTTAAAGCCTTGGAGAAGGAAACACCAACCAAGAAGATATTGGAGGGGGGCAAGAGGAAGGGAAAGAAACAAACTTTAGAGTCCTCACCACAGATGCAAAACAAGGAAGATGTTCCCATTCAATCCTAGAAAGAAACAAAGCTTGGCGTGGGCGTGGCATCTGTTTAAGAAATTTTAGTGACTTCCAATTGGACCATCCCAACTGAAGAAGAGGCCACAACTTAAACCTCTAGGAGTTTTGATCTCCTCATAAAAGCGCCAAAGAAAAAGATAGGAGGAAACCACCCCTGGTGCAAGAAGATAAAGTATTGAGAAGCGAATTCCATTGCTCATCCTTTGTTGGTTCCCAATTCTACTCATTACCATTCCATTGTGAGATTGATGAATGTTTCTTGGGCCTCAATTCTTGCATCTCGAATCCAGACTTGAATATGGTTAGTTGAACATTTAAACATTACAGATTGCATCAAGGAGGTAATTCCATTTCCAGTCTTTTGACTTTTCATTGATATTTTGAGTAGTTTCTTAAGACAAAGTTTTTTTTTCCAAGACTATGTGGATTGCAAAGGAATCTCGGGTTTCAACTTTTGACACTGAATTTGAGGGCCAAGAGCACATGGTTGTGGGTTTCTAACTTTTGGTATTGAAAGTTGAAGACTAAGAACTTAGAGCTTTTGGGATTCAACTTTCAATGCCAAAAGTTGGATCCCAAGAGGATAAAGCTTTTGGGTTTCAACTTTTGACAATAAACATTGAATGCCAATAGCTTACATCAATTATATATACAACGTTATTTATTTCTTTGATGTTAATTGGATTAATCTTGACCTTTTTTTAGATTAATTTGTGTAATCCATCTTGTAAATAATTTTGTTTTTTTGGTTACTTCTGAGAATAAGGTTGACCTTGTCATTACATATGTACCATTTAATCTCCCAATTTTGCATGTCTTTGAGCCACTATCCTTCATTACTCCTTGGAATAGGCAAGTGGATAATTTTATCAAATCCAATGTGTTTTTTGCAAACAAGTTTTTATTTGATGATGAAACCATCATTATCATGCATGCAAATGACTTGCAAGTGTTGAAGGAGATTTGATCCTTCTTGGAAAACTACCATTTGAAAGTTCACATGAAGTGGGTTGTTGTTAACTCAAGCCCCCAAATGAATAGCAAGAATCCATCTTCTTAAGTACCACGGATTTTTCTTTCTACATGTGTTTTCTTTCTTTGCATTCATTGAAATTTGGGATTGACATGAATTCTGTTTTTTTCTTGTAGACTCTTGTAAATTGTGTCACCCTTCTCGTGAGAGATCCAATTCCATGCACCATGCTTTCCCTGAGGTTTCAATTCTCCACCCCTTTTGCCAAGCTAGTTCATACAGGTCTTAATCATGAGGCTAAAGATGTCCTCTACAACTACGTTGATGCCACCTCAATGACCAGATCCCAAATTGGATGGGCTTTCAGGGCAATGAAGGAGTTCCATGTGATCACATTGCAAGTTTTTATCAATGTTTATTCGCCACCAAATTCTACAATTGTGGACCTTAATTGCGAGACATGTATTTGCTTTCATCCTTCTCTTGTTTTTTTGGATTCCAAGTTATTTGTGCAACATTTTGTGTCTCTAACTTTTGCATTTGATTTTTCTTATGTGTTGAATTGTATTCTTGCTTGTTGTGCATTGGGGAGGTCGATCCTTGCACTTGAGGTTGATTATGAGATCTTTGATGAAGTTTTGAAGCCATTTTTGGATGCAAAATCAAGCGAAAATATTGTCAAGCCTAGCTTCAACCTTGATGACAATTCTCCAATCCAGAGGAAAACTGTAATTAATTTTGATTGTGAATAAATCTAGCTACATCCATTTACTTATGCAACTTAAAAATTTCAATGTTTTCAGCTATTTTTAATGTTATGGTTTTTGTCTATAAAGAAGCCAACAAATTGAAAAGATGACAAGTGCCATTTTTTGTTCACCCTAGTTTCCTTTAGAATCCTCGTCAAAGTTTTTTCTTGCCTCCATATGCCAAGGCTTTTGTAGTTGTGTTGGTAGACCTATGTTGCATTCCCCCATCTCTAGGACCTAGGACCCATTACCATCTTGGTGTTGAGATATTCATTGGTGATGAAGCAAGAAAAGCTAATGTTTAAAACGTTTATGGACTCCTTTTGCCTTTGATTGTATTGTGCTTATACTTAATCAAAACACGACTTTTCCATTCTTTTTTTTTCCTGAGCAACAACTCTTTGAATCCCTTTGCATGAGTTCTTCAAAATCTAATTTCTCTTATGCATCTTGCCTCTCTATAAAAGAATTATACTTTGTAGGTTTTCAATTATTGATTAAACAACTCTTCTACTAATATATTTTCCAAGTTGTTCCATTTGGAAACAATTCAAAAAGTGGCAAAGAAAAAAATATTTTATAGAATCTAAATTGTTCTATTCACAACAACAAAAACTTGAAAAAAGTCTTAAATATTATTTTTTTTGTAACAGGTTTAGAGGTATTATGAAGTTATTTATAATTAGTACCAAAACACTATGGCATTCAATGCATTTCATAATTATATTTCTTTTCCACCACATTCCTTGAATGCATTATTTGTTTATTCTTGAATTCTATAATATCGTTCTCTATAATTATTAGCATTTCATCCTTAAGGACAACGCTATTAAGTAAATTATGTGATCCTTGGCGCTCATCAATTATGTTTTCTATCCCATGTTGGAATAGTTGTTCTTGTGCACTTAGATAAATGCTTTCTTTAACTTGTTCCTCTAAGTCTTTTATGACATCCAATCTCCCATTTTGCAATATCTTCCTATGTGAAAATCGATCCTCCTTATTATTTTCTAATCTAACATTATTGTTATAATCCAAGCTTTGAAGCAAAGTGAAGTATTCCTCTGATTCATCCTTGTTTGGTGCTTGAACCAACAAGTTCATTTTATCAACAATAGGATTTATAAGTTTACAATTTTTTCAATTTTTTGATATGCTCCATTTCCTCCTTTTCAGTTTTTGCATATATATTCAAACATGGATGTCAATCCTTTTAAAATTAAAATGTAATATAGATCCTCTAATAAAAACAACTCAAGCATTTGCTATGCAATATTTCATTGTTTGATACACGTCTTGAAAGTGTTTTTTGTGTTTTATTGTTTCATCCTTCGTATTTTATTTCTTCAAATCTATTGTTTTGAGGCTCCCATAATAGGACTACAAGGTCTTTGACAATGGTCTCCACAATTCTCATGATTAAGGTTGTGGAATGTTTTGTCACCCACTAACTATTTTCTTATAGTTTTTCAATGGTTTAAGTTGCTTCAAAATTCATATAAGATTTCCTCCCATCATTAGACCTTCTACAATGGAAGATTTCTTGGGTTTAGGTGGTCGTCCCATTGAATTTTGACTATCTTTTACGACAATTGATTCTAGTGTTAGAAATATTATTTGTTTTTAATTCCCAATGTTGATGAATGTGTTAAACATTCATCAAAAGGATGAATAGTATTCACATCCTTATAGTGGTTAGGTTGAATAGTGGGGGCTAGGGTTTGGAAGTGGAAGCTACTTAGGGCTTGGCAATGGCTAGGGTTTGGGTTTGGTGGCAGCTAGGGTTAGGCTGCGTCTAGGTTAAGGTTAAGTGGCAACTACTTTAAGGTTAGGAGATAGTATATAATGGAGTTATTTTGGGTAGTCTTTTATTCGTTCTTTTCATGGTTTTTGACTGCACATAGAACCTTCAAGCTTTGTTAGTTGTTGCAAGCCATAGTTTTGTGATTATGACATTTGAAGCATACAACCTTTGTAATCTTCTTGTTAGTTAATACAATTATTCCATTTCATGAACCTTGAATCTTTCATTTTTTATTTTTTTTCAAGTTATTTCCAATATCTAGAAGGTAGGTTAAAGTCAAATGTTTTAAATTCAATGTAGGATTTTTTTGGGTTTCTTCATGATTCTTTTATGAAGAAAGTCAAATGTTTCTTCATTTAACTTCTCTGTGATTTTTGAACTTGAACAATTTTGCAAAGATTCTTTTAAGGTCTCTTTTAATAGTAAAGATTATTGATTGCACAAATATAAAGATGATAATAACTAACTAATTAACTAAAAAATCACATAATTGATTTGAATTTTTTTGACCCACCTTTATGTGATTGGATGTTGAGCCCACACGTTGTTCAATAAATATAATCATGGGAAATCTATATTCACAAGTTCCAAATGTAATTTTTTAATATTTTGTTTATGTTAAATTAATCATGTTTTCACCCACCTTGATGTTGCAACTCCAATCATGTTACATGATGTTTGACAATGCCAATAATGTTTTCACCACCAAAAACATACGTTGATGTGAAGGCTTACAACCTTGTGTAAAATAATGCCACACATTCAACAAGGTAATCCTTCCAAGAAAATGTGTTATTGAAAAATGTAGCAATATTTTCAATGTTTTCGATTTCTTTCCATCTCAAATTTGACGTTTCATTAGAAGTCAAAGTGAGGGGAAAATGAAGCATTCCAAAAATTTCACCAGCACCAATAACTTTTTTAGTTGGGTATCATGCCATTATGGTGTTAATGGAATAGATAGTGGTAACTTGAACTTCATGATATTTTTTATAACATCAATTTCTGACCATTGAGGATGTTGGTGTTTTAATATTTGTACTCTCCAAACATAAATGTTTCATAAAATTCAATAGTTGAATTGCTTGTTGCACTTAGTACATCAAGAGTAAGTATGGTGAATATAATGTAAAAATAAAGAATAATATAGACATTATTTGTTTAAAATAAGGCAATAAACCACCAATTCCATCATATGCCCCACATCTAAGTGGAAATAGGAACAAGAATAATGCCTTTTCAAGTGACATGTTCAATGTTAGATTGGTGCACATGCCATCTTATCGAACTAATAACTTTTCAGTCTTGAAAGGGTTGTCATTGTTGCGCATAGTTAATTTTTCAATTTCAAAGGCATTATCAAAATTGTGAAGAACTTCGGGATGCATGTTGAAAAGAAATGACAAATTTTGAATGAAAGGTTGCAAATCCATATTTGAGAAAGGCCTTTCATTAATACTAGTTTTTAGCAATATTGTTTTTACAATTGAAGAAGATAAAACACATAATCAATGAATTGGATTTGGTTTATCAATATTGGTGATGTATTTTTGGATAAGTGTATTTGAAGACAAATTTTGGTGCAAAATATCTTCGATGGCCAAATTAACGTCTTTTGAAGTTTCAGTGGAATAAAATATTGTCAAGTAACCCAAATGGTTATATTTGGCCATGCATGAATCTATAATTTTATTGTTCAATTTTCATTGATATATCAGTAAGTGAAAGAAGTTGAAGATGCAATGGATTGTTAGCAAGGATTCGTTTCATATTATCCATGCTTTGAAATACAACATATTTATTTGTTTTGGTTGTTCATAAAATTTTAAACATGCATTGCATACATACACATGAAAACCATCACTAGTGGTTGTGTATGTAAACATAATAATATTTGAACAACCATACAATGTTGCATTAGCAACAATTCCAAATGTATTCAAAAAAACATTAAAATGTGTTCCTTGAAGGTGCAATTTTGTGAATCCACAAAATCCACATCTCATATTGTTGATGAATGAAGATGTACATTTAGTCCAATTTGAATGTAATGTTCCAACTTTAATCCATACTTTATCAAAAGGTTTGAAAACCTTTTATTGTTTACTTATATAATTTTGTTGTTGATGTCTTCTTTTGTCTTTTAATTTCATTTTTATTTATGAAAATGACTTGGATCACATTATATATGATGATACCACCAATTGCATAGTGCAAATAATAACATGTTAAATTATAGTCTTAAAATGATTTGAAGCAAGTAATAAAACAATACAAAACTAAAAGTATTTTGCAATTGGGATATCTGTATTTTATGAATAATCATAATCCATAATCACTAAAATATCTAGATTCTATACAAAGTGGTTTCTTAATGATATATATAGTTATAGGCTATATAATTACTTGAATTTTTTTTGAATTAATACATATTAAACATGATTAATCATTTTTTTGAATAACATTTATTCACTACAAATTTTCATTTAAGAAAAAATTATGAAATATTACACATAACACTCATCATAAATCATTTGATTTTTTTAATAATATCAATTGCCACACATGCTTCAATTGCAATTATAGTTATTATCCATAACACCTTTTCCCAAAAACGTTAAATTTCATCAACGCCAAAATATATGTTTTGCATGTAATCATTCAATATGATTCCTTTCAAAAAAAATTGGTGTGATATATAACCATTTGAAAATGATAGATTTTTTTTTTTGGAAGTCAATTCCAAATTCTTTACTTCACATTTGAAATTATTTGAAAACTTCATTCAATTATATATATATTTATTGAAATATGCATATATCATGATTATTAAACCAAAATATAACATTAACATTATTTATTTATTTATTTATTATTATTTAATATGTGAAATTATTTGAAAATTACACTCAAATATTACAATTGATGTTTATGTTTCACTTGCATATTCAATTTCGTAAGATTATTTTGATTTCATAAAAAAGTCCAATGTTGTGAAATTTGTAAGAACTTTATTTTCATATGCCAATTGTAATTTTACTATTTTCAACCTTTATTTTTTTGGTTATATTTAAATAAATTAGTTAGTATCAATTACAACATGACATTGTTTAATTTATTACAACTATAATGGTTTCCATGAGACATTTTTCCAAATAATTTCAAACTTCATCAAAGCTTAAATATATATTGCATGTGTTCATTCAATATAGTTACTTTCATGTTTTTGTGTTATGACATTTAATGGTTTGAAATTCGTATATTGTTTTTCAGTCATTAGTTACAAATTCTTTACTTCACATTTGAAAATGTTTAAAATTCATGTCCATAGTAAAATAATCATTCCATTGTTTTATAGTGTTATTGAGATCATGCATATTTCAAGGTTGTTGAACCAACAAAAAAATTAACATCATTCTATCAATTTCTATGTGAAATTATTTGACAATTACATGACCTTTTATTGTGGTCATTGATTTTCATCATTTTTCAAAAAGATGAATTGACATTGAGATTTTATCATATCGATTTGTTTTCATACATTATTTTGCTACTGGAAATTTTTTAACTTGTTTTTGGATTTGCAAAAGTGATTATGTAATAGGTGAGATGAATGTATTATTTATTATAACCAATAATATGTTACCATTTACTACACTTGTACAAATTAAATTGTAGGGTAGAAGTCAAGGGATGAATTGTTTTATTATTTGGAACATCTTGGGACATTTGAATCTTGGGAACATATTTAGATTTCATAAATACTAGGTGTACATTATATATTGGGAACTTGGTGTGAACACATAACATGAAAGAACTTGATGTGAACTTAATGGAAAGGTATTTGGAACATCAAAATATAATTGTAATTGTTCTTGTGGTAATTGGAGACATGCCATACTTTTGTATAATAAACATATATTGTTTGAGTTAATATGAACTTAGGTTAATCATTTAATGAGCACTAAATTTATCATTTTTTTTGTTGTAACTAAAAAAATTATAATATTGTCATTTAATATATATGCCATTTAGCAAAAACATTTATTGCCAATTAGTGTTATGGTTGATATGCTTGCATTTTGATGTTTCATAACATACAAATATAGAAGACTTTGAATTGGATAACTATTTCTTTAGTGATTAAATGTCAAGATGCACACATTTGTGCCCAATTATAGATATGTAATTCATACTTATATTTTATGTAATTTATATTAATGTTTTTGAATATTGAAGTCATAGACTTAACCTTAAGTAATGATTTACAATATTTGTGCATATTTATATTTTAAAAATATGGTACATGTATTTGGTATATTTGCAAGAAAATATGTTTTAAATTGCAAAAAGAAAAGAACTCAACTTCAGATTTGAACCAATAAAAAATGCACCCAATCTGCACATTGAGTGGAAAGGAGATTGGTGATACCAATCATATGAATTGCACATGGTGCATATTAGTTTCAATGTTACATTCGAGAATTTTCAAACTTGCACATTTAATTTGAAGATGTATATATATAAGCTTTATGATGTTTTATCATTGAATTTGTCATTTTATGTTTTGATTTCTATTGATTTTATGTTCAAAGTTCAATCATGTGCAACAATTTGAAAATATATGTAAACCTTAAAGAACAACTCGTGTTCTATTGAAAATGAAAACACCATAAATTGTACAATGCAAATTCCAAGTACATATGTGAAATTTTTGTTCACGCAATTCAATAAAGAGTGTTATAAAATAATTATTTTTCCAACAAATCATTGATAATACTTTAATATATCTAAAAACGTATAATGATGATGCATGTTAGGTTTCATACATGTAAATTCCTTCTTTCTATCAATTTGAATTCTCTATTATATGTATTAATTTTTTTGAATTATTTAATTATTAAAAATTGTGATATATTTTCATTTTAATTTTTAAAATTCTTGGATTTGATATGTAAAATATTATTTAAGTGAAATTTTTTATTAATGTTATCAGTTTCACATCTTACTATCACTACTATGAAATGTGTCCTAGTTCACTTTAGGTTTGACTAGATTTTTAATGAATTTGGACATTTTTACCTAGTGAAATTGTTTAATCCCTTAGTGAACGAGGACCAATTGTTATGGACAATGACTTGTTTCACTATTACCTAGTAAAACAAGGTTACTTTCAAATGAAATACAAATTTATCAAACCATTCACTTGCTAGTTAATTAATTAACCAGTATAAAAATTAAATTAATTTTAATTATTTAATATATAATATTATTGATAGTTTCATGATTTTTAAAGCATATTATTTGTTAACATGTGTCACTACCTATGTTAGGTTAAAACCCTAAAACCTAACCTAAGTAGGTAGGTCACGTAATCAACCTAGACACCTATTATGAGAATTCAATAAGAAAATATTTGGTCAACATACCAAAATTGACCACACACAACACCACCCATGAAGTTTGATCCCTTGACATTTGGAATGGAGGCAAACACCCTTACCATCAAGCCACCCCACTTGATAATATGTTACATTACATTCTATTTATTAAATACTTCATTTTAAACATTACAAAAACATAAACTTTGAAAATTCATATCTTATTGAGATTTTGTTCAAATGAAATGATTTGATTTTTTTATAAATTCAATAATGTACATAATTACATTTATTTCCTTTTGAAAGTTTTAAATCATTTTAACAAAAAAATTGAAATACCATTATTCGATAACATTTCAATGACCATTTTTTTGAATTTTTTTTTAATAAATGGATATGTTTTTGTTAATATAATAATATTACTTATGTTAAGCTACTTTCAATTATTATATGATTATTTTTCATTAATTTGAATTATTTCACCCTACATTATTTACGACTATTTATGGTTATTCTCAAATTTTTTGGTTATTTTTGGCTATTTCACCATACGCTACTTTTGGTTATTCTAAGTTTTTTTCATTATTTTAGTTTATTTCATTTTAGGCTATTTTCAACTATTATAAGTTTTTTTTGGCTATTCTATGTTTTTTTGCTATTGTAAATTATTTCAGTTTAGATTATTTGTAGTTATTATAAGTTATTTTTTGCTATTGAAGGTTATTTCACCTTATGTTATTATTGGCAATTTTAAGTTATTATAGATTATTTCACCTTAAGTTATTTTTGTTTATTATAAATGATTTCACCTTAAATTATTTTTTACAATCCTAAGCAATTCTAATATATGACTATTGGTTGTTTTTTTATTAGTGCTATTGGCGGTTATTAATGGTTATTAATACCTATTCTATTTGTGGCTATTAATGTTTTTTACTGGTTATTTTATTAATAATTACTAATGGTTATTCTATTAATGGCCATTAATATTTATTTTATTAGTGGCGATTGGTGCTTATTGTTAATGGCTATTGGTGCTTATTCTATTAATGGCTATTGGTGCTTATTTTATTAATGACTATTGGTGTTTATTCTATTAATGACTATTAGTGTTTATTCTATTAATGACTAGTAGTGCTTATTCTATTAATGACTATTGGTGCTTATTCTATTAATGACTATTGGTGCTTATTCTATTAATGACTATTGGTGCTTATTTTATTAATGGATCTTGGTGTTTATTCTATTAATGGCTATTGGTGTTTATTCTATAAATGATTATTGATGTTTATTCAGTAAATGACTATTGGTGGTTATTCTATCAATGATTATGGATGGATATTTTATTGGTGGATATTAGTGTTTATTAATGGTTATTATTTTAATGGTTATTGGTGACTATTGGTGGCTATTTTATTAATGGTTATTAGTGATTATTCCGTTGTAATCCATTGGTGGTTATTTTATGGTGGTTATTGATGGTTATTTTATTAATGGTTATTGTATTATAAATTATTATTGGTTAGTATATGTTATATTATAACTATTAGTGATTATTGTATTATAATTACATTTTGATATTCTATGTCATAATATCATAGGCTATTGGTAGTTATTATATCGTAGGGTATTTAAAATTATTTTTCATAGGTTATTATTTTTTAGTTTAAGTTGTTATACTTAGGATAAAATAGTTTATTAACATAAAATACTAGTGGGTGCCTGTGGTTGAAGGCCACTGTTTTCTATTTTTTCTTATTTTTTACTGCCCTGCCCCTGCCCTTGCCCCTGCCCTGCCCTGTTTCGAATTTTCTTTTTGCTGCTAGGGACAGGAGGTGGAAGTTATACAGGGAACGGGCAGTGTTTTTTATTCCTTTTGCTGCCAGGGACAGGAGAAGGAAGTTACACAAGGAACTTTTTTTCCTTTTGGTGCCAGGGACAGGAGAAGGAAGTTACATAGGGAACTTTTTTCCTTTTGCTGCCAGGGACAGGAGGAAGAAGTTATTTCTTGAGACGTAAAACGAAAAGGTATGGGTTTTTTTTGGGATATGGGTTTCAGGACCTGGACGGACAGACAAACAGACATGTCCGGTTCCCACGCAAAGAGTGACCCCCTGCCCTGCCCGCCCGTGCCCCCCTGTCTTGCCCTATCTGGCCGCCTTGCCCCCTGCGCCTGTCCCTGCCATAGAAAATGTAGCACGCCGCCACTAATGCCCCATAATATCTGAAGAAACGACAAACGATGGGGGATTTTTTGTTTTCACTACTTACTTATTACTACCGTTTGGTAAAGTTACCCGCTAGCTTTTGCAGGAGTAAAAACCCAGTTTGATAGGGTACCTATTTAATTCATCGGCAGAACTGGTTCTGCCACAGAAAATGCAAAGGCCGGTTTTGCTGGCGGATTAAAACGCGAAATTGTCCGATTGTCCGAGCCGATTTCGCTAGTGAAATAAAACGCGGAACGGTCGGGTCAGACAGACAAACAAATGGACTAAGTGAATTAATATATAAGACTAGTGTGAACCCCGTGCATAATGCACATGTGTGTTATTTCAACAATGTTTGGTTGATGTTTTTGGTTTTTTAAAAAAACTTTTTTTTTCAAACAACCGTTGGTCCCCCCCCCTCGCCTCGGTCCTTCGCATTTCCCACTCCGGTTCTTTACCATGTCGACCCCCCCGCTTGATCCTTCGCATTTCCCACTCCGGTTCTTTACCCTGTCGACCCCCCCGCCCGGTCCTTCACATTTCTCACTCCAGTTCTTTAACCCGTTGATCCCCCCCCGCCCGGTCCTTCTCATTTCTCACTCCAGTTCTTTAACCTTTCGGTTCCTATTCTTGAGAACGCAACAGGAACAAAAGAACCGTCGATTCCTTTCATTTCAACAACCTTGCCGAACTGATGGTTTTCGTGGAAGAACTGCCACTTCATTGGCCGGTTCTTTGACTTTGACATTATTTTGAGACCCATAACTATGTACCAAGATCCTCCCCTATAGGAACCGGCGGGCAAGTATCGCGTATGAGGGTCCTGGACCGATGGTTCTCAAAGATCCAAAGATTTGACTTCGTAAATCGCAGTCCAATTGAAAACAATCGACGGTTTTTCTCCGATTCTATAAACATTGTTCTCGGAAAAAATTCGAAGAACCCACTGATTATTTTCCGATGTTTTCAAGAAACGTATCGATTCTAGCCAACCAGTGGTTCTTCGCCGTTTCTTTTAGGAAATGTTGTGGTCCTTTGAACACACACACACTCTCTCTGTCTCTCTTTCTAGCCACGACAGGACGTATGACGGGGCGCACAGATTTAAGGGAAGCTTCATTCTCGAACCTTGTGCATTAAATGCTGAGTTTCAGCATTTCATACTAAGATGTATTAAAATTTCCCTTCTTTGCGGATACCACTGAAAGAGGGGATAGGGAGTGGAAGCAGGCCCAAAGACAAGGTGACTTTCTAGATAACTCGAGTATACAGAAAACAAAAGGGGGACCAAAACTGGTTTTGTCACCTAAAGCCGTCACTATACTTTGACCCCTATAGGACGACCACCCAGGGATATTATATAAGTAGATAAATCATAATAACTAAAATAGCTTAAATAATATAGGGTATATCATAAAGTAATGTAAATAAAATATTTAAAAAACATAAAAATAAATTTATTTGTTATAATAAATTGTAATAATGAATTATGTTAAATAATAATGAAACATGATGTCTACATAATGATATTATGATGAAATCAGTAAAATGCAATGAAATTATCTCACTTCTAAGGTCCCATAGTGATTTAAATTAATAAATTGCACCCCACTTTGATAATAGTGTATACATGTATAAAATAATCAAAATTCATCCAAAAATTATACATATAATTAAAGTCAAAATTTAATTTATCATATTAAGGTCTATAATGCATATTTCTTGCACTCATTCCCTTTCATTCAATATTTTGATATATAATTATCGATTTATGAAACTTTGAAATTTAATTATTTAATTACTTAAAATTGTGATATATTTGCATTTTAATTCTACAAACTCTTGGATTTTATATGTAAACTTCTTTTTAAATAATTTTTTTTGTTATTATTATCAATTTCACATCTTTACAACACATGTATGAAATAATCAAAATTTATCCCAAAAGTATACATATAGTTTACATCAAATTTTAATTGATTATGTTAAGGTATATAATGTCTATTTCTTGCATTTATTTTTTTTCATTCAATGTTGTACTATATATATATATATGAACTTTATTTTAAAAGGTTAAATTTGTAATAAAAATTATATTTACAAATGCATTAAAAATACAAATGTTCATTAAAATGACATTGCATTTTGGTATGATAATTTAATTTTTCAAAAACCTTTTCAAAGCCAACATATATATATTTGAATGTTTCCATGACAAATATTTTTTTGATGTGTTTGAATTTCATATGTCAAATGGATTTAATAAGATCCATTGTCCAATATTCAACTTGTCTTAGGCAACTAAAAGTGTTTTTTGCAACTATTTTTGATAAAAAATAGTTGCAAAAGACACTTTTAATTGCCTAAGACAAGTCAATAAATGGGGTTTTTCTTCTAGTTTGAAATGAAGGATCTTTGGCATGGAAGTGGAAAGGGATTATGCACAATCTCTTTTTTACAACAACCAAATTGGGTATCTCAAGGAAATTTTCAAACATTTTTGCATGGAGGATTGCAAAGTCATCGGAGTGCCACTTGATCCCAAGACAAAATTAAAGAAGAATGTGAACAAGGATGATGAAATGGTTAAGGTTCCTTATCAATAAGCAGTGGGATCTTTGATGTATGCCATGTAATGTACTTGGTTGGATTTGGCATACCCAATAGGCGTGGTGAGTCAACACATGGCTAATCCAAGCCTAAAACATTGGATTGCGATCAAGCCCATTTTTTGATATTTGCAAGGCACTTTGCAAATTAAATTATGCTTCGAAGGATTACCACCCCAAGATTTATGATGCGGATTGGGCCAATGACCTTGACGATAGGAGATCCACCACAAGGTTTGTATTCATGATGGGAGATGGAGGCATTTCTTAGAGTAGCAAACGACAACCCACAATCACTTTCTCAATGACCAAAGCCAAATATGTCACAACCTTAGCCTTGGGTTCATGACCAAGACAAGGGCTTACAAAGGTGCAGACCAAGAATGAGGCCCACGAATCACATTTCATGCTCCCGAAAGTGTGGGAAAGTGTGAAGGAATGAACCCCCACATTCACAAGTGATGACGTGCTCCTAAGTTCCTAGTTAGACCCAAGATGCGTTTGAGTTACTCAAATAACGAAATTGTGAGGAACTTGGGGCACGCTCTTAGCTCTCAACACTAAAAGGGGTAGAGGGGCGTGCTGAAGCTTTGGGATGGGACTAGAAAAAGTGATAAGTTTTAATTACTTACTTGAACCGGCACCAAACCAACCAACAAGTTGGTTAGTATAATTTCTGGAACACCTTTAGTGCTAAAACAAGCCATGGCAACTCTAAACTCACAAGACTCACCACGGTTTGAATTTGGGGGAAGCCACCACCTTCCCCCATATAGTATTCTCTGTGCCTCCCCATGGCACCCACATCCGAATGGCCTTTTTGTCCCAGGACTCCTAAGGAGGAGTCCCGAAACTGCCATGGTTTGGACTCCTACAACTTTGCGGGACTATAACTCTTTGTTCAGACCTCCGATTGGGATGAGGTCTAAAGCAAAGTTGTAACTCTTGTCAAGAGCTTTTCAACGGTGTGTCGCATTCCCCCTGCACACATCAAGGTCAGGTCGATTCTTGACTTTTAGTGGTCAAGAATCAAACTGCAAAGTTGACTCCCGACCTTTCTTTTTGCCATCACTTGTGCTGAAAATGTCCAAATGGCTCGTGCAAGCCCATTTTCGACATCTACACTTAGTAGTTTTCCAATGATATAAAAAACACCTCAATATGAGGTGTTTTGACCCCTGCAATCAAACCTTGAAGTTTCAGGAGTCTCGAAGGACTCTCAAGACCCCATTTTGGGAGTGTAAGTCTCATCCTCACACACTCTCAAAGTAGGGTTGCGACAAGTGAACTTCCACTTTGGGAGTTGGAGTCCCAAGGGACTTTTAAATCTTTAAAGAATAATTTTAGGGGTCAAAATGCATTGGATTGAAGAATTCATTTTATCATTGAAAAGCTCTTAGAGCGTGGATGTCTAAAATAGGCTTGCATGACCCATTTGAGTAGTTCAAACACAAGTTATGGCCAAAAGAAGGGTCGGGAGTCAAATTGTCAATTTGACTCTTGACCATTAAAAGTCAAGAATCGCCTCAATTTCCTTGCGTTCAGGTGGCGTGTGACATATTATTGGAAAGCTCTCAACAAGGGCTACAATGTTTTTTTAAACCTCACTTCAATTGGAGGTTTGCACACAAAGTCATGGAGTCCAAACGCATGGGAATCCCAATTTTGGGAATTTCAGGACTCCCATTTGGGAATTTCGGGACAAAATGACATTTGGGTGTTGGCCTCATGGCCATACATAGAAAATATTACAAGGGGGAAGGTGGTGGGTTCACCCAAATTTGGGCCGTGGTGAATCTTGTGAATCCATGTTTGCCCGTGGTTAATATGTGCACCAAAGGTGTTCCAATTACGCATTAACCAACTTGTTGTTTGGTTTGTGCAGGTCTGTGTGAATAATTGACTTGCTTGTCAATCTTCCTAATCATCATCTCAGAGCTCTAGCATGCCCTTTTACCCTCAAAGTGTTGTGAGCTAGAGAACGTGCCCCAACTCCTTCTCATCTTGTTGTCGTCACCTTTGGATTTGTGGTTGAATCCATCAAGGAACTTGGGGTGTGTCATATGTGAATATTCAAATATCTAATGACTTCTAAAGCTCTAGTCATACTTTGATCTACCATCTTGAGGTGGTATGGAATTGGTCTTAGTTTGGGTAAACCTAACTTTATTATGAGATTTTTATGTTATAATGTCCCCACTTGTTCCTTCATCAATCAAAACATCCTAAATAATATTTTTCACGGATTGTAATTAGATAATTGCCATATGGTTATTTACTTCTATAACTATTGTGTTTAATTCATAATGTGTCTCAACCATTATGGCTACACTAGGTTTTGACATCTGTTTAGTAGTTTTATTAATTTTTTTTGGCTTCAATTTCTACCACATACTTTTTAAGATATGGTGTTATTTTCAACAAACCTAACCTCAAAATATAGGTAGTTTCTTGCATCTACTTATTGATATCTTGGAATATTTGTTCCATAAACATAATTTTATTGATAGGATTAGCAAACAAGCTTTGTTATATAATTGGCAATGTAAACACTTCAAATTATGGCAATCCCACCCAACTTGTACTCCATTATGCTTTCTCTTTTGGAATCAAATTTGTAGTGGGTCTTTTGTTTACATAATCTTGACAAAAGATTTTTGTAGTTTCTACTCCTCTTCCCGGTCAACAACAAACTTCTTCTTGATTGGCTATCTATTTTTAAACACTTGTTATTCAATAACTTTGCTCTTGGTGATGGCCATCCACCATATGAATTGAAGGATTTGAAACCTTGGGTTCTACCACAACTTGTTTCTATGTTAGCTTCACTCCTTTGTTTTTAAACATATTATGCATATCATTGTACTTAGGACAATCTATGATCTTATGTCTAGTGTCACCACAAATATGATAGGGAATACCTCATAGGCCTATGTATTTTAATATGTTGAGTAATAATTTCAAAGATTACAGGGACAAGGTTTTCTTTTCTTTTGACTCTACAAATTTCAACATTATGATTTTTCCTATGACAATTTTTACAATACACTCCTATTGTCTCTAGGATTGTCTAAGGTTTTTGAGCTAATATTGTCTTACTACTTTATGGTATTAACATGTTGCTTATGGCCTCTACTTCAAAAATTCCTTCTTCACAAACCATAATTGCTTCCTTATGTTGTTACATAGTTTCTCTTTTCATACTTATTATTGCTACATGCAAATATGGTTATAATCCAAATTTCAAAACAATAGTTAAAAAAGTATTTGTTGTCTTGTGTTGAAGACTATTAGCTAACTTCAATACTCTTTCATAATAGACTTCCATTCTTTCATTCTTCTCCTACTTCATGTTTTTCAACTGGAAGTAAACTTGTTCATCAATCTAGACTTTTTTGTACCTTTTACAGAAAGCTAATTATAATTTTGCAAAAATAAAGTTTGGGTAATCTCCCATATAATTATTACACCAAGTAGACATAATATTTTATAAGGTAAAATTGAACAAATGAACAAATTTTGCATCATCTATTTCACTATTTGTTCTAATGGCAACTTTAAACACTTTGACATGAACATTTGGGTCAAAATCCTTGACATATTGAAAATAGTTAACTTGCCAACGGTAAGGTTTGTTTGGTGGTATTGGTGGCCTATTTGGATTCACCATTAGCAACCCAAAATATCTTGGAGGTCTTGGTGGCCTCAATGGATTTGAGCCGCCTCCTCATGGATCTGATGGCTAATTAATAAAAAATGTATTCACCTCTCTAGGTATATCTTCATGCAAATTCACAAATTTTGTTCCCCTTGGAGTTTGTGGTTTAGATCTGACACCATCAATAGTATAAACTAGTGTTGATACATACGGAGCTTCACTAATTGTAATTACAAACTAAGGCATTGCCACAAAATATAATGACACAAATCTTATTATTTCCATTTTGAAAATTGAAAGTCTTGCATAGGTAACTCCAATATTGTTTTGATGCAATAGACTTGGTATAGGAACTACATAAATAGGTACTACATTTACCATAGTCTAAGCTCTCATGTTTTATCTCCAAATATATTATCTTAGTTTATCTATAATTTTGACCCTCTCATGGTATAGATCCTTTGACTCAATATGTCCATGATTCCCTACTCTTGTACATTTTGGATTCAGATTTTACAAATGTTCAACAAATCTTTACCTCACATTATCTTCAATAAATGGACATTCATTGATTTGATGTCCAATTTGATGGCAATATGTACAATGTGGAGAATTTGGTCTTGGAACTTTATTCACACTATGAATTCTTTTATTCCAACCCTTGAAACTCCTTTAATTATGTTTCCATTTTGTTGATTAAATCTAAGTTCATTATACCTCACAATTACAATTACAAAAATACCTTCCACTATTAGTTCTACTATTGGTAAGACTATAGTTTTTTGTCTAGTTACAAATACCGACTCAACTCCTCTAAACATTTTGATACCATGAATTGTGGCTTCTTGCTCAATGACATAACGAATCAGAGGTTCAAAATTCTAAACTCTTTGTTCAAATTTTTCATTACCCCAATTGTCTCAATAATAAAAAGGTGAGGCAAATATGTACCTTGGTAATGTCCCTTTTCAACCTATTGGGTCTTTGTTTTTCTTTTTTAATCAAAATATTACAATTATGTTGCTGCATCATATATGCTAATTCCAGCACAACTATTTATTGACATTCAAATTCTTGATTCCTTCGTCTGAACTTAACCTATAAGTCTACATTTTCAATTTGATGTTTTTCCTTCTTGGAATTTTGTAGCAAATTGTTGGTGCACCTCTGTGCTTCACCATGTGCACTTCATAAGGAATAATCGGTGCTACTCGAAGCATTCTATGGCCTATGGGTTTCTATTCTATTCATGGATGTCTTTGTTTTGTTTGAAAAACTTTTCTAGGTGTTTAAAACCATTTATCTACCTTATTTGCACTCAAATTGTTGTTAATGGCTGCACCATTTTCCACATGTTCATGTAATACAACCTAATCTAATTGTTTCCTCAAATTTATAGTTATAATTTTATTTTCCATCTTTCCACATCTAAATCCAAATATGAACAAACTTCTACATTACAACAAAATCTTCATAGTTAGTCACTTTGCTTAAATATGTTTCCTGAACAAACAATTATGATCAAGATTTGAAAAAAATGCGAAAAAAAAACCTAAAGTTCACTATCTATCTATAGAACAAAAAATTTAGTACCAAGATATAAACAACATTTTGAAATTCACTCTAAATTCGAACCTTGGGATGGTCGCCAAATGGTAAATATATAATATTTGATTATATATAATGGTTTAAAATCTAGATTGAAATGCAATAAAACTAATATTAACAAAGTTTGCTCATTCAAATCTACTTATAATTAGTTTCAAAATTAAAATCTAGTAATGAAAGTATGATTAAAAACATCAATACAATTTTTTGGGCTATGAAAACAAAGCTTTCCAAAAATCAAAGTATATATCTCTCATACTCCCTTAAAGCTCCATGTTCTACCAGGATACAATAATCGTCATCACTTCCTTTTTTCCCAAGATAATCCTTAACAAAAAAATAATAATCCTATGTTCTATTCAAATTCAAATGGTGACAAAAACTATGTATTCTAGCTAGTAACTCCTAAAATAGTAATTAGGTAAATAAAAATATATTAATTAATAATTACCACAAGTAACTACTCCCTTAACACTCTTGCACTTAAAAAACTCCTATGATGTTACTAGAGACTTTCAAACTTTTATTCTAAAACTTTTAAGCTCTAGATCTTTTTCAACTTTCTCACCAAATAACCTAAGCTATGATACCATGTTAACAAACGAGAGACCTAATCGAGTGCAAACATAAATTTTTATTGAAAAGAAACTAAAACATGATGCTTACAATATGGAACATAACATAAAAAACTCTTCAAGGTTCTTGTCACATCAAATACACAAATTTGTGCAATGAAGAAAAGAAAGCCAAAACCATAAACATTATGGTATTTAAGTAAGAAACCAAACGAAAAATAACCAAATTAATCTAAGTAAAAAAAATTAACCTTATGAAAGTAACCTAGTTACTTTCCTACTCTAGTAATTAATGAATACCTAATTATTTGAGCTTGAATTTTCAACAATTTCAACCTCAAAATTTTATTGACTTAACCTACATTAAATGAAACGGCTTATCCCGAGACTCCATAACCCTTTGCTAGTGATTCCTTCTTACGCCTTGTATTTTGCACAACAAGGGCTACATCTATTTTTATAGGTGAATTAGAACTCCTTGACCCATTTGTTAATTCATTCCATAATTTTGCAGCATCAGTTGTTACCTTAGGGTTTAAGGTCGCCAAACCTTTCTTCTTGCCCTATGATGTTTGACATTGTTTAGATGGACTTGACCCATCTTTAGCAATGGCATTTCCTTTCCCCTTGGAATTTGTCTCTATGTTTTCACCCCCATCATTTGCACTACATTTTGTGGTAAGATGGGCACCATCGCCAATAGATAAAACCAATCCTCCTCCAATATTCAAGGTTGGTTCCACCATTAGTGACTATGTAATAGGTGCTTGTTCTTGTTCTAAAATAAACTTGGGGTCAAATGGGGTGGTACTTGGTACTGGGTGTAACATTTTACCTATGAAGTTCACCTATTGAAAATGAAAATTTGAATTTATAGAGTTTCAATCAATAAATAATTATTTTACACATGGCAATATTATTGGAACATATGTACATATTCATTATCATAATGATGTACATGATGAATTTAACTATGTATTTGATTGCAATGATCAAAACAACACATTTAGTGGAAAACCTATAAATGTGTATACCCTAGAAGTTTATAACCTTAAAAGCTACATCTATTCATGATTGCATAGTTGTTATCAATTGGAAAATTATAAAGAATTGCCACATCCCTTGTCTTACCTCTTGATTCTTGTTTTTTTTTTTGGCTACTAGAGGCCATGAATGAAAGTGCTTTAGACAAGTTGAAGAGAAAAGCAAAAAAGAAAAAACTTGATAGGAAAGCTGAACCAACCATGAAAAAACAAGTGGAAAAAGAAAAAGTGAAATATGTTTATTTAATTGGAGCAATTTATATTAAACCTCTAGCTTTACGTGAACCTACAACAAAAGAGAAAGTTTTTGAGCAAGAATAGAAAAATAAGGAGTTAGAAGAGGAATTGAAAGCAACTATTAATTTTCTTAGAAGAATTACTACTTTTACAACAACACCAAAGCCATGAGTTACAGTTATCTCAGACTTAGAGAAGAGGTTGAAATTATTTTTCAACCTGTTGTTGAGGAGTAGACACCATAAGCTCCTAAATTAGAACCTATGGAGGAAGAAATTGAGTTGTAACAACTTGTGAGTAGAGATAGTGGAAAAGAGTTTATCCAAAAATGCTTCGAAAAAAAACATGTTTGTAATGTGGTCCACAATCAATAACTAAAGCCATGATGAAGAGAAAAGGTAAAGCGCCTATAGTAGAACATGTTGAAAAACATGATAAGAAGAATACAATGTCTAAGGCGAAAAAAACCCAAAAGATGTTGCAATGGATAAAAATGAATGCAAATGAATTCAAATGGGTCAAACAAGCTAGTTTAGAGAACATATTCACCTCATAATGGACTGCACCACAGGAGGACATGTTACAAGACATTTTACGAACATGCGAAGAATTGGAGGATGGAAGAATCCAAGGACGAATGTGTGGTCAAGAAATTTTGATTGATTAAAAATTTATTCATGAACAATTTGGGAATTTCAAGGAAGGGGCGATAGACACTGCAAATGCAACATTTGATGAAGCAAAAACCACTTTGAAGAAGATTTTAGGTCCACATGCCTTTGTGGAAATTGATTAGTGGAATGTAGTTGCAAACTTGTCAAGAGTTTAGGGAACAACAAGTAGTTGTTCACATAAAGTTTGAAAAGGAAAAAAAAATTTAACTGCCCAATCTAAAATTGGAAAGGTCAATATGAAACAATTAAGGTATAGTTGAGTAAATTCAACCCCATTCTACATGTTAGGATGAACAAGTTGAAGGAGTTCAAAGATTTAATATTGGACAACACCTTGGTCAAGGTGTAGAATCAAGCCTTGGGGGATAAAAACCTTGAGTTGAAGGAGTGGTGGCAAATTGTTCAAGGGTTTATGGAGTAGCAAATTTAAGAAAGCATGGAGTTAGCCCGCTCCCATGGACATGGATACCAATTGGAGCTACGAATGTATTAGATTATTTTCTTTGATTTTAAGTATGAACCAATTTTAAATATGATTTTACACATGTTCTAATACCATGTGACACACCCCCGAACTCCTTGATAGACTCAACTGCGAGTCCAAAGGTGAAAACAATGGAAGGAGGAGAAGGAATTGGGGTACACTCTCTAATTTGTAACACTTTGAAAGTCGAGGGGGGTGATGAAGCTCCAAGATGGGGACTAGGAAGAATGACAAGTTGGTCAATTATTCACATGGACTTGCACAAATTAAACAACAAGTTGGTTAGTGCGTATTTTGAACACTTTTGGTGCACGACCGAACACAGGCTTACACGGATTCACAAGACTTACCATGGCCCGAACTTGGGGGAAGCCACCAACTTCCCCCTTATAATATTCTCTATGATTAGCCACATGGGCTACATCTAAATGTCATTGTGTCCCAGGACTCCCAAGTTAGGAGTTTTGAAATACCTAAAATTGGGATTCATGTGATTTTGGAGGCCTAATTTCTTGTGCAAACCTCCAATTAAAGTGAGGTCCAAAGAAAAATTATAAACCTTGTTGAGAACTTTCCAACGATATGTGTCACGTCACATGAACATAAGTAAATCAAGGCAATTCTAGACTTTTAGTGGGTGGGAGTCAAATTGACACTTTGACTCTCGACCTTTTTTTGGCCATAACTTGTGTTTTAAGTATTCAAATGGGTCATACAAGCCCATTTCATATATCTAATTTTCAAGAGCTTCCCAATGGTATAAGGAGCTTCAATCCAATGAGTGTTGACCCTTAAAAAAAAATTCTGAAAATTCAGAAGTCCATCAAGTCTCCAACTCTCAAAGTGGGAGCCCACTTGGGAGTGTGTGGTTCATTCCCTCGCACTCTCCTACACTCTCAATAGCATAAAATGTGACTCATGGGCTTCACTATTGGGTTTAAAGTTTGCAAGCCCTTGCTTTGGTTAGGAGCCCAAGGCTAGGGTCGTGACATCTAGTTTTGTATATGTGGAAATTGAAACCAATAGCACAACACTAGTAACACCATCTATGGTACAACCTATTGCCACTACCAAACTAGTTAGTCCACTTAGAGGTGGAACACGTTTAAAGATCATACCCTTATTTGTTCAAATTTTTTTAATACATGTTTAGGTTATTATTACTACTACTAAACACGTGGAAAGTAGTGACAAGTCTATTAAGGAACATGTTGAACTTGTTGATCCTTCATTTACTATATTTGTTAGTGGAATTGGACCTTTAAAGTTTCTATTTATTACTTTACTTTTGACCCCACACCATATAGGTATAGGTTAGGAGATTATTTTGATTATTAACACCCTGCATGCTTCAGAGGTATTTATGATACTCATATCAACATTCGAAGAAATACTTGATCAACAACTTTTTTTTGTAATGTCAACATTTTCAAGTTTTAAGCCAAGTTAAACTTGTGGAGGAAACAAGTGCTAAACTTGTTGAAAATGACATTACTCGACCAATTGTAAAAGGCCAAGAGAACCTAGAGCTTTGAGCTTGCATTTTGAAGATAAAATGTAGTTTTCAAAAGGAACAATGTTACCTAGATTTAGTAGCAAATTATTTGATAGGTTATAGGTTTAGGTAGGTTGTTATATTTAATAGGTCATCTAACTAACCTATGACATTAACCTAATTAGTTATAGAAAATGATAAGGAACATTACATTAGGTTAGTAGATAAGGTTGACATGTTGATAATGAACTAGTAGTTTGTACAATTGGTAGTTGGTAGAACTTATAGTTGATAGAACAAGTAGTGAAACATGTGATTAAACAAGGTGTAGGTTTAAATTTTTTGAACTATTAATTAAACAGTGGTTAATGACTGATTAAATTTTGAATTAGTTCGTATAAAGACTAAGAGGACAAACCTATTAAGAAAAAAAATTTGATGTTAATTTGAATTTGTGTTTCTCTTTCATTTGAAACGTGAAATTATTTTTTTAATAATATTTTCCTTGAACTTATGTGCAATTTGAGTACATGTTAGTTTAGGAGTTGTATATATTTATAATTTGTAGTGTTAGTGTACATGTTGTTGAAGAACCTATTGCTAGAAAATTCGAAAGTTGAAAATTTAATGGGAATAGAAAAACATGTTAACACCAAATGTTATGTGCCATCATTTAGGTTAATGACCCATTCTTGAATGATCCAATAAGATGTGTTTGCAACTACATTTGTAAACTCAAGAAAGTTTTTTGGTTGGAATGAACTGGTGGGTTCATTGCACATTTTGTATAAATCAACTTGGCAAAATTCAACTATTGTAATGTAGTGTGACATATGAAGACATCCTTGGCATGTGCAAATTTCATCAAGGCATTAATAGATTCCAACACACGCAAAACACACGGCAAGCCCAAAATTGTGCCAACATCACACAAATTCACCAAATTAGCCTTGATTGCTTCCATAGTGCCAGTATTAGCCTGCCATATTGGCAAATTAAGGTTTTATATTCTTTTTAAACCTTTATCGAAGGTGCCAACATGTTGATCCACCTTGCTTTAACATTTCGAAGAACTTTTAGTCCTTTTGTCTCCATAATTCTAACAAGTTTTGTGAATTCAAAATGGCTAGAGAAATAATTGTAAAGTGATTAGAAAAGATCTTCCAATTTGGACACCATCAGCATGGAAGCCAAACTTTACACTTCAAGGTTTGTTTGATGTGCCATACAATGAATTCCAATTAAACAGGGTGGTAACTAAGTTCTCATTAAAACAATTATTTTAGATTTGACCCCTTGAAACATGGAGCCAACATCAATTCCTAAACACACAACCCATTCAACAATTTCTTCATTTGTCAAACCACCATACATAATGAGAATAACCATAACAACATTTTTGATATTACCAAAGTTCCCACCTTCAACCAAATGTTCAAGTGTGAGCAAAATAAGGATTTGTTTCCAACTTACCACCACATAAAAATGCATTGAAATCCAATTTTGGTTATCAACTATAATGATTTCATCAACAAAATTTTATATAATGCTTGAATTGAAAATAACTTACTTAGTGGTAGTTAATACCACATGGTGTAGAAATCCAACAATTTTCCCATCCAACACAATCATTCTAGTGCTTGGATGGGTGATTAAGCACCTTAAAGAATGCAAACAAGGATTGCATTTGTTCATGTTCAATCATGGGCCTACTTGGGAAAATAAATGGAAGACGAGCAAGTTGGATCGGTTTTTTTTTCCTTTCCACCACAACCCTTTAATCACATGTTGCCAAACAATATCCTTCCCCCTTTGTACATACAACTTCTCATTAATTACATGCTAATTAGTCTTTAGAAAATTTAAATCCCCCATTGCACTGCCACACCCATAGATGCAAATGTGGCCTTCCTTCGATTAACATATTTCCATAAATAATGTAACTTGGGCATGTCAAAAAGTATTTCACTTTTCCATGACATTGCAAACTTTGCATTTTCCTTATGTTACTTTTCCATCAACACCCACAACAAATGTTGCCCAAGGAAGTTTTGGAGTCCATGAATCTTGGAAACAATGATTCAACTCATTCATTTTTTTCCTTTTTGACTATTAGCTAGGTCTATTTCTACTTGGGTAGATCAATAACAACAACATCAAGTTCAATACTAGTACTTGCAACATTAGATGGATCAATAGGAACATAATTTAAATTAAAAACTTGTGTTTGAATTTTTTTTTGGTATTGCCAGAAACCAAATCTCAAGCCTCAAGGCTCAAAATATGCTAAAACCCTAATTGCAAAAACAACTTAAACCTTAATTTGAAATGCAAAAGCCTTGCACTTAAAGTTTCATCTCAAAAACCAAAGTTCAAGACTCAAGGCTCAATATATATTAAAACCTTAATTACAAAATTCAAGCTTCAACAACATATATTGAAATCTTAATTCTTGAAACAAAGTTGAAAGGACTACATAGCTCACCAAATTCATGAAGTTTGAAAAGTTAAAACTCGTGGCTATATTGTAAATTCCATATTGTAATGTGCATTGAGCTTGCATTTTGGTGAATTTGGAGTAGATTCCATTGCCTAAACTCTAGTTGCAACATCCATAATTCTATCATGATTCATTGAATCACCAACAACATCCTAAGATCGAACGACCAATATTAAAATCCAACTCTTGGAACTTGGTAGTTGCATCAACTTGGAAGGACCGATCATTAAACCCTAACGATTAACCTTCAAATTCATTGGTGAGGCTCAAACCTTGAAAGGACTAAATTCTAAGGCTTGAGCTTTAAACCTTGCAAGTTACAACTTCTTGCAACTTGAACATTAAACCCTAATGATCAGATCTAGATTTTGTAGCAAATCCAAGCTTCAAAGAGGAAAAGGTTCAAACACTTGTACCTTGTACAAACGTTTCATGAGGTAGCATCACAACAGGTTACGTTGTTGTAGGTGAATGAACCTCCATTGTTGATAAGAGCTTTGGTGATTGAGATTGCATCAAAGAATGATTGGCAATGGTGTGTTCAAGCGTGTAAGGAGCTTTGGTGAATCAAAGGAGAAGATTGTCAAAATTGAAAGCAACTTCCTTCAAAGCACAATTATGGATGTGGCAAAAGGAGTGTTGGACATGAGAGAATGAAAAGGCTCCTCTTTCTTGATCAAAGTTGAAAATGGCAAACCCTAACCCTAGGGAGGAGCCATCTGGCACATTCATATGAAAAGTGAGGGCCGTACAATGGCGACATGTGTCTCTTTTCAATGGGTTTTCTTGTGAATTAGGGAAGGCCAAAAGAAGATATTCAGTGAATTTTCAATTTTTTTTGATTTTTTTCCAGCTTAGAGGTAGAAAGCCTCCTTGAAAGACAGGGATTTGGCTAAAATTCCCCAGTAAAAGAAACGCTGACCTCAATCTTTTCATTGGGTAGAGCCCCACAGATTACGGCTTTATTGAAATTTGCAAACACCCTTGGCTCTTGCCTCAGGGTCCCTTATTTCAGTAAAGCCCTGGTCCTGAGGCTTTACCCTCACCTAATGCACTGACAATAGGGCTTTTCCCTATACAAACTACTCCCATATTAGGGTCTTCCCCTAACACATTTGGCTTGTGACCAAATTCATTAGTAGTGCAACTACTATGGGCCACTTGACAAATAGGCTTTGCCTAATCAATGTTCATAAACTAACTTATAATTGCCCTTCATAAATGTGTTCAACATATTGCAATGTATGTTCATTGTGGTGGGTATTTTTATTTTTTGTTGTATGGATGTGATTTATGGGAATATGACATTACTGTTTTTAGGGGCTCATGTACCTGGTAGTTGTAGAAAATTTATCAATACCCATCACAAATATTTGCATCCGCAAAGAATTGTCCTTGGATGATTTTAATATTCCCAATAGAAAGTTGCAATTATTGTCAAAGGTGTAGGACGAAATCAAAGTCTTCATTTGAGTGCTGTGGTTTGGCTTGTTTAGTATTCGCTGGAGAAAATGTTTTTATGTGTGTGGCTTAGTTAGTTTTGAATGCACTCACTACTAATTTGTAGAATCAATGTAAGAGCATATCCAGTGGTGCTTATTTGGTATGTGGCCTTGCACTGGAAATCTGATGAGGTATCACAATCACAATCAGTGGGATTTTCACTGGATGACCGCTGTGACCCTGGACAAATGCACATCTTCCAAGGCCGTGGGGGAGCCCTCGAAATGTCTAATAAATACAGTCAGACTGTATTTATTGACTACTCCCTGTCTCTATTGGCTAGATGGTTTGATTGGTCCAAGTGGGTTGCTATTAGTAGTCTCCCACCAGTTTGCAGTCTCAATTTTAATTTTATAAGTGGGGTTGGATAAAAGTAAATAACTAAACCTTGGATGTGAGAATATTTTTGCAGGGTCTCATACTGAGCACCTGTGGAGACGCTCTAAGTAGAATTGACAAAGCATGCCTAATGGCAGCACTAAATTGCTCCTCTATAGAACTTTTTGTTGGAAGGGAGGTTCCCATTTGAGTGGATTCTCCTGAGGAAGGGTCACATGAGCGGTAGCTGAAGGGTGTTCCTGACTGATGGAGAAGACACAGATATGGGAACCTCCATGTATGTAAAAATCTCTTCTTTTTCTTTCCTCCATTCTTTCTTTCTTGTTTTTTTGAATTTTCCTGATCTGTCCCTTTACTCCTTGTTTTTTTTAATTTTCCTGATCTGTCCCTTTACTCCTTGTGTTTTTGAATTTTCCTGATCCGTCCCATCAAAAAATCTTTTCATGGGAAAATAGGAGCATAGAAATATAGGAGGATCTCCCTCACTGCATAACTCCCTACGGATCTTCTGCTTGGGAAGATCCCTCAAAAATACAAAGAGAAATAAAAAGAGAGGTTTTATCAGATGAAGATTTGCAACTGTGAAACTGTCTGGGGCCTAGAGAGTGCACATGTTATGCCAGGGCCCTCCTTGAGCACTAGGAGCAGGAAATGACTATTTTTCAGCAATAAATGACTGTTCATCATTTACTAACTACACTGATTGGCCCAGGTGGGGAGAGTTAAAGAGTCTCTCACTTTGTACAGTCCATCGTTTCAGGTTTATGGGTGGGCACTTGGGATGGGGGCGAAACTAAATAGTGAATACTCAATTTTAGGGAAATACGGATACAGGGCTCAGAATGTGACCCTGCACCTAAAAATTCGATGAAGAAAAGTCAAAACATGGTTGTTGATTGGTTAGTAGTTTGATTGGTCTCTGTGGGTTGCCATTAGAAGTTTCACACCTATTTGTAGTCCTAGTTTTAGTTTTATGGGTGGGGTTGGGAAATAAATATTTTTGGAGGTCACATATCAAGCGTCCTGGAGATGCTAATAATAGGATAGGTGCTGATCTAATAGTGCATGAGAGGTTGGTTTTGGCAATTCATGTAGAAAATGTTTGTGTGTGTGATTTTGTTAGTTTCCATATTGTTGGGTGCTGAATAGTTGATCTAGTGGCCCAGGACAGGGCTGGTTTTGGCAATTCGAGTTTCATTCCCTTGACTAAGTCCTCCAGCATGTAAGAAGGTTTCTGGGTTGAATGGCACTTTGAGTCGAATTGATCACTGTGGAATGAAATCTCTCCTCAAGGGCAACAGGGTTCTGATTTTCATCTCTTTATTTCATCACTTGTGTACAGAATACCGAACTCCAAGGAACCTTTCTTCCCCTTCTGGGTAAAACTTTACTAATGCATTTGCATGACGCTTTAAGGATGGAAATGATAAGGTGGGGGGTCTCTCATGGCACAAATCCAGTAAGAGCAACTTGAGTTTTAGTTTTATCAGAAAAAAGTAAATAACTGAACTTGGATGTGTAAAATACATACTTATGGAGGGTCACATACTGATCACCACTGGAGATGCTCTAAAAGTATGGAAAAACAATGCAGATTATCAAGGTAAATTATGGTGGGAGTGAACCAGCACCCATGAGTGCACTATGCAGATGGATGGTATGTGGACAGGAAAACACTTTTTCATTGTGTTCCTGTGCTACATAGCTAACCATGGTGGTTAGCTATGCACTACCCATCCACATCTAATTACCTACCTAGTAGCCACCCAGTGCCTTACCTATTATCTACCTACCTATCTCCATAGTAAGCACTCACATTCCTACTTACCTATGTTACTAACCCACTTACACACCTACCACATTGGCTGTGAATGGTAAGGCCCTTTCATAAGCTCTCTTCCCAGTTTCCAAATCCAAAACGTAGCTTCAAGTTGCAGTCTCAGAGCTGTCGTGTGCTGTCTGTAAAAGAATGTACAAGAAAAGGTACCTAAAAGTAAGAACACTGAAGCTTTACAAAAGTTAGTGCAAATGAGTTATTTCAACACTTGTCAGTGTCAGGGCTCAATCTGTGCATCCTCATCCCAGTGCATTTTGAGTTTCCTCTGGTGATTAGGGATCAATGAATTTCATGGCCAGATTTTCCATGGCTCTTGATTCAATCCTCTGAAGCCAGACACGTGCATACTGTACACAGTTCACTGGCTAGTGCATCACATGTCATTACCAAGTTGTAAGCCTATGTTGGTGAACAGCTGATGGATTGTGATTTGACTCCAATCAACTGCTGTGTATGGTACACTCTGCAAACTATGGTACAATGAGCCAAACCATCTCCTATAGTAAAAGTCCAAGCTAATCTCTTGCCATTGACATAGGGGCTCTGCCAGGCAGAAGCTTCCTGTCAATTAGCTGCTTGAAAGCCATAATAGATGCTGCCAGGAGGCTGGGGTCACGTGCTGGTCCTGACCGTGCAAGTGGGCCTCCAGTCTGTGCACAGCTTTGAATAACGGCAACCACATGTGGAGCTAAAACCGGAAAGGCTGCTGCACACTGAGCCAGAGGACTGAGCACCTCTTGTAAAAACCCAGCACTTCCCACCACTTTCTTTAGCATTTGTGATACATGTGCCACTGTCTGCATTCATGACCACCTCTAGCTCTTGTGAGCAAATTACAGTCTCTTAGTGAATGAGTCTCACTTAAGAGCAGACATGAAGAGTAAAGCCAAGGTGCTTTGAAGAGAGAAAATGGTCCAGAGGTACAAACAAGAATTGGGGAGCAAAAATCAAACCTGGTGGGCAGCAGCAATGCTCTGGGGAAGTGAAGTATGTGAGCAGGCAATGTGAACAGCCAGCACTACACCAAAAACTTGACACTGCTGTGATGGCAGCTGCAGCAGCTCCCCAATGAAATCAAGGCATTGAACCATTGTTGGCACACCCTTGACCATCATGGGTACTAAAATAGGGTCATAGCCCTATCTCCCATCTCCACCATAGCAGCTACTAAATCAGAATGAGCTTCCACAATCTCTCTTCACATCTTGTTATTTTTGGCCCTTCAAAAGACAAAACTGCAAATTTAACTTAACAGGCACTGCAAGTGAGAGGGAAGATATACATCACCTGGAAATGTAACAGCTTCAGAAGCAGGGGACTGGTGTGTAGAAGTGACGAAATTGTGGCACAAACAAGACTGCGTGCTTCCAGCAGAGGCCCAGTTTTTTCATCATCACCTATGGCTGCAACAGGAAGACATCCTTCAAGAAGAATCTGGCACACAGCACTGCCCAACATAAATTTCAGTCCCTGAAGCAGTCAGCCCCAAATATGGAACTATTCCTCCCAAGATACAATAGGGCAATTATGGAAGATAGAATTGACCTAGAGGCATGACATGTGATGGAAGCACTATAAGAGCTGGATTGAGAATGTTGCTCACCTGTCTTGAGCTACAAGAGCGGCTGCAACTTCCTCACGCTTGATCCCACCATCCCTTCCTCCCTCAGTTGCCACAGCCTGGCATATTCTTCTACTTGCTGCTAGAAGCTCCACCATCAAGTCAAGCATAATCCCAAGCAGTGGTGTGCGAAACACAGCTGCACTACAAGCCAGTAAACCCAAAGGTTCTGTTGGCAGGCAACTTGAAGATAAAGCCTCCAGCTGAGATCCCTTGTTTCGCTGAGAGATAAGACCCATAGTTTTAGATAAGTGGCCGTCTGCATTACTGAGAGAATCAGTTGGGTCTTGGAGACTCTTTACAAACAGTGGTACTAGATATTCAGTGGTTGAAGAAGGTAAGCTTTGCCACCAAGAACAAAAGCTATCTTGAAGAACACGTGGACATGCAGGGTCCAAGAGGAGAGGGACTAGCTCCTTCACCACTGCTGCCTCAGCTCCACAAGCTTTGGAATGTCCAGAACACATATTCTTATTAAATTTTGCACTGATTGCTGTTTGTTTAGAGGAGTCCCTTCCCAGGACCTGTAGAATCTTCAGAGTGGGGAGGGGCTCCTTGAGGGCATTCTTCAGTGAGGCCAGTAAAATGTCCACATACTTCACATCATGTTTGTCACCATCATGCCAGCTGTCAATATCCAGATCACTGTTCTTCAAGACCACATACAAAGGATCCACTCCCAGATCCTCTGCAAGGTCCTCAACTCTAGGAATGAGAGTAGGCCCCACCCATCCCAGATCAGCAGTGGTCGGTACACCATGGACAATTTGTATTGACGAATTGATTGAGTTGCTGGAGTCTTGGATGAGTGCAGGTACAAGAAATCGCTCAGGAAAAGCGATCGAAGCAACAGCAAGCCACTGCAAAAGTGTCCAGTCCCAAAGTGTTAGAATGTTCTAATGACTCAAAATGTTTAAGCATGACAAGAAGACTCAGTCAGGATGTTGGCTAGCACCCAAGAGCACTAGCTAATCAAATAGTGTCTTTGTTCAAATTGAGGGCAGCCATTTGGATGACAGCTACAGTCATACACAAGTTTACGGACCTTCAACAGCAACTCGAGTGCAAACAGTCTAGCTGTTGTCTAAACCATGTTGCTGGGAAGCAGCCTTCTGAGAAGAAAGATAATGTCATGGTAAATTGACAATATGATCATTCCTGCAGACAAAGAGATTCATTTGCAGGATATCAACCTGTGGAAGCAAGTGTTCATATGCAATCCAGTGCTCCTCCATATACAAAAGAAGTGGTCTCAAAGGAAGACATGCAAGAAGCTCAGCCCAATTCCCTTCTTCTCCAGGTTCACTTTGTGAAGATTCCCAGCTGTTACATCCAGCATCAACTCCAATATTCCTTGATATCTGCTCCCTACACAGCATGTAATATACAGCCAATGATGCTGTGGCTACTGGGTCTCCACTTGCTCTCAGATCCACGTGTTTGAAAGAACACCGTTCCAAGAGCCCTCTTTTCTGGCTTGCTGCCCCTGAGGCCACATTTTCAGCCTGAACTTTACACCATATACTGCAAGATGAACTTTCGTGACTTAGCATCTGACAAGCAGGGGCTGTAGCTGTCATCAACCACTCATGAGAAAATGGCCGCATCCTGAAAGGAGGTGGTGGTCCCCTTCCCCTTGGAACAGTTGTAGACATTTCGGCATAAGAATGCACAAGCTGAGGTAGCAACTGCAGTCAACACCATACCACTGGTTTAGCTCAGTCCTTGAGGACTAAGGATGTCCATAGTGATCTAAAACTCAGGAAAAATAAAATCATCTAGCACAATTCAATGAGTTACAGGAGAGTACCATGAAACCATGAAAAAAGAAACAGCAAAACTCATGTCAGGAAATCATCACAAATGGATAATCAGTCCAAGCAGTCAAGGAAGCCTCATAAAACTTGTCAACATCTAATTAGTTTTGGACATACGTAAAGGACATTGCAGGATCAAAGAAGCAGTAAGAGCATACTGGATGGATAGGCTCCTGGGCAAAAGAGAGTATGTGCATGAGAGCATTGGAGATATCAACACTATAGCGTGAGAAATTGAAGGTGTTGGCATGGATGAGCTGCTCCATGCATTTCAATGCCAGATCTTGCTGCTTTCTGCAGTTACTCCCCCCACACCATTTTCAGGTTTAAGCTACTCTTTAGGCTAAAATTTCTGCTTCTGGTTTAATGAAGAACATGAATGCTAAAATTTACATCTACACTGAACTGGGCAAGAAAGCTCTCAGTTTGATCTCATCCATGACTTTCAACCTGATTGATCTGTGAGATCACTAACTGCAAAATACATGACAGGCTGCATGTGTAAAGTACTCACCAACACTGAGACCCACGGATCATCATGACACATTGAAGATGTTTCCTACTACACTCACTTCAAGTTCTGTATAAACTTTACCTAAGTTTCTCAAATTTCCAAAGATAAGAGCAGACAAAATTGGAAACAGATTGGAAAATAGTTGGGAACCTTACTTGTTGCCACCTACTGTCAAGTGCGGCCTAAGTCCAGCTACTGCATTTGTAACAAGAGATGGGTCAGCGATGACACCTGCACCTGAAGCAGCCTCAGCAACATCTCGCATCAATGCATTTGGGACTGTCACATGCATCCCAACAGCTTCCCTTACAAGCTGCAACTCACACCCACCACATTCATAGACTTCTTTATAAATTGAGACATTCCTATGATATTGCAGACAAAAAAAATAAAAAAATAAAAAAATTGAAAGGAACCTTTGTGTCTGTCAGTCACCCCCAAAAGCAGAACTACAAGGACTAGAATTGACTCTGGTCATAACATCATAACCTTATGACTGCCACTCACAAAGTATCAGATGATCAACTGCACCATGGATAGCAGTAACTGAATTCATCAGATTTGAGGGTAACTTTTCATCAAAATTCCAAAGAATATAACACTCTAGTGTCTGAAAGGTTGCAGTAGGCACCACTGCAATGTCTGCAAATTTCCGAAGTAATAGCTGCACAGCCACCCACACTGCAAGTATTATGTTGAGAGGTGTATACAGAAGTGGGCCAGGCATGATAGCAGCTCTCAATAATCGCCCCATAGCTGCATGAAACGTATTTCTTGTTGATGGACCAGAAAGTCCAGGGACCAGACAGACAAAAGCGATCCCAAGTTGCAGAGTTCGCTCACTTACAAACTCTGGTTGACCTAGGGAAGTGGCCAGTGCCTTCAGCCAGAATTCAACCTTCAATGTACAGAGTCACCCAAGTCAGCAAGCATAGCAATATATCCAAAGCCCCACTATACTTACATTACAAAGTATCCAAAAGTCAAAGAACTCATGAATTCAGAAGTTCTCCTTTAGTTTTTGCAGATGCCCCACTCAAGGCCCCCATTCAAAAATACCATCTTGTGCTACATCCTAGTATTATGGATGAATGGTTGCAGCAAGAGCCTCACAGACAACCCACCTCTTCATGAGTTGGTGACAAGTCCCCAGCACGGACAAGAACGCAATAAAGCCTGACATGGGCATGCAAGCGACCACCCCACCCCATCTTTTGGCATGTAGACCGTGCATCTGCCAGCAAAGCGGCTCGAATCCTTGCTACAGACCCTTCTTTCTCACTAACAGAATCTGTCTCAATTCCACTAGTCGCTTTTTTTTTGCCTAATGGTGGTAGAACCAGGGAATCTCTAGCTCTTTGTCTGGCTCCTAGATGTGACAATATCCACTGGGAGGTTGCCTCTTTTGAGAAAATCAGTCTGGATAAGAACTCTAGCTCATCATGCAGAACTTCCTCTGTTATATGCAGAACCATTTCTAAAAGTGTGCCAGTATGCACAAGAGCGTCACGACAGGTGGATGCAAACGATGGTGCCAATTGACAGAGGCTGATAAGAGTCTGTAGAGCTGCATTTGCACAATCTGTAGGTGCAGCAGAGAGACATGTCTGTGAGGGCACAAATCCACCATGTTGATGAATAACACCTATTTTCAACACAACAAACACACAAATGAATATCCTACTAACATTGTCAAACCATCCATCAATATGCATCCAGGCCTAAATTATAACATGGCACATCTGCAAGCATGCACCTGCATGATCTCCAGACTCTTGCCTAGACAGGTCCTAAACCCATAGTGGGCACAGTAAGAGCAAAAAGTCATTAAGCAGATGACAAGTTCATCACAACAACTAAGTGACAGAGAACTATGCACAGCATAATCAATCAGAACTTACACCATTGGTGAATGCATGCATATAGGATCATGCATGCTTGAAGATTGAAAAAACTATCAAAGGAGTCCGGCTGGGGCAATTGCTACCACTAAGCTCTCTGAGAGGCAATCCAGATTCACAGGGGTCACGTCTGTCAACAACAAACCTGATGATGTTTTTGCAGCAGCAGTAGTGGGAGTCAAGGTGGATTCTTGCAAAAGCAAACTATTGGGTCCAGCATCAGAAAAATCTGCTTGCACCTTGAGAAATTGAGCAAGGAAGAGGGTGGCTTGGTCTGCAAGTGATGGATTATTAGCGAGAGTTGCAGCAAGCAGTAGACAGCTATAGCGAGCTGTTAGTAACCCCTTCACCAACTGTTCTGTGGCCCCATCCAAAGCCGCACAGCAAAACATCTCATATCAAGCTTGATCAGGAAAAATCAAATGACATGTGCATTTGCAAGGACGAGCATCTCAGCAAATCATTAGTGAAGTGTGCAACAAAATTGTTGATCCACGGAATAGGAAGAGGGGGGGGGGGAGAGAGAGAAAGCAAAACTGCAAAAGTCCCTTTAAAGCACAGCAAGAATGCTGCAGACAAATTTCATACCTGGCAAGCACAGAGAGGGACAGCAAGAAACCACAACAGGAAGCAGGCACAACAGCTCTGGCAAGCAAGCCTCATTGCTCCATATGCTGCTGCCTTCATCGTCTCCTTGCTGCTCAATACTGTCCTCCTGAAGGTTATTATTGCTCAGTGATCTTCTGATACTAAATGCTGCTGCACGTTTGCGCAGTGAAATCAATGCTAATTTCGCACGCTCGATCTGCAACAGCAAGAGAACCGCAACTTGTGAGCATGAACAATCCTCGCACAATTCTCCAGAAAAGAAGGGAGAAGAAGAAGAAGCTGTTGGATAAATGTTACAGTGCAAGGAGAGATGATGGTACATGCCTCATCACCCTGCTGGAAAGCATCGCACTCATCCATGCCCGCAATTTCGTCGTCTTCGTCCTCTGTCCACTCCCACTGCTTCTCGCTCGTCTCCCCGGCAAGTGGATGATATGACGACTCCTCCTCACGCAAACAAAAATCCCCAGCTCCTTCCGCTTGCTCAACTGCTAGGGCAATCTCTCCATAGTCTAACGAAGCATACAACAAAGCTCTGGGAGTCTGAGGGTGGGATACCAGCGACGACAACAACGGCGCTGTGAGAGGTGGAACTTGAGTTGCTGCCAGAGCCAGCGATGGCAAAAATCCCACAGCTACCGATTTCTCCAGCACCTCAACAGGACCATGATTTGCTCCTAGCTGCAAAAAATCGATGACCTTCCCCGCCATCGCCACACCTCCTCCGCGACAAGTCAATTCCCCCGCTCCCACCCCCAACAAAGCCTGCAGATTAGTAATCTGTTCTTTCTTCACAAACTCCAGAGCGCCAAACCCTAACCCTAACCCTAATCGTGGAAGCCTAAGAAAGACATAGGAAGAAGAAGGTTTCAGAAAAGGGATTGTCGCCTGAGCACCAATCACTAATCCTAATCCTGATGGGAGCTTGCTTCCCTAGAGGTGGGAAGCAAGAAGGTTTCAGAAGAAGAGATTGTCCCCACAGCCCCAAACCCTAATCCTAACCCTGATCGTGGGATCTTGCGAAGACGTTGGAGAAAGAAGGTTTCGGAAGAAGAGATTGTCGCCAGAGCGCCAAACCCTAATCGTAGTCGTGGGACATTAAGAAGACGTAGGAAGGAAGAAGACTTCAGAAGAAGAGATTGTCGCCAGAGCGCCAAACCCTAGCCCTAATCCTGGGAGATTAAGAAGACATAGGAAGAAAGAAGGTTTCAGAAGAAGAGACTGTCCGCAGAGCACTAAACCCTAACCCTAATCGTGGGAGCTTCGGAAGACGAGGGAAGAAAGAAGGTTTTCCGAAGAATCGTCACACGTGAGAATAATTCCGAAAGAACAGTAGCCCCAAGAGTGCAGAGACGCACTAGAATTTCTTGCTGTTGTGATTGTTGTTTAATAGGCGCACGAGTTCCAAAATGGGGTCTGTTGATCGTGCTTGCTTTGGACATTGCAAAGGAAGGATTGGGAAGTTTTACACAATGTTGTGACGGAGGATCATTTCACACCTTAAGGGGTAATCGCTGTTGCTATCCAGCAGTCAATTGTGAACGAACAGCAAATGGATTCACCATCTGCTTTCAATGTCCACAAGCGCCTGAAAGAAGAGTAAGTCCTGTCCTTTATTTCTTCTTCCCCTCTCCGAATTGGGAACACTGGCGAGCTGATTTTTCTTGGTGAAGATTTTGGTTTGTACGCGAGCTAGCAAACAAACAAAGATTGTGGAATTTTGTTTTGAGGTTTCTGTGCTGATTAGATGTCTGGTCTGCGCAGGTTTGTGAGTAACCTGCATGGCACTACCATGTTGGAAGTTGGTGTATTGTCTGCAATCATACCTGTAAGCTCAAGTATCTCTTGTCTCTGTGCCATCTCTTGGAAGTTTTGCAAATGAAAATTCCTAATCAGGAAGCTTTTTGCAAATCTGGGAAGTAAGTAGCTGATGTCCCACAATTGTTTTCTGCCAGAATTTCCCCAAAGTTTTAAGAATTTGGATGGTTGGTTTTGTACAGGCCTTTGTGATTATAAGAGGATGGGGAGCCCTGGGATTTGCTTCTTCAGGTCATACCTGATCTTTGGTTTTAAGCTTAAATCACATGGTTCTTCTTGAAGCCTTCTTTGTGGCCAAGAAATTGTAATGGATGCAAGCAGCAGCTCATGGTTCTAGGTCCTGGGTTTTATGAGTTTTTCTTTCCCCTCACACCTCTATGGATCCTTTGCAGCTGTGAAGAGAACAAAAACAAATGGGAGTGACAAAGATTTGTCAAAACCAAGCAGATCTGCAATGGCTTTTGATTTTGTGTCAAAACTTGTTCTTGATTTCATGGTGATTTTTGTGCCAACATTGGCCTGTCTTACGGTATGCCTCTCACTTGCCACTCTTGTCCTCCAGCTTCTTGCTGCTTTAGCAAATCTCTTCTGCAAAGACTATATCCCAAGTTGGTAATGAATTCTTTTTTGATGTCTTGAAAGTAAGAATGTTCACGGTCTAGTTTTCTTCTTTGTTTGAGGAAGGTGCAGCTTCTCGCAGATTGGGTGTTGACTGTAGCAGCTGGAGTGTATGGGATTCTGTTGACAACTGTATTATGTGCACAATGGTACATCTCTCATCTTGTCTGAGTTTGGACCTGAATTTCATCCTGTGTTTATTGTTGGGCTGTTGGATGCCAGTTCTGTGTGTCCGTTTCCTAACACGCTTGTCAGATACTGTTCTCAGCTCACAACAACAATCTCCCAAAGTCAAGCCATCTCCAAAAGAACAAGTCAAGTCATCCCAGAAGGCATACTTGTCATCTTACCGCTTTGTCATGGTATGTGGACGTCTCTTGAGAAAAGGAGTACTTTCAGTATTCTGCAGTTTACAGTTTTGGTCACACATTTTGGATTCAGTTCTACTCACATGGGTTTTTCTTTGAGCAATGGACAGATGCTTGTAACATGTGTGACAATTTTGGCTGTGGATTTCACTGTGTTTCCAAGGAGGTATGCCAAGACGGAGACTTATGGATCTGGACTGGTAGGTACATCAATCATCACCCATTTCTTCTGTTTTCTATCTTGGCCAGAATCCCTGTTTGTTCTTTTAAGGGCATTGCAGTTCCCTCTACTTAGTGTCAAACTCAGACACAACAATTGGGCTGAGGGTTCTCCAGTTTCGTTCTAAATGTTTGAGGATTGACATTCACGTAAATGGGCAGTTGCTAATCCAGAGGGTGAGGGCTGTTCAGATGGATATTGGTGTGGGTTCGTTTGTTGTTGCAAACGCATTGGTGTCACGTCAGGCTCGTAATCTTCCACCATCGTATGTATACCTTCTCTCTTCAAAAACCTTCTGTTTTATTTAAGTCTGAGTCTTGTTGTTTTTACTATTGAGGTTCTCTATAGTTGTGGTGTTTGTACTCAAATCAGGCATGCAAATTGCAGGAAGTATGGAGGTGTTTTGCGTAATGTGAGCCCTCTCCTGATTTTGGGATTGGCAAGACTTATAGTGACAAAGGGTGTTGACTACCAGGTAAAGCTGATGCTTTTGTGCTCCTTCATTAGTTTACTAGGCCAAGGTTTTTGGGGTCTGAAATGGAGATCATTCGATGCTCAATGACATGGTTGCAGGAGCATGTGGCTGAATATGGGGTTCACTGGAACTTCTTTTTCACACTTGCAGGCGTTGCACTGCTGACATCCTTGATCCATGTTCCTCCCACTTATTGTGGGTCCCTGGGCATTGCTATTCTCTCAGGTACTAAAGCTTGGAACAATACTGGTGTTTTGGTTGTCAAAACATGGCAGTTTTCAATTTAGGAGAAGTATCGTCCCTCTCATGAGATAAAGAATCCTTTTGAAACTGGATTGAGGTGTGCTTAATTTGAAACCAATGAGGGTGTCCTCAATTCTAGACACACAAGTGTGGAATCTATACTGCTATAACTGTGAATGTCATTCTAAATTTCTCACATTGACATAGTACAAGGAAAACTAGAATGTGCATTTTCTGTCATATTATGTGCATTTGACTATTCATATGCTTGATGCAGTGTACCAGATGATGCTTTCTGGTGGGCTCAATAGGTATTTGCTCTCATCTGAGCGAGGCCCTGGATTTCTGAGTCTGAACAAAGAAGGTGTTGCAAGCACATTTGGTGAGTTCCTCAAGCTAGCCCAAGGTTGTACCTTCTTCAAGGGTTTGACTTGCCTTTTTCTACATGTAGATGCAATGCTGGAGGTGTTTTGAGTCCAGGACTGATTATTGCTTCAATTTGGCATCACACTAAAGTCTTGTATGGGGGTTTTGTAGGTTACTGGGGTCTCTACCTCATAAGCATACAACTGGGTCACTACCTCAACTTCAAGCATGCAAGCATCCTTGAGTGGTTTTGGCAAATGTCAAACACTCAGAAAGGTGGCACGGGCACAATGTCTCAGTGGTGGGCTGCTGCTGACATTGGATTGCTTGACTTGGCACTCTGGTATTTGATAACATTCTCTCTCATGCTGCTTTCTTCAGTAAGATTTTTTCCTGGCAAGCATTGTGATCTTATGATCCAGAGACTTCATACATCCCTTATCTGTCCGTGCTTTTTGGATGGAAAGTCAGCTTTATTTAACAACTATGATTTCTGTATTGAAGGCTGCTCACAATTTACATGGATCACACTGTTGAAAGAATCTCCCGCCGCACTGTAAGACCACATTTACCAGTTAGAATTCCAAACACAGCAGGTTTTTCTCCTCTTTGGTGCAGATTCAATGCAGAACACATATGTGACTTTAGTGGATAGGAGAGTTCTGGGGATTCTTGTGGCAGAAGCTCATTGAATCTCTGTTGGATATGTCTGCAGTGCAACCTTGCATATGTTCTGTTTGTGCTGGCCCAAAACTTCGAGGTAGCAATTCCTGAACTAGCAACTATTGATAGCTGTACTAGCAATTTCTGTTGTTTTTCAATGTGTGCATGAAGTTCATGTGCACATGGGGGTTATTATTCCCAGCTTTCAGGATAGTGATTTGGGTTTGGATTGATGCAGGTGATAGGAATTTTCATGGTTGCTGACCTTCTGTTTCCACCAAAGCCAATTTTAGTCCTTGAAGTCTTTAATCACAATTTGCTACCTTCGTTCCTGCTGGTAAGTTGAAGCACATTTTTTCCATATCTATTTCAACCTCAAATTTTGTACAAGAGATCCGAAAGCTGATGATTTTTCCAAACTTTGGCAGGCGAATTTGCTGACAGGGTTGGTGAACATGAGCATGCACACCATTTTTGTGAGTTCATCAAAAGCATTTGCAACATTGTTGGCATACCTTGCTGCACTAGTTGGCATGATGGCTTTAGCAGAGGCCAATAAATTGAGGCTCAAGTTTTGGTGATGTGATCCAATTGAGGCATATACAATGCCCTCAAGTATTTTGTGACTTGGGTGACCTTTATTTTTCAGTGTTGACCTCCTCAGGTACAGTTTTTCATCTGTATGAGATAAGATGACCAATTTGTACTCTAGTCAAGTGAGAGCCCACTTGGAAAGTATGGGACAGAATTCTTGAGTAGTTCACATTCTTGTTGCAAGGGATATTCCCTTTGTGTGGCAAACAGATTTCAAAATAGTGTGGCTTGTTTCTCCACCATTTTTGGCTCTGAAGTTGTAGTGCTGTAAAGGGATGCCCCAATTCTTTGCCAGTGTTCTAACCAGTGTTAGGTGTGTAAAGCTTTTCTCCTAATATACCCATGGGTAAATGTTAGGGTGAATTTTTGCTGCCACCCTTTGAATTACCTCCCGGTGGGTAAAACTATGTAGCATGCCTATTTTTATTTTACCCAGCTAGTATATATATATTTGAGGTTTACCCTTTCCCTGGGGACTGGGATGGGTAACAAAGTGAGTAGGGTATATAGGCTGGTGAGCAAACACTTAAGAACTCTAAGGAGGTTGAATCCTCACACATTGGTCCTCTGCTTCTGAAGGTGTGACCCTCCACCTAGCACTTCTGATGCCACAATAATTGCTTGATTCGGCAAAGAAATAGACATGAATTTTTGTTTGATTTGGTAAAGAAATGAGGAAAACATGGGGTGTTCAGTGTTCAATGATGAGCGGATTAGGGTTTTGAGCTTAAAATCTTTCATGATTGCATCTTTCCCTCTGGAATACAAAGAAGTTTTTTAAAGCCCTGGTTGTTCCACTCATCAAGTTTTAAATCACTCAAAATCGATATAAAATGAGGAAAATATGGGGCTCAAACTAGAGAGAGTCTAGAACTATTTTTTCAAATTTTTTGAAATAAACTATCACTCGTTTTTTTCCTTTGTTTTTTTGTATTGCTCCTTTATTTCTGATGCTCAAACCAACATTTGTAACCCTTCAGCATGCCCAATGACATAAAAATTTGATTAATGAATGAGGAATATTCAAAATTGTTTGGTATCTGTTTCATGATGGGCAGTTACACCTAATATGCCAAAATCATCACATAGCATGTTTTACAACACACCAATGTGGCTAAAATATTAGTTTTGATTTTGTTGAATTTTCAATAACAAACAAGTATCTTGCATACTATTAGAGCTCGAAATTACAAAATTGCCTCCATAAAATCCTATCCATTGAGCAGCTCTTAACAATGCAAGTCAATTTTCCAAGAAATTTATTTATTTATAATATTAATAATACTCAATATCCAATAACTCTTACTGTATGACTAAACTAGTGTTCTCTCCCAGAAAAAAATCCATTTTGCATTAGAGAGCATCCAAGGAGATGCAGAGTAAATGGCAACCAGTTCAAGGCCAGGAACTTGTTGCCTCAGGTTCTGGAAATCAGACCTGATTTCAGGTAACCTGGACAGAATCAACAGGTTATCAGGAATCAGGTCTGATTTTCAAAATCAAAACTGGAACCAGACCCAAAAACATTTTGAAAAAGCAGACCCAGAATCAGATTACCTTGTGGAATTGAAACTGGAATCAAAACAGTTCTAACTTATTTTTCAGAGCTAGACCAGAGGTATTAGATTTATTTCTAAAGTAACTAAGGAGGAACTTGGGTTTGATCTTTCATTTGACTCATTCCTTGTTTATCAATTATCCACAAAATTCACTAAAATGATTGAAACTAGATATCAAATGCCTTGTTGGATGTTCTATGATTACCTATTTATGGCATAGGATTTGAATAATTAAATGTAATAGTGAATTCAGATAGTTACAAAAACACACAATAGGGAAAGGAAATGAAAAACACAAGACCAAACTAGTTTTATGACCAAATTTATTGCCAAATCCAGTTTGATTTCTCATTGTATCTTTGTGTAACTTTTTGGCCTCAAATTTTGGATCTCAACTGTCTTTTCACTGAAATTGTTTATCCATATTTTGAGTTTCGTTGACTTTCCAAATAACTCTATTATATCTATCACCTAAGTTAACCTAGATTTACTTAAAAGTGACGTTAAGTAGTCTAGATTAGGTTTCGGCTCCAATTTCTAAGTTTTGTTCTAGTAAAACTTGGAGTTGAACTCAACCTAATCTTGCCAAATACTTTAAACTTGGCAACCCTACCTAACCATAAGGCATTCAATCATGAGGTTTACCTTACGAAAAATCTTGAAAAAAAAGTAAATCCCAGCTACTAGAGGGGTTTAATGATTGCAATACCCAAAGATTGCCTTCTAGTGTAATGTCCCCCCAATAGGTGACAACACTTAAAAACTTAACAAAAATATGGCCAACACTTGCCTAAAGAACAAAGGCAGAACAACAGGTTTTTATCAATGTTGGGTGATTCTCTTCAGGATCATTGGTTTTTTTTTTGTAGGTTTTCAGACTGGTGATATAGGTGTTTCATTGGCAATTCCCATTTCATGAAATTCACCCCTAGTTTTGATTTGTCATTTTTCAAAAATGTTGTAATTGCCTTCAGTTTTAATTTGGCATTTTTCAAAATCGTCATACCCACCCCCGCCTTCAACCCAGTGATTTAAAAAAAGGAAGATCCATCTTTGTAGCCTGTCACAATCAAGGGAGTTTCTTTTTTTGGAGTGAAACTCAACTTGTTCATAATTTGAAAACCAAAAGTTTTATAAAAATATGTTTAGGGTTTTTCAAGTTTGATGCTTCAATGCGATGGAAAAAGTTGGAATGCACGTTATTCCAATTCTACAAGTTTTTTGAATTCGATCTTGAAATGACATTCTGTCACCACTTTTCTTCTCATGAGTGTTTACCTTTCACTCAAGTATGGTGAAATGTGGATGAGATGCTCAAAGTTTGACAAAGGCGAAAATTTCTCCAATCCTATGTCTTTTGTCTTGTGCTAAATTCATTCTTCTTTCTTCCTCCTGTCAAGAAGTTCAAGGTCATGTGCTCTAGGTCATCATCTTTTTGTGCTTCACTTTCGTTGCAACCAATTGTACATGTTTGTCTACATTCACCATCTCAAATCATCATTTTCTCATTCCTTTCCTTGTAACTGTTTTACTCTCAACCCTCCTTTCCTTGCTATAGCTAGCATGGAATTTTCATTTTCATCTTCAGATACTAACAATGTCAGCATGCAACTTGAACATAATTTTAATAGTATAAGTGTTGATATTGGGGACTTGACAAAATACAATAATGTTCTAGAATAAAAGATTTCATCTGATGTTGTTGTGAATCTTCTAATGTAGGAGGTGCTATTAGAAAAAGTGAGGAAATAACAAAAGTCTTGGAAAACTCACCGAAGAACTTTGGTCACTTTCAAGTTGGACAATAGTTAACCTGTTAATCTGGGGCAAAGTCAAATTATGTAACGCATTGTTTGTTGCTAGCTTGCAACTAGAAACACATGGTTGATCACAGAGGGATTTGTATTTTTTCGGGTAATTGCTTTCATTGAATGCAACCTCATTGAGTTGTTCCTTATGGTTTGGTTGATTCTTCAAATATGGTTGATTTGAAAAGCCTTTGTAGTTTAAGTGGAAAACGTTTCATTAAAAAAAATCATCGACTTGGTAGCTTTATTGAAATTTAAAACACGGCTTTGTAATGTAAGTTGTAGCTTCACACATTAAAAAAATCTGTACTAAAGAACCACCTTTTGAAACATAACAACCAACAAAATGCAACATGATTAGGGGCTTTGCTTGAGATCCGATAAGTAAACCAAATTCTTTTTCATACAATTGGCCTACAGGACTGCCCTTTGGATAGTCCAAACCCTTGGAATCGGATGATTCACAAAACAAAATTGAAGAACAGAAACTAGCCAATTTTATAAAAAATTTAAAAATTTAACAACTGAAAGTAACAAATTATGAAAAAATTGAAAAGTCAAATGACCTGGAACTGCCGACTCTATGAGAAATCAAAGAACTACCCAACACAAGTTTTTATACCATTATAAGAATGTAGTGAACATATTATTAAAGGTTTTGATTGAGACCACTCCATTTAATGTTGCAAGATGTTATAAACTTTAGATGCTCAAAGTTCATGTTTGCAAATTGAATAACTAAATGTGTTTTACACTTGCCAATGTGCTATATTTGTAAACATATTGTACAATATTTACTCTACATCTACCCTTTTATACTCGCAAAATAAATATAAAACCAATGATAAAACATTGTCCCTATTTTTGATCATGTGAAGAAGGAAAATGTTCGTCATTGATCATTTTTCAAAGCCCATATCCCATTTACTTTCATTTCATTTGAATTTTGTTTTAAGCCTATACCTCTTGATGGCTCAGACATAGTTTTTGAAAACTTATATTTACACTTACCCAATTTCCAGCTTTGGGATTTTGATGTGGGTCTACAACATGGATATTTCTTCAACTTGGAATTATGTTCAATTGAAGTAAATACCATCTCCACTTAAACTTTTGCAAAGCTTCAAAGCTTCCAGCAAACAAGCATAGACATTTAGATTCAGCTTTAAAATTACACTTGTACTCAATGCATTTGTATGTTGCGATGTAGAGTGAAGGGCTCCGAAGGGGGTGCGTTCTCCTAAGCTATGAACTGAGTGTCCTTTAGATTAGAGTTTCTCCCAATTGCTTTCGGATCTGTGTTAGGATAAAAGCATGAACATGATGTGAACAATTGTCTTGTAGAGAGTAATTTTGTTAATTTTCATCAGTGCATGCATGCAGAATCCAAAGAATTGCACAGACATTTTGTTGTCTTTTCAACAGTCTTTATGGAGTTTAATGTTTTATTTTTTCTTTGAAGAGAAAGGGAGACTATTTTTTTCTTTTCTTTTAGTGAATTTTCACATCTTGGCAACCTCAAAGTAAAACTTTAATATAATTATGTTACAAATTCTCTATTTTTTGGAAAAAAAATTTGCTAACTATTTGTGAAAGAAAAAATTGGAAAAAATTGTCTCATTTTGCCTGTGCTTTTATTTTGAGGAACATGTTTTCACATTTTCTACATTTGACTGTGTTTAAGAAATCTGTCACCAAAGCTTCTTGGGTTTTGGCATGTGGGGTATTTATTCAAACTTTTATTAGTTAGCGAGGGGGTACGCCCACAGTTAGTTTTCCCTTGTTTTGTTTTAAAGGAGGCTACTTGATTGGGCCACCACCAATATTTTTGGAACATGGGACACTGTGGCTGGAGGCTCGCAAGGTGGGCAAGCGTCTGCGCTAGAAGGGCAGCGAGCTCTTCGTCGACGGCCACCCGGTGAAACCCACCATATAGAGGGGCGGGGGCCAGAGGGTTGTGACATTATGTTGCTAGAATATCCATGGGGGAGCGTGCAACAAGCTCAGCACCTCCCCAACCCTACAAGACTTGTTGACAAGGGTTGATATTCTAGCGTTGAGAGAGACACACCATTTCCCCGATCAACAGCTCCCTGTCGTTCCTGGTTTCCAGTGCTTTGCAGTAGCTAGACCTTGCAAACTTGGCGGTTCAGTGCGAAAGCACAGCGGTGGTATTTTTGTGTATGTCTCGACAGCATGCAGCAAAACAGTTACAGTTTGGAAGTGTCATGTGGATGGTACCAGATGACACCCGCCCGCCGCCGCGCTCCTGACAAAACCGGGACACGGTTGCATCGTGCGGGTGGCACAAGGAGCTTTTGGAGCTGTGCTGCGCAACTAGCTACCTCATCCTGAACGGGAGGGTGCTAGGAGACCTCGAAGGGGAGTGTACATGCCTTGCAAACCAAGGGCACAACATAGTGGACTACATACTTGCCTGCCCAGACTTGTTGGATGTTGCACACCACCTTGAAGTTTTGACTGATTCTGCATTTTGTGGAAGCCCACACTCTGATTCAGATCACCGCCCACTTGTTCTCCAGTTTGCCGTAATTACTGAACTGCTTGCAGCTGTTATGCACGTAGACCAGCCACATATGATACGCTTCAAGTACAACCCAGCACTGCTTGATGATTATTGCACGTAATTATTGAACGCTTGTATTGAGGATATGAGTGCAGCCGCCCTTTCAGAGTTGATACACGACAACATTTGCATGGTTACTAATGAAGTCTTTGGACAGAAGCAGCCCCCATCAGCTCATCACCACTGCCACAAACCTTGGTTTGATTCAGAGTGTAGGGTTCAGAAGAAACAGGTCAAGATTTTCTTGAGGGAGCACCCTAACTGCGAGCTCGCTAGACACCTGCAGGAAAACTTGAAGCAGTTGTTGAAGCGCAAGAAACGTACCTATGAGAAATTAATGGGTATGAAAATGTGCAAGCTTACCAAAGCAGATCCCGCTGGATTCTAGAGAAAGTACCGCGTGTGCAAGGAGGCGTCACACGGCATTCGGAGGGAGGCGCTCTGACAGGGCTTTGCAGCGCTGCTGAGGCCGCCCATTCCGCCTGATCCGGTTGTACTCATTCCTGAATGTGATGAACCTTGCAGTCTAAGTCAGGATATAAGTACCTTTGAAGTTGCAGAACCGATTAACAGACTGAAATGGGGAAAGGCAGCAGGCTTGGATTGGGGTAAAAACTGAATTTGTTATAGATGGCTGTGACGCGTTGTTCGCGATCTTGCAAACCCTGTTTAACAAGCTCTTCAATGAGGGTTTCTGTGGGTCTTTGGCGGTGGGAGTCATACATGCTCTATTCAAGAGTGGGGATGCCTCATCCGTTGACAACTACAGAGGCATCACAATTGGGCATGTTATAGCAAAGATTTTTGCAATGGTTCTTGAAAGCAGGCTGAGCTGTTGGGTGGAGGAGCGAGGCACGAGGGCACGAGGGCAAGCGGGTTTCAGAAAAGATTTTCGCACTACAGACAACCTGTTTGTTTTGCAGACGTTTATTGAATCCCGAGCAGACTAGAAGGGCAAGAAGTTGTTTACATGTTTTGTTGATCTCAGGAAAGCATTTGATACCATACCCCGTGCTAAATTATGGCATGTGCTACAGGGCATCGGTGTAGGCAGGCGTTTTCTCACATGCTTACGCTCCATGTACAGTCAAGACCGTGCATGCGTCACACACCCGACCGAGGGATTGTCCAGCACCTTCGCATGTACCATTGGCGTGAAGCAGGGCTGCCCACTGAGCCCGTCGCTCTTTGGCCTCTACATTGATGCATTGGAGCCACGCATTGCCGTGCTCAATGATGATGACGGGCCTGACCTTGCCGGCATGCCGGTCAAGCTGCTGCTCTACGTGAATGACCTTGTCCTCATGTCAAGAACTTAGCGGGGATTGCAAAAACAGCTTGATGAGCTGGGGAAGTTCTGTGACGAAAGGGACCTCACGGTGAATGTTAAAAAGACCAAGGTGGTGGTCTTTGGAAGCAGGGTCAACACCAGCCCATTGCTCTACGGTGGCCTGCCGATTGAGGAAGTGGCATCCTTTCGATACTTGGGAGTAGAGCTCCATCGCAGTGGCTCTATGAAAACTGCTGTGGAACACCTAGCTGCGGCAGGCAAAAGAGTGGTTTTTGCATTGAGGTGACGTTGCGCTGACTTAAACATAGATGACTTTGCTATTATTTGCCAATTGTTTGATGCACTTGTGAAGCCGATTATTAGCTATGCCTGTGAGTTATGGGTGAATGAGGCGGCCACGGATTCGCTTGAGCTAATACATGTATTTTTCCTGAAATCGTTGCTCGGTGTCAACGGTTCAACCTCTACACGCATTGTCCTGTCTGAGTTTGGGAGGTTCTCTCTGAAGTTGTTTTGGCAATATCAAGCGTTGAAATACCATTGTAGACTAGAGGATTCAGAGCCATCGTGCCTGATAGGCCTTGCATACCGTGTGCAACTTACATTGTCCTCCTATGAGTGCCTTGGGGCCAGGCGGGGCTCCTGGCTGCATAGAGTGCAAGCTAGGAAAAGTCAAGCCAGAATTCAGCAACCTCCAACGCACTCCGTAGTTGGAGGGGGTATAGCAGCTTTGCAAGATTCTTTTGTCTTGGATCTAGTTCAGAGCAGTCGTTTAGCAAACTACGTGCGGTTGTATGATATTTGTGAATATGCTTTTCAGCCATATTTTAACACCGTCAGCAATGTGCAACTTAGAAAATGCCTTGTGAGATTCCGTTGCTCAAACCACTGTTTAGAAGTTAAGGCTGGCCGCAGAACCAAGCCAACGAAAATTCCACTTCTTGAGAGTTTATGCAGAATGTGTAGTTTGGAGGCCATAGAAGACGAAGACCATTTCTTGCTTGTTTGCCCAGCATATGAACATGTACGCAACATGTTTAGAGAACAACTGCCTCTAGGATTTGTGACGTCTGTGCAGGAATTACTATCTTGTTAATATCAATCCAGTCTTGCTAGATTTCTTGAACAGTGTCTCCAGTATACAAATTTTAGGATTCTGTCCGCCTAATAGGTCTCTCTGGCTCCACAACTGGCGTTAAATAAAAAGTAAAAAGTAAAGACATGCCCCAACACAAATATGCTTCCCTCTGCAAAATAGTGGTTTGCTTTGTCAAGCTTCACTTTGCCCCAACCCCTTCACAAGTTATATACATGGCAGTCAAATCATAGCCAAACAATATGGGACAAAAAATGAAGCGTAGTTGCAAACACCTAGGGAACATATCAGGAACCTGCTGTGAACGCTTTGGGAACAGAGTGGAAAGAAACAAGAATGAAAAAAATCTTCCCACCCCACCCACAAAAAAACCCAAAAGAAAAATACTGAATGTTTGAAATTTTAATTTCCAAGATGGTTCATCACCATTTTCAACTTTTCACCTTTTCTATTCATTAGAATCTCAATTTCATTTTATTTTTTCTTTCGCTATGAGAGAATTTGATTCGCCTATCATTCAAGTGTAAACATGTAACTCTGGAGATTCTCCTGAATAGATGAAGCTTAAACCCTTCTCTAATTTTTCTAATGACTGAAGGGGCTGTTGCTCCCCTCCCCCGAAAGGGGTTCATCCTGAATAGATGAAGCAGCCTTTCGAGCACAGAAGTCTCTACCTTTGGCCCAGGTGAAAGGAGGACAACATTTGCCAAAGCATATGGGATTAAAGTGAGGTGCTATTGGGAACTTTTCAGGAACTGTCAGAAACTTGGTAACTTTTTGCTTTAATGCGAATCATGTGCATTAAATCCTAAGTTTCAATATTCATACTCATATATAATTTTATAAATTTATTTTACAATAGTGAGTTTAGAGCTTGAAAGAAAGTTAGGGGATGAAAAAAGAACCCCAAGCAGGGTCAAAGTAAGGTCACTTTCTTTATAAAAAAAACTCCAATAGGTAGGATTTTTTTATTTACTTCTTTTTATTATTTAAAAAAGTAAATTAAGAACTGGATTTGAAAACTGACTATTCTCAAATGAGTGAGAACTGAATACCTTTAGAACCAAATCAGTTCTCTACAACACTAAATTAAAAAAAACTCCAGAATCAATCTGATTTTCACCTGATACACATCTGTATGAAGCAATAAAACATGGAAATAAAAAAGTGAGCTAGAAAGAAAGAAATATTGTTGTGACAAATTTTGAAACCATTTTGAGGCATAAAAACCAAAACCGGTTCTCAAACAAGTGAGAATCACCTAACACTGCTAATAACGCCATTATAATTAGGGCTCCTTATTTAGGATGCTTGCAAATGATGCTACATTACAAAATTGAGAAGAAAACATTGAGAAAGCATGTTATATATATATATAATTTGTAAAAAGGACTCAAGGTGAATTTAACACTTTCTTTTCAAAAAATAATATTGGTTTTTTCCTGTAACTTGATGGTAAAATGAGTTGTAGATTGTATTCTAAATTTTCTTAGATTAGTGATAAAACGAAATTTAAATGGAAATTTTATTTTTCTTTTTTCTTTGTTGAATATTAAGCAATAACTGTCCTTTCATGAAAAAATTGTTGCTATTTCATGGAAAAAGTTCATTCTTTACCATGAATCCTTTTTCTTTTTTGGATACCCAACACTTAAGGGAGATGAAAAAGGATTTAAAACTGAAACAGGGGCACAAAGATATCGTTATAATTTCTCCGATAACTTTATTGTATATATTCAGAAAATTGCTGCATTTGATTAAGCTGTGATCAAAGTTTTTTTTCTTCTTCGACACATTTACAAATAACAAACATATACTCCGCCTACATACATATAGATATGTTTGATTTTCCCAATAACAAAATACACTCCTTCCATATATATGCAACACAAATATTCCAAAAAGTATATTCAAGTTTTAATACACACATTTACTATTAGAGATGAAACTTTGGCAAGTTTAGGGTTTGATGATTATGATGATGAGACGTTATTTGTGAAAAGCTTTGCTGTGAAGACAAGTTAGTCTTTGTCTTTGGTTGAGAATCTGTTGCGAATTTGTTGTCGAGAAGATTTTGTTGTTGCGAATTCGTTGCAAACAAAAGCAATCTTCAAGTTTTTTCTTTTTCGGAAAAAAATTGTAACAATCTATGCTCTTGCAGCAGCATCAATGACCATAGAAATTACATCACAACCTTGTCTGATTCTGGCGGCATCGTCTTCGCAGCGATGTCTATGCTTCTGGCACCACACTGTTTGCCTCAACTTCTTGCCAGCTTTCTTCCATTTCTTTGCACTCGCTGCTTCCACAAAATCCTCGAAGTCTTTCCCTTCCAATTCGTCGCTTCCTACACAAAAGAGACAGAGAAGAAGATTAAGAAGGTCTGACGTTCTTCATAGCTGATTATCATGCATGATTTTGCAAAACACTCCAGTAGCAGCAGCACCGAGACTTCCACATGTTTCCATAATACATTAGAAACATTGCCACATAAACACAATCAAAACTTGCAACATTAAGGCAATTTTTGACATTAAAACATGAAAAACCAAGCACTCTAGAACTACATTTGTGGTTCTTAATAGTAGCTGCAGCAGCAGCGCAGATTTCATGGAGCAGCCACGATCGCTTCGTCGGAAAGAGAAAAAGAATACCATTCTGAAAGCCATGAATTGTTGAGTTGCAGAAGAATCCATCTAGTGATGGATCGAAGTGCGTGTTTTGTGTTACTTACCTGTAGAGTGCTGAATATCGCCAAACACTGCCATCACCTCGCAACATTGATCATCGAGCGATGCAACGCTGTTGGCAGCACGATCTAGTGCACGCTTAGTATCCACAGTCAGCAGTGCACTGATTTGTACACTATTCAAACAATCCTCACCCTTGTACACCTGCAGCGAGCAAGTTTGGATTCCATCAACGCGCAGCTCTTCCAGAACGTCGTGCATGCGCATCAACATCTGCTAAGAAGGAAGAATATCAAAGCAAGTTTGAAAAGGATCTGGATTCTTCTAAAGAGAAATTGTTATACCTTGTCATAGTCGGCAAGAACTACAGAGAGTTCAGAGCGGCGAGTGTCGGAGTCGTCATCTAAATTGTAACCCACACCGACGGCTCGAGAACCATCGCTCTTGTTGTATGCGCAATCATGTCTTCCTTCGTGTTCCTCCAACAAAGACTCCGTCTTTGGAATGCACACTGCTCGGATTCCGACTGCCGCAAAATCCCTGTAGTAAAAAACAACACCAGCCGCGACATGTGATCCAAGTTCCAATTGAGGATTTTGCATATCATTCCGAACTTGCTGATCACGTGCTGCAGCGGCTGCCACTCAGGAAAGAAAGAAAGAACTTAGGAGCTTACGGATTGCGACGTTCATGGGATCGATGGTGATAGAGCGGTTTCACCAGGTTCCTGAAAAAACCGGCGACAGAGTTGAAATCTCCCTGCATGTCCTTATGAGCCAGATGACGAAGATTACAATCGATCGTCGCTTGCATCTTCCTGTTTCCTGTGGATGCCTCCACGGAATTGACCATATTCACGGTCACCAACACCAGTAATGACATGCACATCAACATCCTCATCACAGCTGGCTGCTTGTTTCCAGTCGCCATCTTCGAAACCTGCCAAAACACGTGATCCAAGAGTCCAAGTTCAGTTCTCAATCGACAAAAGAACGAGAGTCTGACCGACACTCTCATAATAAGACATGCACAGATGTAATACAAAAACAAGAGCTTACCCTCTGTTTCTCTCTCTCTTTTTCCTGTCCAGAATTTTACTACTAGGTTAAAGATCTACAGCAGCAGCAGCGGGCGGAGCTCTCTTCTCGAGCCCTTTCCGGAGTGCATGCAACGCAACGCAACGCAACGCAATCTCCCGAGAACTTGACGCTCGTCTCTGTTGCTCTCTCTATATACACTCGAAGAGGGCAGGAGCTGTCCAGGTCCCCAAATTTCGGGGACGTCTTTGGGTCTTGATTTGAGATCCTCAAAATGTATCATACCAATAGAAAACCTCAGACTGGTGCCAAACCCAGATCCCGATATCCGCGAACCCAAATCGAGGAGGCACATCCTCATTTCGACATCCTAATGATCAGCTTTTTTTTTTTTTTTTGAAAACTTTTGTCATTTTTTCGACAAACTCTTGAATATGTTTTTGGAAAATACATATTTGTAAAATTCCACGATTTTTTCTGATTCTTCTGGGAAAAATTTCATTAAATTTTTATATCAGAAAATGGGGAAAGAAAATTCTGTTTGTAGCCCAAAGTGGCGACCATGCATAGGAACATGTAGAAAAATTGCCGATCGTCCCTAGGAAGACTTAGCCAAATCTGGCTATAAGCCAGAAATAAAATAAAAATCCTTAATCATCCATCTTTATTTTTGGCTGCAGAATGTAACAAAGTATAAGAATCTAGAAATTTCTACCCCTTTTTTTCCTCACTCCTGGAGACTGAAAACCTCCAAAATCACTTTTTTTCAGATTTAATTTGTAATTTCGCTTTCTGGCGAAAAGTCGCCAGTGAAAAAGACACTGAGATTCCCGATTGAACTTCGTGAAGGGCGATTGGTGTCTAAAATCGTGCCATGCCGGACTATGCGGACGCGGCGCCACCCGCCCGTTCCCGTGGCATGTGGGAGACGGCTGGCACCTGCGCGTCTTCGCTCATCAATAAGTTTTACACTTTCCACGTGAGTCCCAACTCGGGTTCAAAGGACTAAGAACCTGCGAGGTGGCGACCGGGAGTGGTCGGTGCGCCGGTCACCTGCTGGCGGGTCCGGATTCGTCCCCGGTCACGACATTTCCTGTGGATTCCAGAGTATGCCGTTCCGTGGAATTTCCTCATGCCATTCTGCCAACTGGAGATGCGTTCCAGACGGTCCAGAATGTCAACAATGACGCGTGTGTGCAACGAGGAACAATTGTGCACAATTCTTTTGTTCGAAGTAGTGGTGTGACCAAACAGAAAGTCACTCTGATAATGTGAACACAATAAGTTTTTAGGGTTTTCTTTTTTTGTTTTCAATGGTCATCAACTTTTTGCATGCTAATGGCAGGAATTGTTCTATCACCGCAACAATTATTATTTCAACGAACGCATGGGTAAGAAGTCTTGTTTGTTTGTGTGTTATGAAGAACAAATTTGCACCGAACTATGGATGGTGGAAGGAGTTGCGGCATTGAAGGGAGGTTTGTGTAGTAGGACAGTGGAAGGCAAGATAAGAAGCAAAATTGGGGAGCGATGCAAGTAGGCTTTTCTTCTAATTTTTTTTCTTCTTTTCAATAGTTTTTAGGAGATAGAAGGATAGACTAGTTGTGCTAGTAATTGTTGATTTTTGTTGCGCCATTAACTTACCATAGTAAGCAAATAGTCCTTAGGAAGAATAGAAACTATAAAGGGTTGATGTTGAAGAATGATGAAAAGAAAAGAAGTCCAAGTTGTAGAAATAAGGGCATGTAGAAGGACAAGAATGCATTTGGAATGGGACCTTTGTTGCAGCAACTTTAAATCCATGTTATAAGATAGTTGTTTGAATGAATACAAAAAACCTATTCACTCAGAAACCTCAGTGGGGTGTCCTTGGGTTGGGCAGAATGAGATGAATGAGGATAGGAATGTGAAGATTTTAAAGATGTATCTGTAGCTCATTCTTGCACAAGAATGTGTTCTTCTTGAGTGGTTATAAGTAATTCTGGTAAATATTGTTCATACTTTGATCCGAACAGGTAGATCCAAATGCTTCTAAAGTTGGGGTTTATTAGATAATGGAATTTGATGACCCTCTGCATTGTTGCATTAGTTGAAGAAAGGGTTAGTAGCTCACATGGATTAAAAGAACCTTGAAAGTTCTAACCTCAAGCCATACCTCAATAGATTTTAGATTTTAATGTATGGATTAGTACATGGCAGCCAATTGTCTATTGCCACCATGGCAAGTGTGTGAGGGCTCACCAATATGTAATAGTTGGTAATCTACATATATAGAACCTTCTTCTGTTAGAATTAATAGCATAGTAAGACTTTTGGTAACAATGGGTTACAATGCAAGTATTGATATTGATAGAATTATAGAATTTATGGCTTTGTTTTTAATTTCTTACACATAAGATATTATTTTTCCATATCCCCTTTCTTTTATTTACAATGGATCAAAAAAATGGGATGGGAATTAGAATATGCACCAAACCCCCGTTGGGTATCAAGTTGATAATCATAGTTATCAAAACTCAAAATATCCAATTCTGATATATAATTGTGGTTATCCAAAAATAAAAAATAAGACATTTTTTTTTTCTATAGGCCATGGTCTAGAGACTAGCTACAAATAGACCAATGTGGAGGTTTAATTGGCAAGGCAAGCATCTTAATGGTGTGCAATAATGGCCACCATTTTTTGTGTGAAAGCAAATGACAGTTGCTTAATCACGTAAGAATTTGAATTGGACAATGAGGTTAAAAAACATGTTATAAAATTTATCAACAAAACCATGCTTCTCATTAGTAGTTTAAATAGGAATGAGTTAAAAACTTAAATAAAACTAAAGCAATTAACTTAAGGTTGAAATAGAAATATGACTTTTAGGTTAATGTTTTGATTGAAATTGTCATAGTGCAACAAGGGGAAACACAACATAAAATGACAATATGAGAAAAAAAAAAAAACCCCCCAAGTTGCAAATGCAAAAAAGTAAAGAACATAACATAGACCCAAAGAACTAAAGGGGGTTTGAATTCTGATCCTTGTGGATCCTGCCCATTGCAGCCTAGCTCAAACTTGCACAACCCACTCACATTAGAACCAAACTACAAACCCACATGTTAGCCTATGCTAATGCAAAAATAAATAATCGGTTGAATATAGAAACAACATAGCCTTATGCCAAGGATTAAAAAAATTGCTTAGAACATTTGGAAAACATCCAACATGCAATAAGAAAGAAAAAAAAACTAGTGATTGACACATGCAATGTATAAATTGAAAATTAACCAATAATGAAAAGGAAGTATATATGCATCTAAATTAAACAGCTAGTACACGCCTTGATAAAATGGTATCTTGCAAGTGAAACATCGACACTTCATGTACATTTGGGTGATCAAACATAGTGGGTGGAACATACATGGGCATGTTTTTAAAGCCCTTTCACTTTTGGGGCCAAATGAATCAAAGCATATGCAACAGGTAGTGCCACCAAATGTGAAGCATTGTGGCATGGGCCACAAGAGTTGACAATCGGTTTCATTTTGATGGGCGAACCATTTAATGTTGTATTGTTAATCTAGTTGCGTGTCTTGAACTCAATCTATGATCGAATTGCCATCAAAACACCGTGGGTACTCATTAGGAAAAAAAGGGTCCAACTTTGGCCATAATGTTAGTTGGAACTCCTGAAGTTGGTTTGAATGTCCATATTCACCAATGGTTTTGAATTCATTAGCGATTTGGGCTTCTTAGGACATAGACACAAGGGATGCCAACATCATCTAGTCTTTTTTTTTTAATCTAGCGTTTCAATCCATCACTGTTCGATGTAATCTTTCATTAATGCTCCATTTTTTTGCAAGATGATCCATAAATTGGACCTGTGATTGATGTATGGATCGTAATTCATCGTACACTTGTTAAACATATTGCTGTTCATGGTACTCATAATGCTTATGCTTTGATTCCAACTTTGATTTTGTTTGTTCAATGGTTGTCATATGTCTTTTCTTTCATGCATTGGAATGGAGTGTTCACAAATTAAGGATCAACCCATAGATTTTGTTTTGCAAGACATCCATTTTTTGAGCATGCATGTTGTTCATGTTTTGGATTTCTACCATATGTGTTATTTAAAGTCTTTGAACAATGGCAAGCATGAGTTTTTCAATGGCATCTTTGGTTGGCAACATGATCATATTTGTTGCAAGTTGTGGTATAGGCCTGCACATGTCATGATAGTGTCAACAACATTTTCCTCTTTACTTTTGGTGTAGACCAAAAATCTACTTTTTGAGAAACAACCCTAAGTTATCCCCTTTGTAAAGGTGGCCCTACAACCTTCACCACCTTTCCACTTGTGCTAGGTGTGGGCTATACAATTTGTTATGGTAGCTCAATCTTGTGGGCACTGATTGCCTACCCATGGACTTCAATTTCCATCCCTTGGTGTTTAGGAGGAGGACTATGTGGGATATGCTTCACCTTTGGAAAGCTTTTCACAACCTTTGTATTTGGAATTATTGTCCAATCCACATCTCACTCAAGGATGACCTTAGCATACACCATTTGGCACAACCATAAGCAAGCATCATTGTTTAGAAAATGTGTGGTTTGGCCATAGAAAAAAATCCCAAAACTCTGCCATTCTCAATTTAAAGCTTAGGTGCTGGCACAAAGACCAAGAGGTTGCATTGTATGCGATCATTGGTGCTAGGCCAATGTCAACCAATGTAGGTCCAAATCACATACTACTTGGTTTTGGTATATGTCCAAGGTTGAAGGACTCCTTCCCAGCCCTACTTTGTTAAACTATTCATTATTTAGCACATCCATGTCGATTGTTTGCCTTTTGCCTTTCCTCTTTTTCCTTATTTGATGGTTATCTTTGGGTAACTTGTCCCTAAACATATTTCCTAAAATATATTTTTCATCCTTGGACATATTTTGAAAAATTGAATCAATTTATAACTAAACAAATTTTCAATCTATTTTGTTTAGAGGGTTATACACTTTCAAAATAAGTGCAACTTATCAAACATAATTAGAGAGCAGAACAATTCAAAGATGAATCAAGGGTTTCAAACGTACAAGAATAATATAATTGGAGTTGAAGGGTAGTCCCATCCCAGAGTTCCAGCGCGCCCCTTTACCTTCAAAATGTTGCAAGCTAGGGATCGTGCACCAACTCCTCCTTCCGTTGTCTTCACCTTTGGACTCGCAGTTGAATCCATCAAGAAGCTTGGGGGTGCGTCAACAAATGACCTCCATTATGTATCTTTTGTTATTAAAATTATTCAATTTACACAATTTGAACCCTCTCAAAAGTATGTTTTCACATTGCAACAAAAAATAATATGCATAACATTTTTTTTATGTGTATATAATTTGCATTTTTAAATTTTAAATTTGAATAACATGTTTTAAATAATTCTTAAATGAACCATATGCTTGGTTTCATAAATGGTTACTTGTGCAAAAAGAAATGGTTACTTGTAGGCAAATGTGACAATAATGTAGTCTTGGAAAGTATGTAGGTATGTTTTAAAGTTCAAATTAAATATGTAAACCCAAAAAAATTCTCCATCCCACATTTGGATTGGCTCATATGATTCAAAAGTTTAGTCTTAGTAGTCATTTTCTACTTTAAAAACCTTCTTTTACATAATTTTGTTTTTTTGCCTTTGAAGACTACTTTTTTGGCATACTTTAGCATGTTTGGGCCCACATGGACCTTTCAAATCAAATGGTACCTTTGATATCCACACTTGCACATTTCACCTCTTCCTCCGCATTGTGTGTTGCTCCTTTGAACCCATATTAATCACAACATGTAATAACATTCTAAAAATTCCCACAACAAGACACTAGATATTGAATCTTGGGATGAAATTCCAATTCTTATGAACTTAGAACTTTATTGTGTTATGTGTACATTTGAGTGTGCACAATTTGTAATAAGTTAACAATTCCCATTGAAAAATTTGGTTGCATCATCTATAATTACAATTCCATGAAACATGTTGATGGCATTCACCTTAAAGCTATGACATCCTGTATCTTTCCATGAACAACACATGTACTTACTTTTTTTCAATTGGCATTTGGAGTCCAAAGGTAATGAACATTTGCATCCCACATTTGTATAGGGTAATTCTCCATACATGCACCTAGGATCACTTATGTATCACATGCGTCAAAACAATAAGATTTATGTTCATTTCCATATGCTTAACAAAACCTTGTAACACATATTACACTAGGTTGGTGCACGGAGTAGTTCTATAGGAGTGACCTCCAAAGTCACCAATAATGTCATATCTAATCATTAATCCCACCACTCAATATTGAACATAGCCCTTATTGCACCATATCATCATAAATGACAATAAATCAATCTATGGAATTAAAGTGTGAAAGTAGTAATATGTCAAACATCAAACAAAAATATCGATGAAGGGGGAATGGAAATGCCAAATTAACCATTGCATTGTTTTAAACTCTAAAGAATGGTTCACTGTAGCTATTAGTTTGGGCATGCATGGTGGTTGTGCAATGACATGTCTCTTGCCATAGGACCCCAATCATTAGGAACATCCAAAACCACTACCAAACCACTATACTGGGATGCGTGCATTCCACTCAAAATTTGAATGGAATGGTTACTGATTGGGATCATTTCCACTAGTAGGGTGAAGATGCACTAAAGTTAAAATCCTAAGTTTTTGAAATTTCAAACCTTGTAAATGGCCTTGGCAACATTTTTTCCTTATTTCTTTGTATGCCACAAATGTGGCATTTCCTTCTGATGTGTTACATTCTATATACAATCAAATAATAGGTTTTTTTATAATAAAAATTTATACATCAATATCCAATATTCCAAAATAAAAATAAAAATAGTAACATTACATTAACAAGCATAACATTGGCTACATTTTTTAGTTTGGTTGTTAATTAAAACAAAGAAAAGGTGGTTTGATTAATGAAGATTTGATTTAAGTTCATTTTCAAATGCTTCTAAAACAACACATTCTAGCACATACACTAGGTTGGTGCATGGAATAAACACATACTAAAATTCATCCCAATTTTTGAAAGTTACATATTTTGTAAATGACCAAATGCCAACATTTGTTTTTGATTCCTTGATGTGCCACAAATTTACCACTTCTTGAGGTGCAACATTATGAATAGAATCTACAAATACAATACCAACAATAACAACATCAATATCCGATATTTTAACGTACAAAATAAAGTAATAATAGCTAGTCACCAATAAGTGGACTATTAGCTACCTTTGTTGATTTGGTTGTTTATGGCAACGAAAAGGTGGTTTGACTAATGAACATTCAATTTAAATTCATTTTCAAATGCTTCAACAACACATTGTGCAACATATACAATATGTTTGTGCATGGTATAAAAACATACTAAAATTCATCTCAATTATTTTAAGTTGCACACCTTGTGAATGACTGAATGCCAACATTTTCCTTTGATTCCTTAATGTGCCACATATTTGCCACCTCCTCTTGAGATGAAGCATTATGAATACAATCTACAAATAAGTGAAAAAAATCAATTAACAACAATAAAAATGTCAATATCCAATATTTTAACTTACAAAATAAAGTAGTAACATTGCATTAGCAAGTGTAGCAATGGCTACCTTCGCTTATTTGGTTATTTAAGGCAAGGAAGAGGCGGTTTGACTAGTTGATTTAAGTTCATTTTCAGGTGTTTAGCAACACATTGCAACACTTAAATTATGTTGGTGCATGGTATAAATACATATTGAAATTCATCACAAGTTTTTAAAGTTACGTACGTCATAAATGACAAAATGCCAACATTTGCTTTTGATTCATTTGTGTGTCACAAATTTGCCATTTTTTTGAGGTGGAACATTATGAATAGAATCTACAAATAGGTGAAAACAATATTTAATAACAACAATAACAATATATATCCAATATTCTAACTTACAAAATAAAGTAGTAACATTATATCAACAAGTGGTTATCTTTGTTGATTTGGTTGTTTAGGGCAAACCAATGACCACCTAATTTAGGTTTGAATTTCAAATGCTTCAATGTCACCCTACAACAATCAATTGAATACATGCATGGAATAAAGATGTACTGAAATTTTTCCCAATGTTGAAAATCTTCATACCTTGTAAAAAAATTGGCCAACGTTTTCTTCTAATTTCTTCATGTGTGCCACAAACCTATTATTTATTGTTGAGGTGCAACACTATTAGTATGTACAATATAAAAAAGGTCAAAATAATGTAATAACAATAAAAAAAACATGTGCATAATATCCAATAGTTTAATTTACAATAAAATAATAAAATTATGTCAGCAAATGTAGCAATGGTTGCCCAAGTGTTGGTTAGGGTTACAATTTTTATGTTGCAAAAAAATAAAAGTAACAACAAGACAACACATGAAATAAAACAACACAATAATAATAATAATAATACAAGAATAGTTTAATAATTATAATTCAGGAACTTATAAGTTCTTCTAGGAGATTAAGAACCCATTAACAACCAACATCTAATTTTTTTTTAACCAACAACCATTTGACTATTAGCAACCCCATCCACAAAAACCTTGCAAACATAAAGTTGTACATGTGAATGAATGGGTGTATTCATGGTTGGGCCTTTAACAAACTATTAGGGATGGAATGGATGAAAATATTTTATGCCACATTCATCTAAATTTTGAAATTGAACTTTCCCACCCACTTTGTTGGACAAGATCTTATCGCATACACTTATAATGAAATGATGGATGCAAACCATTTTAGGGTTTTATTAGCAAAAGGAAGTGAAGTTTTAACATATTTTGATCTTGACATTTTTTTCACAGATGAATTGTTTGGTGGAGATGGATAAGATGGCTTGGCTAGGTTGCTTGCTGTTGCACAATTATGTGTTTAAATGTTAGAACGTCCAAAAAATCCAATGGCATTTGAAAACAAAAGAAGATGGTCAGTTATCTTTTTATGTTGATGTATTGTTATTATCACATTTTGATTATGTTCTTGTTGTTTTTGTGTTTGTGTTATTTTCTCCATGAAATATACGAGGTGAAAATAAAATGGACAACATGGTTGGTTGGTTCAGATCTGATTCAACAAATTATGACTAGTCAAGGTTAGTTTTTGTAGATTGTGGCTTATTAAGATCAACTTCAACAAATCGTGATAGCCCAATGTAATGACATTCAAACCAAAAATACTACACATTATTTCCATTGGATTATCAGAAGGTAAATATCAAAAAAAATTGAACAAGTGAAGCATATTAGTTAAGTAACTTATAGTGTCCATGTGTAGTTTCATTGTCCCCAAGTGCATGGGATTAGCATATTTTCCATTTTCATTGCATGTTAATTTTCCATTTTCATTGTTTTGCATATTCTATTCATAACCTTTCACATCATAAGGAAGTGGCAAATCTATGGCACATAAATGAATCAAAAGCAAATGTTGGGATTTGGTCATTTACAATGTACACAACTTTAAAAAAGTATGATGAATTTCAATGTCCTTATGCCATGCACCAACATAATGTATTTATTGCAATGTATTGTTGAACCACCTAAAAATGAACTTAAATCAAGTGTTTGTTGGTCAAACCCCCTCTTTCTTGCCCTAAACAACCAAATCAACAAAGGTAGCCATTGCTACACTTGTTAATGCAATGTTATTACTTTATTTTGTAAGCTAAAGTATTGGATATTGATGTTGTTATTTTTGTTAATAGATTGTTTTCACTTACTTGTAGATTGTATTCATAATGTTTCACTTCAAGAGGAGGTGGTAGATATGTGGCACATCAAGGAATTAGAGGCAAATGTTGGCATCTAATCATTTACAAGGTATGCAACTTTTAAAGATTGGGATGAATTTTAATATGTGCTTATTCCATGCACCAAGCTAATGTATCAGTTGTAATGTGTTGTTTCAGAAACATCTAAAAATGAATTTAAATCAAGTGTTCATTAATCAAACCACCTCTTCTTTGCTCTAATTAATAACCAAACTAAGAAATGCAACCATTGTTATGCTTGCTAATGTAATGTTACTACTTTGATTTTAAAACAAAATCTTGGATATTGATGTTGCATTTTTTTAATTTTATATACCCATTATTTGATTGTATATAAAATTTGCACCTCAAGAGGAAATGGCACATTTGTGGCATACAAAGAAATAAGAAGAAAATGTTGCTAAGGCCATTTACAAGGTATGAAACTTCAAAAAATCAGGATTTTAACTTCAATGCATCTTTGTCCTACTAGTGAAGTGATCCCAATCACTAACCATTCCACTCAAATTTTGAGTGGAATGCACTTATCGCACTATAGTGGTTTAGTAGTGGTGGATGTTCCTAATGATTGGGGTTCTATGGCAAGAGACATGTCATTGCACAACCACCATGCATGCCCAAACCACTAGCTACAATGAACCATTCTTTAGAGTTTAAACAAATGGAATGGTTAATTTGACATTTCCATTCCCCCCATATTGACATGTTTGTTTGATGTTTGACATTACTACTTTCACACTTTAATTCCATAGATTGATTTACTATATGTGCACCTAGGATCTTCATTACCTCTGGACTCTAAATGCCAATGGAAAAAATTCAAGTATGTGTGTCGTTCATGGAAAGGTACAAGATGTCATAGCTTCAAGGTGAATGCCATTAACATGTTTCCTAGAGTTACAATTATATAAGATGCAACCAAATTGTTCAATGGGAATTATTAGTTTATTACAAATTGTGCACACGCATGTGTACACATAACACTATAAAGTTTTGAGTTCATAAAACTTGGAGTTTCATCCTAGGATTCAATATCTAGTGTCTTGTTCTAAGAAATTATAAAACGTCACTACATGTTGTGATTGATAGGGGTTTAAAAGAACAACACATGAAGCAGAGGAAGAGGTGAAATGTGCAAGCGCGAATATTAGAGGTACCATTTGATCTAAAAGGTCCACATACATGTTTGAACATGTTTTTAGCAAATTTCAAAATATAACGTTAGCATATATGACAAGTAGAATCTATGGCATTAAGACTAGGTGTAAGTGATTAGACCTTAATGATGCAAGCCCAAATGATGCACAAACCTCAAGCCTTATAGTGAAACATATTTTATTTAAGTGACGTAAACTTGAAATAAACTTAATGAAATGCGCTTGATTGACACAAGCCCTAATGACATAAGCATGAGTGACATATGTGAAGTTACACATGTGAGGTTTTATTGGCATATGCCCTAGTGACATATAACATTACTCAAACCCAAGTGACAATATAAACTTGGGTGACATGGGTGGAGTGAGATGGGCTTTATTGGCATAGGCCATAATGACATATTACAATAAGCCCAAGTATAATAGGAAACCCATGTGGCATAGGCCTTATTTGCATAGGCACTAGTGATGTATTATAACTTAGTGACATAGGTTAAATGACACATGTCGTAGTGATATAGACATGTGTCCAAGTGATAAAAAATGAGTGATAATGTCTTGTTGTGGGAAATTGTAAAACGTCCTTACATGTTGTGATTGGTAGGGGTTCAAAGGAACAACACATGAGGTGTAGGAAGAGGTGAAAGGTGCAAGCATGAATATTAGAGGTAGCATTTGATCTAAAAAGTCCATGTGTATGTTTGAACATGTTTTTAACAAATTTCAGAATACAAGGCTAATGTATATGACAAGTAGAGTCTATGGCATTGAGATTAGGTGTAAGTGATTAAACCTTAATGATACAAGCCCAAATGATGGACAAACCTCAAGCCTTAGAGTGAAATAAACTTGGTTTAAGTAACATAAACATGAAATAAACTTAGTGAAACGTGCCTAATTGACACAAGCCTTAATGACATAGACATGAATGACATATGTTAAATGACACATGTGAGGTTTTATTGGCATACACCCTAGTGACATATAACATTGGTCAAACCCAAATGACAATATAAACTTGATTAGCATAGGTGGAATGGGATGGGCATTATTGGCATAGGCCATAATGACATATTACAGTAAGCCCAAGTGTAGTAGGAAACCCATGTGGCATAAGCCTTAGTGGCATAGGCATTAATGATGTATTACACCTTAGTGACATAGGTTGAATGACACATGTCATAATGATATAGACCTATGTCCTAGTGATAGAGGATGAGTGAAAGAGGACCTAATAATATATACCTATGTCCTAGTGATAAAGGATGAGTGAAAAATGACCTAATGATATAGACCTAAGTCCTAGTGATAGAGGTTGAATGACACATGCCATAGTCATATAGACCTATGTTCTAATGACAAAGGAAGAGTGAAAAAGGATATAATGATATAAACCTAAGTCCTAGTGATAAAGGTATAGCATTACATGCCTTATTGTTATGGAGTGCATTTTCATATTGTACCTTTTCAATGTTGTAGATGTTTTTGAGTACTGAAAGCTTGTTATTTTGAACTATGATGTACTTTTTAGGTGTGATATTTCAGCACATAAAAATGTGTGAAATTTAATTTTCTTGTTGCATGGAGGTTTTGAATGCATGTGTTAATTGAAATGCACTTGAAGATCAAGATACATATGTTCAAACAACTTTCCAAGCCACTAAGAATGGATGGGATTCATATTTTTTTGTTAGATGTAGCTTGTTTGACTTCTATGCAAATTGTGCACATGGCCATATGGCTACAAGAAAACATGGCAAAATGATTACCCATTTTTTTGGTTAAATTTTTTATCTTTGGATGAGGAAATACAACATTGTTGTCATTGTTTTCAGCTTTGATTTTGGAGGCAAAATGAACTATTTAGTTCCATTATGTGTACATGAGAAAGAATGTGCCTTAAAGAGATATGAAACAAAAATCTTGCAAAGTTTCAACCGATTGCAAGTTACAAATGATTAAACATTGTTGTTTTCCCACATGTCTTGAGGTGCCAAGTTTTGTTCCTTTAAAATTTGATGTAATATTTAAGTCTAATTTCTCACCATGTACAAATGTATGTTAACCAAGATTATTACTATTATGGGGGTGGGTGCTAAATGCATGTCTTCACATAATTGCATTAGTTCAAGATCAAGACAAGTATGCTTATGAGCAAACCATTGATAATTATGGATAGGATTCATGTGTCTTTGCTACAAGTAGCATAATTGACCTATATGTAAACATTCACTATTGGAGGACTCCAAATGCCAATAGAGAAAATGAATGTGTATGCGGGTTAATTCATGCCCAATTATGGGTACAAATAACTTTTGGGATGCACACCATTAACCTACTTCATGGAGCTATAAGTATCATCCAACTTGGGTCTTGTATGTTGTAAATTATTATCTTATTGTTGCACTCCCATAAATAATACAAAGTTGTTAGGAAAAAAGGTGAATCTTCATCCCAAGTAACTAGATATGACCTATTTTGTTGTGGGCAATCATGAAACATCATTATATTATGATTGAATGGAGGTCGAAGGAGTTGCACATGAGGTGGAAGAATAAAATAAGGATGTGTAAAATCCAACAACACAAGTACCATCTTTCAAACTTTCATAAGCATGTTTTATGGTTTCAATAAACTTTTTAAATCAATCATTATGGTAGATGATTTAGGCATAAACTAACACCAAGTCCAAGTGATGCAAGCCCTAACAACAAGGAACATGTTGTGAATGTCATAAAACTGAATGAATAGGCCCAATTCATATAAACCTTAGTGACATATAGAAACCTTAATGACATTTATATCAAACTGAAGTGACAATAACCTTAGTGATATTATAATCTAGGGTGACATATGCTAAATGACATGGGCCTTAATGGCATACGTCTTAGTGACACAATACACCAAGTTTGAATTGAAACAAACCTTAGTGACATAGGCCTTCATGGCATAGTGACTAATGACATCTGATTCCTTAGTGACATAGGTCGTAGTGACAAACCCAAGTCCTAATAAATGACATAGGCCTTCATGGCATAGTGATTAGTGACATATGATTCTTTAGTGACATGGGTCATAGTCATAGACCCAAGTCTTAATGAGTGACATAGCCTTCATGATATGGTGACTAGGAGCATATGACTCCTTAGTGACATAGGTGGTAGTGACAAACCCAAGTCCTAATGAATGATGTAGGCCACTAGTCAGTGATATTATGTGGTATGTGCTGAATGACATAAATGTCAATGAAACCATCGTGAATGGCATAGATATTAATGATTGAATAAGCCCTAATGACATAGGTGTTTGGGCAAATTCCCCAACTAGACCACCAATTTGGGTGTAAATTTTTCTTAGGCACACAACATTTGTTTAAGTCATTTAACATTGCACCAAGGCAAAAAAAGGTGGAAGGTGTGTTTGTAGCTAATGATCGCAATGTCATGACAAGGGAAGGATTTTTTACAATACCCACATGGCTTAATGATGACAAAGGTTCTTGCACTTGGGTGCGGATGAACTCAAATGAATCAAAATTGATGTCAAAAACTCAATTTTTTTGCAATTCTTGTTACATTTGTCTATGTGGTGCCACTTTATTGGCATGTGAATCATGGATGTTATGTTTATTGAAACATATGGATATTGAAAAATTTGAAATGAATCAAACAAAATTCCAATATCAAAGTTTGGTTTGAATAAAAAATGTTTAACTTCATTCAATAACACTACTTTCATAAAGAACTCTTTAATTTTCATAATAAAATTTATTTCATCCTTATTTATATATATAGTAATAAAAAACTATTAGACACATCTAAAAAGCACTCCAATTTTCATATTTAAAAAAAAATTGTTTATAAAAAATTAAGGTTTAAAAAAAAGTTTATGAGTCCTTTTTCAACATGTAAATGTGATGCAATGTACATGTCGTTTAAAGAAACTTGTAGATTGTAACATAAAAAAATAAATTTGAAAGTGTTAACATGTTTTGGTATGATTTGAAATTATAACAAATTTTCAAGTTGGAACACAAAATTTGGCAAAATCTATGCACTTTCAAAAAAAAATTATTTGTCCAAATTTAATTATAAAAAACATATGGCATATTGGGGCAACTATAATAAAATGTATAAAAAGTTTGAAAACATTTCATTTGAAAATTCCTCTTGAGGAAAACATGTTTTTTGGGAAAAATGACCCCAAAAAGGATAATAGTCTTAAATGCAAAGTAAACACATTGGTTCATTATATGTCATTTGGACCCACGTGCATCATCTATGGGCTTCGTTAGATGCATGATGGGCTTTGGCCAGAAACACAGATGAACTCCTTTCTTCATGTGATGCAACTAACAATATATGATTTCTTCTTCTTTAACCAATTCTCCACCTTCATGTGTAACCCTTGCCAGTTCTAATCCAATAATTTCCAATTCCTCCTTTGTCTCCTTGAATTAAATCTCACATCGAAAGGCCCTTGAGACCTATCTATTGTAATTATTTTTGCAGTATTTAGTTCATCTTCCAACTTTGACTTCTGTTGTTGGAAGTTACAGCTACTTACAACATCCATTAAATCAACTATGTGCTATGGACATCTAGTCCCCACTTCCCATGTCAATGCAAGTTTGTTCCAAAGTTAGATTATCAATCTACTCCAACCCCCCAACACAAGTGAGGCAATCAATATATTTGAATAAGAAAGCCTTAGAATGAACACAATGACCGAATAATACCTAATAATGCGTTTGTCTAGAAGTTGGAAAACTAACTCTTTTTTTTATATGGAAAAATTCACTAATTCAAATTCCTTCCCCAACATAATGCATGTCTAAAATTTTAAACAAATGGAATACAACTAACACAAAAATAGGATCAAACCATCAAAAACCATGTGGTAGAATAGTGCTTAATGTCCCATGCAAATAGGCCCTTGTCTATGAAAAATTAATGACAATGTGTGAAATGGCAAAGGAGAATAGATAATTGCATCAAACAATGTTAAGTATTTATGTGCAATAGACAATTGGGGCTTGACCAAGGGCAAGGCATTCTAAAGTTGTCATATAAGTATGAGTATTCCATGTTATGTGTGTTGGACACATACTAGCAACTTCTCTATTACTTGTTAGTCAATTAGATTTTGGAATTCAACCTCTACTACTTGAACTTTTCCTTTGCCTCTCCACATTGCATTTTTCTATCCTTCTTTTCTTTCAGTATAAAACACTTACACCAGGAACCTAAATTCATCGAATAGCAACTAGTTTTTACTAGAAAGCATAGTGAGATCTCTCATTAGTATTTAGAATGACTACATGTAATTGACTTTTAAAAAGCACTTGAACACTTTGGATTCTTACATATTCCAAATTGTGAAGCACTGAATTCAAGGGAATAGTGTTTTGGGAACAATATTGACTTTGTACAAGCATTTCAATATTTGGGAAAATGCATAAAACAAAAACCAACATGCATTATTTATGTACAGCTTGTGGTTTGCACATGTAATCAACCACCTAATTGCAACATTTGATGTGATTTTTCACCTTTTTATTTACTTGACAATTACAACTTTTAAACACCTTCAAAAGTACTTTAGGTAAACCCTAAATGATAATATTATTGGTGGAATATACTGGTTGTAGATGATAAACCTACCAAAATATAAAAGGTGTTGTTTATAATGGTGGATTATAAGCAGACAATATTGGACAAAAGCAAATTTGCACCCTGAAAAACAACAAGATCAAACATATATGCAAGGTGTTAGTCCTATAATAATTCAACTCTTCACTTGAATGATCAACCCTAAAGTACTTTTATAGTATTTCATATAAAACACTAATAATTCAACAAAAAATATCAGCTATGAAACAATAATCTATCAAAAACATTACAACTAAAAAGCAACCTACCAATGGAATGTTCAAACATACATCTTATAATCGCTAGGTGCACTATGTAAAAATGATCAACCACTGCCTTGAACAAGGTTTAAATAATTTGTGAGCACTCCAAGTGAAGTAGCTCACACTGTTTGTTGAAAGTACCTAGGTTTAGTTCCACAATATGTTAGTCCCATGTAGTACTAAATCCAAACAATCAATCACTGCCCATGAAAAGGTCAGAGTGTTTTGTAAAAACTACAACCTACTTTGAAAAGAACATGGCATTTTGGATTGTTTAGTACAAGGAGTTATTGTTATAATAAAGGACTTTGAAGACAATATTCATTGAATTAAAAAGTCACAGTGCTTTGTCAGCAATACCTTACTTTAAAGAAACACCATAGCACTTTGAAAGTACATAGGTTTCATCACAAAGTACTTGGACCTTGTGACATGGTTATATGCATAGGATTAACCATTGTACACAGGTGCAAAGTAGTTTATCAACATTAAAACTTGCTTTATGTAAGCAACATAAGACATTTCAAAGTATTTGGTATATTGTATAAGGTGTTATTCCTATAATAAAATATTTTGCAAGGAATCAGTCATTGAATTCAAGGGGTTAGAGTTGTTTTAAAGTACAACTTGCTTGTTAGAAGCACTTTAGCACTTTTCAAAGGGCTTACAACCAATTGCACATGGTGTAAATCCTACTTCTCAATACTTTTCAAATGGTCACCCACTCTTTACAAAAGGAAATATTTTTGATAATAAGGAACCAAATAGTTAGTAATCTCAAGAGTATTTACTTTTTTATGAAACAAGTATCATGTTTGCAGAATTCATACACCTAAGCAAAATTACAAGTCTAATTGAAAGCAAGGAAACATGTCCACAAACAAATCATGTATAAACACTTGATGATCCCATGTTAAACATCTAGTAAGGTCCTATGAGTTAAAATTGGTGCAAAGATGAATGAAAACCCATTTGTCCTTATACTTTTCAACACATGGCCAAGGTCACTTCATGATTGTACTAACTTAAATATAGGGACACACAAAATGATGAATAGTTCATTCATAAATTTTATCAACAAAATGCCACTAGTTGAATTTCATGAATGAAAATTGAAGTTTACCTAAATTTTGATGAATTTGACACTTACTCATTACAAAACAAAAATTACCAAGTAGGTTAAAAAGCTTTCTAGAAAGATGCCAATTTTCTATCACGCAAATGGGTTAGAAGTTGGAAATGTTTGTACCAAATTGACAAGGTTTGTCTCAAAACTCAAAATTGATAGAATCAATTACATTAAAATTCCATATTCAAATTTCAAACATTCTAACTATATGTTAAAAAACAACCTTAATTGACAACAAACCACGTGCTTAGATGTTGAAGTTCCATTTACAAAAAATACATCAACGCAACTTAGGTTGCAAGTTGCACTATGCATCCAAGTTCTTCTTAATCAATCCATATTTTGCAAATGATTTGTGGCAACTTGTGCTTCTGACTTCTTATAATCTAGTTAAAAGAAAATTTTTAAAAGGGTTGTAGGCTAGCCTAATTTAGGTATAAAGAGGTGGACACTAACTACCAGTTCAAATTTGTTGTCATATCCACATTATGGGGAAAGACTTGGTGCATGGATTGACCAACATCATCAAAGTTAACAGCCGGTGGGAATACAATTGTCCCCTACTTTGTTGATCTTTCTACAAGTCCCTAACCCTTATTTTTTATCAAAAAGGCTTAGTTGTAGAAATCTTAGGTGTAGAAAGCTGTAAGGATGAATATAAGTCTATTGTTTTGTTAATTGTTTGACAACATAAGAATTAATAGCACCATTAGCTTGCATCATCCTTTATAGGGTTCTTTGGTGGTGTAAAAAACATTTGTTCCTCACTGTCCATTCCATCCGATGCCAACTTTTCATTAACAAATCTTGATCTGCTCAAGGTTTTCCACACAACAATGTTGATGTGCTTCAAAGTGCATGACCTTTACACACTATGGGCTACAAACATCAACCTTCACGTACCTATATCAAAAAAGTCAAAATTTGAAATATTGGACATTTGAATCTACCTATGTGCACATAAAAACAAGTATTCAGAAGCTCACATCATGAAAAATTGTGTTACAAGTTTGAAGTTGCTTTTGGTATGCAATTACAATTGGTTTTTTGAAAACTTGAACTACTAGTTGCCATCATTGAATCTTGACACTCAATAAAGCCTAGTCACAACAATTGTTAGATTTCAATCCTCAACATAACCTAGGTGTAACGGTCATCAAATCTTAATGTTCAACAAAACTTAGCTGCAATAGCTACCAAATTCAATGCTTAACAAAACTTCACTACAATATTTGATTCAATTACCTTTGAATTATATAGTGTTCAAGAAACCTCCGAATGAATCCTCTCAAAATGTAGAAGCCCTTCTTTGAAAAACTTCAAATCACAAAGGGAATAATTGCAAAACCTTTTGAATGAAAAATTTCAAAGAATGGTTTTTTTTCCTAACTAGGAACCAACCCTAAACACAAATGGCCCATGAAGAACTTTTGACAATGTGTAAAAAAGTGTAAGTCTATAGCAAATGTGTAGTAGCTTCGATTGCAGAAGGTTGAGATTAGTGAAAGAAGAGAGAAAAGGTGATGGTGAAATGAGACTTGGTTTTATGAGCAAGCCTGCACATAAAACCCATGATTTGATAGGGAGAACAAACCCTAGCTATTGCTAACTCTAATCCATAGGGTAATAAAGTAAGCAAGCGGGGTTACTCAAATTTCAAAAATGACATTTTAATTTTTCCCATGGATAATATTAATTTCTTAAACTATCCCAATGAATGGATGCCACATATTGACATTTGACCAGCCATGTCCTTGGAAACCACTAGACCCTTGACACCCATGGCTCTTAAGATTAATGAATGCACCTTGCACATCTTATATATTAAAGCTACAGTGGTGTATGTCCGTCTGTCCGTCTGTCTATCTGTTCGTCCAGGTCCTGAAACCCATATCCCAATAAAAAACACTGCCCATTCCCTTTGTAACTTCCTCCTCCTGTCCCTAGCAGCAAAAGGAAAAAAAAACATTGCCCGTTCCCTGTGTAACTTCCTCCTCCTGTCCCTGGCAACAAAAGGAAAATTCGAAACAAGGCAGGGCAGGGGCAGGGCAGGGCGTCCAGGGCAGTAAAAAATAAAGAATAAAAAATAAGAAAAAATAAAAAATAGTGGCCGAAGGTTATAGGCACCCGCGGGGGATTACACAGTGGCCTTCAGCAACGGGCACCCACTAGTTTATTCTAAAATTGTGCAAACATACTTTGTCGAATTTTTTGAAATCCCAACATTTTAATACCTTGCCTTTATAGATTTAACCTAATATGTCAAATTGATTTTTGATGTACTCATGTTAAGGACCAAAGTATCTAAAGATTTAAGAATATTCATACCATGAAAATACCTTAGTACCTTAAAACAATTTTTCCTACATAGGACCCTACATGTTTAACCACATAAGACCCTTGGACATATATATATATATTAGGGCCACCACTTTAAACAAGGGTCCAAGGACCAAAAGCCCCAGGACCAATTTGAAGCAAATTGAACCTTGAATTGGACCCATCCTCACATTTAAAAAAAATAAAAATCTTAAGGTACAATGAGTGTGTCTAAAGGCTTGGGGTTCAATTCAAGGGTCCAATATAAAAAATGTGTGATTGGCATGTAAAAGGATTAGGTTAACCTTTGGTTTTTTTTTTTCTTCTTCCTTTTTTCATGGTCTTTTTAATTCTTTGTTTTTATTCTTCTTTTTTATTCTTACTACACACAATGGATGATCATAGGCACAAGATACCACAATTGTCTTTTTCCTTGGTGCCTTTCTCTGAAATGGAAACTAATTTAAGGATCTCTTGTAAATTAAAATCCCCTTCCACTTGTGAAAATTCCAACCCTTCACTTTCTACCCCACCTTTTAATTCACCTTCATTTCATGCATTTGGAAAGGCTAAAAATGCACTCCTTCTAACAACCACCTTGTGAGGATCCATAAAACCAACCATGTCAACTCTAAAATTGGTCAAAAATGGGGGAGCTACAACAATATCCTCAAACCATAACATGTATTCCATTCTCATAGAATTTGAGCAAAAAGCGTAAAAGAAAACAATGGAAAAGACCAAAAAACAAAAAAATGAGCAACCCTAGTTTACAATTTGGTTCTCCAAACCATGAGCTTTCCTTTAAGCTATTTTTTTGGTCTAGACCAAATGACATCCCTCCAAAATGATGCCATGTAAGTTAAATCACAATTTGATTTGTCTTGGTTTTGTATCCTTGTCTAAAGGCCTTGGGACCAATTTAAAGTTCTTGACCAATAGGAATGTTCAATTTCATTCAACCTTGCTCCTTGGACCCTTGTCTAAAGTGGGCCTTAGTTTGGTATGCGAAAAATGACATACCAATACAACATTGGTTGACACATTGCATTGGCTACACAAAAAATTTATTATTAAAATTGTTTGTCATTATTTTTTACCTTGGCTATACCCCTTCCTAAAAGCCTACTAATCATGTTTCAATTAATTAATTAATTAGATGTGGGAGCTTCCCAAGTTTTGTTTTTCCTTTTTGGTTTGCAATGAGCTATTTTGATTGGCTCATAAAAAAAATTCAAACTTTGCAAGATCCCCAAAATAAAACTTATATTGTAGATGGAGTGCTTATTCTTTGGCCTACCTTTATAAATGAAATGGGGAGAAATTTTGGCAAAACAAATGGGATAAAAGTGTGGTGCTATTGGGAACATCTTAAGAAATAAATTCAAAGGATGGGGAACTTTTTGGAAACTTGATGGGAACACATGGTAACCAAAAAATAAAATTTAAATGACATGTTGATGAGATCAACAATGATATTTATTACATTTGTGGTTAAACAAGTTAGGCCTACCTAGTAATAAATACCTAAAAAGCAATGCAAACTTTCAATGTTATGCAAACTACCTAGACATTCCCAAACCTTGGAAGCGCATTTGCATGGCAAACATCCTAGTTCAAAGCATCTTACAAGGTCCACTCATGATTGGGGTACCAAAAAGGAGTGTCTAATAATCAGAGGACTATGACTATTCAACTTTGGGCTTTTAAAATAAATGCAAATTCATAGTTATGATGAATTGTTATCTGTGTACAATTAGAATTATGTCATGTGAAATAAATAAAAATCTAATAAAGAGTCTATAATTGGCCTTTTCAATCCTTTTTCATTGGCATTGCTTAACTATTGTCTTAACTATAATGTTTTATATAAGGCATCAAAAAGAATATATATAAGGGTAGTATTGATTTCTTTTGATTTCATCGTAAAAAATGATTTCATTTATGTTTTGCAATGTTCATTGGATACATTTGATTAAATCATTAACCATAACAAATTTCCAAAAGGCACCGAAAAAAAAAATGGGGTTGCAATGAAAAAGACAATTTTTTTGGGCCATTTGGTTTATTGTTTACATTGAATGAGTTTTAAATTTATAACTTTACATGTAGGTCACATGTATAAAAAATAATCATGCATAGACAAATATTAACTTGTTTATAAAAACTTATTTAGTCATATTTTGCATTTTTGGTTTTAAAACAAAATATTGATGGGTCTAATCAAGGTTGGGGGACCCCCTTAAGAACCAATAGAATATATAGGACTTTTTCCATTATCTATTAAAAAAAGATATTACATGAAATAGTTTTAATTGAAATAAGTCCAACAATTCAAAATAAAATATTTTTAGGGTGGTGGTGATTTTTCACATGTGCAAATGTCATGCATCAATTCTTTTTTTTAAATCTAGAAATGCATTGAATGTTTAAATATTCAACTTTTAAAAAAATTGCATTATTTTTTCCATGTTGTTAAATTTCAAATCCAATGAATACAAATAACCAACAATATGGGAAAAAAAAATTATCCATCATGCCTTACATAAGGAATTATGTGGCCTTCAAAATTATGATATGGCTTATAACTTTATTAAGTGTGTCCAATGAACATCGCTAAACATAGATGTAGGCAATTTTTATTCATACAAATAAGTTGAAGCCAATTGTCCTACTTGATACATTCCTTCTAATTCCTTATATAGAATAATGTAATTAAAACAATTCACATTTTTTTTGACTTCAGGATTCAAAAGGACATTCATATAGTATCAAAATGCATTATTTGATATTTTTATGTGTTGAATACGACATTGTTCTAATTGTAATCACACAACAATACATTATGATTATATTATGATAAAAACTATAAAAATCCGAAGTCGTTATATTCAATCCTTTGACCATTAGACAATCCTTTTGGGTACTCCAACCATGAATGTACCCTGATGTATGACTATGTATGCATATGAAAATTCACCACCATCACATGGATTATCTTAACTTAAATTCTTCATTAATTATCACATTAGTTTATCCCATCTAGCTTTTGCATTTGGTAGATAGTGAAAAGAATTCAATCTATTCCTGCGATTACTGAAGGGGTACCCCAACCATCAATGGACTCTACAGAAAGAAAGAGGAGAATGAAGTAAAGCCAAAAGGAACTCCCAAAACCCTAATTATGTTGTCAAAATGACAACATAAGCCATCAGGAGGCAAGAACCCATGAGGCCGAAAGGGACCCTGGTGCATTTTTGCTAAGACAAACCAAAATGGCCTCCTTACATTATGATGGGATTGTGAAAGTGTTAAAAAAAAGTGCTTACATGTTTTACACTATTTCACTACTTTTTTAAGCAAGAAAAATAATTGTTATGAGCTCTAAAACATGTTATAAAACATTTTATATTTATTGGATTCCTTTCATACTTATCCAGCTGTTAAATTGATATCTTAGAAAATGTTTTCTATAAATACAACACATATATTCCACATTACTTCAATTTGTGAAGCTTGTAATTAAATTGAAAAGGAGTTGTTACGGCCAAGGTGGGTCATTTGAGCAAAATCGCACCAAATGCACCCACCATGCTACGAGTGCAAACAGGAAATCAGTCCAGCCAAGTTTCATAACTAATGTTTAATTTTGCATCACACATCTAGTTTGAGACATTGGATCTGCCACTCCCTGAGTTTCAGGGCCTTAAGTTTCTGAAGATTGCATTTTATAACAACAAAGCAAAGTAGGTAGCCTTTTACATTATCTATGGGGACATGCCATTTTTGTGAGATTTTTGCCATTTTTGGGATTTTTGTTCATTGATTTTGTAATGCCCCATGATTGTGATGTGAGTTTTTCTTAACTAGTCACCCTTTGCAAGTCATGAATTTCTTTTCATTTGTAAATTTAGTTCCAGATATTCGTATAAGTTGAAAGAACATAGTGTCTAGACTTGAGACCTCCATAGAATCCACACACTTATGCTTCTGCACAGTCTTTGCCTGAGCTAATACCCTCGCATCAGAGCATGGGTACCTATTAGATCATTACAACTGTTGCTTATACATAACCTCCAGATTACTGGTAGATTGCACATGGCTAGTTCCAAAGAAATCAATGTTAGGAGGACTAAGTTCTGTCACATAAATCTTCACTAGCATCATAATTTCAACTTTTTTTCTTTTTTTTCTGCATTGGGACAAGCAACTATGTCTAGTCTATGACATTCTCAAAGGCCTTGGAGTAAGGCAAAACTGGCAGCCCCAAGGTCAGAACCTTGTCATCCTGGTTGAACATGACTTGCACTGATTCAGGCAACACACAAAACAAAAGTGGTACCTGCAAAATTCAAACCCACATTTACTGAACTAGAAACTACTTCAAAATCATACCCTCACTGAACCATAACTAAGTTACTGAAACCTTGGCAATATATCTTGTATACCCTCTTACTTCCCCCTCCCGCTACTTACGTAAACCACCTATGTATTTGGGTAAGTGGTTACTACGTAATACGTATGTAGGTAAAGCACAAGTAGTGACTACTAGGTAGGATCAGACTTCTATGACAATTTCCCCGTTTCACAGACTTTATGGATAACTTGTTTGGCCTTGAAATGTTATTCAGACTGCATAGCCCCTTCACATTACAGCAGAAAGTTGCTCTTGTGTTGATTTGCATTAAAGCTTGTGCTGTTGTACAACATCATTTTGGGTTTTTCGGCCAAGAGGACAAATGTGAAAGTGATTTGTGTATTGCAACTACCTGAAGAAGGTCATAGCATTTGGCCTCGATAGTAATGTCAGTTTTTGTGGCTTGCACCACCACATCTTCCTTCATGACCTGACAAAGACCCACTCCCATGTGAATTTTGAAGCACATTGTCATCATGAGTTATCCTGAGCCTCGGCCCAACTAGAGTTGATGGCATTCTATATAGCCTATAGTAAGGGGAATGGTGGCAAATATTGTACATAGTTGAGGTTGGTACATATTTATTTCAGGTATTTTAATCTATTGACCTACCTATTTTAGGAGGTTGATGCAAACAACCAGGCTATATGGGACATAGTTGCCCTGCTCAAAGCCAATAAGTGAATGTGGCATCAGCAAACTTCTTCAAAACCTCAATTATGTTTTGACTATTTCATCTTTGAGGATGAGTGGCGGAAGGATCATATACTAGATGAAAAGAAGGTAATGAGATTAGAGATTACCCACATTTTCAAAGGGAAAAGTGATGACAATGGTGACACTAATGACTGGTTGCCCAACGAAGTGCATCACTGTTGTCGGAAGATGCACATTGTCTTTAACAGCACCCGGAGGTTGTTTTGTTTCCTTTGGTGGGTACACATGTATACATTTGGATTTAGCATTCCATTCTCCAAACTTGAAATTTGAACCGTGTGTTGAATTTGAGCTTTGCACATGATTGATTGGGATGTTTGTTGAGTCTTCGGTATTGATTTCAAGTAATGGATTGGGTGGTGCAGCATTTAGCTCACTAAGAATTCCAGAAGGTAGCCAAGGCTCTGGCTCGATTCTCAACTCTGAAATTCTAGCTTCATCTTTGTGAAGATAATTATTGTCAAGTTGTATTCTTTGATGATTTAAGAAATTCAAGACATTTATATTACAAACCAAGTTGAAGCATTAATACCCGATCTTCAAACCTGCATTCATTGACAAAATAACCTATGTTGCAAGAAAAAATTTCTTTAAAAAAACTGTTGTTTAAAAATCCTCAGAGATTCTTGAAGGAAGAAAGAAAAGAAACCAACAACTGATGGATGGATATGAAAGCATTTGGAAATGTGGCAGATTTGAATTCTTCACATGACCGATTGTGGAATGGTTCCTGTTGGTGTTCAAATGGATGTGAGCTTTGACTGTTGCAAGACAGAAATGATTCTACAGAATGTTGTTTTGGTGAGGAAGGCAACGAGTTTTGTCGAGGCTCATCATGTTGTATAGATTTTCCAATTTTGTCTCGCACAAGTAATGGAAAGGAAGGTTCAAGATCCTGTTCATCTTCAGAACCATAAACATCAACCAACCAAGGTCAAATTCTAAAACTCGACCTAGAATAATTTATAGGATCTCATCACAACTTCACAACTAATCATATTACTTTCATCACATTAATAACAGCATCCCACTACAGTATAACTACCAACACCCATTATGTGGGCCTCTATCTGTGTCTGCCACATCCAAGATGGTGTGCAAGTTACTACCCCATTTTCACACTTAAACAGGTTATCCTGAACAATGTAAAATGAAGATCAGTTAAATGCCACCACATGGGCCAATCATTATGACTGGCCAAAAAACCCAATCATACTTCTTTGTTAATTGTTTTGGAGAGGATCCATCATATATAGAGGTGCAAACTGAATTTCACATTATTTCAAGCTTGAACTTCATTGAAATTACTGTCTAAAACCTATAATAATCCTGTTGGTGATCTTGTTCCAACCCATTGGATCTTAATTTCACAACTACAAAAGTGAATGCTGCCACCCAAATTGTAGTTGTGAAATTATGATGACAGCACACATCCGGCCACATGTGCCTGAGCTATGAAGCAGCTGTTGTTACATTCTGTTTTAGGTGTGCTTGTTGGGATGCCCATAATCAAAATTAGGGTTTTAAGTGTTTTGACAATAGGTACCAGAAATTTCAGAAATCATAGGTCCTTTGGATGGGTCAACTCGGATTGTATGTCGTCCAACTTCCTTTCCTTTGTACTTAATACTGGGCAGCTTGAAATCTGTTTACAGCCGGAATACAATTTGTTTATATTCAATTCAGCATTATTATTATAAATCAAAAGGTGAAAGTGTTTTATTACACCTGAGCTCAGCTTGGTTGTGTATTTCTGTCCAAGCCATGTAAGGGCCATGTTGATGAGAAAAAGCTTCAATCTCTTGACCGACATGGCAGTCTCAACAACACTGCGGTTAAAGCACACATCATACACCACACACGGATTTCCATCTGCACTTTCAGAACCAGCAACTCTGTGAGTCAAGACTATAATCCTTACTCAGCAAAGGACGATCTTTGTAATTATTGGGTACCCCTTGTGTTCAGAGGGTATTATTTTGTTAGTCCATTATGAACAAGCATGAATGTCTATATCTATCTTATTTACTGCGAAATATGAGATATAGTATTTAATAATAAATATGAAAACTTAATTATCAAAGAATACAACACCTCCCACAGATTTCCAAATGATATGTTTTTGTTTGTAAGTCTTTTTGGAGATTTTTCTTTGGCTTAACTTCTTTTCTGAATGTTTTATCATATTTCACTTCAAAAGTAGTAAACACATACCTTATTTTCAACGGATGCAATTTGTATGAAACTGTAAGTGACCTTCCCTATGGATTGATTCTTCATCCATGCAATCTATAGTAAAGTTACTTTGTTGTAATAGTTTGTTGTATCCTGGACCAAAGAGAACAAGTTTCAAATCAAACAGCTTTAAAAGAACATGAAGAACATGCAAGTGTATGTGGCGAACTCTTGTCTGTGGACTTGTTGGGCTCCAAGCAGCTGAGTGGGAAGCGCACATCCGGAGCAAAAGATTCTTGCCCTTCTTGATTCTGGAAATTTTCTAAGGTTGCCATCAGTTGATCAATTTGGGTGGGTGAGTTAATGTCACGACCATAGTCCGGTGCTTCAATCTGCAAGTACTCAAAGTCATTAGTTAACAGCTGTTATGTCTATTCTCCCTGTTATTCCCATGCTGAATTGGCCATTGAACATGGTGCCGATCTGTAGACCTAATCATCAGGCCTTGTCAAATCTGTATACCTAACAGCTTAACAGCAGAGAGCGGGCAGGGTTTGGCCGATTCCAGCTCTTAGTGTACCTTGCTGTGGCATTCAACCACAGGCTTGCTAGGAGCCAGAATTGGCCAAACCCTTCCTACTCTATTTTAGGTCACTCATACCATGCTCCATCCACTATGAACTTGTTCAATATTGGTATTGGAACCTCCTTTGCACTTGTGCTTTACTCAAACTGGCCTGGTATGTGTCAGTGAAACCTTAAACACATACTCCCTTCAGTACATAATTTATCAGCAGGTGCACCTAGTTCCTTCATACCCAGTTGATATATTTGTATTCTATGATACATGTATTCCATATCTAAGATTTAACCAGACATCTAGTACAACAGTGGAAGCAACCCAACCCAGCACAAAAGATTTTATGATGCGTATGCACACCTTATGAGACCCACAAACATTGATGAACACTTTTTGCTTCTTCTCATTCTTGGTCTTCACTACGAAGAAAGGCTTTGGCACCAGTTCATCACTAGTGCGATCAGTTGCTCCCTTTGTGGCTGTTGAAGGAATTGTGATATCTGCTGCATCCTCATGCAGGAGCCTGTTGTTCTCCTCCATGGCTGCCAGTATATCCTGCCCACAAAAAAAATAAATCAAGATGTGCAAAATTCTTCAAGTACCTACTCACATCAAAACATGGGTGGTGTAATATTCATTTGTTCAGAAGGTGGGAAAATACATCTATTTAGAAACTAGGTTCTTGGAGGTGGCGAAAACATAACAGGATTCTAGAAAATGTCTTCTGTCCTCTCTGACTTGTAGCCAAATTTGGCTGTTTCCTCTTGTGGATGGTTGTCACTATGGCTACATCACAAAATTGAAAAAAAAATCCTGGTTTGGTGTATTCATTCATTTGTTGTGAAGCAAACTTATTAATTTCATTGATGAAAACTTATCATCTCTCTCTTTTCCAGAGTGGATTCCAAATTCATACGAAAACTAGGTAAAGAGTAATGTCTATTGGACATGCAAAAACACTACACAAGCATAATGCACCTCAAGATTGGGTGTGCAAACCCAAGAATAATAAGCCTAACCCACAGAAGCAGCAGTAGTTGAAGAATCAGGAAAAACACACAATTGTTGAAAGAAATTTATGGTGTTCTGACCACCAGAGACCCAAGAAAAAGAAGCAGTGTTGAAAGACCAAAAAAATACACAGTTTTTGAAAGAAATTTCTGCAACCCACTTGTGACCAGCACCCAACAAATAATTACAGAAATCAATGTCGAAATTACAGAAATTACAACTTAGCTGTTGAAAAAATTTACTTCAACCCAAAAGAAGTCGTTGTTGAAATCCAGAAGTAACAAAGTTGTTGAAATTTTAAAAATTGCTGCCAAGAAATTAATGCATTTGTGACCACCACAAAACAGAGAAGAAGAAAAAAACACCGGTCTTGAAATACAAAAAAATTACAAAGTTGTTGAAAGAAATAGTTATTGGGTGCAAGAAACGATACATCTGAAATTGGGGGAGAGAGAGAGTGGAATCGCCGGGGTGTAGTACTTCACAACATCCAAAAAGCAAGAAAGAGCATAAGTGCTACACAAAACAACACACCTGGAGTTGGGGATTGAGGGGTGCAAGTCCTTGAGAACGAGCTTCCTTGTATGCCATCAAAAGCTTCATGACATTTTCCACTTCTGCATCCGATACGCCATCACCATTCTTCTTCTTCTTCTCCATCTTCTTCTTCCCCCTTTTGATTAATTCCTGCAACTTCTTCTTCTTCTTTTCGTGTTCGCGGGAATGTTAGTTTTGCAAATGGAAAATTCAATCAGGATTCAGGATTGGTTGAAGAGGATAAAAGAAGCAAAAGTTCGATGATGAGCAACAAGTTTCTTGTCCATCTTCTTCTTCACCTTTTGATTTTGCAACTTCTTCTCCTTCTTCTTCGTGTTTACAGGAATGTTAGAGCATCCCCAGCGGGGCTCAGTATGTGACCCTGCAAAAATATTTCTCACATCCAAGTTTAGTTATTTACTTTTTTCCAACCAACCCGTAAAACTAAAAACTGGGACTGGAAATGGACAAATCAATCAGGATTGATTCATTGATGAGGAGAGGAGAAGCTTGTGCTCAACAAGCTTGGTTGCAACTTGCGAGAGGGAGAGAGAGAGAGCGAGAGTGCTTTGTCTTCAATCCTGCAAACCGAAGTTGCAAAATTTGGAGTGGGTGTTCACATTACCGGATGATGGTGCAGTGTTCGTTCATCTTCCTGGCTTATCCAATTTCTTTCGAGTCTTCTCTTCTTTCCTTCTTGGTTTCCTTCTTCTTCTTCTTCTTCTTGATTGTGGAGTTGTTTTGTTTGTCTCTCGGAAAGAGGTTTTCCATTTTCTATGTAATGGAGTTCTTGTAGGTATGTCTCTTCAGAAGGAAGCTTTCTGGTTTTTTCTTTGAATACTTTCTTTCAAAGAAAACTTGGATTTGAGATCCAGCTCGAATTGACTGATGAAAAGCTGCAACATTCTGTTGCAGTAGTGGCCACTGCAGAAATTTCTGTTTCTGCAATTAGGTCAAGAATTTTTTTCTTCAGGGTTTCTGATGGTAATTTTTTATTGTCTTTTGGACTGATCGATTTGTCACTGAGTGTTTCTGGATCATTCCTTGTCCTCCTCATGGGTTCCTATTCTGTGCAAATCATTGGGTCATCATCAGTCCAGATCAGACCATTTCCACTTGAGATTAGCTCAGTGGTAGCAATGCAAGTGCAATTTTCTTCAACTGTCAGCAGGCCACCTGGAGGAACAACAAAACTTTGCTCATTACACAAAAGTAGGCCATCAAATAGTCACAGGAAGAAGCTGGCCAGCAAGACTGTTGTTGCTGCTCTTCATGATCATCTGTACTTGAAAAGAGCAACCATTGCTCAAGGTTTTCCGACTTTCACAGCTTCTCAAGTTGCTTCTCAACAAAACTTGGATCCATCATGTGGTGTGCAACCAGAACAACAATCAGGGATGATGGCACATGGAAGTCAAAGTCCTGAAGAGCTCCGAGAACAGCTTGAGGCATTGCAAAAGGAATGCAAGGATGTATGGGCCCAAGGTAATGAAACCCTAGACATGGCTTTCCATGATCCCTGCTTGTAAAAAATACTTCTCTTAGTAACCTTCAAGTCAGATCTTATTACATGGGTCCACAGTCAATGATTATAATCCATGGGCCAGCTGCTTTGCTTTTATGAAGAGTCTCATAATAATATTATGGTTTATAGATTGAAAATTGTGGGGGCTGGACATGGCAGTGAGTAGTGCAAGTGTAAAATGTCTCTAAGCTTTGATTCTCAATACTGCGGTGGCAGCAAATAGTGCAAGGGCAAGGTTCATGAGGCTGACAGATGTAGTTGAACAATTAAGGGCACGTGCGGCGAAGGATGTCCAGATTGGAAATGAGGCAAGTGCCCGTGATTTGCTTCGTGAGAAGCAAAAAGTGATGAAAGCTTTGGAGAATTCTAAATCCCGGGCCCAACTTCTCGAGGAGCTTTCCATCAAACTGAATGTGGTTTAACATCATGACCCTTCCCTACTGCAACCTATTCACCCAGTTTTGTCAAATGCATACCAAAATCTCCTCTTGCACACTGTCTATCACTAAATGCCTCTGCAATTCTCTCTTGTGACCACAAACTCCTTCACCCTATGGTGATGTGCCCAGTGTTACCTCTTACTACTTGCAGTCTCCAAATTCTAATTTCCAATTTGCAGACATGCAAAACTTGTGATTAACAACAGTACAAGACTACAGGATTTGCAGTTAATTGTGTGCTTACGTACTTGTGTGCTGAGACTTGCACATAATCTGCATCAAGTAGTGCCTAGCTTTGCATGATCAGCACACAAAAATGAGCGTTGACGTGAAGCTTGTTCATCACATTCGTCACTACTATCTTGTTGAAACATGCACACCTGAGTGATCACATATAACTTGTGATTGCTCCTGGAACAATTGCCAGAAGAGGGATCACCCACACTTTATCTTTCATGGTCTTTCCAGAAGACTGATTGAGGTAAATTTAGAACTCTAGAAACATAGAAAAGATAAGGTGAAAACCCTCTCGTATCTCTGTAAAGACACAGAGGGAAGAATGCCTAATGACAATCCATCATATTGTCTTATCTTGAAACTGAGTCAGATGATTTGGAGTCTCGAAATTTCTTGTAGACAAAGTGGATGATGTTTGTGATTCACAAATAGTTTTGGATCATGAAATATTGCAATCTAGTATTTCTGACTTGCTAGAAAAGTGTTATTGTGGAAAATGATCCTGGTGGGACAAGTGATTGCATGTTTTTCTCTTAATTAATCAGTTTTGTATTTTGTTGTGTCCTTATATTCAGGTGTGATCATGTTGATGACAGGCAATTTCAAGAAAGGAAACACAATTAATTGCAGCATTATCTTGTGCTCGGCTGGACCTGACCAATGAAGAGCCAGACAACATGAATGTCCATGTCATATCTCCAAAAGTATCTGTGACAATTGACAAAGAAGCCAGTTTTCAAGAGGGTAACATTCTTTCCACCAATTTTGTCACAGGACCAAGTCTAAATTCATGCACAGAAAGTAAGCCTATCAGCATGGATGCAAACTTGCCACATGTTGGGGTTCAGGACCAGTCTGAAATTTTGTCTCATGGTGAAGCAGTTGTAGACAAGACAGAAGATGGAAAAGGACAGCAAACAAAGAGCTTGCAGGAAGACCAACCCGAAGACCTGAGGGTGAATGAGACAGATATGGTGGATGATCTACTGGGAATGTCCCCAGAAAGAGAGTTGAGAATTGATGGTACTGGAGGAAATGACCATGACTCTTGTAACAACAATCCTTGTGCTAATGATAGCAAGCCATTTGTTGTGGCACCACTTACCTTGCACATGAGAACTGAAGATCCAAGTCCCATATCTGCTTTACAGTATGCAGCAACTGCTTCAGTTTCTGTGAATGATAGTGAATATGCCACAGCGTCTCAAACATCTATTGAATCAATACCCACGACAACACTAGGCAATAATTCTAATGTTTTTACAAGGAGTGGAAACATCAAAATATCTGAGGAAATCAAAACCCAGGAAGTTGACAATGTGTCAGATTTATTGGTGGAGTCAACAGAAGAAGAAATAACCAAAGCAAGTAGGGTTGCTGATTTTAATGGAGTTCCATTTGAAGCATATATGGGGAATTTGAATGAGGTTTTGGAACATGTTGAGCTTCAGTTGCAAAGATATTTGGAGGTTGGGAGAGAGCAGGATTTGATTCCCGAAAGAAATGGCATGGTAGAATCTGTGAGGGAGCTGTTGGAGCTTGTCCGAATTATGCGCTCCAGGTAAATGAACCAGTTTATCTGATTTTTATCACAATTTGCTCCTTGGATTTAGCTTATGTCAGAAAATGGAGAATCTATCCATAGGAGTTTGTTCAGCAATGTTGTTGCAAGATGAACTGAGATTGATGATCTTCCCTTGCATTGGAGTACTGCACACTCTGATGTGTGTGGCTGATCAGTAAATTTATGCTCATTAGCTCCAACTTTGCCGATCACTGTATCATTTGAATCTGTTTGGTCATTCCAACCCGAACGTGTAAGATCCTGTGAGCACAATTGTATACAGGGGATATTCTGGTGCTCTAATGTGATAAATTTGATGCTATTTTTGAAGTTCAGTTCAACTTGGAAATTTACCTCTTTTATCACATTCAGGGTGCCTATCTTCCAAGGATACACTCTTGCATAAAATTTGGAATCTAATGTTGGGTTTTAATGATGACTCTAGCTGATGCCATCAAATGAACAATTTTTTTTTTACAGGTTTTCAACTTTGATTCTGATAGTAATGCAAGGGGGAAAAGGATATTGATTCAATGTGCTGACATTGTCCATTATTTTTGTTTGTTGCCAGGATTCTTCTAGGATTGTAACTATTTATACTGCACAAAGACCAATCTTGGGTAGGAGAGAAATGTTAACCTCTTGGATACCTCCAACTACTTCCAACAAGGAGGTGGGGTAGCCCTCTGTTAAAAATCTGTAGGTTGAGACATTTGTTTTATCAGCTCTCAAGAGGAAACAGCAAGAGTTGAGTGTCAATGGGTGAATGTGTGGTAGCTGAGATGGGTAATGGATGATCCTACTTGTGTTGTGGAAACTTATCAATCAATTAGTGACACAAATGGGGGTAAACATTCTGTTCTAGTCAGATAAGAAAACTCTATTGAATATGTAGTAGTAGCAATTGTGTATTCTAGCACAGCAAAGCAAGAACTTTGATTGAACAGCAGAAGTTCTCAGCAGACAGATGCATTCATTGTTGATGGTATTACAAATCAGATGATGTAATCCAGTGTTTGTTTCTTGCAGGAGGAATGAGAATAGGCAAAACAATCAGGCACAATCAGGCACTCCTTGTTATTGAGATTGTCTCTAACATGGATTGTTTGTTGTTTGTTCCTTATTGAAATGTTTTGTCCCTTGGATTGATTGTCTATGACTATGACTGAAGGTAAACCATTTTCATATACTTTTTGAGATAGATTTGATTTTACACCTAGTGTCAATGATAATGGACATCATAAGGTTTGCATCTACGGAACGGGCATCATCAGCAATTTGACAATAAGGTTCGCATTCTCCAGAATGTGTATTCGCAACAATTTGACAGTCTTTTCATTCAACCAGGAAAAGCTTGGAAGAATTGATGGACATGCCAATTTTCTTTTCCGTCCTGTAACCCCCTTTTTTCTTATTTTAGAGTTTGGCAGGTTCAAAACAGGCGCTTGGTTGCAGCACTTGGTTTGTAGTATGTGCAAATACTAGTTATATTTACCTTTATTGTTGCAAAAACTGTGAAACTTTTTGGGGGTGGTGCAGATGAAAAAACTTCACAGCATTAAAAAACTTTTACCCCCCCCCCAAAAAAAGACAAAACAAAGCAAAAGAAGAGGGGTTTTGTGTTGAGCTCACTTGCTTGTTTGCTTGCTTGTTCATATTGAGAAACCAATGTGCAAAAAGATCGATCATCATGCAATTTTTCGCTTCAAAATCCTTGTCTTCTTGGATATGAAAATGAGAAAGAAGAAAAAAAAAGTTGAATTTATATAGATATATGTTATTTTCTTTTTTGACGTCCATAAAATTCGGCCAAATTTTGAGAAAATTTGCCAGATTTCTATAACATGTTTCAATCAGGTAAGACAAAAATACAAAAGTGGGTATTTTTTTTAGTCACTTTCATATTTAGCTTGAAATTGGCTAAATCTTCCTGTGGATGATCGCCACTTTGGCTATTATGCAAAATTGCTCTAAAAATCACTGAAGAGCCGCGCCTCTCTCTCTCTCTCTCTCTCTCTCTCTCTCTCTCTCTCTAGCTTTCGTTTTTCTCATTTCTTTAGTGGATAAGAATTTCGCTCGCACTTTGTAAAGACTTTTGTAAAATTGTTCGCAGTGTTGTAGTAGTTCGCTTGCAGCAGTCGCTGATTTGAATTTTCGTTGCTGGATTGATTTCCACCGAAAGATTCCCATCTGCTTAGGTATTTGTCGTCGTTTGCTGAGGCCGCTTCTTGTTGCAGAGAGTCCGACATAACTTGTTGTGATTGTTGTTGGTGCAGAGTCCGAGGACTTGTGCGACTTGTTTGTGTTGTTGCCCTCGCAGATTTTTTGGTTTTTTTGTTGTTGGTTGGTGTTAGAGTGGAACTCTATCCAACAGATTTTGCTGTTTAGAGCTGACGAGTTAAGAGTGGAAGAGTTGAGTGGCCATGGCGGCCTTCGGAGGAGGAGCATGCGAGTGCGGTGTCGCCGTGATGAAGAAGACGACCCAATTGCCACTCCGTTTTGTAACTCGAACTCCGTCGTCGCCCACGGCATTGCTGAGAGCAGAGTCCTTCTTTGAGCAAACTCCAGGGAAGATCCAGATTGCGTGCTGCCCCCTACAGCTCGGTGCGGGAATGATTTTCGCTGCCGGAACGTTCTATGGACCATTCTTTGCTCGTTCCTCCAAGCAAAGACTCGCTGTGGAAAGCAAGCTGCGGTTTTCTAGAGCCACTCCTGCTGGACCTGCCATTCGGGGACGAGGGCTGTTCCGAGCGCAGGAACGTATCTCTAAACCCTAAACCCTCTCTCTCTCTCTCTCTCTCTCTCGCTCAAGAGCAGTGTTCGTGATCTATGTGAATGAGGATTGACTGCTGTGCATATTGGGCAGGTGGACTTGCTTCTCAGTGCAGCAAGCAGTGGTAGAGCATGCCGCTGCCAGGGAGGCCTTCCTATTGCCAGCATTACCAGTCTATTGCCTGATGGCATGGGAGGCAGTGGTAGAGGATGTACTGGAGGAGGAGATGGTGGGGGCAGAGGAGGAGGAGGGGGAGGGGGAGAGGATGGTTTTGGTTTTCCATCCACCACCCAGCCACAACAAGCTGGGGATCAGCCAGACACTGAATCAGCACCTGCTGCTTCACTCCCTGAAGATGTCATCATCCTTGAAATTGGGGTGACACTCCTCTGCCTTTTAGTAGTTGTTCAACCCTCCTCCTCCTCCCACTCTAACCTCCGAGATTCACCAGCTTTTGTAACCAAGAGTTGAGAATTTAGTTCTGCAGTGTCAAAGATCCAAGGCAGGCTTTTTTCTTTTTTTTTTTGTGTGTGTGTTATTGTGTTATAGGCAGGGCTTTTGCTGTTGGGCTTCTCATTTTCTTATTCTTTCCATGTGATTCTTACCAGATAGAAACTGTTTGGTGTGAAACTGGTACAGGGTATGAAATGTGGGGGCTGTGTGTCCTCTGTGAAGAGGATACTGGAATCTCAGGTGAGTTGTCATTGCTGTTCAGACAGCTTCACTCTCTGGTTGCAGGGCAGGGTTTAAATCTGCTGTGAAATTAATGAAGAAGACATAGAACTAAAGATTCTGCTCAAAATGAGAACCTGAGTGACTGATGTTGTTTGCAATCTGATTGGGATCTGCCTCGATGTCAAGGTTGTTGTCAAAGTGGTGTGTGAAGCAAGCTTTTTTTCTCATGTGATGGGGAACTTTGGCAGCCACAAGTGGCAGCAGCATCAGTGAATCTTACAACAGAGACAGCTCTAGTGAGAGTAGTTTCACCAACTCCAGACATAGTTGGCTGGGAAAAGACCAAGGGCCAAATCGCCGAGGTTTTAGCCAAGCATCTGACCAATTGTGGTTTTAAGTCTACTGTCAGAGGTAACTCTTCTCCCCTTAAGGTTTTGCAGTATTTTGACTGATTCTATACTCCTCATCCTTTGGAGGAAAATTAATCAACAGCTACATATACTTAAGTTAAATTTGATCATGATGTGCACAGCAGGAGGAGAAGGATGGTCAAAAGTGAATCTCGCAGTGCTTAAGACAGCATGAGCTGAACTTGCACACAAAGTGTAAGGACACCCATTCTGTGGTGACACAACTGCATGTCTGAAAAGATAAAAGCAAGTTCAAAGGGGATAAATAATCATTTCAGGTTTAAATATTGTTACAACATTGTCAAATTTTAAGGAATTTGTTATGCATTCTTTTTATGACACTGGATTTTCAATTTCATTTTGCCAATTTTTTCTCTGGACTCACTGCATTAAAGTTGTGATTGAAGGTAACATTCATGTGAATTTCTGCACTATCATTTAAAGTTTCAGGTTTTCGACCAGTGGTGGGTGGGTAAAGTTTTTACTCATATACCAAAATATATTGCATTTTCACCAAACAAATGTACTTAGCCTTCTTTGTAATTGTAATGAAAGAATTAATAAATTCCCACATTGATTTTTGAGAAATGAGAAGGTTAAACTAAAATGTGGACAGATCCACCCATACAGAATGCTATCAATAACATGTAGTTAAAGGTGTCAAACTGTCACCCACAATAAATTCAGACTGACTTTCCATGATTGCAAAAAATGTAAAATGGCAATGAAAAAAATAGATTATTGTCCTCTAATGATCAGAAGTCAAGTATCCATGGAGATGCTAGACATAATATTTCATCATTATCAAATGGGTGACTGTAGTCCCAATTTAACCACCACCACCAGAGTAGGCCTTTCCAATGAAGAGGATCTGAAGTTGATCATATCCAGACAGAACTCCAGCTCCTGCAACTGCTCTCAAAATGTTGGCACCAGCACCCTTGAACAAAGACCTGGTACCTTCCTTCGCAATAATCTGCCTGAATGCATCCAATGAACTCTTGTACTTCACCGCCTCTCCAGAGGTCATCATCATCCGACGACGAACAGTATCAATGGGGTATGAGGCAAGCCCAGCACCAATGGTGATTCCCCATCCAAGTAAGAAACTTGCCAAAAAGTTTCCCTGCAAAAAGGACAACAAAACACAGTATCCATGAGCAACCCAGAGTGAATGGGCTGAAACATAGTTGAACATTTCCTTCAGTGAGATACATCTTAAGGTTTAGATCCCTTCATCTGTTTCAGAATGAATCTCCATTAAAATAATCAGCAACAAAATTTTACACCACAGAGTGCCCAAAGAGTTTCATCATCAGCAGAAGAGAAAGTCACAGATCATACCTCAAGGGGTCCAACCAGCACAACAGGCTTGAGAGAATCATAAATTCCAAAGTAAAGCCCACGATACACAACAATGCCAGCACAAGAGATGGCAAATCCCCGGTACAGCCCAGCAATACCATCACTGGCCAGTGTCTTCCTGTAAACATCTAGCAACCCATTGAACTGGCGTTCACCACCACCCTTCTTTGATGATTTGGCATCATTGGCAAGCCGAGTTCGAGCATAATCCAAAGAATACACAAAGAGAAGTGATGATGCACCAGCTGCACCTCCAGATGCAAGGTTTCCAGCAAACCACACCCAATAACCATCCCTATCCTTCTTGCGACCAAACAGAGACTTGAAGTAATCCTTGAATGCAAAGTTCAATGCCTGCATCATACACATAGATTGAAGATTGAGTTAAAAAATAAACGCCAGTCAGTGCATAAGAAGCAGCTGAAAATTTGCATACAAATCTCTTATGTCAGGATATTGCCATAGCTCCTAAAACATGCCAGATCTGAGAGCACTCAAAACACTCAAAATGAAGCAGGTAATCACCTTGATGAATGCAACAATGCAAATTTGCTACATTCTAAGGGCCCTTGTGACATGAGGGGATGAGAACATAAGTGCACATGTAAGGAATAAAATCTAAGAAGCTCGCATATCAGATAAAAATAAAACAATCAACATCTGCAGATCTAAGATAGATTAGCTGTTGCAACACGACAGCAGCTGAAACAGAAGAAGGAGGTGTTCAATGTGCTGCTCTATATCTCACCTGAGTGGGGAAATACCGGATAACATTCGCCAGATTTCCACGCCACAAGGAAACAAAACCCTCATCTTTGATGGTACGAGAGAAGCATTCACCAATGCCCTTGTAGGGTTCTGCAAGACGACCAGATTTCAGCATCTCATCTTGGTTCTGTATGAGGAGCTTGACTCGTTCAATGGGTGCGGCCGCTGTCTTGGACACAGCAGCAGAAACTCCTCCCATGAGGAAGTCCACCAGAAACCCTTGCACACCCTTCTCCTTCGGTGCTGCAACAAAAATCGTAGCCGTGCTTGGAGGCACCATGCTCTGGCCTCCTCTCAAGTCAATGGGGCAGAGGGCATTGAAAGCGGTGGCCTTGGTCACCACCCCATGCCTGGCTGCAGCAAAAGGCGAACCATACACGATCTGCTGCTGCTGCTGCTGGAGAGGAGAGTACATATGCTGGTTTGGTGCCCACATGGAGCCCAAGTAAGAGGAGCCCGACATCTTGTGCATTATACTCGGAAACCGTGGTCTCTCTGCCATGTCAACGCACTGGGTAAACCCTGTCACAACCACACCTGCATGTCCACAATATACTCTTAAGTACCAGAACTCACTCTCACACCACCGACTAACGAGGCATAAGAGGGCTTCACGCCATATTGGGGAGATCTGAAATACTCAGGCATTGCTACGAAAGGTGCCTTGAAGAAGCAAATCTAGTCGATCCCTCACTGATGATATCCGGATGCTGAACATGCACAGCAGCAGTAATGAGTAGATCACAATGGCCAGATAACCAATGCACAGAACAAAATTCCAACAGGATCACACTACACACTAAAGCGCCGTTTTCATGTTTCTTCATTGGAAATCGATTCTTCGGCCAGACACTCTTTTTATTTTTTAAAGCAATCGAGATCCTAGAGAGCACAGTGACAAAAGGAAAGTAGCGATCTTGTATCTACTAAGGGCTCATTGTCAGGCCTGAATGAAGAAGACCGAGAACTAGCGATGTATATTGCCTGCTATAACTTCACACCAAAAGTCCTACAAAACTCCAGATCGAAAGAAAGCTGCATTAGAATATTCAACACGACGCCCAACAAGATCTATCACGCAGGCAGGACCAGACATGAAACCATATCTCTTACAAATCCGAAAGAGACTAGATCGAACAAAATTGAGAACACAAATTGGAGCAGCAGCAGTAGCAGTAGAAAAACTCATTATCGAATACTACGCAATCTAGATGCAGAGAACAGAGGTCAGAAAATATGCAGAAGATCTCCCCCACGGCTTTACTCCACGCAGCTAGACAAGACAACCACACACACACAGAGGACTAGCCACACTGCCTATCGATCTGCACCATTTCCGACTCAAAATATAAATCGCGAAGTGGGGGAAGAAGAGGCGAAAACTCACCAGAGTATCGTGCACGCGAGAGAAGCAAGATCGCGGCACCAAAGAGAAGAAGAGAGTTCGAGCGATGGCAGAAGGCACCGCCGCTCCGCACTCACTGCAAAACTCTTGAAAACATAAAGCGGTGGCCGCCAGCCTTAACCCTACCGGTAGGCAGCCCTTCCGTCCGCTCCAACCCCCTACGCTAGTGGCGCCGGAGACGGATTAGCACAGAACGGGGAGTCGCGTGACGGTGGGACCGTCAGGAGATGGCAACTGACCCCGTCGTAACTCGTAACTTCGGGTGGAGATTTGATGGGTGGTGTGGCCCTTCAAGGGTTGAGGAGTTAATTAGGTGTTCGTGGCCCATGGCCCAGGAGGAAGAAAAAAAACCAAGTGCCCAAGTAATGTGCAAGAAACTTGTCTGGAAATAGCTATTTGCATATGGAGCTCTCACTTCACTAAAGATAAGTAAGAAAACAAATTCAGATCGTTAAATCCAGCAACCCTATCAGTTTGGAAAAACAATCTTCATGCCTCTATACACAACCCTATTATGCTCAACACTGAAAATAATGGTCCCTTTCTACCATTTTCATAGATTCTCATTACCAAACCCTTTTACACATTCAGCTTATAATTCACTCAAGAAACAAAATCCAAACAAACAAATGCAACAATTTTATTGACCATAACATTTTTCCTTCACACCTACAGAGAAGCCTATTCAACTTCTTTAGATATTATTAGTACACTAATATTGTAATATACAAACTGGGCTAACAAGGCGAAGGTGAACCAGCACCCATGTTGTGGACCCTCACCTTTTTTGAGTGAGTCCCCTTAGTGCCCATATTAAGCAAAAATATAAAATCAGCCAAAGAAATTGATTGCGACTTGTGCAAAAGTATCGCCTAACATGTTTTTGTCTTCACTTGTTACGAGTAGTGGGTAACCCGTGGCTACGCCATTCCAGCCACCCTGAACGCTCTGTTAAGCTCTACTGTCTGCCCTGCCCTGCCCCTGCCCTTGCCCCTGCCCCTGCCCTTGCCCCTGCCCTCCCTGCCCTGCCCTCCCCTGCCCTCCCCGACGTGCCTCTTGGTCTTCAAGAACGACGCAGCAAGAGGCGACGCGCCTCTTGGTCCAATGCGCATCATTCATCAGGACCTGGGTTTCAGGACCTGGGTCGCTGGTAGCCGGTTCCGCCATAGAAAATCTCTGTGGCCAGTTTTGCCACAAAAAACGCTCCAAGAACGTCGTCGGACGGACGCACGCACACACAGTTTGTAATTATATATAAGATTGTTCCCTTCCTCGAAACCTGGGTCCAACAGCATCCTTTGCATAACACAAATATGTTATGCCCATTTCGTAACCTATGATGCCATCCCCATCCTTATGGAATGCATGCAAACAACATGCCATGGGATGTCATTTCTACCCATTTGGGTTCATGTTTTATAATAGCTTTGCCCGTACATTTTGACGCCACCATTTTGTGCCTTTTTTTTTGGTGTTGTTGCAACCCTTTGATCCTCCAACTATTCGAGTATAGCTTCAATGCCATTGTGAATTCCATGGTGGATCAACTTCTCTACCTTGATTTTGTGCAATTTATTTAATCACAAGGTTGACATAGGAGTTTCAATTTATACGGCAATGGGTCATTCCTAAACTTTGTAATGAGCTTCTATTGGAAATATTTTCATCATGGGTGATGTCATTAAATGGCGAGAAGGATCATCCTAACTTCTTGTGTGTGTATTGTGGAGGGGAATGGTCAAGTAAATTGCAACTTTTTTAAAAAGGTCTAAAGGGTGCCCATATGGTCTCATTGACACAGGATCAAATAAACCCATTCCTATCCCAATCCCAATTTGGCTAATGCCCAACTATTGAAAAAGTTGAAGTGGCAAATAAAAAACAATGATGTTTCTTCTATTCAATTGAAGTTGAGGACCCAAGTTGAAGTAGATGCAAAAACAACCTTGGAGGAAGTTATAATCAATGGTGAGCACATTCATGTCTAGGTTTGTAGGTTCAAATCTCTCAAATGGTTGTTGCCGGAACCTCTTTAAAATAAACAATGTCAAAAAGGTGCATGGAAAAATCCAAGACAAAGAATGGCAAAATTAAAAGGGGGGCCATCACCTTAAAGGTAACCTACAAGTACATTAAGCAAGCATAACTTAGATGTGCCACAAGAACAACTAAATGTTGATGACCACAAAGTTACAAAACAAATTACGAAGGAGAGCAAGTTGATTTCTTTAAGTGATCAAGACACAAGTACTATGTTGGTAGTATAGGTAAGACCACTTTTCAAATATTGACCTCATTTGATAATGTAGAAAAGTTAAATAACAAAGGTGAAGAAAATATCAAAGGCCTTGACATCTTCCAATACATGCCACTACAACAAAAGATTCATGGAATAACAAGTTTACCTCTCTCCAACATGGGAAGGAAAAATGAAAGTCCTAAAATTCCTTCATACCTCCATCCATTTCCATTGCATCCAAATGTTGTTCTAATTTTAGAGACATTCAAGGTTCCCAAAACCACTATTTGAAGATTGTAGAATATAAGGTTGATGAACACATGACAATCCCATGGGAAATGCCCATACCTATGCCAATCAAGTTACAACGTTTTACTTGTTTCCATACATGTTGAGGAAGCTCAATTAGGAAAATTCTTCCTTTTGATGATTTCAAGGCCAAACTTGCGAACTATCAAGCTTATTCGGAATGATGGGATGAATGGGTTGATATTGTGTTTATGGCATCATTTGGGTTGTGGACTCACAAAGACCAAGTAAGCCAATCATTGGTTTATGAAATCAATGGTTTAAGGTTCATTGGTTTTTATTGTGTCACATATCACTTGGTTGGATTCACTTGTAACATGTTACCTTGTTTTGATTCCTATGTAAATAGATACTTATGACTTGTAACGAGTCTCAAAATCTAATCTTTAAATTTCATTCCATTTATTTTCATGTGTGTTAGGGTTTAAGCCTAAACTCAAATCCACCAAGACCTCCAGGATATTTTGGATTACCAATGGTGAATCCAAGCAAGTCACCATTACCATTAAACATACCTTATCATTGATCATTTAATTATCCTAAGTATGTCAAGGATTTTGACCTAAATGTTCATGTCAAAGTATTTAAAGCTACCATTAAAGCAAATGTAAAAATTGTTAATATGTTCATTTTTACCCTCAAAGATATTGTGTATGACTATTGTAACAATTATATGGGAGATTACCCATATTAGACTTTTATAAAATTACTGTTGACTTTTTGTAAAAAATATTTAAAAGTTTAGAATGATGAACAAGTTTACATGCACTTGAAAAGCATGAAGCATGAGAAGAATGAAATAGTGGAAGTATATTATGAGGGATTACTGAAGTTGGCCAATGGTCTTTTGAACAAGACAATAGATAGTTTTTTAATTATCGTTTTCAAATTTGGAGTGCAACCATATCTATATGTAACAACACCATGTATGAAAAAAGAAACTATGTAACAACATAAGGAAGCAACTTTGGTTTGTGAAGAAGGAATTTTTGAAGTAGAGGCCATAAGAAATATGTAGCACCACAAAATAATAAGATAGTATTAGTTCCAAAACCTCAAACAATCCCAAAGAAAATAAGAATGTATTGTACAAATCATAATGTTGAAACATGTAGAGTTAAAAGAAATGAAGACCATCTTCTTGCAGTCTTTAAGGTTATTATTCAACCTATCATATTTGTGGTGACAATAAACATAAGATCATAGATTATCATAACTACAATGATATGCAAAATATTTTTAAAAACAAAAGAGTGAAATTAATAAATAAATAAATTGTGGTAGAACCCAAGGTTTCAAATCCTTCAATCCATATGGTGGATGTGAATATGACCATCACCAAGAACAAGGTTACTGAAAAACAAATGTTTAAGGACAAAAAGCCAATCAAGAAGAAGTCCGTTGTTGAATGGGAAGAGGAGCAAAAACTACAACAATCTTTTGTTAAACTATACATGAAATGTAAGCAAAAGATCCACCATAAAATTTGACTTTGAAGGAGAAAGCATAATGGAATTTAAGTTGGGTAGGATTGGTAGAATTTGAGGTGTTCATAGAACCAATTGTATCACAGTTTATTTGATAATCCTATCAACAAAATTATGTCTATGGAACAAATATTCCAAGATATCAATAAACAAATGTTGGAGACTACCTATACTTTGAAGCTAGGTCAATTGCTAAAGATAACACTAGATCTCAAAAAGTATATGTGGCGAAAATTAAAGCTAGAAAAACCTAATATAGCTATTAAATAGATATTAAAGCCTAGTGTACCCACAATGGTTGAAACACATTATGAACTACACATAAACTATAAAGGTAAATAACTGGATGGCAATTATCTAGGTACAAGTTGTGAAGAACATTGTTGAGGATGTTTTGATAAATGGAAGAGCAAGTAGGAACATTATAACATAAAACTTTATAACAAAATTAACTAGAGCAAATTCAACTCCATACCACCTCAGAATGGTAGATCAAATTATGACCAGACCTCTAGGAATCATTAAAAATTTGAAAATTCACATACATGGTATTCCATATATAACCACATTTATTGCTTTGAAAAACAATGTGGTAGATTCTAACTATTCTTTGTTGTTAGAAAAACTTTGGCTCATAGATGCAAAGGTTGCACATGACTGGGGTAACAATGTCATTATTGTTCAAGGTAATGGAACAGTCAGAACAATATTAGTTAACAAGAAATTGGGAGCAAAAACCAGAAGGCCACAAATACTTATTTGTTATGACTAGATGGAAAGGTTAATTGATGAAGAGGAAGATTTTATCTTTGAAACAAAAGCATAATTGTTCTCAACTGGCAAGATTACTTTCTAAAAACAAACGATTTCATTGTTGAATGTTGGAGTGTCAAAAATTAGAAGCACCGAAGAATCTGATTTAAAGTAAAGGACATCAAATCAAACAACTACAAAAGTGCATCACAAATTTGCCCTCTCCATGTATTTATGCCTTTACAACACTTTAACAATATGTTTTAGGTTTAATGTTAATAAATTATTGACATAATGTTGTCATGGCATCGTAACATAATGTTTGAATATCACAATGTGTTACAATGTAATCACAACATCATATCAATGATTATATCAACACTTAGTTAGCACTTAACCTTGAACACATTGTCAAAATGTTGTAAAAGCACTAAACCTTGTAGGGGGCAAGTTTGTGATGTGGTGCCTTCAATAGTGAAATCAGAAGACTTTTACGTTAGACCAAAGATTTCATTAGAGGACCAGGTTTATCTAGAAACCTATTATTGTCATAACCAGGATGATATTCAAATGGACGAGACACCAACAAAAATGCAAATATAAAATCTTCAAATAACATGCTAGACTTTGACTAAAAAACAACAACTTGTTAAGTTGAATTTTGGCACATAAATAAATTCATAATACATCAAGGTTTATTCACAATTGACAAAGGAGAACATTAAGAAACTTCATATGTTATTTAAGGAGTTTAAGGATGTGTTTACATGGACTTACAAAGATCTGAAAGGCATACCTTTAAAATTAGTTCAACAGATAAGTGAATTAAATACCTTAACTCCACCAACACATCAAGCAAGGTACAAATTGAATTCTAATTATGTTGCAACAATCAAACAAGACATCTACAAATTATTAACATCTGGATTTATTCAACCAATAGAGCAGGTTACATGGTTATCACCCACAGTGGTAATGCATATGAATAATGACAAATTGAAAATTTGTGTGGATTTTAGGAAGTTCAATAAAGCAACCCAAAAAAATCCTTATCCTTTGCCATTTTCTAATGAGGTGTTGAACATTGTAGTAAGGTATGAAGCCTACTCATTTATAGATGGATATTCAAGATACCATTAGATTAATATAGCCCCTAAAGATAAATATAAAATATTTTTTGTAATAGATTAGGGAGCTTTTGTTTGGATGGTGATGCCATTTGGTGTCAAAAATGGGCCACCATCTTTTTAGATAGTAGTTAGCAAAGCCTTCAAAGAGTACTTAGACTAGTGCATGAAAATATTTTTGGATGACTTCATAATTTATAGCGATATGGAGAGTCATTTGATGAAGCTTAGACTTTGCTTTGAAAAATGCAAAGAATATAAAATTAGTCTTAACCCAAAGAAATGTGTTTTTATGGTATTTTTAGGATTAACTTTAGGGTTCATAGTTTCTAAGGAAAGAAAAATACCATACCTTAAGAAGGGTTTATGCCAATACCTACCAATCCACAATAGATACAAGATTTTGACAAGGATCCACTAAAAGTACAATAATTTGTTCCATCACAATATAATAATGCAAATATGTTGCCTTCAAGACTAAGTTTTACAACAAGCATGAATGTATTTAGAGAAGTTTGGACTACACATAAGAATTTAGGTTCATCACATATAAGTTCCAGGGGTCAAACTCTTAGGTTTCATACACCAAGGTTTGTGTAAGGGATAGAATCAAAATTGGATGAACATAGAAGAATTGCTATTATGTTTCAATAGGCAATAGAATATAATGTATAGACGAAAATGTTTTGCTTAGATTTTTTGATATGGAGATAAAAAAACAAGCATGTTATAAAGGATAAGGATAAATCTATTCAAAAGCTACAAGGAACTTTGGAAAAGGAGCAAAAGCTCAAAACATAGTTGTAGGATAGGAAAAATGAGAATAATAAAGTAGTTGCAGAACTCCAAGTAGCTAGACAAAATATTAATAAAATGGAGAAGCAAAACAAGGATTTGGAGAACATTATAATAGAAAGGACTCTTTGCATGCAACTTTAAAAGGATACAAATGCCAATTACTAGGGTTTAAAAGTAGAGAAGGATATTTTAAGTGTAGAGCATAACAAACTTTAGAAAGACTACAAAAACATGGAGGAAACTTTCTTGAAGCAGCATAAGGAGTTGCATGAGCTTAAAATGGATAATGCCAATGCATATCAAACTAAGAATGAGATACAAAGGCAAGTTGTCCAAGGGCATGCACATATGGACTAAATTTTATAAAAGTAAATGGCCTTTAATGAAAATTTAAACAACCTTCTAAAGGAGATTCAGAAGAAAAAACATTTCAATTGTGATATTGTTTTCACCGAAAATAATGAATTCAAGAAGTAGAATACTTTGCTTCAAGTAAAGCTCAAGGCATTATCAATGGAGGAAAAAGATGCAAATTTATGGTGGGATGCAGTTCAGGACATTATCTAAACAAATATTGGCAAAATTTGCAAAGAGTATGAGAGGAATGAAAGGTTGTACAAACAAGGATTTTTCAAATGGAAAAACTTATGCTATCATTTGAATATGAGCCTTTAGTTTTATTTCCATAACTAGAAACTTCAAATGAGGAAAGGATGGTCCTAGGAAGGAGGATGCTAAACTGACTCTAGAACAAATAAAATTTGTTTTGCAATAAAGTAGTTCACAAGATTCTTCATTTGCAACCACAAAAAATAGGGGAGCATATACAACTTGAGGAACATATAATTCAAGAAGATCAATAAGGTGATATTGAACTTATGTGAAAGCTATAGCAACATGATCATACTCAAATTACATCATATTTGTAGTTATATTAGGGTTTAGGGTTTAGGGTTATATCATAGTTGTAACAACAAGGTCATATGAGATTACATCATATCTATAGTTGCATTAGCAACTACAAGTGATAACAAAGTTATAGTCACAAGAACAAAAAACAACCTATCAACAAACAACTGCATTGTTATCAACAGGGGCATAAGAAAAAGAACAACAAACATTGTATATAGCAAAAAATCAAACAATGCTTCAATCTAAAGTACATGCCTTGTAGATTATAATTTAGACATAGTAGATTGTAGTACATCCAGATCAAATTTTTCAAACACAAGATCAAAAACAACAACACATTTAACTTTCTTAACACATTTAAAACCCAAAATTCCAAGACAAAATATGCATGGGGTAATGTTAAGGGAGTAATTAATTGTGGTAATTATTAGTTAGTATATTTCTATTTACCTAGTTATTGTTTTAGGAATAACTAGCTAAATTACATAATTTTTATCACCATCTGAATTTGAATAAAACATAGGACTATTTTTGTTGAGGAATATTTTTGGAAAAGAAGAAGAGATGAGTACCATTGTATCATTGTAAAACATGGAGCTTTAATTGAGTACGAGAGAAATATACGTTGATTTCTGGAAAAACTTTGTTTCCATTGTTAGAATTTGTTGTTTTGATTTTTTATCATATTTTCATCATTGGATTTTAATTCTAAAACTAGTTATGAGTATATTTAAATGAGCATACTTTGTTAGTATTAGTTTTATTGCATTTTAGTCCAGTTTTGGACCATAATACAAGATTAGAGATTTTGTATTTTCCATCAATCCCAAAGATCACTAGTTTTTTTTAATCTTCTAAATCCTTGTTAGATTTTTCTTCCATGTGATCTTAGTCTATAAATCTTATAGAGGTCTAATTCTTTAAACTTTGAATCACGTTCAAAGTTTGATCCACATATTTGTATGGTTTCAACTTATTAATAATGACCAATACTATATTTATTCCAAAATGGTTAATAGAAACAAAAAATAACAATACTATTGGGTAAACAATATTGTACCTTGGATGGACCAAACCATCTTTTCTTGAATTTGCTCAGGTGTGTATTTTTTTCCTTAGGGAAACCATAAAACATAATCTCTAAATTGAAACTTATTTCTTTGTGTTTTTCTATTGACTCCACATAAATATGATCCATTGGTTTGCTCCCAGATTATTTTGAACCTCCAATTTGTTCTCTTATGACTTCTCTAATTTTGTAATTCGGGATGTTAATACTCTGGTTAGTTTTGCATCTCTAGGGTCCCCATTAATGGCTAGTATAACATATTTTATTGGCATTAGAGGATGCAAACCATAAACTAACTAGTAAGGTGTATAACCTATTGCCACCTTGTAAACAATCCTATATGAAAACAAAATTGTTCATCCCAATTTGTTATTTTCTCATTGACTAACTTGGTCAATAATCTATCAATGACTTTGTTAGTAGATTCTACTTGTCCATTTCCTTGTGGATAATATGTACTTGAGCTCACATGTTTCAACATAAACTATTTTGTCATATATTTGATTATATAATTAATGAAATGAACTCCTTTATTTGTAACTATGGTCAATGGACATCCAAATCTACTCAAAATATATTCATACAAAAATCTAGTTGTAACTACTGCAATAATAGTTCTAAGTGCCTTTTCCTCTACCCACTTGGTTGCATAATCTATAATTACCAAAATGTAATTTTTGGCCAGACTTTTTATTTTTAGTCCTTATATTCTTTGACAACTATCAAAATTTTTGCAAAATTCATGAGTATCCTTGAATAAAGTTGGCCACCAATAGCTTGCATCCAAAATTTTCTTTGCAGTAATATTTGCAACAAAATGTCCTCCTGCCACTCCTTCATCTATCTCCTTAAATTCATCATCTATTTATAAAAGCAAAAAATTCAGCAATAAAACATAAACAACATTCTAAAATTCACTATGAATTGAACCTTAGGATGGTCGCCAAATGGTAAATACAAAATCTTTAATCCTATATTATGATCTAAATTGGAGTGAAAAAGTCACAAAACTAATATTATTTAAAAAAAATCTTTCATGTATATACTCATATCTAGTTTTAGAATTAAAATCCAATAATGAAAGTATGATAACTAGCATCAAAACAACAATTTAAACTATAAAAGTGAAGCTTTTCTAGAAATCCAAGTGCTTTTCTTTTATACACATTAAAATTCAATTTTCTACAATGATACCATCTCTTCCATTTCTCAAAAGATATTCATTTAAGAAACAATCTTATGTTCTATTCAAATTTAAACAATGACAAAAACTATGTAGTCTAACTAGTAATTCCTAAAACAATAACTAAGTAGGAAAAATTGTATTCATTAACTATTACCACCAGTAAATACTCCCTAACAAACTCCTTGTTTGCAAAGAAATGAATGCTCAAAGGCTTGATTCAAAATAACCATGGAAGGGGGTAAAAATATGTTTTAAAAATAAGTTCCAAATAAAATTAAATACAAAGAGTACAAAAATCCCAATACACATGACATCATGGTGACATGAAACACAATTGTAACATCAATATTATTTATAGAATAAACATGATATTGAACTCTCCACCCACCCTTATGACATTTTGTATGAAACAATTATTGATCCCCAAGTTTACATACAATAGGAAAAAAAAAAGAAAAAGTTACATGTCTAAAGCAAATTCATCTAAAAATTCATGAAATTTCAAGTCAATGCTAGTTTCCTTGAACGATAGATTTGGTTTAAAATTTGCTAAAACTCTAACTTGAGCCTTGTTTCTACCCTTATTCAAGAATTCATCAAACTTTGAGGGAAAAACCTCTCGAGATCATCATACCAAAAACAAAGGGCTTTACTAAATACAAACCCAAAAGATGGGATCTCTTGGGTTCTCATTGTTACAAGAACACACCACATTTGTGGAGGCCAAGTGCTTGAGAAAAGAGGAAGGGGGTACCTTTTGAACGCTTGATTCAACACAAAGAAACACTAGCCATGGTGGCTGAGTTTTCAAGAGGTGGATAGGGGGTACCTTTGGTGTCAAAGGTAGCCTCAAAAAATAAAATCCTAGGAGCTCGGGTTTCCTTGGGTTTGAATGTAGCAAAAAAAAACCACTCAACTATGGTGGTCGAGGTTTCAGGAGCAAAAAAAGGTGCTTTCGTTGCCAAAGGTATATTCAAAACAAACATCCCTAAAGCTTTGAACTCCTAGGGTTTGGGTACCTATAACCAAAAAACCTCGGCAATGGTGGGTCATATTTTCACGAAGGGAAAATCGACCCAAAAAATAAATCTTAGGAGCTTGGAGCCAAGCTCCAAGGTTTTCGGTGCAACAAGATAAACACTTGGGCATGGTGGCCAGGTTTTCAAGAGGCAAGTAGGGGGTACTTTTATTACCGAAGGTACTCTTGGAACAAACATTCTTGGATCTTTGAACTCCCAAGGTTTGGGTGCATATAAAAATCACCCAACCATGGAGGGTAAAATCAGTTGGAGAAAACATCCCACGAACTTCGAGATCTTGGGTTTTCATTGTGAGACAAACACCCAATTATGGTGGTCGAGTTTCAAGAGGCAAAGAGAGGGTACTTTCGTTGTCAAAAGTATTAGTATAAAGAAAATTCTTTGGAACTTTGAGCTTTTAGGATTACGCTACCAAAAAAAACACTTAGCCAAGGTGGTTAAATGTTCAACAATTGAGCTCACGGACCTTGGTGTACACAAGAAGAAACCTGACCATTGTGGTCGAGTGCAAAAAAATTGGGGTACCTTTGGTGTCGAAGGTACCCTCGCCACGACAATTGTTGAGAGCACCAGAGCTCCCGACTCTTTGTCTTCAACAAAAACGAGCACTTGACTAGGGTGGTCGAATAGTGAACTTGTGAGAAGGGTCGCATGGAAAGGATTGTGAACTTTAAACTCTTGGGTTTTTTTGTTGCAACAACATAAGCATGCAACTATGGTGGCCAAGTGCTTCCCTCGATGAGGTAATGGGTGTGATCAAATGCCCACGGTGAAGTTTCCGAGGGCTGGAAAACCCCTGAAAGCTTGGATTCTTCGCTTCTAAGCTACCTTGTGTAGTAATGGTTGCAAAGCATAATAGAGCTCCACATAGTTTGGTGGAGTTTTTGCCCTTGCATCCTTTATTGTAGAAGGTGGCTTGGATTTTTTTTTGCAACTTTATAACAAGATCTAAAATAAGGAAATCAAAAGCAGGGGTAGATACATACTTCAATATTTGTGTTGTTTTGTCTTGGAAAAACCTTGACCTAAATTGACAAAGAACACACATTTATACATTTTGGAACCTTGAAAGTGTTTTCATTCACAAATGCATTCAAAACCCCAAAAACATATACCTTTATGCAATATGTTTCCACTAATCAAATGATTCTTGAATACAAAGCTTAAACCAATTGCGGCAAAGCATGTTTATACATATTCTTTGGTTTCTTCAAGTTGTTGTAGTTACAAAGCCCGCTTTCAACCCCTGGCCTAGCCATTGCTTTTCTTCTTCGCCACTACTTCAAGTTTGTCCACATGTAAGAGACTTGGTTTCACCTTAGAGCTCTTTGCTTGGTGCTCTAATCTTGGGTTTGCAGCATTTGCTAGCATCAAAATGAAAGATACTAAAACAAATGGTTCCTATTAACACCATGTATTTTGTCTCTTATCTTGGATTTTAAAAAAATTGTTGCCTTGTTTTAAATATGAATGGTAAGTTCAATTTCCACTTTAAATTGGTTATTTTAAAATGTAAACGTAAAGTCCAAAATTTTACTTTTTACCATAATAATTAACCTCAAAAGAATAATCAAGATTCCCGCCATTAATAAATTGTTCTTATTTATCACTATTCAATGGTATTTATCTTTTCCCTTTTTAATTATGATGTTGAGCTATTTTGGAGTGTAATAAGAAATTGCGAACATTCATATATTAATAGAATTTCATATTTTAAAATATATATTACATCAATATCTCTATAAATGTGCATGGAAGGTTTGCCATACCAAAATTTTCAAAGTAATTTTCAATCCATGTTCTGCTTCAAAGTAAGGAGAATTTGGATCAAGTTACATACCCATGATTGAAACATGCTACCATCCTTTAAACCGATGCATGTTATTGTATATTATCATCCAACATCATCCACTCTAAAAAGCCCATATTCTATATATCCTTAGGTGACCATAAGCCCCCTTTAACATCCCATGATGATCCATCATTATCCATATAAATTGGTTATTATCCTTGATAATGTAATTTTCAAATTATCAATGTTGAATCATGTTCATCCATTATCAAATTTTGTACCTATTAATGACATATTGACATTATTTATTTAAATCTATGATAATCCATATAATTTGATGTTCAACTAATCGTTAATGATTCATCATTACCCATGCCAATCTATTATATTCCACAAGAATCCAAGTTTTAGCCATATCCAAAAATATTTGGCAATATTCATGTCAATATGTGATAACCTGTGATATTACCTTTTTCCGCATTTGCATGAAGGCTCTTAATTGTCCCCCACAATTCATGTTAATCTATGATAATCTTCTTTTTACCATATTCATGAAAAGCATGTAGCATATTGTTATTGAGCTTCGAAGTACATGTTCACTCAACTAGTTGATATGTAACACCTTGTTATTCCAAGAAACATTATTGTATATTTCACTAATTTGGACATTCTATTGAGGATATCCTCCATGTGTCCACATCAATAAATCAAATAATCATGTCAAACTAAGGTAGTATGCATTACGAAAATGTATATCAATGTTATATATATATATAACTTTTATTTTATTTTATTTCTATGTAAACATGCATTTTCTTGATTCAAGTCTAGGTGCATTTGCTTTTTATTCAAGGATCATTATTTGTGTTTTTGATAAATTAAGAAGATAAACACGTTCAACTTTTTCATGATGCACATGATTCATTGTACTTTATTATCATTTGTTTTTGTAATTTGCTCTTGTCATCTATGAAAAAACTTCATTAGTCATTGTGATATATATCTCACATACCACCTAATGCTTTTGTTCCATTGTTATTTGTTGTAATTTTTCATATCATCTTCTTAATAAATATTTGTTCCTATTTGTTATATAAAAGGAAATCTAGAATCTCCTTTTGTAGCTTGTAAGTCATTTAATCTCTTTCCTAAGTAACTTATCACTTTATTACAACCTAAAAGGTATCTCCCTCCCCAAGGTGTTTCAACAATGTGAGTTTTGCCATCCATTAGTGGAATCATATTCAATAGCTTTTGCCGTCAAATTAAATTCATTAATGTTTATGAATTGTCTTTTACACATGATTCTAACTATTTTGATGTTCCACCAACTTTATTGTGATTCTCCTCACAAAATGAATCTCTTTTTTTTGGGCCCTCACATACATTGTTGGTGTCCCATCAATAGTAAGACCTTCCTTTGAACTCAGTTCAAGGATAGTTGTACATACCATTTAATAGTTGCTTGTAATGTTGGTTTTTATTTTGAATTTTTCAATAATTTTGATTTTCATTATTCACTTACTTCTTCACATTTGAATGTTTACTATGGTCCTTTTTTATAATAACAATATTCAATAAATTGGAAAATCTCCTTCTTGGATGTCTTCTTCCTAATAAAATATTTTCACTGTTACCTAGTCTTGTTTGTTTGGTCATATGCATCTATCTATAAACTAATTTCGTTCTAGCTTGTTTTATTCCAATTTTACCACTTCCTATGGCCCTTTGAAGCAATGAATGTTTCAATTGCTATTGTGAATATCCTTGACATTCACCATCTTTTTAAAAGTTCCATTCTTTGCACTTCTTTTTTTCGAATAATTTGTTTTTTGGCCTCCATGTCAATTGTGTTTCCATGTTGCGTTCTTTTTGTTTATTGTATTGTTCTTTTTTATTGTTATGGTTATTTTTCATGTTGAAGGATGGCTTGACTTCATGATTTTAATATATGACTATCTTAAGGTTCATGTTGTCAAGCAATGCATGTGTGTAATGTTCGGTTTCAACATGATTTTTTACACATTTCCAAAGATGTCACTTATGATTTGAATAACAATGTCTCATGTTCATTGTACTTGTTTCAACTTGTAAAACACAAGGAATGCAATGGGTGGTGACCCCTAGCTGTTACAAGTTGTTGGTGACAACATGTTTAATAATCATTAAAAAACCATTTTGACATTAGGAACAATTACATCCGTTGTAAAATTTATGCCTCTCATTGGCAATAATAAGCAAGAAGCCAAATATATTAATATTCATCTTCAATTTTCAAATTTTCTTTCATCAAATTTGTCTTCATCGATTTGTCTGATTTTGCTTATTAAAATGAGAGGCCCACTAAGTCAGCAAATATGACATTATCACATGGCCAAGTTTAGGTTGTTCCTTTGTAAGTAGGACCATCAAGAGGTGCATAGACTCCAATTTGTTTCTAGAGCTGCCATTTGTTTTAGAGTGCAACTACACCATGCCAAACATGGTAAATGTAGAGAATTTGTGAAGCAGACTAAAATGATGATCAAGGAAAAGGCAAGATACACACCTAATGCAAAAATCTCTATGATTTCCTTAAGTGTAAGCAAGTTTAATTTCTTGGCCAAACCACAACATGAAATCATGTCTTATGCAACCAATTTGCTTGCAACTAGCTTGGGTTGATATTGCGATTGCATTTTAATAGTGGACAATTTTTGGTGTTTTTCACAACCAGTTGTGCAACTTGGCACAAATTCATCCACCACACAAGGATGATGTTATGGATGCCTTGATGTATGTATAGGGTTTTATATACATGTATGTATGTGTAAATGTATAATTGTTTGACTACACCATATAGATACATTATATGCATGTATTTTTATTTAGTAACATACATTGTAAATGGGCATTCATGTATTATACATATATGATATAAATTATGTATATACTTATACGGTGTAATTAGACATGTGTACCTATATATAGGTGGGACTGAATACACATAGTTCAAGCCACCATATGATTGTATAATTATGAACATGTATAGGTGCATACATGTATTTCAATATTGTTTATCCAATTTGTAGGTTTAAGGTTCAAACAAGTTTTGCAAACTACTGCTCATGTTATTTTTGGCATGTATTAAAACACTTTACACACAAATTGTAACATTAACACTAATAGAAATCATGTTGTTTATAACTAATCACTATGCAACCAACATGCAACTAGTTGTCATTTGTAACTATTTCAATCATGTTTGCAACTACAAATTTGGTATTGTATAATTTTTGGGCCATACAGTTGTGTGTGCATTAATATGGTTAAATTAAATTAGGTTCAACTAATTATGGCCAAAAAATTAAACTTAATTAACCATGGTTAGATTAAGTTAGGTTAAAATAATTATGATTAAACTAAATTAAGCTAAAACAACTATAACTAAATTAAATCAGGCTAAAATAATTATGACTAAATTAAATTAAGCTAAAATGAACTAAGGTTAAATTAAATTAAGTTAAAATAATTTGACTAAATTAAATTACACTAAAATTAACCATGACTAAATTAAATTACAATAAACTAATTATGGTTAAATTAAATTAGGATAAATTAAGTATGGCTACATTAAATTAGGCAAAATTAATTGTGGTTAAATTAAGTTAGGATAAATTATTTGTGGCTAAATTAAGTTAGGTTAAATTAACAAAGGTTTAAATATGTGTTGCAAGTTTTCAATTTTTATTTGTCAAATATATATATATATATATATATATATATATATATATATATATATATCGAAAATATAATTTTTTATTTTATTTTATTTTCAATCTTTTTTTAAAATGTAAATGTGATTAGACAAAAAATTATTAAAGTGATCATAATTATCAATTAAATTTTTATTATAATTGTAATGACAATATATATATATATATAATTGAAAAAATCTATGTATGTTAACATATTTATTGTTAATAAGCTAAAGTAGTTTACCTACAAGTATGAAAACATCTTAAGCTAATTAGTACTTTAAGTTAGGCAATCATATTAAAATAATATTTTTCATTATGATCATAATTATAAAAAATATACTACAATCATCTTTGAAGTGCAAAGGAAATGGAGTAATGAAAATTTAATAAGAAAAAAAAAACTTTCGAAAGTACAAAACATTTTAATTATTTTTTCCCTCTTTGGACCCCACCTACTTTCAAACCTACTAGCTTTCTTATTTTGTATTCATATTAAACGATTTAAAAGTGTCATGGGAAACCACCTAAAGTTTTACAAATCATGTTTGAACTCTACTAGCAATTGAGCAAACATAAAAAGAACTTTTTGGGTGTTTAAGAACTAGCCTTTGTAGTGTCCACTGGTTTGTTTTTTTGAATTCATGAGCCCTTTTACTTTGGGGGGGCTGTAACATTCTCATTTCTAATCCATTTTCGACAATTCTTAGTGTGTTAAATGCGCCAAAAAAAGGACTTCAACTTTTTTTTTGGATATTAGAAACAACAAAACCTTCCCCGGGCCGGTCTACCTTAATAAAATAGTTGTATTTAATGTGCAACTAAGTTGGTTCATGAGGTTTGCAATGGAAATTTTTATCCCATATCTTTTGGCTTCTAATCTAATTTTGAACACTCTATAAATAGGTGCAATAGTCTTTTATTAACCAAAAATCAAATGCCATTACAAATGAATGAAAAGAAAAACTTGATCTTAATTGAATGGTTAAGCCTAAATATAAAATTAGATTATTCTAAACCTACTTACATAGCTTAAGCCTAGCTCCCTCTCGACCTGCTTACTAATAAGTAAACCTACCTACCTACCTAGGCACCATGTGTTAACATCTTATTAACCTTAAATTGTATGATTTAGATTTCATTAAATTTTTAAAAATATAAATGGGCCTTAATTGTCACATGTCACCATGTAATTGGTGTTTAAATTGGACACGTGCCAAATGGTCAATGAATGTTCCATGGTGTGCCACATGTCATCATCTTAGTGGTAGAAATTTTAACAATTGAAATTAATCCAATGAACTTTTTACTTTGAAAACAAAAAAATAATTAAAAAGTGACATGTGTCCACAAACAAGTCATCCAATTTTAAAACAAGTGTCATACTTTGACTAATTGCATTATAGTTGCAAGGAGAGTTGCACATAAAGGTGCAACTACATTTGGATTGGTATGTATGGATGAACATGTATATTAATATCATATATACATGTTGTATATATAACGTTGCATGCAATTGAATGTCATGTGCAACTTGTCTTAAACAACTACACAAATTTGTAGTTGCATGTGTCACATGTAACTGAATTTTAGTTACAAATGACAATTACAAAACCAATAATTTCTAATGGTGGAATAAGGTTTAGAGGTAAAAATAAAAACCAAAGTTGGCAACAACAAATGAACAACCAATGGAAATGACAAGTGATTATGAATTAGGTTCCACCCATACAATTTTATTACAAGTCATCAACTTCACCCACACTAATATATATCGCATATATTGTCCTGGGAATGTCCACCTTTAAGGTTCCATGCATTACATAACTAAAGCCCCTAAAGATGTAAGTGTAGATGTGGGGTTGGGGTTTAAGGGTTACAAACCCATACACTAAGGAATCAAAAGAAATGGATTCCAATCAAGTTTAACCTATTACAATTGCGGAATTTGAACTAACTACAAGCCCAATAATATAATTCAAGTTTAGGGTAGTTTCATATGACTCATCTTACTCTTCCATAGATGAGACATGGATGTGCATTGAAGCTTATGAGGTGATTGCTTGCCTTGACAATGAATAATCATCATTTGGGAATTCGATTGATTTCTGGGGCTAACTTTGGAGAACACGGGAAGGTAGTCATAATCCTAGGCTTGCAACATCCAATGAATAACCAATCCACTTGGAAATAAATCTTGGCAAAATTTGATCATATATAATAGAGATGGTCTTCAAACCTTAAATTACATTAAATAACTTTGTTTTTGTCCAATCCTTTCATTGACTGTGACCTTTGTGTCACCTACATACATTCCAATTTTGCACTAGAACCAAATTACTAGGACCAAATGGATTTTTGTTGCCCAGATGGTGGAAGTAGACAATTGCCTAAAGTTCAATCTTTTAAAAAAATGCCCCCAAAGATGTTCAATGACCTACCCCGCATTTGCCTAGCCAATTTCATGTTGAATATATGCCTTAGAGAATTCAATAGAATTTGCAAACAATGGAAAAACTTTGAAAAACCCATATCCCCACAAATTGTTTAAGATTCATTAGGCCTTTACAAAAGGGTCTAAAGTTAGTACAACTCAAAGCAATCATGGAATTTGGGGCAAGTTAAGCTTGGTGTCTAGGTCACCATATGTATCATCTATTAAAAGGGAAAATGTGTGCTTTAAATGACCATTCAACCATTATGGATGTTCTCCAATATCACCCTTCATACCATGTAGGACTTTTGCTATAAACTAAAAGTTGCCTAGTTATGAAGAATGATATTACTATCTAGTTGGGGCCCAACCCATTGGCAAAGTGTGCAAAATCAAAATTACTCAAATTGTTGACACTCGTCACCTAGGCAATGGAGGCCATAATTATATAGAATAAACAACCCACAATGTAGCCATGGTCTTGAAATGCATTCAGGAATCCATCTTCGATCACTCTTGTAACCCAAATCATTAATCAATGCTAACATATTTTGAATTGTCATTAGATTGCCTCTATAATGCCTCTATAGGCAAAATGAGATCGGACCCAAGCATCATGTTCCTTGGTATTTATGGGATTTCCAATGGTACTCCTAATCCAAGGCAATTGTCAAGTGAAGTCACAATATTGTCATTGTTTTCCCCTACAACCCATCTAAACCTTGGTTCCTCGTGGAGGTTTTTCCACCATGGTTGGTTTGAATCCTCACAATAGAATATTTGTTGCACTTGAGTTAGGAAGACATATGGTTCATCTACCACAACCTTCAAGTGATGAAAATTAACCAACAAAAAACCATCTTTGTCATGCTTGTAAATGGGGTTTCCCCATCTATCAATCCCACTTTTAACCTAGTCGCAAATTTAAATAATACAAGTTGTGACATAGGTCCATAGTCTAACACAATTATGTTTTTCAAAATTCCCACATAATGTATTGGTCCAAGTGTGGTGCCCTCTTTAGATACTTGCTCTTGTTGGAACACTGATGCCACTCCATAGTCATATGTGGCCATTGTGTTTGCATGGTTGTCTTCAAGGACCCTAAAGTGATTTCCATATGCCCTCATTCTTGCATATCTTGTAGCACACAATCTAGGCCAAATTGATAAATGCATTGCATCCATATCTTCAAGAACACACCCCCCTTTTATTATGTGGTTGTTTATTGCTCCACACACCCAAGTTGCCAAGTCCTCCACTTCTTTGAGTTCTAACAAAAATTCTACTAGCCTACCAATTGTTATGGCCCCTCTTAACCATTGATTTTCAAATTCTTATCGTAATGCTATTACCCGAGTTATTTCTAGCTCATGTTTCATACATCCCAAATCACATCCCACCCATAGTGGCTAAAGGCCTTCAACATTGTACCAACATTCATCCCAAACTAGTGACATAAATCAACCAATTATATTTGTCAAGCTTTGCTTATTTTAACTTGCACACACTAGTAGCCCATGATAATTGTGTTATTTTATGTTACCTAGCCTCATGACCTTAAACAACATGACAAGGTTTCCATGTAGACCTAAACGAAAGGGTTCCATAATTATGTATTGGACGCATAGTGCAACACATGCCACATTTGTCAACACATGCTAATGGGCTAGATCTTTCGCCTTGCTATCAAGGTTAAATGTTGTCCCGTGCCTTCAAGAACCTCACCACATACACCTTCTTCATTTGCATCCCAAACCCGAGTTCTTACATGCTTGAACTCAACCATGTATTCATTTACAAACATAATTGTCTCATCATAGATGTAGCCCTTTACCATGGATGCTTTTAGTTTTGCCTTATTACATATGTAGCCTTTGAATGCCTTCATTGCCCTCTCAATGGGGTACATCCATCTACTTTGGACTAGCCCACAAATATCTAGCTCTTCCACCACATGTAAGGTTAAATGGGTCATAATGTCAAAAAAGCCTTGAACAATTGCCATTCAATCAAGCTCATTGCAATTGCTACATCCTCCTTCAAAGATGACATGTTAGATGATCCCATCCCTTTGTACAGATGTACTCAATTAAACTTAGCATGGGAATCCATTAAACCCCTCAAGGCTAAAGGCACGAGTTGCTGCATGAGCACATGTCAATTATGGCTTTTCATTGACCCTAGTTTTTTTTTCCATTATATGATTTCCCAAAACACCATAGTAGTTTGTGGGCACTTTCAATGAAGCCAACTTGGTCATAAAAGTTTTTAATTCATTTGCCTCTAGAACATAATGAACAATATGTTTGAAGATCTTCCCTAGATTTTGAGGCTCCTTTGTCAACCACAAGTGTCGTTAAACGCCACATACCTCCATGTCACACTGGACTTTAATTGTGTTTTTCGTTCCAAAAGAGAAATTTGATTAAGCTTGAACACATATATTCTTCTTGATGTGCATGACATTGAGAGTGTTTGATCAATAATTTTTGTAAGCCCAATCAATGTTACCAAATCATCCATTGTTTACTCATCAATTGCTACAAGCATGCCACCTAGCTAGATAAATGAAAGCTTAAATTAAACACGTGATAACCAACAAAATTCTAAAAATGCACATAGAAAACTAAGCTTGTGTATGGTTTAAGGATCAACAAATACCTATTAACCGTTCAAATGTTGCAAGATTTAGGGTTTAAATATTGACCACAAAACAAAATGGCATATAACAAGAATAATTAGCCCATGCACATGATAATGTTGTCAAGGCAAGGTTCGTTAACCTTCACATGGGCCCCATAATCTAGAATGCAATTAGAAAAATCATTACAAATTAGACTTTTGTTTCAAACACACGAAACCTTGTACACAACATGCCACATATTGGCATAATCATGATAACCATTATGTAGTCCCTCATTTTTGCAAGTCTAAACTATGACGATCAAATAGAAGATCTACAAGGAAACCAATGTATTAATTAAAATGGATGATAGATTCTATTTGATAGCCAACAATTCATTTGCATAAAAAAGAGGGCACAACTCCAAGGTGAGTCAAGGTCAACACACATTAAATAACAATTCAAGCAACACTTGGAACTTTGCTAGGTTATGGTTGCATCCTTTATCAAGCAAAATGACATATGATACGAAAATTTTGGCATAGTCATAGTAGCCATTATCTAATACCTAATTTTCAATTAACCATTCTATCACATAGTATGAAATAGCCATTTAAGTATGGCCTGGAACTTTGTTGTCAATATGATTAGCATGCCATTATCAAACAAGATTGCATGTAACAAGAGCAACATGCATGTCCAACTAATAGTGTCAAGCCTAGGTTCACACACTTAAGTTACCAAATTATTGTTTTTACAAATTTCAAATCTTCAAGATTTAGATACAAGACATCTTGCACACATTTCCCCACACCTCAAAACAATCATAATTTCCAAACAATGTATTCAAAATTGTTGTAGACTTCAGCCTTTGTTGTAGACACAAGACACCACGCATAAGTGTTCAAATGTATCTTGTTTAGCTATGAAGATGGCCACTAATTTGTGCAAGTCATTCACTTCTTGGTTAGTTAGATTTGTAGGTCTACCATTAACTTAGGGTGAGAAGAGGATGGATTAATTTACCTAACAATGGACAAAACAATTATGTGCAATAAAAAATTAAACATCGTTTTAACTAGCCAAGGTCAACACACATCAAGTACTCTTTAAAATGTTGTTTAGAATATTTGTAGACAATAATGACCATGGTGATAAAAATAGAACAATGTTTTTAATTGTAATCACCTAACACGTATACCTTATAGCAACTAAAGTGTGCATTTGATGGTAATGTCAAACATGGGCTCATACACCTGAAAATGAACCCCACCATCAAGACAAGTGTTTGCAATTTGAACTAGATTCCAAACTTCTATTTACAAAGTTTAAAACACCCCACACACATTAGGCAAAATCCTAGATTAATCACAAACATAGCTTCATCCTAATTTGCATACTTACTACCAAGGTATGCATGTCCACATTCAAGTTGAGTCATGTCCACCTGAGCTAGTCATGTTCTTTAACATGTTTTTTGAAAAAAAAAGGGTAGATGTGGTCTTGTGGAAGCACAATTCTCTACGTAATTATATTTGTCCAACATTTCAATTAAAGGTTAGATGGCCCAATGTTTGTAAATTTCATATATTACACAATCCCTACATTGTCTTTAGCCTAATCATCAAATTGCAATTAGTGGGATTAGTAGAATATGGCCACCTCCAAATATGGCAACTTGTATAGCACTAACAAATGTTTCATCCTAGTCTTTTGAGACGGGCATCCTTTTGCTCCTAGGACATTTCTTGCTACCACTCAGTCTTTTATCCTTTGCAACCCCATCATGTCACAAGTCCCATTGGAATTCTTGTTTCCGCAATTTGTTATCTTTTACTTGTTGTTATACTAGGTCATGCAAGTGGCCACGATTGTGAGGCATTGGTGTTATTTTTTGAAAATTGGGCAATGACAATCCTCGGGAAGTTTTGCAAAAGGCAACATGGATTTACACAAACAACTTTGTAATTGCCTAAATTATGCCTTAAACAAAATAGCAGCACAAACACATGGGCTTGTTGTGTTGTTTAAGGTCACCATCCTATCTTATAAACCTTCAAATCCACAACAACATTGAGGGAAAACTTGAAAATCTTGTAATGCACAATAGCCCAAGCTACTTTTCCTCAACCTAGATTTTTAAACCCAATGGACTAAGATGCTACACACTTGTAGCACAAGCAAAAAAGGGATCAACCATATTGGACAATGAAGGAATGGGGAGATTATTACTTTCACACCTTGGCTTATCCTTGCATGTAGATGGGTCTTGTCATATGCATAACTCCTCCATAATTTTGTATGGCATTTATGAGACCTCCTACCGTCTAGAACTCAAACCTTTTGCTGTCACTACCACCCCTTCATAGTTGCACTGAAAGATGATTGCGTTGTTTGGGTGTATAGATTAAAATGCATCAAAGAAAATTTCCAAACCCCTTGCTTGAATGTTTTATTCTCACCCATAACCCTTTCACATTAGACTTCTACATTGCTCTACCTTCAAACTGATGCTTTCACTAACTTCTATGCACTAATTTACATTTCTTAGGAGCTATGGTGGTACATTTGGCCAACAACTCTGTTGTTAAGGTTATTGAGGTTCAACCCTTTCATCCCTTGAGGTCTGGTCTCCCATACTTAGATAAATTTCCCTTTGGAACTACCCTAAACTCTTACCCTCGTCCACATGCCAAACCTAGCAAAGTAACTTACTTTGTGTACACATTGTGAAAAAAAAGTTGCCAATGAGATTGTTAAATCCTAAACCTAGGAAAAGCCCAATGACTAGTCCCAGTGGTATCCACAACCCCTATACCACAAATTATGTGCAACTTCCATTCAAACAAAAATGAATTTCATTTATTTAAAAAATATAAATTTTATCTTAATTTTGATTGATTTTTTGGGGGCTTATCTGTTGCTATGTTATTGTTACACAATAAAAAGGTTTATTCATATTATAATTTACTATAAGTTTTCACAATTTGGAACACCCCAATTCCAACTTTTCACTAAAATATATATATATTTCATAATAGAATGGTCTATTTAATAACTAATCTCACCTTAGGGTTTAAGTATTTAAGGTTTTCCTATTGACATTTATTACAAGCAATGCTCACTTGCCACATGTTTGCTTGGCTTGGATTTTTGTAGGTTTGGCATAGGATAAGGAAGGTTCAAGTTAGGCTTAGGGAGGTTGGGGGGTTAGGTTTGGTACAAGATCATGTTAGGTTTGGAATAGGTTTGGTGTCAGTTCGGGGTAGGCTCGGGTCAAGCTTGGCAAAGGTTCAAGTTAGGTTTCGAAGTGGTTTGTTGTAGGCTAGGTGTAGGTTTGGCTCAAGCTTGGAGAAGGGTTCATTTAGGTGTGGAATAAGCTTGGGGATGTCCAATTTAGGGTTAGGAACATACATGGTTTTGTTTTAATGTTTCTAATCATACTACACATGATATATCTACTCCAATGGCATTAGAAAACCTACTACCTTGTCAACTAAACATCTTCACTTGCCATGAAAGTGCACATTTCAAGATACACTATTGAAGTCACATACATTAATGATCAAAAGGATTTTATTGCTAGCTTCCTTTTTGGAAATAGGGTCAACGAATAACACTTCTACACCCACTTGAACATGAAGATCCCAAACCAAAAATAGGGTTGGATGCACAAATACCAACAAATGTCACCTAGTTACTATTTCAGTTATTTCAACATGATATCCACACAACCACAACAAATGTCTTGTTGCCCTATGTGTTTTGTTTGGTTTTGCGGGGCTAGTGATCATTGTGTCCTACATACCAATCAATAGCCTATGTTAGAACAACATGACTTAAATTGTTTTCATGTACGGTGGATGTCAACAAATTGGAGATACATTTTTAATTTGGCATTAGCTACATTTGGTGAAGTCATTACACATTATCCTAGACATGGACCTTCTATGGAACTATGTAAATGGATGAGTTTGTTGCCCTATTTGGGTCTAGGCCACTATGGTTTAAGGTTTTTGCCTTTACTAGCCTCGTAGAAGCCTCTAACATTGTTTCCAAATATGCATGCCTCAAGGAGCCCAGAAAACTTGTTGTGTTCTATTCATTGGATTTATCTAGAGTCTATGATTTCAAGTTTCGTATATTTGTGTGCCCTAATTTTTGAAAAGACACATTTAAACTTACATGTCAAAAGACGTAATGTTTGATTTTCATTTTTTTCAAAATGTCCTTGACTTAATTTTTTTAAGACTGTAACCAAGAAATAAAAGATGGTTTTGAAACAAAACCAATAGAGGTAGTTGTTAAGAAGCTCTTGCTTTTTCAAAGTTCCCTCTATCTCTCAGAGCTTCATATTCCCATGTAGTTGTGGGAGCCCTGTACCTCCCTCAATTTTCTAGTTGTTTTCATGGGATTGAATTGGGAATAATGACACGGGGAATTTGCATAGAGAGGATGGGACCTAAAGAAGGAGCAATGTATGGATTTGGTAGGGAGTTTTGGTGCCAACTTTGTTAGCATTGTTGTTTATTGCAATTGCAGTAACCAAGAAAGTGGCGTGTGATGAAAAAATCTTGATGCTTGAGGTGAGTTTAATGGGCCATGTTTTTTGTAAGATCAACTGGTTACAAAAACTACCACAATCATGCTAATGAGTGCCACATAGATCATATATTGAAGAAAGGAGGCTTGAAGGATGATAACATTATTGTGTTCATGTATGATGATATTACACATAATTTGGAGAATTCAAATCCATGCACCATCATGATGTTGATTTACTTCATCTATGGCATAAGTACCATAAGGCTGCAAAGGGATCAATCGACAAGGAAAGCAAAAAGTAAGGGCAGAATTGGTCAACACAATGGCTTAGATTACATGCACCTTCATAATAATGTCTAGTTGATCATTAGCAATGAGGTTGATCCTTCCAAATTGAGTGTTATACATCCATTGGGAATGTTCTAGTGGATGATTAGGATTGCTTCAAGAACATGGTAAGGTTGTGAAATGCATAGTTCATAAAAGAGTTTGTAGTTGCACTTTTGTGGAGTTGGAGTTTGTCTAAATTTATTTGACTAAAACATCTGAAATCAAATCATTCTTGCTCTAGCTTTGTCTCTTGTAACTCAATTGGCTAGCTTTGTTCTAAGGCCATGTTTGTTGTTTTTAATTCATAAGGATTTTGTCATTTTGGATGTAGGTGTGCAAAATGAACTAAGTTGTGGATCACTCACATAGTGTAGCATAAAGCAAATGTGTGTGCATTAGCAAATGTTTACAATGTTGGTCTTGATGCCAATAAAAGGCTTTAGCAACTGAATAGGCTTGTAGTGTTTTCACTCAAGTCTATGAGCCCCCATCTACATAGAAAAATGTTGCACATGGAAATGGGTGTATGATCATCCTATTATACACCCATAACCACACATGGCATATTACCACAAAGAAGGTATAGATATGTGAATTTATGAAGCTTTGATGCTACAAATCGCCTTTGTTCTGGTTTTATTGTCTTTACGTATTATGTTGTTTGGGCATTATTTCAATTAGTTATTTCTTTGACCATTCTACATATGTTTTGTAGAAAGGAGATGTTTATAGAAGTTGCGGTGTGGCATTTCAACAAAGTTGCTCTTGAAAATGTTTCAAAATATAAGAAAATTTAATAAGATTATACCCTTCTATGTATCCAATGGTTTGTACCTCTTGGATACAATGAACTTGCAATGAATTTGACTTGAATATATCGAATAGAACTCGAAGGAAAAATGGGTACCCTTCTTCTATGTAGGTGGATAGAATTAGGTTGAATCATGTCATCGTCAATGCATAAACAATGAATGATCTTTCCTTGAAGGTCTAGTTTGCAAGGCAAGTTGATGTGTATGATTATGAAATTGTTAAAGTTCACAATTTGTTTCCCTGTGCTCTTTTTTTGTGGTTGTCATTGGGGTTTGATCGTTTGTTTATTGTCTTGTTTTGTTCTCAAGTCACTATTGTTGCTTATTTATAGGCGTGTGATTTGTGGCATTTGTAATTCATCTTCCCACAAATTGTGTGTAGGTGTGTAGGAATACACAATGAAAGGATTTTGAGCTCTTTGTGATTTTGACATTAATTAGATGTGGATAGATTGTTCAATGCAAGGATTTTGAATTCTTGCCATTTGACATTTATAATAATTGAGTAAAGATGAGACCATTCATTGGGTCCTACATTTATTGGGTGCCTATTTTGATGTGTAATTGCTATGGATGTACAATACCATATTCATAGATATATGAACCTCCCAAAAATGGTGAGGGATTGAATACAAATATAGCTACCATAAACTTTTATGGAAGGATGCGCACATACACAAACACCATATGAAGAATATGGCAACTTGACTAACACTGTTTGATTAAAAATTATGTGTTGTAAAAATGGAGTCATCCTAATGCTTTCTATTACAAATAGCAATGTGCCATTACTTTTTCAAATGTGCACACAACTATTTTGTTCAATTCCCAGTACATGTTACAAATCCAAGTTCACAAAACCAGTATTAGAAAGAAAATTAGTTTCTATGGACCATACATTACATCATGATAACATTTGGTGAACATTCGTCAAAACATGGGATTGAACGAAAGTTACATTGTTCCTATGTAATCTCTTTTTTACAAGCAAAGGGACAACAATCATCCCCAACAACCCAAGAATTTTTTTTGCAGGTTAGTTTGATTAAATGAGAAGGATTGAGCTATTGAACTTAGAAACCCATTGAACATCCAAAAATTTGGTCAAAAAATAAATAAAATTTGTAAATGGGTACGTGCAGCTTTGATACATTCGACAAGTGGTCGAACAACAAATCCTTGATTTTTAGGACATATGGATTGTGGTGGAGGCAACTCACAATTGCATTGTACACATGCAACTATAATGGGTGGGATCATGGTAGTTCCTAAATCGTTGAAATTCAATAGGTGATTATTTTGGAGGTACATTGACTATAGTGTTAATGTTGGTCACTAATTCCTGCACTTCCCAACAACACCCCCTCCCCCCCCCCCCCCCCCCAAACATTGAATGGAGTAAAAAATTAGTTCCATACATGGAGGGTTCTTCAATAAAGACATCACTTGCACCAAATTCTCACAATGAATTCAATTGAAGACATTCCAAGTCAAGCACCTTTCCATAATTCAATTAATGATGTGCAAGATCAAATGAACAAATCTTCATCAAATCGGCTTCAATGTTATGCAAGATCAAGTGAGCAAATGTTCATAAAATATGTTTCAATGATGTGCAAGATCAAGCAAATTATGCACAACACTGCTTCAATGATGTGCAAGATCAAGTGAATTTTACACACCACCACTTTAAAAATCTACAATATGGATCAAGGGAGAACTAGACTTGCAAGGAAAGTAGTAATGGAACAAAGATTTAAGTGCATAAGGATAACATCTAAAAGTAATGGAATGGATTAAAAAAAAAAAACAAACACACAAACAAACAATTAACAAACAAGAAAATTTGACATAAGGAATTATGCCCATAAAGAGGTTGTTGTTCAAGTATAAAATCTGAACACCATCTAGGAAAGGAGACACACTTCTAACTGGAAGATTGAAACGAACATCCACCACCTTGATAGTCATTTATGCCTTCATAATAATTAGACCTAAAAGTTGGTTGTGATTGAACAACAAGTAGGAGAGACCCATAAACCCAAACAAGGAGTGTTAGGAATTCTTGCACACCTTTTGACATGAAGATATGCACTCATAAAATGCATTTGGGGGTGGAATTACTATGTAATTATAATCTAACGAGTTAGGGTGGTTCAATAGAATGTAATGAATTTCACTAAAAAATCTAATGCAATGTATCCATTTGGAGGATACCAAGACATTTTGAAAAAAATCAAAACTCACCATGATGAAATGTGAATGTTGATGTTTAATTAATGTTCACATTTGATAGTTGACCCCCTTTTGTTCTACTCTTCATAATATCTTCATATAACCTTATAATCTAACATGCATAAGGTTGTTGGAAAGCTAATCTTTAAGGAAACAATGCTACACAATTTTATAAGTTTTTATTTCTAAAATCAAAAGTTATGTTTCAAAACTAAAAGCTATTTTGACTATATTTGAAAAAAAAAGACAACTTCAATCCCCTTTACTTTTGACAAGTGTAACCCCCTTAGAGTAGCCCCAACGATGTTAAAATTTTGAAAGAATGTTATACACCTTTTAAATTAAAAATGTTTGAAGTTTGAGACAAATATAGTGGGTCTAAAAGGAATAACTATTTTAGTAAAGAATCTAAAAGCTTATTCATGGAAATCAATTCATGAATTCCACTACAACTACTTACTACATACAACTTCCTTCCATGATTTTTTTCGGGCACACATTTACTTCCATGAACAGCATTTTTTCACACATAATAATTAGTTATCCTCTCACACTCATTCTCCCCCTCTTCCAAAAAAAACACAAAATTAAAAAACAAAAAACACCCCCACCTAAATTTTCCATGACCCCTCTTTGAACTTGTTCTCCTTGTCTAATGGAAGTTGTGAAAATCCTTCCTTCTAATCAATGGCCGCTTCATCCTTCATGAACTAATGAAAATTGAAAATGATTTGCCCTATAATGGAGTTTATGATGATAATTCATGTGCCCAATGAAACACTAAAAACGTTCCATACTTTAATCAAATATGATGATAATCCTCATGATCAATCAAATTGGATGACTCATCATTTCCCCTATCTTAAACATCTTGATGGGGTTCTTGAGCTTGATCATTGTTAATTCCATCTATTTGATTTTAACATCTTACTTTTTCATCCTAATTATTTCAAGTAACTAGCTATTAGGATAATTTACCAGTAGTGATAAATAAACATCCTCGAGTTCCCATTTGATTAAATCAACTCAATGGTAGTAATAAGATTTTTGTGTACCATTTACTATTTTAATATCCCTTAGTTATTCCTTGTCATGTACTAATCAATTGTGTAGTACATAGTAAATTGGAACTAAAATTTCCATTATAAGAGTTCCCATGTATTTCTAAATCCACCATCAAAATTAAGGCTTCACAAATCCATTGGAACTAGGATGTCTAGGTTTTTATGAAGTTCCACTGTCACTACCGCACATTATTCCTACCTTAATTTTTTTAAAAAAGGTTTTGACCCCTTTCGAATGCAAGTACCATATTGTTTCGACTACCCCTTTAGATTTTGTTGATGTAGGTGAATATTCAATCATGGCGGATGATGTTGTTATGCCCTCAAATCCTTTAGTTGCACTAGTAGAAAAGGAAGAATTTGAAAAAACATTACTTGACGTGAATGTTTCTCAACAATCGCACAAAGAAGAACCATTTGGAAGAGTGGTGTGCATTTGAGTCGATCCTTGGCATGGGATCATTGATTGTCACCTAACCCACATGCCTTAGCAATCTACTTAGAATTTATTCTTGCTCATGGAGCCGCACTAGAAAGGTTTGAAAAATGTTAGTGTGAAGATGACGATGTTCGGCTTCATTGTCAAATTTGGGTTCCCAGTGATGGCCATTATCATTGGCTATGAGACCCAAATCAACCCCCTTTCCATGGAGCATCGAGTCAAATACTTAGCTCACACCATTCGTCACATTCTGGATTTTTTTGCATTCGTGATCAATCCCTTTAAAATCATTTATTAAAATGTAATCCATTTAAGGCTACTCAGGTGGAAATGCTAGTATCTGAATTTGATTTTGATTCTATTTAGGAGTCTTATAAAAGTGAAGATTGAATAAAGATGTATTAGGATTACATCCTATAAATCTTACAAATACATCATTAGCGCCTGAAGATTATTCTCCAAAATTAATTTAATATTGTCATGGCGTAATGTTAATGTTAATTATGGGCTTGTATCTCCAATATATCAGTAGAACCACATCTGATTTTACATCCTTTTTCACTTCTCTGCAACAAAAAAATGATGATGCACTTTGGACGGTTCACTAGGTTCTAAAATTTATAAGTGCTACATCAATTTAAATAAGAAATTTTTTTGCGCTTAGAAATATCCAAAGGTTAATTCAACTACTAATAATTGCTACTTGAAGTTTGTAAAGATTGAGTCATTATTACTAATGAAAATTGTGGAACTAAAACTTAACAACTTGTTGAATTGTAATCCATGGCTCACAAGGAGTTGGGGATCTCACCAGTGAACTGGTTGAAGTTCAAGTCCAAGTATTTGAACTTGCTCATATTCTTAATTCTTGCGATGCTTCCAATGAACTGTTTGTTGGTGAATGATAGAAACTCCAGTGAAGATGGCAAGTTGTTGTTCATGAGCTCCCCTATGAGTTCATTGTTTATAAGGTCCAAATGGTTGAAAGTAGCCTAAGAAAGAGTATTAGTAATGTTATTGCTGGAGGAGAACATGGGGATGGTACTTGTGAAATTGTTGTCAATGACGACCCAAAACTTTAAAGATGGCCAGGAATCAATACTAGAAGGGATCACTCTTGCAAGCTTGTTGTTGTTAAATTGTAACATTTGTAGCTTCTATAAACCAACGAGACTTTAAAGGATGGGGCCTATGAGAAGGTTCTGGCTACAAAAAAGTAGGTTGACATTTCTCAGTCTCCTTAACAAGCATGGAATGGGTTTTATTAATAACATGGGATAAATGGAAAGTTGCATCAAACATGGCAAGTATTCAAGCCTCGGCAAGAGTGTCTCCATTAAACTAGGGAGTTCAACTTCTTTCGGGCCCAGAAAGAGGAACGTCACTTTGCTAAATCCTTATATGTTGATGCACACCATTCCTACAAACATTTGGCATGGATCTATCCTTGTTGTTGAGAAATTCTAATTGGAGAAGAAAGTGCCATCATCTGACATGGCATTCTTCATTGCTTTCAACATTTTAAGATTGATAGGATGCAGATTCGAAGCCAACTACAACATATCTTGAGCTTCAAGCAAAGGACTTTTGAGTGTTAAAATGATCAAGACCACCATGAGCCAAGAACTGTGTCGTCAATGTTGTTGCAATTCCCATGACCTTGGTGCAACAACATTAACAGCTTTAGTGATTCCTATTTTTCCAATTTTGGAACTAACTTTGCTAAAAGAAATACCTATTTTGATGTTTATTTTTTTTTCACCTAGAAGTTTGGGATTGTTAGTTGATTTTGAGGTTTTTTGATCTACAAAACTTTTGTCTAGATTACCGTCAACAAAGAAAATATAAGAAACATGAAAAGGAGTAGGAAGATTTGCCTTCAAATTTGTTATTGCATTATTGGTTTACTTTGCTATTTATTGTTTACAACATTGGAACTATGTGGGAGTTGGTGTAATGAGGGTTGTTATAGTCTGAATGTGAGGTAGGATGGGAACAACAAAGTATGCATAAGGAAAACCCTATTAATTCTTCTCCAACTGCTCTACATAGTTGCAAAGTTGTATACTTGCAAATGATGTTTGGTCTTCCTTTAGTAGTTTGTATTTGCCATCTATGATCTCTTTTTGTTCATATGAATCCAAAATTTGAACAATTTTGTGGTTCTTTGGAATAGAACAAGGATCCTTACCAGAACCTTTGACCATAGTTAAAGAGCTTATTGTGTGAAGGTTTTATAAATATAAGATTCAACAAGTTAGCGCAACTTTCTCCTTCCCTTACAAAATACATGTCTAATTAGACTCCCTTGGAATTTTTTTGTGTAACCCAAGAGGCACTGTGATTTAGAACTCAACCCCATCTTTCATTCGTAGGAAAACGAATGTGTTTTCATTATATGTAGCATGTACATTAGTAGCACCATGTATTGGTCAAGCTTGGTGTGCTTGACATAACAACTATAGGCAAGTCAATGGCAATAATCCTAAAATTTGTGGAAAGTTGTGGTTTTCTAAAATGAATATTATTTTTAGTGATTGATTACTTGCATTTCAAGCAATCGCCATCCTATACTTCAAGCAATTTTATTTGAAAAGGTATGTGATGGAGCATGACCTTAAACACATAATGCGAGTTTTGCAATTGTTAAAAAATGTTATTGATTACAAATATAAATTAGGAAACTACTAACTATTATATTGTTGACATGCAATGTAATTATACATTTGGCCATAAATAACTTCTAGTTATATTATACTTTTCAATTTGGACAATACTAATAGCAAAGAAAACATGATGGAGAATAATGTTGTGAGATGGGGTAGGCTCACATGCATCTACTTGTCATGCAAAATAGAAGAGTTCCATGTATACGTAGAGGAATTGTGTCACAACCCTAGCCTTGGGTTCATGACCAAGGCAAGTGCTTATAAGGGTGTGGGAGAGGGAAGCCCAAGAATCACATCTCATGCTCCCAGAAGTGCAGGAGAGTGTGAGGGAATGAACCCTCACACTCCCAAGTGAGCTCCCATTTTGGGAGTTGTAGTCCCGATGGACTTTCAAATTTTCAAAGAGCGATTGCAAGGGTCAAAACCCATTGGATTGAGGATTTCCTTGTATCATTGAAAAGATCTTGAAACTTAGATGTCTAAAATGTGCTTTCATGACTCATTTGGACATTAAAAACACAAGTTATGACCAAAAGAAGGGCTGGGAGTCAAATTGCCAATTTGATTCCCAACCACTAAAAGTTAAGAATCGCCCTGATTTCATTATGTGTAGGTGACGTGCCACATACCGTTGGAAAGATCTTGACAAGGGCTACAACTTTGCTTTAAACCTCATTTCAATCAAAGGTTTTCACAGAGAGTTATGCGCCCCCAAAGTTGCAGGAGTCTTAATTGTGGGAATTTCCGAGACAAAATGACATGTCGGTGTTGGTCTTGTGGCCAAGCACAAAGTATAATATAAGGAGGAAGGTGGTGGCTTCCCCCAAGTCCAGGCTATGGTGAGTCTTGTGTGTCCGTGTTTGCATGTGGTTCGTCTACGCACTAAAAGTGCTCCAACTATGCACTAACCAACTTGTTATTTGGTTTGTATAGGTCCGTGTGAATAATTTAATGGCTTATCAATCTTCCTAGTCCCATCCCGAAGCTCTAGCATGCCCCTTTACCCCCAAAATGCTGCGAGCTAGGGAACGTGCCCAACCCCTTCTCCTTCTGTTATCTTCACCTTTGGATTCGCAATTGAGTCCATCAAGGACCTTGGGGGTGCATCAAACTGGGCGAGGGCATTGTGCAAAACCCTCAAGTTGTGATAAATAATGAGATGATTGTTATCCAAGTGAATTTTTCTATTTATGGTATTGTATCTTTTTGTTGTGTCCCTTATTGGGTGCTAAATGACATCATGATTATATCTTCCTGTTGCTTCTAAAAATGTGACAAACTCATGATGCAAATTCTTATATGATTATTTTCCCTACGTCTTAAGTAGATTCTTATATGATTTTTTCCCTAGGTCTTGCTAGACCATTGTATGCTTATTGACACCCACTATTGGAATGGGATTAAGTCGACAAGACCATGATGAAAGTGATGGTTTAATACTTTGTGAATGACATTCACAAGGTTATGACCCAGTTGTTCTTATCATGATTATTTTGGTTTGGGTAGGAATGACACAAAGTGGTTACCTTTAAAATATTTTATTGGAATTCCTTCTACAATTTCACTGATAATTTTGTTTTGTCTTTTATGTTTCATTGGATAACAAAGCCCACCTTGTCATATATAAAAATATTGTAACAATTGCAATTTTTTTGTCTTCATTTGAAAGATTGTGGAGTGTTATGGTGGGTGGAAACTTTTGCCGAAATGGCATGCCAATGCTAAAGTTTACATATTGTTGTATGCAGGGTTTAGATTTTGAGCTTATTGTTTATACACCTAACTAATCAATGGATGGTTTTATCTATGATCTAATGGTGATGAGCCTACTTCTTTCAACTCCCACTCTCTCTTTAATAATCCATGGAGGTTTAGGGTTTATCATAGTAAAGCATGAGGTTAGCTAATGTGACCTAGGACATGAATTTTTTAGACCTAAATATGAATATAGTTGGTAAATCCTTAGAATCAAACTTATAACAATGATATTCTTGTCTATCTTGTTGTTTTTTAAAGGCCACACCTTGCATACTAAGCTTCTTACAGACCTTGAGAAAAATATAATGTCTTTTGAACTTCATGTCATGTGTCGTTGTAAAGTTTTGTGCAAGTGATGGGAGAAGTGGTTGCACAAGGCTTGTAGGTACATGACTTGCATTGAATGGGCATTAAATTCATAAGGTAATGATGCTTGACATGTTTCGATCTATTGAAATTTATTGATGAGTTTTATGGATGGATTAGCAAATCTAAAGGAGTTATTGTTGTTGCATCTTTCAATGGGTGGGCTATAGATCACAATTTCTAAAAGGTTGTATGTTGATTGTTTAGGTGGAACAAAAAGAACAAGATGGAAACAAGAGTGGTGGAGGCTAATGCGTTCGAACCAAGTTCAATTGATGTAGAGCTTCTTGTAAAGGGGTTTCATAAATTGATCATCCATGTGGAGAAAGCTTTCAATGTGTTTGTTATTGTAAGCTGTCATTGGTCCTTGAAAATCTAAGTTTTTAATCTAGGTTTCATGGTGGCAAAAATCCAATAAGTTCCTTGTGAGGGTTAACAATAACACAATGTACTAAATTTAAACATATTTCTAGTCTCACTTGCCATGTGCAAATTGGTATTTCTTTGTAGATTTTATTATAAAAGACTTTGTTTAATAGCAAGAGACTGTAATCATGGTGCTGGATGCTTTTATGCAAAGCATGTTTATGGTCATTTCTATGTGTTGGAAATAATTGAAAAGGTTCCTACTTTGGTAAATTGTGTGATAATTCAACTATCTATAAAAGTGATTAATAACTTGGTAGACATATACAAATGGGTTGAAACTTGTAGTTGTCTAATTGATTAGTGAGGGATAGTTTTGGTGGGGCTCATGGCAAACTAATTTAAGAATATTTATTGTGGTATCTTGCCCATTTGTGAACATGCAATTTTTAAGTCTGTCATAACCAGGTATATTTGTTTTTTTTTCCATTTTCACATTGGCATCCAATGACCTGCTAATCTTGAATGTTGCAAAGGTAATGCGTAAGATGTTATCCTACAAGATGTAGTGATGAATGATCGGTGAAAGAAACGACAAACTTGCTTACTATGTTTACCATAAAAAATGACCATTCTAGACCTTAGTTACCCTAAGAAAGGAAATGACAAAGGAAAGAAGATAAGATAAAGGATCAACCCGCTTGCAAGGAACACCCAAACCTTTCAATTTGCCACTTCTTGTTCTTTAAGAAATCTTGCACCCCAATCTCTCCTATGGTTACAAATGCCATGGAAAAAGTTATCAATAGATGCACATATTCAATATTAACCAACATGGTAGTTCAATACCAACCCCATCAAAAGAGGAGAATATAGGTACTTGAACCAAAAAAGAATTGGAATCACAAGTTTAGAATAACAACCATGTATATGTACAACAAAGGTCCCAAACCCCTAGGATAGAAAACTTGCAAATCCACACCTTATATGAAGACCCCCTTATGGTGATTGGAAGGAATAAAGGGGGGTAGGGGGGGGGGGGGTGGGGTCAAGGAAATTGCAAGTGCTCAAACTACATTTGTGAATGTTGAAAGATTCAAACCCTAATATATGTGTGGAAGGCCTAACATAGTTTAGGGCAAGTTATTTGACCCACTTCTTTGATTTTTGTTAGAACTATGACTAAGGATCAAAACCAATTCTATGGTTTTTTTGAATCTCCCGTCAAGGGTCACAACCAATTTATTAATTTTGAGAACCATCAATCAAGGGCATACTATAACCTACCCTCACTTCCCGGTTCCAAGTTCAATAAATGATAACCACAAAATGTTGGAACAAAATTTTAAGAAAAATTTCATTTATTTAACCACAATAAATAAAATGGTTTTTTGCTTTCTTTTTAATGATTTGTATTAAGGTTTTTCTTTTAAAATTTGCAAGGTAGGTGGATTGATAATCATCCAAAATAAGATTTAGCCAATTTGGCCACAAATCATTAAAAATTTTATATTTTCTTTTGGAATAATGTTATATAATATTCTTGGGACATCCTAGATGTTATAGTCTAAATTCTCCTTAAAATATGGTTACTTTGGGCAATTTCTTTAGAAAAACTATTTGTAAGAATTGTAGCTTCTTTATTTTTCTGGCCAAGTAGCAAAATTTTCACACAATTTTTTTTGTGGTTGGTTTGTAAAGAACAAGGTTTATAGGATAATTGTAAAATACATATACAAATATATGGCGTATATAAAATAAACTTATCCCTAATGATGAAAGAAAAAAAAGCTTACATGGCTAATCAAATTGTTAAAATGCAAGCCTTGAATTTTTTTGGGTTAACTTCAGTAAGTTGGAAGTTAAATGTTATAATAACATCATAAGGTTGTATCAAATGTTTTATTCAAGGTGTTCATAATATTAACAAACAAGGTTATGGCACATTGTTGTTTGTTTATTTTCCTAGTGAATTTTTTGTCAAATGTTGGTTTCTACATTTTCTCATCCTAGAGTATGCAATAATGTAATCATATAATGTAATAAACAACTACCAACATAATCATGGATGTAGTCATGGATTAGGATTTATTAGCATCATATGAATATGAATTATTCACTCATTGTATACACTAGTCAAATTTTGTAACTATTAAAAAATTGTTTGATACACATGTTTGCATCATGCATTACACCATATACAAAAATATGTAGCACTATGTTACATTATCTATCATTTTGAATTTTATGTTTATTTATTTAAAAAGTTAAAGAAAGATAAAATGCAAATAGAATCATTACTTTTAATTGTGAGATTCTTGAATTGACACTAAATAAGCTTCAATTAATCCAAATCTTTTTTCCCCAGTCAGGGGTTCCAGTGCCAAATGTTGTGCATCCACATCTATTGTTATTAAATTACTGAATTTTCAGTAATTAAACGTCTGAAAAATTCAGTAATTAAAATTCTGAAAATTATAGGAATGGAACTACTCAAAACTTAACTAATGAAACCAATGAGATTTAAAGTAATTTAATTACTGATTTTTTAATTACTGAAGTTTACAGTAATTAAACTTCTGGAAAAATCAGTAATTAAAATTCTGAAAATTACAGGAATGAAACCACTCAAAACTTAACTAATGAGACTAATGAGATTTAAAGTAATTAAATTACTGAAATTTGTTGTTATTAAATCACTGAAAATTTCCGTAATTAAAATTCTGAAAATCACAGGAATGAAATTACTCCAAACTTAAGTCATGAAACTAATGAGATTTAAATTCATTAGATTACAGGATTTTACTGTTATTTAATCACTGAAATTTACAGTAATTAAATTACTCAGAAATTAACTAATTAAATTAATGAAATTTAAAGTTTTTGAATTACTGAAAGTTGTTGTTATTTAACTGCTGAAGCTTACAATAACTAAAGTACTACAAATTACAATAATTTAATCACAGAAATTACAATAAATTATTGAAATTTAAACTACAGAAAATCACGGTAATGCAATTACAAAATTTTCAGTAATTAAATTATTGAAAATTATAACTAGTAAATTACTGAATTTTATAGGAATTAATTTATTGAGAAGGAACTTACCAAGTTCTAGCTAATTCAAACCCATCAAAGAATTGCCATTTTTCATGGCCAAGGTTTGGGCCGCCCTAATTGGTCATGTGCTAAATTCTAACCACACCTAAATTATAATATTTAGCCATGGTTTGGCTTAGAACAAAAAAAAATAAAAATTGTCCAACCTTAGGTTTGACCTTACACACATTCAGAAACATAATTTGAAATTTACCATTTTCCAACAGATGATTAATTATCTATAAATGGATGAAATGCCCATGTCATAGTACATTAGAACATCAAGTTCATTTAACTCAGAAGGGGTATTGAAACTCAATTATCAAAATCCTTTTTAATGCTACAATGATGTGAACACCCATGTCAAAAAGTCTACCCCCCCTTAATTTGTAGAAGTGTGTAGAATTGGGGAATTTGCAAGATTTTTTGAATTTAAGGGTTTTGTCCCCCCCCCAAATGCTACCTAAAAGAGAAAATTGGTTGGGTAATCAATTCACACTTGGACATGACTGAATGTCACATCTTTTAATGGCCCGTGGAAGCACAAGATGAATTTTTATTATTTTTATAAATTAAAACTTGGGGGAGGTAGGCGGGAGGATTTTTTTTAATTCTGTTTTTTCTTGTAGGGTAAGAAGGTCTCAAAGGGTGCAATAGCAATCCCCAAAATAAGGGGCTGCCTTAGACACAACGATAAGCCTATGTCCAATGGATGAGGAATAAAGGATGAAATCTCCAACCAACACTACATGTGAAACAAAACCAAAAAAAAGTGCACTCCCATGTCAGGTGTCCCAAAAAAAACATTTGTTGAAGTGCTTGACCTCTTTCTCTTTTTTGTCACCATTTGGCAAAATTTCGAACAAAAAGAAGAAAAACACCTTTTAATATGTTTAGGGTGTGAGAAATTTGGTGGACCAATGGAAATGCTAAGAAAGGGGGTTTTCACTTTTCTTTTTTCAATGCTCAACAAAATAAGATTATGTGTAGACCTGAAAGATTTTATTGGTTCATTCATTCACCCAATGGGTTTACTTCATAAAAAATTTGCAGGTTTGATCTTCAAAATTGAATTAATTAATTTCCTTCGTGTGAAGTTTATCTTATGTGAAGCATCTAGCAATCTACTTATAAATGCTATTCACACAAAGAGTTCCAGTGCATAGTTGGTATTTAATTATGCACATTGTAGGCACCTATTTGATTAGTGGGTGCCCGTGACCTCCGGCCGTTGTGAAGTCCCCCGATTTTTTAAAAATTGGTTCATGTTTTAGTTTTTTTAGAAACTTTCAACTTATTTATTTATATTATTATTTTGTATAATAAAAATAAAGTGTTTTTTTTCACTTTTATATAGATATTTATTTGGATGCAAGTTTGAAGTTTGCCAAAAGAAGACACACCTCATTCTTTTTCAAGTAGGTTTTTATTCAATATTTATAAGTTTTATATGGGGTTTGACTGCGGACTTAAGATACTTTTTATTCTTTATTTGGTTTCTTCATTTTTGGAAATTTTTTTCTTTTAAAGTTATTTCACTATAAATTATTTCATTTTTTCTTCATTTTTTTTCTATTTCTAGTTAGTTAGTTATTTATTTATTTTTTATATTTGCTTTTTCAAAAAGATTTTAGTTTTAAAAAATATGTTCTATAATGAAAATATTTTTTTTTTAAATTGTATTTTTGTTTGATTAGATGCAAGTCCCCTGGTTTTCCCCAAGGATTTAACCTCGCGCGGCCCCTTGTAGCGGCTGCCCTGGCCGCCCTACCCTGCCCCTGCCCTGTTTATCACCAGCTCCACAGGGAACAGGCAGTGAATGGAAGAATCTTTCAAACATTGTTCACACATACAGACACCACTGTTGTTTTAATATATAAGATTTAAAATAAGAAGTTACATTGGCAAGTACTACTCACACCCGGGTGCATGTGATGAAAAAATTATGGTGGAACATAAAAGAAAAAGTAGTGTTGTTGTTGGGTACCAGTGAACCAACATCCAATAACACACCATGAAAGATGAATGATAAATGATCAGGAGAGTATTGGGTTCCACTTCCCTAGCTAACCATGGTGGTCGGTTAATGTAGTTGTTTTTTTTTTCCTACCTACTAACAACCCACAAGCAAGTTGTTATTACGTAAAACAACCTTTACCTATGTGTAAATCATCTACTTAATCAAAAGTTACCTATTTTCCTAGTACCTATGTATGAGACCTATTTCTTACAAAATTAGTTACCAAGGTGAAACCAAATATTAACTTAGTTGATATTTATTTATGCACAATTGAGTAATAATGGGCATCCAATGTATGGTACATTGGGGGGTGCTAGGTCATTGTGGCCTTGTTACTGGAGATCTAGAAACTTCTACTACAACTACCCGAAAATAGTTGAGCCACTGACATTACAAATAATGTGAGGGTGGTGTCAAATTTTTTTTGCAACTACCCACAAATAGTTGATCCAATGATGTTACAAATGATATGATGGTGCCGAAAGAAACTTCTTTTGCACTCACTCACAAATAGTCAAGCTGATGATGATGTTATAAACTTCATTCATATTGAGAACTTCAATTGCAACTACCCATAAACAATCGAGCCAAGGGAAACTCCTACTACAATTTTCGATCTTGTACTTAGAGAGAAAAAAAATCTATGTCATGTAAAGTATTTCAATCAACATGTTTGTTGTTCATTAATGAACAATCGTCTTGTTACTTTGTGTTTTTTCTCATTGCGTGTTGTAAAAGCAGTCTCTCACAAGTAGTAATTAGTAATCATATAGATGAAACAATAGTGTTCAAATAGTTAGTAAGTCTCCAAATTGTATTGCAATTAGTTGTAGAAGCAATTCATTATAAGTAGTAGACGAAGCAAAAGTGCTCAAGTAACATTCAATTAGTGTTCAAACAATGTTCAATTAAAATATTCTAATAATATTTCGAAACATTCTTCAAATTTTTTCATAGAAGTTTTGTTTTTTGACATTAATTTCTAAAGACTTTAGCATAAACAAAAAATTATAAAGTGCGTTTGTCATGATATTATAGTATTTCTGCTACAATGTGCAAAATATGACAATTCAATGCAGGAAGTGATGGACTCCTCGGTGAATGCATGGGATCACAATATAACAAACATGCATTTCATGTTAATTTGAAGTGAATCTCTTTTTATGACAAATTTCCCATTGGGAAACTCTAATTTATTATACCATCAAAGTTACTAGTTAGCTTCCCAAATTGTGGCCAAAGTTTTTTTTTTTTTTTTTTACTTATTATTTTTTTCCTTTTATAAATACTATTGATCCAACTGGTTGCAAAAAAATAAATAGAGGGGAATATTTTGCCAAAATATTTTTCAACTTTTGAAAACAAATCGGCAAAAATGCAATGGTGTTGGGCTTATGTAGCCATTTGCATGCGAGACTCTAAATACTTCCTACCAAGTTGTGTTTGACACCCTTTTCATCTGTCTTTTTGCACACCTTTCTCACCTTGCACTATTCTAGAAATAACCATGTTGTATGGTTTTGCACTTCTTGAATGTTTTGCATAAAACATACAAAATGTTTTATAAGTTCTTCATGTAGATCATTTTGTTGGTAGGGATCGATTTTGAACCTAGACCCGTGTCTCAGAACTTACCTCCCAAGTTGGTAGCAAAGATTTCGACATTGACCAATAATTGCTTTTTTTGGGTTTTGTAATAGTTCGATTGAACCTTATGGTAGAATCACAAGGTTTTACATAAGGTTGTTTTACCCAAGAAAAACATTGAATAGAGTGTGAAGAGGGTGTTTAGTCGCCATTTCTATTGTGGATTGTTATAAATAGCCAACTTTATAGTAGGTTTTTTTTTTTTTTTTCTTTTGATAGCTTTTACCAAAAAATCAATATTTATTGTTAAATCCCTTTTTGATGCTACTTCATAAAATTGAAATTAATTTTTTTATCTGATATAAAAATATTCAATTTTGAAATAAAAACATTCCAATAATATGTCACTTAGAAAAAAACACTACTTATCTTCAACATTTTTCTTTTTTTGTGTTTGGTGTGAAATTATTTTGCACAGTTGCAAAAAGGTCATATCTAGTAATTTTTTTGGGGTGAAATTATGTCAAGTGGCAACCAAAAAAAAGGGAATGTGATTTAAATAAAGGATTTATTTGGAAACTTTTCAAAAACTTCACCAGATTTAAATAGTGCATTACTAGAAGTCTCTATAAATAGGCATGATTATAAAAATTACGTACTGTCCATTAAGGATCCTAGCCAATATAATGACCACAAGATTTAGAAAGGAAAACCTTGGCTACCACCTTCTTAAAGGGATTTTTTTCTAGGAATATTTTGCTAACTTTGCCATATGTAAACTTTCTGGTCCGACGAGTGGATAAAAAGTGGCAAGTTTCTAAAAGAAAATTAACTTTGAACTTCTTAAACTAATTGCTACCAAATAATAATTTTATTTGAAATATTTCATTTTAAAATCAAAATATCCCGCCAAAAAAAAACATTCTTCTTCTTCTTCTGTAAATATTTTTATTTCATAACATTAAATCCTACAAATTTGTGCTTTTAAAATATATATAATTTGTGCTTAACAAAATAGTATGTTACAATTAGCACACTAGAGAAAATGTAAAAATTAAAGGGCAAATTTCAAATATGTCGAGTTTCCTTTGGAAATTGAATTATTGTTGCATTGAATAATTAATATAGGTTTGAAAAATTGTTGACATATTGGCAAATTGTGGTTGTAGGTGAAAGAAGCTATTGGCAAATTGTGAACAATCGGAGGTGGGAACTAGCAACCACAACTAACCAAATGGACAACAAAAAGCTTATAAATTTCCAAGACACAATGTTATTAGTGAATAAGGAGAAAAGATGAACATTTTTATTATTATAATACTATAATTATAATATTATTATTGCATAATTCTGAGGGTTTTTTTAAGGAGTAGAAAATTTGATTATACCCACATGTCAAAGATGTAGTTAAGTACAATGAAATTATAAAAAGGTAAAATAATAGCCATTGAGGTTATTAATTTCTTATTTATAATGTTTTGTACCTAACATTGGAAAGATGTTTTATTTATTAAGAAATCAAATGCATGTGTCTTTCACATTTGGGGTTGTATTTCATAATGACAAAACATGTTTTCAATACATCAAAAGAAATGCAGTTAAATATAATAACATTATAAAAAATGTAAAGGTAATAGCCATTCAGGATATTATTTTCATATTTATAATGTTTTGTATTTAACAATGGAAAAATCATTTATATTTATTAAGAGATTGAATGCCTATACTTATTAGCATATGAAATTCCCCCAATGTTGGTCTTGACTATTTTATATTCACAAATTTGCTTGATGTACATATTCATTTTTTCTCACAATGTCCCATAAATGTGAAGGGCGACAATGGTCAAACTTTCAAATAATTTGAATCCCATCCCTAGGCAAAATTAGACTAGGTTTTAATGATTTTCAGCCTAACTACAGTCCATACTAGTGCTTGAAATGGCAAAAAATAGAATTGTAAATACATTGTAAGCAATATAATTATATTATGTAACTCATATGACAAGGCTAAACAAATGTTTTCTTTCTTTTAGGACTTTATCAATGGTAGGTAATTGTAATCAAAACTTTATATTTGAAAAATGAGAATTTGAATTATTAAATAAAATAAATAAAATATTTTTTATTAAAAAAATCCATGTTTCATCATATATCTCAAATTATTGTCATCAAAATCTTTCAAAAGTTTCCTCATTTATTTCAATGGCATCATAACACTTCCATGTTTAAAAAATCATTCAATTAGACATTTTAATAAGTATGTGAAGTCTAAAATGACATAATATGGATTGTGATGCAATTTTATGACACTTCAAAAGTCCAATATGTGATGACGACTCAAAATCCATTCATGAAATTCATATGATGTGATCATTTCGTATAAAATATTATTTTGTTTTTGTTCCATGGCCAATAATCAAAGTTGTGATGGATTATGCAATCACTTATAATGTATTTACATGAATAAGAATAAACTCTTCATTTATCTTGAATCATAATCATGTGTTAAAGTTCATTGAAAATGTATAACATTTAACTTCTCATTAATGAAGAATAAATTGTAAAATCAACTTATTACTCACCTTGTGTGTTAAAATGTTTAGTAATGATTTATTCACCTTATCTAATTTCCCATATGATGATGCAATAGCATTATGGAAAAAAATTATAGGAGATATCGAATAGATTTATAGAAGATTTCTTGTTTTGAAATATATATTCATTTATTGAAAAGTTTCATATTGTCAAAATTGCTAATATGAGGTGGGGTTCAATGTTGGGGTTGGATGTTTAAAAAGTGAGTGGGGCTCCAATGGTTGTATGGGTGCAAAACTCCCTAGATACAATGGGCAAGACTCATTAAGTCAATGTACAATTCTACTAAAGAATATTTTAGGGTTTTCATAGTTGAATTGTGGTTGCAATTATAACATGCAATATTAGATTCAACCACTATATTTATAACTTGATTTGCAAATTTATTTTGTCACCATCAAAATTCAAATTTAACCTTTTAAAATTAAATATTTAATTTCATATTTTTCATTATGAGAAATTTGACAATTTTTTTCACAAAATTTGCAAAATTAGTTGACTTAGATTACAAAAAAATCCCCAAAAATCCCAATTTTTGTGTCAAAAAATTCACAAAAGGGTGCAAACATGATAAAATAAATGAAAGAAAGTAATTTGCCCAAAATTTAGATTTTAAATGAAATAAAATTGACATAAACATAAGAAAATAAATAAAAAACCTTTGTAAATATTATTATGAACCATTATATCCTTGATTCAGTTTATGATAAATTGAATATAAAATCTGAAAATTATTAATGTACCAAAAGTAGGTTACAAATATATTTGAAATTGATTGTTCAATATGGTATTCAGAATTTTTTTTACATTAGAAGTTTGATATACCATGATTTTAATATGCACAATTTAATAATACATAAGAATTTAAATCGTTTTATTAACTTGAAAAAACTTAAATTCGTCTATTTGCAACCCATTTTATAAGATTGCAAATCTTGTGCAAGTATTAAATCTACTTGAAGATGTGATTTTTCATAATATAATAACAAAGTGAAAAAATATTTTCATATGTATAATTGAATAAATTAATATTTTCATTTGACTACTACATCAAAGCTTTTTACGACTATTTATAATATTTTGCAACAATGAACAAAGACTATCCACTCGACCATGTTTTCACCCAATATTTGTTGAATTCAAAAGCATTGACACTAATATTTTAAATTGCAAACCAACTAATGATAAAATAGAGATAATTGTGAGCATTAAGTACACACATATGCTCCATTGAAAAAAAAAACTTTTACTCAAATACAATAATGAAACTATGAAACTAGCCTAACAATTCTTCATTCAAAACTAGCTTGACTAGAATTTTTATTTCAGGAAATGAAACAAACATGAACTTTTTTTGTGATTTAAACATATTTTCGCCATTTTTGAAATAAAACTAATTAATTTAACCAAATCTAGACCCATGCACATCCTAGGTCGCCACTTATATCAGCAATTTTGTAAAAATGCCGAGCAGGACAATCCCCATTTAATACTAATTAATGCTTTGGGAACCATTCCAGTGGACAATTGAGGAATTTGAAAAAAACAACCCTGCTTGGTTCTCGCATTATCATTATTAATGGGTGCCCGTGACCTTCGGCCACTATAGGTACTTTGTCATGTTTTGAGGACCTCGACTTTTAGGACCTGCGATCATGGGTCTAGATGAACTTTTTGAGGACCTGGATTAGGACAGGCCCCAGGGGCCGTTTTAGTTCACAGAGATTTAAGGATCTCGATTTTTAAGACTTGGGATCCTAGATGCCTGGACGCCATGATGTTTATAAGGACCTAGAGTTTTACCTTCAACGAATGAATGCAGCAAGCTCTTTGCTTCAGTGGCGATGGCGCACTGAGCATGATCCTCGTGTTCCTCTTTCTCTTATGTGTTTCACCTATTTTCCCTAGTCGCAATGATGTTTCTTCGTGCTCTCTGCAGAAGTTTCTAGTTTCTGAAAAAAAATTATACCATTTTTTTCTAGGGGAACATGAATGCAGGTCTCATTGCAGGTTCCAGTATGAGGATTGCTAAAAAATCAGAGTGTGCTTTGTCAAGGGCTTCAGAAAGATTTGCTTATAGATTGATGAAAGATGTCTTGCAATTGCACGATTCTTTTCTCTTTTTCGTACTCGGAAAGAGATTTGGAAATTGAAATGCAAGTGGGACCTTGAGAGGTTGTGGGGCGACCGCATGGCACTAAAAGGTGAGCACAATGGCAAAGAAGGAACAATGACATGAGCTCGGAAGCCAGGGGGGGCGAAGCGTTTCTCTGTGTTCTAGCTTCGCATCAACTGAAGGTCTCTGATGACCAGTCGGAAACTTTCAACTGTTGATGATCCTCAAATACATTCCACAATTGTAAACCCTAATGTCACATGACTGCTGCATTTGTTATGTATCCAGTGCCAAGAATGTCATCACTCGAGGCCGGAGGGGGAGGAGTTGATCAAGTTCAGTGCTGTGCATAAACCAATATGGCTTTGACTGATCATGAGTAGTTGCAGCAAAGCAAGTCTTTTGCAACAGGGATTGATTTCATGCCATGTTTGAGCTTTACCTGTGAATTTTTTCCACCATCAAAGAACATACAACTGCACAATAGGACATATGGGTTGTGAGATTGATGGTTATACAGCAGATAAACTACCAGGTCGACAAACTGCAAGAAAATCACTTATGAAAACACAGTACCACAAGCAAACACATACATAATACTTGCAATAAATCTACCGCTCGTTTTCAAATCAGCTCCCGTCAACAGTGCGTCAAAACCTTCACAAATCGATGAAAACGATCTGCAAAAACATCACAAAAACACACACATTTTCTCTGCAACGCGGTTCTATTTTCCTCGGAGAGATGATCCGATTAGGGTCACCTAATCCTGTTTAGGTCAGCACTAATGAGCCTGATGATTAGCAGATTCATTCTTATCCAGTTTAGTTGATCCGAATCTCGTTTTAGCTACTTCAAAACCACATATCTTTTTTTTAAAAGCTCTGGGAACAGGAAATTCCAACCAACCGGCTAGGCTCGGTCGACCTGAACGCTGAGCTCTGAAACCAGAGATCTTTTGAAAGAAAACTCTGGGAATAGGACGGGCCGGGCCCGGTCGGCCTGAAACCCGAGCTCCGTCACAGACGTAGTGAATTTATATATAAGATTTGTTCTCAACCAGTCTATGTGAAGCGAAGCTGAGAACTAAAACAAAATCAAAGGATAGCCATTTTCTTGGTTGGTGAAGTACTTGTACAAAGGAGCACCCATCCGACCACCCATCCCACCTCCCTTACTTTTACAAATAGAGTGATCCTGTTCCTACAATTCCCAGAAAAAAAAGTTGCCCCCAAATGAAATTAATTGGGTCATGTACATGAGTCACTAAGCCAAGTACATTATTGTGGTTCTATCATTCACAATGTCACTTTTGAAGCCTGCAAACCAATCAGACCTAATGCTTTTAAAGCCGCCCTTTGTTTGTGGACAAGAAGATGGCATACCTGAACCCTTAACATTTCCTTGGGTATCTCTGTACTACTACTACCTATGGTGCTTATTGTCCTGCGTCTTTAAATGATGAAACCCTGCAACCATGAATGAACCAAAGCACCCAAAAGAAGGAAAAATAAGATGAACCACCTAATAGGGTGAACCACAAGGGGAACATCAAGTTCCTGTAACACCCTCCAGTCGCCAGATGCATATCTTTGAAGCTTCTTTCAAAATTCTTTCTTATTAGCCTTTTACCCAAATCAAGCGTGAATGGTTTAAGTTGGGCCAATTCTCTACAGTTGTAATAAAAAACAAACAAACGCGGCAAGTCTCCGTTGCAGGGAATTGAGTTTTATTGAATTATCATGTAACAAGGGTATCATCAGGAGTTCCAGATTTTCAGTGGCTAGAGAGTAAACCGGCACACACCAATGCAACATGCAGGATGGATGGTGTGGGGACAGGGAACACTTTCAAGTTGTATTCCTGTTCCATAGCTAACCATGGCAGTTAGCTGTCTACATACATCTATCTACCTAATAGGTATCATGTGCCTTACCTACTTACATCGTTTTTGTAACTAATTACATTCCCTACCTACTGATCAGGCACGGTACTTGCATAGGTAGTTTACCTAGGTAGGGTTTACAGGATTGGTTACCAAGGTTCCAACCTTGGTAACTTAGAAGTTAGTTCATTCAGACCCAGTCATAATTGGTTTCAGGTGGTGGTGGGTACTGTGTCACATAATCCATTTTCAGTGAGGCAATCACTAAGAAGGAGAAAGATGCTACTAGGTATTTAATAAGGGGTGGTTTACATTAGAGTACTTGGTTGTGGCACCACAATCCTTCATTGGTCCACACCATGACAGATGGTCAGTTTGGATAGTTTGAGGCCCAGGCCCAAGCAAATGGCCGTTGACCAAACAGAATATTGGAATCCTACATGTATTGCTATGGATAATGTTGCTTAGGCCATTGAGATATTTTTTCAGGCCCACTTCTTTGAAGTGGGCCTAATGAAAATAGCAACAGCACAAGGGTCTCTAAAAATCTCAGCCATATTGTCTCTGATATTTTTATTAATGTTAATAATTTTTTATTGAAAAGTAAAATTGGAGAGAGTTTTTGGTGATTTCCCTCACAAAAATTATTGCCCCTTAAATCCTTAAAATAATAATAAGAAGCATCATATCTGTTCTTTAATAATTTTGTTAAAGCTCTTCAAGGTGTTCAAACTTTTTGCATTAGAGTTCTTTTTTTACAATCCAATTTGTTGTTAGCTTTTTTCTTCACAAGTTTTTTTTTTGAGCCATGGACAGTTATCCCCATGATGGAGATTATTCACAATCACAAGGTTGAAATCAAAGTTCGAAAAGATAGGGGTTCGCCCTTCTAAGGTTGAAATTTATAATCATGGGCCTTCTTTAGGAATGCTTGATTATAGTGCATTTCAACTAGCAAGAGGGAATTTACAATTTACAACCTTCACATATGAGAATCTTTTTGTAATGATGAAAATGTAAAAATTCTTGAAAAGTTTTCTCATTTTTGTTCTCAGAACGTTCAAATTTTGTGAACAAAATAAAAGAATTAAGTGGGGATCAAAACCCAAATAGACCAACAACACAAGCTCAATTTGGGTTGAAGCTGTCATTGTAGCAGGGTGTATTAGGTCTTGAAGGAATATTGAAGTAAAGAGTGTTGTAGAATAAAATAAATCCATTCAACCTATGGCACCTTCAACCACCAAAGTTGGTCACGTGCTCAAGTCTATCATCTGACCACCCCACATGGCACTTCTCCACAATGCACTCATGTGCACTTAGCGTAACCACCATACCTGCTTTCACTTTGTGTACCTGGAGGAAAAGGTAATAAACTTATCTTATCATTTCCTCTTATGTCTGGGAATACTGGAGCTTGCCATAAGTTACAGTAGCTACCGGAACTCGTTTTCATGAGGTTTTACATTTTTCGTTTTTACACTGTCCACAACTTCCGCTACCGAAATTTGTGCTTTTTTCCTCAAAATAAAAATAAACTCAAGTCGGAAAATGTGAAATATAAGTATTTATGTGATTTTAATTTTCAGATTTTCTATGTTGCATTTCCAGTATGTAGCCAACAGTGTAGATGGATGCTTAAATGTTTATTTTACATTCGTATGTCATTTAGCTGAATTTGGCTATTGATGATTGCCACTTCAGCTACATTACAAAATTGAAGAGGACAAAAACAAAAAAAACGTGCCACTGTGGAACTGGACATTTTGCTGCAACGGCGGCACCAAGGAATGTAAGTTTGGAAAAATGTAAGGGATAGGGGGAAGCAATCAACTATAACAAAAAGCAAAGCTTCTTGCCGACTTTTATTTATTTATGTGATAGAAAAAGGGACAAAACTTGAAAATAAAAAGTCAAGGATGGGAACCCATCTGTCAAAAAGTTCAAGGCAAAAGAGAACACATATAAAACACAACCCAAAGAAAAACAAAAGCAAACAATCAACAAAATCAGGTAAAGACCCTATGCAAAGATGACTTATGACTATTAAATGACAATCAACGATAACAAAGAAGACCTAAAACAAAAGAGCTATCATTTGTCACAAATTGATTAGTGACAAAGGTGCACTAGCTATAATGTGTGGAAGAGATGAGGAAACTCTACCAAGTGCAGTAGCCCCTTGAAAAGTCATTTTGATTTATGCACATTGCAAAGCTATAAACACATGTTGTTGATAGTGAGAAATAAATATTGAGAGGACTAAAGAAAATCATTGGTGATGCGTGATAATGGTTTGTGCACAAGCAATAAAAAAATGAATAAAAATTAAAAATGAAGACACCTATACATCTCAAAAGCAAAAGAAATGAAGTTTCTTTTATTGAAAACCAGAAGTTAAGATATCTCCAACTTTGTGAGCTCCAAATCCACTATCATATTTTTAAATGCTGGCCTATATCTTCTTTCCAGTCTAGGAGGAACAAGGGATCCATTCTTCATCTCTATGAAATATTGGCAGCTTTTCAACCTTCTTCCCATCACCTATTTTGCCTACACTTTTTAGTGCTGCATTGGCTGTGTCTTATCACACTAACAAAATGGAGGCCACCTTTTCTTCAATTATAAAGAAGAGAACCCAAGACATGTTTTCTGCCACATTTTAATCAGTTAGATCTATTTGGCAGGTATTTCATAACCTCTGCGATGAACTCCATGTATTTGTTTTACACTTAACTTTAAACGATTTTTCATAGTACTAAATGAATTTTCAAAGCAATACACTTACATATTGTACACTTCCAGTTATTCAAATGTGTGTGGGGGTTTATACACTTGCATGGAGTTCCCACTTATATGGCCTGTATATCCTAGACCATACACTCACATTTGTATGTACAATTGCAATTTCCTGATTGGATTTATCAAGTTGGCTGACTATGCAGCCATTTGTCCTGTTGCAGTTGATCAAATTGGGTAGGTATCTGATTTTCTGATTGATTCTTTACCATGGCCAGGATAAAGTGAAAGTGAATTAGATTGGCAATTGATGCTGACCACAACTCGGAATAAGACCAGAGTGGCTAGAGAGTGAACTATGTGAAAGTCTTCGTTAGATGTGATACATGCGCATCGAGAACGTGGGTTTAAGAGGAGACAGACACCCTCCCCCCCAAAACGAGAAAGGGTGAACGTGGGTTTTGTGGGAGACCCACCTGCACAAATGGGGAAAGAAAACATAGTCCAGTGTCCCCAAGATATTTGATATCATGGAGGGACTTACAACCCAATGGAAAGCAAGAAGCTGGGCCCAGCTCCTTGCTCCAATACTAAAAGCCCTTGTTGTTTTGTTTCCTTCTGTCCTTCCTACTTTTCTTTGTGGGATTGTCCACCCACCAACTAAACCCACCTCCCTTTAAAATTCAGCTTATTATCCACTTATAAACCAACAAAAAGAATCTTCCCCTTTTAACTAAACAACTGGGCACTGAAAGGCTCACCAACCCAAAACTAAAGAAAATCTATAAGCACAAGACTTAATAATAAGTACTGAATAATTAATAATTTCCTTAAAAAGGTACTCTCACCCAATTTCACACAATGGGCAGGCAGGCTGCTACAAAGACAACAACAAACATACAATTGTTCTACACCTATCCATAGAAACAAACGTACTTTACACCACTTTGATAAATGGAACTCCAAGTCTCCAACTATGCAAAAATATAAACCTCTACTACACAGTAACATACACAGCTCTCACACAAGGTTTTTATTTGAAAAAGAGAGGAATATTTTGGTAACATAATAATAATGCTCGTTTTGAGACTTGAGATAGAGATTATTGTGATATCTCCTCACGTTGCTTTTTCTGTGTTCCTACAGGAGTCAGGACTCCTCTATTCTGATAGCAATAAAGTTAGATACTTTCACTTATCCCTTTTGTTTACTCATCTCTTATTCCCCCGTATGTTCAAGTTTTTTCGTTTCGGTTTCGTTTTTTTTTTTGGGGGTGGGTTGTACACATTGATGTAGTAGCCTGCTGCTGGACGACACATCATTTATTCATTCAATTTTTTCATTTGCTTCGAAACTTGTTTTGGAGGCGGAGGGGTTGGGGTGCATGTGAAGCGTAAGTAGGTAGGAAGGTACATAGTGCTGTTGTGAGGAAAATGAGAAAGATTCTGAGATAGTTGTGGAATTGGGTGAAGCAGAAGTATGGATGTAGGTCGGTACATAGATGTTGTGAGAAAATGAGCGAGATTGTGAGGTGGTTGTGAAAATGGGTGAAGCTTCTTAGAGTGCAAAATCCCTTATTTTGTGTGCGTGTACGTGTGTCCTGTTTCTTCCTGTCAAACTTTCGCTGTCAGAGAGGTTTCCACATTTTTGTTCTGCGCTTGCGGCACTTGGGGTGGGACGTGGAAGAAAGGAGTTTTGGTTTTGATGGATTCTGAGATGCTCCGACATACTTGAAGCAGCTCTACAGCTGCTGCTAATAGCTTTGTGTGTGTGCGGGTTTCTGCTGCATTTCATTTAGACAGTTTCCCTGCTGCTACGATCAGTGTGTTGTTAAGATGCCCATGTGTCTGTGAAGATTGTGGTGGAGGAGAAACGGAAGGGGCGCCTGTTGTTGTTGTTGCATTCCCGTTTTGGGAAGATGGTGGTTTGAGTTTTGAGAATTTGGTAGCAAGAGCCCTTCGCATTTTCTTTCTAGCTGCTTTAAGATGCTCGCTCGCAGTAGTTTATTTCCATCTCACCGAACTACATTTGAATGTTTGTTGCTACACAAGAGTGCAATCTCAGAATCACGTAGGCTGGTCGCGAATCCTTTCTTTTTCTTCTGTGGCTGGCTGGCTGGCTGGGCGGCCGTTTCTTTCATCATCTGCATTCTAAAAGCAAACATAATAGTCTTCTGCCATTTCTCTGTCGTTTTTTTGCTATGTGGAAAGTTCATCTCTCTTCAGTCACGAAAGAGTCTATCACATTTTTGTGTGGAAGATGCGGTTTGAGATGAGTTCGAGTTGTGGGCATGCGTGCGGGAAAGAGGCTGGTTGGCTTGAACCCCCACTAGAAAGCTGAAGAATGCGCGAAATGCAATGTCGTCTCACCGTGGCATTGAACAATAACATCTTCAACATGGATCTTGCACGGCTGGCTGTTGTGGGGAAGGACTATCTTTTGTCTGCCGAGTTCCTCTCAAAGTTTCGAGCATTGAAAGTGAGGGATTTGTTTTAAAACGCAGCACAGAAGGGAGAGAGAAGGGGGGGGGACCATGGACGTTGCGCGGGTTCTGAAAGGAGATCCATACCAAGAGTTCAGAAAAGAGGAAGGGTTAGAAGGCCTACAGGCATCAGCCAGAGGTGGAGAGTTACAGCAACATCTGTGCCAGATGTTTCTGTAAGAAAGCATCAGCCTCCTCCTGTGTCCTCCATATCTGGAGGTTTCACTTTCCGCAAATTGTCTGACATTCAAGAGGTAAGAACATTCTTCTCCTTCCTTTCTCTCCTTTCCACAGCAACTGCACCTACAAGAAGAGGAGTCTTCTGTTGGGACATCTGTGGAATTTGCAGTGTTTTCTGACACTGGTGGAGCTGATGTGGTTTCAGGTGCCAAACTGGTTTGCAAATCCACTAAGAGGGACCACCACCACTACTCATCAGAAGACGATGTCACTTTTGTGCCAGTATCACAGCAAAATGGCTCTCTCACACATCAGAAGGTGAATGTAAGTCACATCACAGCAGTAAATGAGTTTCCCTAAAAGGAAGGAAGATGCCCTAAATGATGCTCCTGTACCCCAGGATTTTGTCTGCATCTTTTGCAGTTTGGATTTTGTTTTCCTGGAGTTGTAGATAGTTCCAAAGTGCACTCACTCAGTAGTACCTGAATATGCTTGGTGACTGATTTGCAGACTGCAGGCAACAGTACAAGGAAGTGCTTTATGATCACAAGCACTTTAGATAACAGGAACAACATGGGACAGCCACCACCTGAGCTGGTTCGTGACACCATATTGCAGCAAGATGCACAGTTCCGTGAGCAGGTGGGATTTGTGTTTCAACTCAATCATTTTCTCACTTTTGCATGCATTATTGTTATGAGAAAGACTGAAATGTCTTTCTGTTTGCTTCATGACAGGTGCAGGAGCTACACAGAGTGCATGAAATCCAGGTATGTCTTATGGCAGAAATGCAGAAGCAAGATGAGACAAAGGTTGATGCAACTACTCATGCCTCTGTGACCACAAAGAATAAGCACCCATGGATGATGATGCAAGCTCCTTTGTCAAAGGCAGCATACCAAGTTTCAGGTTCAAGTTTCAGACATGAGCAAATTACTCAAGGTGCCCAGACAGGTGAAGAAGAAAGATATGCAACTAGTGTGGCACATGTTGAGCAAGCAAGGCAGTTCCTTGATGGTGGTAGGAAACTAGGGAAACGGAGAATATTTGATTTGGAGAGGCCACCAGAGGAAAATATGGATGAAGATGAAGATGAGTCATCAGGTGAAGCTGCTGCTATCAAGGTGGATGTGGAGGCAGAGGAGCTTAGGCTGAGACTGAGCACAGGATGGGCCCAACAAGCTGATGGTGTGCCACTGCACCAGGATCATCTGTCTGCTATCCCCTCAAGAGTTAATGATATTGTGCACGAGGCCCTGTTTCATCCTACCCCGACCAGTGCCACTCAAAGATTTCTAGGTGGACAATGGGGACTTAGTTTGGAAAGGAAGATGAATGAAGCAGAAGGAGATTGTCAGCCTGCAGATGTATCCCACAAGAAACAATGCTGCTCTCGCCAACCTGATATTGAGAGCAACCCTTCATATCGTTGTACAAAGGTGCTTCTGTCATAACTCTTATTGTTGAAGTGCAAGCCATCTGATGGTTATTGTTCTTAACAGCATTGCAACTACAACCCTTGTGAAGTGTATTTTCTTTTCTTTGGTTAGTAACAGTTTCTTTATTGTACCAAGTGGTCACAGATGGCAATCTCGCCAGCATCATTGTGTAAAGCTTCTGGGACAGGAACAGCACTCACAAGGTCACCACAGCAGGATGCAAGAAATGAAGATACTTGGTTTCATGAGCAGCAGCAGCAGAACACTTGGGCTCATTCAGCAGTAGGTGTTTACCAGGCTCCATCCACACCTCAGATGTATGCACCCTTCAAGATTAGCAATGAGACCATGCCACTCTTTCCTGCATCAAGAAAAGGTGAAGGCCCCCCTTCTAGTAGTTTTGCCCCTCCTGTATACAACCAAGCATATGCACTGGCATCGGCAGCTGTCCCTGTGCAGCTGCAACCTTATGAAGGTCCTATTGCTTTACCTGGGCAGGGCATTGTGATGTCAGCCATGAATGCGGCGGCATGGTACTCACACTCTGTCCCTTCAGTGCAGCAAGGAGGTTGGCAGCCTGTGAATGCATTCCAGGCAGATTCAGGTGCCATCTATGCCTTCCCTGCCACTGCACCTCCACCACTTGCCTTCAATGTCAACCTGTTGAATGGATCTTGGACAGCTGGTAATCCTGGGCCTCCATTCTTACCTTTCTCTGTTCTCCAGCCACCAAAAGTATCATTCAAGAAACCTCCCAAACTTGTCCTTCAAAAGGATGACATACAAAAGGAGATGAAACTTGTCTCCCCAAAAAAGGATCTATCTCCAAGTGTTTCCAGTGGTGAGGAGGTTGGAGTGTCCCTGAAAGAACAGGATGATAGTCAAGGTGAAGGAAATCCTTTTGTGAGGGGGTATGAAGGTGGCCAAGTCAGTAAACCATGTTCAGGTTGGGTTCCTAAAACTGGGGGAAAGCAAGAGAGGGAGCAGACTGTCTTGGCAGACCCTGGCAGAGAGGAAAAATTCACAAGTAGCAAAGTGGCAGAAAGTCCTGTCAAAGGACCTTTGAAGCAGTATGGTGATGAAGCTTGCCTGAGTGATGGATCCAGGTCAGGGTCTGGGTCTGGTGAGACAGGAGTGGGAAATGTTATCAACCCAGGGGAGTTTGTAGGTCACCTGGCACCCAGTTTTGGGTCTGGAAGGGTTTTGCCAGCAGGCAATAGAGGAGTAGATGATTTTACTGTTGGTGAACTAGGCATGCAGCAGGAACAACTGAGTGCTGTGGATAGATGGAATTGGGCAAGTACTGATCGATGTGGTTATGTGAGAGATGCCACTGAGGATGACAAACACCAGCACCAAGGTTGCAAGGCACTGAAGCCACAACATACAAGCGGTGATCCCACAAAAAATTCAGCTGGTGAATCCACCATATTGGTGGAGTCCACATCAAAACCATCTGAGGCCTATTCTTTGCAAGACTTGAAAGTGGAAGAGACCATCAAGCCTAATGCATCAGACCTCTCACCTGAGTCACAAAAAAACTCCCCACAAGCACCGGCACAGGGTTCCTGCACTACAAATGAGGATGAGAACCTAGACATCATTGCATTGCCAGGTTCTCCTACACCAAAGCTGCCTCCACAGGCAGCAATTTCACCAGTCCTCACCACCAGACTAACTGCCTTCACAAGCTTTCATAATGAGCCCAAACTGGAGGCAGAATCCTCATCCATATCTTCCCCCAAAAATGTAGAAGCGCTCAAGGAGCAGCAGGAGGCAAATGGAGACATAGTGGCCTCAGTGCATTTGTAAAGTGGTCTTCAAGGTGAGGAGGGGATGATACATTATGTAGGGTGGAAATGATTTTTTCCTGCTTCTTCTGTGGTTTATGATATCATGACATGGATAAATTTGGTGGGTTGTTTGCAGAGGACTTCATATCATCACAAATCTGCTGCAAAAGCCCTGCCTGACACTAGGGAAGAAAAGCTGATCAATCTGCCACAGTGAATATTTCACCTTCCTAAACCTACCAGCTAACTGCAATGTGTGATACTATAGTCTTTTTCAATTGCCATCTGTCACCACATCCATTGGAGCAGACAGTTGACAGTCATGTATAGACAAAGAGAAAGAAGGCAGCAATTTCAGTCAGCAGCCTAGACAGACTCAGCCATCATGCTGTTTCACAACATGGCCTTTGTGACTCTGCAGAAAGTACTAGTGGAGGGGAAAAACTTCACGAATGGCATTGAAAAACATTTTGTACTATGGCTGAGGAGGGCAACCAAAGTTCGCAAGAATACAAAAGTCAGAAGGAAGGATATGGTGGTCAGTGGTGTGAGCATGGGCTAGATTACTGTTCGTGATTTGGACAAAAGTCTGGGTGGTGGTGGTGGCAGGTGAACAAACAGAACTCCTCTTTTCTGCCCTAAAATATTGCTGCTGGTTTGGAGTCCTGCTGAATGTTGGAGAAGTTGCATTTCCCACATTTCCTGTTGCTCTACAGGGCTCTTTAACAAGAGCAAAGATTGATGCTGACTTCAAGGATACTTCTTCAATTACTAGGATTAGAAGATATGCACATTATTTGACTATACAGTAGCTGCTGGAACCCACTCCCCCTCTTCTTCCCACCCTCCTTTACTGAAGCAAAGTCCATTGTGCATCCATTCAATGATGATGCAGGATAGTGCTGCACATTGCATAGCGAACCCTTTTATTTTATTTTATGACAACCAATTCTTCTTCATGAATACTCTGTCTGACAGTTCCTGTTTGATGGCAAGGAGAACTGAACTTCTTGAGATTGGAAAACAAGAACAAGGATTGACTTCAGCTTCAGATTCAGAAACAGTACCTATTGAGTGAAAGTCTTATAGATATATTGACGGGCTTTCTCTCATCACACCTTTTGTATGAACCAACTGCTGTATATCCAATCCTTCCCAGCAGCAGTTCATAGCATGTCATTCCAAAATCAATTTGTTGCCAATAAGGAGACTGGGAGTGGATAGATTTCACTGCTAGAAAAATAATATACTACAACCCAAAGACATTGTGTGGCAACTTCTTACTGGTGAAGTGCAGGTGAACTGACAATGTTAATCCACTCCTAATGTGGTTCCATGTCAGGCTAACTTGACAACCTCTTTGGAACCAAGTTCCATGTCTGGCCAGATGTTTTACTTTCTACCACCTGTGTCAGTCGACCATTCAAAGTGTCACTCATTGATTGTGGTCAAGTCGACATGAAGGGGTTTTGCAGGTTCATGCCGCTCTAATGATGAACCTACATGAACCTGCACACTGGTGACAAAGGTTAATACATCCTTTACATCAATCAACTCTATTCATCCTGTAATTAGGATCCTAAAAAGAGAAGGCAACATACCACATTTTGCCCAAGAGCAGCACAAAGGATACTGACAGAAGCACTGGTAAGGCAGGCACAGATCATATAGGTGGGATCAATGTACTTATCATCTGCAGCCACCCCAATATTCTTAAAGTGCTTCTTCACCTGTAACAACAATGATGACACCTATCAATGGAACCAAGTCCTGAGACAAACTAGAATATATGATACATCATCATTTTGCATGATTTACAATGTGTGAGCTGCAATGACAACACAACAATTCAGATAGCTTTGCATACCTCCTTTGTTAGATGAACTGCAATATCTACTGAGGCATCTGTTCCTGCTGACTTGGTCAACAAGTCCTGTTCACCTGAATATTATTTGGTAAGACAGACAGTGCCATCAGTCCATAGCATCCGTGTGGTTCAGGCATGTGCAAATAGTCTTCCACAACTTCATGAAGTATACAGCTGGGTGTGCAGCACCTCTCAAAGACCATGTCTACTCAGAGATGCTCCTTGCACTTTCTGGGCAATGAATATGAAAACTAAACAAAGTAACCTGCAGAATGTGCTATAGCAAAACAACTAGAAAGTCTGCCTATGAAGGCAAAGAAAAGTGACAGAATAAGATAAGATTTCTTGGGGTCACTGACCTGACCAGCTCCTTCAGCAACACAGATGAGATCAGAATGCTTATTTTCAAGCAGAAGCTCAATGTGCTTCAATATTCCATATGGAGACTATCTGTTAATCAAATTATAGGAACGTGGAGGAATTTGCAGATCCAAATGCATGTTGCTATCGATGCAAGATTGGGGTTCTCAGGTCACAATAGATAGCATTCCTCTATGCAGAGAGAGAGCAAGAGAGGAGATGTGAGCTGACATTATTGAGACCCTCTTCTCTTGAGAAAGATAGCTTACTCGGGTACTGCCCCCTTTTATGGGTGGGCTCTATTTTGCATTGGACATTCTTCCTGAAGATGTGCTTTGAACCATTGACTGAAGCAAGGGTTCTCTGACCACATTGACACTTTGTACAGGGGTGTTCAATAGCTACTGATAAATAAATCTGCCCCATTCCAAAACACTCTGAAATTGGTACAAATGCAAGTATCATGCAAACTACAATACTCAAAAGGGTATAGCGTGACAAAAGATATGCACATCTCTTGTAAATAAACCTTCCTTTCATGAGCACCTGTAACTGCATGTACTATCTGGAGTTGGCAGTGAAGCCATCCTCTGTAGCCCGGGTAATGGGTTTTACCTCTGGAATCAAGCAAGCATCCACCTGACCATTTGCAAGAGATGCATACAAGCATGGCAATAAAGCTACTCTGCTGACCCATTACAATGCCCAGGCCATTTTATGCACTCTTTGCTTGCACCAAACAACCATTTGCCTGATGAGTGTCAACTAGAATGTCATCTTTCATACTCAATCTCATCACTGCCATAAGAGTGCAAGCAGCGTTCTCCATGATTGTCAAATTCTTGCTTGGAGTCTGCAGATTTTTTGGTCTCCACCCTGATCTATGTTTAGCTGACCTCATAAGTACCTCTATACAAGCCATATTGATGGCTTTTTGAGCTTCCTCAACAGTGGTATCAAATCCAAAAGTTGTATCATTGTCAATTGTCTTTGGCACCCCTACAACTGCAACCCTCACATTGGGCCTAAGACACTGCCAAGTCACATAAATGTCCATCATCAATAAGCACAGTTCATTATTGTTCTGATTAAGCAATAAATCTTGTTTCCTAGCACTCCCATCCTTTCTTCTGTTCTAGTTCCATATTTTCCAAGCAATACAAATTAACAGGACACACTGATTGGAGGTCAAGTGGGAGACTTCAGATCACCTCATATGAATAGCATTGGCACCAGCATGTGTTCCATTTCCCCCCAGAATAAAGAGCATGTTGACATTTTTCCTTTACAATTCAACATAGCATTTTCAGTCACAATCACTGTACTGCATCAACTGGATCACTTTTCACAAAGCCAGTAAACTTCTTCTGTTGATGTTAGAATGTGTGTCGCGCCCTTCAAGAGAGAGGACAAAGACACAATCCTTCTCTGCAGATTTGGGGCAATAACGCAGAAAGGATGCAAAACGAGCATAATGATCTAGATGACCTACAAACTGTTCACAATGTGTGACGTTTTGGCACATCCATGAGATGTACCCAACAGACTTCCCCCTCTGAGATGTATGTTTTGAACTTGTCAACTGCAGAATAGCATCTTTGTCAATAGTTTTCCCAAGACAACTTGTTTTTCTCAAACCATCTTTGGCCCTCCTTGGCTTATTGTAAAGAACCTATGTTGACTATGAAACTTAAAATATTTTTGCCTGCTATCCACATGAAAATCTGTTGAGAAAATAAATTGGTGACAGAGTGCAACATACAGAAATGTCATTCAAGTCCTCCTCAAAAAAGCCCCAGTAGCCGTAGGTGATACCTTGAATTTCCTCCACTCCACAGCAATCTAGAGTCAAAACAATCTGCATTCTCAAAATTGCTGGAGGATTAAACGCAAAACTGCTGATTTACAGCAGAAAAGAGATGGGGCATTCATCATGTGTAGAACATAAATGTTTTAAAAACTGTGTTCCAAAATAGTACTTCCTGGTTTTCATGGGTATTCAGCTGACTGTTTTGAAAAGAGCGAATGACCTTACGAACGGCATCATTTAGACCAGGGCAAAGTCCTCCGCATGTGACAATGGCCACCATCACCTCCTTTGGTTCAAAGTAGATTTTTGACTGTGGTCCAGCCCTTGTAACCCTTTTGCAAGCAGAGAAGAACTTCAGTAATTGTGGAAATTCATAGCCCTCTCCAAACACAATTCAGCATTTCAGTACTCTATGCTAGTCATGCATCATTCTGTGTCAATAGATTTGAGAAATTTTGTGTTCAGTTCTAGAGCAGCATTTGAGAGAACCATAAAAGCAGCAAATTACTTCAGTGTATTGAACTCCTAAAAGAAGCTGCAAATGTTGCAGACTTAAAACAAGAGTGGAAAGACCCAGTGTTTTATGATTCTAATAGGTCCCTTAAAGAAGATATACCAGTGTTGTGCGGTTCTTAGGTTCTAGAAGAAACCTCTGGTTCTGATTCTTAAATTTCTTTTAAGGAATTGGTTCTGGTTTAGTTCTGATTCCTTTTATTTCAAAACCCGGATCCAGTTTTGGTTTCATTTCTTTATTTCAGCAAGCAATTTCAGTTCCATTCGCTGGAACAAGACCAATTTTGGCTTTGGTAAATTATGCATCAAAATAGAACAAGTGGCAATGAGGGGATGGCATTTGTAGTTAAACACAAATTTGTAATGTTATTTTTTTACAATGTTTTGGTAAGCACATCCACCACCATGTCCTCTATTGAATAATATTCAAATCATGGTGATTTTGCCATTTTCAACTTATTTTCGAACAAAGTGATGTTGAACATCAATGTGCTTTGTTTGAGCATGTTGAGTGGGATTCTTTGTTAATGATATTGTGCCTTGGTTGTCACATTGAATCACCGTCACCTTCTTCTTTTTCATGTACCCTAATTCCTCCATGAACTTTGTTATCCATATGGCTTCCTTCATGGCTTGGGTGCTTGCCATGTATTTGGCCTTGGTTGTTGACATAAGCAATTGTGGGTTGTCATTTATTGTTCCAAGAAATGGCTCCACCTCCGATCATGATTAGTACAAACCATGTGGTGGATCTCCTATCCTCAAGGTCACTAGCCTAATCTACATCACAATATTTAACCATCTTTAAAGTGGTATTCCTCTTAATAGTAATTTGAATTGCAAGGTGCCTAACAAATATCAAAAATTGCACTTAATCATAATCCAATGTTTAAAGCTTGGATTGACCATACGTTGACTCCCCATGTTTATTGGGTATGCCAAGTCGGATTGAATACCCAAAACACAACATACATCAAAGATCCAATGACTTCTTGATAAGGAACCCCAACCATTTCAACATCTTTATTCATATTTTTTTTTCAACTTCATCTTGGGATCAAGTGTCACTCTGATGGCTTTGTAACCCTCCATGCAAAAGTGTTTGAAAATCTCCTTGAGATACCTAATTTGGTTGATGTAAAGATGTTGCTCATAATCCCTTTCCACCTCCATGCCCAAAAAGAAATGCAAGTCTCCAAGATCTTTCATTTCGAGCTTTCAAGAAAGTTTTTTCTTTACTTACACGAGCTAATCCTCATTGTTACACACCAAGATGAGATCATTGACATAAACAACAATGAGAAACTTGACATTGCCCATGACTTGTGCAACATACATGCTAAAATTAACATCACTTTTCACAAACTTGATGTTTTTCAAAAATGCATCTAGCTTTTGGTTCCAAGCTTTTGAAGATTATTTCAAACCCTACAAGGACTTGTGAAGCTTACAAACAAGATGTTCGCTTCCTTCTTGTGTGAATCCTTGGGATTGTTTTATATGCATCTCCTCTTCAAGGTCACAATTGAGAAATGTGATTTTGATGTCCTTTTGATGAATCTTCATGTCATCAATGGCTGCCAATGCAAGGGTACAATGAATGGAAAAAAAATTGCTACATGTGCAAAGGTTTCATTGTAGATTAATTTGGGTGAAACCTTTTACCACAAGTTTCGCCTTGTAACATTCAACTTCAACATCGTCACCATGCTTAATTTTGAACACTCATTTGCAAGAAATGGGCTTCCTACCTTTGGGAAGTGGCACCAACATCCAAATGTTGTTGTTGACATCAAAAAAAATTATTATTCTTGCATGGCAATCCCCCATTTCTTTGCATCTTCCCTTTTCAACATTTTTTCAACACTTTGAAGTTCTTTCAAAAACATTATGGTGGCACATTTCACCTTTTTGGTGGCAACCCACCAATCATGAAGCCACTCCTTACATTGCTTTTGGGGTTTTTCTTTTTGTCCATCTTGTTGTGGTTCATTGAAACCCTCATCTTATGATGAAACAAATTTTTCTTTCGTTGTAAATTCACCTTCCATGTCTTCTATTGGTTGTTCATTCAAAGATTTACCATTATCAAACTTAGCGTAGCTAGCAAGTGAGCTTGATTATTATTCCTACTTACGTAAAAATAAAAATAAAACCAACAAGCAACAAATTTCATTGCAACTCCAAGTTGGAAATGAATGAAAATGTCAAATTGGCCACAAAACATGACATGTTGTAATACATAATACATGTGTTCACATGGCACCCATTTCCCTTGCTTCCTTAATGAGCCTAAAACCATAGTCACAAAATCCATGTAAGTGTAAGCTAAGAAGTTCCCAACTATAACTTCATACTGCCTTCTATTTAAAGTCTTGCCACATAAAATCTTTTAGATTCATCCATAACTAAGAATAGGGACTTCCAATGGTGGCTAGAAGGTGGCCACAACAAACCAACCAACTTCCCACCAATTGTAATGTAGTTTTGACATGGTAAATGGTTGTCAAATAGGCTTCCCATTTTGTGTTTTAGGCCATGACATTGCATTAGTCAGTTGATTAATTGGAACAAATTTCTCCTCAATAAACAAGTTTCAAAGAATGATAAGTTGTTGTATATTGATAACAAAACCTACTTCCTCAAGAGCCTTCACCTCATTGTGTGAGAAATTGGTCCCTTCTTGCATAGGTCAAATTGACAAAGCAGTTGATCTCTCCACTATATACTTATGTTTCATGCCTCCCATGCAACAATTCATGTCATTTGCAAAAAACCAAAACTTGTGAATCTTGAAAGGCGCACCTAAAAATTGAAAGACAAATCAAAGTAAATAAAGGCATGAACACCAATGGCAGTCGATTTTGTAATAATCTTTATGATACAAAAATAGTTGGTGGTGTTTTGGAACGTTGAACATTAGATGTGTGAGGTTGTGGGACATCATTTTATATGCTAGACTGCATCTCCACATGGAGCTTCAAGGACATCAGCATCACCATTGATGGTATTCACACCTTTGTATAAATCAACATTATAGGAAGGCATTCACATTACGAGTGTATTTTTTTAGTATAGGTGTTAACACATGGGCAAGAGAAATTTACATGATTGTGCTTATGTGAATCTCCTTTTGATTTTAGAGGCAAGTCAAGTTTCCATTAGCAAAAGCCAATAATCTCTTCCCCTTCCATATGCGTGATTCTTGTTGTGAAAGATGAACTTGATGCATATTTCAAAATTGTGTCTACAAGTTACTTTGAATCACTGGATCGGGTTGTTTCCAAAAGAGAAATTCAATCTTATCAAACCCCTGACCTTATGGACCACCCTTCTTAAAATGGTACTACAATGTTGTTTGTTTGAAAATTCAAACATAGTCATATGAAGTTGCAGTGTATAAGCAAGTTCCCCTTTTCCCAAATTATTGAAACCATATGTTATGCATTTTTTTTGAAAGGTTGCAGGTGGGCATGTCTACAAGCTCTTCCAAAATAAATTACACAAAATATAATTGTCTACTATTGTCATTTTCAGAGGAATTGTGTAAACATGCCATGAAGATAAGATGGAATGAAAATGGGTAGGGAGGGATGAGAAAATTACATGTATCACAAAACCTCCCCATTGTCTAACACAAAAATGCCAGAAACTAAGTTAAATATCCACTCCTCAAGCCCAGTTACATTTGCAACCCTTAAGGAATACCACCAAGAATGAATAGTTTCATAACGAGTGTGAGGAATTATTGCACACCTTCACCATTGAGATATGCACTCACAAAAAAAAAAACCCGGTTGGAAGTGGAACTACTATGTAGTTGTAGTCTAACAAATAAGCGGTTCAAAGTAAATAATGAAGTTCACTAAGGATCTAACGCGTTGTGTCCAATTTGAAGATACAAAGATAGGGTGAGAAAATCATAACTTACCATGATGGAATATGAAGGAGCCATATGTTGGTGTTCACTTCAATGTCGCGATTGATGGTTGGAACCTTCCGTGTCATTTGCCATCACATCTACAACAACCTCCTAATCTAACATGAATTGAATTTTTTAGAAGCTAATAATAAAGAAGACATGTCACAACATCTCATAAGTTTTTATTTTATTGTATTTTTTTGTTGATCAAAAGTTAAGCCTTGAAACTAGAAACCACTTCCCTCGATTGAGTAAAAAATAACCAATTCGACCCCCTCTACTTCCAACCAGTGCAGCTCCTTTGCAGTAGACCCGATGACGTTGAATTTTGGGAAGGGCCTTTTACGCCTTCCAAAATAAGATTGAATTAAATTTGACACAAATCCAACGGTGGATTTGAGATAAACAACTAATTGAACCAAAAGTCTAGAATCTTTGTCATGGAAATCATTCTATTAACCCCACTACAACCCCCCGTACTTCCAACCCATGTAGCTTCCTGACAGAAAGCTCGATTGAGCTGAATTTTGGGGAGGGCCTTTTACACCTTCCAAACTAAAATTGATTCAATTTTGACACAGATCCAACGGTGGATTTGTGAGGAACAACTAATTAAAACAAAAGTCTAGAGGCTTTGCAACAAGTACTTGCTACACAACTTCTTTTCATGCCTAATTCTTACACACACTCTTCCCATGCTTGATTCTTGCACACATAAAAACTAACAAAATTTCGCACACTTCCTCCTCCTCCTTTTTTCTTCTTCCATACACAAGAAGACCTCTCTCCTTTAGCAAGCCTCCATGACGTTCCTTGAGCTTGTTTCCCTTGTCCAATGAAAGCTTCGAAATCCTTTTGCACCAATCAATGGCCTCCTCATCCTTCAAGGGCCAATGAGAAGTTGAAAATGAATTGCCATCCAATTGAAATTAGGATGAGAATCTTTAGGCCCAATGAAACACAAGAATTATTCCATCCTCCAATCAAAGAGGATGACAATCCTCATGACTAATGGGATTATAGGATTCATCCTTCCCCTTATCTTGGATATCTTGATGAAGTCTTTTGAGTTTGATCCTTATCTTTTTCGTCCGTTGACCTTCACACCCTACTTTTTCATCCTAATTACTTCAAGTAACTAACTACTAAGATAATTTATCGGTAGTAACAAGGGAAAGTCCTTGAGTTCTTACTTGACTAATTCAATGGTTGAAGTAATATTATTTGTGTACCATTTATTCCTTGATATTTCCTACCTATTTATTTTACTATGCACTAATTAACTATGTAGTACAAAATAAATTGGAATTACAATTTGCATCACAAAAACAACTTCCACATACTTCTAGATCCACCGTTGCATTTAGGTTTTGATGAATCCATTAAATTTAGGGTGTTTGAGTTTTCATGAGGTTTCGTCGTCACTCCCACACCTTACGCCTACTGACGCACTCCCAACTCCTTAAAGGACTCAAATGTGAGTCCAAGTGAAAGACAGCGGAAGCAGGAGGAGTCGGGATGCGCTCCCTAGATCTCAACACTTGGAGGGGTAGAGGGGTGTGTTGGAGCTCCAGGATGGGACTAGGAAGAATTGACAAGCTTAGTCACTCACACGGGCCTGCACACAACCCACACCAAGTGGTTAGTGCAAAGTTAGAGCACCTTTGGTGCTAGGACAGCCACGGGCAACACGGACACACAAGACTCACCACGGCCCGGACTTGGGGGAAGCCACCACCTTCCCCCTTATAGTATACTCTGTGACTCTCCACGGGGCCCACACCCAAATGGCTTTTCTCTCCCGGGACTCCCGCGCAGGAGTCCCGAAATCCCGCCTAGCGGGACTTTCGGGACTTTGAAGCCTCATAACTTTGCGAGCAAACCTTGAATCGAAGTGCGGTCTAAAGCAAAGTTGTAGCTCTTGTCGAGACCTTTCCAACGGTATATCGCACGTTGTTTGTATCCAAGTATTTTGGGTCGATTCTTGACTTTTCGTGGTCGGGAGTCAAAACTGGCAGACTCCCGGGAATTCGACTCCCGGTCCTTCTTTTGGTCATAACTTCTGTTTCAGATGTCCAAATGAGCAATGCGAGCCCATTTTACACATCTACGCTTCAAGAGCTTTCCATTGATATAAAGAGCGCCACGAGCCATTGAGATTTGACCCCTCAAATTGGTCTCTGAAGTTTTGGGAGTCCTTTTGGGACTCCAACTCTCACCAACTCCCAACATGGGAGTTCACTTGGGAGTGTGAGGGTTCACTCCTTCACACTTTCTTGCACTCCCGGGAATCTATGATGTGACTCCCGGGCTTCCTCTTGGCCCGCACCCTTGCAACCCCTTTTGCCTTGGTCGCGAGCCCAAAGCTAGGGTTGCGACACCTATCCTAATTTGTTAAATAAAAAGGCCTCGACCCCTTCTAAACGCAAGTATCACCTTGTTTGTACTACCTTCTTGGTTTTTGTTGATGTAGATGCAAACCAGTCATTGCGGATGATGACGCTACGCCTTCAAATCCTCTAATCGCACTTGTACAACAAGAAAAGCTTGAAGAAGCACCGCTCGACTTGAATGGTTCTCAACGGCCGCGCAAAGAAGAACCACCCAGGAAAGTGGTGCACACTCGAGTAGATCGTTCGGTATGGGATCGTCGATTGTCTCCTAACCCACATGCTTTAGCAAATTATTTAGAGTTTGTTCCTGCTCGTGGAGCCACGCCAGAAAGGTTTGAAGAGTGTCAGTGCGAAGATGATGATGTCCGTCTCCATTGTCGAACATGGGTTCCTGGTGATGGCCATTATCGTTGGCTACGAGGTCCGATCAACCCACTTCCCCTGGAGCATCGAGCCGAGTACCTCGCTCGCATCTCGCTCGCACCATTCGTCGCATCCTAGATTTTTTACAATTGTGATCTATCCTTTAAGTCAGTTATTCAGTTGTAATTCACCTTAGGCTATTCAAGCGAAAATGTTAATACTTAAGCTTGATTTTTTCTATTTAAAAATCTAATAGAGTGAGAACTAAATAAAGATGTAATAGGACTACATCCTAAAATCTTACAAGTACATCATTAGTGCTTGAAGATCATTCTACAGACTGACTTAACATTGTCATGGTGAAATGTTATTGTTAATTATGGGCTTGGATTCCCAATTTATCAATAAATCTCATCTAATTTCACATCCCCTTTCCCTTCTTCACAACATAAAAAAGGACAATGCACTTTTAAAAGTTTACTAGGTCCTACACTAATTAAACGTTACATTGACTGAAACAATGAAGTACTCTATGCCTAGAAATATCACAAAAGCTAATTCAACTATTAATAATCATTACTTGAAGGTTTATAAGCATTCAAATCATTAATACTAAGGAAATTTAAGGAACTAAAGCTTAACTATTTGTTGAGTTATAATCCATGGCTCACAACGAGCATTTGCCTTTTCCAACAAGGTGGCATTCTTATATTCATAACGCAAGGTCTTGTGTTGTTATTGCATTTATGGATTGATTTGTTGTTTTTTGTGTTTGTCCACAAATTGAGTCCAATGGAAATAACACATTCATTCCCTATCGACCGTGGGTTCATTACTTTTCCCACTACCATACACAATTTGAACAACATTCCAATTGCTTCAGTGTTATTACCTATGAAGCCCTTGAAGTTTGGATTGGGAACACCTTTCATCGACGTCACCTTATTCAACTTTTGCCACATGACATGTATTGAGCTTTCGCATTTTCAAATTGCAGGTTGCAAATGGTAATCGTCATCTAGTCCTAGACATGTTTGACATATGGAACATGATCCAAGCTACCTAGAGGTCAGCACTAGGTTGCATCCACTTCACCAAGTCAAATCCGCTCCCATTTCCATCAACAAACATTCTAAAAAATAATACTTCTCTAAATTGTTGTCCTGAAAAACAATTATCCTAAAGATAATCATAATTATTATTGACCTTGAAAAACAAAATGCTAGATACATATCTTCTATTACCTAGATGTTGTTTATAAGAAACAACAAAGTTTCAAATATTGGGAAAACAAAGGACTGTGAACTTGTCCATCACTTGACGTAGTTTGTCTCCTTTGAGAGATTCAACTAACTCATCACCATCCTTGTTGAATGAGTGTTTAAATAGAAAAGTTTTATTTGTAACCAAGGAAATAGCCAACAAGGTAGTTGACATGCTATGAAAAACCTTGTCTTGGACCAAGAATTTGACTTGCTCCATGACATTTCTACATTTGCCTTCGACAATAGGATGATCATGGGTTCCAAGGTGGATCACCAATTGAATCAAATTAGTTTGTTTATGCATGATGTAATACATGCAAGCAACACATGTATTAACACAAAACGGCATGGTGGACCTAGTGCAAAGCAATCCTTGCTCAAGTTGTGAATAATGTCATTAATCAAAGTAGTTCATTAGGGGTTCCATTTAACACCAAATAACTGCAAAGCTAATTTCAACATTCAAGATGACCCAAGCACCTTGTCCTGCGAAAAGTAAAGTTGAAATCATTCTTGATATTAGTCGTTTTAACCTTGCACCAAGAATTACCATCATACTTTCTATCCATCCTTTGCATTTGACCATAATGATCATTTACATTTTTAACTTGTGGGAGTTCAAAAAAGACATCCCCATCAAATGTTATTGGAATGCAAGGAACATTTTCAATGCAAAATGTATTATAGTTGACCTTTGTCAATTTGGAGGTGGCATGGGGGGCAAAAAAAAAACTTGAAACAATCAACTACATTGAAAAAAAAGGGTTGAGAATAGCAATGACCTCTGGATTGGATTACAATGGAGCATTAAAAGTAATTGAACTCAACATTGAAGAGTTAAAGGGGTGTACAAATATTGGAATTTTTGCATCTTTGTCAAAAGAATCGCAAAGGTATATGAATGTGGTTTGGTGAACCAGAGAGACACCGTTCGGTTTATCCATGACATGAACACCATGGGTGATGACATTGGCAATTAAGGCAATAATGTTTAACATGAGGACAATGTTTTGAAAACTCTTGGGGGAGTTTTTTGCCAACAATCCTAAATTTGTTGGCACGAAAAGTCTATTCCAATCCATGGGCACTCGAAAACAGATCTTGGTAGACAAATTTAATAACATTGTTGTTGTCGTCAAACGCATCGTCTTTGGAATTGTGCATAGTTTCTATGTTGGAATCCAAACATTGCAAATGAGCATTTTTTAGTGACATGAAAAATTCCAAGATCATCACCTAATATTGTAAGGTCAAGTTCCCCTTGAGCATAAAAGGTTGCCATTCTACAATGCAAACACAACAAATCTTCCAAGAGGGGAAAACAAGGAACCACATAAAAAGTCTATATTTGAAAAGGGGTACAACTAGAATAGGAGGACGTAACAAACGACGATAAAGAATAAATGCAAGAAATAAGAAAAGAAATAAGCAGGGAGGAAGATAAAAATAGTTATTTTAAAACTGAACCCAGCAGAAGTGAACGAAGTGATAACAACTAAAAATAGAAAATGGGCTAGATAATGCACAACTAAACAAAGGGGAATGGAGTTTATTGGAAGACCATATTGAAATGAAGAATAAGCACATGAGGAATTTGAGCTTAAATTCAATTTTTATTTTTATTTATTTTTGGTTACAAGCATTAACGAGCTACTCTTGAGATAGAAAGTAGCTTTGTGGTGCATGAAAAACCTAATCTCAAGCTTAAGTCCCATTTCAGACATGAATTTGAATTTGAGTTTTTTTTGTTGCAAGTAGTGCCAAACTACTCTCAACACCAAAAGTAGTTCAATGATGCATGAGGAATTCAAGCTCGAGCTTAAGTTTGAAATGAGATTCGAACTTGAGCTCGAGTTCTTTGTTTTTTCTTTTTGTTGCAGGCACTTTCGAACCACTTTCGATGCTGAAAGTTACTTTTAAAAAAAAAGTTGCACTTGTTTTTTGAAAGTAGCTTCACAACACTTGCAACCAAGCTTGAACTCAGGTTTTTCCTTCTTTTTTTGGTTACGAGCATTGCCCAACTATTCTTGGCACCAAAAGTAGCTTGATATCACATGAAAAACTCAAGTTCAAGTTCAAGTCCCATTTTGGACCCGAACTTGAGCTTGGGTTTATTTTGTTTATTTTGTTACAAGGGGGACCAAACTACTTTTGAAACCAAAAGTAGCTCAACAACCTAGGAGGAATTCGAGCTCAAACTTGGGTCCCATTTTAGACCCAAGGTTGAGCTCAATTTTTTTCCTTTTTTCCATACTAAGCGTTTCCAAGCTTTGGTGCAAGACGAGACATTTTCCTTTTTCCTTGTTGTAAGTGTTTCCAAGCTTTGGTGCAAGATGAGAAACCTAAGTTCAAGCTCGGGTTTAAATTTGGACCCAAGATTGAGCTCAAGTTTTTTGTTTTTTGTTTCAGTTGCAATTGCTGCCAAACTATTATTGACGCCAAGAATAATTCAACAATGCATGACAAACCCAAGAATTTTAGACCCAAGGTTGAGATCAAGTTTTTTCCTTTTTTCCCTACTACAAGCGTTTTCCAAGCTTTGGTGCAAGATGAAAAACCTAAGTTCAAACTTGGGTTTAAATTTGGACCCAAGATTGAACTCAAGTTTTTTTTTTTTTTTTTTTTGGTTGCAATTGCTGCCAAACCATTGTCAGCGCCAAGAATAATTCAACGATGCATGACAAACCCAAGCTTGAACCCAAGTTTGAAATTAAACCCAAACTTGAGTTCAAGTTTTTTTTTGGTTTTTTGTTTTTTTGTTTTTTTTGGAATGTTTTGGAAGTTTTTTCAATGCTGAAAGTATTTTGGCAACGCATGACAAACCTGAGTTCAAGCTCAAGTTTGAAACTGTATTTGAACTTGACCCTCATATATTTTTTGGTTTTTGGGTTTTTTTTTTCCCATAAGTGCTTCAGACCTAGTCTTGGTGCCAAGAGTAACTCAACAATGCATGATGAACCTAAACTCAAGCTCGGGTTCAAAATCAAACTAAAGCTTGAGCTCAAGTTTTATTTTTACAAGTGCCTTAGAGCTACTCTTGATGCCAATAATAGCTTGGTGGTGCATGATGAAACCAATATGAAGCTTAGGTTCAAAATTAGACTTGGGTCTGAGCCCATGTTTTTTTTTTTTTTGCAAGTGCTTTTGAGCTACTCTCGGCACCAAGAGTAGTTTGACATTGCATGACAAACATGAGTTGAAGCTCGGGTCTGATTTTGGACTTGGGTTTGAGCTCATGGTTTTTTTTTTTTGCAAGTGCTTTTGAGCTACTCTTGGCACCAAGAGTAGTTTGGCATTGCATGACAAACATTAGTTCAAGCTCGGGTCTAATTTTGGACCCAAACTTGAGCTTGGGTTTTTTTTCCCCTTTTTTTAAACGTTTCCAAATCATTATTGGTGCTAAGAGTATCTTGGTGGAACATGGATGGAGCTTGGGTTTCTTTTTAGCTATTGGTTTTGTTTGTAAAAGTTCTGTAAATAGTTACAAAATAGACACAAATGTGTTGAATGATTGTATATAATAGAAAAAAAAATGGTGGAAACATAAATTTTCCATTGTAGTGTAGGTTTGAAAATGTGAAAATGGCTATTAGAACTTCAAAAGACTTGCATCTAATAATGGATCATAGATAGAAGAAATCGATAGATGCAAAATACAATGTTAAGATGGGATATTGGGCATCGAAATATAACATGCAAGAATACAAAGTGTATGCCATAGTGATACGGATGTTTAACCCGGATTTTGTGAAAAACTTACAACAAGCTTTAAGGGACAATTCATGGCCAATTGAATTGAAAAATTGAAACAACATGACTCATTTATTACGCCAAGAAAAATATCTATCAGGGACGAGCATAGTGGACCAATATTCATTGGTAGAAACCGCGTGTAAAAAGTGGCCAAAAAATGAAAATGATCCAGATGATGATGAGTATGAATTGCCAATTTTAAAATATGATACAAATCAAGAAACATTGGTTGAATAAAAAGAAAAAAACAACAATGGAAGAGAAAGAAAAAACCCTAGTGGACAAGGAAAGGGAGCCAAGAACACCATTGCAATCAACATTAGAAGAAGGAGAAAATGTAGAAAGCATGGATAAAAAATGTTGTGGGTCAAACAAGCATGTCACTGTCTAATTGCAACATCAAGAGAATGCGAGTCACCATCATATGTTTGTGACCGTAGGCACACATCCAAGTGACGACCCTCGAAAAATAGTGAGTATTAGATTTTTTGCAAGAATTTAAAATGTCTTGCAAACAACACATGTCATTGTTAAGAAAAAAAAAACTATAATTGATAGATCTTGTTTTGCAATGTTGACTCAATCCACAATGGATATAATTGTAAAAAAACATAACAAAAAAATTGAAGTCGAGAAAGATGTCAAAAGAAACCAACACTGAACAGTTTTTACTTCGTCGAAAAGCCCTAAAAAATTTGATGTGAATATGCATGTTAGAGATATTGAAGATAGCAAAACAACTTTGTTAGGATGTAGACGTTCGAATGCAATCGAAAATTTGACGAAACAATTTGCAAATAATTTTAGTCTTCCTGCCTCCAAAGAGTTTTTGTAAAATAGTGCACAAGGAATAGATTTTGAAAAAAGGTGTACTCATAATTGTTTTAATTGATAAGGAAACAAAGGATGCAACATCTTTTTGTGAAGAACATGAGGATGAGATGCCAATTGTCAAAAAGAAGGACATCCAAGAGTTTAAAGGCACGCAAACGATGTATTGAATGTGTCCATATTCAAGTTTATCATGCATTGACATCTATGAATTTTAATCCAAAGCGACAGTGAATTAACACTGTAATCATACAAGTTTAAGATAGGTATATATATTCCATGGTGCACTTTCCATTTATAGGACAATTCATACTTCTTTTTGATGTTCGTGCTCACCTTGAGATGGATTATTGTTGGAGAATGTGGAAGGGATATAAGAATTTGTGATTTCCTTCCACCTACATATGTTCAACTTGTTTTGATTGTCATATAAATGAAAATATTTATCTTTTCCACCAGAACAAATTTGAAGTCATCAACAATGTAATGCATGTGAAATTTGTGATGTGTCCACCAAAACAATATTGAATCATCTACAATGTGAAAATTGTGATTGGCCTACGAAGGAATGATTATGAACTCATTTGCAAGGTCGTATTTCTGTTAAATTTGGGATATGCTACAAGAGAGTTAAAAATTTGAAGTCGTTATATATAAACCAAAAATTAAATATGAAAATAAAGATCAATTTGAAGGCACTAGTGATAAAAAAAAAAATTTAATATGGAATTTGTGATATGTTGCCAACATGACAATTTTGAACTCAATTGCAACGTCAAATAGATTATATTTGTGACCTACTTCCAATATAACAATTTTGAATTCATCTGTAGTGCTTCATATAAAATATTTATGATATGAGTTCAACACAACAATTTTGAACTCTATTCCAATGTCAGATATATACAAAGGTCGTGAACTCCATCATGGGAAATAATATAATAAATATATTCAATAGATGTATACATGATAAGCACCAACACTTGCCAATATAATGCTGAAAAATGAAACATGGTTACATAACTTAACAACATTCATATGTTATGCATCATGGATCTATGGTAGAAGTATAAAGGGATTTTGTGCACATCCTAAAGCCATATGTCTTGAAGAATCAATAGTAGTTTTCAAATCTATAGACATTTTTACATTGTTATTTTGAATTTGAAGCCTAGTTAGTAAATTGTTTATGTTGGATTAAAATTTCATTTGGATTTATGATATGTGCACAGTTAATTTGTATTTGTTAGGATTTGTAACTAAAATTAAATAATCATTTAAATGGTTTGAGATGAGATGTGAAAACATTGCGTTGATCAAATGATTTGGAATAAATGGAACAAATAATGAAAGCTTGAAAAAAAAGTTGGAGTTTAGAGGAACCTATTATATAGCTTCACCTTCAATGTAACTCAAACCATAATTACTATATTTACGATGTTTTGTTTATACAATTGGACATAATGGTGGACACAGTAGAAAACCCCCCTTTTTCAATCAACTGCTTTTTGATTACATGTCATTTTTTACTACATTTTGAACTACATATTCTTAAATATTAAAAAATTAATTTGGGGCTCCCAAGTAAGTTGAACCGTCCATTTTTTGGGTGGACAGTTGAAAGCAAATCTCAACTAAGGGGTCTACAATTGAATTATAGTTGAAACATCAATTAGGAAAATGACATAAGCTATAGTCATGCCTCCCGAGTTGGTGTGTCAAGTTCTTAAGCTTTGTGTTCAACTATTTAGATGAGTCACAAAACATCAAAATGGATGATAAATGCATGTTGGATGCATGAAATGCAATTCAAGGGATTAATGTTTTTGTTGCAACTTTGGTTTGACTATTTTTCAACTATACTATACAGATACAAGTGAACCTTGCAAGTAATGCATAAATTAATCATAGATTGATACAATAATTAATCATTATCCATGAATTATAAATATTAATTAATTACAAATGAAATAATTGTTACTTAATTTTAAACTATTTAGTAAATATATTAATAAGTCAATAAGTTTTTTAGATAAATATTTAAAGTTTAAAGTTTATAATTGAATGATATATTAATATGTTATCACCTATTATTTGATATTATATACTTAATTATTATGACATAACTAATTATTTATAAAATTAGTTAGATAAAGTGAAAATTCGACTAATCATTTAAATAATTGATTATTCCACATTCAATCATTTTAAAATATTTTATTAATATTTAAATTTCTCAATAATTTGATCTAACTACTTAATTGAAAGTTATGGTTATTAGTTAATCGCTATTAATTAGTAAATATTTAGTTAGCAAGTGAATAATTTTTTTTTTACAAATTAAATATTCTAGTTAATATTAATGATTAATTGAGACTAATCAAATATTTACTTAATAAATTAATAAAATCAGTTACATATAAAATGCATTTTTGGGGACTATAAATTAATAATTAGATGATTTATTGATTTATATTTATTCATTAAGATTTATGGTTAATAAATAATAATTAGTTAACAATTAATTAGTTATAAAGTTTAAAATAATTAACAATGTACAAGTTAAATTATTTAGTTAATATTAAACGATTAAATAAAGATGATTTAATATCTACAATTTAATTTAATATGTTAGTTATTTATAATTTATAATAAATATTTTTAAATTACCAATTAGTTAAAAGTTTATTTGTTTAGATAGTCAATTTAGAACTTAATTATTTTTAAAACATTATTAGTTGATCATTGGAATTTTAAAAGGTTTATTTTTAGAGGTAAAATAGCAATTTCATTTAAATAATTTATCAAATAACTAGATACATTAAAAAACTTACAAAATAATTTGTGAATTGATTAATTAATTAGATATCAAATAATTCGTCTTGGAAATGCTAAACACTTATTAAATACCTAGTACCTACCTAGCTACTCACCTAATTAATAATTAGGTATTTAGATAGTGCATATTTAGAATACTAAATAGCTAGGTAGTAAGAAACTACTAATTAGGTAGGTAGCCAATAAGGTTAACGTTTAGTTAATTACTAGATACCTACCTACTAGTTACTAATTAATAATAAAAATATTTAACTAGGTAGTTAATATCTACCTCTAGTTACTTTCTAGCTATTACCTAATATGTATTTTCTAGCTACTATTAGATGTTAAGTTTTTAAGTTACCCTAGGTGCGTACCTTAGGTGCCACATTAAACATTTGATTAACCTTGGGTGGTTAACCTTAGTTTAGCCAAACCTAGGCACCATGTATGCTAAATTAATTAATAGGCTAGCTATTAATTATTCCCCTAATTTAGGATCATATAACAATAATAATAATAATAATAAGCTATTATAATTATAAAATGTAATTAACCGAGCTTAGAACTAATTACAATAACATTTGAGAATTAAAATTATTACCTACTATTGGTTATTATAAACTACTAATAAGGTTAAATATTAACAATTATATACCTACCTACTTACTAAATACTTAGAGTACAAGGTAGCTAAGTACTTAGTTAGTAAGTAATTAAGGTTCAAGGTTAAGGTTTAGTTTAGTTAATTACTGGGTACCTACCTAGTAATTACTAGCTAGTTAGGTAGTTAGCACCTACCTTTAGGTACCTACTAACTATTACCTAATAAAAACTTACATAATACATATTAAATATTCACATAATAGGTATTTTCTAATTATTACTAATTAAATTAAGTCTCTAAGCTACCTATGTTAAATATTAAAGTATTTAGTGGTCTAGGCTTAAATGCCACTATATTTAGTTTTAAGCCCAACTTAGGTGCCACATACATTATGTTAGTTAATCAATTAGTAGCTATTAAATGCTTAGACTACTTTTGTTAGGTTTTACATAAGTATTAGATGGTTTAGGCCTAGGTGCCACCTTGTTTAACTTTAGGAAAACCTAAGTGTCACATATGCTACATCAATTAGGTTAATTGATAAGTTTAGTAAGTTAGGTTAATTGGTAGTAGACTAGGTTAAATAAGTAGTTAGGTACTAGTTAAATAAGTAGGTTGCTAGGTTTTAGTAGGTCATTGTCAATAACTTGCAATTGGGTTACAACTAGTTTTGTTGTAAATTGATTACAATTAGGGTAGGATTGCCCATCATTAATCGACGGTATGTACCGAACACTTGTTCATATCTTTCTCGTCTCTCCTTCATTTTGATGATTTAACACTTTATGGATTCACTAAATTAAGCTCTACGATTCACCTTGGACCTGCATAGACAAAATAGTAATGATGAAAGAGTTGGAAGAAAAATATAGAAAAACACGTTTTTTCAAGATACAAAATGCATGTTTTTCTTTTAGACCCCTCCAACTTTCAAAGCTCATATCTTTCTCATTCCTTGCTCAATTTTAGCAATTTAAAGTGCTATGGGAGCACCACCTTACGTTCTACAAATTATTTTTGAACTCTAAAAGAAATGGAAAATGCCCCAGAACTATTTTGAATGTTCAGGAATAGACTTCGAAGTGTCATATCATTTTCTTTTCTGACCCCCCCCCCCGCCCCCCCAAATTTGGGGAGCCATAACTTTTTCATTTTTTATCCATTTGTGAAACTTTTTTGTGCTTTTTTTTTGTGAAGGCTTTGATTTCTCCTTGGACACCATAAATGAATAAAATCATCCTTGGATTTTGTTGAGCTCTGAGTCACTAAGTGATTGTTCATTGGTCATTCTACTGTAGCTTACAACTAAAATGTTTATCCCATATTGCTTGCTTTCCATGACAAGCTTATAAAATATATAAAGAGATGAATTAGAAGTGTTGAGAAATCACCCAAAAAAAAAGTTTATTAGTAGCCATTTGGGATGAACTAATCATAAAAGCTTGACCTTAAAGGTTAAAGTAAAAATGAAAATTATTAATTGAATGGCATTTGGCTTGGGTCTAGGTTTAGCCTAATTCCAAACCTAACCTAGGATTGGGCTTAGCTTAAGTCCAAACTTAGCCTAAGTTTGGGTACAACTTAAGTTTAGCCCTAGCCTAGGTGATATGTAGCCTTATGTGGGCCAAGTGCCAACAAACTACTTGTTAGATACTAAGGCCATGTGTCAACAAATTATTGGTTAAATTTTGGGGCCACATGTCAACAAACTATTGGCTAGACATTTTACTTAACATAGTTGTAACATAGTTAAAATGCCATGATTTGTTAATGGATGAAGTTCATCTAATGGGAAGTTACAGTCAAAAACAACTTTCAATTGTAATAGTGGAATCATTTCCAACTTAAATGGTTAAAAGTGGTTATTATTGTGGTGCTAAAATGTGGTTGTCGCGTTCAATTGTAATCTCATTTTCAACTCTTGTGGTTAATAGTTGAAAAAAATAGATTGCAAGTGAAATAAATAAACTATAGTCAAAAAGGTCATTTTCAACTATAATTGTAAGTTGGAAATGTAGTAAAAAAAGAGGGTTTTCTACTAGTGGGAACGACTTTTAAATATTTTAGCAATGAAAGACTCAATGGTGGGCTAGGGAAGAATTCTTCATAGGTGGAAAAAAAAATTGTCCTCTACCTTTGAGGCAACCAATCTCCACTACTAGAATTCCTAGTTTTTTTATATTATAAATTTTGATGAAAAAAAATCATATTGGACAAACATAAAAAAAACCTCTCAACCATTTTGGACAAATCATTTTGAACTTGTCTATTGTGATTAAGTTATGTACTTTTTTACCACATTTAAGTTGGCATTTTTGACTAGTCATTTCGACTAGTATTTTTGATTGGTCAATATAACAATCAAATGGTTTTTTGATTGGTCAAACACCTATTTGACTACGCAAATACCATGTGGCATTTAAACGGTGGCCACCCAAGTTAAGTCACATTGCATCTAAACAATGGTCGCCTAGGTTATGCCACACGACATTTAAACATTGGCCACCAGGTTATGCCATGTGGCATTTAAACAATGGCTACTGAGTTATGCCATGTGGATAGAACCTAAACAACCTAGGTTAAACCTAAAATTAAATACCTATTCCTAAGATCTTTATATTTATGAACCTATAACTTAAGCTCTTAGGTTTAGGTCTAAAAGCCTATAATTAATGACTAGGTAAAAAAACCTAAGCTATGACATACTATTCTTAAATGTACACCACCTTGATTAAACCTACACCTAGATGAGCTAAGTAGGAAAATTTTATTTCAGTTTGAATTTGGCTTTTAAGGTTGAGCTTTTTCAATTGGTTCATCCCAAGTGGCCTTCCTTTTTAATATATTTCTTATGTTTTGGATTTTTATGATGGAATTATTTATATTGCTCATCATTTGGAAAGGATGACAAACAATATGGGACAAACTTTTGAGAGGGAGAAACATTTTCATTTCCATACAACACTAGAGCCTTTTAATTCACACAACATTATTCCTAAATAATCATGTAACATACATAAATTAAGTATATAAATGAATAAATAAGAGGTAGGTAAATATGCATGGTAATTAAATTCAAAATAAAAATTATTAATAGTTAATTTCTAGTTATTTAATTATAATCAATAATTATAACCATATTATAAATATTTGAATTGTATAAATTGTATCAAGATAATTATAATCACTACTACCAAAATGGGGTGCAATTTACTAACTTTAATCATTATGGGACCTTAAAAGTTAACAAACATCATTGCATTTTATTGATTTCACTCTAATGAAAGTTATTTCACTATAATATCACTATGTAGACATCATGATTCATTACTAATTAACATAATTAATTCTTACAATTTGTTATAATAAATAGGTTTATTTTTATGTTTTTAAAAATATTTTATATATATTACTTTATGAGATACCCTATATTATTTTAAACTACTTTAGTTATTCTAATTTATATTTTATGTTATTATAATCTATTATAAATTATTTACCCAAAAATATTATATGTTATTTTAACTTAAGATATCTTAATTATTTTATTATAAACTTTTAAATTATTTTAAATTAAATTATTCAATTAATTTTAAGCTATAAATTATGCTATTTTATTTTAAATTAACATATGTTATTTCAAGTTATACTTTAAGTTATTCAAGGTCATTCTATTTTATTATTTATTAATTATTTTATCCTAAGTATAATAATTTAAAATAATCTAAAACAAAATATACTGATTTAATATACAAATAACTTAGAATAAAAAAAAATCTACGAAAAATAATTTTAAATACCCTACAATATACTAATTACCAATAGCCTATGATATTATAACATAGAATATCAACTACAATTTATAATACAATAATCACCAATAGTTATAATATAACATATAATAACCAACAATAATTTATAATATAATAACCATTAATAACCATTAAAAAATAGCCATCAATAACCACCAATAAAATAACCACCAATGGCTTACAAAGGAATAATCACAATAACCATTAATATGATAATCACCAATAGCCATTAATAGAATATTCACCAATAACCATTAATATAATAACCATTAATAAACACCAATATTCACCGATAGAATATCCATCAATAACCATTAATAAAGTAATCATTAATAGTCATTAATATAATAACCACCACAAATCATTTATAGAATAACAACCAATAACCATGAATAAAATAGCCATTAACAGAATAGTCCCCAATAGGCATTAATAAAATATTCATCAATATGCATTAATAAAATACTCACCAATAGGCATTAACAAAATACTCACCAGTAGGCATTAATAGGATAGTCACCAATAGGCATTAATATAATAACCACCAATAGACATTAATAAAATAGTCACCAATAGCCATTAATAGAATAGTCACCAATAGCCATTAATAGAATAGTCACCAATAGCCATTAATAGAATAGTCACCAATAACCATTAATAGAATAACCACCATAACCATTACTAGAATAGGCACCAATAATCCTTAATAAAATAGCCACCAATAACCATTAATCGAGTACCCAACAATAGCCATTAATAGAATACCCAACAATAGTCATTAATAGAATACCCAAGAATAACCATTAATAAAATACCCAAGAATAGCCATTAATAGAATACCCAAGAATAACCATTAATAGAATACCCAATAATAGCCATTAATAGAACTAGTGGATGCCCGTGACCTTCGGACATTGTGAAGTCACTTGATTCCCCATCCATGTCCTGAAAATCATGTGCCAAAAAAATTCCAGGTCCTGGATCATGTGAAGCCCCATGTGTGAAATACAGGTCCCAAAATTGAGATCCCACATCCTGAAAATCACGTCCTAAAAGTTTTCAGGTTTCGGTCTTGAAAACCGCGAGTGTGAAAATCCAGGCCCCAAAGTTGAGATCCCACGTCCTCAAAACCATGTCCTGAAAACCATATCCTAAAATTTCCCGGGCCCCAAAGTTGAGATCCCAAGTCTTGAAAACCATGTCCTGAAAACCATGTCTTTCAAAACTTTCCCATGTTTTTTTGGGTCTTGGAAACCCGGAGTGCAAACTCTAAGTCTCCAAAAACTAAGGATCCCACGTCCTGAAAATCATGTCCAAAAAATTTCTAGGTTTGGGTCTTGGAAACCCACACCGTGTACGTCCCAAAATTGAAATCTCACGTCTTGAAAATCATGTCCTTAAAAATTCCATGTCTAGGTTTTGGTGAACCCCCCCCCCTAGTGCAAGCAAACTCCAGGTGGCCAAAAACTGAGACAATTAAATACGCCCTATTCAGTGTGTTCAAATGAGTTATTTTTGGGGAACAGGCAATGACTGGAAGAATCTTCCAGCCACTGCCCACACAGAGAGACACTGTTGCTTTAATATATAAGATACCCACCAATAGCCATTAATAGAATACCCAACAATAGCCATTAATAGAATACCCAACAATAACCATTAATAGAATACCCAACAATAGCCATTAATAGAATACCCACAATAACCATTAATAGAATACCCAAGAATAGCCATTAATAGAATACTCACAATAACCATTAATAGAATACCCAACAATAGCCATTAATAGAATAGTCACAATAGCCATTAATAAAATAACCACAATAACCATTAATAAAATAGTCACAATAGCCATTAATAGAATAACCATTGGTAGTCATTAATAAAATGGTCACCAACATCAATAGAATAACCACCAATAACCACCAATAGAACAACTACTAATGGCCATTAATAAAATAATCATTAATAATTATTAATAAAATAACCATTAAAAACCATCAATAATTATAAATAGATAGGTACCAATAGGCATTCATAACCACCAATAGCACTAATAAAAGAACAACCAATAGTCATATATTAAAATTTCTTACGATTACCAAAAATAATCTAGGGTGAAATAATTTATAATAAACAAAAATAACTTAAGGTGAAATAACTTATAATTACCTATAATTACCAATAATAACATAAGATGAAACAACCTTCAATAGCCAAAAGTAACTTATAATAGTTGTAAGTAATCTAAACTAAAATAATTTACAATAGCCAAAAAAACTTACAATAGTTGAAAATAGTCGAAAATGAAATAAGCTAAAATAACAAAAAATAATTTAGAATAACCAAAAGTAGCCGCTTACGGTGAAATAATTTAAATTAATGAAAAATATTCATATAATAATTGAAAGTAACTTAACATAGGTAGTATCATAACATGACATAAAAATAATCCATTTATTAAACTTTTTTTTCTCAAAAGAATGGTATTTGAAATGTTATTCAATAATGATATTCAAAAAAAAATTGTTCAAACAATTTTAAGCTTTCAAAAGGAAATAAATGTAATTACGTATGTTATTGAATTAAAAAAAAAGTAAAGTCAAATCATTTCATTTGAACAAAATTGCAATAAGATATGAATTTTCAAAGTTTATATTTTTGTAATGTTTAAAATTAAGTATTTCATAATTAGATTGTAATGTAACATATTATCACAACAAGTGAGGTGACTTGATGGTAAGGGTGTTTGCTTTCATTCCAAAGATTAAAGGATTAAACCTCATGGGTGGTGTTGTGTGTGCTCAACAATGGTATGTTGATTGAATTTTTTTTTATCGAATTCTTAGAATAGGTGCTTAAATTGATTATGTGGCCTACCTACCTACCTATTCAAAGGTTAGGTTTTTAACTTAAAGTAGGTATTAACATGTGTCAATACATATTATTAAGTTTTTATAATCATGAAATTATCAACAATATCATATGTCAAATAATTAAAATTTAATTGATTTCCATATTGGTTAATTAATTAACTAGCAAGTGAATGATTTGGTAAATTTATATTTCACTTGAAAATAACATTGTTTCACTAGCTACTAATGAAACAAATCATTGTTTGTAACAACTAATCCCCATTCATTAAGGGGTTAAATAATTTCAATAGGTAAAAATGTACAAATTTATTCAAAATCTAATGAAACCCAGAGTGAATTAAGATGCATTTTCTAGTAATAAATGTATTATATTGTTCATTGATAACTATAACCAAATCATAACCAATATTTACAAATTTGACATAATTCATTATATATTATCAACAATGTATTTGTAATAATTAATATTTAACTATTTAATTACACATTCATTAATGTATTTTAAGTAAATAACTAGTTCACCAACTAATAATTTATCATATGTATATAAATGGCCTACCCTAACTTATATAACTAGGTTACCTATAGGCTAAAATATAGGTAAATAGGTGGAATATGGCTAGGGTATCTATAAATATGTACACTTACATATAAGTTACTTGTATTTAAGTTATTTAACCACATACTTACATTACATAAGTTAAATAAATGGTTAATTTAACCTAGGAAACATTAATTTTGGAAACTAATGATTGATAAAATTAATAATGCCTAAACCAACCACAATTAAAGTAATTATGGCAAATGGCATGATTATTAAACTAATAATGGCTAAACTAACCAAAAAATTAAAAAAATGATGATAAAAATAACCATGAAAATAATTATGGTGCAATTAATCATATATAATAATTAATAATTAAATATGTAACAACTAAATTATTGTTAAATAATTATGTTAGATATGGTTAAATTAACATTAATAAAATAAATCTGGTGAACCTAATATTGAATAAAGTAAATAAGGCCAAGCTAATTAATGAATAAATGTTTTATGGCTTAACCAACCATGGCCAAACTATAAATGGTTAAAACTAACCATACAGCTAAACTAGCGATAGGTAAAATAAATATGGCCAAACTAGCCAATGAATAAATATTTTATGGTTACACCAACCATGGTTAAATTATAAATGGCTAAACTAACTAATGAATAAACATTTAATGTGTAAAAAAACCATGCATAAATTAATTATGACTAAAGTAAAGATGAATGAAATAATTATGGTTAAAATTAAAATGTTTTAAATAATTATGGAAATTTTAATCATGGCTAATTTTTAAATGGTTAAATTAACTATGAATAAATAAAATTAGCTAAAATAATTTACTATGGTTAAATTTTGTATTTAATAAAGTATTTTATGGCAAAACCAATTATTGCAAAAATTAATTATGGCTAAAATAAACATGAATGAAATAATTATGGCTAGAATCAAAATGGTTAAAATAATTATGGCATAATTAACCATGGTTAAATTAAATAATGAATAAATATTTTATGGCAAAACCAACCATGATTAAATTAGCAATAGTTTTAAATTATTTGTGGTATTAGGGTTAAATAATATGTTAAAATAAATTTAGCTAATTTAGTTATGCTTGTAGTAACCATGGTTAAATTCATTATGGAAAAACCAACAATGGCCCAACTAATAATAGTTAAATTAATTATGCTAAACTAATTATGATGGTTAAAATTAATAGGGCTAAACCAATTATTGATAAATTGACCATGGTTAGATTGGTTATGGTTAGTTTTGATTTTAATTGGTTTCTCCATGGGTAGTTGAACCATAATTAATTTCAATATAACTAATTTAACCATAGTTAAATAAACCATTTATATAATTAGTTTAACCATAATTAATTGGGTTATGATTCATTTAGTTATGATTAATTTACTTTTACATTTTCCAATATTTTTGTTAACTGGTCAAACATAGTGAAAATGTTACATGTAATCCCAAAATACCCAACTAATATTGGAATTTGTAATTGACCCTTTTGACTAGGCCATTTGAAATTTTGACTGTGCCTACTTAGTTAGTCCTATTGATTGAGTATAGTAGGTGGCCTTATTGACTAAAGCGCTTGCAAATTTGATTAGATTGGATGGTCTTATTGACTAGGCCACTAACCAATTTGATTAAGTGGTATTTTTAAGTTCAATTTGATTAGATGTCCGATTTGATCAATTGTCAAATTGGTCACTATAATCAAATTGATTAATCAAAAGATATTCATTGTCATTCAAGCCCTTGGTAAAAAAGACCCATCCAATCAACTTGGTTCATTTGAAAAAATAGGAATTTTAGTAGTGTTATGTGTCAAGTAACATAATGTTAATTATCAAGGCTTGACCAAAAACTCACATTAAATACTTGAAATTGTGAAGGTTAAACTTACTCACAATCAAAATCAAGTCTGGACTTCATTTTAACAAGAACATCCGAATCATTATTTGCCTCCTCCGTAGCATCAATTTGCTCGTTAAAAACATCCAACAATTATTGCAAAAGCTCAAAATAAACATCCTAATCCAACTCAAGCAAAAGAACATGTCTTCTAAGATTTTGACATGTTTTCAAGTACTTACCTGCTTCAAGGATAACCTTTTAATGAGATTTGCAATACAAAATGAGAGAGACAAAAAAGAACAAAGAAAGAAATGAAATTGGACAAAGTTGAACACAAAGGGGAATTGAAAGCGACCTATGGAAGCATTGATGTCCATCACTAGATTCCCAAAAAACAACAAGGCAAGGAGAAGTAATTGGAAAATGTCAAGGGGATCTCATGTCTAGCTTTAGAAGACAAGCCACTACTCAACAATGTTATAGTATCTTCAATGGTCCAATTAAAGAATGCATCATCATCTTGAATGCCTTTTTGTCGCATATCCTTTGAAAAAGGAAAACTCCCATTCTTGTGCATAAGGAGAAGAACCCTACTCATGATAGTTTGCGAAATATAGTATAAAAGTTATGTTAGTATTGAGCTCATGTGGACATAAGATGCGTGCCTTGGAGTTTCAAAAAAAGTTTACCTTTTTATTGGGGAATTTGATATTTGTGCGGTGCATATTATTGACGACAACAAACTGCAAGTGAGTTTTGAAATTATATTCTCCAAGTAGGACTTGATGTTTCTCAAAACCCAAAAGTTGTCATCGTAAAAAAAAAAGATGGATCCATTCTTTGCAATATACTTGTCTGCAAATCTGAAAATGGAGACAATGTAATTATCAACTTTTACATTCCACTTGGGAATACTTGAAACATGGTCCAACACATGCACAACATGCAAATTTCCTGGGACTTCAACAATGATGAGGTTCAATTTGTCCTTTGGGGATTCTTGCAATAATTCAATACAGTTTTGGTTATTGAATCCAATAGAAATAAGTAATGTGATGAAGAATAATGTCTCAAACCAATATTACCTTCTAGAAATTGTTTATATTTTGAAAGCCAAGGGACCATGCATGAGTTGAAACTTTTTTCTTAACCAAGGAAGGCTTGTCAATATTGAAAGCCTTCGGAACCAACCTCAATGTTTTGTGGTTGGTAGTGAGTATTAAGCTTCGAGGTGGTTGAAGGTGAAATCTCCCTTTTGAAGTATCAATCGACTCTTATACAAGTCTCCTTTTCTTTCGCGTGTGCAACGATGGCTTAGTAACATGACCCTTCTTACTATTGAAAGCTTCAAGAAAGTGTTCTTCTTGAGTAGCACAATTTTAAAAAAATCCAAGAACTTAGAAAACTTAGCATTTACATCTTGTTCAAGTTTTTCAATGTTAGTTAGAATTTATGTGGCCCTTGGAGTGCTTGAAACTTTGATGTCCTTCTTTTTTTTCTTCTTCTTATTAATATCCTCCTTCTTGTTTCCTTGAGAGGATTCAAGCTTCTATAAACATCCTAGATCAAATTTCTTTCGTTCTGACTTTTCTAAGATGGGACTGTAGTAAAAAAGATAATCAAGGTACCAACCACAATAAGGTAGAAAGGAGCCCTAATTTTTGACAAGCTTTGTTTTTTACATAGTGTTGTTAGACTTTGGATTACACCAAATACTAAAGAATCCATGCATTTCCTAAATGGCATTTGATGGAAACAACACATGGAAAAAATACATATGAAACTCAATTAATAAATTAGGCAGAAAATGACTTTTGACATCAACCATTGAGAATAAATTGGGAAATGTTTAGTTGGTGCCAATTGAGCTCTAATCCAAGTATATTGGATATGTTGAAGGTTCATGAGACCCATAGAGGGCACCAATGGATCGTAATCGGCATGATGGAACCCCTTTCAAAAAGTAGTGAACTTGCTTAATTTATTTTAATTGGCATCGATTGAATTCTAGTAGAAGCGATTAGATCCTTTTTGAAACCTTAATCAACACCAACTAATTATTAATAAAAAGATAATGTTATCCAAAATAATATAACATCAATAATTGCTATTAGTTGGCATTAATTTAGTCTTGATTGAGTTATTTTGAATCATAAAGGAGTTATTTATAGCCATATATGGCTCCAAAATATCTGAAGCAATAAATGTGAAGAACAAAACCCTATAGCAAGCCTCAACAATGGAATGACTCAATGCAAATTATTGATGAGTTCATAAGAATTTTCACCTGTAAAACACATGTTTCAATGCTTCCTTTGTTCCAGTTTGAAACTCCCACATCTTTCCTCGTGTGATAATAGAAGGAAATTGTCTCATCTTGTACATATAATGAAAAAAAACCTTTTATGTGAGGTTATACCAAGTCTTTTGTGTCTTGGCCTTGCATTTATTGAATTATTGGTCTAAAATGACATCTTTAAATTATTGTAAAGGTATCATTCCAATACTTTGGATCATAAAAAACTCATGGACTAGAGATGGCTTTACATGGTCCAATTCAATGGACCTACATTGCCACAATGAGGAACAAAAATCAATGTTATATTCAAATCTTCAACGTGAGAAATAAATCATTACTAGAAAACTTGGTACTTTTTTACTGGAAAATCTAGAAAAAACAATACCCAATTTGAATAGGCGTAAAAATACCACACAATCATTTTGGACAAGTTGATCTTGACACATTAGTAAAAATCAATCAAAATGTAACCACTCCATTTACGACTATGTACGACTTGTAGTTGTTTCCGACTAGATTTGGGAATATTTGTAACTACAAGACCAAATTTCAACTATTTTGGTCATTCTCACAACTATGATGCAACTATTAGAAATTTCATCCTATTGGTTGGATCGATTTTACATTTATTTTCATCCATTAATAGGTTTATATGTCTCATTAGGTGTAATAGTCACCAAATTAGTTGCATCCTAAATGTAATCTACAATGACATAGGGGTGTATTTTAATGTATGTACTAAAATTATATATATATATATATATATATATATATATATAATATGCATATGTATGCATATTGTTCATATAATGAATCTCAAAATTTATATTTGAATTTTGAATTTTTTATTCAAATCAAAAAATTTGAACAATTGAAATAATAATTTTTTATTTGAATATGATTTTATAAATTCAAAAAGGCTTATTTGATCTAAAAATTGATATTTGAATCATAAATTAACGTTTTCAAATCCAAATTTTAGTATTTCAATTCAGAAAATCATTAATTCTAAAAATGGAAATTTATATTTTGAATAGTTTTATATGAATATGAAAATTTATTTTTCAACTCTGAAAAAGTTTCATTTAAATTTTAAATAATCATTTGATTTGAACCTGAAATTTCAATTCCAAATTATTATTTTGGATTCTCAAAATTAATACTTATAGTCTGAAAATTATTAATTGAGTCTAAAAATGGACACTTCAATTTTGAATATTATTATTAGAATATAAAAATTGACCTTTGAATTCTAGAAATTGTTATTTAAGTTCAGAGAAATTATTTGATTTAAAAATTTGATATTTGAATTCTAAAGTTTAAAATTTAAATTTTATGAAATTATTTGACTTGAAAATTGAAATTTGAATTCCAAATTATTATTTTGGATTCTCGAAATTAATATTTCAATTCAGAATTCTCTTAATTGAGCCTGAAAATGGACATTTTAACTTATTTGCATATGAAAATTAATGTTTCAATTCAGAAATTTTTTATTTAACTTCAAAAAATTTACTTGATTTAAAAATTGATATTTGAATTCTAAATTACTATTTATAAATCTTGAATCTATATTTTAATTCAAAAAAATATTGATTGAATTTTAAGGGTTTTTTCTGCTAGTATTATCCATAATAAATTACTTTTATGAATTATTATAAATGATTATGCTTATTAAATCTAAGTTACATTAAATCATTATTTTTATAACATAAATTTGTATATTTTCAGATTTATATTCTTATATTAGAAGAAATTAATTAATGTAATTGATGTGACATTAATTTAAAATTGTTGCAATTACTTCATATAAAAATTAATTAGTATGTGCATAATTATTTTTTAATTGAACATGATTATTCACACTCTATAATTTATAACTTGAAACCTGAATTAAAACTTTGGAAAAATTACATTATAGTTGAAATAATTATTTAACTGATTTTAATTTCACGAATTATTAATTTATTATTATTGTTGTTATTATTATTAATTATGTGATTAATCATGTATGGTAAATATTTTATAGTATTGTTACAGTAATTATAAAATAATGTTATGTTTAACAAATTATTGTATTTATAGTTGATTATTACCAAGAGAAAAAATTACTTGACCTATAATAATTCTTACAACAATAAATGTAATTATACGATAAGTAATGTATTAGTTGAATAATAATTTTAAAACAAATTGTGTAAGAATTTACTTTTTAATAACAATTGTTGATTCATTACTCATAATTTTAACATAAATATTTAAAATAGTTAACTTTTAAATTATAGTCATTAAATTAGTTTTATATTAACTAAATTATATACAATTTGATCAGATTTTTAGAAATAATTATTTAATCATTTATGAGTGATGTATTAATAACTTATGACTAACCATATAACTAGTTTGTTGAATATTAAGAAGTTATTGCTTTTAAGTAATTGATAATGAACAATGAATATTTGTAGAGTATAATTTATAACTTGAATATATGTAAATTTAATCATTATTAATTAAATGATTATCTAGTACTTAAATTGTTTAGAAATAAAAAAACTAAGAAAAAAAAGCATGAAGAAAGTTTTGGAATTATAATTTAGTTTGTGAGGAAGTTACAACTTCAAAATTTATCCCATATTGATTCTTCCTTAATTCTTATTTTGAAAGTTATATAAACAAGGGGGTGTGGTCATCCAATTTCACATTAAAAAATTTGTGCACATGGGATGAGCAAATCAAAAAGCTAAACCCAAAACAAAAAATCAAATTATGCGCATTTCTAAAGTACTTACCTTTCTAACCTACTTATTTACCTAACTAGGTATGTACCTAGTTTGACCTACCTTCCTAGGTCAACCTATGTACCTACTTACCTAAATACGAGTAGGTATTTAACCTAGGATGGTAGAACCTACCTACCTATTTTTTTACCTAAATAGGTAAGTTGGTATGTAGCCTAGGTTTGTAGGCACCTATTTATGTACCTACCTAAGAACCTACTAATATAATATTAATAAATTTACTATAAATTTTTTTGGTAATGCCACGTGGCATACTTACATTGGGCCACATGTCATAATATAAAATCATCTAAATATTTGAATTGAACATTTTAGATTATTTCAAAATAATAATAATACTAATTTAAACAATCAAATATTAAAACATGTGCCAACGCATCATTTGCCTTCAATTGTGACCAAATAGTTGCATCTTAGTCGCATGTGACAATACGTATACAATGGAGTCAAAGGATGAAATGTATTTGTTGAGTTTTTTTTTTTTATATAATACCCTTTGTCATTTGCAATTAATTTATCACATGCAATTTGTCCTAGGTGACTAAAGGGATTTTAGTTACAAAATGTCTCTTGTGACTAAACTTTAGTCATAAAGACTAGTTGAAAATACATCTTTTTCTTCTAGTGACATGTCTGTTTTGATTGCGGGGGTTTTTTTTACTAATAAAGTATGGACCATTTGATTAGTCATTTTGATTAATCAAATTTATGCTCGTGAATAAAACTCGTGGCAAATAGGTAGGTAGGTAGGTAGGTAGGTAGGTACGTTGTAAAAAGGCAAGTGGGCATGTAGGCAAGTAGGTCATAAAAATGCAAATAGGTAGGTAGGTAAATAGGTAGGTAGGTTGTAAAAAAGCAAATGGGCATGTAGGCAGGTAGGTCATAAAAAGGCAAATAGGTAGGTAGGTAGGTCATAAAAAGGCAAGTAGGTAGGTGGTAGCTTTACCCTACCTTACCCTATCCTACTTAATCGAACTTAGTATATTCTACTTAACCTACCCTACCTACCTTAACCCCTTAAACATGTACATAGGTTATAATGTTACGAATTGAACCTTTGACCTCCCCAATGATAAACCAAGTCTTTAACCAATGGACCACACCATCAAAAGGTGTTCAACTTTTGTGAATATTTTTATTTCACATGTTTATTTTGACATTTCACTACAAGACCATGAAGTATGAAAGTCGATAGCTTGTAAGAGATAGGCGGGTGGGTAGGTGGGTGGGTAGGTAGGTAGATAGTTAATATGTAGGTAGGTTATAAATGGGTGGATATGTAGGTAGGTACATTCAGGTAGGTGTGTGGGTGGATGGGTAGGTAGGTAGATAGGTATTTAATATGTAGGTAGGTTATAGGTGGGTGGGTAGGTAAGTAAGTAAGTAGGTAGGTAATATATCTAAGTAGGTAATATGTACATAAGTAGGTAGGTGGGTGGGTGGGTAGGTAAATATTACATCTAGGTAGTGTGTGGGTTGGTAGGTAGGCATTATATCTAGGTAGCCGGTGGGTGGGTTTGTAGGTAGGTATGTAGGATGTAAAATTGTAAATGGGAGGTAGGAGGTAGGTTTATAATAAGCATAAGATGTCCCATTTGACTACAAAACATTGGTCATTTTGATTAATGATGTCAATTTTTTATGTTAAATCTGATTAGATGTCCCATTTTACCAAAACCCATTAACCATTTTTAATAGGGTTGTTTAATTAACCTCAATGTATTGGTCTAAAAAATCACTTTAGTCAAGTTGATTGGTCAACAAAATATGTTTTGGGCCAAAATGGACATGTTTATTGGTAAAAAAAAACCAGTTGGTCAACTTGAACCATTTGAAAAACCGAGTTTTGTAGTAGTGGATGGAAATGTAGAAACAAAGCAAGCTAACTTGTTAAGTTCTGTCATTGTTGTGAGGAGCTCCACGAGGCCACTCTTGCTGTCAAACACAAAATTGTCCATCCATATGTGCCAATCCGCATCAAATGGATGAACTTTCTTTATATATGGGAACCAAACTTGAAGTTTGTGTTTCCCGTCCCAAACATGTAACATTTTTTTAGATAACAACCTAAAATCTTGGTTTCCTTTCAAAAACTCTTCAAATCTATCATTCTTTTCCTTCTAGAAAGGCCCCCATGATGACTCAACAATTGAGACAACAATCTTTTCACCCTACCAATTTGTTGCAAAAACAAATAAGACCTTCCCTTTGCTTATAAACCCATTTGAAAGGCCTACTCCATTTTTAGCACATCAATTTTTAGAGCAAGTTTGACAATGGGCATAGCAATAAGCCTGCACAAAGGAATGTTCATTCAAGATTTTTCTTTGCGATAAATCTTGCATTTTTCCAGGTGCTTGTTTGTGTTGAACTTGTTCTTGCTTTGGATCCTTTGGATTACATTATCACATGATGTTGGAATCAGCTACACAAATAATTCATAAATTTAAATAATCATATTTTCAATGAAAGCTGATGTCTTGTAACTCTTCTATTGAAAACTAGATAATTGTGTATTATTCATTAGCAAATTGATGGCATATGTAAACTAAAGAAAGTAAACCAATTGCAATGCAATATTACAAAAGAACCTAGCCATTTGAAAAAGGATGTTTTTGTAGTGTGTGTTGGTGTTAACTAACTATTCATGAAACCTTATCCAGGCACCTCTTAAACAAGAAGCACATCAACAAAAATTGATTCCTAGTTTGATGTAAATCAGCATAAGGATTTAGCTAATGGTAAACAATAATGTTTCAATCGTCAATCATCATTAACTAACTATTTGTGAAACATTTTTACTACACCTCTTTAACAAACAACATTGATTCATTTGGTTGGAAATAGTCATCAGAAGAAACCTTTGTAACGATGGGTGTGTCAGTCAGCGCCGATTAACATTTTATGCACATTCTAACCAAACTTCCTAGACATAAAATTCAATTATGATGATACCACATTATTACAAAATGTGTTTTACTTCACTTTGGGTTTCACTAAATTTTGAGTGAATTTGGACATTTTTACCTATTGAAATTATTTAACCCCCTAATGAACGGGGAATAGTTGTTACGAACAATGAACTGTTTCATTAGTATTTAGTGAAACAAGATTACTCTCAAGTGATATACAAATTTACCAAATCATTCACTTGCTAATTAATTAACTAACCAACATGGAAATCAATTAAAATTTAATTATTTAATACATAATATTATTGATAATTTCATGATTGTTTAAACCTATGATTTATTGACACATGTCACTACCTAGTTAGGTAGGCCACGTAATCAACTTAAGCACTTATTATAAAAATTCGATAAAAAAAATTTGATCAACATACCATTGTTGATCACACACAACACCACTCATGAGGTTTGATCCCTTAATCTTTGAATTGGAAGCAACACTCTTACCATCAAGCCACCCCATTTGTTGTGGTAATATGTTACATTACATTCTATTTATGAAATACTTCATTTAAACCATGTAAAAACGTAAACTTTGAAAATTCATATTTTATTGAAATTTTGTTCAAATGAAATGATTCGAGTTTACTTTTTTTTCACATTCAATAATATACATATTACATTTATTTTCTTTTGAAAGTTTAAAATCATTTGAACAAAGAAAAAGTAGAATATCATTATTCAATAACATTTCAATGACTATTATTTTGATTTTTTTTAATAAATGGATTTTTTTGTTAATATAATAATATTACCTATGTTAAGCTACTATCAATTATTATATGACTATATTTCATCCATGTAAATTATTTCACCCTATATTATGTATGGTTATTCTCAATTACTTTTGGTTTTTTTTAATTATTTTAACTTATTTCACCTTATGCTATTTTTAACTATAATAATTTTTTCTGGCTATTTTTTTTTTTACTACTATAAATTATTTCAATTTAAACTATTTATAGCTATTATAAGTTATTTTTGCTATGGAAAGCTATTTCACCTTATGTTATTATTGACAATTATAAGTTATTATAAGTTATTTCACCTTAAGTTATTCTTATTTATTATAAATTATTTCACCCTAAATTATTTTTGACAACCTTAAACAATTCTCATATATGGCTATTGGTGGTTATTAATGGCCATTAGTACCCATTTTATTGGTGGTTATTAATGCCTATTAGTGGTTATTTTATTAATAGTTATTGGTGGCTATTCTATAAATGGCCATTACTAGTTATTCTATTGGTGGCTATTTTATTAATGGCTATTGGTGGTTGTTTTATTAATGGCTATTGGTGGTTGTTTTATTAATGCCCATTGGTGGTTGTTTTATTAATGCCCATTGGTGGCTGTTCTATTAATGCCCATTAGTGGTTGTTCTATTAATGGCTATTGGTGGTTTTTTTGTTAATGCCTATTGGTGGCTATTCTATTAATGGCTATTAATGGTTATTATATTAATGGCCATTGTTGGTTATTCCATTAATGGCTATTTTGGTTATTCTATTAATGGCTATTTTGGTTATTCTATTAATGGTTATTGTGGTTATTTTATTAATGGCTATTGTGGTTATTCTATTAATGGCTATTATGGTTATTCTATTAATGGCTATTGTGGTTATTCTATTAATGGCTATTGTGGTCATTCTATTAATGGCTATTGTGGTCATTCTATTAATGGCTATTGTGATTATTCTATTGATGGCTATTGGTGGTTTTTTTGTTAATGCCTATTGGTGGCTATTATATTAATGGTTATTAATGGTTATTCTATTAATGGCTATTGGTGGTTATTTTATTAATGACTATAAATGATAATTCTATTAATGGTTATTGATGGATATTTTATTGGTGGATATTGGTGTTTATTAATGGTTATTGGTGGCTGTTATATTGGTGAATATTGTTGGATACTAATTGATATTATATTAATGGATATTGGTGGTTATTAATGGTTATTATATTAATGACTATTGGTGATTATTAATGACTATTATATTAGTGGTTATTTGTGAATATTCTATTGGTGGATATTTATGGTTATTAATGTTATAATATTAATGGTTATTGTGGTTATTTTATTAATGGTTATTGATGGCTATTTTATTAAAGGTTGTTAATGGTTATTATATCATATGTTAGTGTTGGTTATTATATGTTATATTAAAATTATTGGTGGTTGTTTTATTATAAATTATTGTTGGATATTCTGTGTTACAATATGATAGGTTATTGGTAGTTATTATATTGTAAGGTATTTAAAATTATTTTTCATAAGTTATTATTTTCTATTCAACGTTATTTTTACATTAAATCATTATATTTTATTTTAGATTTTTTAATTTACTATACTTAGGATAAAATAATTTATAATAACATAAAGTATAATGACCTTGAATATTTTAAAATATAATTGAAATGACATATATTAATTTACAATAAAATAATTAAGGTATAGTTTAAAGTTAGTTGAATAATTTAATTTATAATAACTTAAAAGCTTATAATAAATTAGTTAAGATACCTTAAGGTATAATAACATAAAATATAAGTTATAATAACTAAAGTAGTTTAAAATAATATATGGTATATTGTAAAATAACATAGATATAATATTTTTAAAATATAATTAAACCTATTTATTATATTAAATTATAATAATGAATTATGTTAACTAGTAATGAAACATGATGTCTGCATAATGATATTATAGTGAAATAACTTTCACTAGGGTGAAATCCTTAAAATGCAATGAAATTATTTCAGTTTTAAGGACCCATAATGATTTAAAAGTAAATTGCACCCCACTTTTGTAGTAGTGCCAATATATGGAAATTACCTTTGGTTGGCACCAACCGAAGTCAAATCATCATACTAAAACACATTGGCGAACAAAATGAGGAAACAAATTTGACGTGAAGGTTTAAAACCCACCTCTTGTTGAGTTGCAAATCTAGAAACCCTAGGTATAGGTGGTGTATCCATAATAAAAAGGTGTTGTAAATCGACCTAGAAAATGGAAGCATTATAAATAACACATAATATTTTCCAACAACCTTAAAACTAAGCGTTAACAATTGAGACAAAGAATTGAATTTAGATGCTTAAGAAATATCATTGCTTGAAAAGACTTATCTATAGTCTAGAACTTGTATTGTCAAATCTAGATCCTTTTCCTTGTTTGCTTCCTGTTGATCAAACTGTTGTAGATGGTGAGTTAATTTTATGTGTCATAGCCAAAATGAACCGTAAATCCTAATACATAAACCCTAAATCTTGGAACCCTAAAACCTTAAATCTTGGAACCCTAAACATTAAATCCTGGAATCTTACACCCAAAATCTTGGAACCTAAAATCCCTACATCCATGTGCCCTAAACTTTAAATCTTGGAACACTAAAATCCTAAATCTTGGAACCTTAAATCCTAGTACCTTAAATCCTACAACTCTAAACCCTAATCCTTTAACCCTAACCTTAATTGTTAAATTCTATTACCCTAAACCATAAACATTAAAAAAAACTCCCCCCAGATGTCGATATCATTAAAATTCCATGGATTTTCAAGAAATCAATCCATGTTTTGCTTGGACTTCATAGTCATTATTGATTAAGCACCCACATTGGTGTGGTTGTAATAGAAATTTGGAAAGCATTTAGAGATTGGCAGTTTGATGTTTGCACGTCTCTCTAAATGCACTCAATGACCTTAAAAAAAAACTTAAATTGGGAAGAAATCACAAAATTGGAACTACAAATCCTTAAGCTTTGTAGTGCACTTTGTAGATCACACAAGCTCAATTCAGAATTGAAAAAACCAAACTTCGTGTCCCATTCTCAAAGCTCTTACTTGGTGCTAATTAAGAACCCCGAAGTTGTGTTAGTCTTTTACATTTGATGAACACTCAATCTCGGCTTTAGATTTAAGGTTGTTTGATCTCTCCAAAACCAAGCCTAAAGAAACTTTCTTCCTTAATGAAATCAACATCCTCCCCTACTACCAAAAAGTCCCTTGAGCTTTGAGGTGCACTATGTATAACCCAACAACTCAAATGATTGTATTTTCTTTGTGAGTTCACATGCCTTGGTTCATCTTGGAAGCTTTGAGTCGACATCGATTAAGTGCCCCCAAAGTTTTTTGGTCCATGAAATCTCTTGAAAACCTAGAGGTGGTTTCAAATTTGAATTACTCTGAAAGATCAATCTAGAAAAATACGCATACAAACATGATTTCTTGGAAAAAACTACTACTTAATATAATTCCAAATTACTTCATTGAGCTCTTTGGTGCTCTAGGTAGCATGGAAGAACTCTAATATGCATGTGAAAGCTTTGAACAATAGTTTTATTTGAACACATCTAGAGTTCATGCACTGTTGTCAAGTATTCATCCAAGAACTCTTCCAAAGTCTAGAAAACAGTTTAATCTTTTTAATGTCAAAACTAAACTTGAAATTAAAAATGAAAATGGGAGAGTAACTTACCCCCTGGGTTGTGTTGGTTTAAGTTGGAGATGGCTCTGCTTGAAAATTGAAACAAGTAAATCTATGAATTTTCACAACTTTGAAAGACTATTTTGCAAGTCTATAAAACTTGGAAAATGTTCATTTCTCATGAGAAAATGGGTACTTTAAACTTACCTCCTCCTCTATCACTTCTTAATGTTGCAACCGAAGGCTTCTCTTCCTTGATTTTGCCATTTTTTTTTTAAAAAAACATTGCTTTGACCCGTCCATAGAAAAGATGTCCCTCTCCTTCTTTTAGGTCTCAACCCCACTATTATGTGTTTTTCTTTCGACATTTACATACTTTTGTATGACTTAGATCTAGTTCTATTTCAACAACTTGTACTTATAATGCCACATGTTACCACTCAAATTCAACAACCCATCGTTACCATGCATTGTGAACGATTGGAGTTTTCCAATAAACCATGATAGTTTGTTGGCATAGTTCCAACCTTTTTGTTCATGCTAACCAATTTGTAATTAGTTTTATTTCTTTTTTAAATTCAACAAAAAATTGTTAGCCATTTCTAATGTACATGCATTTTAATTTGTAATTATTAAGCATTTGTTGGAATGTAAATTGACAATGACTGGTGTTTTGGTCTTTTGGCATGAAATCAACTATCAACCCTACTAGTGCTCCTGCTGGTAATTTTTGCCATGTTACACACTTTGTGACCTCGCAACTATAAAATAATGGCAATCAAGGTTAGGCTAATAATGTTGTAATGTTTATAAGAATTGACAAACATGTTTTTAATTTTTTGCAAATTAGGCTATATAACTAAACCCTAACAATATATAGGAATTTGTGTTTGGGTGGGTTATGATTTGTTTTGCGATATCAATTTTCATTTTTCCTACACACATGTCCATGTAATTCTTACTTTATAAAAATTTGTTTATCATTTTTTTTTGTTCCATTAATGATTTGATCCCAAGAAAACATACCGTTAATGTTGACAAGTTTCTATAGAAAATAAATATATTACAATCCACAAATTTTTTGAGGCTTCTACCAATATTTTCTTAGGTTCAAATTTATTAACATCGGGTTATTAAAAATTGGGGCTTCCTAAATGGGGTCATTGTTTACAAATGGTGAGAGAATTAAGGATGTCATTGGATATGATTCATATCATGGGATTTCTCATAAGTTTCATGGTTTTTTCTTCATTTTACAACTTTGAACATATTTATTTAATTTGTGGGAAAATTGGACATATAATAATTTGGCCATGGGCAATCAATTAATTCTGGCCTAATTGGGTGCTCATATCATTTGGACTAGGATTTTCTTAATGTTTTTAAAGCCATGCAATTGATTTTCTACTTCAATAGTTTGCAATAAATGTTAAATTATGTTATTTATATTCAAGCCTTATGCTATTGCCTTGTTTGTGCTTCTTTTTTGTTCCCTATAGTCCCCTTGGAATTTTTTCCCCTTGAAATCATTTCAATGCTTTCACCAATGGGATTGCACTATTCAAATGGAAGGTGTTACTAGGACAATAGTTTAATGTGGCCATCATTTAGTTTCTGTTAATGAACACCCATCGCCATCTCTTTGGTTGTTTAATTGGCCCCACCATATTGAGTTCTTCCAAGTAGGGACATTATAATTTTCTTTTATTTTCATCATTCCAATTATTGTTCTAATTACTTTTCGCCATATCTCCAATTGGGAATCAATAACTAAGATTATCACAAGACGAATTGAAAAAAAAAGAGTATTCCAATGTTATTGTTTAGGGTTTATTAAAGCAACCCTATGGCATATTCGCTCCGAATTCCAAAAATTAGGTCTTTCCTTAAATGAACATCACCCCCAATACTTTAGTTCCATTACTGTTGTTAGGTTCATTATTTCCTTTGCACATTTATTTTTTTTTCAATGTCATATTGTGTCCAATGTTGATATTATTGTCAATAATTTCTAATGCACTGTGTAGGGTAATTTTTAGTTCTCTTTTTGCCATCAATGCTATTTTTGTGCATTGTCAATTATATCGATGAAATTTTATGTGAAAAGAAAATTCTATCTGTTTCACCAATTTAGTTCTTTATAATCCTTTCACATTCTTCCTCATGACGTGAGATAACCTTTTGTGCATTGTTGTTACTTGTCGTTTCATTTTACCAATAGTATGTTTTTGTTTTTCTACATCCTACGTTGAATTGTCTAGCTCATGTTCCTTAATTATTTCTCAATTTGAGTTCTTGATGCAATGGTGCTTTTTATTTTTTGATATTGCTATGAGATTTATCTCAATGTTCGCCTTTTCTTTTAATTTCAATGGTTACTTTCCATGTTGTAGGAAAGTCAAATCTTACCATCTTGGTCTTTAATTATAAAGTTGTCCAAGTGACCAAGAATGTCTTTTGTGCAATGTTTACATTCTAGTGGGGATCTCTATATGTTTCTAAAAATGTTTCTTATGCTTAATACAACATTGTTTTAAATTTTGGTTGTCAAGTTCCTAATATGAACTTTGAAAGGATGTTTTGGACTATCACCAATGGTAGGTATTGGATCATTGATGAACATGCATTCAACAATTCTTAAGATATTGTTATAACACCGAACATAGTTGCATCAGTGGCAAACATTGTTGCGAAAGGCGTTGTGATGAAAGAAAAGCCCAATTTAGTTTCCCACAACTTGAAGTTTTCTATTTCGATGGCAAAGTCATCATTTATCGACCTTTGTGATTCTTTTGACGAAGACAACCCTTCCCTTCTTAATGTTGTTGTCCTTGTTTATGTGAAGTTTTGAGTTGCCGAAAAGCAACCTCTACACTTGGATGTGCCACAAGTGGCTCCTTTCACCAACATTGTCGATTTGAAGGCAATGTCTCTAACTCCACATGTTTGTTATGAATTGAAGTCCCTTGACTACGGTGCCATTACAACTGAGTTTATGAATTGTTTTCCCACAAAATTCAACAATGACATATTATTTGAGTTTCCTTTTATGTGTCATCCCTTATGACATTTCGTACAATTATAAAGTATGGATAGAAAGTATGATGGTCATGTTTGGTGCAAGTTGCAAACATTAACACCAATAATTTGTTTGGATTGGACTTTTAAATGATGAGATGCCTCGGACATTTGTGTTGTTAAAATAATTATTGTCTTTTACTTCAACGTTATTATGCACAAAATGAAGTTAGTTTGAGTGGCAATTACTCTCAACTATCGATATTTGAGTTATGTTTCATGAAATCCCCGATTTATACCATTAGTTCTAAGTTCTACAACTTTTTGCCCACCTATCTACAAACTTGTAGTTGCAGAATGTGTTATGTTGTTCAAAAATTTCCAAATACTTCAAGAGGTGCAATCCACTTAAGCGCTCATTTGAATCTAATTGCAAAAGGAATGTGTAGAGAATCCTTCCAGGAGATGAAGAACATGGTTGCAAACAAGGTCTGTCACACACCAACTTCTACATCTTTGGCTATTACTTTGTTTACAAATAGGAATTTTCTTTTTTGTCATTTTTCAACAAGGATGGAGAAGGTCCTATAGGAGCTCTTCAAGGTCAAAAACTAAATCGAGTGGTGTTAAAGTTTGCTCCTTTGTGCTCTCATGGCATATGTAATCTAATTGTTTCATTAAAACATTGTCTTAATAACTCAAGCTCCTTTGACTGTATTCTCAAATTGAAGGCACTGTTTGGTTACAACTACATTCAACTTTTCCTTGTCAACAAGATGGGTAGATGATTTATTTGTTCAAGATGTCCATCGATGGAATTACGTCCAAATTTGGTCTGGTCTCGCAAATGTAACCATGTGACGATCTGCAAAATGCATGGATGATGTTCGATCAAGAAAAATGTGTTCAAGGATGGACAATCGTGGCCTATCACATTTACAACCTAATCCATTATAAAGTCATGATGATTGTAATTTATGACATGTAATCCAAAAACATGGAAGTTCAATACATTTTTTAGAGGAAGTTAAACACATTTATTGAAAAGAAAAGGTTGGGTATGCTTGTTTTCAAGGGGTTCATGGTAGATGTGCATAAACATATTAGAGTGATGTTTGCATTAACTAATTATTTTTGAATTACGTGATCAACACAAAGCCCTTTGTTATGATTACAAAAAAGCCACGTCCTTGGAGGAATCGATATGCTACCATAAAATTACAAACAAGGGCACCATTCACAAGTTCAATAATTAGCTTGACTTTTGGCACTTTCATGTGTAGCATTGGGGAGGTTCCATGTTGGATGTAAGTTCTACTAGACTATTGTGTTCAAATTTTATTTGCCATATACTGACACACCCCCAAACTCCTTGAAATACTTAAATGCGAAAGTAAAAATGAAACCAATAGAAAAAGGAATTGGGGTATGTTCCCTAACTCGCAACACTTCGGGGGTAACAAGGGCGTGTTGGAGTTTTAGGACGAGTGATAAGCGGATCAATTATTCATATGGGCATGCACAAACCAAACAACAAGTTGGTTAGTGCATAATTGAAACATTTTTGGTGCATGGACGAACCACATGCATACATGGACTCACAAGACTCACCACAACCCAGACTTGAAAGAAGCCGTCATTTGCCCCCCTTACAATATTATTTGTGATTAGCCATGGGGGCTGCATTCAAATGTCATTTTTCCTGGGTATCCTAAGTCAAAACTTTGGAAATTCTCGAAATTCAGACTCCCACAAATTTGGAAGTTTGCAACTTATTGTGTAAAACTCCAATTGAGATGAGGTCTAAAACAAAGTTGTAGTCTTGGTCTAGAACTTTCTAACAATATGTAGCACACCACCTGCACGCATGTAATTTAAAGCAATTCCCAACTTTTAGTGGTCATGAGTCAAATTGACATTTTGACTTTTGGCCCTTCTTTTGGCCATACGAATTTCAATCCAATGAGTTTTGAGCTCTCAAATCACTTTTTAAATATTCAAAAGTCCATAGGGATTCCAACTTCCAAAGTGGGAGTCCATTTGGGAGTGTGTGGGCTCATTTCCTCAGACTCTTTCGCATTCCCGGGAGTGTGAATGTGACTCCCAAGTGACATTTTTGGTTCACACCTTTCCATGCCCTTGTCTTGGTTGTGAATCTATTGCTAAGATCGTGACATCTATTCTTTTTGAATTATAACTTCATTCTTTTTTCGTTTATAGAAATTCTCTTTGGACAAAAAAATTAATATGTTGACTTGTAATTTATCTAAGACAGTCCATAACATTTAGTTGCAACAATCTAGCAATAGGGGTGCTTGCCTTTTTATTGTAACATCTAACAATTATGTGCAAACATTTAAGCAATTTTCATTGGATTATATTATGCCTTTCTATAAGGAGGTGCATCTAGGACCAATTTACATAAGAATAAATTATGTTTGCGTAAAGCCATTTAGTTTGGGGACTTAATCTGATGCGTTCCCAAGTTCCTTAATAGACTCAAATGTGAGTCTAAAGTGAAAACAACGAAAAAGTAAGGAGTTGGGGCACGTTCCCTGACTTGTAACATTTTGGGGGTAGAGGGGCGTGCTAGAGCTTCAGGATGGGACTAGGAAGAATGACAAACAATCATTCGCTCACACAAACTAGCACAACACTCGACAACAAGTTGGTTAGTGCATAGTTGGAGCACTTTTAGTGTTAGGATGAGCCACGGGCAACTCGAATTCATAAGATTCACCATGGCCCGAACTTGGGGGAAGCCACCACCTTCCCCCTTATAATATATTATGTGCCTGGCCATGGGACTGACACCCTAATGTCATTTTGTCCCAAGACTCCCAAGTTGGAGTCTCGAAATTCCCATAGTTGGGACTCCTGTGACTTTGAGGGCCCATAACTTTGCGTGTAGACCATTGATTGAGATGAGGTATATAGCAAAGTTGTAACCCTTGTTGAGATCTTTTCAACACTTTGTCACGCACCACTTGCACACAAGGAAATCGGGACGATTCTCGATTTTTAGGGGTCAAGAATCAAATTGCCAATTTGACTCCCGACCCTTCTTTTGGCTTTAATTCGTGTGTTAAGTGTCCAAATGAGTCATGTAAGACCATTTTTGACATCTACGTTCCAATTTTCTTCCAATGGTATAAATAACTCTTCAATCCAATGGGTTTTGACCCTTGTGATTACTCTTTGAAGATTTGGGAGTCCATTCGGACTTTAACTCTTGAAGTGGGAGTGTGAAGGTTCATTCCCTCACATTCTTTTGCACTCCATGGAGCATGAAATGTGAACCCCATGCTTCCTTCTTGGCTTGCACCTTTGTAAGCCCTTGCTTTGGTCGCGAGCCCAAGGCTAGGGTTGCAACATAATCTAAATTGTTGTTGTAGTTACCAAATACAATTCAAATTCTGTTCATATAACTAATATATCGCACTTGGAAGGTGAGGAAATGTTTGGATCAACCAAATGCAAGGTAGACCTCCCACCTAGGTGAGAAGTAGATTCACATCAACATGATTGGGTGAACTTCTCTCGTCCAAAAGTGGCTAATGCAATGACTCAAATCAATTAATCGTCAAATGTTGATGTGGGAGAGGCCAACAACCTTAATCCTATTATTACCCACAATGGTGCGAAAGTCCTTGAATGTTTTTGTGGAAATGGCATTTGGCAAATTGAACAATGTCCCCAAAGTCAAACAATCATTTCTCGATGTTGCAAAAAGATACTAAACATCACTTCAAAACCAAAATCATTTCAAAACAAACATATCATGGTATTCGTACTTTGTGTTATGTTGGTTATTGGTTTGCAATGCAAGGTGTATCACTTGAGCTACATAAATTTTAGATTTATTACGATGACCTTATACGTTGCCTTGGAGGGACAAGTAAGAAATATGCATTACGTAGGCTAGCCTTGCTTTCTTTATGGCTTGTGCAAAAAGGGACAAATTTCACTCAAATTGAGGTGGTGGCATTGGAGGAGGTTGGTTACTTGCTCTTGGAGAAGCCAAGATGTCCCCTTGTTAATTCGGTTGGGGACAACATATCTACACCCATGAACCAAATTCTTAGATGTGCCATTTAGAATCTTTTTGGCAATGGTACTTTCGTCCCTATTTATAAGCCATTAGATCTCAATGCTTGGCCAAAATCAAGGAATGAAAAGAAAATTCATTGTCCCAACACTTTTAAACTATCCATTCAACAAAAAAACAAGTGGGAGGCGGCAGGAACTTTTGAAGCCATGTTATTCACACCTTCAAACATTCCTCCTCTAGGATATGGATGGATTTATCGTCTCCTTTTAAGACTGCCAAAAAATTATAAGCAATATGAAGTAGCAATTAATGATTATTCAGCTTACAATTGCATGGATTATTCTTCCATGATGGCTTTGTCCTTCGGCAAGCAAAGGTTGTGGGTGCCATGTAAGCACTTGTATTACATTTTACAATATGCCATGTATTTTATGATTAAAGAACTATTCATCCATTAGCCATCCTAGAATTGGAATGAGGTTCATAGATTATTAGATCGTGCTAAAGTCTTGGAGGTAAATTAGGTTGCAATGTCATTAGATGGTTGTTAAATAAACTTGTTATGGGTTTTGTTCTTTTGGGATTTATTTTATTGCATAAATGAAAATATTTTTCACCATGATGTGTGTAGTGCATTATTCATTAATTTCTCAAGCATTTTCCCATTCCATCATTATGTGGACTTCCTACCCATGACTTCCTATTCGACTTGGCTTAACTTACACAAGTTATTGTTTCACCTTTTTATATTGTAATGTAGCTCCTTCAAGTTTCACCTTTCACACCTTTTTTTGTGGATGAAATTGGACATGAAAATTATGTGAAGATGGTAATTTTCATTCATCATAATTGTTTTGGAAATACTTTCATCCATACATTCAACTAGTCAGAAGTTTCATCCAAACAATTTGTTTACTTCCAATTATCATCCAAAAATTCATTCATGTTCCACGTTCATCCAAATATTTCATCATTTTGGTAACCTTCATCCATGTATATGTGGTTTTCATTTGACATAACTATTTTGGAATTAGTCCCATCCATACATTGTAACTTGTCGAGTTTTTCTTCCAAATAATTTGTCAACTTGTAATTATCCATCCAAAAAGTTCATTGATGTTCAATTTTCATCCAAACTTTTCATCCATTTGTGGACTTTCATGCATGTGCATGTGGAAATTATTTTCCACATCATTCCTACATGGCAAAGGGATATTCTAAGAATATTTTGTCCCCATCATTAAAATATTCCAAAAATATCCATTCCTACCCACATGCTCATGGTCACATTCATGTGCTTGCTTTGTAGTGTCATTGTTTATTTACTTAGTTTAGCCTACCAACCTATCTACTTATATGTTTACCTACTTATTTAGCCTAGGTTACCTACTTATTTAACATAATTTATTTACTTATTAATTAATTGATGATGAATTAATTGTAATTATTTTAATTAATTGATAACTAATAGTTCATACTTAATATTTTCATTATTTATCTTATTGGTTCAAAATTACCTACTTGTTAATGTTTTAGTCATTTATTTGTTTTTAAGTTAAAAATTATGAATGAAAATTTGTAAAAAGAAACTTGGTTAATTACTTATTATTTCAATAATTTATTTTCTATTTATGAATTCATAATTCAGAATTAAATGAACTAGTTAATTGATTATTATAAAATTATTAATTAGTAATCAAATACTTAATTAAATAATTAATTAGTTATTTATCTATTTAGTTATGTACTTTACAAAATTAAACAAGATGACAAAACATATAAGATAAACTTTTTAATTGTAACTTCAATTTTTATCCCATATGTTTTATCCTCCACTGCCATCTTAAGAATTATATAATGAAAAAGCTTTTTCATACACTTTCACACTAAAAAGTATGTGTCAATTTGGATGAACCAATAAAATAGGCTTGACTTTCAAAGGTTAAACTTGTAATAAAATAATATTTAAAAACCTAACATACTTCCTAGCCTAGGCCTACTCAATTACCTACTTAACCTGACCCTACCTATCTAGTGTAGGTAAATAGGGAGAGACTAAGTAGATAAATAAATAGGCCAACCTATTAACCTACCTAAATAGACTAGGGCTAGGTACTTATGGTACCTATAAGTTGCCACATGTATCTTTATAATTCATTAAACATTTAAACTACAAATTGCCACATGTTTCCTTGTAATTTAAAAGAAAAAAAAACCTACAAATAGCCACATGTCACCTTGTAATTCAATACAAAAAACCTACAAATAGCCATGTCCCCCCTTTTAATTTGTTAAAGACTACACCTCACTAGTTTAGGCTAAGCTTCCTTGGGCTAATAAACATGTTGCGTGTCATATTGATTTTTGTTATTAGTTATACACATGGCATAATGTAAACTCCAGCCAATTTAGTCGCATACAAATGAAACCATACATGTTGATTTTGATTTCATTTGTCATTTACAACTAAGGACGCATGTAACTTGTCCAAAATAACTAGGGGATTTTTAGTTGCACATGATGCAAGCAACTAAAAAATAGTTGCATAAGCCAATTGTAAAAATTCATTTTTCTTCTAATGTTCCTAGTCATGAAAAACATGATTTGGCATTGTGTCATCTTCTCCCCGACCTCTTCAATAACAATATCCATGCTTCCATGAACAATGTTTTGTGCTTCCATTGTCAACATGGAATTGAATCCAATGGCAAATTTTGCATGATGTTTTTCACAACAACAATTTTTTTTCCCAATAACTTCAAAAGCTTTCCCTTCAATGCCATAAAAATGTTTGCTTTTGTCTAATTGTACCCTCATCTCCTCCTCCTCTCCCTTGGAGTTTTGTCATCCATTGCCTTAAGGTTCTTGATCTAAAACCATTCTTACAAGTTTCATTAATGTTCTCAAAATGGGGAGTCACAACCACCCTTGTCTATGTCCATTGAAAATTTTCAAATAATATTTTCCAACAACAAAGGTGATTGGGATTTTTATGTACTTATTAATTATTGTTATTTAGCAACAATGATGCATCAATGATTTTTTTAATCAGTGTTTATCTTCATTTAGTCATCAAAGCATTTCATTATGATAAATGCAAGTAATCTACTATATTGCACCAATATTTTGTTTCATTCATAAATGAATGAATTTTTCTTTATATGATTCCAAATATTTAGTATATTTGTCAAAATAAGTTTCAAATTACATGTCTTTTTTCCATTTATTACAAATATTGAGGGCTTTTGAAATATCACAAAAAAATCATTAAAGTATATCATTTGTTGTCTAAGGAATACAAATCAGAGGTAAAATGATAATATTGTACATAGTATTATTAGACATGTTTGTGTCTTGACATAGTCTGAGTCCATAAAATATTATTATTTAAAAAAGTTTTAAATTTTATGTGTTACTTCAAAGGAAATATAATCAGATCTTGATATTAGATAACCAATTGATAAAAAAGATTTAGGAAATTAGTAATTATATCTATCTTAAATATGTCAAAAGTAATTACAAGGAGCTTTAGAAGGCAATTAAAGATGGTTGCACCACAACAACCTTTGCCCAATATAATATTACCACATGAACAACCACATTCACAAGTTTAGGGAATTCAACCTATTGATGTTCCCAACATTGAGTCCCAATAGCGAATGAGAATAAAGATGCCTCTTCAACAAGTCAAGATCGATGATGGGTTAGCTTCAGTTATTTAAAGGAAATTGCTAATTAAAAAGCAGGTACTTGAATTACAAAACCTTCAAATTCAAGTATTTCTCAAGAGAACTTCAAAAGAGTTCCACCTAATTACACAGCCCAATATTTCAAAACTTTTTATCATGAAGTTATCTAACCCTCAGTTGAAAGTCACCACATCACTAAACAGGAAACCATATTGTATTGTCATTTTAAAACAATTGGCAGGCTACAGATGACCCTTATGTAAAGGAAGATTGCAACAACTGCAATTCAGTTCAAAGAAGAGGACACAAATTCTGTGCAGTCCAGAACTGGGTGCAGTTCCAGTTAGTGCCCACATCGCAGTCCAGTTAACCCAGAACTGAACTGCCAACCTGTATGAGAACCAGCCCATTTACCCAACTAATCCACAAACTAGAATGAGAACCAGCCCAGGTTCCACAACCAGTCATTACTGTTAAGTTCTAATCTGGGTAGCCAGGAAAATAGATAAGTGAGCAAATTGTAAGATTTCTACTAGTGGGGATTCCTGGAGATGGATATAGAGTTGCAGATAAAATCCAGGCTTTTCTGTTGCATTCTGAGAATGAATCTTCTCTCCTAATTGGTGCCACAGGTTTCAAGCATCATGCTAATGCAAAACCAGTGTAAGCAGCAAATGAAGACCAAACCCACAACTCCAAAACTGGGCTCAACAGAAAACAACAGACCAAAGATGTTTGCAAACCTCTTCAAAACTACATATTTTGCATAACATGAGAAGTGGGCTATCTGTAAACTCTCCCACAAGCCAAGTTTTGTGGATTTTGTGTCAAAATTGGTTAGATAAAAAATCTAGCTAACTTTAAAAACAAAATCAGCAGGATGTCAACATAAGAGAGACTTGTTTACAATCCTAGTTCAACCTCTTTGGTTGATCATTTCATCATGATGTATTGCCAGCAACTAGTCCAGTGCTGCAAAGGTCAGTTGTAGCCAAGCTGTTGTCATCAGAAAGATCCTGCACAGGCTTGTGATAAGTGGGAACAAAAGCAAAACTGCCAACAATTGGGGTGATTTCTGAGCTGGAAAAATCTTTGATTGAGTCAGAAAGATTAGTGATTTTTTGGGATACATGGGGGGATTGGTAAATTTCAGTCAGGCGTTTGAAGAGAGGCCAGGCGTTGCACCACTAGTTTGAAGCTATGGTTGCGTTCCAACATGCTAACCCTTACAAACTCAGGTCCAGCTCCAAAATGGTGACCACTTCGAGTGATGATCCCCCTTGCTTTCAAGAAGGCTTGACAGTCTGGCTCCCTGTTGCATCGAAGCCATGCAAATGCTGTATACCCAAATATCAATATTCAGTTCAGTTCCAATATTTTAAAAATTGATACCCTAAGTTAAGTGAATAGACTTATCCACAAAGTCAGCCAAACCAACCAGAATGACCAGTTTCACTGAAACTGAGCATGAAATGCAAATAAGTGACAAAAAAGGTACACTGTCTTACAAGGTGGGGCTGAACTGATTTTACCACCACTGCTGGTGGCAGAAGCAATTTCATCTTGAGTTCTCAATTTGTATGGACACTGCAACATTCACTGCTGCTGTAACTCACATTATTATTTTTCAAATCATGTGCAATTAGTACTGCTGCTTCAGTACTTCATCCTCACTTTTTGATAAGTTTATTCATTTGCTCCCCAAGGACTTCCAAGTTTTGCTCATAGCAATGATAAGAACTGGTTCAACTTACCAACCTAAGTACCTGAACCTGTATCAAGAGGTTTCTTTTGTGGTATGGGTCCTGGTTCTAGCTAGTTCCATGCTCTGATTCTTGTATCAGTCCCACCAAAAGGGTGTTTGGTTAGTCATAAGAACCTGAACCTCAGGTTTAATCCTCCAAACCAGAGAGCCTGCCATAGCTGCTCCAAACCTCTTTGTGTTTGAACAAACCCTTCAAAATCCAACCTTGGGACCTGTTGGATCAGGATAATCACCATACCTGGAGTGGGGGTGTGGTTTTCGCCAAAAAACGTGCAATGATCTGGTGAGAAATCCAAAAGACTGAAAGTTGTTGAGGAGGCGACAGCTGCACGCAACTGGTTCCATCTGTAGCTCATGATGGAATGTCCATAGTGGAACAGCAGGTCCTGGTTGTCAATGTGGTGGGAATCTGTGAGTAGAAGAGGCAGCAGTGGCTTCTTTTTTGCAGACTCTTGAAGCCTGCTTCTTCCAGCGTTGTTATATCCCAGGATGACTGCTCTCAGGATTTGTACTGCCCTCATCTGTGAATCCTGAGAAACCCCAATTGTATTCAGCTCCACAAACTTCACCATCTTCTTTGCCACAAGTGCATCCTTGACTATAGCCCATCTGCATACAAAACCACACCACTCATGTCACAAGGCAAAAGTGCTAAAGACACTCAAATCCAGAAATTCAGCAACAATCAATTACTGAGAGCACAGTTGAGATGCCACTTGATGAACCACTGGAATAGAGGAGTCCAGGTTATAGAAGAAGATAAAATTCTGAAAGGAAAGATCAAAGAAGAAGAGCTTTGAATCCATGAAAAAACACTCACAGGCATGATTTTGCCAGAACAAATTATGGAGCCAAGTCTTTGGAACACAAGAGGAAGACAGTGTATTGAGGAGAAAAGCCCTTTCGCAGGTGAAATGCAGCAGCTTGGATGGTGGCATGATTTTGTCAGAGCCATCTATGTATGATCCATGGAGGAGCACAAGTTTGGAACACAAGAGAGAAAGATAACTACAATAAAATTGTGGAGACATTATCCAATCCATACATACCCAATGCGAGTACCAGCATGGCCAGTGCATTTGGAGACTGTAAAGAGCATGAGATCATGGTCAGCTGGAGCAGTGATGGGCGTGTAGTGTGGCCAGTAGTATGCCAAGTCGTGGATCACAGGACCTGTGCCATTCACAACAGCATGCTGAATTCTGCCGTCTGGATTGTTGGGTGAAGTCACAAGCTCTATGTATGCTTCTTCGTTGCCTGATCTCTGCTTGAACGTTGTGGCATCCCCAGCCCAGCGAAACAAAGCTGACCTCAAATAGTCTGTCACCACGGGATACGACTGCAAACACACACACACGCCCCCAACATACATAGCAACAGAAGGTGAGTGAGACAAGTTTCGCCAACAAGAAGATGGTGTTGTTTATTTGTGGTGTAATCTGTTGCTTTCCTTCCGCAGAGCAGTTTCGAATTGCTGAACTACTAGGATGGATGACTGGTCCGTATGAAGGAGGTTGACGGTTTAAAGCAAGCGCTTAGTGAGCTGCCGTCCGCATCACACAGGCGGACAGCAGATATACGTTGTTGCAGATGTGGTCTTTTGTGGAGACAAAATTCAACGTGTTGAGAGTGATAGAGTTGTTCATGATCCCTGGCTGCGCTGCTGAAACTACAGTAAAGACGTTGAAGAGGCCTGCTTACAGAGTAAAAGGGAGCTGCAGAAACGACACTGATGGGTTTTGTTTGTTCCCCTGGCGAGCTCAGAGCGTACAACGCTGCTTGATACAGCTGTGTCGAGCCAGTGCCCACCACAATGTGGCGGCCTTCAGTGATGGCATTCCCTACAATTGCGTGCAATGCTCTGATTTGCACTTCCAGCTCATGCTCCATGAACCACACCTGCTGGCTGTGCGCAAAGTAGCTCATTCTTTGCCACCCCGGGATCACGGTAGTGCTGCTTTCGCCATTGGCCAGCCAGTAAGCCTCGTACATTGTTGGGTCACCACTGCAAAATTCACCAACGCCCGGGCTCTTTCTCTCCTCAGAAACAGATCGCCAAACTCCTCACAACAACAACCAATAAAATAGCTTGAAAACAACAAGCTGCAACCTCAGCAGCACAAAATCCGCAAAATTCAGCTGCTGCAACAGGAAAAAAACATAGCAAGCAGCCACTCACTGGTCCAGGTCGATGATGCATTCGGAAACAGCTTGAGAGCAATCAGAACCTCCATAGCATGCGTGACACTTGCATGCTGCACTAGCGGGCCTGCTTGCATCAGCCTGCTGCTGGCTGGTAATCAAGTGCCCGTGACCAGAGCATGGAAGAGACTTCGGTAATTCTTCAAGACCTTGTTTGCCCGCTGCATACAGCTGCTCAGGACTTGAGGAGATATCAATATGTACAAAGTTCTGCTCATTGGGTTGTTTTTTCTGGAAGAGCAAGACCGAGAAAAGGAGAATGTTCAAAGCCATCATGCAGGTTAGCAAGAGATTCTGGGATTGCTCTGATTTCTGGCACCCGCTACCACCCGCATGAGCAACATGAGCTGGGAGCTGGGAGCTGGGCAAGGAAGCGGCCACCAGGTGCTTTCGCTTCTCACGCTCAGGTTTTAACATCTCTTCTGACGCCATCAGCCGCTGCTGCTGTCCATTTCGTCTTACCTCGCTATTACATTCCTGCATATTTTCGGCTTTCACTGCCATATTTCTCTTGGGGGAGGAAGCATCAGCTGGGGAGCGGCACCGTAGACCAAAAAAAGAACCAAATTTCCCTTAACGAGCTACCTACTCAAGCTCCATTTCTTTCTCCAGAGCTTATAGAGGGTGGTAATGAGAAGAATGAGGGTACAAGGAAGCTGGAACTTTAACAAAGCGCTACACACAACTTTCTTAGTTCTTTTTAGTGTTTGAGGAGAAATACTGCTGCAAAACAACAACGACAATAGTGCAAACTCTTGTCTACTTTTGTGCTGTTAAAATTCACAACAAAAACGAAAACAACAACAGCAAGAACAACCGCAGTTATCCTCAATCTAGGTCACAGCTAGCCTTGCCAAAATCCACGATATCCATAAACGTTTCTAGAAAAACAACCTGAAAGCAAGCAAACAGCAGATAGACAGGCTTCGCTACCACCATGGCTTTGCCACCTTCCATGGCAAGTTCCAACCGGCCACTCCATAAAGTTCCCAAAAATTCGAACCCTCGTAACTTCACACACAGTAAAGCAAGCAGGGTAAGAACACCTATCAGCGAACACACGCCGGTGTCCGATCGGAGCAAGAGTTCAATGCAACCCGGTTATACTGGCTAGCATGCATTTCGCACCCCATGATCAAACATGTTGTGTGAAATATTTACGTTTGGTTGTTTTATAACTTCTGCCTAGGGAGATTGTTTTGTGTTTGGCCATTATGGGGAAAATTTCAAACCATTTCACATTTAAGATTTGTTTGATAATGGGGTGATGTATCGTTGGACTGCAATATTTAAGGTTTTTGGTACAAACAATCTTCTAAATGCACAAATAGCATTTCAAATTTCAATGTAAAACAACATTTTCTCATGAAAACACAAAAACATAATGACCCTAAAAGCATGTAGCTTCCCCCTTGCAAACACATTGGATTCCCACCAAAGCATGCATTTGAATCATTAGTTCAATTAAAAATATTTAATGTTACATGAACTTAAATCATCTCTTACCATTTTCAAGATCCCTTGTAATTGTTTTAAAAATGTTAGAACATTTAGATGAGTTTCAATTTTTTTGAAACTTTTATGTTTTAAAGTTAAAGTGTTGAAAGAATGTGTAAAAAAAAGAAAAAGAAATCTATAATTAGGAAAAGGCGAAGGATATGTCAATGTAGGAGTTAGTTCATAAGGTTGTGAAGTATAATGTAGTAACCTATATTAGCCTACACAAACATCAATTGCATAAATTAAAAAATATTATGTAAATCAATTCTACTAGGAGAAATATAGTAAATATTTGCATTATTGTTGGATACAAGAACATGCAATCCCATGAATAGTAAGGATTTAGGTAGATATGGTTCAAATATTTTTTTGCATATCACAACCAATCAAAATTTGAAACACACACCTAGATGGCCTACACATCAACCATAAATGTCAATTTAATGTGGAATGATTGCACAAAGATTTGTTTGATATTTTTTTCTAGTGATGCATTGAAAAGTCATGCACTTTTTAATTATCTATACACTTTTTTTTAAAGTCTTGGAATTTTTATAGGAGGTTAAACTTCATACCTTTTATAGGTTTTAATCGAACATCATCAAGTTGTTGAAAATTAGAGCTAGAAGGTAAAGGGCTACCATGATATTTAATATACCTCATAAGAAATGATTTGGATTGTAAAAACCAACAATAGTAGATAAGGAAAACATTCCACTTGTAAAAGTAGCACAAATAGAAGCAACACAAGTAAAGAAATTGGAAAAAACAAATAGGGTTCTTGCCCTAACCTAACAAGGAAGATGGACCATCAAAATTTTGGAAGAAGCAATGGAAAGAGGTCAAGCTTCTTTAAGAAAAGCAAGCAAATTTTGGCACATACCCATCACCTTTCTTTTAAATCACTTGAATGACAAGGCAAAGTCAAAAAAGGTAGGCTCACAAGATGTGTTAATAGATGAAGAAGATAAAACATTCGTGGCTTGGGTTTTGGGTATGCAAGATTTGGAACTTTAAATTACTTCATGATAGTTGAAGACAAAGGATGGTAAAACTTACTCAAACTAAACTTACCCCCTTCAAAGATGATTGCTTAGACATACTAATGGTATTAGTTTAAGTGTTGACATCTAAAGTTCAACACTTAACTTGGAATAGGATTTGAAATCTATATAAGGCACAAGGTTTGACATGTTAATCATGTAGTAGCTTTTACCAAAATTTGTAAACATTCTACATCAAACACAAGTAAAAAATTGACCACATTTGGAATTCAAATGAAATAGGGATTTAAGTAATGTGATAGTTTCGGGCAAGGGTCTTGGCAAGAAGGGGTTCACATCAAGTTTATAATATTAGTTTTAGATTTGGTTGCCATTATATTGTCTTGTGAATGTAACAAGGGGTTCCTTGCCTAGATTTTATATACTTATGGGTGAAAAGGATTAAAAAGGATTACATTAAATACTACAAACAAGGTCACACATGGCAATGCAAACAAAAGCATGGATGACAACTTTCATATTCAAGGAATTCTTTTCATTTTTTAGTAAGTCAATTTCTAGAAAGCATATTTCCATCAAATCAATATGTACTAATGTTAGATGGGCATGGTTCACATGTTACATATGGAAGCCACAAAACAAGCACAACAACTTGGGTTGGATATGGTCACCTTACCTTCTTACACTTCCCATGTGTTATAGCCCTTAAATGTGAGTTGTTTCAAGTCTTTCAAATAGATTTTCAAAAAATAGATAAACAATGCCATGGTTAAAAACAATCATTTGGAACCAAACAAATGCAAACTTGTTGGTTGGGTGGACAACGTTATAGATCAAACATTGTCCCCAAAAAACATCGTGAATGAATTTATAGAATACAAATTTGACCATTCAATCCCAAGGCCATGTGGATCATAAGACAAGACCAAAAGATGCATACAAAATAGAACCTATTGACATTTCATGTGAAAACAATGGTTTTTTCTTAATGGAATTACTGATGAACTTGTTAACAATGGGGGGAAGATGGAGCTACCACATAATTAATGAAAACAACAATTATTCAAGATGATGCATGAACAAAATTTCAATATGTTGACCAAAAGTTGATTTTTTTTAAACAATGTGGAAATGTCATTGAGTCCATGTATTTCTTAGAAAAGAAACTAAACCTATGGAACTTGTTAGTTGACTTAGATGGACCTAGTCCCAGTTACGAAGTCCATATTTATAGGAATGGAATTCAAGTTCCTTTGTATTTGGCCAATATATTGTTCTTATCACATTTACATGCAAGGAAAACAAAAGGAAAATAACCATTAATAGGTTATAACCAATCACACATAATCACATCTAATGAGTATTTATAAACTTTACAACAAAAAATTCTTGGACAAGGAGGCAACATAAATAACTAAGGGGAAAAAACAAGAAAAAAGAATATGAGAAGCTTAAACAAATTGTTGCTTCATTCACTATGGTTGAAATAACAACTCAAAGGCTAGTAGAAAAATGTGCTAGAACAAATTTTAACAATGTTTGATCTAACAATGTTTGATCTACAATTGTAATAAAAAAAATGAAAATGCAAATTCCATAAAAATTTTGTTGCAAGTTTCAAAGCCCACATTCTAGGGCTTAGACAAATCAATCTTGGGTTTACATTTGAAGTTTAAAAAGTAATTAGGGCAATAGCAATTGCCTAACAAAAATCTAGGGGTTGTTACATCAAGGTTGCAACATACCATTAATTTTTTAGAAAATGAAGTTGGGGGAAAGGTGGGGGTTCCAAGATTAGGAAGAACATGACAACACACATAAAATAAGAATAAATTATGATGCAAAAAAAAACAAAACAACTATCAACAACATGAAGATGATAAGGAAGAGGCAACAATTAAAATGAGGTGGTAATCAACAACACAAGCCAATGATTAGGAATAAACAAGGATCACAACAACAAAAAGGTGATAAAAAAGAGATGGCAATCATCGATAACAAAAAATGATGATGAGGAAAAGGTCCATTCTAACAAAAAAAAAACAATCAAAAGGAGGTGATGATTGCCAACATATCAACTCGATCAAGAAAGGGTGGTGATTAACAACATAAAATGATGATTAAGAAGAAACATCTGTCACTAATAAAAGAGGATAATCAAGAAAAAAACATTGATGACAACAAGAAAGGACCATTAGCAAACATCCATCGCCAACAAAAAAAAGACAATAAAAAAGATGTGTCAATCACTAATGGAAAACAACAATCATGGGGAAGCAATGATCAACAATGGAAAATGATGATTAAAAAAAAAACTCGGAAGGAAATATTGATCACCAAAACAAAAAAAATAAAATCTAGAAGAAACAATGATTGCTAACAAAATAAGATAATCATGAAAATGCACTAATCATCAACAAAAAAAGGAGGATCACAAATAGGTATGAATCACCCCAAAAAAATGACGATTAGGAGGAGGTGGGGATCACCAATAAAAAAGGTGATCTCAAGAAGAGGCATTAGTAATCACCAATAAAAAAGGACAATATGAAAAGTTGATTATCAACAATGAAAGACAATGATTAAGAGGAGGCAACAGACACCACCAAAATGTGACAATTAAGAAGAGGTGATGATCACCAACATAAAATGATAATAAAAAGGAAACAAGGATCGATAACAAAAGATGATGATCAAGAGGATCAAGATAATCACCAACAAAAGAGGAAGATTAAAAAGAAATAACAATTATCAATAAAAGACGGATATTGAGAGGAGGTGTACATCACCAACAAAAACAACAATTAAGAAGAGGTGCCCATCACCGATAAAAGGCAAAGATGAAGAAGAAGCATTAATTGACAAAAGAAAAGAACAATCAAGAGGTTAGGTGATCAACAATAGAAAATTACAAAAAAAAAAAAGAATGGTCGATAATAGAAAACAATAATTAGGAAGATGTGGCCACCGTTAAAAAAAAGAGGATGATCAAGAGGGGTGATAATCAACAACAATAGATGACAATCAAGAGGAAGCATAATTAATTTATAAAAATTACTATTAGGAAGAAAATGTGATCAACAACAAAATATGACAATCAAGAGGAAATGATGATCAATGATAATAGATGACAATTAGGGGGAGGCAAAGATCACCAATAAAAACTAAGATGAGGAGGAAGTTATGATCAACAACAAAAGATGACAATCATGAAACAACAATCGATAATAATAAATGGTGATGAAAAGGTGAGGAGATCACTTAGAAGGTGATGACAAAGAAAACCAACATGCGTGCGCACCACTAATGGTGCAAATAGACCAAGAAGAGAACGAAAACAACTAAACTTTCCCTAAACATCTTAACATGAGCACACCACCAAACCTTGAAGATCGTGCAAAAAATGTGGCATAAACTTTAAGGTTACACAAACAACACATTGCCCATAATCATAGATCTCATTACACATTTTTGTGGTGAGGATAAATGTTTTTACATAAAATTCACATTTCTCACATGCATCCATTTTTGTGAAGGGTTTATTGTTGTCTACTTGTCAAATTTTGAATGTTCATTAAAAGGGAACAACATGTTTGTTCATAGGGACAATGTGTTTAAGAAATTTTTAAACCAATGGACCCCATTCTTTTCGGGAGGGATAAATTTCATGTCTTATACCAAATCAAATTATTCAAACAACTATGGATGTGCTCAAAGATGAAACACAAGTTCTTTTTAAACCTCATAGGCAAAAAAAACCATTCCTAATGTGCAATTTATCTTGAAGTCCTTATGTGTTTGGTGACCAACCGAGCTACCCTCACATTTGATCATCATGGTTTTGCCCCTTTACATGGCAAAATCTAACTATCAACAAGTCAGAGTAGGAATTGTTCTATCAAGTTCCCAAAACCTTGAACTCTCATAAATTCACGTAGAATAAAATGTAATAAATGCCTGATCATGTCTTTGCTTTTGAAACAAACAAACAAGAACTAAAATAGGAATGTTCTCATCAAGTTCCCAAAAACAAAAACTCATAATTCACACACAATAATATTGTGGTTCATATTAATTAATTGGCGGAGGTGGGGCTCAAGGTACAATTTTATTTTGTAATATATTGATTGATTGGCTCAAAAGGGAAAAAATCGTTTTTGAAATCAAAAATTTGAACAATCATTTTTTACTAATTCCATTCCACTTTGAAGTGGGAGTGATTTGAAACAAAAGATTTATTATCACCAAGACTATACATGTGCAATGGTCCCCCTTTGGCCCATCCATAGAGGTGAGAGGAAGACAACATTTGCCAAAACATATGATGTAAAAAAGAGGTAGTCTTGGGAACATGTTGAGAAATATAGCAAAGAACATGGGGAACAAATTGGAGCATGATGAGAACCCATTGGGAACCTGATGAGAATACTTTGAGAATGAGGGAAAATGAAAAAAAACTTACCCCCACCCCCTACCCCAACCCGAAAGGAATAAAATCAGGGCACCTTGAGCCCACGCAGAGCTCCCCACTCTAAACCCATGCAATTTCTCTTCCCCAAACTGTTCGTCGCCATTTTTGGCCTAGGGTAGTGGCAAGGGCAGAATTATGGGGACATAGTGAGTAACACCTGATGAACACTCCTCAAAATAAAAATGTGGGACCAAATGAGAACTACATCTGTTCCATAGTCCCTGCCATACACTAACAAGCAAACCTAAGTGAAATTAAAATATGTATGGAATAATATGCTGTAAAATCTCAACAACATTAACCAGCAAATTAGGGGTTGAAATGACGGAACAACAATAATGAAGAGGCACCCAAGAGCGAAGCCCAATTTACCCAATATAGCTGAAATTTAACACATAACAATTTACCTCCCCTCACCCACCCCCCCCCCCACCCCAAAGCCAAAAACCCCCAAAAATGAAAAAAAAACAGCTTCCAACGGTGATAAAAGTAAAGCTGCTGATCTGGAGCACACACAAAATTACAAACTCTATCAGAAAACCAGTTTACAACCCAAATCGTTTAGATTACCCAAACTTAGTACCCTTCCTTAGCTACCTTCAAAGCTGGCGAATGCACATATTACCTTGCTTCTCTCAAATGGAGCCATGAAAAATGGGGTGGACAAGCCAAATATGGAATGGTGACTAGAGGCTAGAAGCTACATGCAAGCGCGCCATTACTACACGCAACACAGTGGTGAGAGATAAGTTTTTTTACCTTATTAATTTAAGCGTGTGGTAGTACATATGTGGTGGTGTATGTATTGGTGCAGCATTAAAAAAGAGATGATCTCCAATGGCCGGAAATAAAGCCTCCAGTTGGATTTTGCCATTAAGTTACCACTTGTCATCATTGACTTCTCATAACAACATTTATACTTGTATAGTTTCTTTAGTACTTATAATTTCGGTGGCCGTTGGAAAGTACCAAACATCAAACTGCGGTCCTTTTTTGTGTTATCAGTTAACTTTACTCCATTTGGAGGAGTACATGAAAGTTACTGAAGCAGCCACTATTATTTTTTGGGTAATTTAACACATGCTTTAAATAGTACTTATTATGTGCTGTGTGTTGTGATCATTTGTGTCTTCATTTTCTTTTCTCGATTGTCTCTTGTTTCTGTTTTGCCTTTGTAGTGTTGTGGGACCTCAGGACTCCGGCCACCCTACGCCAAGTAGGTGCCCATAAAGGCAAGTAACGTATATTTAAAGGAGGAGATTTCAGATAGTGCAAACTAGGGACCAGGGGAATCTACCACATATAATGGTACCTGCACCTCTTGAGTGAGGTCTCTGAACGGCTATATTTAAGACTGAGAAATGTTAAATTTAATTTACCTAAGCATCAGTCTAGGTTCTGGTTCACTCCAAGGTCCCTAGTTGGCGCCCCAAGGTGAAAACAAATTTAACATTTCCCCGGGTTGAATATAGCTTACTTAGAGGCCTCAATCAAGAAGGAGCAGGTACGGTTCGAGGTGCTAGTTTGGCCTCAGTGAACCAGCAGTGCAGTGGTACCAGTGTTTTTTATTTGGCGAAATTTTGCTCAAATGCGAAAAATAAAAATTTTAAGGGAATAATTTGTCACAGATGTTTTGAAAATTTGAAAAAAATCGCCAAACAAGTAGAGGTTTTGAGCTGGTTTCGTCAGATTTAGAAGCCCTCTTCCTGCAGGTCACCAAATAAAACTACGAATATAAATTGTTTTTATTGCCTTGCCTGTTATGTTACCATTTAATGCTAAATCTTTCTTGGGATGCTAGCTAATGGTGTTACATGAGAAAATTGAAGAAAACAATCACTGAGTGGTACAGTACCACGGTTAAAACTCCCCTTACATGTTTATTTATTCTCCTTTTGAAAATTATAAATATTTGGTCTCTAGTAGTAAATCACTGCTCAAAGTCCACATTTAAGGTTTCCCAGGTTTGAATCTAACCATTTGAGAGGCTTCACTCAAGAAGGCGAAGGTATCATTGTAGGTGTTGGTTCAACGTGGCCATGTGTGAGTAATATTCACATTGGAGGATTATGACTGTGCTTACTAAGTTATTAGTTCTGTGCCTAGTAAGTTATTAGTTTTGTGTGTCTCACGTGTGTTTGCGGTGGAGTGAGGCACACACTAAACAGTGGCAATGAATTAAATATAGTGTGTGGTCTGTGACATGTTCTAATAGTCAGGGTTGTGGACCTAATTATCCAAACGTGGTTGTTTACCAGGCCCTCCTTGGTTAACCAAACCTGGTTGTACCCCCCATCCCTCGAAGCCCAGGCCGTTTCTTTCGACTTGCTTGCCACAACCTAGCCTTACCCCATCTCCCCCACAAACAATTTTTCTCTCATTTGTCTACTGTTCCAAATCCATGTCCCTGAGTCCCAAGGATCACCTTCTCCTTGGGGCTAGATCATCACCCCCACAAGCCCACCTTCTCCCTAGCCCCATCTCTCTAGGGAACATTCCCTGAGTCCCAAGCATCACCTTCTCCTTGGGGCTAGATCATCACCCCCGCAAGCCCACCTTCTCCTTAGCACTATCTCTCTAGGGAACAGTCCCTGGGCCCACCTTCTCCCTGGCCCTATTTCCTCCCTAGGGAATCGCCCCAAGCCCACTTCCACTTCGGTCATTGTCCATCCCTAGGGTCTCAACTTGTCTTTGGTCCATATTATCTCCTCAGCCCCATCTCCTTCCTCAGCCCATATTTCTCCCCAAGGAACATTTTCTCCAGCCCACATCCTTTTCCCAACTTCATCCTTTCACCGGGCCTACCTTCTCCCAAAGGAACATTTTATCCCATGCCCATCTTCCAAGTGTCACATCTTTTCCCCCATGAACGTCTTCTCTTCATCCCACATCCTTTCCCCAACACTATCCCCTCTATAGGCCCACCTTTTCCCCAAGGAACATCTTCTCCCCAATGTGCATCCCGTCCCCAGCCCCATCTTTTCCTAAACCACTATGCATCCTTAGGGACACATTTTCTTTTTGGGGAACCCCATAATGTTTTCAAAGTTATCAATGTTTTCAAAGCATGATGTTTCCATGAAGTGTTCATAAAACCTAACTCAGATTGCACATTCGATTGTTTGACAACCAATGAGTTCTTCAGAGGAAAAAATATCCATCCTTTTTTGGAGAATAAAATCAAAGTTTGTGAAATGACAACATTTGATCTCATTATTACTTATACAAAGTCGACAACAACATCAAAAAAAATTAACTTCATGGACAAAAGGAATTTGCACCTTTCAAGCAAAGCGCATTCTCTTTTAATTATTTCCATTTATATTTGTTGTATTTTAGTCATATCACAATCCAAATGGAAGTTCTCCCATTTTTCTTTTTCCATGTTGCACATTCCTAGTTCAATTTTGTTTGGTGTTGTTACAAGAATGATGAATTCTAAAGTTAATGTTATATTTGTGAAGTTCTCTGGTCAAGTTGATGCACCAAGTGGAAACTATGCATGTTTCTACATTGAATTGCATCACTTTCCCTAGGGTCACTTTAACTACTACATCCACTAGGTGACGAAGTAAACAAGTGGGCATGGCTTTCATAGATATTGTTTGTACACAGTTTAGAGTACTTGATTTTCTAGATGGTGAATGTAATCAACTTGGAAAGAAACATAATTTGTTCAAAAAAAAGTTACGTCATTTCCTTTTGGTTCATTCTAGGCACTTAGAATCAATTATTGTCTCACAATGTTGGCATACCATTGTGCATTTGGGCTTGAGAATGAATAAATGAAAAATCCGCAATAGTGGATCGGCTAGGAAACCAATCGAAAGCATTGACCAAGAAACCAACCCCAAGAAGAACAAACAAATGCACAACAAATGCATCATGACTGGTTATCAATTTGCTTTTAGGGTTGGGCAAAGTTGTGTTGCACTTGACCTTGGACTTCTACACTATTATTGCATGGGACATATTGTTGAAAACTAGGGTGTTCCCTATAATGGCCATCAAACCACAATGTTTAAAGGTACATGCTTAAAATATATGCCATGATTGGGGCAAAGGCATGCCATGAAAGATTAGATCATGAACAATGTTAGGTTTGGTGTATCCACCACACAAATCATGGTGAAGCGTGAATAACACTCTGCTTTGATGAAAATCGCACCAAAGATTCATGGATTGGTAATCATTTTGTCCTCCCACATGACACTCACAACGTTTATGGATTTGTATGTTATTTTGGAGTATAAATGCCACAAAGACATCACAACTAGTGTTAGGCTCTAAGCAGATGCAAATCCCAAAAACATTTTTTCTTCTAGTAAGAACCATTTGGTTCAAAATCATCTAGCCTCAAATCTATTCTTAACATCTAGACTTTGTACCAAAAAAACTAATGGTGGATCTAGGGCATGAAAAGGCTATTGCTTGTGATGCAACTTTTGGAATAAATGGTAAGAAGGTGTTATTGCCAATTTTCCCTCAATGTTTCATCTTTTTAAAATCAACATGGTCTTCCTAACCAATTAACTTTTTGTTTATTACAATTCCTGCTATATTCGCTCATGGTTTTCAACAAGTGGCAAAATGGAATTCTTGTGGCGTGGATTATATCCATTTGGAACAAGAATGTGAACTTTCAGCAATGGTTGACAACATTGAAGGCCAAACTCCAACATGATTTTCTTGAATGGAATCGTAATGCATTTATTTTCAACCACACTAATGTAGAAAAAAGCACAATCAAGTAAGTATAATTCTTACATATCCTTGTGATGATTATGGATAGGGGTGGATGCCCCTCCCTAGAGAAGGCAATATATATGTACTAAAATGAATTCCCTCTAAGAAAGGTATTCCAAATATTCATGTGCCAATGTGCCTGAAATTCTTCAAGGATATAGTTTACCACCATCTTTTATTGGGGGGGGGGGGGGGTGTTAAATTCTTGGAAATCCAATTTGAGGAAGAAGTTTCTAGGGACAAATTTCCCAAGGAGCATGGATTAGGTAAATTCAATTTGGCGAAAAATGTAGATTTTCTAAGGAAATTAATGGCAAGGTTCAATTTGGTTGAGTATTTATGGATGGTCTTAGAAAAAATAATACCTAATCATCTTCATGTGCAGGGTGTGTTTTCCACATTTGATCATGTTCTTCTACCTTTGGCATGTTCATCGAACTTAACTAAAGCATTTTTTCAAGAAAATTATTGACCTCGTGGTTTGTTCACATGTTTTCACTAAAATGGGGGATGTCATGTACTTAAAAGAGGTTGGAGTACATTTGGGAACATGTTTAACACAAGTTGAAGTTAAAAGAGAGGCCTTGAATAAACTTTGTTAATTCCACACCAAGTATCCATTAGTTAAACCATTTTTTATTCCAGTGATGCATACTAAGTGTCAAAAGTCAACATGTGGTGCACAAGTGCGAGTTTTATATGTTATGCCAACCAAGACATTAATGCAACTATAAAGGCTTATCACGGGAACTTGAAGGAAAAGTTGAAAAACATGAAGTGTAGGTTGGAAGGCCAAACATATTAAATAATTGATTCATCAAATACTTTCCAACATGGTCACTCACTACTAGTACATGGGCATGTGAAAATGGGGAGGGTTCCTTTGCATTCAATGCATAAAATAATATTTTTCCAACGCATGGTGGTTGGCACAAGATATCTTGCATTTGCACATCTATCTCGCCATGTTTGAAAGCACAAAACCAACAATTATGCAATCCTAGTCACACAAGGATGTACAATATAGAATCAAGAATCCTTACTTCAAGTGGGCGGTTTGTGATTGCTCATGGGCACAAAAAGGCAACCTATGCAAATATTAAATTATTATGCTTATGAAGATGAGGCTTAACATTCCACTCGAGACTATTGTTTCAGCGTGCGATTCATAGTTTCGGATAGTGGCATGTGGTCTTACTACATTGCAAGGCATTCCTTCTCCTAAGCCCACACCAAAAGCAATTGGGGATTTAGTATCCCCTATGCCATCCAAAGCATCACAAAGTCCAATCATATACACACCATTGGCTCCTTTGACCTTTATGCGATTTGTCCTTGGTGACATCTTGAAAATTATTGACATTTTATTTAATGTTGTGGGAGATAATGACTACGTTTAATCTGAAACTTTGGCATAGTTCAAACACATCCATGCGAAGATGGAAATACTAAAGTCTTGGTTAGAGGTTGGCATGTGCCACCCCTTCAACAAGTCTCTCATTGTTGTCATGAATGGAAGTTCCCTTAACCTAAAATGGAAGCTTGACTTTGTTGATGGCATGAAATCAAAACAATGCAGCCCCACACCTCCTAGCCAATTGTTAAGGGGTAGGATGATTACATGATTTGGATGAACATGGCATTTAGGATAATGATTGTTCATGGAGCATTGTAGTTTTGAATTTTGAATTCTTGTTGGTTTTGAAATCATGATGATGTGACTTGCGATTATCCAAAGAGGGAAGATCTAGGGAATAGGATAAGTTTTTTAAACACACAATTTTGGAATAATAAGTGGAGCTATAAGTATTTGTAGTAGAAACCCATATGTTTTGTTTTGGTATACCACATATTATGTTTCATTTTATGATTTTTAAAACAAAACATGGGATTTTGGTATAATTTTGATTCATGTTCATAAGTAATACAAATAAGCATAGACTTTTACAATGAATTATATGTTTATATTATTGTGTGAATTTTGAATAGTATCATAACATTATAAAGGAATTATAGTATTATTTCTAGAGTTTTTACAATGTATTTTGAAGTGCAAATTTTGATTATATGAAATAACCATGAATATGGTGTTTTAATGAATGGAAGTGTCAAGTGTGTTGGAAAACAAGGCAAAATTAATGAATGTATGCATGTGAAGTGCAAATTTGTTGTTATAATAATGTGAAATAATTATGCAAGAATTAAATTTCACTTCTATTATTTGGAGATCACCTTTTAAGGAATTGTTTTCTATTTTTTTACATCAATGAAAAGGTTTTTTACAAATTTTATTGTTATATTATAGATGAGAATATTCAAACGAGTAATGTTTTTTTTAATTCAAAATATAAAGGGGTATGTTAACAAAATTAAAGGTATAAGTGATTGATGCCATAAAGAGTGCATGGTGATCTATAGACTCTAAAGATGAATGATTGTCAAATCAAATGAATTGGATGGTGACCCGGTATTTACAACAACAATTGGACTTGGAGGAAAATTAGTAAATCATTGAAAAACAAACAAAATAAAATCTTGAAAATGGAGAGGAATATGAAGGGCTTACAAAAACCCCACATCATAATCTAATGTTGGACAAACAAGTTTTGATAATAGAGAAAAGACATGTAGGGCATACATTGTTTCTACCACAAAAGGTAGTACAATGTGAAGCATGGACTAAAAGTCTTCAAAGAAGGCACAATTACAAACAATGATCTCCATAAAGAAAGATGCAATCAACTACTCACCCAAATGAGTGGGTGCAGTATACTTCTCAGCCATAATATGTGGTTCAAAGTTGAAGAGATCAAGAAAGAGTAGGGACTTCTATAATACATGATCAACCATAGGAAATCCCAAGTCCAAGGTCGGTGATTAACCAAGGAAGGGATGTTATAAGAGTATACAACCCATGTTTCTGTATCACTTTGCATCTTTAGATTATTATGAACCGATGGAATACTGGGAAGTGGAAGAAAACACCAATATCAATGTGATTGAAGAGATTAAGGAAAATTACTTATGATCATTTGAATATGCAGAAACACATGTGAATGTGTTGGACAAAGTACCACAATCATACTCACATCAAGGGAATTGAGAATTGGATCAAACAAAATACACACCCAAAACACAAGATCATGAATATGTGGATTCGGAAGTATTCATATTATTTTCAAGGGCCTATACATTTTGCGAGGAAGAAAGACATGCAATCATGGATTGTCCTTTTATGTCTTATCACATCAAAACATTTATTGATAGACATATGGAGTTACAAATCGTGGAAGAACATTAATGGATCAACCACACGAAGATGAACTAGGAATTCATGTAATCTGAAATAAATTGAGAGGCATGGAGTTGGGAAGCCAACTGGGATCACATAGTTGACAGATTCATTCATCTATTCAGATCGAGAGCAAATAATAAAAAGTGTATTCACATCCACATTTTGCACCACAAAATATATCAATGGGTAACCACTAAATGGAACATTGTTGACCTCAAATCAACATAACTTCACCAATAGTGTCAAAAGCAACAATTGTTGAAACCTAAAAACAACTTGCTGGAGTAGGAATTACTCAATCATTTGATGCAGGTATAACAACCACAAGAGTGGAAATGGTTGTTGTGCCCACCATGGATGTTTTTAGAAGGGGAATACTAATTGGATGTACAACAAAATTGGGTAGTAAATAGGGTGGAATTTCGATAGGAAGGAAATTGAATGGGAGTTCAAGATTACCAACAACTACTACTAGAGTTGTTGGGATACCTCAAATGGTGTTTACCAATCTAATAGTGACTACTCGTGTGAATAGGACTGCAAATCAACCACTGACAAGTTCAATGGCTATTGGAGGGTACATAAATGTTAATGCAACAAATTGAAAAAAAGGATATCAAAAACCATATGCTATAATTGCACCAATTCTTAATCACAAAGATTGCCATTATGTTAGGCCAAACAAGGTAGCTCTTAAGTATCTTAATTTTGAAAAAGATGTTGATCCAAACACTCATGTCAAAGTGTTCAATTCTACAATGAAAACAAATGTACAAGTTTTAGGAAGAGTATATCACTAATGCATTTAACTATACGTTAAAAGATACAACATTAAACTAGTGTCATAATTACATGTCAAAATTCCCTAATTGTATTTTTTTCAAATTTATGCATGAATTTTGCAAATGTCATCAAAAGATTAGAATGATGAGCAAATATACATGGAGCCAAAAAACATGAAGCAAGAGGAGATTAAAAAGGAGGAGTTTTATTATAAATGGATTTAAAAATTGGCTCATGGTTTACAAATACCAACCACAAACAATTTTCTAGCTATTATGTTTAGAGCAAGTTTGTAATCATACTTCATAATTACAATTGTAAGGATGACGCAATCAATAATATAACAACATGAGGAGGCAGCACCAATGTGATGAAGGCATGACTATTGTAGAAGCTAAGGAATGCACTTTTAGTACCAAATAGGCAGCACCAATGAAAACACTGAATAATACAAGGAAGAATAACAAACATTACACAAATTGTGGGATGACGAATCACAATGTGGGGATATGCAAAAAGAAGAAAGAATAGATCACGGTGGCAACCACAGGAGCAACGCAACCAAATCAAAAACCATATAATACATCTTTGTATACATGCCACATCTATAGAATGGACATAAAATGATAGATTGTCCAAAGTTTACTAAGAAGCAAAAAATGTTTCATTGGAAATTTATGGCAATAATAGAAGTTCAACCTATTGTTGAAGCACAAACAACCATTGTAGGTCTATAGTGAATGTGGTGGATGTTAATGTTACCACAAGTAAAATAACTAAACAACATGTGTTCAAGGATAGAAAGCTACAGAAAGCAAACAGTGATATTATTTAAAAGAAAGAAGAGCGATTGAAAAAGTCAATGGTGGAGAAAATTCAATGGATTTCGAAAACACAAACCCAAATAGAAGGGCCATCCGCATCCATGGAAGGATGGAGCACAACCTAGCTGAGTATGTTAAATACTATTCATGTGGACGCACATAAATCATAGGAAGTAATAAATTCATTAAAAATTTTTATCATAGTAGATTTATTTTTTTAGATATGGGTAAACATACGCTAGAAACAAGTATTACTTTGAACTTGGGATAGTTGCTTAAAATAGATCCTAAGTTAAAGAATTATCTTTAATAGAAGTTAAAATCGGATAAAACTCTGAATTTAAATAGAGAAGCCATAAAGAAACAAGTTGGTTTTCAATACTAAAAATAGGGACATTTGCTATAACAAGATATAATCATATGGCAATTATCCAAATACAATTGGGAAGAATACAATAGAAGATGTGTTGTTGGATGGAAGTTATAGAGTTCATATTATCGTAGAATAATTGAAATTAAGGTTGGGGCTTCCAAAGCCTAAATCTACACCATATAATTTGAGGATGGAAGATCAAACAACCACAAAACCAATGTGGTTGATAAAAGATCTAAAGATATATGTTCATGACATTCCTTACATAACTACGTTTACTGTACTTCATAATAGTGTGGTAGATTCTATGTATTCCATGTTGTTGGGGAGACAATGGTTGAGGTATGCTAAAGTGGCGCACGATTAGGGAAGTAACATTGTTACCATACATAGTAGAGGAACAATTACAATCACCAAATGTTTGGGAGGTGAAGTAAGAGGACCAAAAGTGTTACTATGCTACGATTATCAAAATGGCATCTTAAATGAAGAAGATATCATCTTTGTTATATAGTTAAAATTGTTCTCCATAGGAACAATCAATTTACCTTAGATGATTCAATATGCGAAAACCACCTATGTAGAAATCATGGATACAAATGTAAAGACTAGTATTTTAGAATAGGGATCTAAAGTACAAAACACACAAATAAGGTATTTGGCAATAGATATGAACCAGAAGTAGCTCTAGAAAATAAATTGTATTTATAGATGTATTACAAACATCAACCAAGGAATGTGGCAATGGATGAAACTCTAGCAAAAGTCAAAGCAAAATAATTATAGATAGTTGGATGGACATTAACTAAAGATTGATAATTTATGAAACTCAATCTAAGAACCAATGAAAAACCATAGATGGTGAAAATCAATGCATAGTTGGAAATAGGTAAGGTGTTGGAATAGAACAACTGTTTAAATAATTCAAAAATGTTTTTGCACGGACATATAAAGATTTAAAAGAGATTCCACCAACTCGCATAACACATAATTGAATTGGACATGATTATACCATCAGCAAATCAAGCCAAGTATAGATTAAATCCAAACTATGCTACAACAGTCAAACAAGATATAGATGAGTTGTTATCAATTATATTTATTCAATTTGTAGAAAAAGCTACATGGTTGTCACCCATAGTAGTCGTACACAAGAAAAATGGCAAGTTGAAAATCTATATAATTTTTAGAGAACTAAATGTAGCCACAAAGAAAGATCCATACCCATTACCTTTTACAAATGAAATGTTAAACACTATAGTAGGGTATGAGGCATATTATTTCTAAAATGGATATTCAAGATATATCATCAAATTTTTATAGCTCCAATGGATAGATACAAAATTGCATTTGTTATGGGCTTTTATATGGACGTTAATGCCATTTGGAATAAAAAGTGGACCTCTAACATATCAAAAAGCCGTTACCAAAACATTCAAAGATTATTTCGACAATTTTATGAAGATATTTTTAGATGATTTTATAGTGTATAGTGACATGGAGAGTCATCTATAGAAGCTCAAATTATGTTTCCAAAAGTGCATAGAATATGGCATCAGTCTAAATACCAACAAATGTGCATTTATGGTATTTTTAGGAATTATATTGGGTTTTATTATTTCTAAAAAAAGGAAATTACCAAATCTAAATAAAATAAAAACAATGGTAAACATGCCACCACCTAAGAATCCCCAACAAATTCAAGTATTCAATGGGATGGCACAAATTTACAAATGTTTTATTAAAAACTTTACTATTATTATGGCACATGTCACTAAACTAACTAAAAATATAAAGACTTTTCTTTGGATAAAAGAATGTTAGAAGGCCTTGAAATTGATTAAAAAAAAGTATATTGAAGCATTGATATTGATATCACCAAATTGGCAAGTGGAGTTTCATGTTCATATAGATGCATCCTTGTTTACTATGCGGGCCATGGTGGCTCAAAATGTAACATGGAAGAATGATCAACCAATAATGTATGTTTCTAGGCTTTTGAATAGAGTAAAACATGATTATAACACAACAAAAGATTAGGCATTAGTAATGGTTTTTGTTTTGCACAAGTTCAGACATTATTTGTTGGGCAATAAGTTTGTCTTTCATGTAAATCATATGGCATTGGTTTATTTGATCAACAAATCACATGTTTCAAGGAGAATAATTAAATGGTTGTTATTATTCTTAGGATATGACTTCATAATAGTGTATAAACTATGCAAAACTCATGTCATTGCGGATGCATTGTCAAGATTACTAGATATTACAGAACCCACAAGTGTGCATGATCAAACCGCAAATGCAACTTTATTTTACACATTGCTTGAATGGTTGAAGGTTGTGAAAGAATTTTTGAGAACAAAAAAAATTGAAAGCATGTTATTGATACAAACAGAAGTAAAGATTGGTCAAGAAAGTATAACCTTTCACATTGAAGAATGGTGAATTGTACAAAATGGGCTAAGACATGGGGTATAGAATAGACTACAATGATGTTTGACAACTACAGAAGACATAGATGGTGATGAAAAGCTGCATGAAAGACCATTAATAAGGCATTTTGCGATTGAAATAACATGGAGAAAAATATTGGATGCTAGATATTGGTGGCCAACTATGTACAAAGATGTGCATGATTACTACATATCTTGTGATGCATGTCAAAGAACAAGAGGATTGGCAACTCAAAGTCTTGCAAATCTAGTGACAAGTCTTCCAGATGAACCATTTATGAAATGGGGATTTGATTTTGTGCGGCCAATTAAACCAGTAGGAAAATATACATGAAACAAATATATTCTTGTAACCACATATTATGTTACCAAGTGGGTGGAAACAAAAACATTGAGAACTAATATTGTAGCAATCACAACAAATTTTTTGTATGAGTGCATACAATATGAGTGTTTGGATGTCCTTTGATTATAGTCATAGATTAGGGAGTTCATTTCATTAATGATGCCCTAAAGTATTTGGTAGATTTTTTTTGTTGAAACATGTGAGTTCTACAACCCATTATCCTCAAGGAATGGGCAAGTTAAGTCCACTAATAAGGTACTTGGGACATTTTTAATCAAGTTAATTAGTGAAAATAGAATAAATTGGGATGAACATTTATCTATAATGTTATTTTCATACATAGATGCATACAAAGTAACAACATGGTATACTCTATCAATTAATGTATGGATTACATCCATTGATGCTCGCTAAGTACATAGTGCTAGTTACCAATGGAAATGAAAGAGATAGTACTTTAGTGAAAATTTTAACTATAAAAAATATACAGCTGGAAAAGTTGAAGGAAGTTATAATGCAAGCTATAAAAACTACAAAAATTTAACAATGGAATAAAGCATTATGGAGTCAACAAAAAAATCCAAAAAAATAGTTCAATTTTGGTGATTATGTTTTGTGGTTTCCAAAGGCAATAGGTCACATCTAAGGAAGTTTGCTAGGAAATGGTTTGGACCTTACATAATACAATATGTGTTACCAAATAACATTGTGTTCTTGGTGATAATTGAAAAGTTTGAAACTAACCCTGTGATAAAATGTGAATAAGGTCAAACCTTACAAGTACATGGAATTTGAAGTTCAAAAACAAGAACAATAGATGCTAGTATATTTGGAACAAAGTGCAAGTGGAGTTTATGTAGAGATTTATAGTTCGAAGGAGGAAGATAAAGATTATGAAATACAAAAACCATAGATGCAAAGTACAAAAGATGAAAAATAGATGGAAGATATTGTGGTCAACACAATATTGATTTTTGATCTACAAATGACTAACAAGTATGTGAATAATGATTACAAACATGAGCGATTTGGGATATAAAGATTTGAAGATGAATTATCATGGATTTCGGCTAAATCAATAGAAGTATTTGCCTAATCATCAAGCGTATTCACATAATCATAAAATTTGTTGGCATTATTAACAGAAAAATCGATACAATTAATAGATGTATTGTCACAATTAGTAGACGAGTTGACATAATTAGTAAATAAAATGGGTACAATCAACAAAAAGTGTATAGGATAAACAAGGTGGAATCTATATAGCTAATGTAGGGAGATTACAAATGTGGAATAATCAAAAGATGAAATTTATAGAGTTCATTCATAATGACGACACTAAGTGTTACATGGCAATATAAAGGACACAAACTTGTAAAAATGGGTTGTATTAATTTTGAAGATCATGTGTTAAGTAAAAGATGATGGGCAAGTAAAAAAAAGAATGCAATATGCAAGACATTCAAGGATGAAAAGAATGGGGTAATCATCGAAAACAATTTACGTTTGTGGTTGGAAATTGTGTGTGCTTTCGAAGCTTTAGAATTCACAGTAGCATGAGTGCAAAGAATGTGATTGAAAAACTACAAATAATAGCAAGGGATAAGGAAACACAAAGGAGTGATACGAAGGTAGGAGGAGGAACCAAAACTGTTGAAAAGAATAGAAATAGAAGAGGAGTTGAAAAGAGCATAGAGAGAAGGCATGTTGAATATTCAATTGGTGGTTGTAAGGTCACCACCGCATTCATCATCATCTTCGGAATGTGCAAAAAAGAAGGCATATAATTAGAAGATTCAATTTGTGTAGATGATAATTCAAGACATAGATATAAATGGAAAATCAGAAGTTGAGTTTTTGTGTAAAAGCAAAAAATGTTGGCTTACAAGAGAGCAGAAAGGACCAAAAGCTACATTAGTGAATTCAATATTCATTGAAAAATTCAAGGAAGACAAAGTTGTGGAGGAACATTTTGTGTAAGCATAAGCAATGCAAAAGGACACAAGGGCGGAGAATGTTATTGAAGCAAAAGTACAAACATCCACAGAAATGTAGATGGAATTAAATACAACAAACCACAAAAGTGTAAATGATGGCAAAAGCACAACAAAGGGTGACGAAGATGGAAAGGCATGAATCAAAAGTTGTAGTGAAGAGAAAACATGCAATCTTGGATAGAACCACAGTTATGGAGAAAGGTATTAAGATTTTAGACCTTGTGCAATTCATGTGGACATAGATGATTCAAAACTAGGACAAACATGTTGAGCAAATGGAGAACTTGAAGGATATTGTTGAGGAAAAAGACTATGCTTTTAAAGCAAGGCTTGTTTGTTTGTTTTTTATGGATTAACATGCACTAATGCTCGATGTAATGTTGGAATTTCTAAACGCGTTCTTGATCAAAGGTGCATATATCTACTTTGGGCATAAGGATAAAGTGTGTGTAATTAAAAGACAACTAACTATAAATGTCTTTGGAATGTGTGTGGATGGGTATGTAGAAGAATCAAAAGGGCATGTCAATAAGTCATTAGTAGTTCAAGCATTATGGAGTTGCACCAACAATTTTTTTTGGATCAATGGAATGTAAAAAGTTTAGATCTGCCATACTCTATCAGATATCATGCCATTGTAGTTGTCATTTATCAAAGGGAGAAGGTATAGTATTTAGCAATAAGAATGTTATTACATTATTCAAAGTAAAGAAGGGGCAAAAGGTAGATTGGGCATAAATTATATTCAATAGTTTGTGTAGTGAAGTGGATCGATGGTATAAATATGTTAAGGAGAATAAAGAGGATAAAAAAGATCAATCTGCATTCATATTGGTATTGGTATTGGTAAAAATCTTTCAATATCTATTTGTGCATGAAAAGGAGAATCCATAAAAACCACTAGCCAAGGTTTTTAAAATTAGGGAGGAAATGTAGATAGCAGTAGAAATAGTTTAAAGGCTACAATAGACTCTCCAAGAAATATTATTAAAAGGAAGAACATAGTTGAGGAAGGAAGAGCGTTAGGTTTATAAGTGAAGAAGGAACATGAAAGCATATATTTGAGGGCAAAGAAAATGATGAGGGGCAAAGTGGAACCATATGCACTATAAATAGTGGTATGGGTAGTGCCAACAATGGTATAAGCAACCAAACAAACTACAAAGATACCATATGACAACTCCACATGATAAATAGTTGAGGGAGAAAAGGCAGGAAGTTAAGGAGGAACACAACACAAGGGTTCCAGAAGGTGAGAAACATCTACACTTTAATGCAAATGTATATGAAGATTGGATGGTAACCACTACAAATCCACAACATTTGTAGCATTTAAAACAACATTTGTGGTAGCAACAACACTAGACACAAGAAGGTTTATAGGCTATTGAACTATAGATGGAGAGAGTGGTGACATAACCTACTTTTGAAGAATTTAGACCAATGAAACTATAGGTAACACCTCGTAGACCGAAATTTGTAGAGGGATTCCCATTTGAATTTGAACTAAAGTAAATAATGGTGTAGGAGTTGGGATCATTTGTAGAAGGATCTAAAGATCCTACCACATAAACAAGTACACCAAAGTTTGTGGAGGAGGCAGTTGCAAATTTGTAATGCAAATAGGTAAGGTAGTTGAATTATTTCAAACCATGGCATAGAATCTAAATATGGGGAATTTGACTTTGGAGGTGAATAGTCTGAAGAACATATTGGTTACATGGGAGAAAGAGAAGGCAATGTTGAGATAAGGAGATAGACTTTCAGAAGGGTATAAGCATAATGTGGAAACATGGAAGAAAAATAGGGCAAAGGTCAAACAAAAGTTAAAGTACTCATTAAGAAATTGCAAGATGAAAATGAAGAGCTCAAGGGTAGCACAACACAATCGAAGTCCCATGATGAGGAATTATTGGATTTGAGGCAGAAGGTCTAAATTTGGGAAACCATAGAAAGGAAGTGGATAAATGCATTGTTTCTTCAGAAGAAATAAAATGAGGCTTTGGATAGTTAGATGAAAGCACAAACTAAGGAAAAGAAGGAGAAAGTGAATGTTCTCACATAAATTATGAAAAATTGTGTCCGTGAAGATTAAATTGGCATGTAATTAGATCGTCACAAAAATTATTATGCAATTAGGGTACAACTACAATATGGAAATAACATGAAATTATAATCAAAATGCCAAGTCAAAATATTTCATAGTTGTAATTTAGTTGCACATTAATTGCAACTTAGACTCTATACAATTGTACGTACACAAAACATATACGATGATAGTCAACCATAGTTTGACCATTATCACAAATTGTAGCAAAGTGGTTAATCTCAATTGTGCTGCAACTAATGTAACTTTAGCGTTGGGTGAACAATTATTTTGCAACTAACATATGGTGTTGATGTGTATAATCATGCCACGTGTATGGTTAAATAAAGGTCCATAACATTTGGAACTGGCAATTTGTTTGCAATTAATAATCAATGAAATTGATTAATTTTACAACTAAGTTACAACTAAATGTGCCATCATGGTTTCAGTACATAACTGCTACTTATCCAATATTTTGGAATTAGAGTGTTCAACTCATCTAAAATTAGTTGTCAGCTATGTGGCAATTCATACTATTAAAAGATTCATAGATTGTGCAATTTCATTGAAAGTGTAAATGCATCTTTTCAATAACTTGGAACGGTGCACTAAAATGTTTATGAGTATGTACATATACATTACTTATACACTTCAAACTTTTTTAGATTTGATTATTAAATGTTTCATTGATACAAGCTAATTCCTTTATTGAATTACTTAATTAAAATAATTCATTTTCCATAATTATATAATAAATAAAATTTAAATACTTTAGTAAATATTATAGTCTTGTTTTGATTGATGTGCAATTTTTGTGTTAATAATATTTCACTACATTGGAATTCACAATATTTTCTTGGTATACATGCATATCAAACCATAAAATTTCATGAAAGGTGAACATTTGTTTTTTAATTGAATTTTTTAGAAATGTGTATAATTTATAAAACATTCAATAAGGGTGTACATATGAATATGTCTTTATATACTTCAATGTCATCAACTCAAATCCATGTTTATTATTTAATATTTTTGAATTTATTATTTTCTATTATTTTAAAATGAATAGTTAATATGTAATATACTTAATTACCATCAACTAATCAAATAAATTAAAGAATAAACTATTCATATGAATTCATTAATAAAGTTTGATTAATTAATATTTATTTAATTAAAATAGTAAATAACAACTTAAACTCAGTAATTAATTATATAAATTTAATTAATTTATTCAATTAATTTTAGATAACAAACCTTGTTAATGTAGGTGAGTAATTATTGAATTTTTGTCTAAATTTAGATCAGCAATTATCAACATATTGAATTATCTAATATATTTTTTAAATAATTAATCATTTAATATTTATTTTGATAATTAATTACTTGAATCAATCAACTAACTAATTATCTGAATTATATTAATTAATTCATATAATTAAATTATAAATAGTTATGTCAAATGATTCAATGTAAATTTCAAATTAATTACAAAATTACAATCAAACAAAAAAATGTGAAAATTACTTTTTATATAGTAACAATTCAATTGCAATTAGGGTGCCATTAAAAGATTTAATCCATATGTTTTGTGTTCAATATCTCATTTCACAAACTATATAAAGGTGTTTCCTCTTGCATTTTCACATTAAAATACAAGTGCCATGTTAACATGAGTTCATAAAAGCTTAACCCTAAAAGAAAAAAGATAACAAATTAAATAACTTATGTGGTTACTTTTTAGTTCACCTACTCTTGTGGTATTATACCTTGCCTCCTACCTACTTGCCCACCTAAATAAGTAGGTTTTACTTTTCTACCTACTTATGGTTTGTACTCATCTATCTAGGTATATATATATATTCAATTAATATGCCACATGGTAATTTTTGATTGTGCCACATGTCATAATCCAAGACCATCCAAAATGAATAGTCATAATGGACGATGGATATCAATATTTTTTTTAAAATCACGAAAAACCTCAATAGTGCCATGTGTTAAATTTTGATGGATGGACGAAAATGACGTCAACATGACATTATGATTATAGTCATAGGATAGTTACATAATAGTTGAAAAAAAGTTGTGACAAAATAGTAATTGAGTTGTAATGACTTGCATCGTATATATAGTGAGTTGCAACTTTTGCAACTTATTTGATAACACTCATAACATATAAATATGATGAGTTTTAAGTGTCCAATGCAACTCAAAATTGAGTTGCAAGGCAAAACACCTTTTTTTTCATAGTGAAATTTGGAATTAATGAAACTAAAGAGTGTGTTTCTATTGCAATTTGAGGAGCTTAAAAGAAAGACAACATAGGCAACCAAAAAAAAAAGTCATTGGAGGAACACAAGGAATATCAAAGGAATTTACAACATCTATAAGCACAATTGGAAATGGCATAAGAATAAAGGAAGAATTTGGACCTAATTGGTGTCAAGAAAAGACTAGAGAATTATGAAAAAATGTTGTAGTATTATACCTTGATGAAGACGAAAAATAAGGTGAAGGATTTGGAGGCAAAATATAACGAATAGTGGGAGGTTGTAGACGAATATTTTATAAGGGAGTTGGAAAAGAATCTAGTTCAACATAGAGCTGATGAAAGAATTTTGAGGTACAAGTTGGAAACTTATCAAAATAACTTTCCAAATTTTATACCTGGCAACCCTATAAGTACAAAGGTATTGAGCCAAGATGAGGAAATTGAAATAGGGTCCCAGAGGAACAACTTAGGAGGACGAAGTGCAAATTAAGGAACCATTAGACCTTTGAAGTGGAGCAATTCAAAAGGAGGAGGTATAACCAGATAAATCGCAAGACCTGAGAAGAGGGGGTTGATAAAAGAAAAGGAACACGTGGAAACATTCTAGCACCAAAATAAGAGGTATTTAAGATACAACTTATAGAAATAGAGCCATAGACTAAGTTAGTGGAGGAGGAGGTTGGAACTACATAGACGAAAATACAAGTTAGAACTACAAAGCTGGAAGTGGGTAAAGAACCATTGGTTGAGGTACATGTTAAACTATAGAAATTATCATATAAGATACATGTTTAAAAAGATACAAAATATTCACATTTCATTTTTTGTCATTTTCCAAGGATTTCAAGGATGGAATCCAAAGTATAAAAGGGGTAATGTTAAAGGGGTGGGATGATTACATGATTTGGATGAACATGTCATTTAGGATAGGGATTGCTCATGGAGCATTGTAGTTTTGAATTTTGAATTCTTGTTGGTTTTGAAATCATGATGATGTGACTTGGGATTATCCAAAGAGGGAAGATCTAAGGAAGAGGAGAGGATTTTTAGACACATAATTTTGGAAGAGTAAGAGAAGTTGTAGGTACATGTAGTAGAAGACCACATATTATGTTTTAATATACCATAGATTTTTATTGTTGTATTGATTTTTTTCAACAAAACATGGGATTTTGTTGTAATTTTGATTCATGTTTATAAGCAATATAGCGAAACATAGACTTCTACAATGAATTTTATGTTTATATCATTGTGCGAATTTTACGTAATGTAGAATATGATGAAATGAATTGTAATCTTATTTTTTGAGTTTTTTACAATGCATTTTAAAGTGCAAATTTTGCTTGTATGAAATAACCATGAACATGGTGTTTTAATGAATGGAATTGTTAAGTGTGTTGAAAAACAAGGTAGAATTAGTGAATGTATGCATGTGAACTACAAATTTGTTGTTACAGTAACATGGAATAATATTGCATGAATTGAATTTCACTTTTACCACCAACCTTAAGACTTTAATTTAAGGTACAAACTCTTAAAGGACAACATATTTGGCCTTCTTGGGGAATGGTTATATATACTTTAATGGGAAACACCTTGTTTCAAAAACTTAATTGAGCATTTTGGGGAACAAGCACTGTTATAAAATGTGGGTGGAATTCACTAATCCTCATTCACTAGACTAGTGAAATCATTGATTCCCCGCTAGGTCTTGTTCACTATAACCAATGAATTCATTCATAATCTAGTGAAATCATTTGGCATACAAGGACACCTTTTATTGCAGTGAAGACATATGATTCGGGGATCTATTGCCATTCCCCATGGAATATATCATTTTTTTAGAGTTCACAATTGGAAAGTGCATGTTGTCATATTGCATATTTGGTTTATCTTTTGATTACTTAACCTTAATGTAATAAAACTTTAAGCATGGTTGTCTCCCCACTTGCAAGTGCCCATAAGAAACTCCTCCTAAGGAAAACGATCGACTAACTATTATCTTTAATGGGTTTTGGATTTTCCTTCATCTACTTTCAACTTGTCCTCAAAAGTATGGTGGATTTAGGCTCATGTCATTTAGAAAGTGTCATGAATAGGCAAAGAGGAAACCAAAACCCATGCAACCTAGAAGACACTCCTCCCATGGAAAATGACTAACTATTATCTTTTGATCGGCTTTGGTTTTTCCTTTGCTTCCTTTCAACTTGTCTTTGAAAACATGGTGCACACATGTCATCAAATAAATGTTGTGAATAAACAAAGAAATTGAAACTCATGCAACCTATAAGAATCTCCTCCCAAGGAAAACAACTAATTATTATAATCCTTTGATAGGTCCTAATTTTTTCTTCACCTCCTTTCAACTTGTCTTCAAAAACATGGTCGCACATGTCATCAAAAAAGTGTTGTGAGTAGGCAAAAAAGAAAATCGAAACCCATGCAACTCAACTTTCCTTGGGGAGGGCTTCAAGCTTTCTTCGGGCAATGAATAGAATTTTCTGGGGAGGCTTTGAGCTCTCCCCAAGGAAGGCCAAGGGTTCCTTAGGGAGGGCTTTGAACTTTCCCTAGGAAAAGCTAAGAGTTTCTTGGGGAGGGATTTGAGCTCTCCCTACATTACATTAATAGGCATCCAAATTCACTTTGTGTTTCACTAAATTTTGAATGAAATCAAACAAATTTACCATGGTGAAAGTGGGCAACCCCTTAGTAAATAAGGATAAGTTATTATGGATAAATGAATTCATTAATAATTAATTGAATTCATCAATAGTTAATCCAATTCGTTAATAGCTAAATCATCAATATTAAATTCATTAATGGTTAATTCAAACCTAGGCTAAGTACATAGGAACCTTCATTAGGCTACCTAACCTAAGCTAAGAACCTAGCCAACTTAAACACCCAACCCACCAACCTAGTGTGAAGGTTTGAACCCTTCATCTTTTTTTTATTTTCATGTTTAAGAAATGTCCTTAACCATTGAACCATTATTTAAATGAATGACATTTTTTTGTCATCATATATTATTATGCACATTCTTTTTTACCCTAGGCTATTATTAACAATATTTATCTATTCTTTGCAACTCTTAACTATTCTACCATATAATATTTTTGGTTATTCTATTGTAGATCATTGTTGGCTATTCTGCATTATTTCACCACATGCTATTATAGCCTACATATATCATATGCCATTATTGACTATTATATGTTATTTCACCATAGGTCATTGGTGGTTATTACATTATCAATTGCCATCACCATTCGTCAAAGTCAATAATGAATTTTTCCAAAACACGAAATATTTCTCCTCTTTCAATCCTAATAAATTAGAGGTTTGGTATTCAAATTGCAAGTCTTGGACAGTGGGTTGTTTCATTTGGTCAATGTTCATAGTGGTATATGCAAGTCCTTGGAAGGCCTATATTAACCAAAATGTTGATACAACTTTTCCATGTTGTAAACTACATAAATTTACCAAAAACATCTAACATTTGTTTTTGGCCTTTGTATGGGCAAGAAAGATTATAGTTGGGCAATAGTTCACAACCTTAACAAACTTTGATGCAATATATTTTCCTCTCCCATGGAAGGGCAAGTGAGAATGGATGCATGCACCATTTTGGTATTAAGACAACTAAATATTACAAGCATTTTTTGAACATGTGGAATTGGTTCCATAGTGGACCATTTTTTGGGTAACATGGACATAATTAAGCAAGGGTTCACGGGGGGGGAGGAGAAGAGTCACAATGCATTAAATTTCCCCATTATGTGCATAAAAAAAAGGTTATTGTTTGGGGGGGAATATGTTCACATTTCCACCACCCATTTTGCGATATATTTGTTTTTTTTTATTTATTAGAATTCCCATTGATATGATTAGTAAGGCCATTAGTGGGCCATTACTAAAGTACCATTGTTCAACTATGTTATGATTATAATTACTTATAACTTAATAAGGATACGTATTCACATGTAATGTTTTATAAAGAATTGTATGAATAAATAAATGTAATTCATATAATTAATTAAAAATAATTGTTTAAATTAATTATTAAATAATAATCAAATAATTATTTATCCAAATGAAAGAAAAGTCATAATGAATTAAATTGATTATCTAAATTCATTAACTAATTAATTGCTTGGATACATGTAATTAATTTATATGTGATATTAAAAGTAACATGTATATTATATTAAAAATTTGATTCAGTGTACATATGGATATGCTTATTTATACATTGATGTTTTTTTATCCAATTTCATATTTAATATTTTGTAATGAATTATTTATCAATAATGAACCAAAATTAAATTCTAATTAGTATGTGATTTATTTGACTCATATAATTAGTTCATTAATTATAAAATAATTAATTAAATTTATATAAAAAGATGATAAATGATTAATCATATGAATTTAGATAACTAATCATTTGATAATTGATCATTTGATATTAATTATCTTAATTCATGGATTGGATAAGTATTTGAATCAAACTAATTAATTTAGATAACTAACTAATTGATTTATCAAATTTAAGAAATAATTCAAATAACTATTTTATGTAATCAAATATTAAATAATTAATTCACATAATTAATTATCATATCACAATTAATTTAATTATATAACTTACATAATGAAAAAAAACACAAAACATGTGAGAGAGTCTTTTTATAGTTGCAACTCAACATGCAACTAAGGAACAACTAAAAGATTTAACCCATATGATTTGTTTTCGAATCCCATGTTACAAACTATATAAAGAAAAGTTGTTATTTTATGTTTTCACATTAAAATACATGTGCCATTGTGGGATGAGTTCAAAAAGCTTAACTTTAAAAAGGAAAACATAAAATTAAAAAATAACATTTTCATAGTTATTCTTTAATTCATTTAATCTTGTGTTTCCTATTTATTTACCTACCTGCTTAAATGAGTAAGTCCTACTTTTTTACCTACCTATGTAGGTAGGTCTTAAGTAAGTACATAAGTATGTAGGTCCTAGGACCTATCAACCTACATACCTATGGTTACATGTACGACCTACCTAACTACTAATATATATATATAATTTGTCAAAATATAATTAATATGCCATGTGGCAAAAAAAATTTATTGTGTCACATGTCACAATTTCGAACGATCATTAACAATCATAATGGATGATGGAAATCAATATTTCCACAAAAAAATATATGTCCAATTTTTTTCATAATACCACCTATCAAATTTTAACGGATGGATGATAATTAATGATCTTAACATGACATCATGAATGTAGTTATAATGGAGTTGCATAATAGTTGAAAATGAGTTGTTTTAGCAAAGTTGCAATTGAATCGCATCGTATATAGAATGAGTTTCAATTCTGCAGCTCATGCAACTTGTCCATTCATAGTCATGACGTATAAATATAGTGAACAAGTGTCCGATGCAACCCATAAATTGAATTACATAGCCAATTATTTATTTCTTTCTTTTCTTCGTAGTGTTCCAAAAAATAGATCAGTAAACATTTCAGAATTAAATCACATTTTAAATGATGAAAACCATTTCTAGCACCCACAAAGTCATTTATAGACAATAAACATTTGGTTTGTTTCCATGGGAAAAAATAAGTATTTAAAAAAGTCCTTATCTCAATCATGTTTTGTTGGATTTTTTTTTCTTAACATGAATGTCAAAAAGTTGTTCAGTCGGGAATTTTTTCATTTGAACTTTGTTAGTTCATTAATCACCACATAAACCACACTTAGCATTGGTTTTTAAAGGTTGTAAAATTTTATTGTTAAAATAAGGACTTTTGCAAATGTTACATATACTAGAAATGAACCCTAAACATAAGATATTATTATAAAACTAACCGAATTACAATTTTTACATAACAATGAAATATGGGACTCTATATTTTTACTCGCAAAGCTTTCTAATTCATAAAAAAAATGAAACCCCCGAGAATATGGACTAATTAATCCATAAGCCCGATCTTTCTATGTAGATTTCACCTTTTCTTGAAATTATATTTATTAATTGAACCTAATGATTTAATCCATGAATGAAATTACAAAATGAACCATTGGATTTCAAAGATTATACATATGTTGTTAAAAATGTCAACCAAACTTTTAAAAAAGATGCAAAGCCAATTTGAGCTCATGTGGGATTAAAAAGGTGTTACTAAGGATGGCTTAACGTTTTATTAACGAAAAATGACTCAAACACTACATTCATGCTTGCACCCTAATGTGGTGCCTATGATGACCAAGTTTGGTATGCATACAACAACCTTTCAGGCCAAGATGTGGTTCATTAAATAAGAATGAATCCTTGAAAATTTGGGCTAAAAAAATAAAAGAATTTGAAATCATGTAATAATTTTAGAAAGAAGCCAAATTAATTAATCCCAATGTTACAATTTTCCAACCCATAATTGGGATTCCAAAGTTCAACCCCTATTACCACCTATATATATCCCCACCACGTTCATTGGTTCATGAATTGGAATATTGATTCAAACACTCATTTAATCAAACCTTTGGCCAAATCCACATGGCAATACATAATTAATTACATATCAAAGCAATAAAAAAATGCCACATAGTCATACATTAATGACATGTTCCCTAAGGCTTCTCACATGGTATTGGGATAAGTTATCCAATATAGTTTGATGCATTTGGAAGACTTTATAGGTTTGGGCATGTTGGACTCCACATGTTGGGACAAGAAGTTGTTAAAATAGCTTGAGGATAGGTTTAGGATGAGTTTTTCACTTTGAACTTTTGATCTTATCAAATTGAACAAATTAATTAGAGAGAGTGATTAATGCACTTGGAGCCAAAATGGTGCATGGATGAACCATGGAATAATACAAATTCCCAAAATTTGATGGATGCCCTAGATTTAGGAAGAGTCGCAACTATTCTCCATATTATATATTTTGTAGCTCCTTGCTTAACCTATTTCAAAGTGACAAAAATGTGGGAGCCCTAATTTTAACATTACATGATTCCTTCAAATTGAAGAGCTCATAACTTCTTCATATGATATCCAAATACAACAATCTAGTAATTTATTTTACAATCATTCAAAATAGCTTTCTAATTATGTATGAAGTTTTGTAATTGAAGTTGATTTGATCTTTCAAAGCATCATTTAAGTGGTTGGGAATCACTTTGGCAATTTGACTCCCAACCTTTCAACTAACCATAAAATATGTTAATGATTGTTTTGGGGTATTGCAACCCCAATTAATTATAATAAATTTCAAAAAATATACAGGTCAAAAAGGCCCAATTTGGACAAGGTTTGAACCTCCAAACTTTGATCCAAACTTCTAACTCCCAAGGTAGGAGTTCAACAATTTTCATGTATTTTGATTTTATACAACATGAAACAATCACAATTTCTATAACTTTTTTGGGATTTATGTAATGAAAAAAATCTTATAGGCGCCCCATGATCAAATTATGTTCCTAGCTTATGTGTAAACAATCCCACTTGGCAGACAATTTGCATGCTTGTGTAAATAGTCAAAATGATGGCACCCCCTGAGCAAAATTATGTTCCATTGTGTGTAGTGTGTTTGCACTTTGTAGACCACTGCATTGTTATATGACCAAATTTTGACTCCTATATGAAAAATTGTGCAAGGGATAAAAAGATAGGCACATGATATTCCCAAAAGACCATGAGATTTGTCATTATAAAAAGTTAAATGACATTGGATTAACATGGAAAATTATAATTGTCAATATTATTGATTTGGTTGTTGTAGGAACCCATCAAAATCTAAAAGTCTAGCAAGATGAGTATATTTCTACAAGAAACAACTTGGGTAGAACATTAGTAACAACAAAAAATTTGATTGAACTACAAATTTGAAAATAAATTACAATAACACACATACTAATTTGTACACATTAAAACGAAAGAGATCAAGAAGGATGTACAAATTTCTTGGTAATCAAATGGATTTTTTCCCCCCCCAAAGATTCATGATAATTTGAGGCCATTTTAAATTTCAACCACATATAGCGTGGTTACAAAGTAACAAAAAATTGATCAATTATGCTTTGCAAAGTATTAATATTGAAATAATTCTTTCATTGCAATAATTATTTCAAGTTTTATTATGACAAATGCACCTTTGAGAATCCATCGAGATATTTTACCTTTACAATGTACAAATTGATTTCATTTTTTGATGTAGATGTATCTATAATTATTTTCTACAAAAATCCTCAAAGGTTTTAGATTTTTCTTTCCTTGGGTCATCATGAACATTCTTCACTATGAAATATGTCAAAATCCCAAGCAATTGCAAGTGTTCGTCCCTTCTCTTGTTGGTTGGAGGAGCACAAATCTACACACCATGCTTGAATATTCAACCAATGTGTTGTTCAATATCTCCACTTTTGTAATAATAGCATTAAGTGATCGAGATCAAACAACCCTAAGATGAAGCAAACTTGTTTCTTAATTACACCCATAAAATAATGTCATCAAAATATTGGTGAATTTTGGATGCAAACCAAATGGTTAGCCATCAAGATACTCCAAAAACACAATGTAGGAACTTGTTGAAAATTGTCTACTTGGCTAAGAAGAGAATCTATTATATAATTACAACATGGTGTGTGTGTCTGTCCGTCTTTTACTTATCTTTTCATTTATTTCACAAGTTTTGGGGACGGTTAGAACAAACCTTTTCGTTTCAAGTCTCAAGTCTTGAAACCCATACCTTTTCGTTTCAGGTCTCAAGAAATGAAGGGTCTGTCTGTTTAAGGACATGGGGCAGGGGTAGGGCGGGTAGGGCAGGGCAGGGAGGGTAGGGCAGGGGGGAAGGCAGGGGCAGGGGCAGGGCAGGGAGGGGGGGGAGGGCAGGGCAGGGGCAGACAAAATAGAGCTTAACAGAGCGTTCAGGGTGGCTGGAGTGGCGTAGCCACGGGTTACCCACTACTCGTCCTAATAATGAGAAAAAGGCAATTATTGTAAACACAATGACTATATATGTCAAGCACCCAATAATATTCCTAAACCATGATTTATGTTGGAAAAAAACCTTGACCCTTTGAAATTAACGACTAAATGACCACACCTACCATAATACCTTGATAGCTTTGATATAAATCAAATTATTTCTTAGTTTCTTGAAAACTTTATAAATTTATTATAATTTGCCCAAAAAATGAGAAATTTTATTTTAATGCATGAAAATTTGAACTTTAATCATCTAGAAATGAAGGTGTTACATGAATATTCACTTAATCACTCAAATAGTTATAGTTATTTGAAATATGTGTACCTTACAATAACTTTAATCTTTATTGTAAAAAAAATTCATTATTAAAAACCTAAACGCCAAACCAAGAAATTTAAATTTAAATTAATTATTCAACAATTAAATGTCGAACTTGTTGGTACTATGCTAGATACAAGCTTTGATGGTCATTGGAATCAAAAAGTGCTTTGAGGTTTTTTTCACATAGACATATACATCCACCAAGTAAAGGCTTCAATTGGTCCAATTTGGTTTGATACTTTGCGTCTATGTAATTGTTGAACCACATGAGCATACAATAGGTAGGGTAAGGAGGTTGGTGTTTAAATAGAGGCCAATGTCTAAACACCCTTACCAAGTAGTCGAACCTCCTATTGGCATACTCCCATTTTGTGATCATTGTTCAACAAGGGACCTATGACCAAACGTTAGGTCTCAAGAGGTTTTGTGTTTGGAAATCTTAACTTCTATGTTTGGTGATGGGTGTGAATTAATGAGAACCCAAATAAAAAATTGTTGTATGTCCTACCATTACATGTGTTATGTTTGGTCATGGGTGTGAACTACCACACTCTAGTGCACATAATTGAAGGGTAGGGTGGGCAAGTTGGAAGGAATGAAGTTTTTGGTGTTTGGTTATATATGATGTTTTTAGACCATTTAAAAAAAAAATTCAAAAAAGAGGCCAAACAAGCGTTTGGTCATAGGATTATTTTTGGCGAATTCAAAAATGGTAATGTTTGGTTATAAGGTGGTTTTGGTCCAATCTTGAAGAAAGTTTGAAGGTAAGGCCCCAAGGCGCCTTGTGGTTATAGGAGACTTTTAGTCCAGTGTTTATAAAAATGGCGTGGGGAAAAGGAAAAACTAAGCATTTGGCTTTGGGCATCAACACCCAATATATAGTTTGGTTATGGGGGACGGTGTGTCATATTTAAAGGCATGCAATAATCCATTCATGTGTAGAAACCTTTCCAACATTCCAATGCACATGGATGCTAGTAGTATTTAAACCTATAAGCATGGAACCCTAACAAAATATGACCTTTGGATTTCACATCATAATAATTAATGAGGATCCCAAAGAGGCAAACCTTTCAACCTTGTGCAATTTGCATTTTTTGCCAAAAACTTGTAACCCATAATAGATCTCAACATAGTCCTTCATTCATTTACACCTTTCTTCTAAAACATCTCAACCATCAAAATATGTCTTCCTTACTAAGTAGTGTAGAAGATGAGTTTCAAAAGTTTTAAAAACTTCTCATTACTAGTGTAATTCTATTGAAATATAGAATAAAACCTCCCATTCTTAGTGTTAAAGTAGAACAAATACAAGATGAGTTACAAAAATTAACTCTAAATGTGAAAGTAGAGCAAGTAGAACAAGGAAATGGATATGTGAAAATAAGATCATTAGTAAAGAAATTAAATGAAGTTTTTGTGAAAATAGACCAAATAGAAAAAACAAGCAAATTTGTGAAAGTAATAGATCTCAAATAATATTCTAGTTGTGAAAGTAAAATAAGTAGAAGAAAGAAGTGGATCTATGTAGGGGAAAAAGGTGACTTGCAAAATTTAAATTTGAAAGATGATGTAGGGATTAAGGTCATGAAGAGACTTTATAGCCTAATGTTCAAGAAGTATATCTATTATCATTGGATCCAAAAGTTCATCTGCAGAAGTTACAAAGCAACAACGCACCAAAAGAAGGGTAGATATCATCTAGCTCCCACAAATTACACTTTACAATTCATCCAAACAACTTGCCCAAACATGTATGATGTCAACCTATAATGGGATGAATTCTTTTATTTTCATGCTTTGATCACCTCATCTACAAAACTAAAGTCTTATGCAGTTGAAACTTATCCTAATTTGACAAACTTCTATTATTGGTTTTTGTTCAAGAAAGATAAAAATGTACTTCTAGTGGGCCCAAAATATATAACCCTTGCTTGTTGCAAATTTGGGCCAGGGGGAGCTGGACCATCATGATGTTCAATGTACTTCATAGGTGGTGTAGCATTGTGATAGACCAAGTAGTTTTGGACAAGGAGAATGTGCCCTCACAATTCACATCAAAGAAAAGGTGACCATGTCAAGTAGTTAACGGGGTCCCATTAGTAATAAAGAAAGGGAAATGGACAAACTAAACATAGGAAAACCATGGAGGTTGTTGAGAAGGGGACATGTTCATTAAGAAATGAAATTAGATCTTGGAACATACCATTCAATTCCATTTCTGACCATTTGAATGGGAAAACAAAAAGGAAGAAAATGGACTCTGCAAATGTGTTAATAGAAGAGGAAAATGTGATAATAGTTGCATGGATTATAGGAATGCAAGAATGTGGACCTTTAATAACATTACAACAATTGAAGATGATAAATTGTAGAATTCACCCAAACAAGACCAACACCATTTAAGAAAGGATGTTAGGGAAGACCTAGTGGTATTAGTTTAGTTGAAAGCATAAAAAAAAAAGCATTTTGGTTGCAAAAGGATTAAAGGTCTCCAAGGCACAATGGTTGACTATAATTTCTTACAACTCCTTTTACAATAACTTACAAACATTGTACACCCAACATGGTTATGAATAAAATCATATCTGGAATTTAGATGAAATTCAAATTCAAGTTGATAAACAAGTTGGTGTTAATGTCATGGCCAAACAAAGATCATGTGCAGTTTATAACGCCATCCTTAAGTCACATGAGTAGTTAACTATAAATCGCGTTGTAGGATCAACTTTGCCAAGGTTCTATATTTTTAAAGGATAAAGGTTAAGAGATGACTATATCAAATTATGCAAATCATGAATGTGTATTATAATGCAAGGTAAGGCATGGATGACAAGTTTCATGTTCAAAAAATTCCTATCATTTATCAAGAGGTTTGTTCCATGTGGGATTTCATAAACTAATCATCACTCATTGGTTCTAGATGGGCATGGCTTACACATAACATTAAAGGCCATAGAGCAAGAACAAGAATACTATGAAAAATTACATTTGCCAAAACCACACTACCTTACAACTATAGTTTTAAAAAAACTCTTAAACAACTATTGTGCAACTATCCTTTAGGTATTACAACTACTATGTAGTTTTCCCTTTGAAAATATGGATAATTAATAAATAAATTGCCATCTCAAAAAATCAATTAATTGTATCATGATTACAAGTGAATTGAAAATGGGTCTTGTATATGATCATTTGTACATGCCATACATACATTCGTAGTCAACCATGTTTGATCTTTTGAAGAATTGTAATGTAGTTACATGTGACAACTATTATAGAATTGTTGTCAATGTGTCATTGGCATAACAACTATGTTGCAACTATTGCATGTCAATGCACCTATATGTGATCATGTTATGTGTCCACATTATGGGGTACATTTGCAATTTGTTTTCAAATATGATTCCCATTGATACAACTAGTGAGGCCATTAGTGCGATACTATTGAATTACTAATGTTCGACCATGTTGAAATTATTGTGCAACTTTTAATTTAATAAAGATACAAATTCATATTTAATATTTTATAAAGAATTATTTTTTGAATAAATTGATTAGTAAATATTAATTGCACTTAATATGTTTAATTATTATGAATTTATGAATTATATTAAATAGTTGACTACTAATTAATCATGTGAATTAAAATGAGTAATATGGATGTACAGGCAAAATAATTATTCATCACTAATAAAAAAATAATAATAAATAAAATTTAAATATTGGGGATACTTAATAATGAATTAAATCAATTGATTAAGAAAATTATTTTTTCATGAATAGTTACTATATTATTAATTATAAAAATTCATTAACAAATTAATTATCTAGATACATATAATTAATTTAAATGTGAAACTAAAAGCAATGTGTATATTATATTAGAAATTCAATTCGGGTGTACACATGGATATGCTTATTTATACCTTGATGTTTCCTACCCAAATTTATATATATATATATATTGTAATGAGTTATTTGTCAATGAGTTAATCACTAGAAAAAATGTAATTTACTTAATTTTTATGAGCTACTTATTTTTTTAAAAGTGATTGTTAGCATTAATTATTAATTATTTTTTAATTAGCTCAATTTACTAGTATTTAAATAAAAATCAGATAATGAATGACTAATTATATGAATTTATGTAATTAACCATCTGGTAATAAATTATCTGAAATTATTTATTTTTTTATTTTAGTTAATTAGCTAAAAAATAATGAATGAAAATGATTATTTCAAATATTTTTATTTAGTTAATTCAAATAATAAATTATTTGAAATTAGTAATCTAAATTTACTAACTAACTATTTATTCTAATTAGATTATGTAATTTAGATAACTAGTTCATTAGTTAATTAATTCAAATGATCGATCCAAATAACTAATTATCAAATATCTAATTCAAAATTCTATTTTTCATATGATTATTTCATATAAATAAAAAAACTAAATACAAGTTTATCTGAACTAAATTACTTAATTCAATAACTATTTCAGATTTTTTAATTAATTAATTAATTAAAATATATAAGTATCAAATAATTACTAATTTATTTGTATGATTTACATGATTGAAGATAAACACAAAACATGTGGGAAAATCTTTTTGTATTTGCATCTCAATGCACAACTAGTAGATTTAGCCATATGTTTTGTCTTTGAATTTCATGTCACAAATTATATACATGTGCCATTTTTAAATGAACTTCAAAAGTTGAACCCTAAAAGCAAAACAAATTTAAAATAAATAAAATTACATGACTATTATTTAATTCTCATAGTTTTGAATTTTCTTACCTATTGGCTTACCTACATAAATAAGTAGGTCCAATTTTTTTACCTACCTATGTAGGTATGTAATGTAAGTATGTAGGTCTTAAAACTTACCAACTTACCTACCTATGGTTATGTATTGACCTACTTAATTATTAATTTTTTAATAAAAAATCTCAAAATTCAACTAATATGCCATGTGGCAATTAAAAGAATTATGCCACATGTCATAATTTGGGACCAACATTAACAATCATAATAAATAATGGAAATCAATCATTTGAAAATTTAAAATTAGATCCAAAAATCTTCATAGTGCCATGTGTCAAATTTAATGGATGGATGAAAACTAATAATGTCAATGTGACGTTATGGCTATAGTTGTAGTGGAGTTACATAATAGTTGAAAATGAATTGTTTCGATAAAATTGCAATTGAATTGCAATGAGTTGCACCATATATACAATGAATTACAACTTTTGCAACTCATGCAACTTGTTCGATAACACTCACAATGTAAAAATAAGATGAATTGCAAGTGGTCATTACAACTCAAAAATTGAGTTGCAAGGCTAGTTGCAAAACACCTTTTTTTTCATAGTGGAGTTTTGGTTAGATATGGGCACCTTGTGTTCTCATACCTCCCATGCACTTTAGCCCTTAGATGTTATTATTTCAAACCCTTAAAAATTGCATTTAAAATTGAGTTGCAAGGCTAGTTGCAAAACACCTTTTTTTCATAGTGGAATTCAAATGGTAATTAGGGAGGTGAAAATCATTATTTATTAGATGACCAAGTTAACCATAGTCATATAGAGGAAAAGGAATCTACACGTGTAGAGTTACTCAACATTGTAAAAGTAATTAAACCATTAACCACCGAATACAACCACATGGAGCATGAACATTAGTACTATGTTGAAATGTTCCATAGCCCTTGTGTGATAGATGATGTTAAAGTAGCACACATACCAACCAATTTAGTTGATCCAAGTCCTAACCTATAAGGAAAAATCTAGAGTTCACCAAATTTAACCTAAGAGGCAATGATGTTTCACAACTTTATTTCTTTGTCACATTTGCCTAAAAAACAAATAGCCAAGAGATAACCATTAGTACATTACTCACGATCTCATGTTGTCATTTCAACTGAATATTTGGCTATTGGGGAGTAAAAAACATTAAACATGGTGGTAGTAGACAAAATTAGAAAAGAGGTGAAAGGAGCAGGAGGAAAAGCAAGCTAGGAAGGTAACATAAGTTGTGGTTGCATCAATATAAACAACACAAAAATCAACTAAAAGATGTGCTAAGGCACAATTTGACTCAACTTGGTCTTCAGCAACTATAAGGGAAACATGTGAAAAATCACTACAAAGGATTCATTTTGACTTGCTTGTGAACCTATGTTGAGCTATAAATGCCAAGAACATATGTGTAGTGGGTTGGTTAGAAACAAAAAAAGTTAGATAATGAACAAAATGTAGAATGCAAGTAAGTGGGCATGTTGCAATGTGACTCAACTTGTTGAACTAAATTTGAATGGAGAGGGAGGGGGAGAAGGGAGATGATTGATCTTACATCAGTAGCAAGAAGGTCAAAAGAAGAAAAAGACCATTGTGAAATACTAACAACATGAAGAGGGCCATAGGAAGAAAATATTGGTTTTGAAAGAGAAACAACATCGGGAGGGCCAAAAAAAGAAGAGGATCATTGTGAAACACCAACAATAGGAGGGCTAGAAGAGGAAAAAGATCAATCTTGAAAGATGAGCAACATCAAGAGGCTAGAAGAGGAATAAGATAATTTTGAAAGATGTAACAACATCATGAAGGTTAAAAGAAGTGGTTCAATTTTGAAAAATGAACAACATCAAAAGGCTAAAAATGGAATAGGATCGTCTTGAAAGATGCAACAACATTAAAAAGGCTAGAAGAGGAAATGGATCATGTTGAAAAAGTGGTAACATCAAAAGGTTAAAAGAAGAATATGATCATCTTGAAAGATGCATCAACATCAAAAAGGTGAGAAGAAGAAATAGATCACCTTGACAAAACAACATCAAGAGGCGAAAAGAGGAATATGACCATCTTGAAAGAGCTATAACCATAGGGCTAAAACATAGGCTAAAACATGAAGAGAGGTGAATATGACACCATTACCTTAATCACTTTGAACTACACCCTTTGCACTTGCAATAAGAAACACACACACATAAGTGAAAAACATATGATAAGAAGGAAAACACAAACTTAAAAAACCAAAAGCGACATGGAAAGGTTCAAACATGGAGAGGTAGTGAAGAAAAACTTGAACATAATCTTATACCCTTAAGCTTTGGAGGTCAACCTTTGCTTATAAGTCTTACAACTACAACTTTGTTCTTGAAGCTTTGGAAATCAATCATGGGTTGACGCGCTCCTAAGTCCCTCGTTGAACCCACTTGAGGGTTCAACTATATAAAGTTGCGGAAAGTTGAGACTAGGAGGGCGCTCCCGACTTTCAGCACTATAGAGGGGTAAAGGGGCGTGCTAGAAGTCTAGGGATTAGACTAGGAAGAGGGACTAGAAGATCAAGCTTGATTTTGCATCCAAAAACCAACCACACGGGGGTTAGTTTACATTCGGGACACCCTTGGGTGTTGGGACAAGCCACAGGCACTTTGACACACAAGACTCACCATGGCTCGGACTCGAGGGAAGCCACCACCTTCCCCATATAGTATTCTTTGCACCACTCCACGGGGACTACATCCAAATGGCTCTTTTTCCCGGGACTCCCAAGTTGGAGTCCCGAAATTGTCCCAGTTGGAGTCCCGAGACTTTGGAAGCTCATAACTCCCGACTGCAGAGTCTGATCACAACAAGGTCTAAATCAAAGTTGTAGCCCTCGTCGAGATCTTTTCAACGACGTGTTTCAATCTCAATTCAGAGGTTGGGAAAAGCTCAATTCCCGACTTTTAGTGGTCGGGAGTCAAACTACAAGTTTGACTCCCGGCCCTTCTTTTGCCCATAACTTGGGCTGCAGATGTCCAAATGACCAATGCAAGGGCATTTTAGACATCTACACTTCAAGACCTTTCCAGTGACACCAAGAACATCTCAATGCGAGGTGTTTTGCTCTCTATTGTCGAACTCTAAACATTCGGAAGTTCCGGAGGATTTCAAATCCCCAACTTTGGGAGTAAGGGTTTCATCCTCCCACTTCACCCAAAGTAGGGTTGCGACATGGGTTGTGCCACATTCTTGGGTCATAATGGATTCTAAGACTAGTCCTGAGAAATAGAGGAAACTAAATTGTAAAAATTTAAACAACGCAAAAGGACACAAGTTGAAATTGAACTACAAAGGTTCAAATTGCAAAGACACAAGCTATGACTACAAAGTTGGGAGAGAATGAAACAAACTCTTGAGACTTGGTGCAAATAGGTACCATCAAGAAAAGCTTCAAGCTTGGAACAACAAGTACATGACCGAAAACATTAACAAATGAAGAAATAATTCACACACAACCTTTCTGAGCAAGAGAAGAGCAGGAGTAACACAAATAGGAACTCAAAAAGGCTCATGTAGTTCAAGCATGATTAGGACCATGATTGCCTTCAGAAAGAAAGAAAAGAAAAGTGTAAATTTTTTCATAGATTGACTATAGGAGGAGGATGACGATTTGGGCACAATAGGTGTTCGCACCCACAAACTTCTAGCCACCTCATGTGCATGCAAGCTGTTAGCATTTGTTGAACTCATATCTCACATAACTATTGATCTTGTAGCCTTACTTTTGGTAAAATCTCATACACATATGCTGATGTGAATGTTTTTATAATGAACTTTGTTTGGATACTTTTAACTTTCATCTCTTTGATGGAGCAAGGGGTGTCCATATGTCAGTGCTTAGTTGACTGATTACCGACTTCCATGTGTTCCTAAATTTGTCATTTTGCCCTTTTTACCCCCCTATTTGGAGGGGCCACAACTTTCCCATATTTGCTTTGTTTTTGGTGATCTTGGGTGTGTCAGATGCCCCAGCAGAAGGGCTACCACTTCTCTTTGGACACCATCAACAACAGAGCCCTCCCCTGGGAATCGGCCTCCTCTGAGCCACGAAGTGTTCATACATGGGCCTCCTTACCCTAGATGGTTAGCACGGGGGTGAGGGCTAGGCAGTACAAACAGAAACGGAGCTAACCGACATGGTTAGCTATGGAACAGGAACCGAATGCATTGATCGTCATTGTGGTGCGCTGGTGGCTGTTGGTTCACTCTTGAGACTCCCAAGGACACTTAGCTCAAACAGATTTCAGACTTCAGACAGCATCTGTCCATTGGATGCAGTCATTCTTTGTAGTGGGATAAACACTTCAGCTGTACAAACTTCGAGGTTGATTTAGTTGTCAATTTAATCACAGCCTTTTGTTACAAATTTGTCCATGTGGGTACTATGCTGCCCACCTAAGCTGGTACCGAAGGGGCAGCTTCAACACATGTCTGTCAAATAATTAATTAATTTCCATCCCAAAAATAACTCAAATTCCAAAAAAATCTATAATTTCCTGCAGAAAAAAAAAATCTTTGAGAAAATTGTTCAAAATTTGAACATTTTAAAAATAATATAATCAGTTCAAATCTGCCAGGGTACATTATTGCCTAGAATCTGAGTGAATGAATCCCTTTGTAAAATTAACTAGCCACAGCAGCTTGAGAAGCTCCTTCCCAACGGGGACCGTTACTGTTTTGACCTTAACCTTTGAAGTGACAAATGAATCACAAATGAAACAATTAATTTTTTTTTCCTTTGCTCAATATGCTCTGCCGTGAGGCAAGAGCGAGAATTGCAACACAAGCATCCTGTGGTATAAAATACCTGGGGTGTAACAATGAGCATTTGGCACTGTCCGTCAGCAATGAAGATTTGATGATGTAAGCTATTGTACTGAACTCACTCAATGCTAAAACTGATTATATTTTGTTGAAGCTCGATATGGTGTAGAAAGGAGTCAACAAGAGCAGGTCTACCTATTTTGGCCACGTTTATGACATCCAACATTCTGTATTAGTTGTTTACCCTGCCCCACCCATAAACATGAAAAACAGGACAGTACAAAGTGAGAGACTATTTAAATATGCCATCACTGGGGTGAATCAATATGGCCGGCAAATCAGAGGCGGTCACAATTTTTTATAGTAGGCCTTGTGGAGACCACCCTGTCGTGTGCAATTGTACAGGTGCAAACCCATTTTCATGGGTGTAGTACAGCGTTTCTTGGTGAGAATTTTCGCCAAAAGGCCAATTTAAAAAGGCACTCGAAAATAGGAAAGGGGATTTTTTTAAATAAAATTAAACATGTGTTGTCAAATGCACCACAATTGTTGGATTTTGTTTGCATCTACGGCTCCCACCTCCACCATAGATGGTTTGTGCTTCTATCATTGAAAAGTAGGGATCACACTCATTCAACCTCCCTTCTCATGCATTTGCCACCTAAGCTTCTTTGCTTTGTGTTGAGTTTGCTACCTCCAACCTTGCACTCCTTTGTTCTTTTTGCCATTCACCATAGCACGTTGAGTTTTTGCAAGTAACTATTGAAGATGCATGATGATGATGGAAGCTCCTTTGGAGGTTGGCTATTGAAATTATGAAGGTGTGCAATGCAAGCATGGACTTTGGACTTTGGAGCCTTGGAAGTTGTCAAACATTGCCAATCACCACCACTGGTTACGCCATTAATCATTTTCACTCGTGATTTGCCATGCATGAATTGCTTTTTCATGATCGATCATAAAAATGCAAGTATTTGTCAAATTCTTCATAATTGATTGCAATTTTTTTTCTTGATCATGTTGTGGTTTCAATGTTTTCATCCAATGACCTCTATTGCCATCTTGGCACAATCCTAATGTTCACAATTCATTGAAAAGTTCATCACAATGGTGTTGTGCACATTGTAGTCGCAGCATCCCATTGCATTTGGTTTTTGTTTTTGGGTCCATTTGAAATTGCGAATTGTGGTGTTTCATGTAGTGATAGTTGTTGCCATCCCAACATGATTTTGATGCTTGTAGCTCACTAAAATACGTCATGGTGGTGTTGTGCACAATATAATTACAACAATTCATCACATTTGTTTTGGTCCATTTGAAGTTGCAAACTCACTAATGTAACTTGTGTTTCATGTAATCATTGATATATCGCCATTGTAACAAATCATCATCACCATCACCATCTCAACAATTTTGGTGATGGTGTTATTACACACTATAAACAACAAGCCATCACAATTGCCATTTGTGAATTTTTTTGGTGCAATCCAAATTCATTGTGATGTTATTATAGTTTATTGCAATTAAAATTTGTATTTGTTTATTTATTTTGGCACATTTGAAGATTGTTGTCATATGTTGTAGTCCATTTCCATTTTGCATTTGTCTTGTTGGCCATAGTCTTATAGGTAGCAATCCATGCCATATATGTATTTGTTGTGTTCATGGTTTCATTTTGTGTAGGCAATAGTCCATGATCCATTATCATTGTGGTGTAGCAGTGCCCAAACAATAATCCAGTATCATTGCCCAATCAATAGCCTAATCATTGTGGTTGTCTTCGAAATTCAAGGTTATAAAACAATGTTTGTAAACTCATTGTTGACCATCATGGTAGTCCATGTTATTACCACAAATCAACATCACCATTCCATGTCAATGTTCTCTAGTTATGATTTCTAAAGAATAAACCTCATTGTGGTGGTGTTGCACACATTTTAAACCATTGTAATTATCATTTGTGATTTTTTTTTTCGATCCATTTGAAATTCATTGTCATGTTATTGGAATCCATGGCTTGTTCATGATTATTTTGTTGGTTTCAATTGTTTGTTGGTCTTGGTCTTTGTGAAATACTACATGTAACAACAATCCATCACATTGTTTTTTTGTGATTATGTTCTTGGTCATCCTTTTGTTCATCGACATGTTAAAAATACATCCCCTTAACAACTTCACATATAAATACCTTTTTGGTGACATAATTCTTGTCACTAATGTTGCTTCTTCTAATAATTATTCATCTATTGATATTCATACAATTCACATAGGGGAGTTTGAATGCATGATTGTGGATCCAATAATGGCAATTGAAAACATTGAAATTGCAAAAAAAAGGAACGTATATATAATTTCAATAGGTATTTCCAAAATAATTGGGGAATGAAACTTTTATGGCTGAATTTGTGTTAAATTTTGATGGGCAAGTTGTTCAAGTGCGATGTAAGATTTGGACATGAATTGAAGGCAAAGATAAGCTCTTGGTTCCAAAGTTGGATTATATATAGAAACATGTTGGTAAGGCATTGGTAGCCATTATAGGGATAAAGTTAGGGGATCATTATTTTTTCAAAACAAATTCTCATGTGGCCAATGAATTTTTTTTCTAAGGGTTATAAATTGTGTTCTAGAAAATAACTCACAATGCAATTCAAGTTGATAGGAAGAAAAAAATTATGTAATTTGCTTTGATTTTCCATTTACTTAGCCATGGTTGTCCTATGACAAATTACACGACAATGCATAATTTGTTTGTTTAGTTGAATGTTCCCAACAATCCATTGAAACATTGGTCTAATGGGGTCGGGTGGGAAATGGCAGATTATATGTAAAAACAAGTATTTTTAAAAACTCAAAATTTTGTGTGTATCACGAGGTTTCTTTCTTTAAATGTAGATGATGTTCCTACCATTGATAACCAATCTTGGATCATAGTCCATGTGTATATGATGCAAGCATGGAAAAGGGTGCTCACATTTCAACATTGTTGAATAGGGTAATGCAAATAATCTAGCCCCTATCATTACACAATCTTTTATACATCAAAGGAAGGTAAAGAGGAGGTGGGCGAGAAATTCATCTGATTTGGTGCATATTGAACTTTTATTTTGCAAGGATACATTAAAGTGACATTTCAACTAAAGGATACGCATTTTCCTTATATGATGGGGCAACATTGTATGGCCAGTAAATCATGTAGTGTTAGTTTTTTCAAACCTATTAATGGTGTCCAAGTTGGAGGATTTTTTATAGTGCTTGTATGTTTGTTTTTAAAGTTCCCTTAAACACCATTTGGAATTCCCTAAGGTTGTCGAAATCATGGATTCAAGGTTTTGAAAAAAATGTTCAAATTCAATGGATTTCAATGTTGGAACCTTTGAAATGCATCCTAACAAAATATAAAATGTTGATTGTGAAAATGTCACAAGACAACATTAGTGTTGCTTGGGCAAGGTTGAATATCAACCTCTTTTGTGAACTTCACACATTGCTAATCTTCTTGAATGTTTGTTGGCATTGTTGGAGGCAATCAATGTTTCGATCAAATTTGTTGGAGGAAGGGATTTTGTAAACAATTTTGTAGTAACGATCAAGGTTTGTCAAACAAAACTTGTCATGATGTATTCAAATCCATTGACAAGCTACCAACATGAACATTTCCAAGGTTTTTATGATGTTGTGGATAACAATTTTGCCACCATCACCCAAGATTAAGTTATCAACCTCAACAATTTGGGTGTAGTTACAATCCAACAAGCTAAAACAAATGTCAAATTGTAGAGAAAAATAATCAATATTGGATCAATATTTATGTTTTTTCTATTTAAATCCATGGAAATCATGGTCAATTGTTGTTTTTTCATTCATATGAATTTTAAGGAATTCAAACCCAAAATCTATTTAATCCAAATTTAAGTTTAAGTTTTGATTTATAACCTTTGAAAGTGAACACCTATGGTGTCATATAGGAGTTGATCTCGTAAAGGACTATCAAAAGGACTCACATAATAAAAACACATTTGATGGGGGAAAAAAAAGAGGATAAGAACTTATCAGTCACATTGAAAAAACATTCATACACTAAAATACGTGGAATTTTAAAACCTTAAAAATTCAAAGAACTCTCCAAAATTGATCTAGAATTAAAAATTTTACCACATATAAATAAGGCATAATTTACATGATGTGTTAAGAAAAGTTGTGGCTTATCATAAAAGAAAACATAAAAATGTAAAAAATGAGTTTTTGGTTATGATTTTTAAAATTTATGATTTTTATAGACATAATACTTTTAAAAATGAATTAAGACACTTTCAAGAATTCATATGTATTAAAAAATGATTAAAAAAAAAACATGTCATGTATTGGGACAACTATAAACATTTATTATAACAAATTACAAAAAAAATTGGGGAAAAAATATGTGCAATCGTTCTCTAAAGTAATCATGTTAGCTCATAGTGTATTGTTTACACCCATATGGAAACCTTTATTTTTGTATGGTTGATCACTCCCATCAAGCTCCAATTTTTAATACAATTGTTGGGGCAAATAAGCCTATGGTTAGGGATTTTTTCCAACATCCATTGCACAAGGGAAATCCAAATGTGCTATATGTTGATAGGAGGGACCAACCATGTTGGAACATTATTTTTTATGTCTTAAAAGCTTTTGTTTTGACAATTTGGGCAAGCATGTTGATGTTGTGTTCAAACTTCATCATGAGATTTACTAACATAAGAGTGTGGTGGGTGAGATTTTAAGTTCACTGGGCAAAGCCTCTTAATAAATTGGGGTTCCACTCCCCCTCAAAGTTTTGGTGTGTTATGTGCAAATTACAAAAGATGCACTTTTATTTTATACGCATAGCTAGATTAGTCATGTGTGATGATTGAACTAGCCACATACATGCATTATTAGTTTTATAAGTGCCAACTAGACTTAGTTTTTAAAAATTGGATTAATCACTTTAAACTTCTTTCTAAAAAAATATGTATACCAAAAAGAGAGTTAGCAAGTGATCAAGGAGCCACCTATTGCTATGCCAAAATTATCAGGGAAGCCACTTTGGCAAACAAAAGGAAAAGAGTGATGCCACTCATGCATTTAAAAATTTACAAAAAAACACTGGTACAATATTTGAGGGTTGTACTTCATCCAAATATATATTCTTGGATACTTATTCATGAATGGGGGGGTGCCTCTGAAGTATTTTGTTTTTTCTTGGCATTAGCAATTTTGATTGATCCATCACACTAGGAACAAAAACCCAAACTAAGCTCAAACTTTGAACACTCCTCAAAATTGAAGTTTCTATTTGAAGGTGGAGTGCCTCCCTTTGGATTACTATACATAGGTCAAAAGAGGACAACTTTAGACAAAGCATGTGGGATACATCTTGGGGAACCCTTTAAGAGCTTGATGAGGATTCATTCAGAACTTAATGCGAACAGAAAGACACCCAAGAAATCCAAACCCACTCTCCCAAACAAAAAACCGTGGGTGGGCCTCTTGGTGCATGCTACATTGCCTCATTAGCTGAGCAGAATTTCTATTTATATATTTGTTTTTCTCCATTTTGAACGTAGGCTAATGGCAACAACTTGGGGACGTATTGAAGGTTGTACTTCATCCAGAGTAAACTATACAGGTCATTTTACTGCTGCCAATTGACATATGGTAAGCATCCTCTTGGAAAGCAAACATTGGACTCTGTTTCTGTCAGGGTTCTGCTGCAATTCACATGGATCTAGGGCTTGTGACAGCCTACAATTGAAGGGCTGGCTGGGGCCTGACTGCCAACTCTGGGACCGCAGGTCGAGTTTTCAATTGGAAGCGAGACAGAGCCAGTAAAGAACGCAGACTTTGAAAGCTTCCCAACAACAGGAAGAATTGCGTACAAAACATGGAAAGACTTTTGTGTTCTGAATCAAACGAAAAAGGTGAAAGCAAAAAGAACAGCTGACTGGTATTTGCTAAAGTCTGGCTTTTCCTGGTTTGCAACCTTTCTGAAGATGGGTGGGCAAGTGGTAGCCCATGACTACCTATGGACTCTGAATCTCTTGGGTCCCACAACTTTTACCACATCTAGTTTATGTTTGGAAAAGTCATGGTTATCGTTTTAGTTTAGTCCGATAGTATGACATTGTAGTTATAATTTTTAATATTTTAATATAGTCCGATATTATTTTTATTCTCAGGCAACCCCATATAACAAGTGGATCCTAGTAACTAGGCTAGTGCCCAGATCATGTTTGCATCAACCCCTAAACGACAGTGGGTAGTGCTGGGATACATTCCCTCTCTTAAGACGTCTAAGAATTGTTAACAACCCAATGAACATTCTGATTTTCAGTTACATTAAAAAACCAGTGTTGCTGTGTAGTGTGGTATGTGACAGGATCGGAGGTTTTATTTTCAATTTTGTGATGTTGCTCAAGTGGTTATTGTCCATAAATATACTTAGCCAAATTTGGCGATATTCAAAATATGGAAGTAGAAAATATCTAGCACCCTTTCATAGTGTAGGTAATTGCAGTGATTTGTGGTGATATTTGATATCAAATATCAAATTCTTGTTTTAGGTGACTTCAAAAATGGTTACGTACCAGCAAGCCAGCCCCTAGATTCTCTGCAAGGCTGGCAACCAACGGACCCTTGACCACTAGCTGTTTCCATACTAAAGTTTAAATTATTTGCTAAAGATTATAGGTTATAATCCGGGTCATAGCTATATTTTATAGGTATAGGTCCTATTTATCTTAAGCTGTATGTAGAGGGACTCCCAGTTATATCCATCCATACTTATGTATAAGTCCTACAAATACAAATGGGTATGCATAGGTTATCAAAATGGCCTGCACAAGTGAAAAAGGGTATATGACTCTTTAGGATATAACAATTTAGAGAAAATAGGTCACCTTACATAAAATACCCTATCTGTCCAGTGATATGTCCGGGTAAAATTATACCTGCGTGACACTGGTTGCAAATTACAACTGTAGAAGGGCCCCAATGTAACTTTCGTCATGCAACCATCCCAAGGATGATTGCGGTGAACCAGCACTTACACTGGTACCATGGATAAAAACTTAAAACACTTTTTTTTGGGGGTCGCTTGTAAACATTGTAAGTACCTTGGTCTGAGACCAATGTGCCTGCAATTCATGTCCCTACTACTAGCCTAGAACAAACTGGTTTTTTCTGCTACCCTGCCTGGCACTATTGAAAAGGGGTTGGGAGTTAGTGCTGGTTCAATGTGGCCGCCAAATGCTTCCCACATTCCTCAGGACAAATAAACTTTACTGGCTCACAGCATTTTGAGATGATAAATTTTAGCATTTTTCATTTCAGCATAGAGCTCAAGTTTTGATAGAACGGAATGTGTACCTATTTCCAGGTGAAGCAACTTGTGCACTTGTAGTCTTCTGGTCCTAAGTCTTCTGTAGTGCTCTGTAAGAGTTCACAGTTTGGACACCACTTGTGGTCTTTGCAGAGCTCCATGAACATCCTTTTGGTCGCTTGTTGTTCACCACGAGATTATCCTTGCTGATATACAATGTTTCTGCCGTGTGCACCTGCTGTAACCTTGTCCAGATTTATAGTCTGTCTAGCATTGCATCAATTATGTCCTCCACCTGGCTTTTTTCTCTTGGCCAGTGGAGCACTTCCTTAGATTGGGCCTGAGTGAACCAGCAGCACACCAGTTGGTCGTTCTGTCCACAGGATGGGGCCATTTTTTCATCCTGTACTTGTCCCTATCTAACCACGACTGGTTAGCTGAGTTATTATATTTAAAGCTCCTATCTGAAGGTGCATTCACACTTAATGGTAAGTCGGTCTTAAGTGAAAATCTAGGTGGCATCTTAGGTGGCACCCAATGTTAAATGGGTGAATGTTTAATATTAAATGAATTTTAACTTAACATAAAATCTTCATGATAAATATATATAGGTCCTAAATGACTAGCTTGGTGTTAGTGGACTTAATACTAGAGTCCTTAACACTGAGTGTGAATGCAGTTTAAGTTAGTGGGACTTATCATTTAAAAAATTGGTACTTTTTCTCCCTTTTTGTGCTAAAATACATGACTACTTACCAACCAACTACCAACCTATCTACTCTCTGACTACTACCTATTTACTTGGGCCTTCTACCCATTTATATACCTACTTACCTATTGCCTCTAAACCTAGTAAACCTATAGATGCAAAAAGATTGGTTGTTTTTGTCATCACATGTGATGTGAATACGACAAAAACCTTGACATCATACTCAGATGATAAGATAAGGTGGGCCCCAAATGCAAGCAGTGCACAAAGCTATAATGTAATACTTACATCTGGGGTATGTACAAAATTATCAACCACCATTTGAATCAGGATTTAAACAAAGGTTGGGTAACAAAATGAAATATCCTCATTGTTAGGTCATTCTTTTGAGGTTTTTAAAATTGAGTTGTAAAGATGTTTTATGGATTTTTCAAATTTTCATCTTATTTTAAATTTATAATAATTTATTATTATTATCCTTTTCTTCTTCTTTCATTAGATTATATATATGCCATCTAGATGCACAAATGGAAATAGATGCCAGAATTGCACATTCAACCTTATGCCTAGCAAGCTTATTAAAATGTCAATTGGTTCAATGTGGTCTTTTGTGATGGCTAATTAGTGACATGTACTTAACAAGTGGTTTCAAATTTGCATCGAGATGAGATAAAAAATGACAACCAACATTATTTTGTTGAAAAAATAATAATGAAACCTAGAGACTTAATGCAATTGAGTTTAGCTTGATTATCACCTACAAGCATACCTAACCAAACAAAAAGATTTTCAAGCACTACAAGAAAAAGTGTTCTTGTATGCCAAGATAAAAAAACTAAGCCTTGGCCTTGCTAGCACTTACAAAAAAAAACCAACAAGACAACATGAAACTTGAGGTAGGTTAAGCTTGACTTCATTGTCATCTCCACCCAAAAAGAAAAAAAGAAAAAAAACCATAAAAAGAAAAGTTTTTTTTAAAAAAAACAATAATTTAACAATAAATGGTTTAGAAGAAGAAGAAACAATGACATTAGAAGGATTTTAATTCCTTATAATGACACGTTAGAAAAAAAAACTTTTAAAAAATAAATTTTCACATCAACATGCTTGGAGCTTACTTGAAAGAAAACTTTTGTGTGTGGAGATGGCTAGAACAAAATGAACTTGGAGAGAACTAATTAAAGCCTAAAGTTTGGAATTAATTTGAAACTTGGACAATGGAGGTGATTATAGACACCAAAAAGAAAAAGTGAAAATGGTGGTGGGGATCGCAAGGGTGGATAGATAGAAGGTTGAATGGTTAGTAGGTTGTGGGCCCATGTGAACCAACACCCACTAGCAAACCAATTGGGGGGATGAGGTTGTTTTGGTTGTTTTTGGATGAACTACAACCACAATCACATAGCACCCCAACCCAATTAGATTTTAAACCTTCCCCTTGTATTTCCTTTCCTTCCCCTTCTTCTTTCACTTTTTGATTGTTAGCACCATCACCACCTTTCTCCATTGCCCTCTTTCTTCACTATCATTGTTGTGAAGTTTCAAGCTTGTAAAAAAGCCAATGGAAGAGGAACTTCAATGAGACTTGTGAAAGAGAAGAGAAGAGCCTCATAGATCCACGTGAATGAAATAGGTCAAATGTTTTTCCTCCATCCTTCCCCCTCTCTTTTGAATCAATTATTATTATTATCGAATCCCCTTGATTTATTTTTCCCATAGTTCTTTGATTGACTTATGTGGTGTAAATAGGGTTGTGAATCAACATCTATAAATTTTTTTTGCTAGGTTTTATGTGGACTTGTGTTGGGGTTTCACTTGATGTGCATTAATTCTTTATTCTAATTTGTTTTTGGGTTTAAATATCAACGTGTTAAAATGGCTTTTGGTTTCCTTTGTTGGTCAATGGTCATGTTGTTTAATTTCTTAAAAGTGTGTGCTCAATTATGTGAAAGATTTGTCTAATGCTTAAGGCACATGCACAAATAATGTACCGAAAATGCCAAAATGACTTTGAGGACATTTGGTTCATCGAATTTAATGAACTAGCGTTAGAGAAGGATTATTGTGGTTGATCTATAATCATCATTCTTTGTTGAAGGGAGAATTTTACTAAAACATTTTTATCAAATGTGTGTCACTAAAATTGGTTATTGAATGTTTCTTTACTAGTTATTGGATTTTCCTTACCAAAAACATGTTACCATTTTGTTAAATTGAAACCAATTTTACTACTAGATTAAATTGAGTAATTTTAGGACCAATTTTTTTGGGATAGGGCTAATTACTTGTTCCACCATTTTTTTGTTTTCTTTTTTAAGGTATTTAAAGGTACCTTTGAGGATTATACATGGGAGTATTTTTGGAGTTATTTTTTTTGGGGTCATACTTTTGTATGTAAAAATTCTATCAGTTTTTTTTCTCTCATATGTTACAAAGATGTTGTCTTTTGTATGTAAGGTCTTCTTACTTGTATTTACTTCAAATTTGTTTTTCTATAAAGTTTATGAGTTTGTCCCAATAAGTTTCGAAAGGCCTTTTATGTTTCAACTTTTTTCTTATCCAAGTAGAGTAAGAATATTTTATCTTTTGTTCCTCTATTTTATTCCTTTCAAAACCCAATAGTTCATTAGGTAGTTTCAACATTTGGCAACCAAACTATAGATATTGAATTTAGAATTTTTGGTTCATTGTCATTTTGTAAGGTAAATTTTGGTTAAAACTATTTGATTCTACCAAAACAAACGATGTATTTATTGTTGTTTGTAAAATAAAAATTAAAAACAAAAATACCAGTGGTTTACAACTTTTTTTCAATTTTTTATTATATGTTAATAATGTTGACAAGAAGTATGAAAAAAAATGGAGCAAGATTTGCAAGAAAATGTTAAAGTAGGGCATGTAGGTAATTTGGAATGACTCCTAGTGATGACATTCTTCATTTTGCAAAATAAAAATCTTTAAAATTCTTCATTTAGCACCTTGTCATAACATTCTTCGGCGCGAATTTTAACGAATTTTAACGAATTTTATGGATTTTTTGGGCTTCCATAACATTCTCGCACGAAGAATGTCATAACTATGGAATGACTTGAACAATAACTTGGTTCCTCTAAAATACTCGTGACTAGCTTTGCAAGACTTTGAGTTGCCAATCTTCCTATTCTTTGGCATGCATCATAAGGTTTGTAATAATCATTCACATTTTTATACATAGTTAACCATTAATATCATGCATCCAATATCTTCCTCTATATGTGATTTGTAGTTGCAAAATGATTTCATGATGGTCCTTCATGCAATTCTTTCATCACCATTTGTGCTTTTATAGTTATCAAACATCTTCATAGTTTGTTGTCTTGACAAATCTATACAATTCAGTATTCTTTAGTGTGAAAAGTTTTCCGTTCCTAACCGGTTTCTACTGTTGTCATACAGATAATGTTCCCTAAATCTGTTTTATTCTCAAAAAATATTTTACATCATTCAACCATTCATGCTTTGTGTAAAACAAACTTGCATATGTGGTTTGGGGCGAAAGCACACTAAGGTGTCACAACTTCAACAAATTAGAGTCCCTTTTCAAAGTCCTTTTTTAGTGTAGTTGAAAATTGGTTTAAAATATGAATATTTAGATGATATTGAAAGTAATGTTTTTTTCCATTTTTAATTTCAAATCATGATGTTATAAGACAAATTAAAAAATATTGCAAAATATTTTTTTAAATGCTTGAAAAGGCTTTAAAAATAATTATAGTTTTTGGGATTTAAAAAATCCATAACATAATAAATTAAAATCACATTATTCATTCAAAAAGTTTTTATTTTCTTAAACATAATTTATCCAATATCCCAAGGTTTCAAACACATAAGACTAGCACATTGTAAGATAAAAATCCATATCCATGAGTTTTGCAGGTGTGACAAAAAATGTGGGCAAAATTCAAAAGTCCATTACTTATTAGCTATCCATGACTTTGATTTCATTATGAAAGCTTTAGATAGATGAGTCCTTTTTTAAATATTTAAATGATTTTCATTTTATTCATTTTTTTATATCTAAGATATATAGGAAAAATTACCATTGTGATGTCCATGTAAGGTCACTATAATGTGCAAACACCCTTTGATTAAACGCACATGTGGGTATTCTTAGTATTTGGTAATCTTGACAATTTTACCTAGCTTATACACTACTATGAAGTCATATTTTAAAAACAACCACTTCTCCTTGAAACATGTGGTTTGTTGACCAAATAGACCAATACCATATGATTTACATAAAATACAAACTTATTACCTGACAAATAATGTCTGAACTTGTGTAAAATAAAAACCATTGTTAAAGCTTCTTTGTGTGTTGTATTTTAATTCTTATTCTATTTTGTTCAAAAGTTTAGAAAACATACACCACCAATTGATCATTTTTTTTTGTCAAATTCTAAAACAACATAGCTCTTACAACTAATAATGATGTATCTATATGAACATGAAACTTCACCTACTAGTTTAGTGATATCAATATTGGAGCTTCAATATATTTTTGTATGATCAACTCCCAAGCCCCCTTACACTCCTCTATCTAGAGAAAATTCATTATCTTTTTGTTCAAATTAGTGATAGGTGCCATAATAATAATAAAGTATGGAAAGAACTTGAAAACAAGCAAGAAATGAAACACTCAAGGGTCATGAAATGAAACAATTATATTAACTAACAAAAAGATTACAAAGGTTGTATGCTTCAAATACTACAATCACAAAACTATGATTTGCAATATCTAACAACGCTTGAAAGTTCTATGTGCACTCAAAACCCTGAAAGGAGAGAATGCAAGACCACTCAAGAACACTCCATTATATATTATCTCCAAACCCTAAAGTAGTCGCCATTTAACCCTAACCTAGCTATCGCCTAACCTAACTACTACAAGGATGAAAATACTTTCATCCTTTTGATGAATGTTTAACACATTCATCTTTGTTGGGAATTAAAAACGAATAGTATTTCTAACACTCCCACTCTATTAAGTTTCTAATCCGAACATGCTTATCAATTTGTTATGTCATTCTCTTGGTAATGCTTTTGTTAGCACATCCGCCACCATGTCTTCTGTTGGACAGTACTCGAACGTAACTTCATCATTTTCAACTTGTTTTCAAACAAAATGATGTTGCACATCAATGTGTTTTGTTCGAGCATGTTGCGTGGGATTCTTCGTCAATGATATTGCACCTTGGTTGTCACATCGAATCACCATTGCCTTCTTCTCTTTCATGTACCTTAATTCCTTCATGAACTTTGTCATCCATATGGCTTCCTTGGTAGCTTGTGTACTTGCCATGTATTAGCTTTCGTCGTTGATAGAGCGATTGTGGGTTGTCATTTGCTACTTCAAGAAATTGCTCCACCTCCCATTATGAATACAAACCATGTGGTGGATTTCCTATTCTCAAGGTCACCGGCCTAATCCACATCACAATATCCGACCAAACCTTGGGGCACTAATCCTTTGAAACGTAATTTGAATTGCAAAGTGCCTTGCAAATATCGAAAAATGTGCTTGACTACAATCCAATGTTTTGTGCTTGGATTAGTCATGTGTTGACTCACCACGCTTATTGGGTATGCCAAATCCGGCCGAATACACAACATGGCATACATCAAGGATCCCACAGCTTGTTGATAAGGAACCTTCACCATCTCAACATCCTTATTCTCATTTTTCTTCAACTTTGTCTTGGGATCAAGTGGCACTCTAATGGCTTTGCAATCCTCCATACAAAAGCGTTTGAAAATATCCTTGAAATATCCAATTTGGTTGATGTAAAGCAAACATTGTGCGTGATCCCTTTCCACTTCCATGCCAAGGAAAAAATGCAAGTCGCCAAGATCTTTCATTTCGAACTTTTGAGAAAGCTCTTCCTTCACTTGCAAAAGCTTGTCCTTCACACACCAAGATGAGATCATCGATGTAGACGATAATGAAAACTTTAACATCTCCCACTTGCGCAACGTACACACTAAAATCCGCATCACTCTTCACAAACTTGATGTTTTTCAAGAAAAAATCTAATTTTTGGTTCCAAGCCCTTTGAGATTGTTTCAACATGTACAATGACTTGTGAAGCTTGCACACAAGATGTTCACCTTCTTGTGTGAATCCATCGGGTTGTTCCATGTAGATTTCCTTTTCAAGGTCACCATTGATAAATGCGATTTTGACTTCCATTTCATGAATCTCCATGTTTTCAATGGTCACTAATGCAAGGATACAACGAATTGACACAAAATTTGCAACGGGTGCAAAAGTTTTGTTGTAATCAATTCCAAATGTTTGGGTGAAACCACTTGCCACAAGGCTAGCCTTGTAATGTTCGATTTCACCATGGACCCCATGTTTGATTTTGAACACCCATTTGCAAGAAATGGGCTTCCTACCCTTGGGGAGTGGCACCAAGGACCAAGTGTTGTTGATAACAAGAGAGTCGTATTCCTCTTGCATGGCCATCTCCCACTTTTTGGCATCTTCGCCATTCAACACCTCTTCCACGGTTTGAGGTTCTTTCAAAAAGGCTATGGTGGCTCGTTCCACCTCTTTGGTGGCCACCCACCAATCACGAGGCCACTTTTTACATTGTCTTTGGGGCCTTTCTCTTCGTCCATCTTGTTGTGGTTCATCCAAACCCTCATCTTGTGGTGTAGAAAATTTTTCTTCTAAATAAGAGTTTGATGTAGATTCATCACCTTCCACGCTTTTTGTTGGTCCCTCGTTCAAAGATAAAAGATTGGCATCCTTGACAAGTTCATCATCATTCACGACTTCATCTACAACAAAATGTTCTACTTATTTTGGAAGGGGTCTATTATGATGAACACCTTCTACCTTTTTTGTCCCTTCTAAGAACACAACATTTCGACTCTTGATGATCCTTTTGGTTTCTACACACATAAAGCGATATGCTTTGGTCCTTTCACAATACCCTAAAAACACACAAGGCATGGATTTGGACTCTAATTTGCTTCTCTTTTCATCAGGAATGTAAGCAAATGCTTTGCAACCAAAAACCCTCAAATGAGATACATCGGGCTTTCTACCGGTCCATGCTTCTTGTGGGGTCTTTGACTCAAGAGCTTTAATTGGGCATCGTTTCTTGATGTAAACGGCCGTGTTCACCGTTTCGGCCCAAAACTCCAAGTCAAGACCTTGTGCATGAATCATGTTTTTAACGCACTCCATGATGGTCCTATTGGCTCGTTTCGCAACTCCATTTTGTTGTGGTGTGTAAGGTGCACTTGTTTGTCATTGGATTCCACATTCAAGCAAAAAGTTGTCAAACTTTTTGGATACAAATTCTCCTCCGTTGTTCGATTGAAATTTTTTTATCTTCATGCCGGTTTGATTCTCCACCAAGGCTTTATGTTCTTTGAATTTGTCAAACACCTCTCCTTTTACTCTCAAAAGGTAAACATGAGTTTTTCTCGAAAAATCGTCAATGAAGGTGACAAAATATCATGCTCCACCACGAGATGTGGTCTTCATCAGTCCTCACACATCATTATGCACAAGTTCCAAAAGTTTGGAAGCCTTTATCGTTTCATCTTTAGAAAAAGATGTCCTTTGATGTTTGTTTTCCATACAAGCTTCACACACATGGTGTAATGACATTTCTTTCAAATTCATGCCATTCACCATGGCATCCAAATCCTTAAACCTTGCCATGTTGAGATGGCCAGGTCTTTCATGCCAGAGCATTGCACTTTCATCCAAAGAATTTGCAATGTGCGCCGTGTCCTTGCGCACCTTCACATTAAGAAGGTACAAGTTTTTGTCCTTTGTGCTTCCGCCACAACAACTCCTTGAGCATCGTTAATTTTACAACCATTTTTGTCAAACTCTCAAACCTTCAGAAATGAGTTTATTCGTGGAAATGAGACTATTCTTCATTTTTGGAACATGAAAAACTTGTGTGATGGTTGTGTGTGACATTTTGCCTCCTATTTGCATTGTGGCTTTGATGTTCCCCTTGCCAATGGCCTCCAAAACGGTGTCATCGCCCATGAACACCTTCCTTGGGGAAATGCGCTCGTACGTGGTAAACCATTATTGTTGGAATGTCATGTGTTGCGTTGCACTGGAATTGACAATCCAATCATACGTGGTATGATCATTGGCACTCAATGCGGCAACAAACATTTGTTCATGGTCTTCACAAGCTTGATTGACTTTTTCTTTTTCATCACTTTTCTTCTTCAAACAATTTTTCACAAAATGTCCATGTTTCTTACAATAGAAACAAAGCTTTTCATTTGACTTGTGAGTTTTTTGTTTATTGATGTGGTAGTTTCGGAACTTTCACATTCTTTTCTCTTGGACACTTCATAAAGTAACCTTGCTACAATGAATTAAAGGTCTACATATTTTGTGGACATGGACACCAAGCTTGTGACTAAATTATCAAAGGATGGAAGTAGGTTCATGAGGATACCATGTAAACATCTTCATCCGTAATGTTCACCTCGATGGAATGTAGTTGGATCGCAAAGGCTTTCACCATGATGTGCACAAGCATGTCATCTCCTTCTTGCATTTTGATGGTGAAGAATCTCCTTCAAAGGAACAACTTGTTACCAATTGTCTTAACTTCATGGACATCGCAAAGAGCCTCTCACGCACTTTTCACATTGTCACAATATTGAATGTGTGCAAATTGGGCATTTGTGAGATGTTCACAAAGCAATGCAAAAGCCTTCATCTCCTTCTCGTTGTAATCGGCACTTGCAACTTCTTCACTTGGCAAGGTGGCACCCCCATCAACAAATTTCCAAAGCCCATGTTTAGAAAGCATCATGTGCATTTTGAACTTCCAAAGGTGAAAGTTGCCACCATCAAACTTCTCCATGACTTTTAAGGACTCCATTTGAAAAAAAGACATTTTGAACACAAAAGCTACAACAAACACTTTCAAACTTGAAAGTTAAAGTTTTCAACAACTCGAAGAACTCTCTTCCAAACACTTTCACCTTGAAACTTGATACTTTCAAAAAACTTAAAAACAAGTTTTCCACATTTGAAAAACTTACAACACTTTGAAGAAATCTCTTCCACACCTCCCACTCACTTGGAAATACTATTACCGTCTTTGCAACCTTGGAAACTCAAAGCCTTTCCTCAAAAGGATTCTCCCTTTTTATGTTATACAAGTTAAACCTTTGATTACTTCTTATTCTAATACAATGTCCTTTTTCTTGCTTGGTGTGGGCCCATAACCTATTGGAAAGAACTTGAAAACAAGCAAGAAATGAAACACTCAAGGTTCATGAAATGAAACAATTGTATTAACTAACAAAAAGATTACAAAGGTTGTATGCTTCAAATACTACAATAAAAAAAACTATGACTTGCAATATCTAACAACGCTTGAAGGTTCTATGTGCATTCAAAACCATGAGAGGAGAGAATGAAAAACCATTCAAGAACACTCCACTATATACTATTTCCAAACCCTAAAGTAGCCGCCATTTAATCCTAACTTAGTCGTCGCCTAACCTTAACCCTAGCTGTCGTCAAGCCTTAACCCTAGCCGCCACCAAACCCTAGCCATCGCTAATCCCTAACCCTAGCCGCCGCCAAACCTTAACCTTAGCTACCGCCAAGCCTTAACTAATTTTCACTTTTAAACCCTAGCCACCACTATTCAACCTAACATAAATACTACAAAGATGGAAAAATAATATTCATCTTTTCTTTTATGAATGTTTAACACATTCATCTCCGTTGGGAATTTTAATAGGCTTGACCCAAGAAATTTGAATCAATTAAAAAAATGGCATAGTCGAGTTTTGGCAAAAGGGATAAGGTCATTCCTAGGATTGACCAATTCCTACAAAAAATTCATAAAAAACTTTTTTACATTGGCAAAACCATTCACTGATCTCTTGAAGAAAAAAGGTTTATTCGAGTGGGAGGATGAACAACAAAGTTTTTTAACCTTTTAAAATGAAAGTTATCATCAACACCAATTGACACACCCCCAAACTCTTTGAAAAACTCAAATGCGAGTTTGAAAGTGGAAATAATGGAAAAATGAATTGGGGTACACTCCTTAACCTACAACACTTTGGGGGTAAAAGGGCATGCAAGAGCTCCGGGTTGGGTTTTAGGATAAGCAATAAACAAGTCAATTATTCTATGGACTTACACAAACCAAACAATAAGTTGGTTAATGCATAGTTGAAACACTTTTGGTGCATAGACGAACCATGGGCATACATAGATTCACACGATTCATCATGGCACAAGACTCACCATGACCCAAACTTGGGGGGAGCTACCACCTTCCCCCTAATAGTATTCTTTGTGTCTAGCCACAAGGCTCCACACAATTGTCATTTTTCTCGGGCCTTTTAAGTTGGGAGTCTCCAAATTCCCAAAATTGGGACTCATGCCACTTTGGATGCCTATAACTTTTTATACAAAACTACGATTGATGTGAGGTTTAAAGCAAAATTATAAGCCTCATTAAGAGCTTTTCAACTATATGTGACATGCCCCTTGCACACGTGTAATTTTGGGCGATTCTTGACTTTTAATGGTCAAAAATTTAATTGACCTTTTGACTTCTAACCCTTCATTCAGCCATAATTTACATTGTAATTATTCAAATGGATCATGCGAGCCCATTTTGAACATCTACGTCTTAGATTTTTCGAATGATATAAGGAACCTATTGATTTAATGAGTTTGACCCCCTTCAAATCTTTATCTAAAAATTTAAGATTCCATAGGCACTCCAATTCCCAAAGTGGGATTTCACTTGGGAGTGTTTGGGTTCATTCCCTCACACTCTTTCGCATTCCTAGGAATGTGAACATGATTACTGGGTTGCATTTTTGGCCCCCACCTTTCCATGCCCTTGTCCTGGTTATGAACCCAAGGCTAGGGTCGTGACATTGGTGTTATGATTCATGGATTTTGTGAAGGCTTTTGAAATGCACATGAATGCAAGTGATTTTGTGATAGGTGAGGTCTTGATGCAAGGACACTTAATTGCCTTTGAAAGTTTTAAAAATGGCAAGGGTCTAATTGCAATGGCCAACTCAAGCAAATGAGTTGTTTGTAATAATGAACTGTTTGAAGGCATCATAACATTACCTAGGCTCTCATAAGACTAAAATATTCATGGATAATGTGTTTTTGAAGTATTTTGAAACCCAACTAAGGGCCACGATGAAACAAATGTGATGGCATGACACCTTGGCCCTTATGGACATCGAATTCATTTATAAACTTGGCAATGACAATGTAGTGTTAGATGCGTTAAACTACAGAGAGGAATACCAAGGGGAGATGCCTTGGGAGAGAATTAAAATCCTTCAAATCATGTTTGTAGTAGAAAGTGATCTAGAAAAGAAGATATGAGAAGCGTATGCAAAAGATTGTTTAACATAAAGTTATTTTAATGACTTGTGCCAAAAAAGAAGCTGAAAGGGATCACCTTCTTAGACGGATTACTAAGATGGAAGCAATCACAAGTCTATGTGCTAGAGGGAAAGTTGCGCATGAAGATTATGCAAAAAGTGCCCATGGTGGAACACCTTGGTGAAAAAACAAAGGAATTATTGGGGAAACTTTTTATTGGCCCAAAATGAAAGAAGACATAGAACATTATGTACGCACATGTGTAAAGTGCCAAAGTACCAAGTTGATACATAAGAGGAAGTTCGGGTTATATAAGCCCCTCCCAATCCCATCAAGTTCATTGAAAGTGTCTTAAACCCTTTATGACATGTCTCCCAAAGTGGCAAGGGATGAATGCCATCTTTGAGGTGGTAGATAGGTTCTCAAAACGAAGTTTGCATTGACCTAAATAAATGCCACAACAACGAGGATGGCAAAACTATTTTTCAACATGTGGGTTCGGCATAATGGGATGTTGGAGGTCATAATGAATGATTGGGATGTAATTCACATTGATATTTAGGATGTTGTTAATTAAGAAAATAAAGACAAAGTTAAATTTTTACACCGCTTTCCATCCACAAACTAATGGCTAAATAGAAAGGGTGAATGGGATATTGAATCAATATCTTCATAATTATATCGTTGACAATCATAAGGATTGCGACGACCATTTAAGTTTGGTGGAATTTTGCTACAACTCCACAAAACACCCAACCACAAAAATGAGTCCTTTTGAGTTAGCCTTGGGAGTTGAAGCAAAACAACCCATGGATTTAGCCATTGTTTGAACAAGAAACACTCATTGCAAGGGCAGTAAGGAGCCTAAAGAAATCACAAACCATCAAGGCCTTAGAAAAGGCGCAAGCAAATTATGAAAAATAAGCCAACAAATTACAAAGGCACATAGAATTTGAGGTGGAAGATTTAGTGTGGTTAAACATAAACGACTTTAAGATGCTAGAAACTTTGGGAATACCATTGTTCAAAAGTACACATGCCCTTATAAGATTATTCCCAAACCCCACCATGATGTGTGTATTTTGCAGCTGCCAATGACATTAGTAGCTCGCCCAACCTTCCATGTGTCCGAGTTGAAGTCAGTTCATGAAGATTTTTAAAGAAGGACCAAAAATGAGCCTATCACCCAATATTTGACCTCATCGAGCATAAGCTTGTAAAGGAAGTGGAGTGCATCCAAGCCATTAGACAAACAAGGTGTATCAGCAAGCAATACCTAGTCAAGTGGAAAGGATGTCACCCCAAAAAGTTGTAATGGGTGAAGCTCACTCATTTAAATCATTTGTCGGAAATGTTCAAAAAGTTTGAATGACAACGTGGCCACAAGATGGGCAATAGAAAAGCGCATAAGGATAAATCCAATACATCAACATAACATTGATGAGGACATCAACCTCCAAAAGGCCCTCGAACAAAAGTTAAAAGAATGAGCGTATATTTATTTTGAAACTAGGGCAAGATAATAATTGGTTAGAGGTCAAGATATATGAAATGGGGTAGACCATGGAAGAAGTAAATGAAGGTTGAGTTGAAATGACGACAACAAAAAAAATGGACCTAAAGAATTGAATTTGAAAGAAAAACTTCTAAAGGCTTGATCAAGAAAAATTGGGGTAAGGATGTGTGAACAATAAATGGCATGCCCCCAAATTAATAATAAGTTTGTGGGAGCAAAGTTTATAATGCATGGAATTGCGAACCATGTCCTTTTAAGGCAAAAGGGCATGACTTGGCTAAGCCCAAGTCAACAGAATTTATTGACATGTTTTATAGTCATACCTTGGTGTGGTTACCCATGGTCATTGAAAGAACATGCCTAGGCATAAGACTTAACCTTCAAGTGTGTTTTCAAGGGGGCCAAATAAGGGGACTATCACTTGGTAAAATAAGTGAACCCAAGAAAGGCATATGGTGCAATTTAGTGGACTGACATACATATGGACAAGAAAATTGTTTAAGAATCCTCTTAGATGTAAAAGGAAAGGAACCTTGGATTTGACCTAAGTCCATAACTAGTTATTTTCCTAAAGGCTTGAGGTAAAAAAGTTGTCAAAAGGTGTGGTTTACCATAACAAGGGCGACATGTGCATTATGTCTATAACGACATAGACCTTTCAAAGGTGGGGGGTGAATGACATGCCATTTCACTTAAGATATGTCTTAAATGGATGCATACCTCATATCGAGATCACTTTAATGGGGCATTAACACGATATGGGAGTTAGGCCAAAAATGGTTCCATGAGGTTCGACTCCAAGACATCCAAACCTCGGAGTCCGAATGGGCTAAGGCAAAGCTTGGGCCTTGCTAGCCAAAGGGGACGACTAGGGGTTGTTTTTGGGATTATGGTGTGGGGCACCATTTTTAAAAAACCCTCAACAAATAATTAAGTTTTGTCTTAGGTTGCCCCAAAAGGGGTGAGCCCCTTAAAGCATTTGGGACGATTAAGAACTATCACTTTAAAGCTTCAAGGCCCAAATCCTGAAAGAAAGTTGGCCCTAAGTTGACTCAAGTCGTCTCGGCTTAAGTCCTTTGGACCAATTCTAAGAGTTGGTCCTGGAAGGCCCCCAAGTCAACATGGGGTTGCTTCAGCTTATCGCCATGTAATCTAACTTTGGGAGTTTCGCTTGGGCCGACTTCAAGTTAGACTAATACTTAGCCTTGATAGTAGAATTTAATGAATTTAAGTCCATCTTAAGTGGTCTGGACTTTGGGACTAACCAAGTGTGCCATGGGGTGCACAGGTAGCTAAGAGCTAAAGGAGTCGACACAAGAGGAGCACAAGGTGACAAACGAAAAAAGATGTGTCAACTACACTCTTCTTCCTTCACTATATGTGCTTTTAGATTGCCCTCATATTGTATATTGCCTCATATTGTACCTACATGGCTTTCACGTTGTCTGTACAATACGGTATCTTCCTATTCATTATGTCTCTTTCCTCAATGTTACTATAGCCATAATAGTTGCAAAATTATTGATTACATCTAATATTTTGATACCATAGTTGATTTGACGTCAAGTCCATGTTGCCTTGTCTAGGCATTATAGAATTCAACCCCTAAAAGCAAAGTCCCTGCTTTGAATTTTGTCTGGGTTTTTTTATTGGCCTGAGTGTTTGCAGTAAAAGAGTCTGCTCTACCTCACACATCACCAGCTTGCAAATGGATGTCCAAATCCCCCCGCCGCCCCATATTGAGCTCCGTCTTTTGGGGGAAATCCTATGTTGAGGTTCAGTGTAGTAATTATGTTGGGGCTTCCGAGTAATTTGTGAAAATATGGGCTAGAGCATTGGTGGATAGTAGATGTAATGACGTGTCAGAGAGTTTGTAATTTAGTTGGAGAGTACCTTAAATCCATAAAATTCACTACTATGTTAGGAGGTGACCTTACGTCTCGGGCAGGGCTCTTGCATTTTGTAAGGGCCTGTGGTGTTTTTCCTTTGTCTGACAGGGTCATTAGGCGCGATAAGCCCTTGGTGGGTGCATTATCAGAATTTGGTGATACCCTGAGCTGCCACCTCAGGTGAGCAGTTAATTCTGGTAACAACCACATCCAAGGGCCTTACTTACCACTTATTAGAAAGTTATTGTACTAACTCTGGAATTGATTTTTTTGAAAAAAGTGAAAAAAAAGAAGATTTTGGGGACTAACGACTAACCAGAGATTAATCAATAGTTCCAGTCTGAGTTACTCAGAATTAGACTGGAACTAGGTTTGGAACTTGAACCATAATTTTAACAAAAAAAATGAAACTGATAAAATTATTTTTAAGAACCAGAACTGGAGGTTCTTCACAAAAGCAAAGAACTGCCCAAAGCTGGTTTTGTGGGGTTCTTTGATTTTGTCCTCTGGTTCTGGGGCTTTTTAATTTTAGAAATAAAAAACTTGAGAAACCTCCAGTTTTGGTTTTTAGAAAATTTTCAGAATTGCCATACCTCCAATTCTAGTTTTTTGAATATTTTCAGAAATGAAGAACCAGAAAAGAGCCAGAAGTTTATGGTAAGTTCTTTGGCCGAGTTCATTGAGTTTTGAAACCCTGGTTAGAGGTCAAGTCTGGTTCTACGATTTGTTTAGAACCACTGGTCTAGGGTCGAAACTGGTTTTTAAATTTTTGAGAACGGTCAGTCAAAACCCTACCCTTACTTGCTACCCTTTACCTGCTGGTTCCAGGTCCCAAGCACCTCCCAACACTGAATTGTTTTACAATGGCACCAGTGTAGGTGCTCGTACCAGTTTACCCAATGCCCCTTTGTCAGATTCCAATGGTCTAGCCCCCACGGGTCACTGGAACACTAAGGCATTGCTCAGTTGGCATCCTTCTTCCCTCCAGTTGCCGGTCTCAGTGAAAAGTTCCGCCACTTTAGTAGCAACGATGCAACAACGACAAAGTGTAACCATGAATACACCATACTGAAAAGGTTGGTGCTCCGGTGGCTCATCGTGGATCATCTTTTCATGATCAGTTGCAGTACTATGACAATCGTGATTATTGGATAGTGCTGCATGTGCAGCAAAGTTGCACTACTATTTCATTCATGATTATTGGATATTGCTGCATGTGCAGCATTCATGGCAGAATCACAGGTGGGCAGGCGGGGTGCTCCCATTAAAAGGCTTGGCCAAACATTTTTGCCAAGGAAAACTGTTAAACCTGTTTTTGTGCTCTGTGAATCCAGTGTATCCTATGACAAATTCCCACGTTGTGTGATACATAGTACCTTGGCTATTTCAACACATGTCTGTCAAATAATTAATTAATTAAAAATATTCATTCTAAAAATGAATATACCTAAATATTTAGGATTATCCTTCACAATATTTCTTGATTTGGAAGAAATAATTTTTGAAAATTTCAACAATTCTGAAAATATTATAATTAATGTCGAATTGGCCAAGGTACTAGGGTATTCACCCCTTTTCAGAGTCACCTAGGCCAGAGTGAACTATCACCCCACCAGCGCACCATGAAGTATATAGATAGGAAGTGATCAGAAACAGTTTTCTCTTGGGTTCCAGTTGCCTATCTAACCATGGTGATAAGCTCAGTTGCTTCTTTTCCTAGCCTACTTAACAACAACCCACATGGAGGGTTCCTAGTAGGTAGGTAGTGGAAACAGCTCTCAATCCTTTGACATTTGATCAAAACAGTCTCAAGTGAGAACAGGGAGCTGCAATTACATAAATGCTCAACAATGATGCAAATTGTTGAAATTTTACTAAAGTTGCAGGGGGCTTCATGCTGAATCTTCTAGTTAAAACCTGAAATTGGTTGAGAAATGGAAAATCCTCATTATATAAAGTGCAATTCTACTAGTTATGGGCAGCTTTCAAATTTTCATATTTTTGTAGAATTCAACTGAGCTGCCATGATTCATGGATGGTAAGAGATCTAGATTAAATAGAAGGTGTCCATATGAGGCTTGTGGAAAAAATTTGTGCCATTTGGACTTGGGATGAGGAGAAATGAATGGTCAAAGCTTCTCATCCAATGACCATCTACACTGTAAGGCAACCTTTGCGATAATTTTCAAGCACTTACATTTCATTGTTTGTAGCAGTGGTATCAGATTTACATAGACAAATGTACACTTTGATAGATACCCAAGATAGATAAATTAATGATAAAATAAGGCTATCTCTCTCAAGATTTTAATCAAAGTTATCAAAAATTACTTTGCCCGGCTATGCTCTGATTTCCATCTATACGACCCCCCCCCTCCCCCCTCCCCCCATGGTAATTTCAAAGTCAATGTGGGAAAACAAAAATTGACAATGGGAACGTGCCAACTACAGGTCCTAACTCTTTTTTTAAAACCATCCCCCAACATCGTGCCTTCGACTTCAGGAACGATTATAACCACACTGAGAGATTTGCCTAGAAAGGTCACAGGTCACACTAGTTGACGAAATGGCATTAAACATTCCTAGCATCATGCATGAATTAAATTGGGCATCCTTTCCCAATTATTGAGCTAGGCATTTTTTTTTAATTCTTTATTTTAAACTTGTTAGAAAGCCTGAATAATGGCAGAGCAGGATATTGATGCATAATTGGACATGCTTTATTTGATTAAATGCAAGGAATCACATGAACAACAATACTAGGCTTTCAGCCTACTTGCGACTAAGAAGACTAAAGGAAACTCCAAATATATATATATGATTTTAATGTATGAAAGTAGATTACCTTGGCCAATGATAAGCCGTAAATGAAAATGAACATGGATATATAGAGGAAATTTTTTAATTCACACCTTTTTTGGTTAAATTCACACCCTCCTGCAGGCTCTAAGAACAAGACAAGCACGACCAGGGTGTGAATTTAACCAAAAAAGGTGTGAATTAAAAAAATTCCTATATTAAAAGTTGTAACTATTGTGCAGAAGGTAATTGTAAGGTTGAAGAAGCTACTAGCCTCAGTTGAGGTTCATTCACAACTGGGGTATGACGGATAGGCATCCAATGGATGGTGTCCTGATGGGTGCTGATGTACGCTGGCTGTTTCATGTGCAGGGACTTGTTATTTATGGGAAAATGTGTGAAGGGGTACATTTTACTTATTATTGAAATACCATGGCAACCTTGACTTGAGGGACCCATTCCTTAGATTAGAGAGCATGAAGAAAATCTTCATTGTTATGGAGGCTACCTTAGAGCATCTCCAGTTATTCACTGGAAAATGGCCTACACATCAGTTTTGGATGAAACAATAGACCAAAGTGGTCTAAAAGTGGGTGTGGGCACAGCAAATTGGTGTTTGATACTGGGGTTTCAAGAAACACCTGAAAAACAAAACAAACTATTGTTAGTTGAGTGTTTGCATTTACTGCCCTCACACTTTTTACTACTGAATGACTGGTCACATTAATTGGCTCACGTGTGGGCTTTACATGATTCCTTAGTGATTAATGTTTGGTATGTATAGTTCATGGGTGAGGGAAAAACTTTTAACACAACACTTGGATGTGAAAACATGGTGTGCAAGCCATTTTCTAATGAACCCATGGAGATGGTCTTATACAAGGTAATTATTCCTTTGGCAACACAAGGGCATTATTTTGGTTCTAATTGTGCTTTTATACTTTTAAATGGATTCTTCCTATTGCGTTTTTGTAATGTTCTTTCTCACATCTTGTCATTTTAAGGTTTCACTGAAAATTTCCTTCACAATATTTACATCTCATAACACTATTGGTTGAAGGTGTTAACAAATACATATCCTTTTTCAAGTTTTGCTTCATGTGAGCCCTTATTATGGTAATAGTCTTGTCTTAAGGTTTTATCTAACACATAAAAGGTCCATGGGTAAGGCCAAAGTGAACCAATACCCACCAATGCACCATCCATTAGATGCCCATTATGATTTAGTTGTGGATGAACTTCAACTGAATTAATTTGGTTTCACAACAATAACCCATTTTGCAAAAAATAAGCCATATATATGTAGGTATATATACTTAAATTAGGTGACTATTTATGAATGCAAGCAATGTGAAGATCAAGATTATCAACGGACTTTTTGGGCCATGTGATGCAAGCATGAAATGATGCTTTGGCATATTTGATGTTAATTGTTCCCAAGTCCTTAAAAACCTTGTCATTAGTGGTCACACATTGAACTATTTTGTTCGTTGCATGCCAAAAGCATACCCCATTGAATGGAGTAAGCAAGTTCAATGCCTCCCATGAAATAACTCACTTCAAAGTTGTGGTCATGGTACCCAAGTTGGTTCCTTCATCCTTGACACAACACAAAACGTTCGATGTGAAATCAAACTTCTCCAACAAAGCTTTCAATTGTTTTGCTAACTTGACACAATAGTGTCATTGGCTTGAAAAAGTCTTATCATGAGATGTTGAAGCTTCTAATTAACAAACAAAAAGTGATGACAAAAACAAAAGTGTCTTGTTGCCCCCTATTCATCCATAGGTCAAATGTAATCGCAATTGTAGGTGTTACATCAAATAAATGTTGCATAAACAAATTTAGACACTTTGCAATTATGATTGAATTTTTTTTTTAAATAATGTGTTCAAGGAAAATATCTTTTATCTATGAACAAGATCAAGTCCTCCAAAAATAATTTATGTGCTTCATCTTGTTTTTTATAAGGGGTTTTGCTTCCAAAGAAAACTAAAATTGCAGCTAGTGTTATTTTGGGGCATTTTTTGGCTAGTTGCATACACTAAGTGCTTTCATTAGTCATGGATTATGTGAACCCCCTCCCCCCCTCCAAATGCTTTTAATGGCAGAAATTTCAACAACATATGTAACCAAAAGTTCAAAATGTTTAGCTTTAACATGTTGTTAAATAGAACATGTCCCAAAAGACTTGTTGTATGAAATTACCTTTTTTTTCCTTTTTTGTGTTCCTTTCAATCAAAGCGGGATGCACAACATCAAATAGTGCATTTGAATTCTTGAACTTGGTCACAATGTGGAATGTTTCCATTTTGTACAAGAAAGAAAGCCCATGGAATAGACTTGCAACTATAAGTAGCCCAAAACTTGACTTGTTGATGTGAAGTTAATAAAAAATGTAATTCAATCTTGTTCCATATAATAAAATTTTGGGTTTTCATATTGACACCCATAAATGAAAACATTGTTCCTTTAAATTGATTGCTCCATGGACTAACTTGCACCACATGGACAACATTTACACCATCCAACAATGGGGTTGAAATGTCCAACCTTGTGCTAAGTCCCTTTTCTCTTGCCATTGTTTAAAACTTAAACATTACAAAAGAGATATTTAATTTTAATTATGCTTTAAATAAAATTATGCAAGTTTAGGGTAAAAGTTAAAGAATTCACTTGGACTTGTTGTAACTTCTATCTAATGAAACTTTTGTTTGCTATATGTGTTGGAGCTTTTGTTTACTATTTGTTGAAGAGTTTGTGTGTTAGAGTTCTGTTCAAGATTTTTTTGGGGAGTTTTTACCACCAATGGAAGGCACAACTATTGGCATTCCCATCCCTTGCACACATGAAAGAAAGGGAATGCGATGACTTTGGTGCACACCACACAACGCACATACAAAAACATAAGAAAAGGGGAGCAAGGTGATAAGGGGAAAGTGAATATGAATGTCTTACTCACTTAAAATTGATGATGAACTAAATTGGGCAATGGCACTCCTACTTGAACTCATGCCTCCTACCTTTGCAAACAAACAAAAACATAAGGGGAACAAGAAGACACACGCATAACAACACTAAAGAGGCATTTGGAATTAAAAATAAACAATCAAGGACGAAAATGGGGGGGGAGTGATGCATTTAGAATTCCAAATAAATGAACAATGGCAATTAAGATAATAGAAACAACAAATAATCAAACATTGAAGAGGGTTTAGGGTGGGGGGGGGTTGAACCCATGAGTGTCTTATTCACCTAAAGCAAATGTTAAGCTTATAAGTGTTCATGATGGTGCTCATCTACCTCAGCTAATAAGCTTTTTCTTCCCACACCAATAAACAAACAATGATAAAAAAAGAACAAATAGACGAGGCACACAAAAAATGACACAACCCTTCAAGCACGAAGAACTCCAAATAGATTAAATGATGGCGATTAAGCATACACAAGAGCAACAACAATCAATCGTATAAAAATTATCAAGAAACAAAGGAGGCGACTCCATGAACATTTTGTTCACTTGAAACAAACATTGAGTTTGATAGGTGATGTTGTTCCTCCTATTTCAACAACAAACTGTCACTTTTTGCCCCTCCAAACAAACAAGAATAGAAGGGGGGCAAGGAGATGAAACACATGGAATACAAAACACATGACCCTTGAAGCATTAAAAACTCCAAATAAACTTGAATAGTGGTGATCATGCACACATAAGAACAATGACAATCAGTTAAAGATATGAAGGGGTTAATTTCATGAAAATCTTGTTCACTCGAAGTCGATGTTGGACTAGACAAGTGATGTTGCTCCTCCTCCCTCAACAACAAGGCTACACACTCCCACCTCTCACCCCTACAAACAAATAAAGATAGAAGGGGAGCAAGGAGACGAAACACATGGCCTTTGAGTGACTTTCTTCTCCAAATAGACAAATAGACAAGCAAACAACCGAGGGGGGAGAGTGAATGCATGAATCACACAAAACACAAGCACTTAAAATTCCAAATATACGAGCAAGGCTAAAAGGGAGACAACTTCTTCACTTGAAGCTTTTGCTAAAGCCATGATGGCACCACTACTCCCGATTAAACATGTTTGGGCCCCTAACCCACCACAAACAAAAAGCCTCAACATTTCAACCTTAAACAACTAAAACCCTAACCTTAAATTGAGGCAAAACCCTACCATATAGCCAACATTTATATGACAAGAAAAAAATACACACCAGCATATAAGTGTATATGAAAAGAATTTTGCCATTGGATGGGATAATGTAAGTATATAATGAATTCTTCATATGACATATAAGTGCAAATGATTTACACTTACACCTCATTTACACACACAGCACTGGTTTAGATTGAGGTAAGTGTTATCTTTATTACCTATTTGCAATTAAGCTGTGGTTACAGAGGGAGCCAGAAGTCCAACAGAAAAGGGCTTTCTGACCACGTACCTTCCATCCTTCATGGTGCACCAGTGGGCACTGGATCACTCTGTCATTAAAAACGGACAGTACTGTGGTTATGAAGCATAAATAGGTAGTAAATATGCGAAGCCATAGTGCCGGCTGATTTTGGCCATTGAAAAGACAAACACCTACAAGGATTGAAGCCTTGACATACTAGCAGCCTTTGTTTTATTGGCGACATTTTTTCGAAAAGCGAAATTAATTTTCTTAAAATTGTAAAATGCAATGATTTTGGAGTTTTTCAATAGTCGAATCTGAGAGGAAAAACAGTAAAGATTTGTTAGACTTGTATTTGGTGGCCAAAAATACAAATTTATAATTTTCATATGTGATTTATAACCAGATCTTATATATAAATTCACTTGTCTATCCGTCTGTCCGACGCGACAATTCCGCGTTTTAATTCGTCGGCAGAATCGGCCTCTGCATTTTCTATGGCAGGTGCGGTTCTGCTGATGAATTAAATAAGTACCCTATTAAACTGGGTTTTTATTTCTGCAAAAGCTAGCGGGTAACTTTACCAAACGGCAGTAATAAGTAAGTACCCTATCAAACTGGGTTTTTACTACTGCAAAAGCTAGCGGGTAACTTTACCAAACGGCAATAATAAGTAAGTAGTAAAAACAAAAAATCCCCCATCGTTTGTCATTTCCTCAAATATTATGGGGCACCGGTGGCGACGTGCTACATTTTCTATGGCAGGGGCAGGGGGGCGGGGGGGCAGGACAAGGCAAGGCAAGGCGGGCAGGGGGCAGGGAAGGACGGGCAGGGCAGGGCAGGGGCCAAATAAAGAGTAAAAGATAAGAAAAAATAAAACTTATAAAACTTCACAGTGGCCTTCGGCCCGGGCCCCCGCTAGCTTGGGTAAATCTTCCAAAGAATGATCGTCAATTTTTCTTCATCTTCCAAGTTCCTAGGGGTGATCGCCACTCTGGCTGCAAACAAAAATTCCTAAAAGAAACACACTGTGAAGTGGGTACTTTGTAGAAACAGTTACCCACCATCCAGCCAGGCATGGTAGGCGAGAAAGGTGTGAAAAGCAAGTGGGCGTCCACGAAAACAGGAAAGCACCTTCGATGACGACCTCGCAGGCAGGAGCGTAAGTAATGATTGATTGTCCAATCATTTAACATAAATATATCCGTACCTAACTGCGGTAGATGAGGTGAGTTGTGCATCAGGGCGGCCTTTTTCAATTGCGCACGTACTTCACATACAACAATCATTCGACTTGTTTTCTTCTCCATCTTCATCAGCCCAATAATGGTGCTCTAAGTTTTCTCTCTTCAAAGGCACTGCCGTCTGTACTCGCATTTACTGCCACCGTTGTAACTTTTCAACAGTAGGTACGTTGTTGAAAAGTACCTATTACCAAGCAGCATCATCCCACACCAACCCTTTTCTGTGAGGTGGGTCTTGCTCAGGAAATACTATAGCAACGATGTCAGCAACTTATGCTGTTTCAGTTCCTTGGCCCAGGTTGGCTATAGTGCACAAGCGGCTCTGCCTTTTCAATAAATTATCGCTACTCTTTTGGATCTATAACTTCTTCAGCTGTCATCTACACAGTGGCTAAGGTTTGTGTCAAAATCTTTCCATGCATTGTCTCTTCCCTTAAGGTCCAAATCTCCACTTGTCACACGTAGCTGTCATTCTCACATTGGTTCAAGATTGAGCAAATCTTGCAGAGATGGGACTATGTCTCCGCTTGGGGGGCGCGGGGCGTGGGGGGTTGTGCACTCAATATGGCTATACTGTTACTTTTCTGTCAGATCTTGGAGTTGTTATCGTTCACCGTATATTGGGACTTTATTCTGCCAGGATTGTGTTGCATAAATTTTTCTGGTTGCTTTCTTTGGGGGTGGATACTAAACAGATTTAGTGCATTTAAACGATTGTCTCCATTTAATAAGGCATTTCCTAATTATTATTAGCTCAAGTTAACCATACATTGTTTTGACACCTGACTTGTCATTCATATCGACGTCATAACCCAAGTTTAACATATTATACAAGATGATGCGGCCATAACATGGGACACTTTTTGATTTGACATATAATTGATAATTGTCATGACCTTAGTTTTGAATTCCCAACAAAGGTTAAGGCATGAAAGGGAAAATGAGTTTTGGGATTCAAACACACATTCACAAGTATGGGTTAGTGCATGGAAGTGATTTAAAACATTTTAAATGAATCTTTGTTTTGAAAATTGTAATTTCATAAGTGCCTTAAAATTTTAAAACAAGATTTGAAGGAACAAACCTTATCCAAATTTGGGCCCCTTTAACCATTGGACATGTTTTGAAGACTATGTAAAAAGTGAGCTTGCATTTGTCATTTCAAAATCTTAAAGCAAGTTAAAATCAAAAGGGTCGCATGGAAATAATTATTGAACCCAAGGAGATAAAAGGTTAAAAGACTTCCATGTGAAATGTCTGAGACAAGAAAGCTATCTTTAAAGATTTCAACTTTACATTTGTGTGTTATTTAATTGAAGTCTTTATGTAGGAAGTATAGGCTTGCAAAGTTCTGAAATTCATAACTTGTCAAAATTGAGAATTTTTAAAGCTCCCATTGTGAAATTAGGGAATTTTTTGGTCATTTTGATTCATTCCTCATTGGAAATCACAAAGTCTATTATATGAAAGAAATTGGTGACTCTCGCCAAATTTGTGTTATGATGTGTCTTGTGATTATAAATTGCTTACGGTTCATTCATGCACCATTTTGACTCCAATTTGCACTAACCACCCAATTTTTTAATTTGCACAAATTGATTTCATTTTGAACTCAAGCTTATGAACTCGTCTTAAAGCTTCCCACACTATTTTTATGTGAAACATAATAAATGTGACTTGTATTCCCTTGTGTCATGTCTTCTCTTCTTCATATTTACTAAAATGCTTAATAATTTAAGTTCAATTAACATTGCTCATTATTATCTAGTTGCAAAACTTATGAATAACTATGAAACAACAATACATGCACTAACAAGCAACAATATGCATGCAAATTGTTAAAAATGATGACTTATAACTACAATCCAACATACTTCCAAGGATAGTTACATGAGAAAATTTAAAAGTAACCATCATTTTAACTTTACATAACCCAATTTGACAATGCATTGGTGTTGGTTTAAACATAATGGTGAAGTACATTTCATAAACAAGTTCTATATTGACCCATTCTACACCACCTTCCAACACCTCTCTAATGACACGCTCTTTTTCTTTTCACTAAAAGAAAATCTTTAAATTGTGATTGGGATATGCAATTTTTTGTAGTAACAAGTGACAGTTTATAACTTAAATTTTATTTGTTGTCTAAAACTAATTGCAAGCACAAATTAGTCACGAGTAGTAGTGACATCAATCCATGGATGCACATGGAAAATATTTGTATGGTTTCATCCAACATATATAATATGTATAACCATTTGTGATTAATTTGTAATTGTTTTGGTGGCAACCAATGCTTTGTCATTTGGAGCTTCCAAATATTGACACATGCTAACATTTGAATGCACTCTGTTTTTATTTTTTTGTAAGAGAAATAAAAGAAACCCAATCTAAGGTGTTATATTCATATGCTTGGATGGTTTTTAACTATGACACGTGGCACAATGCAAATTTTATAGGTGGCATATTAATTTAAAGTTACACCAAATAAATTTGAATTAATATGCAGGTAGGTAGGTAAATAGCTCAATAATTTAAATAGCTACCCACTTATTTAAACTACTTACCTACCTAGGTTAAATACCTACCCATTTAAGAAGGTATAATTAGTTATGTAGGTCAAACTAAGTAGGTTGAGCTAAGTATCTATTTACCTACATACCTAAGTAGATAAGCAAGTAAATAGGTCAAGGAGGTAAGTAAATTAAAATGATGTGTAAACATTTTTCATTTTTATTTTGGGTTAAGCTTTTCCATTCATGCATCCCAAATGACATAATTTTTTTACTTCAATATAATGTTAAACTACACACCTTCTTTATATAATTTTCAAAATGGGAATGGGGGAGTGGAAAACAAACAATATGGAATAACTTTTGAACTTGCAACTTACTTACAAACTAGGTTACATTAAAAAACTTTCCCCACATCTTTTGGATTTATAAATGGAATAAATAATTAAATAATTACTAGATATTTAGTAAACTAATTATGTAATTTAAAATAAAAATTATTTATAAAATATTCGCTATTCACCATCATCCACTGAAATTACCAATAATTTGTAAATATTTAACTAACTTACTAATTACATACAAGTTTTCCATACGCACTACATAATTTAATTAATAGATAATTACAAAGCTCATTACTTTATAATTATTAATTATTAATAATAAATTTAAAATATAAACTATAAACTATGAATATTATGTTCAATTATAAATTATGAAATTATTGTAATTATAGTACATATTCAATTTAATTTAAAATATTAAAATCAATATAAAATTTATAATCTATAATCATGATTTATAATTAATAATAATTAAGTTCAATCATACATCATATAATTATAGTAGTTATTTTCTAATATTGCACAAATTATTATCAACAATTATGAATTGATCTGTTGTGATAATAGTTATTTACTATCATTAAATTATTGTAAATGAAGTAATTAATTTTATTAATGTACAAATATGAATAATTAACATAAATATTTGTAGGTAATAACGATTAACTATCAATAGTTGGTTTTAAATTATAAATGCATTAATTTAAAATAATGACATTTAGTACTCTAATTATTGGTAGAAAAATAAATCCCAAATTCATTATAATTTATAATGTATAAATCATTTCTTAAATTATGATTTTAAATTAAATTAAATAATCTAAATAGATAATTATACCTTATAAATAAAATAGTTTATTATAATATATATACTTTAGTTTTACCATGTGCATAAACAATTTTAATTACAATATATCATTCTAAATTTAAAATATAATTTCTAGGTTCCAATATATTTTCAATCATCTCAAAATACACATATATACACCTATGGATGATTGATGTATTGTCACCCTTACATAAACCTTAATATATAAGTTCATAATTGTTCAAACCATGCGTAATAATCCATGAAAATAACACATATATGCACCTTAGTGAATTGAAATACATGACACAAGGATGTTATTTAATGAACACGTGAGCATGAACATAAAAACATATGCTAAGTATATTCCTTTCAAGTCATACATAATTTTTCATGACACATATACATGACATGGTAAAATATTCTTTGACAAAAATAATTTATTACACATTTGCAAGTTTTAAATGTCATCTCCATGTGGCACCACAAGGCAACACCCAATACTAAAAAAACTTGTTGCACATTTGAGTTATATCATCAACAATTTTAACATAGCTCTGCAATCATTGACAATTGATGGAATAAACCACAATTATCTAGAATAACCCGATATTTTATAGAATGAATGCAACAACTATAGTCCAAAATTATGGTAAAAAACAAAACATAAATGCATAATATTAAAAACATATTTTGTAACCAACGAACATATGTGCAAAAAAATCCTCCTAGATTTCACTTAGTGTGAAATCCTCTAGTATTATGAACACCTATATGTAAACATAAAATTTGAAACGGTCATAAGAACAAGGAAAAAACATGATAAAACCTTAAAATGAAGATAACCCCAAAATGGGAATTGAATAAGTTGAAACAAAATAGAAATGAAGGTAGGCATTGGGCTTCACCATGATCAATTCAAAGAAGGTAGTATGTATATGAAAATGGTGTATTTTACAATTGAAGTGGTCATGATCATTTTGTGTATATCTAATACTTTGATGTGTATTTAAAAGCTTTAAGTGGGATTTGATGTGTACAAGACAATGTGGGAATCAATTGGCAAAAGAACTATAAAAAATCAGGAAGGAAAAAATCTGAAGATGTGATGGTGCAAGAGGACTATGCACTAAAAGATTGTGAAGAGTTATTCACCTTGCTAGAAAGTCCTAAAAAAGAACACAAATATTGATAAAAATGAAAGACTTTTGAAAAATGTTACTTATACTAATGAGAATGTTGTTGAACAAGTTAGTAGAAAGCTTTGGTGTAAATTGATTTAAAAAGAACACCAACAAGAAACATCTTGGAAGATTTGATGAAGAGTGGATTAATAATAAAACCAAATGGAATAGAATGTTCCCTACACTCTTTTGGATTGAAGTGCATGAGTGCAAATGAAAAGGCATAATCTTTATTTGAAATCAATTACCAAGACTATAATGCAAGGTTGACAATGATTTCAAAATGATTTGAAATTGGATTAGTCTTTGCAAATTTGGAAGTCTTGTACCTAACATCTCAAATATATTTCCCATGAACTATACATTCATTGTGTTAATAAGCAATATTGTACTCGAGCATACCACATCTATTTGCTAAATATGTTGTGATTTTGATTCTTCAACCATTTCACGACACGAGATTTGGAATGTTGAATTACAATAGAAAAAACATTGTTTGGAAAAACAATTTATTTGTACATCTTTAATGTAGCCACCTACGATGAAAATATTGTCAAAAAACAATGAACAAATATTATCTTGAATCTTTAACAACATGACATACTAGTAGAAACTATTCTATGATTTAGAACATAGGGAAAATGCAATGTAGTGAGTTGACAATCTATATATTCATAGAATAGATAAAAACAAGTTTGGGTTTTATTTTCGACACATTGGAGTTCAAACAAAATTTGTACCCCGCATATCATGAATACATGGTGGAAGTTTAAACTGATTTATGCCACACAATAACATACGAGGACCTAGTGCCATTAGTATTTTTTAAAGATTATATATTATCTTTAAGACACTATTACCTTATTGTGTGTAATTTGAGATTTGAAGCTCTCACATGGAACATAGTGTTAGAAAATGGTTTAACTTGAAGTTTGCATTTTGATGAATTTTGTAAAAACTTCATGGTGAAATAACAAGTATACTCATAAAGAAGTATGGAATTTTCATTCAAGGTATTCTTCCTAGAGAAATCCAACCATACCTAGGGGGTCTTCATTTGTGTACTTGACCAAATCAAACCTAATAAAACTATTTTGTAAATTACATCCATAGAATTAGTATCTCATGTATGGATGACCGACATATAATTTTTAAAATTTTTACTAAATAGGATTATTTTGAAATGAATGTATGAGGAGAGACTTGACGAGAGTTCATGAAAATCTATCAGGATTTTTATCAAGTAGGAATTTTCAAATGAATAGTTTGAGAATAGATGTGATGGGGAAACATTGGACACAATGTTTTGTTGTGAGCAAACACTAGGGAAGATGATATGATCAAACAACTTATAGAATATGGAACAAATATTTGATGAACGAAGATTCCTTTGAATATCTATCATGTTTACAAATTAATTCAAATCTTCAAAAAACCCTGCAAATGTGTCTAAAGTCTAATAGGTCTTTCAAATGAACAACACATGTAAACAAACATTTGGTGATTAACAAATTACACAACTTTCTAATCAAATGTCTTGTACCTTTATTAATAAAAGGAGTTTCAAAGTAAAGGCTTTCTGTTAGAAATACTATTCGTTTCTAAGTCCCAACGTTGATGAATGTGTTAAACATTCATCAAAAGGATGAATAGTATTCACATCCTTGTAGTAGTTAGGTTAAGGTTTAGAAGTGGAGACTACTTAGGGTTTGGCGGCGGCTAGGGTTAGGGTTTGGTGGCGGCTAGGGTTAGGTGGCGGCTAGGGTTAGGGTTAGGAGGCGGCTAGGTTAGGGTTAAGTGGCGGCTACTTTAGGGTTAATAGATAGTATATAATGGAGTGTTTTTTGAGTTGTCTTTCATTCTCTCCTTTCATGGTTTTTGAGTGCACATAGAACCTTCAAGCTTTGATTAGTTGTTGCAAGCCATAGTTTTATGATTGTAGCATTTGAAGCATACAACCTTTGTAATCTTCTTTAGTTAATACAATTGTTAAAGCTTTCATTTCTTGCTTGTTTTCAAGTTGTTTCCAATAGGTTATGGGCCCACACCAAGCAAGAGAAAGGACATTGTGTTAGAAGAAGAAGTACTGAAAGGTTTGAGCTTGTATTGCATAGGAAAAAGGAGAGAATCCTTTTGAGACAAGGTTCTTAGTTTGCAAAGTGAGTGGGAGTTCATTTCCAAGTGGTGGCATACAAGGAGCTTGCAACTTTTCCAAGTGAGTGGGAGGTGTGGAAGAGACTTCTTCAAAGTGTTGTAAGTTCTTAAGTGTGGAAGAGTGTTCTTCAAGTCTTTAAGTTTCAAGTTTCAAGTTCAAAAGTGTGAAAGAGAGTTCTTCAAGTTTTGGAGGTTTCCAACATTGAAGTTTGAGGTGTAAGAGAAGTTTTTCAAGTTTCTTGTAAAGGTTTTAGGAAAACTTGTTTTTTCGAGTTTTTTGAAAGTGTTTGCTTGTACAACATAGAAAAGGAGAATCCTTTTGAGGGAAGGCTTTTAGTTTGCAAGGTTGCAAAGAGAGTAATAGTCTTTCCGAGTGAGTTGGAGGTGTGGAAGAGATTTCTTCAAGGTGTTGTAAGTTTTTCAAGTGTGAAAAACTTGTTTTTCTGAAAGTATCACGTTTTCAAGTGAAAGTGTTTGGAAGATAATTCTTTTAGTTGTTGAAAACTTCAACTTTCAAGTTTGAGAGTGTTTGTTGTAGCACAATGTCTTCCTTTCAAATGGAGTCGTTGAAAGTCATGGAAAAGTTTGATGGTGGCAACTTTCACCTTTGGAAGTTCAAGATGCGCATGATGCTTTCTAAGCACGGGCTTTGGAAGTTTGTTGATGGAAGTGCAACAATTCCTCATGATGAAGCCCAAATCACGGACTATAACGAAAAGGCGACCAAGGCATTTGCACTACTTTGTGAACATCTCACGGATGCACAACTTGCACACATTCAATATTGCGAGAATGTCAAAAGCGCTTGGGAAACACTTTGCGGTGTCCACGAAGCCAAGACCATCGGAAACAAGTTGTTTCTTCGAAGGAGGTTCTTCACCATCAAAATGCAAGAAGGGGAGGACTTGCTTGCGCACATCAACATGGTGAAGGCGCTCGCGGATCAATTACGTTCCATTGAGGTGAACATTGAAGATGAGGACGTGTACATGGTACTTCTCATGAGCCTTCCCCCATCTTTTGATAACTTGGTCACGAGTTTGGAGTCCATGTCGACCAAAGATGTTGACCTTCAATTCATCGTCGCTCGATTGCTTCATGAGGTTTCCAAAAGAATTATTAAGAGTCGAGATGTTGTGTTCCTTGAAGGGATGGAAGAAGTAGAAGGTGTTCGTGATAAGAGACCCCTTGCAAACCAAATAGAACACCTTGTTGTGGATGAAGTCGATGAACTTGTGAAGGATGTTAATCCTATATCTTTGAAGGCAAGACCCGCGGAAGACGTGGAAGGTGATGAATCTACAATAAATTCTTCTTCGGAAGAAGAATTTGTTTCATCACAAGATGAGGGTTTGAATGAACCACAACAACATGGACCAAGAGAAAGGCCCCAAAGACAACGTAAGGAGTGGCCTCGTGATTGGTGGGTGGCCACCAAAGAGGTGGAACGAGCCACCATAGCATTTTCGGAAGAACCCCAAACCGTGGAAGAGGCGTTGAATGGCGAAGATGCAAAGAAGTGGGAGATTGCCATGCAAGAAGAATACGACTCTCTTCTTGTCAACAACACTTGGTCCTTGGTGCCACTCCCCAAGGGTAGAAAACCCATTTCTTGCAAATGGGTGTTCAAAATCAAACATGGGGTCCATGGTGAAGTCGAACGGTACAAGGCAAGACTTGTGGCAAGAGGTTTCACCCAAACATTTGGAGTTGATTACAATGAAACTTTTGCACCCGTTGCAAAGTTTGTGTCAATTCGTTGTATCCTTGCACTTGCGGCCATTGAAGACATGGAGATTCATCAAATGGACGTCAAAACCGCATTTCTCAATGGTGACCTTGAAGAGGAGATCTACATGGAGCAACCCGAAGGATTCACACATGAAGGGGAACATCTTGTGTGTAAGCTTCACAAATCATTGTATGGCTTGAAACAATCTCCAAGGGCTTGGAACCAAAAGCTAGACGCTTTTTTAAAAAGCATAGAATTTACGAGAAGTGATGCGGACTTTAGTGTGTATGTTGCGCAAGTGGAGGATGTGAAATTTTTCATCGTCGTCTACGTGGATGATCTCATCTTGGTGTGCAATAATAAGGACAAGCTTTTGCAAGTGAAGGAAGAACTTTCGAGAAAGTTCGAAATGAAAGATCTTGGCGATTTGCATTTTTTCCTTGGCATGGAAGTGGAAAGGGATCGTGCACAACGTCTTCTTTACATCAACCAAATTGGGTACCTCAAGGAGATTCTCAAACGCTTTCGCATGGAGGATTGCAAACCCATTGGAGTGCCACTTGATCCCAAGACGAAGTTGAAGAAGAATGTGAACAAGGATGATGAAATGGTGAAGGTTCCTTATCAACAAGCCGTGGGATCCTTGATGTATGCCATGTTGTGTACTCGACCCGATTTGGCATACCCAATAAGCGTGGTTAGTCAACACATGGCCAATCCAAGCCTAGAACATTGGATTGCGGTGAAACGCATTTTTCGATACTTGCAAGGCACATTACAATTCAAATTACGCTTCGGAGGATTATCACCCCAAGATGTGGTCGGATATTGTGATGCGGATTGGGCCGGTGACCTTGAGGATAGGAGATCCACCACAGGGTTTGTATTCATGATGGGAGGTGGAGCCACTTCGTGGAGTAGCAAACGACAACCCACAATCGCTTTGTCAACCACGGAGGCGGAATACATGGCAAGTACACAAGCTACCAAGGAAGCCATATGGATGACAAAGCTCATGAAGGAATTAGGGTACATGAAAGAGAAGAAGGCGATGGTGATTCGATGCGACAACCAAGGTGCGATATCATTGACGAAGAATCCCACGCAACATGCTCGAACAAAGCACATTGATGTTCAACATCATTTTGTTCGAGAACGAGTTGAAAATGGCGAAGTTACGTTCGAATATTGTTCAACGGAAGAGATGGTGGCGGATGTGCTTACCAAGGCATTACCAAAAGAACGACATTACAAATTGATAACCATGTTCGGATTAGAAACTTCATAGAGTGGGAGTGTTAGAAATACTATTCGTTTCTAAGTCCCAACGTTGATGAATGTGTTAAACATTCATCAAAAGGATGAATAGTATTCACATCCTTGTAGTAGTTAGGTTAAGGTTTAGAAGTGGAGACTACTTAGGGTTTGGCGGCGGCTAGGGTTAGGGTTTGGTGGCGGCTAGGGTTAGGTGGCGGCTAGGGTTAGGGTTAGGCGGCGGCTAGGTTAGGGTTAAGTGGCGGCTACTTTAGGGTTAATAGATAGTATATAATGGAGTGTTTTTTGAGTTGTCTTTCATTCTCTCCTTTCATGGTTTTTGAGTGCACATAGAACCTTCAAGCTTTGATTAGTTGTTGCAAGCCATAGTTTTATGATTGTAGCATTTGAAGCATACAACCTTTGTAATCTTCTTTAGTTAATACAATTGTTAAAGCTTTCATTTCTTGCTTGTTTTCAAGTTGTTTCCAATACTTTCCACCCAACCATAGGAAAACACATGTAAGAATATGTGTATCCTCCCCCAAGCCCATGTTACCAAAAAACTACTCATTTTTTAAAGCCTCACATTCAATGTAGTAAAAAATTACTAGATTGTATTGATGGTGGTGAGATGAAAAAGAGGTGATTTAAGATATTTCATCTTTTGAACAATTATTTATGAGTACATTAGCAAAGTATAAAAAGTAAAAGGACTAAAAAATAACTCTACTTGAACATAAAATGGGTTGGTCCTTGAACTGGGGAGGGGTGGGGGGGACAAATCTCTACAAAACCCAACACCACACAAAGTTCAATGCCCAAAATTGACACTAGTTCAATGTGAACATCATAAACTTACTAGGCTTCATAAGTTCATACAAATTTTGTGCGAAATTCAATTTTTGTAAGTTCATACAAAAATCTCATGAACTTTTTGCTATGGTTAATAACAATGATATTTGTATGTATTCAATATTTTAAATATTCAAACAAATGAGATGAAAACATCAACATCAAGCTCCAACAAAAAAACCAAAAGCTTTGCATGCAACTAGAAAAATTCCTATAATCATTTCAAATAAGAAAATGAATATAGTTATAAAGTGAAACACTCCAAAAAAAATCTTATGTACATGGTAATTTACATGTTAAAACATTTAAACTCATGACTAGATTCCTAAGATGAGAGTAGGTTTGAATGAAACTCTTCATAGTCAAAGTGTATATCTCATAGCCACTTTAGAAAGCAAAACTAGAATTCAATTTTTGCATTGTGTTTAGGTTGGTCTAATTGTAGAACAAATCATCCTCTTCCATTTAAACTTTTCTTGTGAACAATTTAAGGGGAAAAGGCACAAAGTAAAACCTTTCGTTCTTCCGAACAATGAGTGTGAGTATATTAACTAGTGATTATAGAGATTATCAAGAAGCTAGCTATTGAAAGATTACGAAAATGTGAAAAATTTAAAACTCCGAATTGTTTTTGTACATATTGGAAACAACTTGAAAACAAATAAGAAATGAAACATTCAAGGTTCATGAAATGGAACAATTGTATTAGCTAATAAGAATATTACAAAGGTTTTATGCATCAAATGCTACAATCACAAAACTTGCAACAACTAACAACGCTTGAAGGTTCTATGTGCATTCAAAACCACAAAAGGTGATGATGAAAGACTATTCAAAACCACTCCAATATATATTATTTCCCAACCCTAAAGTAGCCACCATTTAACCTAACCTAGTTGTTGCTTAACCCTAATTGTCATCGCCTAACATTAGTTGCCACCAATCCTTAACCCTAGCCATCACTATTCAACCTAACCTAACTATTAGAAGGATGTGAATATTATTCATCCATTTGATGAATGTTTAACACATTCATCAACATTGGGATTAAAAACAAATAATATTTCTCACAGTCCCATTTTATGAATTTTTAATCTAAACATGGTTATGCCATTTTTTTGGTAATGCATTGGTAAGTACATTTGCCATCATGTCCTCCATTGAAAAATATTCGAACATGACTTTGCCATTTTGAACTCATTTTTGAACAAAGTGATGTTGAACATCAATGTGCTTTGTTCAAGCATGTTGGGTGGGGTTCTTCGTCAATGATACTACACCTTGGTCATCACATTGAATCACCATCACCTTCCTTTTTTTCATGTACCTTAATTCTTTCATGAACTTTGTCATCCATATGCCTTCCTTGAGCCATGTATTTGGCCTCGATTGTTGACAAAATGATCATGGGTTGTCATTTGCTACTCCAAGAAATAACGTCACCTCCCATCATGAATACAAACCCTATGGTGGATCTTTTATCTTCAGGGTCACCGGCCCAATCCTCATCACAATATCCAACCATATCTTTGGTTTGGTAATCTTCTAAATTGTAAATTGAATTGCAAGTGCCTTGCAAGTATTGAAAAATGTGCTTGATTGTAATCCATTGTTCTAGGCTTGGACATGTGTTGACTCACCATGCTAATTGGGTATGCCAAATCCAACCGAATACACAACATGGCATACATCAAGGATCCCACATGTTGTTGATAAGGAACCTTCACCATCTCATCATCCTTGTTCACATTATTCTTCAACTTTGTCTTGGGACCATGTGGCACTTCGATAGCTTTGGAATCCTTCATGTGAAAGTGTTTGAAAATTTCCTTGAGATATCCAATTTGGTTGATGTAAAAAAGACGTGCATGATCCCTTTCCACTTCCATGCCAAGGAAGAAATGCAAATCGCCAAGATTTTTCATTTCAAACTTTCGAGAAAGTTCGTCCTTCATTTACAAAAGCTTATCCTTATTATTGCACACCAAGACGAGATCATCAATGTAAACAATAATGAAAAAAATTGACATCTCTAACTTGCGCAACATACATACTAAAGTTTGCATCACTTTTCACAGATTCAATGTTTTTCATGAAAACATTTAGCTTTTGGTTCCAATGCCTTGGAAATTGTTTCAAGTCATACAATGATTTGTGAAGTTAACACACAAGATGTTCGCCTCCTTGTGTGAATCCTTTGGGTTGTTCCATGTAGATTTTTTTTGCAAGGTCACCATTGAGAAATGTAATTTTGATGTCCATTTGATGAATCTCCATGTTTTCAATGGCCGTTAGTGTAAGTATACAACAAATTGACACAAACTTTGCAACATGTGCAAAAGTTTCAGTGTAATAGATTCTAAATGTTTTTGTGAAACCTTTTGCCACAAGTCTAACCTTGTAACATTCAACTTCACCATTGACCCATGTTTGATTTTGAACACCCATTTGCAACAAATGGGCTTCTTACCTTTGGGGAGTGGCACCATGCAAGGACCAAATGTTGTTGATAACAAGAGAATCATATTTTTCTTGCATGGCAATCTCCCACTTCTTTGCATCTTCACTCTTCAACACCTTTTCCAAAATTTGAGGTTTTTCCAAAAAAGCTATGATGGCCCATTCCACCTCTTTGGTGGCCACCCACCAATCACAAGGCCACTCCTTACATTATCTTGGGGACCTTTTTATTCATCCATCTTGTTGTGGTTCATTCAAACCCTCATCTTGTGGTGAAACATATTTTTTTCCAAAAAAGAATGTGATGTAGATTCATCACCTTCCACGTCTTTCGTTGGCCTCTTCTTTTATATACAATTAGCATCCTTAACAAGTTCATCATCATTCACAACTTCATCCACAACAACGTGTTCCACTTGCTTTGAAGGGGGTCTATTATCATAAACACCTTCCACTTTTTTTGTCCTTTCAAGAATCATAACATTTTGATTCTTGATGATCCTTTTAGTTTCTACACACATCAAGCAATATGTTTTGGTCCCTTCACAATACCCTAAATACACACAAGGTATGGATTTGGACTCTAATTTGCTTCTCTTTTCATCATGGATGTGTGCATATGTTTTGCAACCGAAAAAATCTCAAATGAAATACATCGCGTTTTCTACCAATCCATGTTTCTTACAAAGTATTTGAATTAAGAACTTTAGTTAGGCATCGATTCTTGATGTAAATTGCCATGTACATCACCTCAACCCAAAACTCCAAGTCAATTTGTTATGCACAAATCATGCTTTTAGTGCACCCCACGATGGTCTTGTTGGTTTGTTTCGCAACTCCATTTTGTTATGGTGTATAAGGTGCACTTGTTTGTTATTGGACTCCGCATTCACACAAAAAGTCATCAATTTTTTGGACACAAACTCTCTTTCATTATTGAATCGCAAGGTTTTGATTTTCATGCTGGTTTGATTATCCACCAAGGCCTTGAATTTTTCAAACACCTCTCCTTTCGCTTTCAAAAGGTAAACATGAGTTTTTCTCGAAAAGTTGTCAATGAAAGTGACAAAGTATCGTGTTGCATTATTAAATGTGGTCTTCGTCAATCGAGACACATTGTTATACACAAGCTCCAAAAGTTTTGAAGCCCTAGTCGTTTCATTTTTAAGAAAATATGTCCTTTGATGGTTGCCTTCAATGCAAGCTTCACACACATGGTGCAATGGCATTTATTTCAAATTCATGCCATTGACCATATTTTCCCAATTTTTTGAAACTGGCCATGTTGAGTTGACCGAATCTTTGGTGCCAAAGCATAGCTCGTTCATTCAAAGATTTTGCGACATTCACATTTTCCTTTCGAACATTGATGTTGAGAAGATACAAGTTTTTCTCCCTTCATGTTTCCACCACAACAATTCCATGGACATTGTTCACTTTATAACCATCCTTGTCAAACTCCACTTTCAAGCCTTTCAAAATGAATTTGTTAATGGAAATGAAATTGTTTTTCATTTTGGGAATATGAAAAGCTTGTGTGATGGTTGTAAACAACATTCTACCTCCAATTTACATTGTGGCCTTGATGCTCCCTTTGCCAATGGCCTCCAAAATGGTGTCATTTCCCATGTACACCTTCAATGGAATAATGGATTTGTAAGTGGTGAACCATTTTCATTCAAATGTCATGTGTTATGTTGCGATAGAATCAATGATCCAATTGTACATTGTATGATCATCAGCACTCAAGGCGGTAACAAACATTCATTCTTGATTTTCACAAGTTTGGTTTGCCTTTTTTTTCTCATCATTCTTCTTCTTCAAACAATTCCTCACAAAATAATCAAGATTTTTACAATAAAAAAACCTTTTTGTTTGCCTTATGAGTTTTGTTAAGTAATGCGACATTTTTCATACTTTCATTTATTTTTTCTTGGAAACCTCATCAAACAATCGAGTGACGATGAATTGAAGGCCAACATCTTTCGGGAAAATGGATTTCAAATTTGTGACCAAGTTATCAAAAGACAAGGGAAGGCTTATGAGAAGTGCCATGTACACGTCTTCATATTCAATCTTCACCTCAATGGAACATAATTGATTCGCAAGCACCTTTACCATGTTGATGTGCACAAGTAAATCTTCTTGCATTTTGATGGTGAAGAAGCTCTTTCGAAAAAAGAACTTGTTTTCAATAATCTTGGCTTCGTGCACAATGCAAAGTGTTTCCCAAACATTCTTAACATTTTCGCAATATTGAATGTGTGCAAGTTGTCCATCCTACCTAACCTATTTAATAAATTAATATCCTAGTAGCTATCCTATTTATCACATACTATCCAGGTTACTTATTGTTTACTACCTAACCTACTTAATAAATTAATTACTTAACGTACATTTAATAAATTAATTTTTTTAACATATCTAATTAATTAATCAATTAATACAAAAACATTATGACATATCTACAAAATAAAATACCTTTTGCTTAACTTACCCGGCTACCTACTACCTACTAGTACATATGCTATGTATTACATACTACTTAGGTTAGATACGTATTTACTGCCTAGCCTACCTAATAAACAAATTCCCTATGCTACATTTAATAAATTAATTGTTTAACATAATTAATTATTTTATCAACTAATACCAAAAATTATGACATTCCCACAAAATAAAATGTCTCTTGCTTAACTTACCTACCTACCTACTACCTACTAATACCTATCCTATTTATTACATGCTACCTAGGTTACATACCTACCATCTACTACCTAGCCTACCTAATAAATTAATTACCTACGCTACATTTAATAAATAATTACTTAACAAAATTAATTATTTTATCAATTAATACAAAAACATTATGAGATATCCACAAAATAAAATACCTATTGTTTAGCTTACCCACCTACCTACCACCTATTAGTACTTATCCTACTTTTGACATACTACTTAACCTAACTACTTAATTAATTAATTAATACAAAAACATTACCACATATTCACACAATAAACTATAATCTTATTTAATTACTACCTAGTTTACCAATTAATTAATGACCTAGCCTACCAACTATCCACCTACCTTACCTAGCCTAACTAGGTCTAACCTTCATAGCCTACCCTATTAGCTACACCTGATAAACTAGCCTATTATAGACAACTTAGGCTAATTAATTAAACATGCAAGCTAGGCCATGCTACCAATGTACATAGGCCTACTTAGTTTTAACGTAACTTAATAAACTTATATAATTTAGTTATAATAATATTTTATAGCAAACTATTAACTATTAGATATTTTATCATGGAAGACCCATGGATAATTGCAAAGAAAACCCATGGATGAGTACATTGAAAGGATAACAATCCAATTGAAATAGCAAAGTTTGCCATATGTGGTCTATGTTTTGTTGTTCATGTGGTAGAATACACTATTGTAGTTGAAAAACCTTTCATTTGTAGTTGCAAAAACAATTATGTTATCATCCATTGATGAATGCAATCAAAATTGGATGACATTGTTCACTTTTCATCTACATTTTCAATGAAAATCATATTAGTCATAAGTTGTAGTTGCATTTACAACTAGAATTTGGTTCAACCCTTCATGTAGTTGCATATGCGACTACAACAAGTTGCAACTACATGGACACATAGTATTAACACACTACTAGTTGTAAAATTAGTTGGTTTGGACATTAGTCACATAATAGTCACAAAAACATGGTCAAAATGGACAACATTTCTTCTAGTGGTCACCTCATTGTTGCACGATAGTGAAGGAAAAGAAAAAACCTAAGAAAATACATGGCCTAAATTTCCACCATGGGAGCATGCCATTTTCTACATGGCACCTCAATGTGGGGACTAATTTATGTTATTTACATTCTAAAGTTGTGATGCCAATTGTGAATATATTATCAATTTATAGCAAGAAAGACTACTCCCATCATATTACAATACTTCTTTTCTTTCAACTCTTGTTGTTCTTTTCATCACATAGTAAGAAATTTGCTAGGAAGTATCCTTGGTTTAGGTCTTTTGGATCAAAGATGAAGTTGATAAATCAAAATAGGTTTTCTATTCTTTGTGTGGACATTCATCTTTATTAGTTTTGTAATTATGTTGAATTGTTTCTAGAAACTCATGTCCATGCCATTTTTTTTGTTATGTATAAACGGGAATAATGAATATTCAAGAGGCATGCACATGGAAAGAAGCTCTAGAATAAGTGATTGATCAAGTAATAATGATTGTTGCATTGTTGGTAGTCCATTCATCAAAAACTTGAATTGTGCACCATTAAGTGGACAAAAGGTTTTTTTGTCTTTTTTTTTTCCTCTGAAGGTTACAACTTATTATGTAGGTTCAAAAGTCAATGATCTCATCTAAGGGCCTACTTACGTTATTAGCTTATTATGGGCAACCCTAATGTCGTTCTAGATTTGGTTGCATCATGACTCTTTGGGGAAATGTTATTTTTTGGTTATGGGCAACCCTAATGTCGTTCTAGATTTGGTTGCATCATGACTCTTTGACCCTTTGTCCTAACCAAAAAATCTTCTTAGAACATTAAACACAAGTAGTATTGCAAAGACCTAATGAAAGATGTTGTCTTGACTTTAGCATCAAAATCAACACACAAGTGCAAGGAACATGTTCATCCCTCTTGAACATAAAGAAAGTGTAGAGCTTGAACGAATTGCTTCATCATCTGGTTGTGAAAGCATGTATGTGTTCTAACATGTGGTCCTTCTTTTCATTCATATGTCTTCCCCTATTTTAAACTATTGAGTTTATTCAGATTAATGTTGACTAGTGTATAGTTGCAAATGGAATGCATTTTAAAGATCATTTTTTGTGTGTATTTGTTACTCAATCTAAAGACAAAGTGGGAAGTCACAAGTGGACAAGGATGAGGACAAGGGTCAAATTAGTGTTCCAAGGAAGCTAAATGGCAAGTATGAGATGCATGGTTTCTATTTGCCACCTAGTAATGAGATTCAAATTCATGAAAAGTGCAACATAGTGGATTATGTAGAAAGTAGTGTGATTGTTAATTTTCACTTGGCGTGCGATGCAATGTCCTTTAGGGTCTCTCGATGACTAGGGTGGAGGGGTGGAGCCAAGGTGGGGCCCTTTAGAGGCTAAAGTTGCTAAAGCTAGCAAAAAACACTAACACTTGGCATGGTGTTAAAACAACAAGGTTGTGCCTCCTTTTTTGCCTTCATGAACATGGGTTGGACAATTTTCTATTTAATGCCACTAGAAACATCATATGTTGGCTTATTTGGAGTTAAGGTTCATGCAATTGGGGTGCAGGGTTATGATTTTTTGAAAAGGTTCCAAATGTTGATAACAATGTATGTGGCTCAAGTCTTCATAAATTGTTGTTTTATTTGTAATAAGGAATTGTGCTACAACTTGAAGGATATTTATGCATGCCCATGAAAAAAAACCTAGTGAGTTGAGATGAGATAAGATTTTGATGACATTAAGGTTGGTGGTTTCAAGCACATAACTAGATTAGGGCAATGAAGGTTGTAGGTGTGATAACGACAACTTATGCACACATATTTGAACTTATTATGGTCATGGATGAAACTTGTTATGAATAAGCTACTTTCTTCTCCAATTTCCTTCAATGTTTCATAGGTTGACTTGTGTTTTGCATTGAGTTGTTCATAAAACTATTGATGTTCAAATGGAAAATGGGATTGAATCTTTCCCTTCCCAAAATATGAACTAATATGACATATATATTCTTTTTTGAAAAGAAATCATCATCACTAGTAGAGCAAAGTAGTATTGTAAAAATATATTTTCACAAATTGCTCATCAATGTGTTGAACGAAGTGTTGTTTTAACTTGTCAAGGACCCAACCTTTGATGTATCACATGTTATGCAAATTGCTACCAACATGACAGTTCTTGAAAGGGCATGTAAATATTTTGCACAACATGCAAACAAGTTTTATGGGATCCCCATGTGACGTGGAAGGTCCATTTGGTGCATTGTAAGTCCATGTCACTTTGAAAAACTCTCAGGTAGTCCCACATAACACCATGTTCATGTTTATCAAATCAAAGGTCAAGGAGTTCATGTTGCTTACATTAAACATCAACTAGACCCTTGAGGATCCCTTGCAGAGTGGGTATGACTATTTGAATGATGTCATAATTTATCTAGAGACACTTGCAAAGACAACACAAGAGATCTTACCATTGGATCCATTTTACAAAGTAATCAGTGGTGTGTTAGAGCACATATCGAATTGCATAGTCTCAACAAAGATGTATAGCAATTCAGTGTATATGTTATGATGGGGATGGATGCAAATTTGAAGTTGTTGAACAATTTATTGATGAAAAGTACCAAAGCAGTGGATAAGAAAAATAGTCAAGATCCACCAATTTAAAAGTTTGTTTAACAAAGGTGCAACAAATTGTGAACTTATTCACAACAGCCCAACATGAACGTTTTTTAACCCAATTATCCAGGAGAAGAATTACTTTGCACTTGATTCAAAGAAAGTCATTCAAACACTAATTTAAAAAGTTGTAAAGTATAGGCATGGCAGATTGTGAACTTATTCAACCTAGCCTGAGGATTTTCTGAACCCAATTATCTAAGAGAAGAATTATCTGCACTAGATTCAAAGAAAGTCATTCAAATTTGTGAAAAATATGGGGATTTGCTAAAGAAGAAATTTGGTCATGGGATTTGGTGGCTCTTAAAAACAAGGCTTTTGATTCCCTAATTGAATGATTGAAAGAACATTGATGAAAGACTTATTTTTCACAATTGGTATTCTCCTTGAAAGTTTTCATATCAAAGTTATTCTCTTTCATTCATATGTTTATTTTTTCTCTTTTTCAAAATTTCTTGGGGGTTTTCTTTTCTTGACTTTATGAAATTTGGAGTGGTCAATTGGTCTCCAATTTTTACTTCAATGGTGTGTTTTAGTTGGAACTTTACAGTGTATTCATGTTGTATAAACTTTTGGTCATTAGGACTATTGTATTGTATGCATCATTAATAGAGTGCATAGGCGAGGTTTCATCCCATGTCAAAACAAAGGTTGTTAAAGATTTTATCTAGTTGATTAACATAAGGTTTGTTTTGTTTACCATTGTGAATTGTGGCAGCGACTTCTAGTTTCAAACTCAACAATTTTAAGTGTTTTGTTTGAAGTGGGTGTATGTGGTAACAATACAAGAGTCACAAACAGAACAATGTTTGCAAAAATAAGGTTAGTAAACAAGCTCCACAACAAAAACATTAAAATGTTGACCTCTGCACAATGGTTCAATTTAGGACAATGGAAAATTTTTCTTAGTGATCAAGGGTTTGTTCAACTGGATGCAACAACCTTAACATCACAAAAGGTCTAGAAGTCACCCAATAATATAATATAATTGTTTACACTTTTGTAGCTAGGTTTTTTTTCCCTATATGATCATCTATTATAGGTTTGGTATTTAATCAGATGCATAACTTATTTCTCTATTTTGTTGTTTATTTGACCAATTGACAAGGTCTTCTTACCAATTTGTTGTGCCTTTTTTCTTTTGTTGCAAAATCCTTTTGAACTATCCATGAATTTTTTGAAATTTTTTTTATTCCCCTTTGGCCTTTTATGAATTGCCTTGCATCTACAATTGTGTTATAAAACTTAGAAGTTGAACATATAATTGGACATGCATTTAGAACATCATAAGTACTCATGATGTGTATACATGTTTTGCAATTTGTAAATTGGCTCCACAGAAAAGTAAAAAACAACGTAATGCATCCCCATAAGTTTTATATTGTATCAATGGAACGACTATGTTTAAAATATGAAGGTGCATGCACTCACAATCCTGAACATGTTTTATGTTAAAACCAAAATCTTCAAGATGCCCACTGTATCAACCTCTTCATTGGTGTTTTCATTTATTGATAATGAAACTGATTACCACACAATTAACCTAAGCTATAGATGAATTAAACTTGACCTTTAGCAAAAAATGGAAATTATTTTTCTTCAATGGAATTATAAGAGATAAACTAATATGTTTTTTTATGTTTTAATGGCAAATTCTTCCTCTATGGGGACTCATGATAGAAAGTAGCCTAATGGTGACAACCTATGTAATGTTGGACATAAAAGAAGGCAACACAAATTGGGAAGTGTAGGTTAAATGATGTTTGTTTCTCATTTTGCAAACTTGAAATTTTTTGTTGGTATTAAAGAGTTCTTTTGTTTGTTTGTGACAATCACATCCCATTAGAATCTTTGTAATAAGCTAGATTGGGAGTGATCACAATAATTAATCACCATGCACATGATTTAAAGAGTGAGAGTGTTGTGGCTTGGCAATTGGACTAGTGTTATTTGACCTAGGTGTTTTTGAAAAACAAATCTCATTGTCAAGCTCCATAGGAAGTGCAGCTTGCTTCGAAACTTTTCCATTTATCATCTCTTAACGCTCGTATTTTTGGTTCACCCATTATATTAGTGTATTGTTGTGTATGGGCCAACTTGTCATTTTTAAGTGATGTGGTTCACAACAATGAAAGTTGAAAGGTTTAGATTCATAGTTACATCCTTTTTGAAGAATAATAATTATTGGGTTTTCATTTGTTAGAAATACTATTCGTTTCTAAGTCCCAACGTTGATGAATGTGTTAAACATTCATCAAAAGGATGAATAGTATTCACATCCTTGTAGTAGTTAGGTTAAGGTTTAGAAGTGGAGACTACTTAGGGTTTGGCGGCGGCTAGGGTTAGGGTTTGGTGGCGGCTAGGGTTAGGTGGCGGCTAGGGTTAGGGTTAGGCGGCGGCTAGGTTAGGGTTAAGTGGCGGCTACTTTAGGGTTAATAGATAGTATATAATGGAGTGTTTTTTGAGTTGTCTTTCATTCTCTCCTTTCATGGTTTTTGAGTGCACATAGAACCTTCAAGCTTTGATTAGTTGTTGCAAGCCATAGTTTTATGATTGTAGCATTTGAAGCATACAACCTTTGTAATCTTCTTTAGTTAATACAATTGTTAAAGCTTTCATTTCTTGCTTGTTTTCAAGTTGTTTCCAATAGGTTATGGGCCCACACCAAGCAAGAGAAAGGACATTGTGTTAGAAGAAGAAGTACTGAAAGGTTTGAGCTTGTATTGCATAGGAAAAAGGAGAGAATCCTTTTGAGACAAGGTTCTTAGTTTGCAAAGTGAGTGGGAGTTCATTTCCAAGTGGTGGCATACAAGGAGCTTGCAACTTTTCCAAGTGAGTGGGAGGTGTGGAAGAGACTTCTTCAAAGTGTTGTAAGTTCTTAAGTGTGGAAGAGTGTTCTTCAAGTCTTTAAGTTTCAAGTTTCAAGTTCAAAAGTGTGAAAGAGAGTTCTTCAAGTTTTGGAGGTTTCCAACATTGAAGTTTGAGGTGTAAGAGAAGTTTTTCAAGTTTCTTGTAAAGGTTTTAGGAAAACTTGTTTTTTCGAGTTTTTTGAAAGTGTTTGCTTGTACAACATAGAAAAGGAGAATCCTTTTGAGGGAAGGCTTTTAGTTTGCAAGGTTGCAAAGAGAGTAATAGTCTTTCCGAGTGAGTTGGAGGTGTGGAAGAGATTTCTTCAAGGTGTTGTAAGTTTTTCAAGTGTGAAAAACTTGTTTTTCTGAAAGTATCACGTTTTCAAGTGAAAGTGTTTGGAAGATAATTCTTTTAGTTGTTGAAAACTTCAACTTTCAAGTTTGAGAGTGTTTGTTGTAGCACAATGTCTTCCTTTCAAATGGAGTCGTTGAAAGTCATGGAAAAGTTTGATGGTGGCAACTTTCACCTTTGGAAGTTCAAGATGCGCATGATGCTTTCTAAGCACGGGCTTTGGAAGTTTGTTGATGGAAGTGCAACAATTCCTCATGATGAAGCCCAAATCACGGACTATAACGAAAAGGCGACCAAGGCATTTGCACTACTTTGTGAACATCTCACGGATGCACAACTTGCACACATTCAATATTGCGAGAATGTCAAAAGCGCTTGGGAAACACTTTGCGGTGTCCACGAAGCCAAGACCATCGGAAACAAGTTGTTTCTTCGAAGGAGGTTCTTCACCATCAAAATGCAAGAAGGGGAGGACTTGCTTGCGCACATCAACATGGTGAAGGCGCTCGCGGATCAATTACGTTCCATTGAGGTGAACATTGAAGATGAGGACGTGTACATGGTACTTCTCATGAGCCTTCCCCCATCTTTTGATAACTTGGTCACGAGTTTGGAGTCCATGTCGACCAAAGATGTTGACCTTCAATTCATCGTCGCTCGATTGCTTCATGAGGTTTCCAAAAGAAAAGAAAGTGAAAGTAAAGAGAATGCCGCATTGCTTAACAAAACCCACAAGGCAAATGAAAAGCTTTGCTTTTATTGTAAAAAACCCGGACACTTTGTGAGGAATTGTTTGAAGAAGAAGAATGATGAGAAAGAAAAAGCAAACCAAGCTTGTGATGATCAAGAACAAATGTTTGTTACCGCCTTGAGTGCTAATGATCATGCGAGAAACGATTGGATCATCGATTCCGGCGCAACGCAACACATGACGTTCGAACGAGAATGGTTCACCACTTACGAATCCATCGTTGCACGAAAGGTGTACATGGGAGATGACACCATTTTGGAGGCCGTTGGCAAAGGGAACATCAAGGCCACAATGCAAGTTGGAGGTAAAATGTTGCTTACAACCATCACACAAGTTCTTCATGTTCCGAAAATGAGGAATAGTCTCATTTCCGTTAGCAAACTCATTTCGGAGGGCTTGAAGGTGGAGTTTGACAAGGACGGTTGTAAGGTCAACAATGTCCATGGAACCGTTGTGGCGCAAGCACGAAGGGAGAAGAACTTGTATCTTCTCAACGTCAATGTTCGAAAGGAGAGTGGGAATGTGGCAAAGTCTTCGAATGAAGGAGCTACGCTTTGGCACCAAAGACTCGGCCACCTCAACATGGCGAGTCTTAAGAAGTTGGAGAATATGGTCAATGGCATGAATTTGAATGAAGTGCCATTGCACCATGTGTGTGAAGCTTGCATTGAAGGCAAACATCAAAGGACATCTTTTCCTAAAGGTGAAGCAAGTAGGGCTTCCAAGCTTTTGGAACTAGTGCATAGCGATGTGTGCGGACCGATGAAGACCACATCTCGTGGTGGAGCACGATACTTTGTCACCTTCATCGACGATTTTTCGAGAAAAACTCATGTTTACCTTTTGAAAGCGAAAGGAGAAGTGTTCGACAAATTCAAGGCATACAAGGCCTTAGTGGAGAATCAAACCGGCATGAAGATCAAAACCTTGCGATCCGACAACGGAGGAGAATTTGTGTCCAAAAAGTTTGATGACTTTTTGCATGAATGTGGAATCGAACGTCAAACAAGTGCACCTTACACACCACAACAAAATGGAGTTGCCGAACGAGCCAATAGGACCATCATGGAATGCGCTAGAAGCATGATTCATGCACAAGGACTTGACTTGGAGTTTTGGGCGGAGGCGGTGAACACGGCGGTTTACATCAAAAATCGATGCCCCACTAAAGCCCTTCATTCAAAGACCCCGCAAGAAGCGTGGACCGGTACAAAGCCCGATGTATCTCACTTGAGAGTTTTTGGTTGCAAAGCATTTGCACACATTCCAGATGAAAAGAGAAGCAAACTAGAGTCAAAATCCATACCTTGTGTGTTTCTAGGGTATTGTGAAGGGACGAAAGCATATCGCTTAATGTGTTTAGAAACCAAAAGAATTATTAAGAGTCGAGATGTTGTGTTCCTTGAAGGGATGGAAGAAGTAGAAGGTGTTCGTGATAAGAGACCCCTTGCAAACCAAATAGAACACCTTGTTGTGGATGAAGTCGATGAACTTGTGAAGGATGTTAATCCTATATCTTTGAAGGCAAGACCCGCGGAAGACGTGGAAGGTGATGAATCTACAATAAATTCTTCTTCGGAAGAAGAATTTGTTTCATCACAAGATGAGGGTTTGAATGAACCACAACAACATGGACCAAGAGAAAGGCCCCAAAGACAACGTAAGGAGTGGCCTCGTGATTGGTGGGTGGCCACCAAAGAGGTGGAACGAGCCACCATAGCATTTTCGGAAGAACCCCAAACCGTGGAAGAGGCGTTGAATGGCGAAGATGCAAAGAAGTGGGAGATTGCCATGCAAGAAGAATACGACTCTCTTCTTGTCAACAACACTTGGTCCTTGGTGCCACTCCCCAAGGGTAGAAAACCCATTTCTTGCAAATGGGTGTTCAAAATCAAACATGGGGTCCATGGTGAAGTCGAACGGTACAAGGCAAGACTTGTGGCAAGAGGTTTCACCCAAACATTTGGAGTTGATTACAATGAAACTTTTGCACCCGTTGCAAAGTTTGTGTCAATTCGTTGTATCCTTGCACTTGCGGCCATTGAAGACATGGAGATTCATCAAATGGACGTCAAAACCGCATTTCTCAATGGTGACCTTGAAGAGGAGATCTACATGGAGCAACCCGAAGGATTCACACATGAAGGGGAACATCTTGTGTGTAAGCTTCACAAATCATTGTATGGCTTGAAACAATCTCCAAGGGCTTGGAACCAAAAGCTAGACGCTTTTTTAAAAAGCATAGAATTTACGAGAAGTGATGCGGACTTTAGTGTGTATGTTGCGCAAGTGGAGGATGTGAAATTTTTCATCGTCGTCTACGTGGATGATCTCATCTTGGTGTGCAATAATAAGGACAAGCTTTTGCAAGTGAAGGAAGAACTTTCGAGAAAGTTCGAAATGAAAGATCTTGGCGATTTGCATTTTTTCCTTGGCATGGAAGTGGAAAGGGATCGTGCACAACGTCTTCTTTACATCAACCAAATTGGGTACCTCAAGGAGATTCTCAAACGCTTTCGCATGGAGGATTGCAAACCCATTGGAGTGCCACTTGATCCCAAGACGAAGTTGAAGAAGAATGTGAACAAGGATGATGAAATGGTGAAGGTTCCTTATCAACAAGCCGTGGGATCCTTGATGTATGCCATGTTGTGTACTCGACCCGATTTGGCATACCCAATAAGCGTGGTTAGTCAACACATGGCCAATCCAAGCCTAGAACATTGGATTGCGGTGAAACGCATTTTTCGATACTTGCAAGGCACATTACAATTCAAATTACGCTTCGGAGGATTATCACCCCAAGATGTGGTCGGATATTGTGATGCGGATTGGGCCGGTGACCTTGAGGATAGGAGATCCACCACAGGGTTTGTATTCATGATGGGAGGTGGAGCCACTTCGTGGAGTAGCAAACGACAACCCACAATCGCTTTGTCAACCACGGAGGCGGAATACATGGCAAGTACACAAGCTACCAAGGAAGCCATATGGATGACAAAGCTCATGAAGGAATTAGGGTACATGAAAGAGAAGAAGGCGATGGTGATTCGATGCGACAACCAAGGTGCAATATCATTGACGAAGAATCCCACGCAACATGCTCGAACAAAGCACATTGATGTTCAACATCATTTTGTTCGAGAACGAGTTGAAAATGGCGAAGTTACGTTCGAATATTGTTCAACGGAAGAGATGGTGGCGGATGTGCTTACCAAGGCATTACCAAAAGAACGACATTACAAATTGATAACCATGTTCGGATTAGAAACTTCATAGAGTGGGAGTGTTAGAAATACTATTCGTTTCTAAGTCCCAACGTTGATGAATGTGTTAAACATTCATCAAAAGGATGAATAGTATTCACATCCTTGTAGTAGTTAGGTTAAGGTTTAGAAGTGGAGACTACTTAGGGTTTGGCGGCGGCTAGGGTTAGGGTTTGGTGGCGGCTAGGGTTAGGGTTAGGCGGCGGCTAGGTTAGGGTTAAGTGGCGGCTACTTTAGGGTTAATAGATAGTATAGAATGGAGTGTTTTTTGAGTTGTCTTTCATTCTCTCCTTTCATGGTTTTTGAGTGCACATAGAACCTTCAAGCTTTGATTAGTTGTTGCAAGCCATAGTTTTATGATTGTAGCATTTGAAGCATACAACCTTTGTAATCTTCTTTAGTTAATACAATTGTTAAAGCTTTCATTTCTTGCTTGTTTTCAAGTTGTTTCCAATATCATTGACACGTGGCTCAAGTATTTTATAGTTCTAAAAATTCATATTCAAAATTGGCAGTATACAAAACATGCCACTGTGATTTATCCTCTTACATCTCTATTTCACATATTTGGTACCATCATAATATGTCACAACCCCACTTTGGGTGAAGTGGGAGGATGAAACTCCCAATCCCAAAGTTGGGGATTTGGAGTCCTTCGGGACTCCTGAATGTTTAGAGTTCAACAGCAGAGGCCAAAACACTTTGCATTGGGGTGTCCTTGGTATCATTGAAAAGGTCTTGAAGTGTAGATGTCCAAAATGCCCTCACATTGGTCATTTGGACATTTGCAGCCCAAGTTATGGGCAAAAGAAAGGCAGGGAGTCAAATTGTTAGTTTGACTCCCGACCACTAAAAGTCAAGAATCAACCTCTTCCCAACATTCGAATCAAGAGTGCAACATGGCGTTGGAAAGCTCTCAAAAAGAACTACAACTTTGGTTTAAACCTCGTTTCGATCCAACTCTGCAGTTAAGAGTTATGAGCTTCCAAAGTCCCAAGACTTCAACTGGGACAATTTCGGGACAATTTCGGGACAATTTCGGGATTCCAACTTGGGAGTCCCAGGAAAAAAAGCCATTTGGATGTAGCCTCCCCGGAGCGTTGCAGAGAATACTATATGGGGGAAGGTGGTGGCTTCCCCCGAATCCGGGCCGTGGTGAGTCTTGTGTGTCAAAGTGCCTGTGACTTGTCCCAACACCCAAGGGTGTCCCGAATGTGAACTAACCACCGTGTGGTTGGTTTTTTGATGCAGATTCAAGCTTGACAATCTAGTCCCTCTTCCTAGTTTAATCCCGGGAGTTCTAGCACGCCCCTCTACCCCTCTATAGTGTTGGAAGTCGGAAGCGCCCTCTGAGTCCCAACTTTCCGCAATTCTACATAGTTGAACCCTTAAGTGGGTTCAACAAGGGACTTAGGAGCGCGTCATAATGCTTCCTTATTGGTTAATTGCACAATATTGCATGACTATGTACATGATTACCTTTGTGCAATTAACCAATAAGGAAGCATTATGACGTGCTCCCAAGTCCCTTGTTAAACCCACTTGAGGGTTCAACTATGTAAAGTTGCGGAAAGTTGGGACTCGGAGGGCGCTCCCGACTTCCAACACTATAGAGGGGTAGAGGGGCGTGTTAGAAGTCCCGGGAATAGACTAGGAAGAGGGACTAGATTATCAAGCTTGAATCTGCATCCAAAAACCAACCACAAAGCTTGAAGGTTCTATGTGCACATGTTCATAGTCATGCAATATTGTGCAATAAACAAAGCTTGAAGGTTCTATGTGCACCCAAACACCATGAAAGGAAAGAATGAAAAACTACCCAAAATGATGCGCTCCTAAGTTCCTTGTTAGACCCACTCGAGGGTCTAGGTATGTTGAATTGCGAAAAGTTAGAACTTGGAGCCACTCCCAACTTCTAGCACTAAAGGGGGTAAGAGGGGCGTGCTAGAAGTCCCGGGATTAAACTAGGAAGAGGGACAATTATCTTGTTAAACAGTCCTGCATCCAAAACCAACCACAAGTTGGTTAGAACTCATTTTGCACCCTTTTGGTGTTGGGACAAGCCACGGGCAACCTTGGACTCACCTGACTCACCACGGCTCGGATTCGGAGGAAGCCACCGCCTCCCCCCATATAGTATTCTTTGCAGCTCCATGCGGGGGCTACATCCGAATGGCACTTTTTCCCGGGACTCCCAAGGAGGAGTTTCGAAACTACCCCGGGTTGGACTCCCGGGATTTTGGGCATCCATAATTTCTTGCTCAGACCTTTGATTGGGATGAGGTTTAAAGCAATCTTGTAGTTCTCTTCGAGAGTTTTCCAACGCCATGTCGCCCTCCTTCAGCAAACGTCGAAATTGCGTCGATTCCTGACTTTTAGTGGTCGGGAGTTAAACTACCAGTTTGACTCCCGGTCCTTCTTTTGCCCATAACTTGGGCTGCAAATGTCCAAATGGCTCATGCGAGGCCATTTTGGACATTTACACTTCAAGACCTTTTCAATGGTATAAAGAATACCCTAATATAAGGTGTTTTGACCCCTGCTATCAAGCTCTAAATTTTTGGGAGTCCTAGAGGACTCCAAGTTCCCACTTTTGGGAATGTGAGTTTCATCTTCACACTTAGCCCAAAGTGGGGTTGCGACACAAAACCACTCCAATATATATTATCTCTTAACCTTAAAGTAGCCGCCACTTAACTTTAACCTAGCTGACGCCTAACCCTAACCACCACCAAACCTTAACCCTAACCACTACCAAGCCCTGAGTAGCCTCCACTTTTAAACCCTAGCCACCAGTATTTAATTTAACTTAACTACTAAAAGGATGTGAATACTATTCATCCTTTTAATGAATGTTTAACACATTCATCAACATTGAAAATTAAAAATGAATAATATTTCTAACACTACCAATCTATGAAGTTTATAATCTGAACATGGTTATCAATTTGTTATGTCATTCTTTTGATAATGCCTTGGTAAGCACATCTGCCACCATGTCCTTCGTTGAACAATATTTGAACATAACTTCACCATTTTCAACTTGTTCTCAAACAAAGTGATGTTACATATCAATGTGCTTTGTTTGAGCATGTTGAGTGGCATTTTTTGTCAATGATATTACACCTTGGTTATCACATCGAATCACCGTCGCCTTCTTCTTTTTAATATACCATAATTCTTTCATGATCTTTGTCATCCATATGGCTTTTTTGGTAGCTTGCATACTTGCCATGTATTTGGCCTTGGTCATTGACAAAACGAATGTGGGTTGTCATTTGCTACTCTAAGAAATGGTTCCACCTCCCATCATGAATACAAACCTTGTGGTGGATCTCCTATTTTCAAGGTCACTAGCCCAATCCACATCACAATATCCAACCAAATTTTGGGGTCGTAATCCTTCGAAGCATAATTTGAATTGCAAAGTGCCTTGTAAGTATCGAGAGATGCACTTGATCGCAATCCAATGTTTTAGTTATGGATTAACCATGTGTTGACTACTCATCATGCTTATTGGGTATGCCAAATTCAATCGAGTACACAACATGGCATACATTAAGGATCCCACAATTTATTGATAAGGAACCTTAACCATTTCATCATCCTTGTTCACATTCTTTTTCAACTTTATCTTGGGATCGAATGGCACTCCAATGGTTTGCAATCTTTCATGCAAAAACGTTTGAGAATCTCTTTGAGATACCCAATTTGGTTGATGTACAGAAGATGTTGTGCACGATCCCTTTCCACTTCCATGCCAAGGGAAAAAAACAAATCACCAAGATCTTTCATTTTCATTTCCTTCACTTGTAAAAGATTTTCCTTGTTATTGTACACCAAGATGAGATCATTGACATAAACGACAATGGAAAATTTGACATCTTCGACTTGCACAACATACACACTAAAGTGCACATCACTCCTCACAAACTCGATGTTTTTCAAGAAAGCGTCCGACTTTTGGTTCCAAACCCTTGGAGATTGTTTCAACCCATACAAGATTTGTGAAGCTTGCATATAAGATGTTAGTTGTCATGTGTGAATCCTTTGGGTTGTTCCATTGAGAAATGTAGTTTTGATGTCCATTTGATGCATGTCCATGTCTTTAATGGTTGCTAGTGCAAGGATACAACAAATTGACACAAACTTTGCAACGGGTGCCACATTTGCATTCTCCTTTCAAACATTGATGTTGAGAAGATACAAGTCTTTTTCCCTATGTGCTTTCACCATAATGGTTCCATGGACAATGTTCACCTTACAACCATCCTTGTCAAACTCCATTTTCAAGCCCTCTAAAATGAGTTTGCTAACAGAAACGAGATTATTCTTCATTTTGGGAACATGAAGAACTTGAGTGATGGTTGTAAACAACATTTTACCTCCAACTTGCATTATGGCCTTGATGCTCCCTTTGCAAATGGCCTCCAAAATTGTGTCATTTCCCATGTACACCTTTCATAAAATTATGGATTCGTAAATGGTGAACCACTCTTGTTCAAATGTCATGTGTTGTGTTGCGCCATAATCGATGCTCCAATCCTATGTCATATGATCATTAACACCCAAGGTGGTAACAAACATTTGTTCTTGATTTTCATAAGCTTGGTTTGCCTTTTCTTTCTCATCACTCTTCTTCTTCAAACAATTTTTCACAAAGTGTCTAGATTTTTACAATAAAAGCAAAGCTTTTCATTTGCTTTATGAGTTTTGTTAAGCAGTGCGACATTTTTTATACTTGCAATTTTTTGTTCTTTTGGAAACCTTGTGAAGTAATCGAGCGACGATGAATTGAAAGTTAACATCCTTGGTGGACATGGATTCTAAATTCATGACCAAGTTATCAAAAGATGGGGGAAGGCTCATGAAAAGTACCATGTACATGTCTTCATATTTAATCTTCACATCAATGGCACGTAATTGGTTCGCAAGTGCCTTCGGCATGTTGATGTGCACAAGTAAATCTTCCCCTTTTTACATTTTGATGGTGAAGAACCTCCTTTGAAGAAACAATTTCTTTCCGATAGTGTTGGCTTTGCGGACACTGCAAAATGTTTCCTAAATGCTTTTGACATTTTCGCAATATTGAATGTGTGCAAATTGTGCATTCGTGAGATGTTCACAAAGTAATGCAAATGCCTTGGTCGCCTTTTTGTTACAATCCATGATTTGATCTTCATCATAAAAAATTGTTGCATTCCAATCAATAAACCTCCAAAGCCCATGCTTTGAAAACATCATGTGCATTTTGAACTTGCAAAGGTGAAAGTTGCCACCATCAAACTTTTCGATGACTTTCAAAGATTCCATTTGGAAGGATGACATTTTGTTGAACACAAGTGCTAAAACAAACACTCTATGTTTTTATATTCAAATGAATTACAAGTGAGAAAATTTCAAGTTGAAAAATCTGCTGATGTTTGAAGACCTCACCTGAAATCTCTCCCATTCAATTGTTATATGTCACAAAACAAAACCTTTACAAGAAACCTTCAAACACTTAAAAAACTTTCTTGCACAATTTGAAAATTGACTTGAAACTTGTAACATTGGCAAAAAACTTTCTTTAACACACTTAAAACTTGAAGTTTTCAATAACTTGAAAGACCTTTCTTGCACACACCTCAAACTTCAATGTTGAAACCCCTCAACAATTCAAATAAATTCTTTTCCACACACTTTCTCAAACTACAACATTGAAACCCCTCAACAACTCGAAGAACTTTTTTTTCCACACACTTTTTCAAACTGTAATGTTGAAACCCCTCAACAACTTGAAGAAATTTTTTTTCCACACACTTTCTCAAACTGCAACGTTGAAACCCCTCAACAACTCAAAGAACCCTCTTTCACACACTTTGAACTTAAATTTGAAACTTAAAAACTTGAAAAACACTCTTCCGCATTTGAAAACTTACAACACTTTGAAGAAATTTCTTCCACACCTCCCACTCATTTGGAAAACTTGCAAGCTCCTTGTATGCCACCATTTGGAAATGAATTCCCATTCACTTTGCAAACTAAAAAACCTTTCTCAAAAGGATTCTCTCCTTTTTCTATGCAATACAAGCTCAAAATTCTTCACTACTTTTTATTTTAACACAATGTTTTTTCTCTTGCTTAGTGCCACCCCCACATAACCTATTGGAAACAACTTGAAAACAAGTAAGAAATGAAACACTCAAGGTTCATGAAATGGAACAATTATATTAATTAATTAAAAGATTACAAAGGTCGTATGCTTCAAATGTTACAATCACAAAACCATGGTTAGCAACAACTAACAAGGCTTGAAGTTCTATGTGAATTCAAAACCATGAAAGGAGAGAATGAATAACTCAATCACAAACATGTTTTTATATACAACTCCCTAACCCTAAAGTAGTTGCCATTTTCAAACCCTAACCTTAAAGTAGCCAACATCTTAACCCCAACCTTAAAATAGATGTTAGCTTAACTCTAACCCTAATGTAGCTGCCACCTCCAAACCTTAGCCACCACTTAACCCCAAAGTTCACACAACTTCTAAGCCCTAATTAAGGATGTGAATATTATTCATCCTTTTGATGAATGTAAATCACATTCACCAACTTTGGGGATTGAATTGAATAATATTTCTAACATTCTCACTTTATGAGATTTCTAATCCGAACATGTTTATCAACTTATGGTGTCGTTCTTTGCATAATGCCTTGGGTAAGGACATCCACCACCATGTGTTTTGTTGGACAATATTCAAATCAAACTTCTCCATTTTCAACTCATTTTCGAAGAAAATGATGTTGTACATCAATGCGTTTTGTTCGTGCATGGTGAGTGAGGTTTTTGGTCAATGATATTGCACCTTGATTATTGTATCGAATCACCATCACTTTCTTCTCCTCCATGTATCATAAATCCATCATCAATTTTGTTATCCATATGGCTTCTTTTGTGGCTTGCGTGTTCACCATGTATTCCACCTCCGTGGTGGACAATGCTATTGTAGGTTGTCGTTTACTACTCCAAGAAATGGCTCCACCTCCGATCATGAAAACAAACCATGTGGTGGACCTCCTTTCTTCAAGATCACCACCCCAATCCGCATCACAATATCCAAGCACTTCCTTGGATGGTGTTACACCAAAATGGTAATTTCATTTGCAACGTACTTTGCAAATATTGAAAGATTCGTTTGACCACCATCACTACCCTTAGGTAGGCCTATGTTGATGCTAAGTAGGTCCTATATAAACTTAGGTAGACCTATGTTGGTCCTAAGTATGTTTAAATAAGGCCTAGGTAGGCCCTAGGCTAACCTAGCTTACCTAGGCTAATGTAGGTTAACTAGCGTAGATTGTGTAGGCTACTTAAATAGCTTAGGAAAATTGTTTAATAAAATGAGATGATACATTATTTGAACACAAAAAAAGTTGGTGCAATGGTAAGGACTTTGTTTTTCAAAGTGTAGGTGAAAAGATCAAATCTTAACTTTTGCTTGACCTAGTCTAGGCTAGTAGGTTAGGTGTCTAGTAGCATCACCTAAGATTCATGTTTTTTAGCTTAAGCTACATAGGTTAGGTCCCCTAGCCTAGGCTAATAAGTTAAATAATGTAGCAATATAGACTAGGCTAGTAGGCTACTTTGTTTAACTTAGGTGACCTAGTCTAAGAACTAGAATGTTAACCTAGTGGGCTACTAAGGAATTCACTAGGTCCATAACAATTGATCCCTTGTTTTTCAAATGGTTGACCACTTTCAAATCTTGCAGAATTATTAAGTTCACCCAAAATCTAGTGAAACACAAAGTGAACTTGATCACATATCATAGTGGAGGAGGAGGCAAGGTCATGACCAATGAATATTCATCAAATTTTAGGTTTAGGTGCAAAGATAAGGTCAATACTTCACGAAATTTACATATGGAGGATAGGTACCTTGGACCCCAATTTTGGTTTCTCAAAATTTGGTAGGTAATCATGGGATTACTTGACAAAAGACCTGGGCCAGAACCCAAATTCACAAGGGGTCATCATCTGGGACAGTACTTTTTCAGGAATTTTTGTTTGCAGCAAAAAGTGGCAATCGTCATCCATAGGCAATGTAGAAAAAAGTGGGGATCGTCCCCAGAGGATTTAGTAAAATCTGGCTGTAAACCAGATATGAAGAACAAATCTTTAATCATCGTTTTATGTTTTTGACTACACTGAAAACCAGACATAGATAGCTGGTGATTTTTCTTTTTTCTTTTTCTCACTTCTGGCAATTGAAATCCTCCCAAAATCACTTCATTTTTTAATTGTTAATATTACATTTCAAAATTTGGCAAAATTTTGCTGATATTGAAAATGCTGATCTGGGATGATGCTAGGTGTCTTGACTCACTGCCGCTTCAAATATTTCACACACCCATGCATGTGCATGAAAACACTGAGCATGCTAATTAGAAAAAAATCCTCAAATCGTGATGGGCTGATTTTCAGGTTTGATAGCTCCATTTTTGAAAACCGTATCAGAGGAGTCAGGACTCAGAGTTTGAAGTCACTCTTAGGTTCCGGTTTCTAGTCGACGTGAAATTATACTACAAACTACTTACTTCTGAGTAGCCAAATGAATCAACAGTCTATGACTGACAATCCCATCAAACTTTTTTGGAAGTAAAATTCTCCAGACAATTTCAGCCAGATAACAAAGTGCTGCATTTTGTGAGTGACCTAAGATCTGGGTCATGCATGGATGTACCCAAGGGTACTTGCATAATATCAGGGAATGAGCCACAAGTTTGCATTAACCCCTAAATGTCAGACAGGCCCAATATGTAAATTCGCACTGTCCTGACGTTTAGGGGTTAATTCGTATCCCGTGCTCACTCTGGCCCTGTGTTGTGTGTGTGTGAGTTTGAGTCCAAAGTATCCTTTGAGACAGCGCTGGTCACAGGTGCAAAAAAGTTTGCATGATTTCAATTTGAAGCTGGGAGTGCAGCCCACGCGTCAATGCATGCCACTGCCTTGAACATTGAGCTCACTAATTGTGTGTAGAGTCAGGAACTGGGAGGTGGCGCTTTTGAGATCCTCCGCATAGCAGAACTGGCATGTGGAGGTGGGGGGCGCCTGAAAGCGCTTCTCTGAGCGTGCACCCAAACTGATCTGCAGTGGGGGTGCCCCAGTGTGGTCAGTAGTATGGGTTTTGATGACAATTTGTAAGAAAGTTCATTGTGTATGTGCTCCTGACAATCACATGTGGAGTGACTTGGGTCGTCTGCTTCAGAACGTCCATTGCCAATGCCATGGCGTGAGGAAAGTACAATGCTTTTAAAGCTCTTTTATTTTGCACTAGGCGCTTTTGCTCGTAATCACAACTTGTCTTGCTAGCCAGAAGCAGTGCATAGAAAGGGCCACAGTGAGCCAGCACCCACCAGCACACCATGCACTGGATGCCCGTTATTACTCAGTTGTGGATGTACCTCAATTGAGTTAACCTTTTGTTTCATCTTGGTTACCAATCCTGTAGGCAATAGGTCTCATATATAGGCAGATAGGTAGGAAAATAGGCAACTTCTAGGTCAATACATAGCTGAGGGCTGTTTTTACTACCTATATACTAACAACCTGCTTGTGGGTTGTAAGTAGGCAGGTAGAAAAAAAACTCAGTTTAACCACCATGGTCAGCTAGGGAACTGGAACCCAATAGAGAACTATTTCCTGACCACTTACCATTCATCCTTCATGGTGTGCTGGTGGGTGCTGGTTCACTGTAGCCCATAAAAAGTTGATTTACGAAGGCGAAAATGGGTTTAGGGTTACACAATACAATCAGCAGGCTTTCCATCCATTTGTTCCCTGATGTCAAGCCATACCTGCTGCTTCTTGTTTACCTTTCAGGATTTGAGATCACAAACTAGTTGGTCCCTTCTGGGACCTGGAGTGGAGGTAGGCCTAAAGCTGTCTTTTATTGTCTACGTCCGTCTCTCTCTTTCAAGTAGAGTAGCACTGCTCCTGCAGCACTGACCTAAAAGTTGTCAGCTTGGGTCACTAGAGAGAGTCTACACAGACAGAGCGGATGATGATATTACACTATTCCTCTGCATTATTACCTAGTTCATTAGCTATTAAGAAGAGGTGAGGATTTCGAAAATTTCACATACCCTGTTGTTTCCAGCAACTACAAACACACTGAATCACAATATGAGACTTGGAAAAAAGAACAGTACTAATTTGGAACAGTTGGACAAGCTGCCCAGAAAACTGAATAGTACTTAGGCTACTACATGGGGGGGGGGGGGGGGGGGTGGGATAAACAAGCCAGTAGCAGCTGCAAAATCACTGGCATACATAAGTCTTCCTCAGCACCTGGACGTTTCCTGCAGCTGATGTCCAGAGACATGTCTTTGAAGGATTCAATGATACAAATGAGGTCGGAGGGGATTTTCACAAGAGCCCTATGAATTATATGGTCCATCAAGCTTGGACTTCTTGTGCAACTCTAGCTCACCCTTTTTTTTTTTCCCAAATTAAATATTGCTGCTAGTGAGAACCGGCATGTAGGTTGCAATAGCCTGTCAGTGTGTCTTTTAATAGTACCCAACATATTTATTAAAAAACAATTGCCCGATAATAGGGCAAGACTAGCATCAATGCCTCGATTGTTTTTATAAAAAAATTGTGAACTCTGATAAACTTTTTCAAATTCCCATCTAGCAATTAAGTAGTTTCAATGATATTAAATCAGTCAACAAGGGCACAGTGACTTGAGTATAATTATGGACTGTGAAAAAAATCTTTACTTTGAAGGTGTTTTAAATGATGCCACGTGGCGCTCTGAAAATTCAGATTGCGTTTTGAGGCCTCAGGCCTACCTCCACTAATTATTGTAGTGCTTTACATCCTGGAATCCTTCCCCATGGACAATAAGACAAAAATTACAGTTGCTCTTTTTCCAACCATAATTTCGTTCTCTACTTTTCAGCCATTGTTGCTCATTTGACACTTTTTTCTCTTTGTAGTTGAGCAGGCCACAAGTTGAGTAGCCTTTCAAAATGGTGGGATTTTTCACTACAAAACATATTAGTGCACACAATTTTGAATACACTAGATTGACTCCAAATGTTGTGAGTCCCATTTCCATACCACATGCCAATACAGAAATTTGCACCAAACTTAAGTCCATGATCTAGGTCATTCCATTTCATACCTCCATTACACCCTTTCATTTCCCCTTCTACATTTCAACCATTTCAATCTGGACACCACCAAGAGCTTGCTCTTCCCTACCAGTATTGCAGTACAATGGGGAAACTGATCCTAGATTTTTTATATTTTCATACTTTTACATTGAGAGGTACTGTTGAAGGTACAAGTTGTATTGCAATGAGTCTTAGCAATATTTGCCAGGCTAAAGGTGCTAAAATTTACATAAAATTCTTAATTATGAATCCATGTATTAACTCTATGCAATTGACCTAACAACTTAAATGCTAAAACCTAAACCATAAACCCTGAAAAGTTATTTCATCTTCGAGAAGCCTCACCATGTGTTTTCCCTTTTGCATACATTACTATATTCGTGTAAATAACATCTGCAGGCAAAGTTATGAATGCCCATATCAAACTAAAGGACAGGTTAATTAACATGCCCTTGACTTGAAACAGTGATGGTAGAATTCCAACTATCAGTTGTTGGAAGCAGACAGAACAGGCTGACAATTGCAGAAGTTTTCTATGCAACAAACGGAAGACAGCAGTGACTGTGTAATGAGAGGAGATGCTGAGCACAGATCTGGGATGCAGGCCTGTGTTATACTCGTGCAGCAGTGGAGCAAAGTCCTTGATGAGGCTCTCTGGAGTGTTCCCTCCTCCTGTTTTCATCCTAGGTTGGATGGCTACCTTGAATCCTACAAGTTGTATCAAGACTCTTTAATCTTACAAAAGCACCTCTCTGATAATCAGAGAAGACGACTGAATCACTCTGGCCTGAAACTCTTTGAACCAGTGCCTCACTGATTATGCTGTAACAAGCTTTGGTAATGGCAAAACACCTGGTAAACCCTCTGTACCCACCTACTTGCAAGACTAAGGACTTGCAAATGCCATCCAATATAAAGTTTGAAACAAACGTTGTGCAACTGCATCAGAGCTTCAAAATTAAACTTACAAGGTATTCTATGGCTATGTGTTGTGACTTCCCCATCGTCGTTTCCTTGCCGGCCGCTCTTGTTTTACCTCCATAGTATCTGACTGTACCAAACTAGCGTGATCACTTTCCCGATTGGCAACACCATCATGAGCTTGCTTCCTCAGTTTTTCAAACCGCTCCTTGCGCTTTTCCAAAATGCTTGCTGAAGGCAACTCCTGAACCTGCTGTGGCTCCTTGTGCCCAGACAGTGGGTAGTTAAGATCCAATGGCTCAGATTGCCTGTTCTCTTTCTTGCTGATGACAATTCCACCCCCTTCAAACCCTGAGCCATCCACCCCAACTTCCACAGCAGACTGTCGTTTACTGAAATGTGCAATGTGATACCGATCCTTTTGGTCCTCTTTGAAGTTGTGTTCACCTGTGTGCTGCTCTTTCTCATGAAACTGGTCCTGTGAGAGAACAATAGACCAATAACAAAGGCAGATGATCAGAACATTTGCAGGGAAGTGCGGAACTGAAATGAATGTCATTGTGCAGACTGAGTTGTCTCTCACAGCTATATTCAAGTACAGTTAAGCAATAAACCAGAAATGGATTCTTTTAAAGGATACCTGCTGTTGCCTCTCATGGATGACCTGTTCCGTTGTCAAAGCAGCATCCTGCCCATGCTGGTCATGAGCTGCACTCTGTATCTTGTCCTCAATATCCACCCAGCTCAGCGAATCCCTTTCCGTGCGACTATTCCAGCGCTCCAGCTTTGAACGGCCCCTGTGATCTCTGGATGCCTCATCTGCTGAAGATGCACCCTCAGTTGGAGCTGGCCTCTCTCTCTTCTTTCTGTGTTTGTGGCTATCTTCATTGTCTTGGCTCTTCCTGAAAGAGTTCTGAGGTCTCTTGGGTGGCAATGATTTGTGATCCCCATGTCGCCTAGTGTCCACTACATAATTCTGAGCATCCACATGCACACCACATGGGCTTTAGTTAACATTCCAAACTATAACACACAAAACAGTACTGTTGGAAGCACTGGTGCTTGGTTAGCAAATAGTTGACCTTGTCATGTTCAAAGCTTGAGTGGTGCTCTTCATTTCTGTTTCTCCTACTTCCTTCTGAGTGCACATGGTAGTTCTTATGTTCTGTAACAGATCCATTGCGGTCAACATCAATCTCCCAGGTCTCTCGAACTCCATCCCAAGTTCGTTTCTGGTGGCGTGCTTCACCCACAGCCTTGAGTCTGTCCACAGCATGTTCTCGAGCACTTTCTTGCCGTGGGTTTCGATCCTCATACTTCCGTCGTTCTTCACGAATTCGATAATCATCCTCCCTGATCAGTACTACCCTGTTTAGTGTAAATATACAGGAAATGTCAACTGACTCCCATTTCCCTGTATGCTTCTCTGTTGATTTGAGTGTTCATTGAAGGGCTTGTACTAATAAAGACCTACATGAACAAGACCATGAACAACAATGCTGACCTCCACAAACAGAATTCATAATATTAGCCAATATTATATTTAGGACAGAACAACATAACATGACTGAGTGGGAGGGACTCTCTGTCCTACTGGGCTCCACAACAGTGTGTTCAAGCAAGCAGCCACAAACAAGCCCCACAGAGGAAGAAAACAAAATAATCTGTGAACACAACCACGTTAATAAATGTGAAACTACATTGCTCCGCACAATCTTGTCTCTTGCTAGTGACAAATAAACTCTGTCTACTGCATCCCAGCTCGGACAAGGAAATCCAGGTGCAACTGTACCGTCCGCTCCTCCTTTCACTATCTCTAGAATCCTCTGCGTATTCTCTCCTCCTTCCCCTCAAGTTGTCATGCCGAGATTTGTCCCATACTCGATCTTCATTTCGGTCTGTCCTTGAAGTCTCTTCCCGGATACGACTTCCATCACGGTCATGATGCCTTCCTTTATCTCTTCCATGACTCCTGTCATGCTCACCAGTCTGCCAGTTGTCATTGTCACTGCCTGCATAATGGCTTCGATCAATCCGTCCACTCTTGTCATCTGCTCGTACTTTATGTCCATGCAACTCATCTGTTCTTTGCCGATACCCATCATCCTGCCAGCCCCTTTTCCATAATGAATCCTCCCGGTCCCGGTGGTGCCCATACTCTTTGGCTTTATCTCTCCTCCTTGTTTCTTCCTCCCACTCCCTTTCTTTGTCCCTCCTCAAGTACATCTCATCTCTTGCCTTGTCCCTCCTTGAGTGCATCTCTTCCTCCCTATCATGTCGGTCCCTCTCTTCATCGTGACCTCTCCGATTGTGTGCATGATCCTCTTTCCCTCTTTGACCCAGGGAGTCCCCTCTTTCATGTGCATACTGTTTCTCTTTCTCCTCATCTTCATATCTTCTTTGGCGAGCAAGATCACTCTTTTGTTGCTGGTATCCATCTGAACTACGATAAGCCCTTCCACTGTGCTCTACAACCCTACTCCGAGACACTGCATGTCGTTGATGCTGTGAAACTTCATCACTAGCAGGCTCCTTTGAAAGCTCCCAGCTTGAACCTGTATCACCCTCACTGGATTCTGATATTACCTTTTTCAACTGGGCAGCCTCCTGCCTTCCCCTTTGAGGTGGAGAAACATTTGGTTTCTTTGGAGCCTGGTCATTCTCATCATGATCTGACTCACCACCATCAGCATAGAGCTCTTTTGAAACAGACCTATTGTGACCTTCAGGCTCACACTCAACAGATGCTTCTTCAACACTTTTCTCCCGAAGAGCAGAATGGCACCGCCCACCAGGAGCCCTTGTCTCTATGCCATACTCACGACTGTGACTTTCACCTTCCCTGCTCCCTTGCAGGTTTCGAGGTTCGCGCCTAGTCCAATTAGCCCCACTTCCATTGCTTGGTTCATCCTCCCATTCTGCTGGAGGACGAGATCCATGTGTTGGGGGTGTCAAGTGGGGAGGAGTCCTCCGTCTGCTGATGATCATAAACACTTGTCACAAAAAGATCTCCAATTCCTCCAAAAAACTTGGGCATGGCAAGAAGTTAGACACTGCACCTAATCACAGCATGATTATCCAATGGAGGGATAAGGTGCTTCTGAAGATTACAGTACAGATAATGTAACTTCTGGTTTCTTTATAGGCAGTTTGACTCATCTCTGAAACGTATATAGGGTCAACATACCTTAAAGGTTCTGGAAAATCAATGGGAGGCATGTGAGAAGGGTAGCCATCCAGTGGAAAGCCATCAGGTGGTTGTCCAGGCCCAGGCAAAGGTGCCATGCCAGGCCTGGGTCCACCATACATGGGAGGTCTTCCCATTCCACCCCTGCATATCCATAATGAGTAAGGCATAATCTTAAATGTAGCTATTTATATGAAGCAAAGATGAGGTGAACAAGGTCAGAAAGCTAAAATGTCTTGTTGAATATTAACTATATTAACTAGTATTTGACAAATGATACATGACAATATATTTTGGCAATTTGAAAGTGAGCTCCAACCACAACACTTTTTTCCAAAAGATCTAGACACTGTCATGGAAAAGTGTGACCTTAAGGGATATTTAATTCTTACAACACTCTCAAAATATTGCAAGCCATTATACAAGCTGGAATAGTACCTTACAACAGGTGGTGGCCCAAATGGCCCTCCTGGGTACATGCCAAAGTCAGGCCCAGGAGGTCCCATGGGCATACCTGAACCCAAGGGGAAAGGCCCAGGGCCTTCAATGCCCATGTGTGGACCTGCATGCACACCCATGGCATGCATAGGTGCCCCTCCCATACCCATCCCCATATTTTCTTGTTCCCATGGCTCAGGATGGGGGAAAAATTCCATCCATGGAGCTGGACCTCCAGGTCGAAAGTCATGGGGCTCATCTACCATGAGATATGGAGGTGCTTGATCCTGGCCTCTTGCATCAACTTCTGAATACATCTCATTGTAGGTGTTTACTGATCCTGTTGGCTCATCCTCAGCAGCATCTTGCAACACAATCTGACACCAAGTGCAAACTTACCACTGATGAGAAAGGCAAAACCCTTCTTCTCAATGATTCACCTAGGACACTTACTTGCAAGATCCAGATCCAAGACCATCACAAAGGAGGTCCATTTCACATACTGCTGCTAGGCACTGCAGAACTTGCACATAAAGGTGGCAACTAGAAGTTTACAATTTTCCAGAACATATCCACCATAATCTGAATTTCCAACTTCACCTGAATTACTGCATCAGAATCACGATTACGTTGGCGGCGAATGTCTGCTGAAGGTCGTCTCTCACCCCCTCCACCTTCAACCTGTATTGCACGCCCTGTTGGCTGTATGCACAGGACAAGAATTCATGGACCACCCAATGAGACTATATTTTGCAATTATACCACAATTGGCAGCAGCACAACTTAAGAAAGTAATATAGATATGTAAGGAAGAGTGGTGGAAACAGGGAAAAAATAAGGTGGGGAAGGATTGAAGAACTTACCATAGTTACACGCCCTCGCCCTAAACCACGACCACGCCCAGTTCCTCCAGTAGGGGGAGTTGAGTCAGGCAGACGTTGTTGGGAAAGTCCAACATCACCTAAAGATTCCTGCATGCTTGCTGCTGCCATCAACTCTGGTGGCAGATCTGGATCAAATTCCTGTTACACACATGCATAATTATAAGAAACACCATTAGAGTGTGCACTAGTATAAACAGGGTGGGATGATACTTTAAAAAGGGGAAATACTTAGCTTGCCAACTAAGTGTGACTAAGTGGTTCATCACCCTACAGGACTACTTTTGGAGGTGGTCACTTTCTAAGTGCTGTAAACACATGCAACTAAGTTGTCCAACCCTGTCCCCCTTAGCTTGATTCTCAGGTACTGACATGTTTTTCCAATGACCAATACTATACCTAGGTCAGGTACATTAGGTAACATCTAGAGTGGCATAGTGGTGATTTGAACTCACAATCACTTGCAAGATGGCTATGAGTGACAACCAGTTGGTCTATTCAGAATTTCTCAATAATACTTCTAACTGGGTAACAACCCAAATTAATGAACAAGGGCCCAGCAATATCATGTGTTTGAACAAAGTAATTCAGCTTACTCTAACCTAGAGCAGGTCTTGCTATGAAGCAATTCTTGCACCATATGACCATATACTGGTAGTGAGGAAATCTGGAAAATTGACCATCCAATTGCCTGTTCAAACCAGATAATGAACCCTCAACTGCATTCAATGTTGGACCTTAGAGCAAGTATCCAGAGAACACTAACCTGCTCTGATCGTCCACTTTCATACACACGAATTTTGCTCTGCATGGTTGCTTCCAGCCGTAGCTGTGCCTGGTAAGAGATAGCCAACAGTGGAAATCACCACAGTAAGTCAAAGAAACCCTCACCTGAGGACAATGGGTTCAAAAATTGAACCTCTTATCTCCTCATTGCATACAGTTTGTACATCGAGGACTGCCATGTGAGAGGAAAAGACAGCCAAATGGCCAGACATTGATACCAGAGATGCATAACACACTCAGAGGGCTTCAAAAATAGCACCAGTTGCTGGCAGTACTGTTTCCAGCTGCTCTCAATGAAGCCAAAGTTGAAGTAGTCAGTGAGGTCAGCACCAGGTCTTCGCCATGGCTTGTCTTCTAAAGTATCAAGGTCTACATCAAACACTGTCCTGCAGCATTACATCGTCATCAACACCAGAGAAGACTTTCCCAACTTTCAAAAGAATATAACCAAACTCTAGGTTCACAGAAAGCAAACCTTGCATGATGCTACAAAAGTAACACCTTCCCTATCTATGAGTTGCAAAGAAAACTCCACAATAAAACCTTCAAGCTAACTACTGGCCAGTCCCAGCAAACCAAAACTAGCACACCAAAATTAGTGTGGTCATAACCTCATGAGTGTCACTTACTAAGTATCAGACCATTATATTTGCAATGAATAGCAGTGACTAGCTGCTTATGACTCCCAACTGACTTCACAGCTCCCAAAAGTGGTGTAGTGGAGTATATAATAATCTGCCAAATTTTGAAGACAAAAAATTTATTAAAAAAATCTGTATCCTTATTTTCTGTCATATTTCCAATAGAAATGTGAAAACTCGGTCATGTTGTTTGCTAGCACTTAAAAGACAGATAGCTTATAAAAAGTCAATAGTATCCTCATTCAAGCTGTAAAGAGCTTGTGAGTGACACCTTCTATGTACCAGACCCTAAGTAATAATCTGATCAATCACAGCAACTAATCACATATGACTTCAGAATGTTGTCAAAGAGATTTAGATGGTGACCAACTCCATACAGAACCTAGTGCATCACACCAACTGATCAGACCTGCAACTCAACCTTGTACATTGCTACAAGTACAAGGGTCTAACATTTATTGTCCTTTTCTTACTTGGTTGGTGGTAGATTGAACTCCATGCCATTGGCATAACCACGAGGACCTGCTGAACTCCAAGGACCTGCACTACTTGGCAAACTCATCTGGGTAGCAGAGTTGCCCCAAGCCCCAGCCCCCCAATCCCCTCGTCCTGCACCTGCGCCCCTGCCTTGTCCCCAGGCTGGCACACTGCCTACACCTCTTCCACCGACAGCACCAACTTGTACACTTCCCTGACTCAACGTTGTCATCCCAGATGTCACAGCACCTGGCCTCACATACTGCAATTACCCAAACACTGACATGCAATGAAACCCTATTTGTCTGTGTCACTATGCCTCATCCGCTACTTATCAACTAAAAGAGTCAACAAAGAGGTTGTCTATTAACATGTAATTCAGGCTAAATACCCTAAGGACCTTCTGACTATCTGTTCCAGACATTTTGAATCTAGACAAAGAAGTTTCAAAAACACCACCTCCACGCTTCTGAAGGTATACCAGAAGTATTTCTGTTATATATCTGACAAAGGTTACTGCAAAGGTGGATAAGAGAGGACACTGGAATCTGTACCTTATACTGTGAATGATGCGGTTGTGTGTGGTAACCCTGACCACTGTAGCCAATGCGTGGAAGGCCTGGACTTGCTCCTGATCCTACTGCCTTGATCACTGGTCCTCTCTCCTCTCCCCCTGCACATAGATTGGGTCTCAAAACTCAGTCAGACATGGACATAATTTCTGAGCTCTCTTTGTTGCAGCCTAAGGACCTACTCAAAAAGACCTAAAATGATGGAAGGAGGAAACTGCCACACAAACCTAGAATAGACTTGTCAGCTCCCAAAGGAGGAGGTCCACTAGGAGGACCAGGCAGATGTCCTTCAGACAAGATATCATCTTCCTCCCCATCTCGCTCGCCCTCAAGAGGTTCTGTCCCCGCCACAATGACCAAGTCTTCGTCATCTTCACTGCCCTCTAAGTACTCTCCATCCAATCCTCTTTCCAAATTGTTGAAACCCGCAGTTTCGTCATTCAGCACAATCTGGAGGTCGTCCTCACTGTCACTATCCCAGTCGTCCTCTTCCTCCCCCACTATCCCACCCATTCCCGCACCAACAGTGCCCCCAATCTCTTCTTCCAGAAAGGGACCGCTAGACATTACGAGGTCATAACTTCCTGCAACATTAAGCGGCCGACGCAGAAGACCACTGTCTGCCGCGTCAGGAGCAGAGATTCCCAACTCTCCCGAGGGTATATCTACTTCTGGCTCCGCTTCGGTAAAATGCATACGCTTCTCACCACTTGCGACCGCACCAAACGGGATCGACTGAGCGTCATGGACCCCAAGCCCAGAGATATCCTTCGCCTTCAAACCACCCCTGTTGAACACCACAGCTTCTAGCCTACTTTTGTCCGCAACTGTTTCTACACTTGCCTCCAAATTCACGATGCTACTGGGTGCTGCATTCTCAGTCGGCTTAGCAGAAGAACTGCCGTACAGCTGTCCATAAAGCATCTGCTCCTCATTGTCAACGTCCTTCTCACCAACCTCATAACCTGCAACAAAAGGAGGATGACGTCCAACCGATGATCCAGCTGCGTGCGTTTTTGCAGTTGCCAAACTTGAGGCTGAGGCACCATAGAGAAGCAGCTCGTCGTCCTCGTCATCAGCATGCTCCCCATACTCCCTTCCAGCGCCTTCCAATTTCCTATAACTACTATTACCACCTGCTCTGGCTTCCTCTTCTGCGCCCATGTCCGCATACAGATCTCCGAAGTCGTCGTCATCGTCCATCGCTTCAGTCGATCTCCAACCACAGACCTTAACAAACCGAAAAAAAAATTCTAAAATTTGTAACCTCCGGCAACTCACCTGCGAACGAAAACCTCGACAAAACTGGTGCGAGAAGCGAGAGGCGCACAAGAGCGTAAGGTGCTAGGGCAGCAACAGCCTCTGCATCGCCACAACTCCCGTCGCTACACAAAATTAGGGCAGACGACTTTCTCGCTCCTCTCCACAAGTTCGCTATCTGCGACTGCCCTAGGACTTGCTGCAACAACCGAGGCAGCCTATTATGAACCTGCACCACCGTGTAAGTGGATGACCTGAAACACTGTGATTTAGCTGACTTGCTACAGTCTAGGTTCATTCATCCACAAAAAGATAGACACACAGCTTGCCTATTTATGTGTGACCTTTGGGCCTCTACAGGTCTACAAGGCCTAGTGAGGCTACTGGCCTATACTATTGCATCCGTTTCTGAGGTGGTCACTTTCCAATCATTAAGGTCCAGGATGTCATTTGCTTGACCACATTAGAGTTATCCGTAAAGTCATTGAAATAGGCATGAGAACCCCCAGTTTGGCCAAAACTGGAGACAAAACTCAAAACTGGGCATGAATAAAATACAAAGAGGTTGAACAGGGTGCCAAACTCGACTTTGGGACCAAAACTCAGGGTCAAATGAGTTTGAAACCCAGTTTGTGCCTGTCAACGCAATTTTTTGTGCCCAGAAGCTTCACTTGCTTAGGAACTTTCACTCTTCTCATTCTCAGTAATCAGAGTTTGCTTGTATGTATTTGAGCAAAACACTTGTTCTTTGAGTGTGAGTGCTTGCATTAGAGCACAAGGATATGTATAGCAACAAGTGAGGCGGTCAAGTGCCGAAAGCCCAGGCATATTGCATTTTGAAGGAGTGTTGTGGGGGTCAACTAGAGCTTGAATGCATGCGAAGCAAAAGGGAGGGACACTTTTGGCAATTTTTGCACAACCCAAAGCTTCGCATTTGCAACTCCAATTGAATTTGTTTGAGAGCATGTTTCATGCCTAGGAAGAAGTAACCAAAAAATTTTGAATTTTGCATTCATGATCTGTCTCTTTGGGGAACATTTATGTTGGCATTGTGGTTTGTTTTTGTGCTTTGCGTCAAGTTCTCTGAATCAATGCAAGATTTTCTTCATTATATGCTTCTCCAATCACTCAAGCAAAAACCATCACCTAGACCTTGTTAGAGCCTTAATGTGGAGGTTTAGAGTTCTATCAACTCAAGCTTACTACTACCTCTCTAGGTGATGAAATAATCATTGGGCAAATTCTAGCATGCTTGCATTTGCACAAAAACCCATCTATGTTATGGCGATTATGTCGTGTAAATAAGTCATGGCATGCATCCGTAGGTCAAAGCTTGGAATGGCAAGCTCTTGAGGTTTGTCAAAACTGAAAACCCCTCTTATTGTCAAACATGTAAGTAGTTGCATTTTAGAAAGATTTTTTTTCAAGACTAGTTACAATTTGAAAAGGATGGCCTCAAGTATTGCTTGCATACGCAAAAGTTGATGGAACCCAAAAAACAAGACAATTTTTGATTTTGCAAATGCAAGTTCATAGGCTATGTATGAATGGATTATGTGATCATGCATTTACTATAAAATAGAACCAATTGTAGGTTTCCAGTTTTGTGGGTCAACAAAAATGGTAATGTGACCATTTGGTTGAGTTATTAAACCTTAATTGAGCTCCCAAATTGGATAATATTGTTAAAATATCCTTCATTTGAATTGGGTGCATACATTTTGAGGTTCTAAATATGTCAATTGAACCACTTATAGGTTTGCAATTATGTGTGTCGATAAAAATGATCAATTGATCATTGGATTGAATTGTTAAAACACAATTAAGCTCCCAAATTGAAAATTCTTGTTAAAGTATCCTTCACTTGAATTGGGGGCATGCATTTTGAAGTTTTGAGGTTGTCACTTATAGGTTTGCAACTTTGTGGATCCACACAAATGGTAAAGTGACCATTTGGTTGAGCTACTAAAACCTAGGTCTTTTGGTGACATGATCTATCAATGAGAATCATATATGCATGATAGTGAACAAGTAGCTCCACCACGAGAGGCTCTATCCTAAAATAAAATATTACATTTTAAATTATATTATGAATTCATAAAATAAGAATTTGTTAGCTCTACGAAGGATTTTGAATTTTATTTTTTACATTTGTATTCATAATTTTTTATTTTTAGCCTTTTAAAATTTGTTGTGCATACTTGAAAATTCCAACCATAATTCAATTTTTTCTCTCTTAACCATACAAACGAATATAAAGTTGTAAATAACGATATTGTGTCAAAATTCAGTCCAAGTTTTTCCAAAAAAAATTGTAAACAATTTCTCATAATGTGCACATAAAACTATATACTTAGATGTTTAAAACAAACATTAGTAATGAATGGATATTATTTAGATGAAAAGAGTTGGAAAATTGTCCACTTCATTTTTAGTTTCATTTCATTTTCACTTTAGGAATTTGACATTTTTCTATAATTTTTGTTGTCACATTTGGCTTTACAATTTTCCATGAAATATGTTTTATTTTTGTGTTTGATGGGTGTACATGTGAATAAAAAAACATCCAATTTTTTTTTCATGTTGTGGTTGATAATTATGATTTTTTGTTTGCACATGGTCCATGAAAATTAATAAAAATATATAAATTCAGGCCATAAGGTGTCACCATTTTGAGTGTCGTTAATTAGATGGAAAATGCAACATTCATATGCTACATTTAAAGAAATGGAGATGATAATGATTTTTGTTATACATAAGAAATGTGTTTGGTAATTTGAATGCAATATGAATTGATTTGTGAAAAATTGGCTAATATGTTTATATTACATTCATTTCCAATAACATTTGCCCATATATGGTATAGTTGGGATCCAATTTTTGTGATGATTTCATTAAACTGTGATTTTAACTTGAACTTATCCATGAAATCTAAATAATCCTTGTTTATTTTTTCCATGATTATTGTTTTAGAATGTCAACATTAAAATCTCCCATTATGATGATTGGACAACGTTCGAAAAAATGTTGAATTATAATTTGAAGCTTGTTTAGGAATGTAAAAATTGAACACGAATGAATTTTATACACACATACAATATGTATTTTTTTCGTGTATTAATATTAAATGATGTTATATATTATGAACCATCATTAGTTATTGTATTAAAAGAATCTAAGTGCATGTATATGTCATACATCATCATTAACCCATGACCATCATGGATTGAAATATTTGAATACCTTGATGAATTTATAAATTTATGCACATATATTGATGTTTGGTGTATTTTTGTTTCTATAAAACATAATATATGAAATGTTTGAAGGTTATGATTATGGTTGTGTCTTCATAATATTGGCGTAAAGAAGTTGTAGTCAAATTATAAATAATTACAAGAGAATTATGTAAGTTTTTAAAGTAAGGAATTAATGGTATATCCAAGTCACAATTGTTTTCAATCTATTCATTTTTATATGTATGTATGCTTGAATCCACATAGAAATTTTCATGTTTGAGAGGAGTTAGCAAAAATAAATTTTCTTTTGTTCAAGTGTGGGAGAATGATGTATATGTTAACCCATGTTTTTTAATGTTAGTAGGATCAAAAGCCAATTCATCTAGTGATAATCCTTGAGAATGATGGATGGTTGTAACTATTGTAAGTTGAATTGGAAATTAAACTTTTGTTATGGTAAAATGACTGAAATTTATCAACTTTTATATCTTTGATCATAGGTTCAATTAGTGTCCATTTTGATTAAAGGTTGTTGTTCTAATAACGACTATATTTTTCTTTTATCAATGTTCCCATTTTAGAATTTTGAAACATTATCCATATGTCACAATATGTTGTTGATGCTTTAAAAATGTTATCAACTCCGTTCACATGACCATCAAATGTTGCATAGTTACCAACGCATAATTCAACCAACATGTTTTTTTTTATTTGAATTGTAGAATGCAAATTCATAATTTTATTTAAATCATTTAAGAGCTTGTAAAATGGTGGGCATGAAATTGATGATTTATGTCCATTGGTTTGAAAATAAATGTGGGACCTACTGTATTAATGAACATATTCATTATGTTTTTGCACAATTTTATTTAAATAAAATTAATATGGAATGGTAAAATTGTTGGGTGGTTGTCGATTACAAATTGAATATCCCTTATATTTTATGTTATAATGCAAAATTTGTTCAAATTTTGAATGAAAATTTTGAATGGATTTTTCTATCCCCATTATTTTTTCCAACTTCTGATTTTTTTTCCAATAAAATGTTCCTAAAACAACAAACTATGCATTTAAACTAGCAAAAATAAAATTAATTCATACCTAAAATGCATTTAGTTCTCATAATTTCAAAAAAGTTTGTTTAAAAAAAGCTCTTCATGTTCCAAAATGAAAATGAAACACAAAGGATCAAAAAGAAAAAAAAGAAAAAATCTCCTTTCCTTCAAGTTTATATTTTTAGTCTTATACTCGTTGATTAAAAATTAAACAATCATAATTGACCATTTAAATAGTCATTAGTTAGTACTTAAACTAATAGACCAAAATTTCAAAAACTATACCCTATTTCACTACATGTTCAATTATTTATTCTATCACCTATTTTACAAACTATCGGTTGACTATTCTTGTCAACCTATCTATTAACCTAATCTAATGCTACCTATCAAGTTTAGTAGTTGTATAAGTTAGGTTAAATAACATGTTAGATTGCCTCTTAAATTTAACAACCTACCTAAATTATAACTTCTTAAGTCACATGTTAATAAATATGGGTAACATTATCCCCCTTTCAACACTACATTCCATCCTTGAAAAGTTAGCTCAAAGTCCTAAATTAACTTCATATTCTGTAACTAGTTGATTAATGGCTCCTTCAACAAGTTCAACACATGCTTCCTCCAGAAGTTTAACTTGGTTCAAAATCTAAAAACATGTTAGCACTGCAATCCTTTGTTGATTAGGTGGTTTTCAAAGGTCATTAAAATATTGTGAACACCCCTGAAGCATGCAAGGTATTGGAAATCAAAATAATCTCCTAACCTATACTTGTTTGGTGTGGGGTTAGAAACAATTAACATATAAGAACTCCAAGGGTCCTACTCCATTGTTTAGTACAGTAAAAGAAGGATCAACAAGTTCAATTTGTTCCATAATAGACTTCTCACTACCTTTCACAGGTTCTGTAAGGGTATGATTTCCAATCTTATTCCACCTATAAGTGGACAAATTGATTTAGTAGTAACAATAGGTTGCACAATAATTGGTGTTGTCGTTGTTCTGTTATTGGTTCCAATTTCCGCATGTACAAAACTAGGGTATTTGTTTTAAAATCATGGAAAGTGGTTTGGTGCGCTTGTAGTTCCAATTGGTCAATATGTTCATCATAGCGAATTAATTCCATTATTTTTTAAATTTGTTCCTCTTTGAACTCTTGAATGATTTTCCACCACTCCTTCCACTTAAAGTTATTCGTTTCCAAGGTGTGATTTTGCACCTTGAGCATATCTAATAATAACTCTTCAAACTCCTTTAACTTGTTATTCATTCTAACAAATAGAATGGGGTTGGGTGTTTGTTCAACTATACTTTAACTATTTCATATTGACCTTTCCAATCCTAGATTTGGGTAATCAAAGTTCCATTTTCCTTTTCAAACTTGATATGAGCAAGTACTTATTGTTCATTGAGCTTTTAACATGTTTGTTCCAAACTGATTATGGTACTCAATTACTACATATTGGATTCCTCCATTTTGTTGTAATCCCACATCATTTGTTCAAATTTAGTTTGGAGATGCTTCAAATCATTGTGAGCTCAATATATTTTTATTGTAGATTTTTTGTTTTCTTAACAGCTTGTTTTGCCTTTTTCAACTTGTTGGAAAGGTTTTGATTTTCATGTTGGACCTTAATCAGCTGCCCTTTGACTATGACCAATTCTTTGTCATGGTTCTTAAAAGTCTATTGCATTGTTTTTAACTCTAGGCTACAAGTTTGTCGGTGGTTGTTTGTTTCAGACATATTTTCTCTAGTTTGTTCATTATCAACTTTAAGGTTGGCAAGTTCTTGACCAAGTTCTGACAATATGGGCAACTTGTTCTTAAAACATATTAATTTGTTTCAAGTTATATGTAGAATGATTAGAAACTAAGATTGGTTGGGCTATAAAAAAATATGGGTTTTTTACATGAATAGGTCCAACTACAAGTTGAATTGGTTGTGATGATTCTATAATTATAACTATAGGTTGTTTGGGTTTTGCAATTGATACCACATGTTGAATAGATTCAATAGGTTCAACTTGGATGTTATTATTTACTTAGTTCAGATTGGGTTTAAGTTATTCCTTGAGGTTGCCACATATAACTACTACTTGAAGCTTATTTCCACCTCCACCTCCTATCCCATTTGAATAGGTTCGCTCCTCATCCTCCTCTGAGTCAATAACATGTGACATGAAAGTAGTTATAGAATTTTTTTTTAGTGGTGAGATAATAGGTTCAAGACTTAACATGTCCTTTAATGTAAGTGGTTCTATGCACATTTCCAATCTATAAAATTGACATATTGGTAAAGACAAAAATGTTGTTGAGCATGCTGGTTTTTTTTCCTTGAAGAATTGCTCATTTGTAATAGGTTCAAGTGAAGCATGTCATTCCTAAACAACTTGTCTCTCTTGGCTAGTTGGTGACATAGGTTCTTTTCAAGTTGTTGTTTTTGGTGAAGGCACCTTAGATAATGGGAACCACTTTTTAAATATAATATTTAGGATAAGCCTTGAGTAATAATTATCCGCCTTGGTTTTGCTAGAAACTAGGTTAGTTATTGTTGTTTTTTTAGGTTTGATCCAATGGGTAGATTCAACCAACAACTAGGTTAAAATTATAGAGCATTAATTCATAGGTTGTCCTCCATTGGATATGTCAAAAGCTTTAACAATCTTGTTGCTAAAATATGCAAACCACTTTCGTTGGTAAATAATTTGTAAAATAGTTACAATTTTGGCATGAAATTCTTCCTTCGTGCAAATTACACTCCATTGTTCATTTTCAACTGTGGCATGCAAACATGTATTATTCTTCGAAGTGGTTTTTGCTTATTCAAAGGTTACATTTGCACCATCTACTACTCCTTCCTTGGAAATCCCAATTTGTTCATGAATAAATACTTAATTAATTAAAAAAATTAACGATGCACTTATCCTTGGATTCTTCCATTGTCAAGTTCTTCCCAAGTTCATAAAGAATCTTGTAACATGTCCTCTTGTTGCATAGTCCATTATAAGGTGAACGCGTTCTCTAAATTAACTCATATTCTAAACTAACTCATATAGCCCATTTAAATTTGTTAAGGTTTATCTTAATTGATTGCAACATCTTTTGAATCTCCTTTGCTTTAAACGTTGTTTTCTTTTTAACAAGTTTCTCAACTTGTTTTTCTATAAGCACTTGGCCTTTTCACTTCATCATGGCTTTGGCCCTCGATTGTGAATGTTGAAGGATAACACTATAAACAAGTTATTTCTCAAATAAATCTTGGAATAACTCATATCTAATGTTCTTGTTTTCAAGCTATTGTAACTCAACTTCTTCTTCTATAGGTCCTGCCTAATTCAAGAGCTTGGGGTGTATACTCCTTAGCAATAGGTTGAGAGATAATTTCCACCTCTTCCTCCTCTATAATGACAATAACTCGTGGTTTTGTTGTTGTTGTAGAAGTCATAGTTCTCCTAAGAATGTTTTGAATTGTTTATAATTCCTTTTTTAATTCTTTGCTTTTCTTTTCTTCTTCAAAGATTATAATTTCCTCTTTTATAAGTTCTTATGAAGCTAAAGGTTCAATGCAAATTACTCTTGTCAAACAAACTTGTTATGTTCATTCCCTTTCCATTTCTTCTCTCCTAGTTGCTTCAATTTTCCTCTCAAATTATCTTTCTCTTGCTTTTCTTCTCAACTTTTTAAAGGCGCTTTCACTCATGACCTTTGATAGTATTAAAAATAAAATAAAAATGAAGAGATAAGACAAAGAAGGCGATAATTTTTTATATTGTTTCAAGTGATGACAACTTTTTTGCTGAAAATGGATGCAACTTTTAATGGTATAGACCTCTAGGACATAAATGTCTATGGGTTTTTCACTAAATGCATTGTTTGGATCATTACAAACATGTACATAGTTAAACTTGACAAGTGCATTGTCATAATAATGAACAAGTACATATGTTCAATAATATTACCATGTGTCAAATAATTATTAATTGGTTCAAACTTTATAGATTCAAAATTTACATTTCCAACAAGTAATGGTTCAAGTTCATTGTTTCAATAGGTTCATCAACAACCAAGTCACTATGGTTAACTAATATAGGTTGTAAAGTGTTATCTTCAATAAACATGTATGGCTTCAACTTGTTAATGTTGACAAGGATTGGGTTGGGATCACATCTATCAACGGTGATAAGTAAAAAAATATTATTGGGCAAATAATATTGGTTTTTATACAACCCAAAACCATCACCTTTGGAATTTCAAAACATGTTTAAAAACAACACCTAGAAACCATAACACATAGTTTCAAAACTGAAACTTAGTTTCAATGAACCAATTTTGTGACCATAGTGACCTATTCCACTAATTAAAAACAATTAGATCTTGTGTAATCAACTTGTTCTCTTATAACTCTAACTCTAATAGTCTACTAATTAAAATTTTAACATGTTTTGGATCTACACATTCATTAAGTTTAGATGGTAACATGTACTTTGTAAGCAATAACAAATGTAGTCCATACACAAGCTAAAATAGGGTGTGACCTTTTCCAACTTTGTAGGTGGTTTGGTATGATAATAAGACTATGGATGGGTGTTCATCCTAGTCATTCTTGTTTTCATTAACCAATTTGGTTAGTAAGGTTCTAAAAATTTTGTTTGTAGATTCAGCCTATCCATTTCTTTGTAAATAATAAACAATAAAACTAGTAGGTTTAAGTATAAAATGGTCAATAAGGTATTTGATCGCATTGTTGATAAAATGGGTGCCTTGATTGGTCACGATTGTCAATGGACATCCAAATTTGGTAAATATATATTTGTACAAGAACTTGGCAATTCTTGTAACAATATTGGTGTGAAATGTTCGTGCTTCCACCCACTTTGTTACATAGTTAGTAGTCACTAGAGTGTATTAATTGCTTAACAATCTACTTACAAGTTTAATAAGTCTAATTAAAATTCAATCCCCATTTTTCAAATTGTTATTCAAGTAAAATAGTAACCAATTTGGCCATGTTTTATGTCAGCATGTTACCTGTTCTCTGACATTTGTCATAAGTTTATCAATATTCATGGACATTTTGATTCATCGTTGGCCACCAATATAACATCCAAGATTTTTCTCATTATAATGCCAAAAGATAAATGTCCTCATGCAATTCCTCCATGTAGCTCTTGCAAGACTATGGGTACATGTTTTGGTTGCAAGATTCGACAAAATCTATTATTTTGTCCAAAATTATATTATACCCCTTTTTGAAGCACATATAGTTAAGCCCTTTGGGCTAAATATTATCTTTGTGATGTAATAAACCTTTATGGCATCACTCCTTCTAATAGGTACTCATAAACATTTTGTAACCACTCAAGTTGTAATGTGAATAGGTGAGCATCATAGGTTCGATCAAATATTCTAATAGGTTCAGTCTGGTTGGATAACCTACTTAGTGGATTAGGCATTAGATGGGGGTCTACCAGGTTTACAAACAATCTTGAAATCATATTTTAGAAACATTAAAAACCATATAATTAACTTGTCATAAACTTGTTGCTTGTTAGCTAAATATACTAAAGCCATATGGTCGACATAAAATGTGAACATGTTGCCTAATAGGTAGTGCCTAAACTTGTGTAATGCATAAACCATTGTTAAAGCCTTTCTTTTTGCAACGATATAGTTCACTCAACAAAATTGAACAATCTTAATGAATACATAGCAAGTTGATCTATTTTACATGTTGGGTTTTCGGTCAATATTACTCTTATTGTTAGTTGATATGCATCAATATGAACAAAACATTATAGTTCCCAATTAAGATTAATGAGTATAGGAGATGGAATGTATTGGTTCTTGATGTCTTTCCAAGTGATTTGACATTCATTAGTCCACTCAAATACTTTAGTTTTCCTAAGTAACTTGGTAATTGGTGCCATGATAGAAGCAAATTTTTTGATGAAATGTAGATGCAAGGTAAAATGGCTCACTTTTTGTGTCACAAGTTAAATTCTACAAGGGTGTTGTGATTGGAAGCTTTATTACTATGCAGATATATTTCAATTTGATCTTAAGGACTTGGGTTTAAATTTTCAACTTGATTATAAATATGAATATATAAATTGTTTTGCATAACTCAATAAAGTGAAAATGTTATGGACTTTGGAAGTCAAAGTTTTTGAGTTTTTGACTAGCAACAATTTTTGTATATGAACTTCGAAGTGATTGAAATATTCATAGTATGTTATATAAGGAATTGGAATATGATGAGTATTTTTTCTAAAAACATAAGTCTAAAAAGATTGACATCATATGATTTATAATTTTTTTGTTATGGACTTTTAAATAACATGAAAGTCTGTAAAATTCATAAAATCCATAGCTACCTCAAACTGGGGTTTCCTAATTATATATATTTAAGAGATACATAATATAGGGGCCTCCAATAGGGTATGCATTTATTTTTGAAAAATAACATAAAAATTGAAGGGTTTTTTGGTTTGGTTAGTCCTTGACCCAATCATACTTGTCAAATATTGAGTTTTTATCTTCAAGGTTATGAACCACTTTACCTTGCATCTACCTTGAAGCATTTGTAAAATTGTGCCATTCCATTGAACACTTGAATTTCTTGAGGTGTTTCGGGTACTAGCAATCTTGATTTGAGTTTCTATTTTTTTTAAATCAAGTGTCTTCCCCTCTTTGGAGACTATGAATCCTAGAATAATTCCACAATAAAGACCATATATGCACATTTTAAAAAAATAAACTAATGCCTTACTCTTTGCATTTTTGACAACATTTTTTGAATTTTTCTAAGTGAGTGGCCATGTCATTGAAAATAGTAAAGTCATCTAAAAAGATCTTCATGAATACATTCATGTATTCATATAAAGCTTTGGTGACTAGCTTTTGATAGATTGATGGTCCATTTTTGACCCCAAAAGGCATTACAACCTGTACAAAAGCCCCTCAATCAATAACAAAAGTGGTTATTTGTTGGTCCTTTGATCTTATAGTAATCTAATGGTATCTAAAAAAACCATTTAGAAATGTATAAGTTCATGTCCGGCTATAGTATTAATGACTTCTTTAATAAACGACAACAAATATGGATTTGTTTTGTGTGGAAGCATTAAGCTTTGTAAAATCCACACAAATTACGAGTTTCTCATTTTTTCTTAGGCACTACAATTATAGGTGATAACCAAGTAGCCTCTTCAACATGTTGAATAAAACCCACAAGCAATTTGTCAATATCCTATTTGATAATAACTTCGTAATTAGGATTCAATAGTACCTTATTTGATGAGCAAATGGTATCGATGTGTTTAACTCAATTTGATGTTGAATAATCTTATGTGGTATGCCCTTCAAATCTTTGTACGTCCACACAAAAATGTATTTGAACTCCTTCAATAATTGAATTTATTGGAAATTAACAAAAAGATGTAGATCAACATTGACTTTAACTTGTTGCAAGTTTTTTTCAAAATCCAAGTTGATCTTCTTCTATGATAATCCATCCAATAATGCAAAGATTTTGAACTCTTATCCAAGCAGACATCTTGTTAATCTCCATTTATCCCACTTTAGGTTGAAAGAAAGTCTATGGCAAATGTTGCTTGAAAGCATCAAGAGTTATAGTTACATGAACAAGTAATATAAACACCAATTCAACATGTACATGTACCTTTTAAACTAAATTCAAACTTGCTAATGTAATCAAATTAATAGGTTGTTATGTTTTGATTGATGTAGGAATATATATGGTCCTTATTGAAAATAATCATGGTTTAGTAGTAAACATGAAATATTTGTATTTGTCAAATATTCATGGAAAAATAACATTATAACACTTTTGGACATTTAATTGGTGTTCCAAGTTTCTTAATAATAGGTATAGTTATAATTATACCCATTCCTTGTATAATGATAGTATTGTTGCCCTAATCATGAGACACTTTAACATCTCTCAGCTAAGGACGACCTAACAACATAGGGTAGCTAGAATCCAAAACATTATTTTATATCACAATAAAAGTTACTATATAAAAAATTCCATGGACAGGGATCCTATGATCTTTGATCAGACTTAAAGGTTTAGTAATGGTTTGATCGACCATGTGTAAGTTACAGGGTGTTGGGTTTGGTTTTAATAAACTTAATTACATTCTCGATTTCTTAATAAGGATATTTATTCTAGAACCACCATCTAAAAGAACATATTTTATTAAATTATTTTTTATTTAAACTTATATCATTGCCATTTGATGAATAACGGCTACTAAAGCAACTACCAATTCTTGTATAATAGGTTTTTATGGTACTGAGTTAAGAATGTAGTGTTAATGTTAGGTATTACCTTCAACAATTGTCCCAAGTTTAATGTATACTTGGTCTCCAAGGCTTGTTTCCTAATATTCTTTAAAATTTCTTCTAAAGTCCTCTATGTTGTAACTTGTTCCTTTGTCACAAGTTGTTAATTTACATCACCAGTTCAATTGTTTTCAACTAGTTGAGTTATAGTGAAGTTATTAGGCAATCCAACCCAATTATGCTATAATGGTTTTTCATTAGTGATAGTAGGTTGTTTATTAGTTCCACCATGTTGTAGTTGTCTAATAGTTTCAATAAATGAATCATGTAGATCCTCATATTGTTGCCAATTTTTGATTCCTTTGGCTTTAACTATTTCTCTTTCCTTTAACAATTGTTATTTTGGTTGTTGATTACGAGTAGTAACAACATCTACCACATTGACTGGTACATTGTCAAGTTAGGCAGTTTAGGTGTTGTTGTAGCATTAGAATTAATTGGTTTAGTTTTAAACATGTTTTGTACCTCGATATTTTCTAAATTTATGTTCTATGTTCTACACTAAAACACATTATGAAGGGATAATGAATAGTTATTTAATTGGTTTAGCAAGTTGGGTTTTTATTTTTGCTACAAGTTTTGTAGTCTTAATTGTGGTTGTTGATGCAAATGGTACCTCTATTTTCTTGTTATGACAAGTTTTAGGCGTGTGATTTGTTTTACCATAATTGGTACAAGTTAATGTGATTTGACTATAGCAACAAATACTACTAGTTTGGTTACTGTATTAGCCTCTGATGTGGTTAGTAAAACATTGTAACTCAAACTAACAAGTCCACTTTCCTCACATATTATAGTAGCTTCCTTGTGCTCAATCGAAGTATCTATATTCATACTTGTAATTTCTAATATCAAATAAAGTAATAAACCTATTCTAAAAATAATGGTGAGGAAAACATCTGTTGTTTTAACATGTAAGCAATTTGCTAGTTTCAACAAACAATCATAGTAAACTTCAACACATTCAACGGTTTGTTGTTTTATGTTTCACAATTGCATGTAAACCTTCGCATTATTTTTCACTATTCTGAAATGCTTGCAAAACTCATGCTCCAACTCTTCAAAAATACAATTTGGATGGTTTTGAACAATTTTTTCTCCCCAATCAGATATATTATCTTAGAGAGTAAAACCAAATAGGTTGATGATGTCAACTTCCATTCTTTCACCATTAATTTTAATGGCCTTCTTGAACACTCTGATGTGAGCATCTAGATCAGTGTCTTTGACATAGGTTGGATATTGTAGGTTCTTGTAAGGCAACTTGGTTATTAGTTATAGTATAAATCGTACAATAGGTTGTTGATACCACGGTGGTTAAACATGTGTGGGTTAAGTGTTGGACATTTGTAAGATTCAACATGTGGATTAAATGGTGGTTCTCCAAGCAGATATCTTCTGAATGAACTTCCTTTAGATGAATTTCCAAGTTATCCTCCATCCAATGGTTGGTGAATAGAACTTTTGGGTACAAAAGTTGGTAAACTACTCTTACCTTGTACAATGGTTGGAACTGGTGTAATAATTTGTTGTTGAACAAGTTATCTATCGCTATTGGTCACTGGTTGAACCATTGTAAGAAACTAATTTCCAACAAAATGTGGTGTAAATGTTGGTGGTACAATAGGTTGTTTAGGTATTGGGTACACATATTTAGCTACATAACATGTATAATTTTGAAAGATCAAAGGATGAAGTCCTTTTAGTCTAACTGGGTATACTGGATACAAACTAGCATCTAAAGGAATAAAAGGGGGTATGACATTATATCACATCGGGTATGTTGAAGTAGGTAACATGTTGGTTTTGCCTAGTACATGTACTATTGCATAACCTATATTAGGATTCATTGCTTGAGTTCCTAACACAAACACATTGGTGTTATTATTGTAGTGTTTGGAATAACAAGTTGATGAACATTCATCAGCTCCTCCCTCAATAATTACTTTATCTATCATCAACAAATGGACAACAATTGAATAAGTCTCCCACCTGTTGATAATATGTGTAGGTTATAGTTCCAACACCTTGGTTTCCTCCTAAAACTAATATATGGGGTGGTACTTGTGATCTTTCCCTTTGACCATGTACTAATTTCATGGCCAAGTGCCTTGTTGGTATGTGGTTTATTGTTGAACAATTGTTGGTCTTACTTAAGGTTCAACAAGTTCTAGATTTGGTATGGAAATTGATTGATTATAAGGTCTTTGATGGATGTGACAAAATTGTTAGACTCACTCCATCTCCAAATAGTGGGCACCAAATTGATATTGGTAATTGGTGGTTGGTTTTGAAAACCAGTAGATGTTGCAATTGGTGTAGTGCACCGATTTTGGGTAAATAATAACCTAGGGTTGCAGATTGCCATGGGGTGCAAGCAAGGTAGTATAGATAGCTCATGGCTCCTTGTTAAAAAAATTACATGTAACCATGAAAATAGTTTAATGTATAAAAAATATAAATTTTTTTTGGTCTAACAATTAACATGATGATAATCTTTCATTTTATATTAAAATTTTTTAAAAACCCCATCTTGAAAGTAGGATTAAGTAGATTTTTAAAAAAAATGTATACTTGCACAAAATGTCCCATCTTACACAATGGGCTACATGTAGATGAAATATTATTATTTTAAAATCTTCAATTTAGTGGAGTTCTAAAATATACTTATGTATTATCAAATTATGGATGTTATAATCAGAATATATCAAATTATTAATATGAAATAGGTTTCAACACCGTTTTGACCCAATTAGTTTCAAACATACTTTCAACCAACTTTTATGATACCAAAGTTGTTCAAAATTTGTATTCAACTTCCTATAAACTAAATGCAGAACCCTATGGTTTCATATTTCTACTTCAAAAATATTTGAATCTACTTTCTTGTGTCCATATCAAAAATTGTTTCATTTTTTAATTGGATTTTTTCTTGTTTATTTCACCTTGCTTACACCTCGTGGTTATCTTACAAAAACAACTTCATCAAACAATTGTACATACTCATGATTGTCATCATGATGAACCTTCATTGCCCATGATTGGGTTAATGTTCATGGTGTTTCTTGATGAGTGGTTGAGAGTGTTATTGGGTTTCTTTGCACAACCGCTTTTGCTACATTTTGATGTGGTTCATTGGCTTTTCCCCTTTGTGTTGCATCCATGGTTGGTGCATTCACAAGTTTGTTCCCCATAGGTTGCACTTGTTATTCATCTTGCTCTTTTGCAAGTTCTATAGTAGGCTTATGTGTAACATGTAAAATGGACACAAGTGAATTAAAAGTCAAAACTTTGCTACAACTTTTGAAACTACATATTTTATGTAATGTTTTGTCCAATCAAAGGTTGTTGATAGAAATTAAGCTAAAAGTAATTTATGCATAACTATTGCTTAATGGCACATGTTGCAACCCTATGGACGTTACAAAAAATTACAATTAGTGCTTTTGATTAATTTTTTGGTCATAGGTGATACTTGTGATCAAAATCCCAATATTTGTGTAAGTTAAATTGCAAATAACTTTAGTCACAAAAGACATGATGTCATTGTTAACATCACCCAATTTTAGACGAGGTATATGGTAAACATATATGGTTTATCCAAAAACTAGACTGAGGAGGTCACTTCCATTTTATTCCAAATGACGTGCAAAACTATGTAAGGAGCAATTTAAGGAAGAAAAAATTGAAAAAATTGAATTTTTTTGAAATAAGGTGCCTATAATTCATTAAGAGATTATATTTAGAGTAAAATAAACATATATTGAAAAATATTTTAAAAACTTAAAATATTCCATTATTTAGACATAACATATAAAAAATACCCATTTATTTCAAATGTTTATTAAAATATGCAAAGACTATTTTTTTCAAACATTGAATTGTATTTTATTACCATTAATACAATTATTTGTAAATAATTTATGATTATTTTTGTCATTTCTATCCATGCACCACATGTAATATTTTGTTAGGAATGTTAGTTTATCTACCTAATTAAGTCCTAATTAGGTTGATGATAAGTTGAATTAATGTAATCAATCATGTTTAAACTTATAACCAATTCAAATGTAAACAAGGTCACACAAACTAATCAAGGTTTCCAATAATTAGACGACACATTTTTCTTGAGTTTCTTGAGTGGTTTTATTGATGGTGTTATAATGGTCTTGGTGTGTTCTACTTTGGGTGGTTTATAATGGTTTCAACTTGGGGATTACTAAATCATGATCAACAATGGCCATTGTTGTACTTGTTCACTACTTTATAAACTAAGAAAAATAAATTATTCTTTTGTCACATTTTTAATTGTTGTATTTTGCATACTTGTCAACCAAGCTATTTTTAACAAAGACATATGATCCTATCCATTGTTAATGGTCTATGCACAATCATTACCCTAATCAATTTAAAAGAGGTTTGAAAACCTAAAAATGAACTACAACCATGTTTGAAAACTTGAAATCAAATTTGCAAACGTAATATAGGTCATTTACAAGCTACATCCAATAAAAAAATCCAAATCCCATCCAATTTTAATAATTTGAAGAGTTGTTCACAAACATACATGTTTTGATCTTCAAATGCATTTATGTTGACACATGCATTCAACAACTCCATGGTAGTAAAAGAACTATGTTACACACATTTGTATGAGTTCAAATATCAAACTTAAAAACTACGTCAAAGTTCACAAGAACAAATTTTGACAACTGCAAAAAAAACTATGACATTGAAAAGGTACAATATCATGAAATTGCAAAAGCTCCCAAATCAATTGATTTTTTTTCGAGAAATTACCAATAATAATGGGAAAAAAAACTTTGAATAAAACACTAAAAACCAATTCTATGGGGTGCTACCAAAAGGAAACACAAAGTTGGAAATGAAAAAAAATTGGAAGGAAAAAATAAATTTGAACTTGTGTATTAAATATAATGTTCCAAATGTGTATTAATATTTTGTATGATTCAAACATCTGTATACTTGAAATATTACATAAATATAAATAATATATATAACATAGATAACTTACATTGACACCTTTACCTATGTACATATTATATATTATGAAATATTATGTATATTAATATACTATTATACATAATATTTAGTACATGAATTCAAATTCATTTTTGAATTCGTACAAATGTGTGTAACTTAATTCTTTTGCTACTATGGAGGTGTTGAATGCATGTGTCAACATAGATCATGATAGGTATGTTTATGAACAACTTTCCAAACCATTGAAAGTTGATACAAATTAATTTATTAGATGGAGCTTGTAAATGACTTATGTTATGCAAAATGTGATATCAAGAATTAAACATGGCAAAATGATTTTTCATTTTTTTTGGTTCAAAAAATATTATTATAATGAACAAGTATAACATTATTGTCATTGTTTTCAAATCTACCTATTGTTAGGTTTGATTTGAAGTTTTAAGTTTGATTTTAGCTTTTCAAATTTGTTTTCAAAGTTTCAAGCCTCTTTTAAGTTGATAAGGGTAATTATAGTGAGTAGATCATTGACAATGGATAGGATTCACATATATTTGTTGAAAATAGCTTGGTTGATATGTATGCAAAATGGACACCTAAAATATATGGCCAAATGATTATTTATTTTGATTACATTACAATGTTCTAATGTAATGAACAAGTACAACAATGGCCATTTTTGAACATGTTCCATTAATCCTCAAATTAAAATCATCTTAAATGACCAAGAGTGAAACATAACAAGACCACTACAGCACCACCAATAAAACGAAGTTAAAAAAATCACTTCAAACCCCACCATAACACCAATGATAAAACAACTCATAAACCATTGTATGCTCACCTTTAATCTTTTACAGAACTCCTTATAATCCCACCCGCAATATCATTCCTTAAACCATTAAACAAATAATGTATAATCTAATAAACCATTACAATTTATCACAGATAAAAACCAGTAACAAACCACCCACAAAACATTCACACCAATCCACCAAAAGCATTGTTAAGAAAGGGAAAAAAACAAAAAATATTGAAATGGCTTACCTGCATTGCTGCATAAGTTTGTGAAAAGTACTTCCAAATTTTACTGCCACCTTCTCACACCACTGGTTGTGCCAACATGGGAAGTGCCGGCCCATTTTTTCGGGAAATAAGGTAGAACGACCCACCACCGAACACTTTCCAGTATTTTCCTAGCTCCTTAGCCAAATTGAGCAATTTTTGTGTCATTAGATGTGCAACCCTGAAAAGAAAAGAAAAGAAAAGAAAAAGCAATAATGCGATGACAACACATGCAGAATTCAAAGATGTGCTGCGTGCTGCTCTAATTTCATCAGTTCCGATGCAGTTCATCTGACGAATGAAACGCGCTCAATGCGGCCCTCGTCCTGGCCATCGATATGAAACCACGTGGCGTTCTTTGTTGACTCACCAATCAAGAGCTGGGCGCAATCTCGTATATGGCATAAGACTTGGTATTTCCAGTCTCGGATCAGGTTCGGATTTCGGCACGTTCAGACGATCCGAGGCTTGCTAACGGCAGATAGCCGCGACCCCAGCGAGCCCAACAGGAGTTTGTAAGAGGTAAGGATTGGGCTTGGCATCAGGTATGGAAGCGCATCTTCTTTGCAGCATTGGGTGTGGAAACCATCGAGACTGCAAATGAGAGCTTTTTTCTCGTCTGTTTCTTCCGGAGAAATCAAGCTTTGAGAAGGTGACTTCCTATCGGTTTTTCCAGCATCTTGTACAGACGGTTTTGGAGTAAAGACAGTGACAAACGAAGGCTTCCTTCTTTGCGAAGTCTGAGGCTGTTTTGTGACGTGAACAGGAGGAGTTAGCTTTAATCGGCGCGCCTTTGCTGGTGCTCTTTTTCGAAGCTTTGAGACCGGGCGGTGCCGGGGGGGGGGGGGGGGGGGGGGGAGATGGATCGATCGCTGCAGTGAAGCTGAGAGAGAAGGCGAATCACAGATCGCGCGTTGAGCGCGCTAAAGAGCTGGTAAGAACGAGGAAGCCCTAAGGGACCTTTGTACAAGGGAAAGTTTTTCGGGTCTTCCGGGTGGGTATACGGGGTGACGTATAGGTAGAAGGGAGACGTGGGGAAGAAAGGATATGGGAGGAGGCCTCGTAGGAGCGGGGGCTTGCAGAAGTGACACCGAGAGCGTTCGACTCGTGGGAGCTCTGAGCTCGCTGCAGAGAACCCCTTAATCTCACTGTCGCCAGGGAACCGTCATCCCTGTATGTGCAGCGTCGACACTAGTGTGCAATCTGGTTTCTTGAGACTTCCCAGCATCCACTGACCCGCGAGGAAGACCGAACGTCAGATTCGCAGCCTTCTTGCTTCCTGCACGAAGCTCTATATTCTGCTGTCGTGGTTCTTCCACTTTTCATCAAGCCAAATGGCCCATCGGTTTAGGGCTCTTTCCGGGCGTTAGAAATGATGCTATATGTTATCCATGAAATGTAACCCAGCTACTATGGGTTCACTCGTCCAAATAGTCAATCTAACGTATGAAGTCCCAGGTGCTTGAGTCTGGTGGGCAGGTGTAGGTCACCAAGTTGCTCTGCTTCTCGCAGGTTTGAAATGTCCACTTCTTCTCAAGGAGGCAGTAGCCCTAAGGGCGCAGGAACACTCTGCCGGGCGTCCTGGCTGGCGCTAAACGATTTTTCTTCTTTAAGCATCGATCTGTTTGTTACTTGCTACTTTTCTAAGCATAGTTAGGTGCTGTCTGCTGCTCTTGTTTCCTCTCTCTGTGGCCTTGCAACGTCCTTGGAATTGAGACAGGTTGGGTGGGGCCTGCAGAACATGGTAGACAGCGAGTTCTTCACAGAGTATGGGGAAGCAAATCGGTATCAAATACAGGAGGTGATTGGGAAAGGGAGTTATGGTGTGGTTGGCAGTGCCATTGATACTCACACTGGTGAGAAAGTGGCAATCAAAAAGATCAATGACATCTTTGAGCATGTGTCAGATGCAACACGCATCCTAAGAGAGATCAAGCTGTTGAGGCTTCTTCGCCATCCTGACATTGTGGAAGTCAAGCACATCATGCTACCACCTTCACGGCGCGAATTCAAGGACATTTATGTAGTGTTTGAATTGATGGAGTCAGATCTCCATCAGGTCATCAAGGCTAACGATGATTTGACTCCAGAGCACTACCAATTCTTCCTGTACCAGCTCCTCCGGGCTCTTAAGTATATACACACAGGTTTGACTGGAATCTAACTGCCAAAACTCTAAAAGGGAGAGAGAGTTCTCAGGACCTAGGTTTGATTGCAGAATTTTTGTGGATAAAAGTCTTCGTCAGCATAAATGCCTTTTTGCAAATGATGCCTGCTACACTGACCTTTGTGTGTTTCTCTTGACATTATCCTTCTAAGCATCAATGATGCATTCTGTTTGTCCTTTTATATAGTGTGAAGCAAAAGCAAATGATGTAGGGCCTGCATGACATGTGCTATTTACTCCATGTTTGAGCTGTAGACAGTCTCTGGGTCTCTGAGACTGCCTTTTGAGATGTTTAGTGTTATATTGTACGTTTTTGCCTGTGTGTTCACCATGTGTACATACATCAGCACATAAATCATTCTTGCTTCTCATTTTCATGTGTGCAGCAAATGTTTTCCACCGGGACTTGAAGCCAAAGAATGTGCTTGCAAATGCTGATTGTAAGCTGAAAATTTGTGATTTTGGTCTTGCCCGTGTTGCATTCAATGATGCACCGACAGCTATTTTCTGGACAGTAAGTTTCAAAGTTTCATGTTGAAGACTTCTTGTTCTCTACTTGTTTGAAGAAGTTTCCAAGTGCTCTCACTTAGATTTTGCTGGAAAGAACTGTAAAGGCTACTGTAATATGTGCACATGCTTATTGCATGCAACTGCTTGATAAATCTCTCATTGCATGGGTGCCAGGATTATGTTGCCACAAGATGGTACCGTGCCCCGGAGCTTTGTGGATCCTTTTTCTCAAAGGTAAGGCTCCTGACCAACTCTCATTTTCTGTAAGAGTTATTTCCTCTTCTGTCATTGTCAATTATGTTTCATCCTTCAACAAGGATAGACTGCGAATTTTGCTGGGAGCTGAGGTCAGTGGCTTGTACATACTTGCAATGATGAGGCTCTCTTTTGTAGTCACTCAAATTGTCACTGACTGGAGCATAGTGTGACAGCAGGTGGAAGACATGTAATGTAGAAGACCTTCCTTTTGAGACAGTGAAATCTTGTTTTGCAGTATACCCCAGCAATTGATATATGGAGCATAGGTTGCATATTTGCAGAGGTGTTGACTGGCAGGCCTCTATTTCCTGGCAAGAATGTGGTTCATCAGCTTGATCTAATGACAGACATGCTTGGGAGTCCTTCACCAGAGACAATTGCCAGGGTTAGCCTCCTGAAACTGCCGGTTCCTTGTATTTACTTTTTGTAGACTGGATATAGCACATCTTGAAGCTTGTAGATCATTCAGTCTGTATTCAATGGGTTTTTTGGTTGTTATGAAGGATCTTGTATATTGATCTTGAAAGGCTCCCCTTTCTGAGGTACAACACTCTTGTTTGCTTTCTCATTTTCTTTCCTTCTTTGTTTATGCAGGTACGCAACGAGAAGGCTAGACGTTATCTGAGTAGCATGCGAAAGAAGCAACCTGTCCCTCTTCAGCACAAGTTTGCCAATGCTGACCCTCTGGCAGTTCGACTTCTTGAGAGACTGCTAGCATTTGACCCAAGAGACAGGCCTACAGCAGAAGAGGTAGACGATTGATGGTTTTAGACCTGAAAAGTTCTCCAGTATGGGCTATAATGTCCACTCAGTTGGAACAAGATGGTATGGTTTCTTTCAGGGCTCTCATGTGCAGTCTCTAACTTCGCTACACTTCCTGTGCAGGCCTTGGCAGATCCTTATTTTAAAGGGCTTGCAAAAGTTGATCGGGAGCCTTCTGCTCAACCAATAACAAAAATGGAGTTTGAGTTTGAAAGACGAAGGATCAACAAGGAGGATGTCAGGGAGCTCATCTATCGTGAGGCATGTCAAGAAACTGTTCATCCTGTTCTTTTGCAATTGCAAGAGAGAGTGTAGGATCTCCTGAAGCTAGGGCAGCTTGCATTAATAACACTTCCACAATGACATGATGTGGCAGATTCTGGAGTACCATCCCCAGATGCTGAAGGAGTATTTAAGTGGAACAGATCAGGCAAATTTTATGTATCCAAGGTATAGCACTATGACTTTTGTACTGCTCACTGTTCATGTGTTTGCTAAGGTCCTGGAAGTTAGGAACTTTTTAATAAAATTTGCTTTGCCTTTCATGACAGTGCTGTTGACCAATTCAAGAGGCAGTTTGCCCATCTTGAGGAGCATTATGGCAAGGGGAGTGATAATAATCGTGCTCTTGAGCGGCAACATGCTTCTTTGCCAAGGTGAGAATTTCTGGTACTCTAGTTTTTTTCTAAGTTTTTTGACAAGCAGTAACTGAACTTACGGGTTGCAGAGCCTATGTACTCAATCAAGGAAATGGTTTAATAAGCATCAATATCATCTCTCCTCTCCTGATGTTGTCACAAAGATTTTTTGACCTGTTGGGTGCTTAATAGGGAACGAGTCTTGGAGTTCCATGAGGAGTCCGGGAAGAATACAAGGGAACAGGATAAGCAACATGATAAAGGGGCTCCTAGTGTCACTAAGGCCTCCTATAACGTAATGTCAAAATCCTCAGAAGGTATGTTGGTGTTTGTCTGCATGGTGTCCACTTAGATGTTGCATAGGGAGTACTTAGAGAAGTAATTGCAATGAGATTTAGGTATGAATGCTTTTGTAGAATAGCAGGCACCTGTGACCATGTATACAGGTTGATGGTGAGAGGAAATCTACTTAGAAACTTACTTTACTCTTGACTTTGAAAGTTTTTAGATCATGCTATGTTTGCAGTCAGTGAAAGGAAAGGCTTTTGGGGTTCCTAGTTTGGATGCTTTATTTACGGAGCTGCTGCTGATGCAGGAGCAGGTGCAAGGCAAGGTAAGGGACCTAGCTCTGGGTTCCAAGGTGGTGTGAGAGACTTTGGTGACCCAAGGCGGCTCGTGAAGAGTTCCAGCATTAGCACTTCTCAACAGTTCCCTATATCTCAAAATTTCCATGGACGACGCAATGCAAACTCAAAGGCAGACAGGGACAACAGCAAAGAGGAAGCAGCTCATGAGCTCAATGCTTTGCAATCCAAGACAGAAGCAATGGGTATTGGTGCCACTCGCAAAGTGGCAGCTGCACATGCTGGAGGAGCACGCTCTTAATGAGTGTTTGCCACTTCTGCCAGTTGCTTGATTGGTATTTTGAGGGGTGAGAACCAATGCTCAAGCCTTTGGTCAGCTCATGGCAGTGGCAAGATGGCTAGCATGTAATTCAGAGACAAATAGCATGAACAGTATATTTTATACAAGTAGTAGGTTTGTAGATCAGAATATTGCTACAGATATCTCTGCTTTGCAATTTTGCTTCTCTCTCTCTCTTACAATTTTTTCATCCCATTTATTTATTATGGGTCTAGTTTGTGGCCCTCTCTTCTTACTGCTCTTTATTAGCAGTGGTGGAGATTGAGAGGGGAGTTTTATTGGACATGGTTATAGGTTGCAGTTTAGCAGGCAAGGATAAGGTCAGAGAAGGCAGAAGTAGGATTTAGAAAGTACAAAGCCTGAAGAGCTCAGGGATGGAAAACTCAAAACAGCTGGTGCACAAGCCTCAGCAGTAGCTTTCAGGGTCACTGGAATGCCAGAATGATGCAGGTGTGTGAAGCTTTTCACATGCGGCGTGAAAAATTTCTGAGAAAATCAAACATGGGCCATCATCATTCACAATGCTGGAAGTCAACATGTCCACCTCATCATGACTGCAGAGCAAGTCCTTTGGAATATATGTAAGGCACAAGTTTGTGTACTTCTTGGCAAGATTCTTGTATGAAGTGATCAAAGAATTGGAATTGATCAATTGTTGCTCCTTAACTACTTGGGGCTGGTCCATCAATTCCATTAACATTCTTTGTGCATATTTGAGAATTCATGAATTTGCTTCTATTGCAGGACATTCTGGTTGCTTCTGGAACTCATGGAATTTATTTGACGAGGCTACAGGCAATGAGAAGATGAGAATGGTCAGGTCAATCCACACCAGTTGTGATCAGGTAGAATATAAGTCCATAGATGTTCATACTAATGCAGCATATTGACTCTAGTGGGCTCTGCAATATGCATGATCAACTGGTCCATCACATCTTAAAACCAAATGCAACTAGGAGACTGTCACGAACCCCTGGACCTGACAACACTCAAATTTAAGCTACTTTCAGTAAACTCTAATGTCTACTGCATAGTTATTGGAAGTCTTGTATTGCAGGCATCAAATTGCTGGTTGGGAAGCGGATGATCTTTTTGTGTTGACAGTGTCAGTAGAGTTCTTTGCATTTGTTTGTGGTGCAAAATCTGGTGGGACCTCACTTGTGGCTACTCTCTCTGTTTGCAGGGTGTTGAGAGAGAAGATGTCAGCTTTGATAGAGAACCATTTGTAAGGAGTTGTTGATATCTTATTTCACCATGACCAAGCTGATACATGGCCTTGAATTGGACCTGTGCCTTGTCCTCAGGCAGACAATATGGAGGCTTGCGGTTCTTCATAGGAAACCTGAACTGTGGTTTATGGATCCTGGCGTAATGTTTTTTGATCCTTCTGAATTCCCCTAGACATGGGTTGAGCCTGTTGATTGCTCAACTTTGCAGACTAGGCCTGCTTAGGAAAAAATTCCATTTCCTTCCGCAACAGATATCCCAGAAAGAACTGGGATGTAGAAATTTAGTGAATACCCCATTTATTAGTAGCATGCTGCCATCCCTTGATAATGTTATATATATATATATTTTTGGTTCTGGTTACAGTCTCAAGGCTAGTGATGATGCAAAGTAAATTTTCTTGTGATTCATGATGTAGATGTTGGTCTGAGACTTTGTGGGCAACACTCATAAGGTCAAATCCGCACTCATTCTCATCATGCTAGTTTTGGTTTTGCCTTGGAACTGATAGAACCTTTAAACTGTTGTTATGCAGATGTTCTTTTGATATTTTCTCAGGATATTCTGACTCATGCATGGAGTATGCTCCCTCCCAAGGCCTACACTTAAGTTCTCTTGATTACCTTGCTCATCAGCGTTCTGCATTGTTTATCCACTTAATCATAAATCTGTCATCAGGCAGGCACATTCCCCCACAGTATCTGTGGACCCCTGTGGGCCTCTCTTTAGGACTCTTTATAGTATCACCAGGGGAAGATTGTGCGTGGAAATATGTGAAATGTGGAGGATGAATGGAATTGCAGAAGCCTCTTGATCCAAGGGAAAGATTTTGTACAGTAATGTGTGTGGACTCAGAAGATCAAAGAACAGAGGAAAGCTCTTGCTGAAGAGTGGGTCACAATGATTGCAGCTTTATTCTGGGTCAAGATAGTATCTAGGGATGTGTTGGAGGATCAACAGAACAGAGAAAAGCTCTCATTACAGACCTTTTATTTTATTTACAGGGTTTTTCTGCTTACAGAGAGTTGGTCATGTTAACTCCAGCTCATCATTGCCCTTAACTTTGCTAGAACATGCCCATCAATCACTAAAATGCAAGCTATGGGGCCTGCTTAACTTCAAGGCCACTTCAATACAACCATAGCAACTCGATCAACCTTGGTTTGTCTCTCTGATTCCTATTGGGGGTGGTGGGGAGGGCCTTTCTGATATTTTTTGCTGGAAACCTTGGAGGTAAGGTGTCCTCAGTTCTTCCACAAAAGAAGGGCAAAAAGAGAAAAAAATCCTGTTCTTTTTTGGAGTTTGAAAGTTCATTTTGAAGAAGGCTATGTCAATGGACACCAACCAAGCTGGCCTGGTCAAGATCTCTCTTTCACTCATCCATGGTCACAACATGAGTAATAACATAACCTTCAAATCAAATTTGGTGATGTCATGTTGCCCTTGTGACAAAATTCGTGGCATTGACAACACTTTTAATCATTGCTTAGCCCAAATCACAAGCGCCCAAATTGAAGAAGGGAAAACATTTTATTATTGATGCAAAACACCAACTCTACTATATCTTCCTAAATGTTAGCTAAGACTTTGGTTATGAGAAATGGCCAATGACAAAACACATTTGGGAAAGGGTGTGTGCAATGTGAAGACTAGAATAAAAACAAATTTATTTCTTATGTCAAAAGATCTATAAGGTCATTTGAAACAAAATGAAGGATCATAAAACATGACATTGAAAAGTTTTATGGTTGCTAGCGTTTGTGGGTGACAATCAATGATTTTGAGGCTCTATGGAAGGTGATGAACCTCTACAAGTCAAAATACTTGAAGCATTGCATTTTTGTCTCCATTAGTTGCTTCCTTGTGTAGAAGGATGTGCGAAGGTGAGTGTCATGCTATTCAATGATACTAATTTGCATTTGCAAAATGACTAGAAGGATCAAAATCAGAGAAAGATGTTGAAACAACAAACAAACTTGAGGAGAGTGTGATTCAAACTTAATTGCTAATGACACAAGACATGGTTATTGTGACATTAAGAAAGGTGGCAATATTCAACAATGTGAACACCATGGCATTGTTATGTTGTTGGACAAACAATTGGCTTTTATTGAGGCCAAGGCCAAGGAATAATTTCAATTGCATAATGAGCCTCAAAAAACTTGTTGCAAGGTATTGAAGGTAAATTCCTGATCTTATGCCTTGCAAAAGATTTTCAAGCATAACTATTCACACCATGACAAAACAAATGTGAGAGAGCTCCAAGAAAATTAAGATCAAACATTTCACATTCACCTTTCATTTGCATCAATCACACAAACCAAAACAAGAAAATACTTTGGGACAAACTTGAGACAAGCCACAAACGCACATTGGACTCACCACAATTTGAACTCCCTTGTGAAGAACTACTCTCCCTTATGTAGCTCTATGTGGGTTCGGTATCAAAGTGGTCATTTTCTTAGGACTCCAAAGGTGCACTTCTAAAACTAGGACACTCTACAACTCAAATCTTCAGAGGATCCCAACTTTTCAAAAAACATATTTGTTTTGAAAATGTTGGCCCAATTTCTTATAACTCTCAAAGGTACTTATGTAATTAGTCTTTCTAGTGGAGCTTGCATGACCACCCCAATAGCCATCTCACATCATTTGCATGATTAGCAACACCCATTGTCACAACTCATTTACACAAACCCAGCCTTGCAAAACAAACAAACATAGTGAAACCAAGTGCACTAAAGCTTCACTTTTACATACCTCACCAACTAGGAAAATTGAGATCGTTAAAATAAACATAACATCAAAAATAGACGTAACATTCAAATAGACATAGATAGAGGAATAGACACGTGTAATTGTCTTTATTTTCATGCATGATTATTGCCTTTGAATGTCCACAAGTACCCAATGAAATCAATCAAACAATGTGATTTTAATATATTGGGTGTCTTGCCTAAGATGAACATAATAGCACTTCTACCACAAGCCCACATTCTAATTGTGGAAGTTTATTTCTAAACGGATGATATGCCTCACATGCTATGAGTATATAATTCATTTAAACATTACTTGTGTGCAATAGGCTTTTTTATTAGTAAAATTAAGCCCTTTTTTTAAAAATTTTGAAATATTGAAAAATAAGTGATTTCAAAGGTTTACAATAACCAAAAGTGACAAAAAGGGAAATTGTCGTACTTTTATGTTTGGATTTTAGTGCGTAGCTAAAAATATAAAAGGATGATTAAAGATTTGTATTCATATTTGGTTTATAGCCAAATTTGGTAAATTCCTAAAAATAACATCAATGTGCAACAACATCCACTATGCATAAAAAAATGTTATGCTACATTTTGTTACATTGCCTAAAGAAATGATCATCACAAACATGGTGATCACAAAGATAATCCTACCATATGCAAGCATGGCTATTTTCTTGACTTTTTTAAGTGCTTTCTATACAACCTATCTTATGTTTATTTTTTTCAAATTCAATGCCAAATGCAACAAAGTGGCCATCCAATATCCAATTTTTGTTTTTGGTCATCTTTGAACTTAACTTGTATCAAATCACAAATTTTTTTTTCATAATCCATAATTATGATGAAAAAAGAACATGTAGACATATGAGAGTAGATTACAAGGAGATAAATGATGCGAACTTTTAAACTAACAAGGAAATGGTATGGGGCAATGCTAAGATTTCCTACTTCATCACCAACCATCTCTTCTACCAAGGATGCCATGATTAGAGTATAAGGATTGTTGTTTACTTAACAATTGAGATGTTTAATTGATGTTAATGATAACAAAGCATAATCCCAAGAAGATTGTTAAAAATAAAATAAATTCCTAACAAGTGTTAAATATTTAATTAAAATGTAATTCATTAAACACAAAAAATCTAAAAGAATGATAAATATCCAACAATATCATATGTGGTACGTAGATGTGAGGTGTCATGGTGGAATGTATAGCTTACATTTTCTTTTGTCAAATGGTGGTCTCAATTTTACAAGTATTTATAATTGAATAAAGAGGTTTTTACACACCATTTATATTAGGATTCAAGGATGTGAAAATTTGATGTGAACATGGTGCAAATGTTATATTTGAATCTAATTTTTGCCATAATGATAGAATTGTAATTTGAAAATGTTACAAAATTTTCAAAAAAAAAAAAGAAAAAAGGTGTTTTAGGTTGTGTGTGTGTGACATCACATAAGTTTTTATTTCAATACCCCTAATAGTTAGGGGAATTTGACATTTGACTCTTGGAATATACAGAAACATGACCTAAACAAACTTACAAATTTAATACTTTTTATTTTGGGAACACTCCATGGCACAACTAAATCACAATGATAAATTTTGACCTTTAAAAATGACTTGTAAATTTCATTATTACATGTACATGTCCTAGTTCAGTGGCAAAGTGCCTAATGATTGATTTATTTTCATCATCTAAAATTGGTAATAAAATTAATTATATATTTATAATTTAACTACCAACCATTTTTTAAACACATTTTCCTTAATAAACAAATGGAAATAAGGCTTGTCCAATTGGAATGGGTTGAAAATTGTGAATAGTGTTGATACTTACAGAATTTTCCAAAATCTTATTATGGTATAAACATGAATACTTTGAGGAAATTACATTGGTTATTTTCAATGGTAATGGAGCATAAATTATTTATGTGGAAGTTAAAGATTATGCAAGTGTGGATGAAATGGGTATAATAATACTTTTTTTGTGAAAATGGAGGAGATTTAAATAACTTTAAATAGGATTAAGGTTTTAATTAATGCCTTTATCTTTGAAATGTCATGAAGCTAGAATAAAGATTTTCATTTTCAACTATGTTGCAAATTCATTTTTTAATATTTCAATAAATTAATTATAACTATTAAGTGGACCTACTTACTAATTTGATGGAAATTGAAAGTGAGTTTCAATTAAAAGGCCATTTTTGGAATATTCTTGGCATCAATAATTCTTCAATTGAAAACAAATCAAGATATTGATTACAAAAATGGCATCATCAAGTGTCATGCCCCCTTGGGTTGCATGACAATATCACAAGTCTAAAGTTCAATTGTCTTGGTAATCATCGTGACAAGTATATGGATAATAAAGCACCATGCTAAATGGATGAAACACAATGCAACTTTGCAACTTTAGCCCAACTTTCTTGTGATTATATTTCCAACTCTATTATAACTTTGTGTCAACTTTGCCAACAATGTGATTAATTGTGTATGGACGTTTGTCATAAAAATAATGATTTAAACTAATACATACTTGAGCTCATACATATTTAAATTAGTATAACTAATATAATTAAGCTAGTTTATATTGTCATAGATGTTATTTAAGCTTGTGTTGGTTACATGGTCTAGGTTTAACCTACATGTCATGTGGCCTAGATTTAGGCCTAACTTAAATACCACACCATGTGGCCTAGTTTTAGGCTTAGCCTAAATGCCACATGGCATTGGCTAGTTTTAAACCTAGCTAATCACAAGCATGAACACTATGAAAACGAACAATAAAAATGTAGACTTAAGTTTAAATCCAAACACAAAACATAAAAACCAAGACAAAATCACAATAGGTTAAAGACAAGAACATGAAATGTGCAAACAAAAGTGTAAATAAATTTTTATTGTGATAAAACATGAAAATGTAAACACAAAATGAATCTAACAAGGTTATGGAACAAGATTGTACTTTAGACTAATGTTGAATAGATTGAAATTAATAGGGGGTTCTACATCTATTATATCCTTTTGAGGATCTAGCTCATGAAAGCCTCCATGGAAGCTTCCACATGTTCATCGACCAAAGAACATTCATAACTATGAATGAACTATGAGTTAACTAAAAATGAACTAGTGAACTAGGAATTAATTATGAGTTATTTAAAAGTGAACTATAAGTTAATTATAAATGGGTTACTAGTTAACTATGAATGGACTACAAGTGGATAGAATTATGGATGGAAATCCATGTGAATGAACCTTATTCATCATGTGATCATGTCCAATATTTATTACATCAAGATTTGTTGTTAAAACTTAATTATGCCAACATTATGGAAGTTCCTAGATTGTGTAAAATAATAGTAGTTCCAAAGGCACCTCTAATTTAATAAGAAATGTAAAATTAGCTATGGAGATTATTTGTAGTCAAAAGTTCACACAGACACAAAGCAAAAATTCGACATGAAGGTCGTTTCGATTTAATAAGTTTGTATTAAATTGAAAGTCAAAGAAAAACACAGAATATGTCACTGACCTGGCACAACACTCTACGGGGTGCCATGTATAATTTATTGGAAAAACTTGTTACGATAATATCTTTCTACGATTACCCAGTCAAAATACAAAGAAATTCCATTCAATTATCAATGGCAATGTTGTTGTTACGATTATTTCCGGAAATACAAAATCATTTCGAGATTTTGAGCATATATGAGGGTTTGATATAACTATTGTTACTTCAACCAACACACAAGATGAGACTTTCATTTTGTGGAGTGGCTTTTTACAAAAAGAGGTTTAGTCATATGTCAAATCAAATTGTACGAGATCACACACGTAGATTGCTTGTGGCTAGATATGAATTAGAGCGAATGCAATGTAAAGCCATTTCTTGACATCAAAGCCTTCTTAATCAGATACGTTATGAATAATTTTTAAAGTCGTCTAAGTTGCCAAGAAATAGTTCCAAAACACGAATAAGAAACCGATGTATTTTCACGGGTCGCCTTTGTTCTGTATATAAGTTATTTTGCGTTTCTCGTATAGTTTTTCGTGAATTAACATCTAAAGGTTCTTTAATAGGCATAAACAAATCATGTTGGTAGTCAATAGAATAAAGGTTAGCTTTGCGAGTACCAAGAAAGCGCAGCAAAAAAAAACTTTTTTTTGCAGCAAGCAAAAAAGATTTTTTTTTGTTGCATACATTGTTTTTGCTTGACTTTGCCTAAGTATTCCTTTATTGAAAATACTTAGTATGGAGTCTTGGGAACTCCACGGCATAGGTTAGGTGCCACATGGGCTTACATAAGCCTAGGTGTAATGTGGCATAGGTTTATGCCTAGCCTACTTACCATGTTGACTAGGTTTTGGCTTAACTTAAGTACCACACATGAATTATGTTTAAGGCTAATTTATTGTAGGTTTAGGTTTAAGTGTCTGTTAGCCTTAGCCTTAAGTACAGTGTGACTTAATTTTAAGCTTACCTAAAATGCCACATAAGGTATTTAATTAGCTTTATGCAACTAGCCTTAGCTTGGTCTAACTAGGCACCAAGTATGTTATTTTCATTAGTAGTTTAACTAACTTTCATTAATGTAATTAATTACTTTAGTCACCTTGGGCTACCCTACTTACAAAAATTAAGTTAGGAAAAATAAAGTAAGTTGGCTAAAGTTATTCAACTAATTTAAAATGATATTATAATATTATAAATTATTATAAATATTTGTTATTGATACCTATAATTTACATCATACCAATTATTATAAATAATAACAATTAATAGGAAATAGAAATCTATATATAATTACAAACTGTGTGTGCATCTGTGCGTCCATCCAACGACGTTTTGGGAGCGTTTTCTGTGGCAGAACCGACCACATAGATTTTCTATGGCGGAACCGGACACAGAAACCATGACCACCGGCTACCAGCGACCCAGGTCCTGAGATTCAGGTCCTGAGACCCAAATGCAGCAGCCCCCGCCCCCAAAATGGCCAGAATTACTAATTCTGTCATAACTCATAGGTCCTCAGGGTAAACCAATGGAGGCAAACTTAATTATTAACAGGCTATACTTGGAAACTTAAGTCAAGCCAAACTAACTCAAATTATCTTTGGATTTTAGCATAATACCAGCCAATGGGTGAAGAAGAAAGACTCCAACATTGGAAGATTGCTTGAATTTATGCAAGTTGCTTACTTTGAGGGTGACATTGTTATTTTACTTGCAGACTAGAACATATTAGTGAAGTGAAGGCAAAAGAAATTAATAAATAAATAAATAAAGGAAAAAAAATGCTCCCGGGGGACTTCACAGTGTCCAAAGGGCATGGGCACCCACTTGTAATAATAATAATAATAATCATCATCATCAGCATTTTTATCATTATAATAATTAATTTATAATAATAAATTAGTATATATTAATTATATACTAATTATTAACAATTAGTTGCATCCTAATTATAAGTTATTTGAAACTAATGTTTAATTAAATATAGTAAAAAATTCATTAATGCCAACTATGTTGTACACATTTACTTACATCACATACAAAAACATTTTCCAATTTGTGTGAGATGGTTGCCCATCACATGGTTCTCCAACTTGAATTACTTTAGGTTTTCAATCCCCATGCCAAGAATGTAATGTCATAATGGTTGAGTTTTTTCCCTTATAAATATTTCCAAATAATAACTTCTAGATGACAAAGGTTTGGTTTTTTGTTAAATGTCTCCATAATTTAGGATGCAACTAAGGTGCAACTAAAATTTCTATCCCATATTGTTTATTATAGCTTTCAAATGTGTGAAACATATAACTAAGTAGTGCCAAAACATTTTCAAAAAGCAATAAACATTTAAGATGAGCCAATAAAAAAGGTTTGACCTTAAAGGTCACATGGCAAAAAAAGGATTGTCCTAAACCTACTTAGGTAGTTTAAGCCTTCCTACCTACCCATTTACTTAGGCCTATTGGAAACAACTTGAAAACAAGCAAGAAATGAAAGCTTTAACAATTGTATTAACTAAAAGAAGATTACAAAGGTTGTATGCTTCAAATGCTACAATCATAAAACTATGGCTTGCAACAACTAATCAAAGCTTGAGGGTTCTATGTGCACTCAAAAACCATGAAAGGAGAGAATGAAAGACAACTCAAAACCACTCCACTATATATTATCTCCTAACCCTAAAGTAGCCGCCACTTAACCCTAACCTAGCCGCCGCCAAACCCTAACCCTAGCCGCCACCAAACCCTAACCCTAGCCGCCGCTTAACCTTAGTCACCAAACCCTAAACTTAGCCGCCGCCTAACCCTAACCCTAGCCGCCGCCAAACCCTAGGTAGTCTCCACTTCTAAACCCTAACCTAACTACTACAAGGATGTCTATATTATTCATCCATTTGATGAATGTTTAACACATTCATCACCATTGGGAATTAGAAACGAATAGAATTTCTAACACTCCCACTCTATGAAGTTTCTAATCCGAACATGTTTATCAACTTATGATGTCGTTCTTTGGATAATGCCTTGGTAAGCACATCCGCCACCATGTGTTCCGTTGGACAATATTCAAATTGAACTTCTCCATTTTCAACTCGTTCTCGAACAAAATGATGTTGTACATCAATGTGTTTTGTTCGTGCATGGTGAGTGGGATTCTTGGTCAATGATATCGCACCTTGATTGTCGCATCGAATCACCATCATTTTCTTCTCCTCCATGTATCCTAAATCCATCATCAATTTTGTTATCCATATGGCGTCTTTTGTGGCTTGCGTGTTTGCCATGTATTCCACCTCCGTGGTGGACAATGCTATTGTGGGTTGTCGTTTGCTACTCCAAGAAATGGCTCCACCTCCGATCATGAAAACAAACCCTGTGGTGGACCTCCTATCTTCAAGATCACCACCCCAATCCGCATCGCAATATCCAAGAACTTCCTTGGATGGTGTTCCACCAAATTGTAATTTCATTTGCAATGTACCTTGCAAATATCGAAAGATTCGTTTGACGGCCATCCAATGCTCCATGTTAGGGTTCGCCATGTGTTGACTCAACACGCTTATTGGGTATGCCAAGTCGGGTCGTGTGCACAACATGGCATACATCAAAGACCCAACCGCTTGTTGATATGGAAATCCTTTTGATTCATCATTTCCATTCGCATTCCTTTGTAACTTCACCTTGGGATCCAATGGAACTCCAATGGGCTTCCATTCCTCCATTCGAAACCGCTTCAATATTTCTTTGAGGTATTTGATTTGGTTGATGCGTAAGAGTCTTTCATCACGATTCCTTTCCACCTCCATCCCCAAAAAGAAATGTAATTCCCCGAGGTCTTTCATTTCAAACTTTTGACTCAATTCCTCTTTGATTTGCAAAAGTTTGTTTTGATCGTTGCACACCAAAATGAGGTCATCCACATAGACCACAATGAAAAACTTCACATCTCCCACTTGTGCAACGTACACACTAGGATCCGCCTCACTCTTGATAAATTCAATGCTTTTGACAAACGCATCTAACTTTTGATTCCATGCCCTTGGAGATTGTTTCAAACCATACAAGGACTTGTGAAGCTTACACACGAGATGTTCACCTCCTTGGTGCACGAACCCTTGAGGTTGCTCCATGTAAATCTCCTCTTCAAGCTCGCCATTGAGAAATGCGGTTTTCACATCCATTTGATGGATCTCCATGTCTTCCAAGGCCGCCAATGCAAGAATACAACGAATAGATACAAACTTTGCAACGGGCGCAAATGTTTCGTTGTAATCCACTCCGTAGGTTTGGGTAAAACCTCTTGCCACTAACCTAGCCTTGTAACGTTCCACCTCCCCATTTGCCCCTTGTTTGATTTTGAACACCCATTTGCATGAAACGGGTTTTCTACCGGCGGGAAGTGGTACCAAAGTCCATGTGTTGTTTGTCATGAGAGAATCATATTCCTCTCGCATTGCACACTCCCACTCCTTGGAATTTTCACATGTCAATGCTTCTTCAACATTTTGGGGCTCTTCCAAAAATGCAATGGTGGCGCGCTCCACCTCCTTGGTAGCAATCCACCAATCCCGAGGCCATTCCCTTCGTTGCCTTTGAGGTCTTTCCCTCGCAACATCTTGTGAAGGTTCACAAGATGGGTCATCATTGGAAACAACAAATTCTTCTTCCGATGAAGAACTTGGTGTGGATTCATTTTGCACACCTTTCATTCTTGTTTCACTCAAAGGTGTATCTTGACTTAAGGTCAATGGTTCTTCTCCCTCAACTTCTTCATGCACAACTACATTTTCTTCTTTCTCAAGATGAGGTATACCACCTAATTCCTTTGACCCTTCAATGAATACAACATCTCTACTTTTGATGATTCTCTTGGTTTTCACACACATCAAGCGATACGCTTTGGTGCCTTCGTAATATCCTAAAAACACACAAGGCATGGACTTGGATTCTAATTTGCTCCTCTTCTCATCGGGGACATGTGCAAACGCTTTACAACCAAAGACTCTCAAATGGGATACATCGGGTTTCCTACCACTCCACGCTTCTTGAGGGGTCTTGGAATCAAGGGCCTTGGTTGGACATCGATTTTTGATGTACACCGCCGTGTTCACCGCTTCGCCCCAAAATTCAAGTTCCAACCCTTGTGCAAGAATCATGCTTCTTGCACATTCCATGATGGTTCTATTGGCACGTTCCGCAACACCATTTTGTTGTGGGGGATAGGGCGCACTTGTTTGTCGTTGAATCCCACATTCCGCAAGGAATGCGTCAAATTTCTTAGACACAAATTCTCCTCCGTTGTCGGAACGTAGCACTTTGATTTTGTGACCAATTTCGTTCTCCACCAACGCCTTGTATTGTTTGAACTTCTCAAAAGCTTCTCCTTTGGCCTTCAAAAGATAGACATGAGTCTTCCTTGAGAAATCATCAATGAAAGTGAGAAAGTATCTTGCTCCACCATGCGATGTAGTCTTCATTGGCCCACACACATCCGTGTGCACAATCTCCAAAAGTTGTGAAGCCCTTGTGGCGCCGTCCTTGGGAAATGATGTTCTTTGATGTTTGCCTTTGACGCATCCTTCACAAATGTGATGCAAGGGCACTTCTTTCAAATTCATGCCATCCACCATGGCATGTAACTCCTTAAGGCTTGCCATGTTGAGATGGCCAAGTCTTTCATGCCAAAGCATCGCACTTTCCTCCAAAGAATTTGCGATGTGTGCCATGTCCTTACGCACCTTCACATTAAGAAGGTACAAGTTCTTGTCCCTTCGTGCTCGCGCCACAACAACTCCTCGAGCATCGTTGACCTTACAACCATCCTTGTCAAACTCCACTTTGAAACCCTCCGAAATGAGTTTACTCACCGAAATGAGATTATTCTTCATTTTTGGAACATGAAGAACTTGGGTGATGGTTATGTGTGTCAATTGGCCTCCAACTTGCAATGTGGCTTTGATGCTCCCCTTGCTAATTGCCTCCAAAACGGTGTCATCCCCCATGAACACCCTCCTTGGGGAAATGCGCTCGTACGTGGTAAACCATTCTTGTTCGAATGTCATGTGTTGCGTTGCACCCGAATCGACAATCCAATCATATGTGGTATGATCATTGGCACTCAATGCCGCAACAAACATTTGTTCGTGATCTTCACAAGCCTTATTAACTTTTTCTTTTTCATCATTTTTCTTCTTCAAACAATTTCTCACAAAATGTCCGGGTTTCTTACAATAAAAGCAAAGCTTCTCATTTGGCTTGTGAGTTTTGTTCACTAATGCGGTAGTTTCGGAACTCTCACATTCTTTTCTTTTGGACACTTCGTGAAGCAACCTTGCTACAATGAATTGAAGGTCTACATCTTTCGTGGACATGGACTCCAAGCTTGTGACTAAGTTATCAAAGGATGGAGGAAGGCTCATGAGGAGTACCATGTAAACATCTTCATCCGTAATGTTCACCTCGATGGAACGTAGTTGGTCGGCAAGAGCTTTCACCGTGTTGATGTGCACAAGCATGTCCTCTCCTTCTTGCATTTTGACGGTGAAGAATCTCCTTCGAAGGAACAACTTGTTGCCAATGGTCTTAGCTTCATGCACACCACAAAGAGCCTCCCACGCACTTCTCACATTGTCACAATATTGAATGTGTGCAAGTTGGGCATCCGTGAGATGTTCACAAAGCAATGCAAAAGCCTTGGTTTCTTTTTCGTTGTAATCGACTCTTGCAACTTCTTCACTTGGCAAAGTGGCACTCCCATCAACAAATTTCCAAAGCCCATGTTTGGAAAGCATCATGCGCATTTTGAACTTCCATAGGTGAAAGTTGCCACCATCAAACTTCTCCATGACTTTCAAGGACTCCATTTGAAAAGAAGACATTTTGAACACAAGAGCTACAACAAACACTCTCAAACTTGAAAGTTGAAGTTTTCAATAAGTAGAAGAACTCTCTTTTAAACACTTTCACTTGGAAAACCTTGATACTTTCAAAAAACAAGTTTTTCACACTTGAAAAACTTACAACTCCTTGAAGAAATCTCTTCCACACCTCCCACTCACTTGTAAGGACTATTCTCTTTGCAACCTTGCAAACTAAAAGCCTTCCCTCAAAAGGATTCTCCCTTTCTATGTTGTACAAGTAAACACTTTCAAGAACTTAAAAGAACAAGTTTCCTAAAAACTTTTACAAGAAACTTAAAAAACTTCTCTTACACCTCAAACTTCAATGTTGAAAACCTCAAAAAATTGAAGATTTCTCTTTCACACGATTGCACTTGAAACTTGAAACTTAAAGACTTGAAGAACACTCTTCCACACTTTAAAAAAAAACTTACAACACTTTGAAGAAATCTCTTCCACACCTCCCACTCACTTGGAAAAGTTAGAAGCTCCTTGTATGCCACCATTTGGAAATGAATTCGCACTCACTTTGCAAACTAAGAACCTTGTCTCAAAACGATTCTCTCCTTTTCCCTACACAATACAAGCTCAAACCTTTCACTACTTCTTGTTCTAACACAATGTCCTTTCTCTTGCTTGGTGTGGGTATTGGAAACAACTTGAAAACAAGCAAGAAATGAAAGCTTTAACAATTGTATTAACTAAAGAAGATTACAAAGGTTGTATGCTTCAAATGCTACAATCATAAAACTATGGCTTGCAACAACTAATCAAAGCTTGAAGGTTCTATGTGCACTCAAAAACCATGAAAGGAGAGAATGAAAGACAACTCAAAAAACACTCCATTATATACTATCTATTAACCCTAAAGTAGCCGCCACTTAACCCTAACCTAGCCGCCGCCTAACCCTAACCCTAGCCGCCACCTAACCCTAGCCGCCACCAAACCCTAACCCTAGCCGCCGCCAAACCCTAAGTAGTCTCCACTTCTAAACCTTAACCTAACTACTACAAGGATGTGAATACTATTCATCCTTTTGATGAATGTTTAACACATTCATCAACGTTGGGACTTAGAAACGAATAGTATTTCTAACACTCCCACTCTATGAAGTTTCTAATCCGAACATGGTTATCAATTTGTAATGTCGTTCTTTTGGTAATGCCTTGGTAAGCACATCCGCCACCATCTCTTCCGTTGAACAATATTCGAACGTAACTTCGCCATTTTCAACTCGTTCTCGAACAAAATGATGTTGAACATCAATGTGCTTTGTTCGAGCATGTTGCGTGGGATTCTTCGTCAATGATATCGCACCTTGGTTGTCGCATCGAATCACCATCGCCTTCTTCTCTTTCATGTACCCTAATTCCTTCATGAGCTTTGTCATCCATATGGCTTCCTTGGTAGCTTGTGTACTTGCCATGTATTCCGCCTCCGTGGTTGACAAAGCGATTGTGGGTTGTCGTTTGCTACTCCACGAAGTGGCTCCACCTCCCATCATGAATACAAACCCTGTGGTGGATCTCCTATCCTCAAGGTCACCGGCCCAATCCGCATCACAATATCCGACCACATCTTGGGGTGATAATCCTCCGAAGCGTAATTTGAATTGTAATGTGCCTTGCAAGTATCGAAAAATGCGTTTCACCGCAATCCAATGTTCTAGGCTTGGATTGGCCATGTGTTGACTAACCACGCTTATTGGGTATGCCAAATCGGGTCGAGTACACAACATGGCATACATCAAGGATCCCACGGCTTGTTGATAAGGAACCTTCACCATTTCATCATCCTTGTTCACATTCTTCTTCAACTTCGTCTTGGGATCAAGTGGCACTCCAATGGGTTTGCAATCCTCCATGCGAGAGCGTTTGAGAATCTCCTTGAGGTACCCAATTTGGTTGATGTAAAGAAGACGTTGTGCACGATCCCTTTCCACTTCCATGCCAAGGAAAAAATGCAAATCGCCAAGATCTTTCATTTCGAACTTTCTCGAAAGTTCTTCCTTCACTTGCAAAAGCTTGTCCTTATTATTGCACACCAAGATGAGATCATCCACGTAGACGACGATGAAAAATTTCACATCCTCCACTTGCGCAACATACACACTAGAGTCCGCATCACTTGTCGTAAATTCTATGCTTTTCAAAAAAGCGTCTAGCTTTTGGTTCCAAGCCCTTGGAGATTGTTTCAAGCCATACAATGATTTGTGAAGCTTACACATAAGATGTTCCCCTTCATGTGTGAATCCTTCGGGTTGCTCCATGTAGATCTCCTCTTCAAGGTCACCACTGACAAATGCGGTTTTGACGTCCATTTGATGAATCTCCATGTCTTCAATGGCCGCAAGTGCAAGGATACAACGAATTGACACAAACTTTGCAACGGGTGCAAAAGTTTCATTGTAATCAACTCCAAATGTTTGGGTGAAACCTCTTGCCACAAGTCTTGCCTTGTACCGTTCGACTTCACCATGGACCCCATGTTTGATTTTGAACACCCATTTGCAAGAAATGGGTTTTCTACCCTTGGGGAGTGGCACCAAGGACCAAGTGTTGTTGACAAGAAGAGAGTCGTATTCTTCTTGCATGGCAATCTCCCACTTCTTTGCATCTTCGCCATTCAACGCCTCTTCCACGGTTTGGGGTTCTTCCGAAAATGCTATGGTGGCTCGTTCCACCTCTTTGGTGGCCACCCACCAATCACGAGGCCACTCCTTACGTTGTCTTTGGGGCCTTTCTCTTGGTCCATGTTGTTGTGGTTCATTCAAACCCTCATCTTGTGATGAAACAAATTCTTCTTCCGAAGAAGAATTTATTGTAGATTCATCACCTTCCACGTCTTCCGCGGGTCTTGCCTTCAAAGATATAGGATTAACATCCTTCACAAGTTCATCGACTTCATCCACAACAAGGTGTTCTATTTGGTTTGCAAGGGGTCTCTTATCACGAACACCTTCTACTTCTTCCATCCCTTCAAGGAACACAACATCTCGACTCTTAATAATTCTTTTGGTTTCTAAACACATTAAGCGATATGCTTTCGTCCCTTCACAATACCCTAGAAACACACAAGGTATGGATTTTGACTCTAGTTTGCTTCTCTTTTCACCTGGAATGTGTGCAAATGCTTTGCAACCAAAAACTCTCAAGTGAGATACATCGGGCTTTGTACCGGTCCACGCTTCTTGCGGGGTCTTTGAATGAAGGGCTTTAGTGGGGCATCGATTTTTGATGTAAACCGCCGTGTTCACCGCCTCCGCCCAAAACTCCAAGTCAAGTCCTTGTGCATGAATCATGCTTCTAGCGCATTCCATGATGGTCCTATTGGCTCGTTCGGCAACTCCATTTTGTTGTGGTGTGTAAGGTGCACTTGTTTGACGTTCGATTCCACATTCATGCAAAAAGTCATCAAACTTTTTGGACACAAATTCTCCTCCGTTGTCGGATCGCAAGGTTTTGATCTTCATGCCGGTTTGATTCTCCACTAAGGCCTTGTATGCCTTGAATTTGTCGAACACTTCTCCTTTCGCTTTCAAAAGGTAAACATGAGTTTTTCTCGAAAAATCGTCGATGAAGGTGACAAAGTATCGTGCTCCACCACGAGATGTGGTCTTCATCGGTCCGCACACATCGCTATGCACTAGTTCCAAAAGCTTGGAAGCCCTACTTGCTTCACCTTTAGGAAAAGATGTCCTTTGATGTTTGCCTTCAATGCAAGCTTCACACACATGGTGCAATGGCACTTCATTCAAATTCATGCCATTGACCATATTCTCCAACTTCTTAAGACTCGCCATGTTGAGGTGGCCGAGTCTTTGGTGCCAAAGCGTAGCTCCTTCATTCGAAGACTTTGCCACATTCCCACTCTCCTTTCGAACATTGACGTTGAGAAGATACAAGTTCTTCTCCCTTCGTGCTTGCGCCACAACGGTTCCATGGACATTGTTGACCTTACAACCGTCCTTGTCAAACTCCACCTTCAAGCCCTCCGAAATGAGTTTGCTAACGGAAATGAGACTATTCTTCATTTTCGGAACATGAAGAACTTGTGTGATGGTTGTAAGCAACATTTTACCTCCAACTTGCATTGTGGCCTTGATGTTCCCTTTGGCAACGGCCTCCAAAATGGTGTCATCTCCCATGTACACCTTTCGTGCAACGATGGATTCGTAAGTGGTGAACCATTCTCGTTCGAACGTCATGTGTTGCGTTGCGCCGGAATCGATGATCCAATCGTTTCTCGCATGATCATTAGCACTCAAGGCGGTAACAAACATTTGTTCTTGATCATCACAAGCTTGGTTTGCTTTTTCTTTCTCATCATTCTTCTTCTTCAAACAATTCCTCACAAAGTGTCCGGGTTTTTAACAATAAAAGCAAAGCTTTTCATTTGCCTTGTGGGTTTTGTTAAGCAATGCGGCATTCTCTTTACTTTCACTTTCTTTTCTTTTGCAAACCTCATGAAGCAATCGAGCGACGATGAATTGAAGGTCAACATCTTTGGTCGACATGGACTCCAAACTCGTGACCAAGTTATCAAAAGATGGGGGAAGGCTCATGAGAAGTACCATGTACACGTCCTCATCTTCAATGTTCACCTCAATGGAACGTAATTGATCCGCGAGCGCCTTCACCATGTTGATGTGCGCAAGCAAGTCCTCCCCTTCTTGCATTTTGATGGTGAAGAACCTCCTTCGAAGAAACAACTTGTTTCCGATGGTCTTGGCTTCGTGGACACCGCAAAGTGTTTCCCAAGCGCTTTTGACATTCTCGCAATATTGAATGTGTGCAAGTTGTGCATCCGTGAGATGTTCACAAAGTAGTGCAAATGCCTTGGTCGCCTTTTCGTTATAGTCCGTGATTTGGGCTTCATCATGAGGAATTGTTGCACTTCCATCAACAAACTTCCAAAGCCCGTGCTTAGAAAGCATCATGCGCATCTTGAACTTCCAAAGGTGAAAGTTGCCACCATCAAACTTTTCCATGACTTTCAACGACTCCATTTGAAAGGAAGACATTGTGCTACAACAAACACTCTCAAACTTGAAAGTTGAAGTTTTCAACAACTAAAAGAATTATCTTCCAAACACTTTCACTTGAAAACTTGATACTTTCAGAAAAACAAGTTTTTCACACTTGAAAAACTTACAACACCTTGAAGAAATCTCTTCCACACCTCCAACTCACTCGGAAAGACTATTACTCTCTTTGCAACCTTGCAAACTAAAAGCCTTCCCTCAAAAGGATTCTCCTTTTCTATGTTGTACAAGCAAACACTTTCAAAAAACTCGAAAAAACAAGTTTTCCTAAAACCTTTACAAGAAACTTGAAAAACTTCTCTTACACCTCAAACTTCAATGTTGGAAACCTCCAAAACTTGAAGAACTCTCTTTCACACTTTTGAACTTGAAACTTGAAACTTAAAGACTTGAAGAACACTCTTCCACACTTAAGAACTTACAACACTTTGAAGAAGTCTCTTCCACACCTCCCACTCACTTGGAAAAGTTGCAAGCTCCTTGTATGCCACCACTTGGAAATGAACTCCCACTCACTTTGCAAACTAAGAACCTTGTCTCAAAAGGATTCTCTCCTTTTTCCTATGCAATACAAGCTCAAACCTTTCAGTACTTCTTCTTCTAACACAATGTCCTTTCTCTTGCTTGGTGTGGGCCCATAACCTATTGGAAACAACTTGAAAACAAGCAAGAAATGAAAGCTTTAACAATTGTATTAACTAAAGAAGATTACAAAGGTTGTATGCTTCAAATGCTACAATCATAAAACTATGGCTTGCAACAACTAATCAAAGCTTGAAGGTTCTATGTGCACTCAAAAACCATGAAAGGAGAGAATGAAAGACAACTCAAAAAACACTCCATTATATACTATCTATTAACCCTAAAGTAGCCGCCACTTAACCCTAACCTAGCCGCCGCCTAACCCTAACCCTAGCCGCCACCTAACCCTAGCCGCCACCAAACCCTAACCCTAGCCGCCGCCAAACCCTAAGTAGTCTCCACTTCTAAACCTTAACCTAACTACTACAAGGATGTGAATACTATTCATCCTTTTGATGAATGTTTAACACATTCATCAACGTTGGGACTTAGAAACGAATAGTATTTCTAACACTCCCACTCTATGAAGTTTCTAATCCGAACATGGTTATCAATTTGTAATGTCGTTCTTTTGGTAATGCCTTGGTAAGCACATCCGCCACCATCTCTTCCGTTGAACAATATTCGAACGTAACTTCGCCATTTTCAACTCGTTCTCGAACAAAATGATGTTGAACATCAATGTGCTTTGTTCGAGCATGTTGCGTGGGATTCTTCGTCAATGATATCGCACCTTGGTTGTCGCATCGAATCACCATCGCCTTCTTCTCTTTCATGTACCCTAATTCCTTCATGAGCTTTGTCATCCATATGGCTTCCTTGGTAGCTTGTGTACTTGCCATGTATTCCGCCTCCGTGGTTGACAAAGCGATTGTGGGTTGTCGTTTGCTACTCCACGAAGTGGCTCCACCTCCCATCATGAATACAAACCCTGTGGTGGATCTCCTATCCTCAAGGTCACCGGCCCAATCCGCATCACAATATCCGACCACATCTTGGGGTGATAATCCTCCGAAGCGTAATTTGAATTGTAATGTGCCTTGCAAGTATCGAAAAATGCGTTTCACCGCAATCCAATGTTCTAGGCTTGGATTGGCCATGTGTTGACTAACCACGCTTATTGGGTATGCCAAATCGGGTCGAGTACACAACATGGCATACATCAAGGATCCCACGGCTTGTTGATAAGGAACCTTCACCATTTCATCATCCTTGTTCACATTCTTCTTCAACTTCGTCTTGGGATCAAGTGGCACTCCAATGGGTTTGCAATCCTCCATGCGAGAGCGTTTGAGAATCTCCTTGAGGTACCCAATTTGGTTGATGTAAAGAAGACGTTGTGCACGATCCCTTTCCACTTCCATGCCAAGGAAAAAATGCAAATCGCCAAGATCTTTCATTTCGAACTTTCTCGAAAGTTCTTCCTTCACTTGCAAAAGCTTGTCCTTATTATTGCACACCAAGATGAGATCATCCACGTAGACGACGATGAAAAATTTCACATCCTCCACTTGCGCAACATACACACTAGAGTCCGCATCACTTGTCGTAAATTCTATGCTTTTCAAAAAAGCGTCTAGCTTTTGGTTCCAAGCCCTTGGAGATTGTTTCAAGCCATACAATGATTTGTGAAGCTTACACATAAGATGTTCCCCTTCATGTGTGAATCCTTCGGGTTGCTCCATGTAGATCTCCTCTTCAAGGTCACCACTGACAAATGCGGTTTTGACGTCCATTTGATGAATCTCCATGTCTTCAATGGCCGCAAGTGCAAGGATACAACGAATTGACACAAACTTTGCAACGGGTGCAAAAGTTTCATTGTAATCAACTCCAAATGTTTGGGTGAAACCTCTTGCCACAAGTCTTGCCTTGTACCGTTCGACTTCACCATGGACCCCATGTTTGATTTTGAACACCCATTTGCAAGAAATGGGTTTTCTACCCTTGGGGAGTGGCACCAAGGACCAAGTGTTGTTGACAAGAAGAGAGTCGTATTCTTCTTGCATGGCAATCTCCCACTTCTTTGCATCTTCGCCATTCAACGCCTCTTCCACGGTTTGGGGTTCTTCCGAAAATGCTATGGTGGCTCGTTCCACCTCTTTGGTGGCCACCCACCAATCACGAGGCCACTCCTTACGTTGTCTTTGGGGCCTTTCTCTTGGTCCATGTTGTTGTGGTTCATTCAAACCCTCATCTTGTGATGAAACAAATTCTTCTTCCGAAGAAGAATTTATTGTAGATTCATCACCTTCCACGTCTTCCGCGGGTCTTGCCTTCAAAGATATAGGATTAACATCCTTCACAAGTTCATCGACTTCATCCACAACAAGGTGTTCTATTTGGTTTGCAAGGGGTCTCTTATCACGAACACCTTCTACTTCTTCCATCCCTTCAAGGAACACAACATCTCGACTCTTAATAATTCTTTTGGTTTCTAAACACATTAAGCGATATGCTTTCGTCCCTTCACAATACCCTAGAAACACACAAGGTATGGATTTTGACTCTAGTTTGCTTCTCTTTTCACCTGGAATGTGTGCAAATGCTTTGCAACCAAAAACTCTCAAGTGAGATACATCGGGCTTTGTACCGGTCCACGCTTCTTGCGGGGTCTTTGAATGAAGGGCTTTAGTGGGGCATCGATTTTTGATGTAAACCGCCGTGTTCACCGCCTCCGCCCAAAACTCCAAGTCAAGTCCTTGTGCATGAATCATGCTTCTAGCGCATTCCATGATGGTCCTATTGGCTCGTTCGGCAACTCCATTTTGTTGTGGTGTGTAAGGTGCACTTGTTTGACGTTCGATTCCACATTCATGCAAAAAGTCATCAAACTTTTTGGACACAAATTCTCCTCCGTTGTCGGATCGCAAGGTTTTGATCTTCATGCCGGTTTGATTCTCCACTAAGGCCTTGTATGCCTTGAATTTGTCGAACACTTCTCCTTTCGCTTTCAAAAGGTAAACATGAGTTTTTCTCGAAAAATCGTCGATGAAGGTGACAAAGTATCGTGCTCCACCACGAGATGTGGTCTTCATCGGTCCGCACACATCGCTATGCACTAGTTCCAAAAGCTTGGAAGCCCTACTTGCTTCACCTTTAGGAAAAGATGTCCTTTGATGTTTGCCTTCAATGCAAGCTTCACACACATGGTGCAATGGCACTTCATTCAAATTCATGCCATTGACCATATTCTCCAACTTCTTAAGACTCGCCATGTTGAGGTGGCCGAGTCTTTGGTGCCAAAGCGTAGCTCCTTCATTCGAAGACTTTGCCACATTCCCACTCTCCTTTCGAACATTGACGTTGAGAAGATACAAGTTCTTCTCCCTTCGTGCTTGCGCCACAACGGTTCCATGGACATTGTTGACCTTACAACCGTCCTTGTCAAACTCCACCTTCAAGCCCTCCGAAATGAGTTTGCTAACGGAAATGAGACTATTCTTCATTTTCGGAACATGAAGAACTTGTGTGATGGTTGTAAGCAACATTTTACCTCCAACTTGCATTGTGGCCTTGATGTTCCCTTTGGCAACGGCCTCCAAAATGGTGTCATCTCCCATGTACACCTTTCGTGCAACGATGGATTCGTAAGTGGTGAACCATTCTCGTTCGAACGTCATGTGTTGCGTTGCGCCGGAATCGATGATCCAATCGTTTCTCGCATGATCATTAGCACTCAAGGCGGTAACAAACATTTGTTCTTGATCATCACAAGCTTGGTTTGCTTTTTCTTTCTCATCATTCTTCTTCTTCAAACAATTCCTCACAAAGTGTCCGGGTTTTTAACAATAAAAGCAAAGCTTTTCATTTGCCTTGTGGGTTTTGTTAAGCAATGCGGCATTCTCTTTACTTTCACTTTCTTTTCTTTTGCAAACCTCATGAAGCAATCGAGCGACGATGAATTGAAGGTCAACATCTTTGGTCGACATGGACTCCAAACTCGTGACCAAGTTATCAAAAGATGGGGGAAGGCTCATGAGAAGTACCATGTACACGTCCTCATCTTCAATGTTCACCTCAATGGAACGTAATTGATCCGCGAGCGCCTTCACCATGTTGATGTGCGCAAGCAAGTCCTCCCCTTCTTGCATTTTGATGGTGAAGAACCTCCTTCGAAGAAACAACTTGTTTCCGATGGTCTTGGCTTCGTGGACACCGCAAAGTGTTTCCCAAGCGCTTTTGACATTCTCGCAATATTGAATGTGTGCAAGTTGTGCATCCGTGAGATGTTCACAAAGTAGTGCAAATGCCTTGGTCGCCTTTTCGTTATAGTCCGTGATTTGGGCTTCATCATGAGGAATTGTTGCACTTCCATCAACAAACTTCCAAAGCCCGTGCTTAGAAAGCATCATGCGCATCTTGAACTTCCAAAGGTGAAAGTTGCCACCATCAAACTTTTCCATGACTTTCAACGACTCCATTTGAAAGGAAGACATTGTGCTACAACAAACACTCTCAAACTTGAAAGTTGAAGTTTTCAACAACTAAAAGAATTATCTTCCAAACACTTTCACTTGAAAACTTGATACTTTCAGAAAAACAAGTTTTTCACACTTGAAAAACTTACAACACCTTGAAGAAATCTCTTCCACACCTCCAACTCACTCGGAAAGACTATTACTCTCTTTGCAACCTTGCAAACTAAAAGCCTTCCCTCAAAAGGATTCTCCTTTTCTATGTTGTACAAGCAAACACTTTCAAAAAACTCGAAAAAACAAGTTTTCCTAAAACCTTTACAAGAAACTTGAAAAACTTCTCTTACACCTCAAACTTCAATGTTGGAAACCTCCAAAACTTGAAGAACTCTCTTTCACACTTTTGAACTTGAAACTTGAAACTTAAAGACTTGAAGAACACTCTTCCACACTTAAGAACTTACAACACTTTGAAGAAGTCTCTTCCACACCTCCCACTCACTTGGAAAAGTTGCAAGCTCCTTGTATGCCACCACTTGGAAATGAACTCCCACTCACTTTGCAAACTAAGAACCTTGTCTCAAAAGGATTCTCTCCTTTTTCCTATGCAATACAAGCTCAAACCTTTCAGTACTTCTTCTTCTAACACAATGTCCTTTCTCTTGCTTGGTGTGGGCCCATAACCTATTGGAAACAACTTGAAAACAAGCAAGAAATGAAAGCTTTAACAATTGTATTAACTAAAGAAGATTACAAAGGTTGTATGCTTCAAATGCTACAATCATAAAACTATGGCTTGCAACAACTAATCAAAGCTTGAAGGTTCTATGTGCACTCAAAAACCATGAAAGGAGAGAATGAAAGACAACTCAAAAAACACTCCATTATATACTATCTATTAACCCTAAAGTAGCCGCCACTTAACCCTAACCTAGCCGCCGCCTAACCCTAACCCTAGCCGCCACCTAACCCTAGCCGCCACCAAACCCTAACCCTAGCCGCCGCCAAACCCTAAGTAGTCTCCACTTCTAAACCTTAACCTAACTACTACAAGGATGTGAATACTATTCATCCTTTTGATGAATGTTTAACACATTCATCAACGTTGGGACTTAGAAACGAATAGTATTTCTAACAAAGGAGAAGCTTTTGAGAAGTTCAAACAATACAAGGCGTTGGTGGAGAACGAAATTGGTCACAAAATCAAAGTGCTACGTTCCGACAACGGAGGAGAATTTGTGTCTAAGAAATTTGACGCATTCCTTGCGGAATGTGGGATTCAACGACAAACAAGTGCGCCCTATTCCCCACAACAAAACGGTGTTGCGGAACATGCCAATAGAACCATCATGGAATGTGCAAGAAGCATGATTCTTGCACAAGGGTTAGAACTTGAATTTTGGGGCGAAGCGGTGAACACGGCGGTGTACATCAAAAATCGATGTCCAACCAAGGCCCTTGATTCCAAGACCCCTCAAGAAGCGTGGAGTGGTAGGAAACCCGATGTATCCCATTTGAGAGTCTTTGGTTGTAAAGCGTTTGCACATGTCCCCGATGAGAAGAGGAGCAAATTAGAATCCAAGTCCATGCCTTGTGTGTTTTTAGGATATTACGAAGGCACCAAAGCGTATCGCTTGATGTGTGTGAAAACCAAGAGAATCATCAAAAGTAGAGATGTTGTATTCATTGAAGGGTCAAAGGAATTAGGTGGTATACCTCATCTTGAGAAAGAAGAAAATGTAGTTGTGCATGAAGAAGTTGAGGGAGAAGAACCATTGACCTTAAGTCAAGATACACCTTTGAGTGAAACAAGAATGAAAGGTGTGCAAAATGAATCCACACCAAGTTCTTCATCGGAAGAAGAATTTGTTGTTTCCAATGATGACCCATCTTGTGAACCTTCACAAGATGTTGCGAGGGAAAGACCTCAAAGGCAACGAAGGGAATGGCCTCGGGATTGGTGGATTGCTACCAAGGAGGTGGAGCGCGCCACCATTGCATTTTTGGAAGAGCCCCAAAATGTTGAAGAAGCATTGACATGTGAAAATTCCAAGGAGTGGGAGTGTGCAATGCGAGAGGAATATGATTCTCTCATGACAAACAACACATGGACTTTGGTACCACTTCCCGCCGGTAGAAAACCCGTTTCATGCAAATGGGTGTTCAAAATCAAACAAGGGGCAAATGGGGAGGTGGAACGTTACAAGGCTAGGTTAGTGGCAAGAGGTTTTACCCAAACCTACGGAGTGGATTACAACGAAACATTTGCGCCCGTTGCAAAGTTTGTATCTATTCGTTGTATTCTTGCATTGGCGGCCTTGGAAGACATGGAGATCCATCAAATGGATGTGAAAACCGCATTTCTCAATGGCGAGCTTGAAGAGGAGATTTACATGGAGCAACCTCAAGGGTTCGTGCACCAAGGAGGTGAACATCTCGTGTGTAAGCTTCACAAGTCCTTGTATGGTTTGAAACAATCTCCAAGGGCATGGAATCAAAAGTTAGATGCGTTTGTCAAAAGCATTGAATTTATCAAGAGTGAGGCGGATCCTAGTGTGTACGTTGCACAAGTGGGAGATGTGAAGTTTTTCATTGTGGTCTATGTGGATGACCTCATTTTGGTGTGCAACGATCAAAACAAACTTTTGCAAATCAAAGAGGAATTGAGTCAAAAGTTTGAAATGAAAGACCTCGGGGAATTACATTTCTTTTTGGGGATGGAGGTGGAAAGGAATCGTGATGAAAGACTCCTACGCATCAACCAAATCAAATACCTCAAAGAAATATTGAAGTGGTTTCGAATGGAGGAATGTAAGCCCATTGGAGTTCCATTGGATCCCAAGGTGAAGTTACAAAGGAATGCGAATGGAAATGATGAATCAAAAGGATTTCCATATCAACAAGCGGTTGGGTCTTTGGATGTATGCCATGTTGTGCACACGACCCGACTTGGCATACCCAATAAGCGTGTTGAGTCAACACATGGCGAACCCTAACATGGAGCATTGGATGGCCGTCAAACGAATCTTTCGATATTTGCAAGGTACATTGCAAATGAAATTACAATTTGGTGGAACACCATCCAAGGAAGTTCTTGGATATTGCGATGCGGATTGGGGTGGTGATCTTGAAGATAGGAGGTCCACCACAGGGTTTGTTTTCATGATCGGAGGTGGAGCCATTTCTTGGAGTAGCAAACGACAACCCACAATAGCATTGTCCACCACGGAGGTGGAATACATGGCAAACACGCAAGCCACAAAAGACGCCATATGAATAACAAAATTGATGATTGATTTAGGATACATGGAGGAGAAGAAAATGATGGTGATTCGATGCGACAATCAAGGTGCGATATCATTGACCAAGAATCCCACTCACCATGCACGAACAAAACACATTGATGTACAACATCATTTTGTTCGAGAACGAGTTGAAAATGGAGAAGTTCAATTTGAATATTGTCCAACGGAACACATGGTGGCGGATGTGCTTACCAAGGCATTATCCAAAGAACGACATCATAAGTTGATAAACATGTTCGGATTAGAAACTTCATAGAGTGGGAGTGTTAGAAATTCTATTCGTTTCTAATTCCCAATGGTGATGAATGTGTTAAACATTCATCAAATGGATGAATAGTATAGACATCCTTGTAGTAGTTAGGTTAGGGTTTAGAAGTGGAGACTACCTAGGGTTTGGCGGCGGCTAGGGTTAGGGTTAGGCGGCGGTTAAGTTTAGGGTTTGGTGGCGGCTAAGGTTAAGCGGCGGCTAGGGTTAGGGTTTGGTGGCGGCTAGGGTTAAGTGGCGGCTAGGGTTAGGGTTTGGCGGCGGCTAGGTTAGGGTTAAGTGGCGGCTACTTTAGGGTTAAGAGATAGTATATAGTGGAGTGGTTTTGAGTTGTCTTTCATTCTCTCCTTTCATGATTTTTGAGTGCACATAGAACCTTCAAGCTTTGATTAGTTGTTGCAAGCCATAGCTTTATGATTGTAACATTTGAAGCATACAACCTTTGTAATCTTCTTGTAGTTAATACAATTGTTAAAGCTTTCATTTCTTGCTTGTTTTTAAGTTGTTTCCAATATATATATGATTTATGTGAATTATTAGTCCATTTATTGTAATGTTATGAAGTATGGTTTTTCACTTTAATCAAAAAATTTGTAGTCATGAATCAGTTTGTCGATGTATTAGTGTGTAGTAATGTTTGTTTATCACTATGTTAATGAATATATGTCAATCACTAAGAGAAAAACCAGGGTTTTCAACTATGGTTTCGATTACATTTTGAAGCTGAAAATCTCACTTCCAACTGTAAAATGGTTTTTTAAACTCAAAATGATGTTTTCAACCACTTATTAAAATAGTCAATAATGTTGAATCAAATTCACAACACAGTCAAAGCCTACCCATATTGGAAACAACTTGAAAACAAGCAAGAAATGAAAGCTTCAAGGTTCATGAAATGGAACAATTGTATTTAATAAAAAGAAGATTCCAAAGGTTGTATGCTTCAAATGCTACAATCATAAAACTATGGCTTGCAACAACAAACAAAGCTTGAAGGTTCTATGTGCACTCAAAAACCATGAAAGGAAGGAATGAAAGACAACTCAAAACCACTCCATTATATACTATCTATTAACCCTAAAGTAGCCGCCACTTAACCCTAACCTAGCCGCCGCCTAACCCTAACCCTAGCCACCACCAAACCCTAACCCTAGCCGCCACCTAACCCTAACCCTAGCCACCGCCAAAACCTAAGTAGTCTCCACTTCTAAACCTTCACCTAACTACTACAAGGATGTGAATACTATTCATCCTTTTGATGAATGTTTAACACATTCATCAACGTTGGGACTTAGAAACGAATAGTATTTCTAACACTCCCACTCTATGAAGTTTCTAATCCGAACATGGTTATCAATTTGTAATGTCGTTCTTTTGGTAATGCCTTGGTAAGCATATCCGCCACCATCTCTTCCGTTGAACAATATTCGAACGTAACTTCGCCATTTTCAACTCGTTCTCGAACAAAATGATGTTGAACATCAATGTGCTTTGTTCGAGCATGTTGCGTGGGATTCTTCGTCAATGATATCGCACCTTGGTTGTCGCATCGAATCACCATCGCCTTTTTCTCTTTCATGTACCCTAATTCCTTCATGAGCTTTGTCATCCATATGGCTTCCTTGGTAGCTTGTGTACTTGCCATGTATTCCGCCTCCGTGGTTGACAAAGCGATTGTGGGTTGTCGTTTGCTACTCCACGAAGTGGCTCCATCTCCCATCATGAATACAAACCCTGTGGTGGATCTCCTATCCTCAAGGTCACCGGCCCAATCCGCATCACAATATCCGATCACATCTTGGGGTGATAATCCTCCGAAGCGTAATTTGAATTGTAATGTGCCTTGCAAGTATCGAAAAATGCGTTTCACCGCAATCCAATGTTCTAGGCTTGGATTGGCCATGTGTTGACTAACCACGCTTATTGGGTATGCCAAATCGGGTCGAGTACACAACATGGCATACATCAAGGATCCCACGGCTTGTTGATAAGGAACCTTCACCATTTCATCATCCTTGTTCACATTCTTCTTCAACTTCGTCTTGGGATCAAGTGGCACTCCAATGGGTTTGCAATCCTCCATGCGAGAGCGTTTGAGAATCTCCTTGAGGTACCCAATTTGGTTGATGTAAAGAAGACGTTGTGCACGATCCCTTTCCACTTCCATGCCAAGGAAAAAATGCAAATCGCCAAGATCTTTCATTTCGAACTTTCTCGAAAGTTCTTCCTTCACTTGCAAAAGCTTGTCCTTATTATTGCACACCAAGATGAGATCATCCACGTAGACGACGATGAAAAATTTCACATCCTCCACTTGCGCAACATACACACTAGAGTCCGCATCACTTGTCGTAAATTCTATGCTTTTCAAAAAAGCGTCTAGCTTTTGGTTCCAAGCCCTTGGAGATTGTTTCAAGCCATACAATGATTTGTGAAGCTTACACATAAGATGTTCCCCTTCATGTGTGAATCCTTCGGGTTGCTCCATGTAGATCTCCTCTTCAAGGTCACCACTGACAAATGCGGTTTTGACGTCCATTTGATGAATCTCCATGTCTTCAATGGCCGCAAGTGCAAGGATACAACGAATTGACACAAACTTTGCAACGGGTGCAAAAGTTTCATTGTAATCAACTCCAAATGTTTGGGTGAAACCTCTTGCCACAAGTCTTGCCTTGTACCGTTCGACTTCACCATGGACCCCATGTTTGATTTTGAACACCCATTTGCAAGAAATGGGTTTTCTACCCTTGGGGAGTGGCACCAAGGACCAAGTGTTGTTGACAAGAAGAGAGTCGTATTCTTCTTGCATGGCAATCTCCCACTTCTTTGCATCTTCGCCATTCAACGCCTCTTCCACGGTTTGGGGTTCTTCCGAAAATGCTATGGTGGCTCGTTCCACCTCTTTGGTGGCCACCCACCAATCACGAGGCCACTCCTTACGTTGTCTTTGGGGCCTTTCTCTTGGTCCATGTTGTTGTGATTCATTCAAACCCTCATCTTGTGATGAAGCAAATTCTTCTTCCGAAGAAGAATTTGTTGTAGATTCATCACCTTCCATGTCTTCCGCGGGTCTTGCCTTCAAAGATATAGGATTAACATCCTTCACAAGTTCATCGACTTCATCCACAACAAGGTGTTTTATTTGGTTTGCAAGGGGTCTCTTATCACGAACACCTTCTATTTCTTCCATCCGTTCAAGGAACACAACATCTCGACTCTTAATAATTCTTTTGGTTTCTAAACACATTAAGCGATATGCTTTCGTCCCTTCACAATACCCTAGAAACATACAAGGTATGGATTTGGACTTTAGTTTGCTTCTCTTTTCATCTGGAATGTGTGCAAATGCTTTGCAACCAAAAACTCTCAAGTGAGATACATCGGGCTTTGTACCGGTCCACGCTTCTTGCGGGGTCTTTGAATCAAGGGCTTTAGTGGGGCATCGATTTTTGATGTAAACCGCCGTGTTCACCGCCTCCGCCCAAAACTCCAAGTCAAGTCCTTGTGCATGAATCATGCTTCTAGCGCATTCCATGATGGTCTTATTGGCTCGTTCGGCAACTCCATTTTGTTGTGGTGTGTAAGGTGCATTTGTTTGACGTTCGATTCCACATTCATGCAAAAAGTCATCAAACTTTTTGGACACAAATTCTCCTCCGTTGTCGGATCGCAAGGTTTTGATCTTCATGCGGGTTGAATCTCCACTAAGGCCTTGTATGCCTTGAATTTGTCGAACACTTGTCCTTTCGCTTTCCAAAGGTAAACATGAGTTTTTCTCGAAAAATCGTCGATGAAGGTGACAAAGTATCGTGCTCCACCACGAGATGTGGTCTTCATGGGTCCGCACACATCGCTATGCACTAGTTCCAAAAGCTTGGAAGCCCTACTTGCTTCACCTTTAGGAAAAGATGTCCTTTGATGTTTGCCTTCAATGCAAGCTTCACACACATGGTGCAATGGCACTTCATTCAAATTCATGCCATTGACCATATTCTCCAACTTCTTAAGACTCGCCATGTTGAGGTGGCCGAGTCTTTGGTGCCAAAGCGTAGCTCCTTCATTCGAAGACTTTGCCACATTCCCACTCTCCTTTCGAACATTGACGTTGAGAAGATACAAGTTCTTCTCCCTTCGTGCTTGCGCCACAACGGTTCCATGGACATTGTTGACCTTACAACCATCCTTGTCAAACTCCACCTTCAAGCCCTCCGAAATGAGTTTGCTAACGGAAATGAGACTATTCTTCATTTTCGGAACATGAAGAACTTGTGTGATGGTTGTAAGCTACATTTTACCTCCAACTTGCATTGTGGCCTTGATGCTCCCTTTGCCAACGGCCTCCAAAATGGTGTCATCTCCCATGTACACCTTTCGTGCAACGATGGATTCGTAAGTGGTGAACCATTCTCGTTCGAACGTCATGTGTTGCGTTGCGCCGGAATCGATGATCCAATCGTTTCTCGCATGATCATTAGCACTCTAGGCGGTAACAAACATTTGTTCTTGATCATCACAAGCTTGGTTTGCTTTTTCTTTCTCATCATTCTTCTTCTTCAAACAATTCCTCACAAAGTGTCCGGGTTTTTTACAATAAAAGCAAAGCTTTTCATTTGCCTTGTGGGTTTTGTTAAGCAATGCGGCATTCTCTTTACTTTCACTTTCTTTTCTTTTGGAAACCTCATGAAGCAATCGAGCGACGATGAATTGAAGGTCAACATCCTTGGTTGACATGGACTCCAAACTCGTGACCAAGTTATCAAAAGATGGGGCAAGGCTCATGAGAAGTACCATGTACACGTCCTCATCTTCAATGTTCACCTCAATGGAACGTAATTGATCCGCGAGCGCCTTCACCATGTTGATGTGCGCAAGCAAGTCCTCTCCTTCTTGCATATTGAGTTGAAGAACCTCCTTCGAAGAAACAACTTGTTTCCGATGGTCTTGGCTTCGTGGACACCGCAAAGTGTTTCCCAAGCGCTTTTTGTTAGAAATTCTATTCGTTTCTAATTCTCAATGGTGATGAATGTGTTAAACATTCATCAAATGGATGAATAGTATAGACATCCTTGTAGTAGTTAGGTTAGGGTTTAGAAGTGGAGACTACCTAGGGTTTGGCGGCGGCTAGGGTTAGGGTTAGGCGGCGGCTAAGTTTAGGGTTTGGTGGCGGCTAAGGTTAAGCGGCGACTAGGGTTAGGGTTTGGTGGCGGCTAGGGTTAGGGTTTGGCGGCGGTTAGGTTAGGGTTAAGTGGCGGCTACTTTAGGGTTAGGAGATAGTATATAGTGGAGTGGTTTTGAGTTGTCCTTCATTCTCTCCGTTCATGATTTTTGAGTGCACATAGAACCTTCAAGCTTTGATTAGTTGTTGCAAGCCATAGTTTTATGATTGTAACATTTGAAGCATACAACCTTTGTAATCTTCTTGTAGTTAATACAATTGTTAAAGCTTTCATTTCTTGCTTGTTTTCAAGTTGTTTCCAATACTTTTGACATTCTCGCAATATTGAATGTGTGCAAGTTGTGCATCCGTGAGATGTTCACAAAGTAGTGCAAATGCCTTGGTCGCCTTTTCGTTATAATCCGTGATTTGGGCTTCATCATGAGGAATTGTTGCACTCCCATCAACAAACTTCCAAAGCCCGTGCTTAGAAAGCATCATGCGCATCTTGAACTTCCAAAGGTGAAAGTTGCCACCATCAAACTTTTCCATGACTTTCAACGACTCCATTTGAAAGGAAGACATTGTGCTACAACAAACACTCTCAAACTTGAAAGTTGAAGTTTTCAACAACTCAAAGAATTATCTTCCAAACACTTTCACTTGAAAACGTGATACTTTCAGAAAACAAGTTTTTCACACTTGAAAAACTTACAACACCTTGAAGAAATCTCTTCCACACCTCCAACTCACTCGGAAAGACTATTACTCTCTTTGCAACCTTGCAAACTAAAAGCCTTCCCTCAAAAGGATTCTCCTTTTCTATGTTGTACAAGCAAACACTTTCAAAAAACTCGAAAATTAAGTTTTCCTAAAATCTTTACAAGAAACTTGAAAAACTTCTCTTACACCTCAAACTTCAATGTTGGAAACCTCCAAAACTTGAAGAACTCTCTTTCACACTTTTGAACTTGAAACTTGAAACTTAAAGACTTGAAGAACACTCTTCCACACTTAAGAACTTACTACACTTTGAAGAAGTCTCTTCCACACCTCCCACTCACTTGGAAAAGTTGCAAGCTCCTTGTATGCCACCACTTGGAAATTAACTCCCACTCACTTTGCAAACTAAGAACCTTGTCTCAAAAGGATTCTCTCCTTTTTCCTATGCAATACAAGCTCAAACCTTTCACTACTTCTTCTTCTAACACAATGTCCTTTCTCTTGCTTGGTGTGGGCCCATAACCTATTGGAAACAACTTGAAAACAAGCAAGAAATGAAAGCTTCAAGGTTCATGAAATGGAACAATTGTATTTAATAAAAAGAAGATTCCAAAGGTTGTATGCTTCAAATGCTACAATCATAAAACTATAGCTTGCAACAACTAACAAAGCTTGAAGGTTCTATGTGCACTCAAAAACCATGAAAGGAGAGAATGAAAGACAACTCAAAACCACTCCATTATATACTATCTATTAACCCTAACCTAGCCGCCGCCTAACCCTAACCCTAGCCACCACCAAACCCTAACCCTAGCCGCCACCTAACCCTAACCCTAGCCACCGCCAAACCCTAAGTAGTCTCCACTTCTAAACCTTAACCTAACTACTACAAAGATGTGAATACTATTCATCCTTTTGATGAATGTTTAACACATTCATCAACGTTGGGACTTAGAAACGAATAGTATTTCTAACAACCCACACGTGTCAAATTTTCAATCAACATTGAGGTGACAAGATTTTAGTTGAAAGTGATGAATCATTTTAGTTAATAAAACATTTTCGACTTTTAGATGAATTTCATCCACCTTTGTCCATATCTCAAAGTTGAACTTTCAACTATTTTCCAATTTCGTGAATTGTCTTATTCAAAGTTATGTTTAGGCAAATAATTTAAGTAATAGTTTGTTAACATGTGTCCTTATTTAAAATCATGTGTAGGCTTAGGTTTAGGTGTGTAGGTTCACCTATAAATAAGTAGGTAGGTATTTACCTACTAGGCCTACCTATTTATATAAACCTCCTTAACCTATACCTAGGTAGGTGATAGGCCTAGGGAAATAAGTGAACTATAGTGCTACTTAAGCTTAAGGTAGATAAGTAGGCTTTAAATAATCCTTTTTTTCACCACATGGCCCTTAAAATCAAACCTTTCTTATTAGTTTGTCCCAAGTGCCAACTTCACCTTTTGAAAACACTTGGTGCACCAACTTCATTATGAAATTTACAAACTTGGAAATGATGACAAACAATATAGGATAAAAATTCTAGTTGCATTGTAGTCGATATTTTGTTTCAAATGTTTTGAAGAAAAAATTAAAAACCCTATCTAGTTTGAAACCCCATATCTTTTTCATTTAAAGTCCATTTTGAGTGATCTAAAAAGCTATGGGTGCATTAACTAATGATCTACAAGACTTTTTTGAGCTCCAAATGCAACAAATTACTGAAAAATAATTTATTTCAAAACCTAAAAATGTGATATTTTGTTTCACATGGTTTGAAAAAGAAGCTTTAAATGTGTCTAGTTTGAAACCCCATATCTTTTTCATTATAAGTTCGTTTTGAGTGATTGAAAATGCTATGGGTGTGCCAACTAATGACATAAAATAATTTCTTGAAATCAAAATGTAGCTAAAGAATGATAAAATCATTTAATCTTAAAATTTGAAACTATTTAAACAAATTTATCACCAAACATGAACCCCCTTACATAAAACAACCCATATCCTCTTCGTTCTTTGAACAAATTGGGTGTTTTTTTGTAGCATTGGAAATGTTAAATGGAAGGCTACAAAGTTTATTTTAACAATAGAAAAAGAACAATGTCTAGAAAGTCGACTTCCTTTGAAATCCTAAGTGTATGGTGGTAGGCCTATTTACCCTAGTTGAAATTAAGTTGCAATTTTGAATTTTCAGATTAAGTTATTTTTTCACTTTTTTATTGCATTTGGACTTGAACCAGGTCTTGTAGATATCTAGTTGATAATCAATAGGTTTTTAAATCACTCAAAAGAGATTTTAAATGAGAAGGATATGAGGTTGAAACTAGATAATGTTTAAAGTTTTTTCTTTAAACATTTGAAACAAAATATCAATTAAATTACAATTGCAAATTTTCTTATGTGGTGTTTAAGCTTCACTAAACTAGAGCTAACCATTTGAGGTTAATCAAGTGTTTAATATCAACAAGAGTGCAATTATAATGCACCATAAGTCTACTTGTAGTTTTTTCCCAAAACATTTGAAACAAAATATCATAATTTTGAATGTTGTGATAAATTTGTTGTTGTTGTTTTATTGCATTTAGAGGAAATCAAGGTTTTATATATCCCTAGTTATAGGTTTTTAGATGACTTGAAATGGACTAAAACTGAAAAAGATACGGGGTTTGAAAATATAGAGGGTTAGAGCTTTTTCTTTAAAAAATTTGAAACAAAATATCACAAATGTCCTTTTCTTCCTTTTCATGTTTTCTTCCTTGTTCCTTTGCTTTTGGCATTTAGAAAAAACTTGTCATACTTCAATTTGCATTTGTAATGACATAAAGATCATTATTGATTTGGTTAAAAAATGAATATAATATTAAAATTTGCAATGGTTATTAGGCTTGTGTTCAATGTTGGGTGGTTCCAAGTACTTAATATCCAATTGCTAACTAGACTAAAACAACAATTTTACTTATAATAATTAACTAGTTTAGTTTGCCTACTCATTATTGTAAATAATATTAACTAATAAGGAATAATCTTCATAAAAAAATTTAGTTTATTATAATGAAATCAATAAAATGAAGTAATTTTAATTATATTAACGATTTAAAGATTACATTAACCATAAAGATTGGGACAAATACATACATTATTTTAATATTATTTTCAACTATTAAATTGTAATTAATTTAAAGCTAGGCTGATTATATTCCTATATTTTTTATAATTAATAAAATTACAATATGTTCCCAACTTAGGAAAATAATCAGTAGTTAATTCCTAATAATTAATTTAACATACATAGTGCCTAAGCTTAGTTAAACTAGGGCTAACCATATAAGGTTAATTAAAAATGTGACACCTAAAGTGCACTTAAGGTTAAGCCACGAAGCACCCTATGCTAAACCTAGCTAAACCATGCCTAGACCTTTAATGCATGTCATGTGTGCAAATACCTATTTGAGGAATTAATAAATCAATTAATTCACAAATCAAATTAATCAGTAAATTTTTTATGTATTTAATTATTTGGAAATTACTCATAAAATAAAATAATTATCAATTAATTAATTAATGTATATTTTACTTTAAAAAATAAACCTTTTAAAATTCTAGTGATCAACTAATTAAATAAAAAATAATTAGGTTCTAAATTGACTATAAAAATAAATTATTAAGTAGTTGGTAATTCCCAAATATGAATTACAAATTATTAAGTTTCTAAGTTGTTAAAATAGTTTATAGATATTAGATTAATTTTAATTAATCGTTAATATTAAATATATAAATTAACTCGTGAATAGTCAATTATTTTAATGATTAATTATTAAGTAATTAATATTTATTAGTTATCAACCATAAGCATATAATTGTAGTAGTCTAACTTATAAACAAGATGAGGCCAAATTTTTAATGGCCAACTTTTGGCATATGTTGGTGAATGACAATGAACCATTTGTTTTCTCATCACAAGTTTAACAAGTTTTCTATTCCAATGATTCTTCCAACCATTAAGGAACCACAAAGCGAATGTGTGTTCCTAAACACCTATGGGGAGTACATTAGAACAAATGAATATGGAAGTGTGTTGGATGCACGCAAGGTAATGCCAAACGCACCAACCATTCCAAGTAATGTTGGTGCAATATGCTTTCTAGGGAGGAGTCATTATTATTCAATGAATCAAAATAACTTAACCTTGAAAGACAATCCCAAGGAAGAAATTATAGGAGGTAGACATTTGTTTCAATAAGCAAGGACATGTCAACTTAATGTTTTACACTTTTAAACATGTTCGATGACTTTGGACAAAGATGTTTGTGTTCTCCCACTTTTAATGTTCTATCACATTTGGACACCATGAAACATGCAATTTTCCAACAAACATAGGGTTTTTAGTATTCATTGCCCACATTTCAACATTTTTTCCAGATGAACCATCCTTATCATATATGATGTTCCATACTTCTTGCAATACATTCTTATGTAATGTTGGGTCTTTTTATCTTGATACATGCTTGTTTTTGCCATGCTCTTTTCACATGCCACAAACATAAGAAAATGGTAGTGTCTAGCCATAAGTAACTTGGTGGACTTGAATATAATCAATGTTGATGCATGTTACATTCATTGGGGCAAGTGATGTGTATAATAAATAGCTGACAATTTGTTGGATAGAAAAGGGGAAGGGATAAGGATTTTACTTGATGCAATTGATTTCCCCTTGGGCACAACCAATAATGAAAGCATTGGGATGCCATGGTGGGTGAGTATTGTGAATGCTTTCATTCAAAATGTGTATCCATGTGTCAAATCCTCTTGTTGACATTGTGATGTGATGCAATATGTTATAGAAATGCCATTGTGCCATTGGTCAAACACCATCATGGTATAAAAGGGGGAATTACCACAATTCACAATAGAAATATGTCAGTTAAACATTGTCAATAAGTGTAATGAATGATTTATTAACAATTTTCAATTTATAGTTTTTTTTTTTTTTTGTATGTTGATTTGTCCTATTAATGGTTTAATGACATTAGACTACATATATACTAGTGTATTAAATCACATGTACATGTATTATGTATCAAACATAATGTATTGCCTTTTTTTCATTTGTCCCAAAGGTTGCATCAATTGCAACACCTCTTTGGTGCCCATGTTCAATCATCATCTCCCTTTGCCATGGTGTTTGGATACCCATAGTGAAAGGCATGTTTTGCCCAATGAGACCACCATCCACCTCTATCCCAATTTCTTGATAGTAAAACGTTGAATTGGTGTTTTGTTGAACCCACATACGCACACTTTTTGCATCATTCTTATGTAATTGGTATGTTTCTTGAACCAATTTCCTAGACAACACCCTAACATATTGTTCAATGAGGAACATGTCTATATTTAACTCACATGTCCCTAACATGATTTTTTTCACATATTGTTTATATTTTTCCATAATTTGAAACATTGTGAATCTAAGCTTTAGTTTTTCCATCACAAGATCCTTGATTTGTTCTATAAATGGACAACAAATACAAATCTATGACCCATCTTTAAGGCCCCATGGACATGTAGACCATCTTGATTAACATGATTTCGTTGAATGAAACATAATGCTGATACATGTTTGAGCAAATATAATGTCTTAATATTGAATTCAGCTCTACATCCTCTTTTATAGAACCACCCCATTTCTTATTGGAATTTCATGTACCCTTGTGACATGTCTTTGATGGGATTACTTTTCCATTGATGTCCAACTCTTTTGGAGTTGCATTGTGGTTTTGTGTAATATCCTTCACAACACTTGTGAGATCATTGGGACCATATTGACAGTGGTACCTACAAACAACTCACCAACCAATTTTGTGCTACTTATGAACATACATTACATTACAAAATAGACAATTAGTCACATATTTCATGTTTACATAATAGTAAAACTAATTCATCAAATGGTGAACATCACATCTAAACATGGATAATATGTATGCAAATCTTGGTACATAAATGTAATAAAGGTTAAAATTTGAACCTTCAAAACTTGGAAGCACTATCTATTCATACTTATTGCAAATCATTGTCAAGGTGGATGATGCATTTTTTGCAAAGAAAGCGACATTGTCCACCATCTTTACCTTTTTCACCAGCTATGAAATCAAACACTCGAGTTGTGGGGATGAATGCGACCTCAACAAGGCGAGGGCCTTATTGCATCCAATGCGTCAAATGATAATTTCCCACAACAAATCTTCATGATCAAAAGGCCCATCTAGTGTTGTTTGGACTACATTTTCTAATTTTGTAGTTTAATTTCATGGCCATGTTCATACAAAAGCAACTTTCCCTCCATGCTTGCAAAAACCATTGTAAAATATATTGGTTTCTATGCAACTTACATTCAAATTGTGATAATCAACATACAATGAATTAAAAACATGGTAATTTTTTGATTTACATAGAATTAAGTCACAATGACATGTGAAAATTTTGTAAAAATGTCGAAAATGTGTTTTAAAAAACCCTTGGAATGACACAAGAAGATCATGTGAAGAGGAAGTTCATGCCAACTTTGATATGCAAAAGCTTGAAAAATGTGACCCCAAACCTTAATATGCAAAATAATCTTGATTGGAAGTTCAACATATGTTTAGAATAGACTAACAAATGCAAATATAAATTATTTTAAGTCAAAAAGTGGTTGGAAATATGTAACCCGTGTCAATTTTCCCATATGCAGAGATTTATTTTTCAAGTGTCAAATACTAGTAATACACTCAATGTATTACTCACACCACATGTTGATAACATAGTGGTGCATTTCGATTGAATTAATTAATTTTTTACTTTACCCATACACTTTGAAATGCAACAACCTTTTGTCCATTTATTTTGAAAAAAAATCATCTCTTTCTATGTTTAGACGAGCTATAAATTTTTTTGTGTATCAAAGGGTATTTAATGTATCAATAGATCATTAATGTATCAAAAAATATTTAATGTATTAATAACACATGGTTAATAATAGTTAGTATAATATAAAAATCAATGGTAAATGTATACTAGGTGTCAAATTTTCATATGTAAAATTTATTTCTCAAGTGTAAAAATGTGTTTATAATACATTCAATGTATTGCTCACATCCCATCTTACTAATTAGTAGCATAGTGCTGCATTTTGATTAAATAACGTATTTTTGACTTTACCCATACACTTTAAAATGTGGCAACCTCTTGTCCATTTGTTTTGAAAAAAAATGTTATTTATATGTTTAAACAAGTTGAATTTTTTTTAATGTATCAATAGATCATTAATGCAACAATCTTTAGTGTATTAATGACATATGGTTAATAATAATTAATTATAATACTAAAATGATTGTAAATGTATATTAGGTGTCAAATTTTCATATGTAAGGTTAATTTTTCAAGTGTGAAAATATGTTTATGATACATTCAATGTATTGCTCACATCGCATCTTGATAGTAGATTAATGATTTTTAATGAAATTAATAGTTGTTTTACTTGATGTATAAACTTGGAAATGTGGCCACCTCTTGGTCCATCTATTTTGAAAAAAAACTTGTTCTTTCTATGTTTAGATGGGTTGAAAAATCCTTAATGTATCAATAAATCCTTGGTGTATAAAAAAATGGTAGATTATAGTTAGTTACGATTTTAAAAATGGTGTTAAATGTATGCCAAGTGTCAAGTTTTCATATGTAATTATTTACTTTTCAAGTGTGAAATATTAGTAATACATTCAATATTGTTCACACCATGTATGTGTCAACAATAAATTGGCAGTTTAGTACTAAATTAACAATTACTTACCTTACCCATAAACTTGGAAATATGATAAAATCTTATCCATGTATTTTCAAAATGTAATGTACTGATTTGTTTGATACATTAACAATTATAGTATAGTAAGTAAACATTTAGATGTTCATATATAAAAAAAATTATGCATGTAGTCATTTTGAAAATTTCCCCACCCTTCCTTAATCAATACATATGTATCATAAGATTTATGTTAATGATATAACATGATGCATGTTGAAATTTGATGCATTAATACATTGCCATTGTGATACACAACAAAGCAAAAGAATTTACCAATATTTATTACTAAATGAAAAAATGATTTTATTAACAATTACCATGTTTTCACTCACATGCACACATTTTCACTCTTGGGTAGGATGCCCCTACCTCAAAAAAGTACTAATGTAGGCACTTGATAGCCATCACAACTTGGTGAGGAAACAATCCAACCATGCATTAATTATTTCAAATAGTTTGGCAGTTTTGTAGGGGAAGGGTGAGTTCTCATTACCAACATTGTTAGACAAATGGTTAAATATAAAACCTCTATCCATAAACTTAAGGTGAAAAAGATTGTCCACTAATTTTTGAATGGCTGCTCATTTGGCGATAATTCATATTGTTTTGGGTAGTCTGGTGTCGCTCACTGGGTGGTTCTACCTTATAACGGGGGATAGATCTGAGCTTCTTAAGGATATCCCATGTATGATATGAAAAACACTTATGATGCTTGTCAATAAAAAATCAATGATGTTTTTACAACATTATGGTGTTTTAAGGTTGTATATTGTGAGATTATGCCCTTATGGTAGTGATATTATATTCATATATTGCAAACCCAAATATGTAGAAGAAAAAATGATTGAAGTGTTTGAGAGAATTGAAACAAGAATGTTCACTTGTAGTGACACAGACAACTTCAGACCTTCAGAGCCTGTAGAATCATCTTGTAGAATGATAGTGTTTGGGTTTGGCTTTGAATATGAGATCTATGGATGTTGCAATGTGAACTTTTGCATTTTATCTGTTGAAGTTTAGATTGGTCTAGGTATATGTTTGGAAAGTCCTTACTCCATACAGCTAGGGGGTTGGATTCTAGTTGACGAAAACTGATGTTAGACGTGCGCTGGGCAATATTGGGGGCTGGGCGGGGGGGGGGGACACGCAATGGTTAACCAGGGGACTTTTTCAATCACAAACGACAGTTGTCAATTTGTCAGTGCAAAGACACCCCCACTGCTCACAATTATGCAGATTTACATGGGTCACACCAGTAACTTCCTAGCATCAGCCAGCCTAACCTTGGATGCGTTACCATCAGTATGCTGCACACTGCGGTTTCCATGAAAGAAACCATGGTACGGGATCACATCATAACAAAAGCTACTCCTACAATCTGCTTTGCACAACTGGAAATTGCACTTTGGCTAAACTTGGTATTATTACAACTATGCAAGCTAATGCAAAAGAAGCATTTCAGAAACTCTTAATTTAGTTAACCTTTTGTATCAGATTACATGCTTCAGCTGACTGAACTAGAAGGTTTGGCATCAAATTATTTTTAATGAGACCGAGTCCTTTTTGCCTTGGCCTTCAAGCTAGTGCCAAATAAGCATTAAAAAACTACAAAATTGGATGCACCACAGTAGCCTTTTATACTGTGGCACATCAAAAAATGTCTGTTGAACAAATAATTAGTTTTGAAGATCCTATATTGAAAATAGAAATTTTCAAAAGATTCTCTACGCAAAATTGTGTTCTTTGATTTTGTGAAAAATATAATTGATGTGGAAGATGCGGAGGCACGGGTCCTTGTTTTGCACAAACGGGAGGCCAACATGAAATTATTCCTAACAAGACAGACAGGGTCTTCTTGTCCTGGCCGTGAAATTGAAACGTCCAATATAAAAAGCCATTTTTCCATGTCGCCTCAAGTAGGCTATTCACAGGTAAGTTGGGGTATTTGGTGGAAATTGCGTGTTCACCTAGTATTATTGTTGCAGCAAAATTATCACTCATCAGATACTTTTTGGAAAATACTTATTTTCACAAATGCCTCTAGAAACACTTTCCATCTGAATGCGTCCCTCCCTCTGTTTGATGTGACACTTAGAAATGTGGTTTCAAAGGAGGTAAAGTAATAAGTAGCAAACCTAAAGTAAGGTATGGTCGTTCTCTGATTCTGGAGTTGTTGCCTGCAGTGGGTGTGGTCTTTTACGGGACAACATTTTAGGTCTGTAGGTATGGTGTTATTACCTGGTGGTCTGGCTTTTCTGTCTCTGGGCGGTTTTGGAGCTGCCTGGAGTTTGGTTTTTCGTGGGGAAGTTTTGTTGATCTGAAGCTGTGAGGATTTTCTGTTGGCCCTGAGCTACTACTCCTCTGCCATACCCAATGTCATTCTATTCTTCGCTGCTCTTGCTGTTGTCTTTTTCCCCTTTCATCTGATGCAGTAGTGTGCGTGTTCTGTGTTTGTGCTTCGGCTCCTCCTGTTCTCGTTTTGGCGCTGGACGGATCATTGTATTGATGTGAAACTGTGTAACCATGTGGTTCTCCTGTTCTAAAACACTGTTCTCGCGGTATGGTTTGCTTTTTCTCCTGCTGGTGGTGCTGGAGAACGTAGCCGGAGCACAACAAGACGAGAGGCAGTTTCTGGAGGTATGCAAGAAACTGCTAGGTGTAGAGGATCCGACTTGGAAGGAGGAATTGGACCCACAGGCGGGCTCGAACCTCGTGCCTCTGTTGAGGATTGTACGAGGAAGATACACACAGGGTGAAAAGGTGCTGATCAATGCCACGGCACAGGCCCAGCAAGTGCAAGGGGTGTCGCTCACGGTTGCTAAAGCAGTGCCATCAATCTTCCGAAATAATTTCGAGCTCAGCCTCAGTGTGCGGATCGGGGTATGGCAGCGACGCCGCATGGTGTACCGTGGCGTGAGAGGAAAGATGCCACCTGCTCCTTCAGGCGTTGATCTGTTGTTAGAAGGCGACGGCGTGTACTCTGCAACTACAGGGGATCTTTGCATGCTCGGGTGTGCTGGTAAGGGCGGTTGTAAGTACAAGCTTAGCTTGAAATATCCCCTTCTGACGACAATTCAGCATATGGGTGTAACTGGCGAGCTTGTGAGCCTCGTGGAGCGCACAGATCCCTTCTACTTTGACCCGGTGTCCATCACTGCTCTGGCGGGTGGTCCTTATGAGTACACAAGGAACGACACCGTTAATGAAGTGTGTTCACACCTAGGTGCTGATGTGCCAGAAGAACTCAATCTCAAACTGTGGAAGGGAGAGCAGGTGTGTCGGCAGCCAGGGTGGACGAGGCAACCTTTAAGAGTGACATGGAACCCTGAGTGTGTAGGCAATGACTGCAGTCCATTTGGGAGCATCAACAGCACAGACTTGAAGAGCAAGGAGTTTTACATGGTCCCTGGCAGAATGAGATGTGATGGAAATCTTGTGCATGGCGAGTTTACTCTGACACAAAATACGTGGATAGATGACCCATTTGGGGATCCAAGCATCTTAAATGGACATCTTCTCACAGAGGGTGTATGGGACCCTGTCAAGGGCAAGCTTTGCATGCTTGGATGCCAGTACCATGGTCAGTGAAGAGCACAACCTAATTAAGAAGCATTGGATATTGCATCTGGCTTCTGTAGCTATTGGAATGTCAATATGCACACTTACCTTTATAACAATTGGTGAATGCAGGATCAAGTGAAGACTGTGCAATTGCAATTACTGTGCAATTTCCATTGACTCTTACTGTCACACAAAGAGCAACAGTGATTGGACATGTTACAAGTCTCAGGAAAAGTACCAAGACTGATGATAGTTACTTCAAAACCTTTTCATTTCAACAGTTCCGTCCATGGCTATATGGGCTGAGATCAACAACTGTGATGAGTGAATATGTCTACAGCAAGATCAAGCAAGCAAAGGGACTGTGTGTTCCACCAAGGAATCCTAATGCCAGAAAGTATCCTAGTGCTGGAGATTGGCATGACCTAGAACTTCAGGGACTAAGTGGCCCACAGGGTCTTAATTCCTTCAGTTTTAGCCTTTTGACTGTTGGCAGTCAATTCCGAACTTTGGGGCCTGTTCATGCTGGAAACACCACTGACGAAGGGGATGCAATGGTGAAAATAGGAGACATGCTTGATGTGAGCTACACTGTCTCATACCCATTTGGAGAATTAGATTCGAGGTTTCACTTGGATCCACAAATTTCAGCAGAAGGTATATACAATCCTGCAACAGGAATGCTTTGCTTGATTGGCTGCCGGTCTGTTGACCTCAGCATCAATTCATTGACAAGTCTAGAGGGTCATAAGGACTGTCAAGTTTTCTTCAGCATTCAGTTACCACCTGTAGATGCATGGAGGAGTCAGTTCAGTGGCACAGTAAAGAGCTTGCGCAATCCTGATGATCCTTTGTATTTCAAGCAGGAAAGTTTCTCAGGTATGATGTTTTCACAGACTGTGCGCACAGTTTGGCGGCAAGACCTGGAGATTTTGATTAGTGTTGTGATGCTCTCCCTTGCTGTCATCTTCATTTTCTGGCAGCTTCTCTACAGCAGGCGCTACCCTGAAACTCTTCCATATATTTCAACTTCCATGTTGGGTCTTCTCTCTCTTGCCCATATGATACCTCTAGTGCTAAATTTTGAGGCACTTTTTGATAAAACAAAGACAAGCAATGCTCCCATTCAGCGTGGATGGCCAGAGATAAATGAAGTGGTAGTCAGACTCACAACAATGTCTGCCATGTTGTTACAACTACGGTTGCTTCAGAAAGCCTGGCAATCTCGTCTGGTCGCACGAGAAAGTGGGACCCTTTCCCCACTTATTCAGGAGCAGCATGTGCTTTATGTTGTTCTTCCTTTATATCTACTTGGTGGGATCATTGCGGTAGTTGTTCATGCCATCACTGGTTTCAAACCAGTAGAGAAGGGGTTTTTGTGGCGAGTGAACCAGCGAGGCTGGTGGTGGGACTTGAAAGCCTATGGAGGTCTCCTCCTTGATTTCCACCTTTTCCCACAAGTTGTTGCAAATGTCTTGTGGGGAGCCAAGGAGCAAGCACCATTGGCAAAGGCGTTTTACTTTGGGATGGCAGTTGTCCGATCACTGCCCCACATTTATGACCTCTGCCGCACTTTCAGATTTGTACCAACATATTCTGACATGTACATGTACGCAAACCCTGAATGGGATTTCTACTCAGCTGCATGGGACATTGTAATTCCTTGTGGCACATTGCTCCTTGCCTCACTCATCTACATGCAACAGCGATGGGGTGGGCGATGTATACTCCCAGCCCGTTGGCGGAGCTTTTTTGGGTATGAGAAGGTTCCTTCTGTTGGACCTTGATTTTAGGTGAAAGTATTGTGGGCTGGACAGTTACTGCAACTCTATATAGGGTATCCCCTTACTCCACTCTCTCTTCATGTTTCCTTGTGGTCCATTTATGGCATCAGCCATGAGGAGCAGATGTAAGCTCTAAGTTGTTTCACCCATAGCTTTGGGTTTTTCTCCTTGAGCATTATTTCTCCAGTGGAGATCTGAGTTACCAGAGACCTGGTGGAAATTAGTAATCAGTGCTACTTTTGTCCTCAATGCTAGCTTTTTCTACTCTAATGCATTTGCCCAACCAGCTGGATGAACATGTCTAGTATTTAGCCAATGTTCCAAGCCTAGCTGAAGAACTTCATCATCCTGAAAGTGAGTGCTTTGCTATTCTGCACACATTTCTTCAGCTTACTCAATATACTAGATGAACTCAGAGCTTTGTGTGCCATGCCCAATTTGACCTTGTGATCTGAGTTTCCTTGATATCTTGTGGGTATATTTGTAGAGAAAATTGCTTGTCAGCTAACAATGCTTCCTGCCCCAAAAATAGACCAATTTGGTGGGTTTAGGGTTATACTGGCATCCAATTTTGAAAGCACTCTTTTCATTTATGTGGTGAGATGTTTTTCACAGTTCTGAAGCAAGATAATTGAGAATATGTTTTTGGGAGCTCCATGTGTTATTGAAACTTTCATAGATGGATTCCATGTGCATTTCAATGCAGTGCCAGAATTTTCATAAGCAATCACTAATGGGAAGATAATTTCCCTTGATACTACCCTATACCCTCCACTCCAAATTGCAAAATCCCAAATTTGTTGTGTCTAATATGAGTTCATGGCATTTTCTCTGGCTTGAGCAAAATCCCCAATTTGTTTTGTCAAATATGAGTGCATGGCATTTTCTCTGGCTCAAGAGCAAAATCCAAGGACCAGGTCATAATAACCCACCATTCCTGAAGTCAGTAAAACACTGCATTGGTTTCTGGGGTTTAGTTTCCACTAATTCAATGGAGTCCTAAGAGTGATATTGCAGAAGGTGGATAGCAAGTAGAAGCATGGATCCATTCATGCCTCTATGCATCATTGCACTCATCTAAAATTGGTGTAAACTTGGCTGTTGATTACAATGATAAGGTGATCATTGAAATGAAAACTACCTTATCAGAAACAAAGACCCTAGACTCTGTAGTTAACGTTTGCTTCTCAACAAGACTATTGTGTTTGATCCTATTCTGGACTACCTGGACTGTTTCATGTGCTCTCCTCGAAGTATGAGCATTGTTCAAACAGGTAGTGACTCGAATTGCATAATCAAAACTGTGTGGTACAACAGGAAAGAGAGATTTTCTTACATCCACAGGGGTTACAAACCTAAGGTGTTGTGTGACTCTAGGAACCAAAAATAGGAACATCATATAATGCCAGATTATGGAAGCTTTTGTGCCTGATCATCACTTGTTCATAAAGCTACAGGATACAAGCTTTGAATCTAACATGAAAAAAATTCCAACTCTGATACTTGCATGCAATGTCTGTATGGACAACAAGAACACTAAGGTCTCATAGTAACACCTGCATTGGCTTCAAGTAAGGATGTACTGCTCTCAGATTGTCCAGTTAGGGAGGCAAAATGCAATGAATGTATTTTGATTGCATCCAACAAATGAATTGTATTTACATATTTCTGGTAGTTGGGGTAGGGCATGGCAAGATATGACAACTGGGGTTAAGTGGTGGCAGCTAGGTTAGGGTTAGGAGGGTAGTTTGAGAGTATATCTTAAGGTGTTGAAAGTAGTTTCTCCTTTTCTTTCATCAAGGTTTTGAGTGCACATTAAGGGTTTTGGTTCTTTTTCTTTTGTTGGTATGGTGGTGGAGGGCCCTTTCTATTTTTTCTAATATGGGGTGGGGGAAGAGTGGGAGGGCCACATGTGACTTGTAACTCATGCAATTTAAAGAAGGGTTTGGCTAACGCAACACACCTCGATGATAGAAAAACACACCTCTTAACCTAATGTTGAACCTCCAAGCTGCTATTATGTAGGCATCCCCTCCACAACAGTATCAATTGAGGGTGACGTCCGTCTGTGACGGAGCTCAGGTCCGTCACAGAAGGTCGATCGGGCTTGGCTCGGCACTCCCGGACTCTCGTATTTCCACCGACCGAGAGGGGTGCCGGGCCGGGTCCGTCATAGAAGGCCGACCGGGCCCGGCCTGACACCCCCCACGGCTGTGACGGAGCCCGGCGTAAGAGAGTTGTGTGTGTTTGGCGGGGGAGGGCAGCGATGGCGGGGGCGGAAGTCTCACGAGTGAGTAGTGTAAGTTGCTTGCTTTGCTCCAGAGGGTAGAGGTTGTTTGGAACTGGGAACGATGAACAACACGGACCCCTGGAGAGAAAGAGAATTTAAAGAGAAAAAATGTTGCAGTAATGAGGTCGGCCAACAACGAATTTGGGTTAGAAGGTGTGTTTTTTTATATCGAGGTGTGTTGCGTTAGCCAAACCCTTAAAGAATTGAAAAAAAATACAACTGAAAAATGACAAAATGCCACAAAAACCTTGTAAGCAACTACTTGAACACAAGCATATTTTTATGGTTAGAGTAATTTCCATAGATAAACATGACCTGTAAGCCAAACGCCACCAATCTAAACAATTGAACCTAAAAGGCCAACCAACCATGGCACCAGTCCCTCCCTCATTAAATTTCCATACAATGTACAAGACCTATGTGCATAAAGCAAGCATCAAAATAAACCATAGTATCATTAAAAATAAACAATACCAACTCATTTTCTTTTTACACATCACAAACAACTTTTTTTCCCTTGATGTTCATGTCCACGTCATGGAGTAATGCAACCCCTCGAGATTGAATACATAAGCTTTTATCATTGTTGTTGCCCTTATAGTAAAACATGCACCTTTGTTTATGAAAGCCCCAATATGTTTCAATATTTGCTTTATTGGTAGCTTTAAATACTCTAACTCACATTTGGGTTAGAATCCTTGACATACTCAGGATAGTTAAGTGGCTAATGATAAGGCCTATTCGGTGGTAATGGTGGCTTGTTTGGATGCACCATTAACAATCCAAAATATCCTAAAGCGCCTAGAGGACATGTTGGATTTGAGCCACCTTATCCTTGGTATGATGGCTAACTAGCAAAAACTCTATTCACTTCTTGGGGCATATCTTCATGCAAATTCACAAATTTTGTTCCCCTTGGAGTTTGTGGTCTATATCTAATACCAACAATGGTATTAATTGGTGCTGATACAAATAAAGCTTCAATAATTGTAATCATAGACTAGGGCATTGCCACAAAACATAATGGCACAAATGTTATTGTTTCCATTTTGAAATTTGAAGTTCATGCATAAGTAACTCCAATATTGTCTTAATGTAACAGACTTTATATAGGAGTTACAAAGATAGATACTACATATGCCAAAATCTGAGCTTTCATTTTTACTTTCTTATTTTTCCATATTTGTTCTTTGAGCTTATTTGGAATTTTGACGCTCTCAATGGTACAAATCCTCGAGCTCAATATGTCCATGATTCCCTACTCTTACAAGTTTTGAATATAGTTCTAGAAATGCTCGATAAATTTTTGTTTCACATTTTCTTCAATAAATGGACATTCATTTATCTAATATCCAATTTGATGGCAGTATGTGTAACATGGAAAATCTAGTCTTGGAACTTTGTTTATACTATGAATTATTTTATTCCAATCCCTTGGAACGCCATTAATGATGCCTCCATTATGCTGATTAACTCTAGGTTCATTGTACCTTATTCTAATAGCCATAGGAACACCTTTTGCTATTGTTGGTTTTATTCATGGTGAGACTATTGTTTCTTGTCTAGTTATAAGTATCAGTTCAACTCTTCTGGATATTTTGATACCTTGAGTTGCAACTTTTTGTTCAACAACTTAATGAATTAAAGGTTCAAAATTTTGAACTCTTTGTTTTAATTCTTCATTTTCTAGGCTTTCTCGATAATAAAGAAGTGAATTTGTACTTTGGTACCATTTCCTCCCTTTTTAACTTGTTGCATCTATGTTCTTCTTTCTTAATTAAAACATCAAAGTCATGTTGTTGCATTAGATTTATTGATTCCAACACAACTTTTTCTCGAGGTTCAAATTCCTAACTCCTTCACATAAATTCAACCTTTGAATGTGCATTTTCAATCTGATGTTCGACTCTCTTGGAATTTTTTGTTGTAGTTGGTGCGCAATGTGCTTCACCAATTTACACTTCACAAGGACTAATTACTGTTATGTCAGGCATTTTGTGGCCTGCATGTCTCTCTTCCATCCATGGATGTCTCTATTCTATATAAGAAACTCTTCCAGGTGTTTCATGTTAAAAATACTATTCGTTTCTAATTCCCAATGTTGATGAACGTGTTAAACATTCATCAAAAGGATGAATAGTAGTCACATCCTTGTAGAAGTTAGGTTAGGGTTTAGAAGTGGAGACTACTTAAGGTTTGGCGACGGCTAGGGTTAGGGTTGGGTGTTGGCTAGGGTTAGGCGACGACTAGGGTTAGGGTTTGGTGGCGGCTAGGGTTCGGGTTTGGCGGCGGCTAGGTTAGGGTTAAGTGGCGGCTACTTTAGGGTTAGGAGATATTATATAATGGAGTGGTTTTGAGTGCATATAGAACCTTCAACCTTTGTTAGTTGTTGCAAGCCATAGTTTTGTGATTATAGCATTTGAAGCTATTGGAAACAACTTGAAAACAAGCAAGAAATGAAAGCTTTAACAATTGTATTAACTAAAGAAGATTACAAAGGTTGTATGCTTCAAATGCTACAATCATAAAACTATGGCTTGCAACAACTAATCAAAGCTTGAAGGTTCTATGTGCACTCAAAAACCATGAAAGGAGAGAATGAAAGACAACTCAAAAACACTCCATTATATACTATCTATTAACCCTAAAGTAGCCGCCACTTAACCCTAACCTAGCCGCCGCCTAACCCTAACCCTAGCCGCCACCTAACCCTAGCCGCCACCAAACCCTAACCCTAGCCGCCGCCAAACCCTAAGTAGTCTCCACTTCTAAACCTTAACCTAACTACTACAAGGATGTGAATACTATTCATCCTTTTGATGAATGTTTAACACATTCATCAACGTTGGGACTTAGAAACGAATAGTATTTCTAACACTCCCACTCTATGAAGTTTCTAATCCGAACATGGTTATCAATTTGTAATGTCGTTCTTTTGGTAATGCCTTGGTAAGCATATCCGCCACCATCTCTTCCGTTGAACAATATTCGAACGTAACTTCGCCATTTTCAACTCGTTCTCGAACAAAATGATGTTGAACATCAATGTGCTTTGTTCGAGCATGTTGCGTGGGATTCTTCGTCAATGATATCGCACCTTGGTTGTCGCATCGAATCACCATCGCCTTTTTCTCTTTCATGTACCCTAATTCCTTCATGAGCTTTGTCATCCATATGGCTTCCTTGGTAGCTTGTGTACTTGCCATGTATTCCGCCTCCGTGGTTGACAAAGCGATTGTGGGTTGTCGTTTGCTACTCCACGAAGTGGCTCCATCTCCCATCATGAATACAAACCCTGTGGTGGATCTCCTATCCTCAAGGTCACCGGCCCAATCCGCATCACAATATCCGATCACATCTTGGGGTGATAATCCTCCGAAGCGTAATTTGAATTGTAATGTGCCTTGCAAGTATCGAAAAATGCGTTTCACCGCAATCCAATGTTCTAGGCTTGGATTGGCCATGTGTTGACTAACCACGCTTATTGGGTATGCCAAATCGGGTCGAGTACACAACATGGCATACATCAAGGATCCCACGGCTTGTTGATAAGGAACCTTCACCATTTCATCATCCTTGTTCACATTCTTCTTCAACTTCGTCTTGGGATCAAGTGGCACTCCAATGGGTTTGCAATCCTCCATGCGAGAGCGTTTGAGAATCTCCTTGAGGTACCCAATTTGGTTGATGTAAAGAAGACGTTGTGCACGATCCCTTTCCACTTCCATGCCAAGGAAAAAATGCAAATCGTCAAGATCTTTCATTTCGAACTTTCTCGAAAGTTCTTCCTTCACTTGCAAAAGCTTGTCCTTATTATTGCACACCAAGATGAGATCATCCACGTAGACGACGATGAAAAATTTCACATCCTCCACTTGCGCAACATACACACTAAAGTCCGCATCACTTCTCGTAAATTCTATGCTTTTTAAAAAAGCGTCTAGCTTTTGGTTCCAAGCCCTTGGAGATTGTTTCAAGCCATACAATGATTTGCGAAGCTTACACACAAGATGTTCCCCTTCATGTGTGAATCCTTCGGGTTGCTCCATGTAGATCTCCTCTTCAAGGTCACCATTGAGAAATGCGGTTTTGACGTCCATTTGATGAATCTCCATGTCTTCAATGGCCGCAAGTGCAAGGATACAACGAATTGACACAAACTTTGCAACGGGTGCAAAAGTTTCATTGTAATCAACTCCAAATGTTTGGGTGAAACCTCTTGCCACAAGTCTTGCCTTGTACCGTTCGACTTCACCATGGACCCCATGTTTGATTTTGAACACCCATTTGCAAGAAATGGGTTTTCTACCCTTGGGGAGTGGCACCAAGGACCAAGTGTTGTTGACAAGAAGAGAGTCGTATTCTTCTTGCATGGCAATCTCCCACTTCTTTGCATCTTCGCCATTCAACGCCTCTCCCACGATTTGGGGTTCTTCCGAAAATGCTATGGTGGCTCGTTCCACCTCTTTGGTGGCCCCCCACCAATCACGAGGCCACTTCTTACGTTGTCTTTGGGGCCTTTCTCTTGGTCCATGTTGTTGTGGTTCATTCAAACCCTCATCTTGTGATGAAGCAAATTCTTCTTCCGAAGAAGAATTTGTTGTAAATTCATCACCTTCCACGTCTTCCGCGGGTCTTGCCTTCAAAGATATAGGATTAACATCCTTCACAAGTTCATCGACTTCATCCACAACAAGGTGTTCTATTTGGTTTGCAAGGGGTGTCTTATCACGAACACCTTCTACTTCTTCCATCCCTTCAAGGAACACAACATCTCGACTCTTAATAATTCTTCTGGTTTCTAAACACATTAAGCGATATGCTTTCGTCCCTTCACAATACCCTAGAAACACACAAGGTATGGATTTTGACTCTAGTTTGCTTCTCTTTTCATCTGGAATGTGTGCAAATGCTTTGCAACCAAAAACTCTCAAGTGAGATACATCGGGCTTTGTACCGGTCCACGCTTCTTGCGGGGTCTTTGAATGAAGGGCTTTAGTGGGGCATCGATTTTGATGTAAACCGCCGTGTTCACCGCCTCCGCCCAAAACTCCAAGTCAAGTCCTTGTGCATGAATCATGCTTCTAGCGCATTCCATGATGGTCCTATTGGCTCGTTCGGCAACTCCATTTTGTTGTGGTGTGTAAGGTGCACTTGTTTGACGTTCGATTCCACATTCATGCAAAAAGTCATCAAACTTTTTGGACACAAATTCTCCTCCGTTGTCGGATCGCAAGGTTTTGATCTTCATGCCGGTTTGATTCTCCACTAAGGCCTTGTATGCCTTGAATTTGTCGAACACTTCTCCTTTCGCTTTCAAAAGGTAAACATGAGTTTTTCTCGAAAAATCGTCGATGAAGGTGACAAAGTATCGTGCTCCACCACGAGATGTGGTCTTCATGGGTCCGCACACATCGCTATGCACTAGTTCCAAAAGCTTGGAAGCCCTACTTGCTTCACCTTTAGGAAAAGATGTCCTTTGATGTTTGCCTTCAATGCAAGCTTCACACACATGGTGCAATGGCACTTCATTCAAATTCATGCCATTGACCATATTCTCCAACTTCTTAAGACTCGCCATGTTGAGGTGGCCGAGTCTTTGGTGCCAAAGCGTAGCTCCTTCATTCGAAGACTTTGCCACATTCGCACTCTCCTTTCGAACATTCGAAGACTTTGCCACATTCGCACTCTCCTTTCGAACATTGACGTTGAGAAGATACAAGTTCTTCTCCCTTCGTGCTTGCGCCACAACGGTTCCATGGACATTGTTGACCTTACAACCGTCCTTGTCAAACTCCACCTTCAAGCCCTCCGAAATGAGTTTGCTAACGGAAATGAGACTATTCCTCATTTTCGGAACATGAAGAACTTGTGTGATGGTTGTAAGCAACATTTTACCTCCAACTTGCATTGTGGCCTTGATGCTCCCTTTGCCAACGGCCTCCAAAATGGTGTCATCTCCCATGTACACCTTTCGTGCAACGATGGATTCGTAAGTGGTGAACCATTCTCGTTCGAACGTCATGTGTTGCGTTGCGCCGGAATCGATGATCCAATCGTTTCTCGCATGATCATTAGCACTCAAGGCGGTAACAAACATTTGTTCTTGATCATCACAAGCTTGGTTTGCTTTTTCTTTCTCATCATTCTTCTTCTTCAAACAATTCCTCACAAAGTGTCCGGGTTTTTTACAATAAAAGCAAAGCTTTTCATTTGCCTTGTGGGTTTTGTTAAGCAATGCGACATTCTCTTTACTTTCACTTTCTTTTCTTTTGGAAACCCCATGAAGCAATCGAGCGACGATGAATTGAAGGTCAACATCTTTGGTCGACATGGACTCCAAACTCGTGACCAAGTTATCAAAAGATGGGGGAAGGCTCATGAGAAGTACCATGTACACGTCCTCATCTTCAATGTTCACCTCAATGGAACGTAATTGATCCGCGAGCGCCTTCACCATGTTGATGTGCGCAAGCAAGTCCTCCCCTTCTTGCATTTTGATGGTGAAGAACCTCCATCGAAGAAACAACTTGTTTCCGATGGTCTTGGCTTCGTGGACACCGCAAAGTGTTTCCCAAGCGCTTTTGACATTCTCGCAATATTGAATGTGTGCAAGTTGTGCATCCGTGAGATGTTCACAAAGTAGTGCAAATGCCTTGGTCGCCTTTTCGTTATAATCCGTGATTTGGGCTTCATCATGAGGAATTGTTGCACTTCCATCAACAAACTTCCAAAGCCCGTGCTTAGAAAGCATCATGCGCATCTTGAACTTCCAAAGGTGAAAGTTGCCACCATCAAACTTTTCCATGACTTTCAACGACTCCATTTGAAAGGAAGACATTGTGTTACAACAAACACTCTCAATCTTGAAAGTTGAAGTTTTCAACAACTCAAAGAATTATCTTCCAAACACTTTCACTTGAAAACGTGATACTTTCAGAAAAACAAGTTTTTCACACTTGAAAAACTTACAACACCTTGAAGAAATCTCTTCCACACTCCAACTCACTCGGAAAGACTATTACTCTCTTTGCAACCTTGCAAACTAAAAGCCTTCCCTCAAAAGGATTCTCCTTTTCTATGTTGTACAAGCAAACACTTTCAAAAAACTCGAAAAACAAGTTTTCCTAAAACCTTTACAAGAAACTTGAAAAACTTCTCTTACACCTCAAACTTCAATGTTGGAAACCTCCAAAACTTGAAGAACTCTCTTTAACACTTTTGAACTTGAAACTTGAAACTTAAAGACTTGAAAAACACTCTTCCACACTTAAGAACTTACTACACTTTGAAGAAGTCTCTTCCACACCTCCCACTCACTTGGAAAAGTTGCAAGCTCCTTGTATGCCACCACTTGAAAATGAACTCCCACTCACTTTGCAAACTAAGAACCTTGTCTCAAAATGATTCTCTCCTTTTTCCTATGCAATACAAGCTCAAACCTTTCACTACTTCTTCTTCTAACACAATGTCCTTTCTCTTGCTTGGTGTGGGCCCATAACCTATTGGAAACAACTTGAAAACAAGCAAGAAATGAAAGCTTTAACAATTGTATTAACTAAAGAAGATTACAGAGGTTGTATGCTTGAAATGCTACAATCATAAAACTATGGCTTGCAACAACTAATCAAAGCTTGAAGGTTCTATGTGCACTCAAAAACCATGAAAGGAGAGAATGAAAGACAACTCAAAAACACTCCATTATATACTATCTATTAACCCTAAAGTAGCCGCCACTTAACCCTAACCTAGCCGCCGCCTAACCCTAACCCTAGCCGCCACCTAACCCTAACCCTAGCCGCCGCCAAACCCTAAGTAGTCTCCACTTCTAAACCTTAACCTAACTACTACAAGGATGTGAATACTATTCATCCCTTTGATGAATGTTTAACACATTCATCAACGTTGGGACTTAGAAACGAATAGTATTTCTAACAGAGCTTGAAGAGGAGATTTACATGGAGCAACCTCAAGGGTTCGTGCACCAAGGAGGCGAACATCTCGTGTGTAAGATTCACAAGTCCTTATATGGTTTGAAACAATCTCCAAGGGCATGGAATCAAAAGTTAGATGCGTTTCTCAAAAGCATTGAATTTATCAAGAGTGAGGCGGATCCTAGCTTGTACGTTGCACAAGTGGGAGATGTGAAGTTTTTCATTGTGGTCTATGTGGATGACCTCCTTTTGGTGTGCAACGATCAAAACAAACTTTTGCAAATCAAAGAGGAATTGAGTCAAAAGTTTGAAATGAAGGACCTCGGGGAGTTGCATTTCTTTTTGGGGATGGAGGTGGAAAGGAATCGTGATGAAAGACTCCTCCGCATCAACCAAATCAAATGTCTCAAAGAAATATTGAAGCGGTTTCGAATGGAGGAATGTAAGCCCATTGGAGTTCCATTGGATCCCAAGGTGAAGTTACAAAGGAATGCGAATGGAAATGATGAATCAAAAGGATTTCCATATCAACAAGCGGTTGGGTCTTTGATGTATGCCATGTTGTGCACACGACCCGACTTGGCATACCCAATAAGCGTGTTGAGTCAACACATGGCGAACCCTAACATGGAGCATTGGATGGTCGTCAAACGAATCTTTCTATATTTGCAAGGTACATTGCAAATGAAATTACAATTTGATGGAACACCATCCAAGGAAGTTCTTGGATATTGCAATGCGGATTGGGGTGGTGATCTTGAAGATAGGAGGTCCACCACAGGGTTTGTTTTCATGATCAGAGGTGGAGCCATTTCTTGGAGTAGCAAACGACAACCCACAATAGCATTGTCCACCACGGAGGTGGAATACATGGTAAACACACAAGCCACAAAAGAAGCCATATGGATAACAAAATTGATGATGGATTTACGATACATGGAGGAGAAGAAAATGATGGTGATTCGATGCAACAATCAAGGTGCGATATCATTGACCAAGAATCCCACTCACCATGCACGAACAAAACACATTGATGTACAACATCATTTTGTTCGAGAACGAGTTGAAAATGGAAAAGTTCAATTTGAATATTGTCCAACGGAACACATGGTGGCGGATGTGCTTACCAAGGCATTATCCAAAGAACGGATTAGAAACTTCATAGAGTGGGAGTGTTAGAAATTCTATTCGTTTCTAATTCCCAATGTTGATGAATGTGTTAAACATTCATCAAATGGATGAATAGTATACACATCCTTGTAGTAGTTAGGTTAGGGTTTAGAAGTGGAGACTACCTAGGGTTTGGTGGTGGCTAGGGTTAGGGTTAGGCGGTGGCTAAGTTTAGGGTTTGGTGGCGGCTAAGGTTAGGCGACGGCTAGGGTTAGGGTTTGGTGGCGACTAGGTTAGGGTTAAATGGCGGTTACTTTAGGGTTAAGAGATAGTATATAGTGGAGTGGTTTTGAGTTGTCTTTCATTCTCTCCTTTCATGGTTTTTTGAGTGCACATAGAACCTTCAAGCTTTGATTAGTTGTTGCAAGCCATATTTTTATGATTGTAGCATTTGAAGCATACAACCTTTGTAATCTTCTTTTGGTTAATACAATTGTTAAAGCTTTCATTTCTTGCTTGTTTTCAAGTTGTTTCCAATACACTCAAGCCACCGAAAGAAGCCATATGGATTACAAAATTGATGATGGATTTAGGATACATGGAGGAGAAGAAGATGATGGTGATTCGATGCGATAATCAAGGTGCGATATCATTAACCAAAAATCCCACTTACCATGCACGAACAAAACACATTGAATCTAAATTCAAGTACAAGGAAAGAAAATCCCCATTGACCATGTATTATTCATGACCAACTCGTCATTTCTTTTGAAGGAGTATTTGATGTTGTAAATACAACAATCAAGGAAGCTAAAATTGTTTTGAAGAGAATTGTGGGCACCATTGTTTTTGTCAAAAATGAACAATGGAGTGTAATTTGTATGGAGGAATTTCATCCTTGATTTGCAACCATGTTGTAAATTACTTACCAATGAGAATGTTAAGTTATTTAAGCAACCAAGTTGCTATCACATTTGATTTGGCAAATATAGACCATAAAATCACCTAATGTTTGTTTTTATTAAATGTTATATGAACTTACCTGGTGGACATACCATTCAAAACATATTGTAGCCAATTTAGTACTTGATAATAATAAAGCTACACCATGTTATTCATGACTAATGATAAACATTATGTTAAAGAAGTGGTTTCTTTTCTTGTGAATGACTTCACCAATAAGAATATCATAAAATGAACCTATACAAGCAACATCTAAATTCAAATAGTTTATTGAGGAGCAAGAGTCTTCACCTGAGCTTGTGACTAAAGAGCGATTTTTGAAGGAATGAAAGGTGTGGTCTATAATTGATTCACCATTGCATGTATGCCAATCACACTAATTGAAAACATGTACAAAACCACCAACACATTGGGACAAGTTTTGAACCAACTACTTTTCAACCCAATAAACAAACACAAACCTATGCATGAGTTCTAATTGTTGAATCAAAGGAAAATAAAGAGACAAGTTCAGAAGAAGTTGGTTGTGGAAATCAAGAAGAACCACAATCGGAGTAGATTCAAATAAATTATGAAGAAGTACCTAAGACCAATATATAATAGGTACTTGAAGTTCCTTATATTGTCTTACTTGTTTTTGAACTTGTAGTTCAATTTACAGAAGTTAGAAAATATGTTTTTGAAATAATTCTACCTAAACAACCTGGTTAGAAATCTTGGAAGGATTTGCCATCTTGAATGTTGAATGCAATCAAACCAAGAAAAATCTATAGGAAATAGGTAGCTAGTTATAACCCTATAATCTATCATTGACCACATGCAACAAACCTCAAGTAATTGAAAGAAGGAATTGTAGTAAAGGGACAATTGGTTAAGGTCCAATGGTTAACATAAACACCATAACCTAACCTTGAGGGCGATTCAAGATGAGCAAGCTACGAGGAAGACAAAAAAACCTACAACAAGAATACAACAATTTTAACCACTTCAAAGAACATAATGACCTAAAGTTACCTCAAATCAAACATGGCTAGATGATTAGGGAATACAACAAGATGGAATAATCTAATGTGGAACAAGAAAAGATCATAACTGATTTGAAGTAGACATGATCAACTTGTAATGGAACATTGAGCTGGAAAGGCAAACTCAAACCTTTACTACAAGCTATTGCATCACCTTTCTAAATTTCAAGTACATCTCACCTACTTTCGTACCTATTAATTGGAAACCAACACAAAGGCAATAGGTGCAACATCGTCATCAACCTTGGGATTTGAAAATCAACATGTTGTGAAAACCAAACCAACTAGTCCAATAAGAGGAGGAGCTAATTTACAACTCATACCTTTTTTTCTTTTACTTGTTATGATTATTATTGTACCTATTGTGGTTATTGCCAAACCTATTGTTACCCCATCATTAGTGATCAATAATAGAATAGAGCCATTGGAGTTACTATATAAATGGTAATATATAGTCAAATCAATTATTTAAAAAAAAATGTATATAGACGACGAATAAGAAGAAGAGACAAATAATTAAATTTCTATTTTCTTTTTAGACCTGTAATGGAAAATTCAAATTCAAATTTTTTACTTTTGTGATTTGCAACTTGAATACAAATTTTATTTGGAATTTTCATTCATACATATAATTTTGAAAATTTCTTTTGGAATGTAGATGTTGTTGATTAATTGAACTTGTTTATGAGATTAAAATATTTTCAAGAACTTTGGTGGGAAACAAGCTAGAAATCCCATTAACACGCCCCTATCATTTTTGTTATTGAACACGCAATATTATAATTGCATCAACCTTGCCCTTTGTCAAACACCTAACATTGAAAAAACACAATGTTATAGTTTGTTACTAGGTGAATGACAAAGATTCAACAAAGTAGGATTAAAGCATTTGATTGGTTTGATAAGATTAAGACATTTGACGGTGGAGATAAAGAAACAAAAGGTACAACAAAATTGATGCTTGAGGTTCTAGTGCTTCAAATGAGTGGAGTAGTTGAGGATACCACAAAAGCACAAACTGAGGTATATACAATAATATTAGCAACTGAGGATGAACAAATCGAGCGACATATGGTTGACATAGTGACTTGAATAACAAATTATTTTTACTATATAACAACAATTTCAAGGATGAAATCTAGAGTTGAAGGAAGGCGATGTTACTAGACGAATGTCAAAGATTCAACAAAGTAGGATTAAGGCATTTGATTAATTTGATAGGATTAAAACATTTGAGTAGTTGGACAAGATTAAAACATTTCATGAGTTTGATTTTCAAATTACTTTTGAAGGGAAAAGACTTAAGATGAAGTTTTGGAATTTGGTGAGGATTGGGAGATTTCTTGTTACTTAGAGAGTTGTTGGAGATAGAATAGAGACACAATATGTAGTTTAGAGTTCTATTGGGTTGTGAACCATAGATATTCTTATTTTTAGATTTTGGATTTTTACACTTTATATTACAGATGTGATATGTGCAATTCATGTAAAGAGATTAGTAGAATATTGATGAGGAAACAATGAGTCTACTTTGAAATTGTTGTGTTTTTTAAATGAATCATGAAATCTTTATTATAGATTTTCATTATTAAAGATAATACATAATTTGGGAAATAAGGAAACAATAACTATAGTAAAAAAAGAATGTGAATACATTCTATAGAGGAATTATAATGAATAAAACCATAGATTTTATGTGTTGTAAGTACTATTGAGAGTGCAATTTGCATTGCTTTGTTAATAGGCAAAAAACAAAATTGGGTAGAATATGTGCCTACTATAGTTGCATCACCCCTTTCTTTCATTCTAATTATCAAACACCCAATGTTGAAAAGGCACATCACTATAATTGCATCAAGCCCTTTGTCAAACACCCAAACATTGAATAAATGCAAATTTGTAGCTACATTACACCTTCCACTCTTTCTACCCCTTTTTGTGTCCAGGGCTTTGTGTGTGTTGTCTTGATGACATGTCGCAATGAACAATAGGAGGTGACAACTTATGATGAACAATGGTGAATGAAAAACATCGATTTTTTACTTCCTTTGCACACATTTCAAAACTTCTATAATTTATAACAATTATTTATGTTTTGACGATGGTGGGTTTGCCTTGCTTACACCTTTCACTTCTACAAAAAAATTATCACAAATTTTGAACTAAAAATGTTTCTATATATTTGTGCTTATGGTACAAAGTTAGCTACATAAGGCTTTACACTCAATCTTGTGTTTTTTTTTGTTTTGTTTTTGTTTTTTTTGAAATCTTTGGTCCATTTGGTTGGGGATGATTACTTGTTGTTGATATTTGTGGGAGATTTGTTTTTGTCATCATGGTTGAATTAGTGTGATGGGCAATGTTGGGCAATGTTGGAGTAGGAAAAGGAACCTTGTCGTATGTGTATTGTTTGCATCAAGCTTTTTTGTTGAGATTTTGGGGGATTTGTTTGAACAATTTGTTTGGTGGGTGGGGGAGTAAAATTGCAAGCATGTGTGGTTTTTCACAAATTTGGGTCCATTGTGAAAATCCACGGCGGTGAGGTGAGTTAGTGAATGATGACATTTAACAACTTCTTGTAGGAACAACAACTCCACAATTAAAAAACCTTTCAAACATAACCATAAAGCCTTCTTTTTCTTTTAGCAGTAGCAACTCCATAGCCACATATTTTTTTTTAATTTTTGTAACAATAGTAACGACAAGGACATGAAGAATGAGACTTAGACTTTGAATTGGTCATCTTTCCTTCTTTTCAAGTATGTATGCATGTCATTACAACAAAGTGCAAGACAAAAACTTAGGGTTTTTCTTTCATGGAATCAATAAAGGATTTTTTCCCCACAAAATTTGAAATATTTAAAACAATTTTTTAAAAAATTCATTTGTTTCTTTTCGCAAATTTTGGATGTATAGGTGTTTTTTTCGTGTAGATTAATTTGACTTTGTTTTGAGATATTGAAATTGTAGAATTATTGTGGGTAGGTATCCCGAAAGATTAAAAGGCCAAAAAACATGGAGTTTCAAGAAGCAATAAACATAGTGTACCCCAATTCCCAAACTAATGTGGTGTCTTTATAATTGTCGTGACAATTGTACCAATGACCACATTATTGATTAGAATCCATGACTTCATTTTCATTGAACATTTTTTTAATACTAATAAGAATTACACAACCTTAAGGGTCATCAATATGAAGGTCTAATATTATCACATATTTGAAAGTGCACTAAATGAAGACTTGTGCAATTTTATGTGTTTGTCATTTGAACACATATTTTAAAATAATTTTTTCATATAACAAATTTATCAACAAATTTATTGTTTCTAGGTTACCTATGTGTTAATATTCATATCTAAAATATACACAATGGTAAAATTAAAATAATATATTCATTGTTTGGAATTAACAAAATAAATCCAAGAAACTAGTCTAAATTGATGTGATGAATTTTTTGATGTGATGGACATTATCAAGTATGTTATAGTGATTAAAAACCTTGTGGCATGGGTCTTTTGATTGAAACATGTTTTGGGGAATGTCTTTTAGGATTAATAAATTAACATGGGCATTTTATTTTAGTTTGAAATATTCTCCAAGTGTCATTGTAAGCCCTATGTTTATGTTTCATTATTGTATTGTTGTATTTTGTGACAGACATAGTAGATAGGAAAATCTAACGAGCTCAATGTAATTGGCAACAAAGGTTTTTACATTGCAATATGTAGCTAAAATTACAAGCATGACCTATTACAAAATGATGGTTCATAACTAGATTTTCCTAAAGGTCCAAAGGAAACCCATTGATAATTACATATTTCTTGCCTTTTATTTAAATTTAGTCACAAGTGAAAGTGGGGTCCTATGTTAGGTTTGTAATTTTTTATGTTTATGGCAATTCATGTCAGCCAAATTATCCAAGAAAGTGAGCTTCCCTTGAATTTCACATGTTTTAAACCGTTGAACCCATGGATATTGCAATTTTTATGATGTAATGTTTTTGTACTTGTAGGTTTTATTGAAGAATTTGATTAAAAGTAGAAAGATAAAAAGTTGGGAAGGTTTTGTCCACATTTTAAACAGACATTTTATTTGTCATTATACTTCACTTCTTGTTTTTGTTTTTCTTATTTTTTTGCACTTCATGACAAAAAATATTAATTTTACACTTGTTGGACATATTTATGGAAGTGCTAGTTAAAGAAGCTTCAATGGGATTACCTTGTATAACCTACTATGCAATAAAATGAAATTATGTTGCATAGCTCTCCATTAGCTAGGTGAACTTACTAGATCAAGACCCACATGTATCTTCTAGCTTGAAACAAATGTATGGACCCATGTGTATCATTTAACTTGTTTGGGCTTTTTTTTATATGTTGCACAACATTCTTGGTATCCCCATTGTAATATTCATTTGCATTTTTAGTTTTCTTGAATTTTTAGCATTTTACATTGGCGTAGCACATTATTGTATCAAAGTAACACAATGAATCTTGAAGAACCTTGAAGTTGTTTCATTATGCATCCTGCACACAACATTAAAAATATTCTTTTGTGGTTTTATTGGTTGTCTTAGGGTTTGTGCCCAACCATACCTGCTGATATTCCTCCAAAACTAGCAAAGCAAAGTTATTGGAACATTATTGGAACATTGTAGGGCAAGGAACTTCATGAAAGTTTTTGATTCAATTGGCAAGATTTGTAATGTATCTCAAAAGAAAGACTTCTGAATCTTCTACTCAAATTTTCTTCATACCATACCACAGTAGAATGTATCAATGTATCAACTTATATGTTAATCTATGTAATAGTGTACCATATTATCAATCTATACATTTTGTTTATAATGGGCATTTTTCAACAACCATATGAGTTAGACCTTTCTCCCAAGTTGATACTTTCTAAGTTGAGAACTTCTGCTTCTACTGTACAAGTTCAGACATCAATCCATATTGCAACCCATCCAACCCTTGCTATGTAAAAAGGTTAAGGTTAAAGTTTGATCTACATTTGGCCAATGAGGAATTAAAGTTAAATTTTCTTCCAATTTAAACCAGGTTGCTCTCACTTTGATGTTGTATTTGAATCCCATTTCCTTTGTGCCATTCTTCAGGTCTGTGGGATTGGCAACAAAGGGGCTGTAGGTGTCCCTTGGCAATTTGACACTGCTTCTGTTCCTAACTGCATGTACCAAATACATACTACACAACAGGCAGGTCCTGACAGGTAAACATGGGTGAGGTAGGGTGAAAGCCCTGTGAGCTCACTGGGCTCACCCAGCAGAATCTTCCAGGTGAGCTGAAGAGTGAGCTAATCCTAAATTGAATCAATGTGAATGTTGAGACGCCTCAACCACACAGAGTGCAGAATCATGTGAAATGCATCATACCTTTTTGTTGGCTGGTTAAACAAGAAATGCTTCTGTGCTTGTTTCACCCTCTCCTACACCCGTATTTTGCACACCAAACTCAAATTAGAAAGGAAAATCACTAGATCAACTGTTAGAATGAGTTTCATTGATTGTCCAAAAATTAAATGGCAACAATAAAACAGAACATCTCAAGACATGGAAGCCAAGAGATAGTACTGCTAAGACTCTATTCCAACATCTCTTGAGTTGAATCTTTTGTCCCTCAGTTCCACAGATGGGGTTCTGACAAATTACCACTGGAGTGGTCAGATTGCTTGATAATTGCAGAATAGACCAATTCCAGTGCAGTCTAATCATGCAAGGATGGGACAAAAGTGAGAAGATAGAGAGGGACTCAAGCAAGCAAGCAAACATAACAGAAAAGATCAGCTCTATAAGAAGGGAATGGGAAGATGATGATTATTCAGAGTGAAGAGTGATTGATATGAAGAGATTAGTTGTGACCTGCATTGAGATGTAAGTGTCCATGGGAATGGCCTGCAGGATTTGCTTGATCATAGGAATGTCGCTTTCATTGATATGGAGCGAGAACATGCTCCAGTTCAAAACATCACTGAAGGGGAGTACAAATCCATCTGCAATCACTACAGGCACACAATTGTTGTAGATTGCCTCCACTATTCGTGGACTATTCACCTCATAGCCCCCTGGACATAAGCAGTATCTGCCACCAGTATCAGAATCAGAGTTGTGTTAAGAATATTTCTAATCCAAACTGTGTACACAATGTTCAACTCATCGGACCTTGTGTATTTCTGGTGCTAGGTTCAAAAACCTGAAGTTTCCACTGTAGACCAATTGCTGCAAGAAACTAAAAGAACTGCAAGATGACCTGTCAGGCTAGTTTCTAAGTTAGAGTTTTTGGGGTCAGTGTGAACAAGATGATTCATTGACCGATCACAGAATACTCACTGCAGAGCCATAGCTGCTCCATAGTGACCACAATAATGACCAGCTGAATCCAGAAGCTAGATTAACATCTTGAACTTATGATTTCAATTCCTCTGTGGTTGGAGCTATAAGCTGACCTGCTTTCCTTCATAAGTTGCTGATAATTGAGTCCTGCAGGCAGTTCCTGATAGACTCTGACATCCTTGTCCTTCTCCTTCCAGTATTCAAAAAGGTGAGGTCGCACAGGACCATGATCACCGCCTGCAAAGAATGCCAAATAGGGCCGTTCGTGGGCTGGGGGACCACCAAGTTCTGTAGGGATATTGCCACCAACCAAATTGATCTCTGGAAGGCTGGCATCCTTATATGGAACATGGCCTTCTGATGAGTTTGCATTGCAGAGCACTCGAATTGACTTTGTAGCTAAATCTGGATGAGATCTGGTAATTTCTGGACCCTGCAGGAAGGAGGTCCTGAATCATTAACCTCTTTATATATATTTCGTGTTGCTTCTGCATCATCTTGCCTATTATGTAGTTTTGCTCCTGTTTTGAGACCATTCTGATCAACACACAAGTTTGAAATATAATCTAGTTGGTTCTCACTGTTTGTAAGACTGATTATTCATGGCGCTAGAACCTGTTTCATCAGACCAAAGGAAAACCTTCCTAGCAAGAAATGCTATGAAGAAGCTCAGTGGTAGATGATGAGGACATGAGTGAATTCATAGTTGAATCAGGAATAGTACACATGAAGGACGCATACCCAATCATGACATGAAATCATGAAGTGGTCAGCACCCACACTGCGATTCCAATATGGGTATGTCTGTGTGATAGCATTGATATAGTCTTGCACAAAATTTCGGAGGGGATTTATATCCTGTGACTCTGCTTCATACAGATAGGTTACCATCATTGCCACACTGAAAGGCATGAAAAACACGTGAGCATGCTCCGGATTGGTTGTGAGGAAGGGGTTATCTCCTTGGAGTTCCTGAATGAAACGGCCTTCAACTGCATAAATCTCTTTGCATGGTCCATTATGCACCAGTGGCTCCTCTCCCTCCTCATAAACAAAGATCTTGAGCCGATTTTCCATCTCCCAGTAGCTCCTGTCCCTCCCCAGAACTGATCCAATCAGCCAAAACACTGCGTGAAACTATCTCTCCCCATGGCACAATGCAAATGGCCTCCAACATATGCCATGTGTAGGAAGGCCCAGCAAAGGTAGACAGTTTTACATATATAGATGGCAGACAAGGTTAAATATAACTGTGGCTTCCACAAAACCTGCCACTTTATGATGTCCCGCCATTTGCTGCAACCACAATGTTGTATTACAGCATCACAAGATCATAAGATTGCAATGGCTGGTTTCAGTTGACACAACAGAAAGTTTGAAGCCCAACTTAGAACTGTGAATGACCATGATCTTGATGACATCCAGATAGAACGATATTCTGGTGTTGTTGCAAGTTTGAGTCTCTTTAGTTGTCACATCAACAAGTTGACATCTCATACGCCACTGTGAATTTCAAGAAATACGACAAAACACCTGCTTGAGAGAAATCAAAGTAAAGAGAAACTGTTATCCTGTTTACATCACAAAACAAAAGCAGTAGGAGAGAATTGATGGCACTTGCCTCATGACTCACCATCCCTCAAAGTAAAAGCTCAAATCAAGGTGGAAAGCATGGAGACTGGGTAATATATAAGCAAAAGGGGGACATGACATACTGGCGAAATACGGCAGCATTCCTGTAGACATCCCCAAACAGTTCATCACTGCCATCAGTGGCTGGTTCTGCAGCAGCCACCTTGATCCCAGAGACAATCACATTCCTAATAGCCAACCGTGCTTTAGACAAGCTCTTTTCCAGCAGTTGCAGACTTGACAATTTGGGCTGTGGACTCTGCAACCATCACAATGCATGCATGACCTTGCTACAGTCTTCAATTGCAAAGAACAAACAAACCAACGGTGACTGTTACTACCCAATTCCAAAAAACAGTTTGTAAACCTTTGATGTGACAAACATGAAGCTTGCTTCTTCAAAGAGTTGAAGATCTGGGTAAACACATCACCTTGGCAACAGGGCTTAATAGAGGAGGAAGAGCTGTAGTAACAATTGGTGAAGACCCAGGAGTTCTGGACGCTACAGTTGCCTGAGGTGATGTGACTGAAACATTAATTGAAGCAGCATTTGCCAGACCTGCTTGTGACAATGGAACGCTCAAGTGTTGCCCAGTCGTCGGATTCCCCCCACTGGATTTTCGATGTTGCAGAATTTCCCCATGAAAACTATCCAACTGAGAAGTGTCGGAATACCAGGGGAGTGCAAGGAGGCGCCATTTGTAGTAGTCGGATACGAGCATAGTGGCCGCAAGCACAACTACTGCGACAATTGCAGAGCGCACTGTCCAATTCCATCTTCGCATCGTTCCCAGAGTTTGTCCTGTTCAGCAGTTGCCTCCTCCTCCGGTTCACGATTTCCCTCAATTGCTCCGCTTCTTGTTACTCTGCATTTCTGCAGCTTTTCCGCTGCAGTATTGAAGCGACAGTGTTGGTGCTTCTGTAGCCTTCCATAGAACCCTGATCCGGACTGGGAGTCGCTCCTCTTGTTGTTTCTGTCACGATGCCCTACAGATTTAGGGGTAACTGGAACTCATACGTCGCAAGTGCTGATCGCTTTCTTTGCCGCAAATGCTATGGTGAAAAAAAGAACTTAGCGAAAATGCTTCCTAACACTCCCGCAAAATCTTACAAAGTTCATTTTTCCTGCTGGAATCCATCAAGAAGCTTTCCAAATGGAAATGCTGAGGAGCTGATGCACTCACTCGCGATCTTCAATCACGGATCTCGTTGTATTCTTCTGGGCAACCAACAGAGTGGGTGAACCGCCGCCTTTCACATCCTATCTCTGCAAAACCGCAACGTTCTGGTATACGCTTTTGTTTCAATGTCTCCGTCATGCCTCTTTCTTACAAGCTTCAATCAACTGTCACAAGCGAGAACTGGATGTTCGTCATCGCTAGACAAGCAATTGCAAAAGAAACGGCTGCTCTTTGCGACTCATCCACCCTTATCAATGTCTGCATTATTTTCATTGAAGTTTGCAGCTCCACTTATTGTGTTCAAGGAAGCTGATTTTTTTTCCCCCCAAGATTCTATTTCTTGACACAGGACAAAAGGACGGTCCTGCTTCGCCGCGAGAAGTATGACATCACGCGCTGTGATTACATGCCGATCTTCTTTCTCCAATATTGAAAACAGTAACCAACCATTCTGCACACAAATGAAAATTCTCTCAGAAATCTCAAGATCAATGCGAGAGACTAATCATTCGCGTCTGCAAGTCCTTTCTGTAACTGAATGACGGCTGAACGACGGCAGCGAGACAGTTTGTCGATGCATATTCTAATGCATATTGAACACGTAAGGCTTGTTGCTACTAATCTCTTTACTTGCTCCACAATCGTCATCGCTTCTTTTTATTTGCCAAATCTTGAAGCAAGAAAGGACATTGTTCTCGAACCAATAACATATAGCACGGGATCAATCTACTGAGATGACGCATTGAAGCGGGAAATCGACAGTACTTCGAGGCACATCTTCCGCCAGAAAGGAACAGAATGATGAACCAAGACCAGGAAAAAGAAGTTCACGCCTGTCAGATTCCTGTATTTTTCTCAGCACGGCCTCTGTTTCAATATCCGAAAAATGTGCAAAATGTGAGGAACGCGATGATGGTAAATCATGGAAGATACTTACACACGGTTCTTAAATTGCACTCATTCTGTGCGCAGGAGTTTCTTGCTCGCCAGCCAGCCGCCAGCGTTTACGCCGTCGAAATGGCATCCAAACCACGGTAACAACGAAATCATTATGGAGCTGGAAGCACAGGGAATCGACTGCCATCATGAAGAGCGAAGAGGAGGAGGACCAGATGCGTGGGCCCTGGGTGGGAAAGTGTAGGTTCAGGTCTGTCTCAGTTTTTGAGACCTGCAGGGTCCAGGTTTCAGAAGCTTTTTTGATACTCAACCTAGTTCTTTTATTACTATTATTATTATTATTTTACAACAGACCTGGGGAGAGTTTCAAAAAATTGAAAAAACAAATTCCCCTGGGTTTCAAAGTGCCTGTTCTCAGAGAGTTAACGCTACTCGGTTTTCAAAGGCAGTTTTTAGACAACAAGTATCAAAAGTTCTGGTATTTTAAATTTTGATTTTTTATTTAATTTTTGAAAATCGTTACAAAACCTTTAAAAATGGAAAATCAAATAAATTCTGTGATAATTTTTATATGTTCAAAAGTTCATTTCATTCAAAAGAGTCTTCAAACTCTTCTACTATCTCAAAATTAAAATCCTTTTCAATCAACTCCACCAAACTGAAGGGTGATTTACAATTGATTCTAAAATCATTTGATCAATTTTTGTTCATAAATATTAATCTTTCTTAAATATTTTAATTGTAAGTAAATATCTCTTTAACTTTGGAAGTAACCTTACTAAAGAAAAAATCATTTTAGTCTCAATTTGTGACCCAACAATCCTTGGGATTCAGTAGACCAAAAAACTGGGATTCAGTAGACCAAAAAACCAATAGAAGGAAACATGGTTTCATTTTTTGCCCATCATTAAAAAGAGCACTTGATTTTTTTTGGAATCCACTTGATAATGTTTGAAAATCAACATTTCCTTGGTGACAAGTTTTGTTGTTGGTTCAATTGTGTTAAAAGTTTGTTAAAAAAAAAGAATTGGATTCTGCATTTATTACTTGATTTGCACATTCAACTTTAAATTTTGCCATTGGGTGTGAATAATGATAACATTTTAAAAGCATAAGAGATAATGGTCATCTATTATATTTTTCAACAATGCTCACCCTTTCTTTATGACCCATAAAAAAAATACTAGACAAGGGTTTTTTTAATCTAGGGTTTAACATTAAATATACCAATAAAGCATAATAAGGAGATGTCAACGAGCATAAATGGAACATAACAAGGAGATGATGACGAACACCAACATAAGAAAGAGCCAATGACAAACACCAACATAGCATAATAAGGAGGCATTGACGAACAACAATAGAGCACAACAAGGAGATGCCTATAAAGAAACAATAGAACACAGCAAGGGGCATTGACAAGCACCAACAAAACATAGTAAGGGAATGTCGATGAACATTAATAAAACACAACAAAAAGGTGTAATCAAACACCACACAACACAAGGAAACAATTATCAACTATAAGCAACAAAAAATAAATAAAAAAGGAAACAAAAGATCATAAAAGCTAACCAACAATGAACACAAATCAAAGCAAAAACAAACACTTGTGCTTTAAGCATATCTTCAAAACATTAAACACTCATTTTATTTATAATGAGAATGAGGAGAGAAAAAAAAGGTTAAAGGTGGCTTTGTCACTACCAACTACCAAAGTAAATGACAAATACTAAATACTAACTTCTTAACCTTATTAGTTTTTAATACCCAAAAAGGATCCAAACAAAATTTATGGAAAGGTCTCAAACAAGCAATGTTTAACCTAGTGAAAACCTCTAAATAGGTTTCAAAAAGGCCATCACCCTTAATGGTACCCTAAGGTATACAAGGTGAAAATCGACTTGAAACCTTGGTTAGTTTTCATTCTGTTTTATTATCCAACTAACACTGGTTAAATCTAACCTAAGAAACCTTAGGTGGGATAGTCCCCACTACAATTAAGGGGATTAGGAGAAGGTTATAGTCAAGTCCAGTCATTTAGTCCTGCATTTTGAGAATTCCCCCCACCTTTGATAAATTTTTGAAATTTTTGGAAATTTCACCAACTCATGGTGAATTTTAATGTTTTTGACGAATTTGAATTATTGTAATAGAAAGGGAACTTCAACACATATATGTCGAATAATTAACTAATTATAATATTTCCAAAAAACAAATCTTCACAAAAAATTGTTCTCAAAGACTTTCAACATTTTTCTACACACAACATAATTAATGTCAAAGTTGCCAAGGTAGTTAGCAAAAAACATTTTGAGATAAAATTGGAAAATTGAATTAAAAGTTTTGTTTTTATGAATTAAAACATTGGGGGGAAAAGACATTTTGAACACTTCATGGCTTGGAGTGTTGTTGTGAAGGTATTGGTTTCCAATCTTAAATTTGGGTTTTTGTGATAGGGACTTCAGCTAACACCCTTTTGTTGTAACTAACACAAAAATTGTGAAATTAGCCTTTTGTTAAATTTGGAACTAAGATTAAAATTGTGAAAAGATAATTTTTGAACATATGTTCAAGACCTGTAAGGAAACAAGTTGATTTATTTTTAAAAAATTGGTATGTAAATTGACATTTTAGTTAAGTATTAGTTTTAGTTAATTATTGAATTATGTACCTATTTAACCCCATTTTTATTTATTGTAAAACCTTATACAATTTCTAACATCAAGGGTTGTGTAATGTATAGACGAAACTACACTTGATTTTTGAACTTAATTCAAAGGTTCTTGAATTTGAAAATATATATACAAAAATTTAAACCAACAAGTTCAAAAATCAAAAGAACTAGGGTCAAATCCGCACACAAAGAGCCAAAAAAACATTTATGTGTGAAAAATAAGACCAATGGTTCTCCATTAAAAATTTAAAAAATTGCACAACATTACATATTTCCCCCTAGTTATAAAAAACATGTATATATATGAAACATATGTTTTCATACACAAACCCATGGTTACAAAGAATGTTTTTAAAAGCCTACACTATTTTTCCTTGGCCATTTGTATATTTTCTTGGCCAAGGTCAAAAGAGCCAATTTTTTATTCAACACTTGATTTTTTATTTTGAAATTTTTGACATATAAGAATAAAATATAATAAAATGATTAGATATTTCATAACTTTCCTATTGTTATTTCGCTTGGATTGATCACATTTTATGTTACTTTGTTGGACAAGGCATAGGTTCAAGTATGGCTGATTTATTACATTTTGATTGAATTTTCAAAAAAATTGACATAAAGTACTTTTTTTTCAATAGAATTTCGATAAAATGATAAATATAATTTGTGCCAAAGTTGCCCAAGTACTATGGTACATACATGGTTTATGACTAATTGTATATCCTTTTTGCTATGCCATGGTGGGAATGTAATAATGTGGTTCAGTTCTTGATTTTAAAAAGAACCTTCAATCTTGGTTCTAATTTTTTATGTTTTTTTATTGAACCTTCAATTTAGTCTTGAGATCAATTTTTTGAGTTTAAAAAATCCCTAGTTCCAATCATTTTCATAAAGATCTTAAAGCACAACAACTAAACAATTGATTTCAACATGATAATATTAGTTTGTTCAATTAACACATAATATACAAAATACAAATCATATACAATCAATCAAATACAACAACATTTTTAAAGTGTAGACTATTGTTGTGCGGGTAAATAGATTTACACATACTAGATTGGTCATGGTATGTTTAGTATTGAATGGAAGGGGTATGAATCTAGTATGGGTATGTAACTGAAGTGATCAAATTACGTATAAATATGGTATTGAAACCTAAAATGTGTGATTGAGTATAAATATGGCATCACTCTTATTTTTTTAAATTTGATATCAGTGGATATCAACATTGGCCTTGGTATGTTTTCATGATAGTTGGAAAATTTTTAAACCTTCAACAATGTCCCACAATGAACCAACAAAGACAAACAATGCTCCATAATGAACCAATAGAAACAAACAAAAACAAACATTGGCATTAATTACACATTGAACAATCCACAAACACATATAGATGATTGAAAATTGAAATCATGTATGAAATCTAAAAAGTTTGGTTTGAAATGTTGTAGAATTTTGTAACATGTGAAATTTGAACATTACACAAAATTGATGTAAAGTGCGAAGTTAAAATTCAAAATGCAAATTACAAAGACAAGTTATAATCAAATCCATGTTTGTAAAAAATATAATCCAACAATTACACATCATCCTCAAAGTAGCCAGATTATTCCAATTCTCCTTTATGGGCTTAAAAAAAGTTTGTTTTGAAAATAAAAGAACTCCCCAACCTCCTTATTTACAAAGTGGCAACCAACTTGTGAATCTTTTAACCAATTCTTGTGTATCATGACCATGGCATCCAAGTTTGTGAGGTCAAGTCTATAATGACCTAAACTAGTCAAGATTCTAGGTGCAAAGAATATTTTATTTGATTGAATCTACAAACCAAGAATTGTTAAGATTTATCTAGCAAAAAAGGCCACATTGGGATATAGCCTAACATGTTCTTACCACCAAAGCAAAGGTGACCTGACATCATCACTCAAGTTCATAGCAAACAACGAAAAAAAAAGAACTTAGTTAAAAACATTTCTTGCTATGCCTCTACACTTAAAATTAGAGTATCAAAAAGAGGATATGATGGGCCATCTGTAGCAAAAAACAAGTAATTGCAACAGGAGGATTTAAGAAATGGTTGCATTTCATAAGCAAGGGGGATCAAGTTTTTATTGTCATATTTTGTTGCTAAAAGTTTAGTTTTGTCATTGTCGCAACCCCACTTTGAAGCAAGTGTGAGGATGAGACTCACACCCCCAAAAGTGGGAACTTAGAGTCCTCCGAGACTCCCACAACTTCAGAGCTCAATTGCAGAAGTCCAAACACTTCGCCTTGAAGTGTTATTTATATTGCTAGAAAGGCCTTGAAATGTAGATGTCGAAAATGGCCTCGCATGAGCCATTCAGACATCTGCAGCACAAGTTATGGTCGAAAGAAGGGTCGGGAGTCAAATTGACAATTTGACTCCTGACCACAAAAAGTCAGGAATCGACCTGACCTCGATGTGTGCAGATGGAATGCAACACACCATTGGAAAGATCTTGAGGAGGACTACAAGTTTGCTTTCGACTTCATCCCAATCCAAGGTCTGAGCCGGGAGTTATGAGCTCCCAAATTTTCGGGAGTTAAAACCCGGCTAACTTAAACTAACCTAGGTTAAAATAATCGTAATTAAAATAACCTAGGCTAAATAAACAAAAAAATTAAACTAACCATGGCTAAATTAAATTAGGCTAAAATTAACCATGCCCAATTTTATTAGGCTAAATTAAATTACGTTAACATTAACCATGGTTAAATTAATTAAATTAAACTAATTATGGCCAAAATAATTATGGTTAAATTAAGTTAGGTTAAATTATTTATGGCTAAAATAAATAAAACTATATTAATTATGGCTAAACTAAATATGGCTAAATTAAGTTAGGAAAAATTAATTATGTCTAAATTAAATTAGGTTAAACCAATTATGGCTAAATTAAACTAGGTTTAAATATTTATGGTTAAATTAATTATGGCTAAACAAAATTATGTTAAACTAAACCAAGGTTTAAATATGTATTGCAAGGTTTTAGATTTTATTTGTCAAATATATTTGAATATTTGTTTTGGCAAGTAAAAATATTTTATTTTATTTTATTTGAAATATTTTTCAGAAAATGTAAATTTGATTAAACAAAAAATATATTTAGAATCGATTAATATGATAATATTAAAATTTATTATAAATGTTCATAATTATCAATTAAATGTTTATTATAATTATAATGAATATATATATATATATTCAATAGGTATTATATACATAAATTTGATTATTTATCTATATTAATGTAAATAGGCTACACGAATTAACCTACAAGTACAAAAATAGCTTAAGTTAATTACTAGTTTAAGCTAGATAATAATGTTAAAATCATATTTTCAATAAGTAATTATAATTATTAAAACAAATCCTACAATCGTCTTTGAAGTGCAAAAGACAAGGAATAATGAAAAATTAACAAAAAAAAAAAGAAAAATAAGTTTTTTTCCAAATTATGGGTTTTGCAACTGTCGTTTACAACTAAAATTTAATTGCATGTGACAAGTGCAATTGCAAATTTGTGTAGTTGCATAAAACAAGTTGCACACGACATTTAGTTGCATGTGACATTACGTATACGTGTATATACGGTGTTAATATACATGTTCATCCGTACATACTAATCCAAATCTTTGTAACTACAATGCAACTAATAAAAATATGACACGTGTTTTAAAATTGGACAACTAGCTTGTGGACATGTGTCATTATTTTTTTAATTTTTTTTCAAAATAGAAAATTCATTGGATTACTCTCAATCATTAAAATTTATGCCACTAAGATGATGACATGTGGCACACCATGGAACGTTCATTGACCAATTGACACGTGTCCATTTTAAAACACCAATTATATGGTGACACGTGGAAATTAAGGCCCATCTATTTTTTAATATTGTATAGTAATATCTAAATTGTCCAATTTATGGCTAATAAGATAATTCCATTGCAAACCTCAAGAACCAACTTAGTTGCACATTAGATACAACTAATGTATTGGAGTATAGCAGCTAAGGGAGGGTTTTGTTGATTCTGGTGTCCAAACAAACTTGAAGCCCTCCTCTTGGCGCATCTAACACAATAAGAATTGTTGAAAATGGATTAGAAATGAGAAAATTATGGTCCCCCAAAGTAAAGGGGGTCAGAAATTCAAAAAAACCATTGAACACTACAAAGGCCGATTCTTAAATACCTAGAAAAGTTCTTTTATATTGGTTTTTTTGCTATTAAAGTAACAATATGATTTGTAGAACTTTAGTTTGCGCTCATATAGCACTTTAAATTGTTAAAATGAATAATAAATAAGATTGTTATGAAGTTTGAAAGTAGGAGGGGTCCAAAGAAAAGAAAAAAAACACGTTTTGTAACTTGGAAAAAAACTTATTTTTCATGTTTTTCTTCTTGTTAATTTTTCATTACTCCTTGTCTTTACACTTCAAAGGCGATTGTAGGATATTTTTTAATAATTATAATTACTTAATGAAAATATGATTTTAACATTATTATCTAGCTTAAATTGGTAATTAACTTAAGATGTTTTTGTACTTGTAGTTTAATTCGTGTAGCCTATTTACATTAATATACATAAATAATCAAATTTATGTATATAATACCTATTGAATATATATATATATATTCATTATAATTATAATAAACATTTAATTGATAATTATGAACATTTATAATAAATTTTAATATTATCATATTAATCGATTCTAAATATATTTTTTGTTTAATCAAATTTACATTTTCTGAAAAATATTTCAAATAAAATAAAATAAAATATTTTACTTGACAAAACAAATATTTAAATATATTTGACAAATAAAATCTAAAACCTTGCAATACATATTTAAACCTTGGTTTAGTTTAACATAATTTTGTTTAGCCATAATTAATTTAACCATAAATATTTAAACCTAGTTTAATTTAGCCATAATTGGTTTAACCTAATTTAATTTAGACATAATTAGTTTTTCCTAACTTAATTTAGCCATATTTAATTTAGCCATAATTAATATAGTTTTATTTATTTTAGCCATAAATAATTTAACCTAACTTAATTTAACCATAATTATTTTGGCCATAATTAGTTTAATTTAATTAATTTAACCATGGTTAATGTTAACGTAATTTAATTTAGCCTAATAAAATTGGGCATGGTTAATTTTAGCCTAATTTAATTTAGCCATGGTTAGTTTAATTTTTTTGTTTATTTAGCCTAGGTTATTTTAATTACGATTATTTTAACCTAGGTTAGTTTAAGTTAGCCTAAGTTAGCAGGGGGTTAATATTAATACTAAAGGCACATAATATTATTATACATAACATGTGTAGATATATTAAGTATAATAATTTAAGTATGTATAAGTGTAGACCATTCTTTTTATGACATGTGTCCATGTTGTACACATTTAGTTGCACGTTAGTTGCACACACAGCTGTATGGTTGAAAAATTATACAATACCAAATTTATAGTTGCAAACATCACCAAAATAGTTGCAAATGACAACAGTTGCATGCCAATTGCATAGTGACTCGTTGCAAAAGACAAAATTTCTAGTAGTGACAATGACTAGTGCTGATTCAAGGTGGCAAATGTGCATTTTGACATTTGGATTGTAGCCATGTTTAGGCAACCTGTTCCCTTGCTCCAACAAAAAGAAAGCCCAAATTACACTTTTTCTATAATAAAATACCCAATACCTTTGATTGTCCTTTAAATCATACAACAACACTATCCAAATGGCTTTTGCTTTGATGGCTAACACCTCCTTTAAGGTTTCAATAATGTCAAACATTTTTGTTTTTCCACATAGTACTTTGTATTGTTCCTATTGCAACTTAAAGGTATCACCTATTTCTCCCCTTTCACCCACCAAACATGGTTCATGATTAAAGAACCCATTTCCTTCCATGAACCTTAAACCTTAAAACAAATCTCACAACAATGCAAAACACAACATAACCTCCCCAATTTCCAAAGTACTTATTCTTGCTTGAAATCAACAATTTCTACCACCAACCTTATGTCCTCTAAAGGTTTTTTTTCTTTCCATAGACAAAGGATTAAACTTCCAACGGGATGAAAACCACAAAAACAAAGTTGCAACAATGAAGAAAATGGTGACATGTAGAGAAATTTTTAATACCTTTTATTGTAGCTACTTGACTAGAAGCACAAGGGGTTCAATGCAATACCATAATCCAACATCTTGAAACAATGATACAACCTTATTGAGTAATTGTAAGCTAATATCTTTCCTCTTCCCTTTCACTCTTATACAAGAACACAAAAGAAACACTAGTTTTGTTTTCTATGGAACAAATCCCAAATGACCAATTTACTTGCATAGTCAATACAAACATTCCGCATATAATTTTCATGTTTGTGTTATGAAAATGCAAGCTACAATAAGGAATTGACATAATCACAAATGATTGCTGAAGACCTATCAATCTTTTTAATCATCAATCATCATATTGTTATTTTATTTTTTTTACTATTTAAAAAGTTATAGTCAACATCATCATTCATGATTAAGTTTTCTTCCTATTGCTTCTAGACATACAACAAGAAAATTGTTATATATATGTATATATAACATTTTATATATGTATATATAACATTTTATATATATATATATAACATTCTACCCAAAATTCTAGCTAGATCATCATTTATTTTGCCACCTTCACGTTTCCATGTCACTACCCCTTTCTCATTACTTAAACCTAAAGTGGCATACCCAAGACTCATATGTGCATATAGATTGAAGCTCCTAGTATCAAATGCAATACCAAAACCTTGATGAAACATTGCAGAAAACCTTAAGTCCTAGAATATGAATCATAATATTATAGATGAGAAGACCGATTTGGTCTGGTATGAGCCCTGAATATAGCATGTGTGAAAACCAACATGTATTTTATGAATATGGGTATTGGCAAGACCTTATATTAGGCTGGTATGGTTTTAAATACCAAGGCTCATACTACGGTTGATACCTTAGTCTACCCCTTTTACCACACAACATTGGTGTAGACCCAAGTTTATATATTTTTATATAAATTTTATGTATCTACTTAGAGAACTTAAACTTGTTTAAAATGAGGCAACCCCCTTAATTCGGGTTTTAATTCAATTTTGAAAAGAGGTTGACTGATCGGTTAGGTTCTAATGGTGTTGCAACAAAATTTCAAACCTTTGGTCCAGAATTGTAGAACTTGGCCCTAAATCCCGTAACCTATCAATGTTGCTATGTAATTAACTATATATTTTGATAATTATTGGTAATCATGTGACCTGAATTTTGAAGTAACAATAAGCTATTAAATCTTGTCAACCTTCATCTCCTCATTGGTGTTTTTTTGGGAGGTGAATTCTCATACTTTGAAAATCTTAAAAACATGATTTTGACACACACCCTAAATTGCCAGATTTTGAATTTTTTTTCGTAATTCAAGATTTCTAGAACAGGTTCCAATGTGTAGCCAAAATATAGAAGGATCACTAAATTTTCCACTTTCATATCTGGTCTACAGAATTTTTTTGGCTAAATCTTCTTGTGAATGATCAGTTTGGTTACATCATAAAATCAAAAGAAAAAATTCTACTGCCCACCTTATGACCAAACAATAAACCCATGACAACCCATTGTAAGTCCACTTAAAATTACAAATGATGTGCATCCATGTAAACTCTAAGAAAATATATTGTATGCAATGGTATGAATGGACAGCACTAATACCCAACGACATTTGACAAAAGAGCATGACTTAATTTCAATTGAGGTGGTGTGCTCCATGTGTGTAGGTTAAGGATCTCATGCTTGCTCTTAAGGTTACTCCTTAAGAGTGAAACAGCTCTAGGGACCTTATGCCGACTCTTAAGTCTACTTCTTAAGAGTGGGAGGGAGAGAAAAGTAGGCTTGAGAGTGTGCACAAGATCCCTCCCACTCTTAAGGAGCAGGCATAAGATCTCCCCCCTACACCCCTACACCTCATGGGTCTGTGTGTTTTTGGTCCATGATATATGGTAGTTGCAAAACCATGAACTGGAAACTGGCATAAAAAATTTAAAGGAAAAAAAAAACCAAAAAACCAAAAAACCAAAAGTAGGGACTGACAGTTTCATTTTTGGAAAATATTTAAAGAACTGGGACGGAGGTTCTCCATTACTAGGACCGGAATATCTAACCAGAACTGGAGGTTATGGTTATCGTCTAGACCAGTGTTGGCCTCTTATTATTAACCTACCTGTAGGTTACTGATTTTTTTAATAACTGGTTGATTTGACAACCGTCTGGTATTGGATTTTTCAAAAATCTAATAACCTACCTGGGTGACCCAATTATCATCCAGGTAGGTTATAATGGTGTCTTTAAACACTAATGCAAACAAATCTTAAATTTTTTGCCCTAAAACCCTTATCATTGGGTAACAACCAACAGGATAACAGAAGGTTATCAACCGGATATTTCATAACCTACCTGTCAACAAGAATTTGATATTGATGACCTGTGTGACCGCAAAAAGATTCCATAAATACCCGGGGGTTAGTAACAGAAACAACCGGCCAACACTGGTCCAGACTCCAGATCCCATTCTGAATCTGGTCGGGGAGAAACAGAGAAGAACAGACTTTGGTGGAGAGAGCGCAGAAGAAAGAGCTAGAGATTGTGGTAGGTGTGGAAAAACTCGAAGCTGTAGGGATTTTTTATGGCTACAAAAGTGGCGCAGGGGATGGTGCCTGCAGTAGTTGCCGTAGGGGGAGGATTATCAGGCGGACGCGTGAAAGGAGGTTTACAACAACGCCTGCATTCGTTTGTCAAGAAGGTTTTGCTGCAGCAGATGGTGCCTGCAGGCGCTGTGGTAGGTGGTGTTGTTCTTTTACTTTCTCTTTCTCTAGATGCCCGCAACACTTAATGTCGTCACTAGAAGAAAGAAAGAAAGAAAGAAAGAAAGAAAAAAAGAGTCTCAGATTGCTTCAAAGTTTATGACTCCATTGCCCCCCTGGCAAGAAGACCAAGTAGGAAAATAACTTCTTACAACTTGTCTTTGTATTGGAATTTTAGATTTCAAAGTCAGCTTCAGCCTTCTTCCTCCTCCTTTCTTTTGCCATCAGAGTCTTTGAATCGGAGCTTTCGTGTCCATTGTTAGTTAAACGTTGTGATGCTAGGGTTTTAATCCCAGAGGTTCTGGCTGGCGATGAGGGTTAGACAACCTTAATGAGGTAGATTTTTTATTGGAACAATCTTGAACACTGTGAAGTGCACTTTCTTTGTAGAGTGCAGTGGTCTGGTGAATAATTTTTTGTCTTCGGGATTTTTTCTATGTTGGTGGGCATGTGCAGGTATGTGATCTCTTTTGTGGTCGGGGCACAGAAACGGAAAATTGGGCACAAGCTGAAGTTGGGAAGTATGTTGGTGTGGGTAATGTCCTCTCACTTGCTACTCTAGAGGGATCATATGAGTGTGTTGTATTGAGTATGGTTGTTGTGGCACACATCTTTTTGGCTGCAACTGCTCAGTCAAAACCCTAATATTATATGCTCACTCTGTGCACATTGGATTATGTGTACCTATTTAGATTTATCAGCATCAGCATTGGAGGAAGCAAGAGAGCAATGGGAGAAGCAAGGGCAACCCTTTCCTGCCACATTCTGCGAGCTCGATCCCTGCATGGTCTTTTTTCCCTCTATCCTCACAGTATTGAAACCTTTGCTCCATTAGATGATTAGCTTTGCTCTCAGAGTCTTGTCAAGTTGTGTTTTGCATATTGGTGACAACATTTTGCTGTGTCATGAGGCAGGCAGATCTGGAGTCTCACTTGAAGAATACAGGAATTCCAGCTGACATTGTATGTTGCCTTTCTCACCTACAGGTACTAATATGTCAATGCTCTCAAGAAGCTGGCAATTGAAAACTTCATGCAACTGTGTTGATGAGATCTGTGTTATCAATTGTGTCTCGATCAGTGAAGATCAAGAAGTTTCTGTAGAGGTCTACTATACTCATGGGTGTGTACTGCAAAATTTATCCTGTCCTTGAGAAGTTTTGAAAAGTAGTTTTGAGATTCGGATGACAGGATTGTTTTACAAGTGAAGATACGGTGCAACGCTTGCTCAAGAATGTGTCATCACTTCTCAAGCCAGGTGGATACTTCTTTGGAGCAACACCTGATTCATCCACTATCTGGTCAGCCCCAACCACATTGCTGATGATGTAACTATCTTTATTAATTTGTCAAATCCTTCAACATTCTAACGCTCCAGTGAATGAAAATTCAGGTACAAATACCAGAAAGCAGTGGAAGGAGCAATTAAAGCTGGATCACTTCGAGTGAATGGGACACTCCCACGTGTGCGCACAGATCTCTATAGTATCAGTTTTGAGGATGACCGGTAGGCTATGTGGTTGCATCTTATTGCCCCCATGTTGATTGCTTGAACACCCACAAAAGTTGCAGACTTTCATTTCAGCTTGATTGTCATTCAGGTTTCACAATTATGGGTCAAAGTACCAGCTGCGTTTTGTGGATGATGGGCTGCCAGTCCAGTCACAGCTCTTGGTTCATTTCCCAAGCCTGATCAGGTTTCACTGTCATCCTACATTCTTTTTATCTTTTTGAATGAAGGGCAACAGATAGTGTTCTATGAACCATTAGAATTCTAATAGACTGACAAAAAGGGTATCCTTATGCTAGGGAGCTAAGGATATCATGATGAAGGTGATGGTCTGATACATGATGTAAGGTACCTTACATGTTGTGGTGGTATATGTGGAGTCTCTCCACAATTGATAGTATGCTAGGGAGTTCATTTGGATTTCTGTACTGGGTGTTGTGGCAGGCTTGCTGAGGAGGCAGGGTTGGAATATTTAGAGATACAGAACCTGACCGAATTCTATGAAGATTACAGGTATGTCATTTTCAGCCTCTGACAATTACAGGCATGCATGTTTTAAGCCTTTTTAGGGTCCTGATTGCAGGCAAGAGTATGGCAGCTCTGAAGTTAAGGTTTGACTATTGCATCCAGAAATTTCTGATTAAGCAAGTAACAGTCTGTCTCCTGGTGGCTATGGTGTGGGTTTTTTTTGTGCATCACAGAGTTCCCTTTGCAGATGTTTTAAAGAGCAGCTGTGATGCTAAAGGCACCCCATTAGTGGATGGGAACAACCGGCTTTCTGGTTTTGCTCAAGATGTGCTTGGTAAGTGTCTTTCTCATGCTCTTTTATTCTCTCCTTCATGTGTGTTTGTTTATGAAAATGGTTCTCCCATTGTTTGGATCTCTTCAGAGATCACTTGTCAACTTGGGACGTTTCTTGGAAGTCTGAGAAACACCTTCCAAAGGTATGCTCATTTAGTGTTGCACTTCCAACACAATGACAGTGTCAACTGTCAATGTACTGAGTTGACCCTTGCCATTGATGCTGCTTGACTTCGGGCTTATAGCAGTGGCTACACCTAAAGTGGTTTTTAGAAGGACTGAGAGTTACTGAGTTAAAGACACTTCAAAGATTTGTCTTGGAAATTTGTGCAGGTCTTTACACCACATTCATCTTCAGAAAGACCAGTACTCCTCAAAGTCTCAACTCAATGCAGGTACCACCCCCCAAGTCAGTGGCAGAGGCTGATGTAATTATGAGCAAGCACTCCATATTTGCCTGTGATGTTGAAACCCAAACCTTGGAACGGAAAGGACCAATTTCAAAGAAACAACGTGTACAGGCATCTGATATGCCTTTTGTGAATAATGGACAAAGTGGATCAAGGCCAAGCTCTGGTTCTGGAATGGAAGAAAGCTTAGCACAGCAGGATGGTGCAAGGTGCTCTGGAAATCAGCAAAGCAAAACTACAGCTGCTACCACTAAAGGTCGACTTGGCGGACGAGATGGTCACAGGAGAGAGGATGATCTAAAAAATGTACAAGATACCTTGATGCAAAAACGAACGTTGCGATCTGCTTTCACACTTGCTTCTTCAGGTAGTGATGCAATGCACTCTTCAGGGGAAGCAGGGGTATCCTCTATGAGCGATCAAATGGGAGCCCCATTATTCAATAGAGAGACAGAAGCAGATTTGCCTCAGACAGGTGGTGAGCAGAACCATCATAGCCGGGCATCGTCTGCTACACAAGGAAGTGAAGGGGTGGCTGAGAATACCCAGCCATGGTCAAGTCAAGGTTATGGTAATGAGAGAGATGGTTCTGGGGCTTCATTCCAACCTCAAAGCTCCAAATCAAGACATTTAAGACAGTCTGACAGGTCCCTCAGTATGGAAAGGCTCAGGGTTCATGCATCAAAGGGTAGTCATCACAATGATGATCCTGGATTATCTGCTTCAAGTCCTCCAAGAATGGACACTCGAGAAACAAGAAATGCATCAGTTCGAGGAGGCACGTACAAAGATCATAAAGATCCGATCACAGCAAGAGGAGGAACAAACACATCAATGTTTGAGGGGGAAGGTTTGCAGGTGTCTTTGCAAAGTAAATGGGAGACAATAGCTACCCCTACAAAGAAGGGGAAATATGATATCAAGACGAGAAATAGATAATGATAGGACCAGGTGCTCTGGCGGTTGTCTGAAAATTTTCAAACCATGTGTATGTAAGAAAAAATGTAAAACATCTTTCTCTGTATTTTCAACATCTTTTCTCTCTTTTTTCTTACTCTTTTCTTCATTTTCTTGCTTTTTTTCCTTCATTTTTCTTTTTGTCATCCCTTTTCACATTGGGTTTTTTTCATCTTCTCCTTCTCTTTTCAAATTGCTGAGCTAGTCATGGCTGGGTTTTCTCATTACTTCTGGTGTCATGACAGGAACTCTGACATTGACCTCCACCCACTCGCAGGAGCTGATGAAGTCAGTGGGGACACTATGGTATCTGGTCAATACCACACGTGGTCAAAGAGTCTCATGCAATTGGTGTTTGTTGTGAGAGATTTGGGTTTTGCCTCCTGACTCTGCGAGGGGTGGAATTGCTGCATTGAGCAGCCATGCTAGATTGCCCCCGAACCAGAGGGGGACTACATCAAGTGGGGCAGCAAGACTGATTGACTCAGATTTTCACACACCTTCATTTCCTCCTGTCAAAGAAATAGAGACAAAAGTCACTCAGGGCTTCCCTGGAGTGTCTATTGAGTTGGAATCTTCCTGCCAACAGCAGCAACCACCTCCAAAAGTTTGTTGGAGAAGGGTTTCTAGTCTCTATCCCAAGTCTGGCACCCCTCCAATAGAAGATCAAAAGAGTGGTATTAGAAGCAGGTCTCTCATGGGAGTATTGCTTCTGGAAATCATTGCAGACCTCCACAGGCACTGCCAAGACATGGTGCTTGTAGTTGCTCTTGGGCAAGAGAGTCCACTTGGTAGGAACTAGGAACCCTGGCCTCAAAATTCTCACTAAATGGGTGAAAGCAAGCATTTATCCCTTTTTCAAATGCTTGTCATGAAGACCAAAAGGTTTTGTGAAGTTCAATTTCCTGAAGAGCACAAGGCCAAGTAGACAATTTCCAGTCATTCTGGTCACAAATGTGGCAAGCTCCAAATCACTTTCTCTAAACTGGAAGCCACATGTAGCAGTATCCTTTGGCTCTGAATGTGAAGAAAGCCCTGGACTACCCCATGTGGATCCTATTCATGCTTGGTGGCTCAGCCAACTCATGCAGACCAAGGCTCTACTGGTGGACAGAGCAGGACTGTGCTATTCATAGATTGTTCAGAGCATCACAAAACAAAAATGTTCTACCCTGGGTGGCACACCTTGATGGATGAAGACATCACAAAATGTTCTGTTCTAACCTGGAAGTCAGGCCATGATGGAGGACATCACAAAACCTACCAAACACTGTCATTTTGCCTCAAATGGATGAAGGTGAGGTTGAATTGGAACTGATCTATATCAGACTCCCAAACTAGTGTACCCAGTGTAGACCAGTAGATTATCAGGTGTGATGTGGTTTTGTGCTTCACAAAACCATGATCAAGGGTGGAAGATCACCAGCAGGCCTTCCACACTGAAATAAAAGCGCACTGGGGTGAGTCAAGTTCTTAATTAGCTGTGGATCTTCAGCATTTTTCAATTTCTCTAATTCACTTGCAATATTGTTCATCTAACTTATAAAATTTGTGATATCAAAATTGGTGGGGTTTCAATAATCAATATATTAAGATAGGCATGTGTTTGTTTGTCCGTTTTTCCTGGATGTTATCATACCAGAACCCTTCCAAACCATGCCCCCCGCCCACCCCACTCTGCTTTTGGTACTGCTGGAAAGCTCTTGACAAGGTGGTGTGCAAGTTAGTTCACAATTTTTGAACAACAAAGCAAAAGTGATTGAATTTAGAGTGATTTTCATTGCTGAAAGTTAAGTTAAACTAAAAGTTCCCTAAGAATCACTAGGGGCCTTCATAAATAGTAGTACATTTTTCTAGATGGAATTTGGCTTTTGGGACATTTACTTAGCTGATGAGTAAACTCAATTGCAAGTTGCAGTGTCAAGAATTTTGTATTACAACCAATTATGCATGGGATTGGGAACTTGATTTCAAGTTGTATGATGTAATGTTTCTTCACATGGCATGTGCACTCATGTTAAAGCTCTTTCACAACTTGCTAACCACATGAACTTTCATAATTGAAGGTGAAGTCAAGGTGCAAACAAGGATTGCTAGGTCACAAGTTTTTGAAAACTGACGAAAATCACCCTCGCAACCAACATCCATCCAACCATAAAAGCAATTGATAAGAAAACATTGGATCAACTTGCACCTTGACAAGGTCTGTATTTAATTGCCTAGTGTTAGTGGTGAATTCATAAGTGGGTGTTAGGTTAGTGGTTGATTAATGGAGGCTAGTGGTGTTAGGTTTTAATATTTTTATTTTCCTAACATTAGGTGTGCACAAACCATAAAACTATAAATAGAAATATCTTTGACTATATTTTCAAATACATTTCAAAAAAATGTATTTTCTTTAACTTTTGTGGGGTTATAAATTTTCTAAATTTTTATTAAGTTTAATCAATCATTCTCAAATATTATTTCAGATATTCAAATGACCTCCCCAATGAGTGCAAATGCAAACATGATGTATAACATCTAGTTTTGTATCAACCATTTCAGGCTTTGTATTTGAAGTTAAATATAAAAAACAAACACAGAGCAGGATAAGGATATTTCAATATTAATGGCAAATAATGCCATTAAAACAGACAATATAGTTGGAATGGCACTGAAAAACCATTTTTGTCCAAAATTATCTCCAAAAATATTGGTCAAGGTGCAAAAATTCACCCCAAGAAAAAAGTTGATGAAGTTATTAGTCCGAACTTAATAATAATGATAATAATACATTAAGCAGTACCTCAAATGGATTTGCTCATTTGTAGTTAGCAAGGCATGCCATTGATCTTGGGTAAAAAAAATTTAATTACTGATATCTATATTTAGCAAAAGATGAGATTTGCTGAGTTCACTAGAAAATAAACCCCATCTCAATAACAATGCTTTAAAAATGTAACTTTTGATTCAATGAATAAGAGAGTATGCATAAATACTTGTAGTTAGTGCTTTTTTGAAGGACCCTTATTCAACACTTTTTTAAAATTATTTAGAATGAAGTGTGGTTATATAGGTTTTAATGCACAATTATGAGTGAGCATTTGCTAGTATAAGGTTTTTTTTAAAGCCAAGACCAAAAAGAAAACCTCAAGGGTTCTCTCTTTGTATTTGTTAGGTACCTACTCATGTGTTGGGAGGGAATTATTTTTCCACCTATTTATAGTTGTGATGAATGTCAATATCTACCCTCATTTTGTTGTGGGTTTCACTACTCTTTACCTAAAGGCCTAACAAATATCACACTTCTTTTGAAGCCCCCAACTAACTATGGATTTTCAAGGGGTGTTAAAAGGCAATGAAGGTTTCAATACATGATACATCACCATACATGCCATCTTTTTTTTTGGTCATCTTTCAACTTGGACCATGTGAATCAAGTTGAACAGGGTCCGAGTTGAAAGTTGGGAATCAAAAATAGAATTGAAAGGCATTGAGGAGAGGCATTTGTTCAGTCTCAAACAGTAGAGATGTGGGTAGTAGGGCCATTGGGTGTTGCAGATCCATTTCTGGGAAAGGGCGTTTTGGACCTTTAATGGATTCAAGAGCTGACAAGTAGACATATAAATGATTGGGTAGATTTTCATGTAGCCAACCACTTTGGAGATATTGCTGGACATGGAAGCAAAAGGTCATAGCCTTAGGCACTTCAACTCTAAATACAGGAGGAATTAAGTCTGGAAATAGAATCTAGAGGTTTAGGGCTTAGGATTTATGATATCAGCACATGGTGTCAAGTTAAATTTGTCTGTGTGTACATAGCCTCTGCATAAGTTTACAACCTACTCAAACGTAAACATCCAGGGATGAAAAAAGGGAAAATGAAATCGTATCCGCTATTTTCAACCAGAAATACAATTTAACATCCATTTGCACATGTGAAGCACTGGGCAGAAATAGGGCACCTTATTACACAGAATTTTCCCTTAGCAGAGAGCCTGCAGGAATGGGTGTTTCATTTTCTCTGCAGGCGTTTCGTTTTCTGAAATGTGAAAACTAAAATGTAAATAGTGTTATCCCTGAAGTAAGACAAACACAGCACCAGAATATGGAATACCAAATGCTCACTTATTTTGACAAGTTGACTTTCCTCGGTTTACTAGTTCCTCAATTAGTTGTTTTCTATTTGTCAAGTCCACTTTGCCAAAATGCTAAGTTCCCATTTTTACATTCCCAAATCCTCAACTCCACATTGCCAAATTGTAAATTACACAGTGCGAGTGTTACTTTGCCAATTTGTCAAGTTCACTTCATTTTCAGGCTGCCCAAATTTGTTTCAGATTGGTCTGCCCAAAAAATTTACTATTTTGCCCAATGCTTAAAATTCATTCCTTGACTACCTTAAAAAAAATTGTGAGTTTTCTTTTTCTGCCCTATGGTACTTACATCCTATTCACAAGACTACCTACCCACTACCTAGGTTACCTACCTAACAACCCATTTAGGTTGCCTACCTTCGACCTCCCTACCTGATTTGTACCTACCTCTTACATACCTACCCATCTAACTCCTATGTACGAATCTACCCACCTAGTTACTTAACCCCACATTGCCAATTTCCATATTTACAAGTGCACATTGTCAAGTTTACACATGCACATTGTCAAGTCCACATGTGCACATGTTTGAATGTACATGTGCACATTGCCAAGTTTGCACATTGTCCAATTTACATAGAGCATTGCCAAGTTTCCAACTTTGCAAGTTTACATGTGCACATTGCCAAATTTCCAAATTTACATATGCACATCATTAAGTGTGCAAGTTTACAAGTGCACATTATCAAGTTTCCAAGTTTATGGGTGTAAATTAGCATTTTTTTTGCAAGTGCACAAATTGACAAGTTTACAAGTGTGCACTTTTTATTATTATGAAAAAAATAATTAGGATTATCGTTTTTAGGTTGACCTAAGATAATCTAGGCCTTTTCAAGGCAAACTTAAATTAACCTAGTATAACCTAAGGCTATTTAGGCTAAACTAACCCAAAATTGGCTAAATTTGGTTTGATTAGCCTTACTTATGCTAAATTATAATACATTTGACTACTTAAACTAAAGTTGGTTAAAATAGGCTACTTATTGCTAAACTATGTCTTTAGGGCTAAACTAAGTCACTTGACAAAATTAAGCTACTTAAGTTAAATTTGGCTAAACTAAACTAAGTTAAACTAAGCTAAAGTTGACTAAAATTAGCTAGGCTAAACTAAATTAAAATTAAATGTGATGAAACTAGACTAAACTAGGTTAAACTAAGCTAAAGTTGGCAAACTAAGCTACTTAGGTTACATTATGCTTACTTGGGTTTAACTTGGTTGAATTAAAATCCATATGTTAAATTAAACAAAATTATGTTGTTGGGCAAAAAAAATATGTTAAATTTGGTTAAACTAAATTGCTTAAGCTAAACTAAAATATTGAGGTTCTCAACTTGGTAAAACTAAGTTACTTAGTTTAATATAAACTAAATTGAACTATCCAAGCAAAAGAAAGTTTATTTATTTTAAACTTGGCTAAACTATGCTATTTAGGTTAAACGAGGATTAAACTAAACTAATATTGAGTAAAGATGGCTATACCAAGTTACTGAAGCTAAATTTGGCCACTTTGTTTAAACTTGCTTCAAGCAGACTACTTAGGTTCAACTATATGAAAGTAAGTTATTTTGACCAAACTTCATTAAACTTTATTAAATTTAGCTAAATTTTGTTAAATTTCATTAAAGTATGCTACTTGGGCTAACCCAAGCTAAATTAACTAGTTACAATAAAATTGACAAAATTCCTTTTAAAACTAGGTTAAACTTGATTAAACCAAGCTAAACTTGGTTAAATTAGGTTTAAACTAGCTAGCTAGCACAAGAAGAAATCTTGTCCCTTTTCATCTTCACACATTGTGATTACTATCTATTTTATAACATTTCAACTACTTTTGGCCATCTTAAGTTTGCAAGTAGCTTGTTGTACGAATTAATGGGCAATATTGTTCATAATTGTTACATTCATTATGTTGTTCATTTATGAGTAAAATTTGGACCTTGTTTTGTTTTTTAATATGGTAAATATAGAAAAAAAAATTATATTCTTATTTAAATTTGAACTAAAACATACCATAAAATTATTATTATAAAATGTGTTAATTCAAATATACTTGTATTTAGTTTCACACTTAAAAATCCAATCATGAAGGTATGAGAAAAACATCAAAACATCAAATCTAATTATGGAATTGAAATTTTTCCAAAAAGAAATGTTCTTGTTTCATATTCCCACAAAACTCAATGTTCAACCATCTCCTCTCATTCTTCCAAGATATAACCATCTAAAAGAAAATTGTCCTATAATCTATTCAGATTCAAATGGTGACAAAAATCATGTATCTAACTAATAATTCCTAAAATAGTAACTAGGTAAATAAAAATATACTAATTAATTATTACCATGAATAATTACTCCCTTAACATTACCCCACTCGTACTCTGAATTACATCTCGGAATTTCGGATCAAAATATGTTAAGAATGTTAAATTTGATGTTATTTTTGATCATATGAATAAAAAATGTGATGCTAATCTATTTGTACTATAGTTTGATTTGTTTGTGCATGTTGTACTTCAAATTGAACCAATGTTTAATTCTCTATTATATGTAAAGTTTGTTGTTGCTCTTCTTATGTTTTTGTTGATAGTTGTGCAATTTTTGATGATGTGTTATTGTCTATTCATTTGATTACAACTCTAATGTCACTTGTGGTTGTTGCTATGATTACAAATCTGATGTAATCTAAATCTACTCATGTTATTGCAGCTTTGATGCAACTTGTAATTACTGATGTGACTGCAAATAAGATGTAATATGAATCTACTCCTATTGTTGCAATTTTGATATAACCTAAATCTACTCCTATTGCTATAGCTTTGATGCAAACTCAATATGATCCTGTTAAACTTCGTGAGTTCTATGTTCTTTAATTTGTGTATGCTCCCCTATTTTTGTGGTTGCAAATGCATACTCCTGAAAATTGACCTCTTATAAAATAGATTTTATTGGTTCTAGAGTCTATTATGATGCATGTGTCATATCACCAACCTTTCTCTAAGGATTATCCTTGATTTTTTAAAGGTCTATTGGTTCCTCCTTCTTTTTTCTTGTACCTAATGGTCCTACACCATCAATATTTCTTCTATCTTCTTCTTCATTTGAAGTTTCTAATTTTGGAGTGAGGACTAAAGGTTCGTACCAAAATGATGGTATGACCTTATTCATTTAAGATATTCTATGCATGTATAGCCTTTCATTTCTCTCATACCTTTTACATACCTTCCAATATCTTTTTGGACAATATCCTACACTATATCCCATCATAAATTTGCATCCTTTCACTCCATTCTCAATGGCTTGAGTTTTACCCAAAGCAAAATATGTTGTTTCTTAGATTCATTATTTTCTCTAAAAGGATTGTCATAATTAAAAGGCTTGATTCCTTGGGGCTCCTCCAGAAGTTTTTGTAACTTTTCATTAAAAACCATCTGCCTTTACGAATTTTTATCCATTTTTGCTTACTTATGGTTAGATCGCCTTTGTAACTCATTATTGGCTTGATATACATTACCAATGTCCACCATGAGCTCCTCTAATTCCTTCTGCTACTTCAAGAGAATCTGCTCCATATTCTTATAGTTTCTTTGAAGTTTATTGTGCTCTACACTAAAAAAATCCTTCTCTATCTTCAACTTTTAGTAATTGGCATTTGTATAGTTAAAAGTTGCATACAAAGAATCCATGTCTATTATGATGTTCTCTAAATCCTTATTGTGCATCTCCATGTTGTTAATCTTATGTATGGTTATTTGTAATTCTACCAATACCTCACTATTCTCATTCTTCCTAACCTATAATTATGCTTTGATTTTTTGCTCCTTCTCTAAAGCCCCCTACAAATTTTGAACAAATATGTCCTCCTCTATAATATACTTATTTATGATTTCTAGATCAAAAAGTTTAAGCATAATATTGGTCATTTGTACACTATACTCTATTGCTTATTGAAACATAATGGCAACTTTCTATGTTCATCCAAGTCTACTTCTAGCCCTTGTATGAACTTTGGTGTATAAACGTAGGAGTTTGTCCCTTGGAACTAGTACATGAAAAATTTAGACTTTTGTGTGCAATTCAGATTTCTCCAAATATATTTGTTCTTGTTGTAGAACTTGGTGTTGAAGGTAGCATACTTTCAAATTTTTGTGGTATTGGAACTTTTTATCGTACTTTTGGTGGATCTAGGTCCAAGTCTTGTATATGTTCTTTTATTGCCTACTCAACTTGAAATTCTGGCTCCTTCTTAGGCAATCTCTAGTGCACTTGCCCATTTGATCTCTACTCTTGCTTAGGAGAGATCTATGGTCTTGGATCATACTTAAGAAATATTGATTTCTCCTTTTGTTTCTGAAACTGTTGTTGTTGCTTCTTCAACAATTCTTTTGCATGTTGAGGATTAATATTGCCCCTCATTACAATATCTTCTTGTCTTGTCTACCTCTTTAGCAAAGCCTCCCTCTCCTCATCATCACTAAACTTGGACATCATAACTATTTTTTTGGTTGTCTTGGTCTTTGGTTGTTTTTTCCTTTTTAGGAAAAATATATGTAGGGTTTAATAAAAAAAGTCTCATTTCTTTTCTTATATTCACGTGGCTACTCTGTTTATTTCTTCTCTTATGGCTATACTCCTTCTAATGGAAACCACTTTTGAAACAAAACCTCTAGGGTAATAGTAGAATGGCATTCATCCTTTTTTGGCTCTCTTTTGTTTATTCCCTCATTCATGTTCTTCTAATGTTGTCCCCATCTAATCAACTTTTTGACCAATTGAAAATACACAATTATAGCCCAATTGATAAATTTTCCATGATCTGCTTTGGAGATCATCATGGAAAATTTATTGCAAAAATATTGCATCTTATTTTTTTAATAGATAATGGGAAAATTTGTAGCATTTCTATTGACATACTCTAACTTCATCTTTTTCACAACCCACCCTTCATTTATGTTGTAAGTATTTGGGACTATTAGATATGTCTGCTAGTGCTACTTTAACATCTGACATCTCTACTAGTTTGCCTTTGTTTTTTTTGTATGCCAAAATTTTAAAACCTTTGCCAATAGATGTATGTTTATTTTTTATTGTTTTTGTTACGTTCAAAATCTAATTTCTAGTTGTTCAAAAATGCAACCAAAATGTTATGATAGGGGGTCTTCCATTTAACCTCAAACATACCTACCACACTAATTCTATTCACCCATGTTCCCTCCTCCTCTCCAAAGCTTGTCCAAAAAATAAAATAAAATAAGATTGTTATTATAACTTTGCTCTATAGGAGTAAAAATGTACCTAACTTCGTCATCTTGGTGAGTCTACACTTCCTTCCCTTGCAAATTTGCAGCCATTGCTTGCTCAAGTCTTCTCTTGTTGCGCTTTTTGTTTGGGATGTGGATTTTTTTTGGAATTTGGTCCTAGGTAAGCTCTCCTTGTTGTTATTAGGCTTTTGGATGTTGCTTCAAATTGTCCCTCTATTTCTTCTCTTTAGAGTTAGAAATGGAAATCAAACCAACTTGTTCACTTGTGGGTACCTTTCTTTTAGGCTTTCTAAAACTACATGTCTTTAAAGTTTCTTTGTAATCTCTATCGTTTTTTTCTAATTGTTTCAAAAGCTTTTTCAAACTTAGATAATGCAAAAGATATTTGAGAACAAGAAGAAGAATTAACATGGGAATTATTTTCCTCCTCGAGGTTACCCCAAGGAGGAAATAATTCCATAAGGAATAATAATGAGAACCCTATAGTTGTACCATTTTTCCCTCAAGAAAAAAAACCCCAATATCCTAAATGCCTAAAATGTTGAAAATCCATGACAATCCATTTTCTCTTGAGGGATTTTATAAACACAAGCTTCTCTGGGGAAATGCTAGCCTTTTTGGGAAATTTTTGGAATCCAATTTAAAATTGAGAAATGGGGACTTACCAACCCACTCACAACAACAAAGTTGAATTCATCATGATTAGCTTTCACAATGGGTAAGTTTTTGAATGTTTACACCCACTAATATTCACATGTGTTATAGAACCCATGATATTATTGTAGTTGTTTCCAACCGTATCGCACATCTACCATCACAAGGAAAATCTTGGATTGCAATATTGTCTTCTCATGCCAATTAGGATAAAATAATGAGGGATCATATTGAAACTCCTCCTCTTATCGTATAGAACCAAGAAATGTCCTATGGACAACGTCCTTGATTTGCCACATGTTTTGTGGATGATAATTGAGATCCAAAAATTCAAAATTTTTTGGTTTAGAAGTTTGTCACAAGTGCATTGTTTTTATTGGCGAGGTGTTTGAGTTGGAACAATATTTTGATTTGTGGATCTACTTTGTTGTTGCATGGTGTAGATGATTTTTGTAAGCCATGCATTTTCTTTCAACAATTGAACAATTTTGAAATGAAGTAGGGTTTTACATGTGGCAAGTTGGGTTACAATGTTGAGGTCGAAATTACTTCTTGGATGTTGCATGTAGGCTTTGAGTGAACTTCGAATGGTGTAATTGGTGGGGACAAACCTTGTTTTTGGTTTGAAGACACAAATTGTGCATTTCCTCAAGGCTTGTTGGGTACAAGTGTCAAACTATTTATTGCCCCACACACGCTTATAGTTTACAATGCATTCACAACAATGAACCACAACTTGAGATCATTGATGGCCTTCACACCTAGGCATATTGTTGCCAAAATGTGGCGATGTAGTTTAAGTTTGCTTCCCCACAAATTTTCACAAAATGGGCATTTGTAATTGGGTTGGTGCCCTTGACAATGCATATTGCACCTTCAACAACTTGTTGATCTCAACAACTTTCTATGTCCATTCCTCTAGAGTATACCAAAACAAAAGCCATGTAAACAACAACACTATTTTTGTCCTTTTCCCTGTTGCGCACTTCATGCCACCATTGTAACATTCCTTCCTTTGGCAGTGGTGGAGTCAATTCTTGAAGGCTATGGACCATTGATGAATAAACCCCATCACTATTGTGTGCTCTAAAGAGAACTCCTCATCAAACATGGTTATAAGCAATGGGAAACAATGCTGAAATTGAATGAGATGAAAAAGCACACACTGCAAATTAAGAAATAAAAAGAAAATACACACTAAAAATCAAGAAGACAACAAAACATACAATCCAAAAAATATGTTGTAAAGAAGATGCAATAGCAAAACACACAATCCAAATATTAAGTTGTAAAGAAGATGAAAGTTCTACTTGCACCAAGAATAATTACAACGAGTGAAGCAAAGAATTGAAGCAACAAAGAATGCAATTGAAACACAAAGAATGCAAATGCAAATGCTTTCTACGAGGGATACAACAAGATGCATCCCCACGCATCAACAACTTGGTGTCCCCGGGTAGGGATGGGAAGGCAAAACGTACTCAAGTATCTAATTTGGTTTGGGTAGCCATGCCTTTTCCAAGCTTGAATTGTCCGAATCCTTGAGCAACATTAGAAAGAGATCGATCAGGAATGGTGAACACTGGCTGTGGATCATACAAACCTTAAAACCAAATTAAAGGCAAAAAAAAGAGTGGGGTAGATTTTGCCCATGTTGTGATGGGGTGAAAGGATGCCCAAAGATAGGGTGACTTTACAAATAACTCTAATGTCTCATTTTCATGGTTTCACAAATATATTTGCAATCTGCAAACGACTCAGTGCACACAAAGTTAGTTGGACCAGCGGCAGAGCTTACCAGCTAGATTGGCATAGAAGCTGAACTACAAGGCTGATGTGCAAGGTTGCACTTGTTCCTTCACTGCTCAGCAAGCTATTGTTGCCTCCAATGGCTTGTTTTATTGGCCTCTACCCTCATAAATTTTATCCTGGATGGAGATGAGTTGCTGCACGGAGCTGATATGCAAGTTGGCTCACATATGGGGGCTTATTGGAGCCTTTGCTGTCAGATCCTTTTGGAGGCCGAGTGGAAGTTTTCTTGTGCATGTGTGGAGGCTTTCCGCCAGGCAAGCAGCCAATAGGCCAGCCTGGCAGAAACAGGTACGGGCCCATTCCATAGCCTCAAAATTAGGTGTCTACCTCTATGCACAGAATTGGTTGCCAATTCAGCCTCCCAATCAGGCCACGTGGGACACTGAACAGGCATTCTTTGCTTTTCAGATACTATGCCCGGCCTAGGTGGAAGGGACCACACCCTGTATAGTGAACTACCCTTCTGTTAGGTGATACTGGACTCTATGGGGACATGTTCCAGAGAGTTATTGATTTGATTTTCCCCACTGTTCATTCACATGACAAAGCGTGTTCCCATGGTTGAATCACATTCACATTATAAGTGAATCTGGCAGAACCAAAAGTGGAACCAGCAGATGGCTGTCTATATCACTTAGGGAAAAACCTGAAAAAGGTGCCGTAATATGACCCCAAAACTGGTCACTGTGCTTTCACTCATGCGTTTCATCTTGGAAAAGGTCTGCAGAAATTCATTTTCATTAAAAAAGATGGTCCACTTAATGGACTTCACTTCGCCTCACAATTGATGCAAGAGAATCCCAAACAAGTTTGGCTTATGACTCCAATACTTTCTTAATTAACATAACCGGTTTCTGGACTGCATTGTCCAATGTGTCCCTTGCTCATTGGGTGCAGAGGAGAGGGGTTATAACACATAATTTTCTCCTTTCTCTCCTCTAGTTCTTAGACATGTTCTCATTGGTCCAGACACCGGTTATGCCCAGTAACTGGTGAGAGAGCTGGATTACTGAAATAGTCTTGACCCATTCACAGCTCCACTACATTCAGTAATCGGGCTCCTGTCACCAGTTACCTAACACATTATTATCTACCTATCTTTGGATGGGCTCGGGCGCAGGCAAGGGGGGCTCCTTGGGGTTCTGAATCAGGATGGAATCCTGACTGAAGACAAAGAAGATTTGCAAGTGAGTGAAATGTCATAAATTCTCTAGTAATTCTCACTAGAAACTAGGCGTAGGTGGTGTTTGGGTTTTCTTTTGGATCTGATGAAATTCTTTTTAATTAGTTTGTGCTCAATTTCTTAAGGGGCTGAGGGGAAGTGAGAGATGGTAAACAACCCTGAACGAGCATTGTTCCATGAAGTTCTGCACTTGTCTTTTGACACCTAGTGTGGTTCAATGTGGTTTTGCATGTTAGATTTTTGTTCTACACGTTTTAATGTTTCACATCTATTTTTACATGTTAAATTTTTGTTTGCCCTGTTTTGTTGTCTCACATTGGTTTTGAACTTAGCAGTTCTTAAGAGAGAGTGAGGATTCTTACTATTAACAAAAAAATTTACTTTGAAGAAGTATGATGTTACTTTTTATTTACCCTAGAAATTGGGAGAAACCAGTCAAATCTTGTGATAGAACCAAACAACTCTACGCAGAGCTAAACATTGTTGACCAAAAAGTGCGTAAAATAGAACTCCTTGCTGAATTTGAACATCCTCCACAGGAGCTAGGCAGAGGAATGTTTATTTTGGATCTTGATGCTTCATGCAGTTCTCATCATGTTCTCAATTGTTCTTTATGATGTCGTCAACTTGTTCTTTTAAGTTCCCATGTGTTCCCCCAATTTTTCTTTGTAAGAACCCTGTTCTTTATCCCATGTCCTTTGAGAACTCTTGGAACCTCTATAGGGAAGCCAAATGGAAAGAATATAACGTATCTATTTTGAAAATGTCAAAAGCTCCGTCTCTTTTTTCCCCTTCAGTGATTGCTCAATGGGCTAGTCAAAGAAGCCTATTTGATAACCAAAAACAAACAAACCAAATAATAATAATAATAATAAAATTTCCACCAAAAACTGAATAATAATAACAAAAATAGAAACCCACTAAAAGGTATATTAGACAAAGTCTAAACTGACAAAAAACCTTGTTCAGCAGCCCCATTTCTTTGAACAACGCATCACATATCTCTTCATTTCTTCACATTTGATATCTAGATTCCCACATGGAGACGCCACTCACACAGCCTTTTTTGTTTGCTGGTAAAAGTTTGCCAAAAGGTGAAAAAAAAATTGAAGGTTCACAACTGAAGTTATTTTTGGAGGTTTCAATTGCCAAAAATCAGGAAAAAAAGGAGTATAAAATTGCCAGATTTCTATGTTTGGATTTTGTTACTAGCAAGAAAAAGAGAAGGATGATTAAATATTTATATTTCATTTTTGATTTACAGTCAGATTTGATCAAATCATTCTACGGATGATTGCCATTATTTTCTAACATTTTCCTTTCAGTGTTTTTTCTTTAAAAAGTTTGGGGATGTTGCTAGACTTCGTAAGCATTAATTAATTACAAGATCTAGTCAGATTTGGCACCAGTGCAGATTTGCTATAGTAGAACTTTTTAGAAATCCTTCAATATTGTGGTTATCTGCTGGAACCTATGGTAAAAATATGGCAAAATTTAATTATTTTCTCAAAATCTGACAAATTTTGGCTTTTAAAGATATAAGTTTTTTGGGGTACCTGTTGCTGGGTGTTTTGTTTCGAAAAATGGTGGAAATTCGCCCCCCCAACAAGAAAAGAAAAACGCTGTTTGCATGAAAACATTCCCAAGAAAAAACACTAATTTTCTCCAGAGTTTGGATCAATTGGGGACACATCTCTGAAGAACTGTGACAACAGTAGGCAGCAGCAGAGATAAACGTGACAACATTCTCCACAATAAAACCCATTCCATGAAATTTGACACGAACTTTTCAAACAAAACACGAGGGAATCTACGATCATCATATTATACTTTTGTTTTTCGTTCCTGGTAACCTACCCATATTGCGAAAATTCAGCACTGATGAAGAAGAATAAAAAAAACTAAAAAACTCTTTCTTTTGGACGAGACAAAGAGAGCCGGATGCAACCACAAAAAAAGGGGGGAAAAAGAAAGAAAATTACCAGTTGCGGAGCAATGCGATCGGTCGGTCGGTCGATCGCATGAGCATTTTGCTTTTCTGGTTGCGGCTTCTCTTCCACCGCTTAAGGTAGGCTTGTGGGTCCACAGCCGCAATTTGCTTTTCGCCATGATTGTAGCCTTGCAGTTACGGAATCGCAATCCCCAACGCCGCTTGACCCCGTCTCGATTCTCTCCGTGTCTCTAGATTTATTTCATACTCACCTGCGGATGAACAGTCCATACCCAAGTACAAGTCGTCAGTCCCCGCATCATTTTATTCTCAAAATCTGCGACGAATGTCTATAATTATTCAAAGTCAGTTGTGTCTTCGTGGATGAAAAGATTATACCCAAGTAATAGCCAGTTCCCACATTTTGTGCCGGTGCTTGGTTCTCTGGTTCTCATAATCTGAGACGAATCTCTCAATACTTTATTAATAGTCAGTTGTGTCTTCGTGGATGTAAAGTTCATGCACAAGAAGGAAAGTCAGTACCCGCCCACCCGCACGCATGCATTTTGGGTGCGAGCGCTTTGCTTCTTCCATTCTCTGGCAGTTTTGTTTCTCATCTTCTTCCTCTTCTTATTCCAGTGGTCTTCTTGCAAAGAAAAAGAAAATCTCTCGGAGGAGATCTCGTCGACCCCTCAGATCTTTTTTTTTCCCTTGGTCTGGAAAGCTTTGCAGTTTTGGCTTCACTGGTGGGTACATTTCTCCTCTTCTTCTTCTCATTATTGGCTTTCTTTTTGTAGTGTTAGGCGCTTGCTGCCAGGTGCTCCCTATCTTTGTATGTGGTAGAGCTCTGGCTCGGTTATCTGTGAGCTATGTTCTCTGGAATGTGCACGGTGTGATCCGTGTGCAACGAGATGCAGTTGCGATCAGAGCTTTAGGTCAAGTCTCGGACCGTTGTCTTTTTTTTTGGGGGTCTTTTTCTTGTTTGTGTGTATGTGTGTGTTCTCTCTCTCTCTCCCTCTCTCTCTCTCTCTCTCTCTCTCTCGTTTGGTATGTCGCTTGGCAGCTTATGATTAACTGTGAGAACTAGCGATGGAATTACTGTGTCTCCACATTGTGGAATTTTTCAACGTGTAACAAATTGAAGTTGTCAGAGTTGCTAAATTTTTGTTTGTTCGGGTCGCTGGCAGTTTGACTCCCAGTGATTGCTTGACAGCAATGGCTGTTTTTTGCAATCCATCTCACCCAAGATTGTGTTCTCTGGGAAGAAAACCCAAACCTCAAAATTGCTGTTGAACCAATATGCCCAGTGCAAGTGCTGTAAAACTTGCCTAGCTGATAGATACAGAGATACCACCATTCGCAGGCCATGGGTCGTGCCATTCTAGATTTTCCTAGCACGAGAAAGATAGATAGAGACAATCCTTTTCTTTTCTCTTTTGCTCCAAATCCTCGCCCAAACTTGCAGGCCAGGGAGGAGAGCTCAGAGCCCACTATCAATGAGTTTCTGTTTTGCAGAGGAGAGAGGGCTTCTTGAGCTGGAGTGCAAGCGTGTATCAGAAGCACTTGGAGTTATACAAGTTTTCATCTTGCATTGAGCTGGAAGGGCCCTCTCTCTGACCAAACCAGTTTGCCGAATCTCACCTCAAGGTACCTATCCACAAAACCTTGAATTCGGAAATGGAAGTTTTGAATTTATGAAGTCATGGAGGGACATGAGACTTGGGTTGTCGAAGGACCCACTGATCAGAGTGTAGATTCATGAATTCTCTTACAGCTTTGTTTGGCAGATTATAAGCTCCTGTTTCCAGGACATGCACAGAATTCTAGACAGGATCACAGCAATGATAAACAACTACCCATGATTCTGCAAGCAAGCTTTTTACTTTGTAAGATGAATGCACAACTGACTGATTCTGCAACCTGCAATTTGCACCAAGTGATTCTGCAAGAACTAACCTTTTGTAACATGATGCTCTGACTAAAAAAAGAACTCTCCAGTTTTCTGGCCACTACTTTTCAAGTCTCTCTCTACTACTCTTGTGATATGATGGAGAGTGCATACAGTCCAAAAATATTAAGTGTGCCACCAAGCACTAGAAGTTCAAACTTCATCAAGTTGATAAACATTCTTGGTCTGGTAGGTACATAATTTCTGTCCTCAGTTACTGTTTTTTTTTTCCCTTTCTTGATCATGTCATTGTTGAAGTGGAGGGAATTGCAGTCTATGAACAATTTTTTGCATATCTGATGAATGGGAAAATTCTTGATAGGGCTGGAAATTTTCTCTCTTGCTCTATATATATTCTCTATTTTCAAATTTCAAGTAGTCTGGAGTAGTTGAGATTTGAAGTTTATCGTGAACAAAGGTAGTGATCTTGGAAAGTGGGAGTGATTGTGTGAACCATTTGAGTGCAGTTACTGTCAGTGGCACTTATTGGGATTGGAATATGGCTGGCATCAAGGCATGGAGACTGTGAAAAGTCTTTGAGAGCACCTGTTTTTGTGATTGCCATTTTTTTTTTAATTGTGTAAGCTCCAGATGGGATTTCCATCTAATCTCTCTTACCATTTTTAAATTTTTTCCCCTTATGTCTTGGTCTTTGAATGTTCTGATCCTGGATCTAAGGTTTTGGGTTGATATTTTGGAGGTAATATTTGCACATTAGACAAGAAGTAATATACCACTTAAAATCTGGCCTGTTTGATGAGTTTTTTATTTTTATCTCCCTGTTACTGTTTTGGTCCATAGCCAGCTGGAATTATGCTTTTGTCATGGTGGGTTATTTCTGTTGGAGCTTGTGCTTATCAGAAGGTATAATTCACTGGTGGTTGATGGAAATACAGGTCAATCTTGGGATTGTTTGGAGCCTCCTCTGCGTTTGTTCCACTCCTTTATACTGTATCCAAATAACCTCTGCATTTATCAGCAGGAAATAAACGGAGTTTAGTGCAAGAAATCAGATTGAGTAATGAGGGTTCAAAGTTCAAACCTTGTGGAAGATTACTTAGCAACTTACATGTAAGAAGTTGCAAATTTTGCTGTGCTGGAAAAGGTTAAGTTCATCAAATTGATTCTTTCAAGATACTGGCCACAAAGGCATTTGTTTGTATTTTCCCAGTTGACAATAGTCTTACTGTTGTAGTAGATTCTGGTTGAACTTTATATGTAATTTGATGTTGAACCATCCAACGTGATATTATTTTTCTTGACGGGGAACCTCACAGTACCTGGTTTTGATGCTCATGATCCTCCTTATACTTGCGGGATTTATTATCTTCATGTAAGCTTTCTCAACCCATTTTCAGATATATCATGCTACCAGGAAAGTTGCATAACAATTTAAGGTTTCTGATTGCAAGGTTCCAGGGTCATGGGTCAAGGGTTCACAGGTATCTTTTTAATGTTGGGGTGAGTTTTGAGTCCAGGGGTTAGGATTCTAGAATTTATCTTCTTGTATTAACCCCTATGATGAAATACCTGAGAACAATCTTTTGTTCCATTAAACTACTCCTGAAAAAAAGTTTTCTTTTCTTTTTTCTCTTTCTGGGATATCCAAGTTTGATTATGGTGAAAGGTGTAAATTGTTTTCTTATACAGGCAATTCTACTATCTGTTCAAAACATGATTCTGATCCTGCAAGTGGCAACCTTAGTCATTTCTTTGGCACAAAGAAGTCTTTTGTTTTCTTGAATTGTGTACATTTATTCAGTTTTGTATGTTAATGATATTGAATTTTCATTATTGATGCAGTTTTGTAGTGACAGCTCAAGGAGGTGGATATCCAGTTGCTGGACAACAGTAAGTTATCAATTCTTTCTGTGACAAATTGTACAAATTGGGGCTTCTTTGATCCCACACCCTTTTGCCAGTAAAGGTAGAAGCAATTGTCAGTGTATTTTTGACCTGGCTATGGATGTTGACACAGGTTTCAGGAATACACACTTGATGACTATTCTCCTTTTATTCGGCATAAGGTTTAACCCAGCCTTCGAGACACTCCCCTTGTCACCCACCCCATATTCTTGAAAGTTCTGAAGCAGATATTTTACTTGAATTATATGGGTTGAATTACTCAGTTTCTATTATTCATTTTCGTGGGGAGTCGTTGGTTGCAGCTGAATAATCCAACAAATTGGGTGCACATCCAAAGCTGCATAGAAAGCAGCAACAATTGTGATGAGTTAAATAACATTCAGGTATGTTGCAACCATCAGCTCTTGGGTTTGTATATATGCCCTTCAGATTCCAACTTCATATTGTGGTTCACTCTCTGGCTCCCATCAGGCAGTGTATTTCCTCATCTTTTTTTCTTTTGCGTTGGAAATTTTTGAACTGCAGTCAGCAGCAGATTACTACAACTCTGACCTGAATCCTATCCAATCTGGCTGCTGCCGACCTCCAACAGAGTGAGATTTCTAATGCAGTTAGCACATTCATGGCTTTGCTTTTACTGGTTTAAGTTGGTTCGGTTTGCTGAAATGTACTATGGAATGGTCAAGCCCTGCCCATTTATGTTGGGTAAGGCACCAGGTGAGCTTGTTAGGGCAAGCTAGGCAACGCACCCAACATGATGGGCATGGAGAGGCCATTCCATGACATTAAAGTCTGGGGTGGCAGATTCAGTGAATTTTTAAAAAAAAATCATGTTCAACAGATGCATGTTGCGCACTATTACAAGTGTATATCATCACTGGATATAACATCGTATATCCTGTCGTATAATGTGGCCCAAAGAATGGCATAATCTGCCATCCCAGACCTTAATGATCTGGAGATCCTCTGCTGCTTGGGAAAATTCTTGGTACTGAGTAGTGAGATTGTTGACTCTTTAAAATCTGGGGCTAAAATTTGATCATGTTTATTTTCAAATATGGCTTTTTTTTTTACTATATCCTGGGTTTTTGCAGGTTCCTTCCTGGCTAGAAATATGTGGATTCTGAGGTGCCTGTGCTATTGCAGTGTCTTTTGACTGATAGTTTTCTTTCACTAATCTCATTTCATGGGGTCGATGTAGGTGTGGTTACACAATTGTGAGTCCTTCAAATTTTGACACAAGCACTGGGTCTAACAGCTCCAATCCTGACTGCCTCACTTACTCAAATAATGCATCCATCAAGTGCTACAATTGCCAATCTTGCAAGTAAGTTTTGTATGTATTTTGTCCTTGCATTTTGCAACATACCAATGCAAGAAAACTAGCATAATCTCCATCATCTAAGTAGCAAGGTGGATCATGTGCCGCATACTTCAAATTATTGGCACTTTTCAATTTCAATCACAACAATTTGTGTTCAGGTTGCAACTGAGATCCTATGGTTGGATCTCCCATGATACGATCTTTGTGGTCATATTAACCAAAAAAAAAGGTTGATTCACCCTTTGCTGGTTTTGGTTTTATTTCATGGAAACTGCCTTTGGGAACTTGGGAATGGTAGGGGAGGGGCGGCACAAGAAATCAAAAGAGATGGCCGAATTCTGGGGATTATTTTTGTTGTCATCTTCTTTGTTCTGGTAAGCGATACATCACTACTACAATCAGATATAGGTATTATTTGCTCATATCTTATGTTGGGTCATTGGCTCATATGGGCTACTACCTCTGGGTATTTTATGGTGTCCCAGTGATGATCTGAAGCTTACAGAAGTTACTTGTGGACAGGTCTTGGTCTATTTGGTGGGTTGTGTGGCAGGACGCACAGCATCAAGGGAACATTATGGCGATGTATGAGGCGACAGCTATCAATCAATTTTAGTAACACTACAGAGTAAAGTAGTGATATAATTCCTTGACTAGATCCACAGTAAGTTTTCCTGTTAGATTGAGACTTAATTAATGCTCTCCAATTGACACATGGCCCAAGCCATCAATCCAAAAGGATCCTTAATTTGTATTCCTATATATTAGGGTCATTTCTGTTTCAAACATGGGCCTGCCTATCTCAGGAACCGCACAATTCACTTTGTCCATGTCTTTTATCAATGAAAGTTCAATGGAGATAGGTATAGGAAGAAACATAAAACAAAAATACTAAGAGCTCTACAACAAGAGATTATTTCCAAACCTTCTAAATGGTATGGTCACCTAGGAAGAATATAAATAACAAAGATGCCCAAAAAACACACACTTGTCAGGGTACCTGCCATTCCAGGATTACCACAGTGGGATTGTCCTAGGGTGGCAAAGTCTCCCTTTCTCTCTCAATCCTTTGGTCGTCTAAAAACTACTGCTGCCATATTCAAAGAGCAGCTGATAAAACACACACATCATCTTCTATTACACAATAAAACCTCTGAAGTAGAAGCGCACATAGCAAGAGAGATTTTGTTTATACAAGGCCCCATCAGGGTTGTATTGCACAAATGCCTCCTTCAAGATCTACTCCAAATAGGTAGTGATTGCTAAGGGAGGCTCTCAAAGCCCTCCATATCTACTTTACCACTTGGGGCTTTAGATCAAAGCTTACTACCATCTCCAATGGATTACCTAATTCACTTTTAAATAACACTACCTTCTTGGATTTGTACTCCACAACCTCCATTATCACCTTGTATTTTGCAAATTTTGTTGGCAGCTAGTGGTATTGATCTTGTTGTTCAATTTCAAAGATGGGAAGTAAGGTTTGCCTTGTCATCCCCATGGGTGTTTTTTTGGCACAATACACACACAAACTAATCACAATTTGATAATTTATATCACAATACATTTTTTATCTAAAGAATTTGGAGAAAATCTTGTGATAATTAAAGGTGGGTAATATCTTAAACTTTCATTATGTTGTGAAATTGATAGACATGTGAAAAATTCAATTGTTAGTTATAATATATTTTTAACTCGTATATTTTAAATAATAAATATTATAATTTAATAGAAAGATTAACAAATTTTATTTCTAATTTAATGATGGTGACCCCTTTCACATATTGCCCATGTTGGAAATAGAAAGAAGAATGAACACCATAAAACAATTTCATAAAGGAGACAATGCTCGCCAAAGGTCACCCGACATCACACAACTTTCTAAAAATGGATGTTCAAGAAACTTTATTAAAAGTGTTTTTTATGTCAACTTACATAATGGCCCAATTAGGGTGTAGGTCAAGGGAGGTTTGGATGCCAAAAGGGATAGCCTCATAGTCTCCAGAGGTCGATGCTTCAAACTAATGGGGGTATAAGTGCTCTTAAAACACCCCTAAAGTTGTAGGACAATGGAACAAACAATAAGTCGAAAACACATTTTTCTTATGGCAATAAGACAAAGACCATCAATGTCTTTTGCCATTACCAACAATCTGTTAACCCCTAGCACTAAGGCCACTAACCAAGGGATATCTCCACGAGCAACAACAACTAGTATGAACATCTTGAGAAATGTTCATATACCATTCCAAAAAGCCCACACAAAGACTAATGGGGAGCAATGGCTAAGGTTTGGGCAAATAAAGTCTTATCCAAAACAAAAATATGTTCAAGTTGATAGTAAAATATAGACGAAGTGACAAGGTTTGAAGGAAGGGGGTTGTAGTTGGTGTAGGGTAACAACAATGTCTTTGAAATAATAGTTGGTGTCATGGGTTGGAGAACTTTGGTAGCACAATTGCATTCATCGAGTCTCTTTAAAATTAAACATTAGTAAAAATGAATGGTCAAATAATTTTCCCACAAGTGGAGAAAATGGGGTGCACATGAAGCATGTGGAAACTCCTTTTCTAGAAAAGATTGAAAATTAGTTGCCCACTATGAACCTCTTGAGGCAAGTAAAAACCTCTTGCTGACTTGAATGACCTTTTCAAATATTGTGCAAACATCAATGTGATAATAGGATGAAAATGAACCATGTTAATTTGTCTGTCGAGTCTCAAGCAATTCGATCAAAGGATAAGTGAAAAGCCTATTTGATTTCATTTTAGATGGTTTGAGGGATTCTATGAAACAAAAAAGGACACATAAAAAAAAATTCAAACAACTTCAAAATGGGATAAACTGAGTCTAAAATCAACCCCAAGAAACAAGAGGAATGAAACCAAAGAAAAACAACATAGGGGAAAACACTTGCAAAAATAAAACAACTTAGTTAACTTGGGAAATGAGGTTAACAAGAAGGTGAACATTCTGGTGAACATTTTTGACATGCCTTGAGAGGTTGTTTAAAGTGTAAAGGACAAAACAATGAAAACAAGAGATATCTCAAACTAATAAGGGACACAAAGAAAGAGCCATTCAAAAAAAAGCTACACCCAAAACCCTTAGGAAGAAAAGACCCAAGCAACCACCCCACCTCGCCGCCCAAATAAACAAAACAAAACGAAACCCCAAAAAAGGACAAAGACTTTCCTTAAAAAGGAATTAAAAAAAAAAGAAGACTTTCCTGTCGTCCAAGGAGCTCGCTAAGGATGGCAGGCCGGGTCGTTGCAAGAGCGTTTCCTTTTGTTGGTGTTTCAGAAATTGCTTTTGAGTGATGACAAACAAGCGATGAAAGTTTGAATCTGGCCATTGACAGACGCTCCCTCCTTCCCTCCCTCCCACACACTACAATTCATCTGTTCTTTTCGTTTCCCTCTCTGACTGTTTCTCTCTTAAACATTTCAGCACAAAGCCAACTATTCTCAAACATTTCAGTGCCTCCCAACTTCAGCTCCCTACCGCCCATTTGTGCTCTTATTAATAGCTCATCTCAACTCTTATACCTATGCATCGATGCACCTCTATACTTACTTGCGCAAGAGCATAGCAAGAGGTGCCTCTTTTCCTCTCAAGACAATCATCGCTGGCCTATTTATAGAAGCCAAATTCTACCATTTCTTTACAATGAGTAAGGAGCTTGAAGGGGGCTGTTCTGGGAATTCTTCCAGGCAAACCCCCAACATTAAGCAAATCTATAGGCACATGTTTGGATCCAAGTTCCCTCTTTTGAACTATCTTGGACTTCTCTATTATTTCTTTTAAACATAGATTCCCACCATACATTCTACTAGGATATAATAATTGAGGTCTTCAATCTATAATTCAACCGCATGAAATTTTGTTTACACCTCTAGCATCATGCATGTATTGGCACACCAACCTACTCCTCAAATTATCCCATACCCAAAAGATAAACAACTAGTATCCCAATTCCAATCCCATTATTCAACAACTCAACTCTCAAAAAGTTCTTCTTAAGTATACCAAATTTGAGATAATGAAAAACCACTAGATAGATTCACAAACCCCATAAAAAATATCATCACCTTCACATGTGCTCTACCCTAAAACATCTAAGTGTTTAATCTTGCATTCTGCCCTAATTTCCCACGCTCAATGGAATAAATTTGGAGAATTCAAACAAAAATAGAAACTCACTATGAACATTCATCTCATAAACATTTTCCTATAAAACAAAACCAAATTTTATTTTTAGAAAATATCTTAACTCCAACCTACTTTTTGTGCATTTGAGGCACCATTCAGACCTAGTGTTAAGAGAAATTGCTAGAAACTGCTTAAGAACAATATAACTGTAAGTAAAATTTCATTTTTAAATTTTAATGTTAGTAATCATTTTTCTAATAGGGCCAAGAAAGTAGGACCATTCAGACTAGAGGTAATGTTACGTGGCACCCTTCTTTTGATACCTTAATTTTTCTTTGGCCATTCACACCAAAAAAGACAAAAACCTAGAAAGTTGTCATTTTTTTTCTTTCGACAGAGTCCTGCCACCATCTCGCCATTTCTCATTTTGTTTTTGAAATTTTTTCTTCTCTTCTCTGTTTTGCACCCTTCATAATAAAAAAAAATGGCATTGTTAAATAGATTCATTCTACTAGAATAGTCACCCAAATTTTAATAAGAGAGTCTAGTAATTGAGCTTCACTACTCTAGGTTTTCTAGTTTCTGCTTTGAAAGAACCACAAATTGTTTTCTTGAACATTTGAACACTATGTACATGGGAAAGAAGGGCTAAGGGGAGAATATTTTATGAGGGTGAGAAAGTGGGAAGGAGGTGGGATCTAGCCTCCCCCTACTCTTGGGCCTTGTGCCTACTAACATTGAGTTATGGCCTCTCTTTTGTGGGGTTACCTAACATTGCCCAAAAAAATCTAAAATCTAGGTTTCAACTTAGATTTAATGTTAACTAACATCCTCCTTAACATCAATTTAACATCAATGCCACATAGGCGCCATGCCACTATCAAAGCTAATTAACATTGCATATGTGAATGCACCAAAATTTTAAGAATTCATAACACTGACTTATCATTGAGTTACCATCAGGTCTGAATGGTGCCTGAGTCTAGCAATTCTTAACACTGACTTATCATTGAGTTACCATCAGGTCTGAATGGTGCCTGAGTCTCGCAAAACACGCTCTCTGTTGTTTGTCCTCTAATCTCTTTTGATCTTATTTAACAATCCTTTCTCATCCAGTTGCAACAACCCTCATGAAAGTGGCCTTATCCTCCACCATAAGCTTCATTTCCAAAAACAATAAAGACAAGCATATCACACCCAAATTTCACAACAAAACAATTGTCTTACATTTTTTTTCATCATACTACAAATTTTTCAATGTGGCCTTAACCAAACTTGTCTAAAAGCTAAAAACAAATGTGAACGTCACCAAATAGCTAAACCCTAAAACCTTGTGTATCCAATGATCAATTAGTGATCAAACCTCTGGTGTCAAAAGCCAATGTGCCCTTAACCATACACTCATCATATTTCAAACATGAAAAAGCCTTCCTTATAGGTTACAAAGCATCTAAGGAAATTGCACAATAGATTAAAATTCAACGAATTTCCCCATGGAAAGCATCAAAGGAACTTCTCCACACTTCCTCACTACACGAAAATGTGTAAAACTTAGGGCAAAGGATATTGGATAAAGTGAGGATGCTATTGGGAACACATTTGGGAACTCAAAAACATGTTTAAAAAAACATGCAGCACTTGGAGAACATGATGAGAACACGTTAAGAACAACAAAAATCCAAAAGGTCCAACACCTCTCCCCCCTCTCACCTTCCCCAAAAGGGAAAAATTGGGCCCCTTGAGTATATGCTGACTCGCCTCATTGGGACACAAACTGTGGGTAATGCGGACTGTGACTTCGGGAAGCACTTCCTGGAACAATTCCTAATTGAAGTTTAACTGTAGCTGGTTTGACCTTGCCCCAAAGCAACTCCAGAAAGCATTGGTGGGATTGCTTTAGAGTGTGAGAAATAGTGTTTCTTTAGGAATTTGTTTTGGAGCCAAAGTGATCATCATCTATGGGGGGTTCTAATCCATTTGTTTTCAATTTGGATTAATTTTCCCAAAAAGAGATAATTTAGTTACATTTACACTAGGAAAAAAAATTCTTAAAAATTCCCCATTTTTTGGTCAAAAGATGACCCCAAAAAAAGCATTGTTCCAATCACTAGAAGTTGACAGAAAAGTAGTAAAAGTAATCAGATTTTGATATATGGTTCTAGTAAGTAGCCAGAAATGTAAAATGATGATTACCAATTATACTTTCATATTTGGTTTATAGCCAGATTTGGCTAAATCTTCCTCTAGATGATTGTCATTTTGGATCTATAAAAGAATTCATATAAAAACCAATTCAAGTTAGCACTAGGTTTTTTTTTCCCGTTTTATTTTGTAGCCTATATGGCAGGCATCCCAAAAAAGATATAACATTAATTGGCAACACATTTAGACAAATTGTAGATTCTTTTAGGCATTCTTCAATATATTTGACTAGGTAATTAGGAGTATGGTGATTTTTTTTGTAAAAATTGCACAAATGGTAAACAAAATATCATCATGTTTTTTCTTTTTCTTTTAAGTTTTAAAAAAAATCATGAAGATGTGAAAATTCATTCAAAAGAACACTGGAACTAAGTGTCTTTTGTTCAATGTTTTTTTGGGTGAATTTTTGGGTTCTTTTACTTGTAATATATGCTTTCAATACATACAAAAGATTTTGTGACAAAGATGGCCCTAATTCATCAAATTTTAAAAATTTAAACCACAATACTTCTATTCTAGGTTCCAATACGTATCCAAAATTTTATTTCAATTTTATTTTTCTTACAGCAAAATTTGTCTAAATCTCTTTGTTGATGATTGACAACTTGGGTACATCACAAAATTGAAAAAAAACTGGAACTTAGCATTTGAGATTTTTCCTTTCTTTTTGTTTTGTGATGTAGTCAGACTTGCAATCATCCACAAGAAGACAAAGGAAATTTTGGCTATAGACCATAATGAAAGTAAAAAAATTGAAGAATCCTTTTATATTTTGGCTTCTGTCTGGACTCTGTTGTAGAAATCTGGCAATTGTTTTTGAAAAAACAAAATTTTGCAAATTAGGTTCATTTTTTCACAAAAATATTTTGTATGTCCCAAAATCATGTTCTTTGAGGTCAAAATATGAAAAAACTTGCCACCAGAGAAGAAATACTGTAAGTTGTTAGCACCACCAGTGTTAATTTTGGTAAAAAGTGTTTTTTGGGTAAAAAAGAATGAGAGTTTTTTGGTTTTCCTAATCTAAATTTGTCTAACTGTGAGAGGTTTTGGCTTGAAATTTCAAATTTTGATATCTCAAATTTATAAATTTATTTTTTAAAAACCCTAGTTACTAGTGGTTATTTTAGTTGTGAAATTTGGCCTTGTTGACCAAAAAAATGGGGGCGTGCCAAAGGCTCAAAGGATGTTCTTTACAAGTCACCATATTGTGAGAGAAAAAGTCTTCAAATCGCCATTTTTAGACTAAGACCTAGTTCCTAACTTGTGGCCACAACATATGGGGTCATAACATTTTTCTTACCTACTTAGTAACCTCACTAACATCATGTAGCCAAATTTGACTAAGACCTCTTGTAGGGGTGGTCACCAACCCACATGGGTATCTCAAAAAATTGGAATTTTATTTTATTTGGATGAAAACCTGCCTATCATCAACAAAACAAAACACTCAACCAAGGAGGAGAAACAGTTACAAGATGGAAGGACCCAAGTCCTAGCAAATGAAGAATCCTTTAAAAGGGCAGACCACTAAGGGGACAAGAACAAATGAAATACCTGAACCTCTTCGTTGTAAGAAGCATATCAGATGAGGGCAGACCACTAAGGGAAAGAGAACAAATCAAATACCTGAGCCCCTTAGTCATGAGATTAAGGGCAGACCACTAAGGGTATGAGAACAGATCAAATACCCAAGTTACCCCTAATGAGTCCCCAGAAGCATATCAGATAAGGAGAGGGGAGGAAAAAAGAAAAACCCTGGTTACCCACTTAGCACTTTTCTGAAATCCTTGAAACAAGACACTGCACAGTCTGCACTTGTGCTTATTAGCTTGTGTGGGTGGTCAAAGCATGGGAGCTCACAAACACACTGACTTGACTTTCCACTTTCCAGCAGTTTTTTTCTTTACCAATTTTTGTTTCTCGTCAAAGTGGCTATCATCCATAGGAAGATGTAAAAGAGTGGTGATCATCCCTGGGAAGATGTTATAGACTGAGTATGAAGTACGAATTTTTAATCATCCTTCTATATTGTTGTTACACACTGAAACCAATTACAGAAATCTGACAATTCTTACTTCTTTTTTTCTGTCACTTGAGGCAATTGAAAACCTTCAAAATCACTTGAATTTTGATTTTTGCTTTCCAGGGAAGATGACAACAACCAAAAGAAAAGGGTGAGTCAAAGTGGCTATCATCCAGGGGAAGATGTAATAAAAGTGGTGATCATCCTTGGGAAGATTTAGCCAAATCTGGCCATAAACCAAATATGTTGTACAAGTTTTTAATCATTCTTCTGTATTTTGGTTGCACACGGAAAACCAAGTGTAGAAATCTGACAATTTTTTTTATTTTTCCCCCTCGCTTCTAGCGATTGGGAACTTCGAAAATTGCTTAACTTTTTTAATTTTGATGCTTGATTTTTTCTTTTGGGCGAAATTTCGCCAAACAAAAAAGCCGAAGCAGGTGGTATCTATAGGAAGTAGAAAAAGTGCCGATTATCCTGTGAGAGATTTACCCAAATCTGGCTATAAACCAAATATGAAATACCTACAAATATTTCAACGTCCTTCTATACTTTGACTACACACTGAAAACGAAGTAAAAAAACATGGCAATTCTTACAGATTTTTCCCTCACCTTCTGGTGATAAAAAAACCTTTAAAATCACCTTATTTTCAAATATCGAATTTTAAGTTTCGCCGATAAGAGCCAATCTGGCTATCATCCCTGGGAAGATGTAGGGAGAGTGCCTATCGTCCTGGGGAAGATTTAGCCAAATCTGGCTACAAACCAAGCACGAAGTACAAATCTTTAATCATCCTTCTATATTTTGGCTACACACCGAAAACCAAGTATAGAGATCTGGCAATTCTTACTATTTTTTCCCCCTCACTTCTGGCGATTGAAAACCTCCAAAATCACTTAACGTTTGAATTTGTAATTTGTCATTTCACTTTGAAGCCAAAAAAAACAAAAGAGATTCTTTTTCTTTTTTTTCCCAGTTTTTTTATATTGCTTCATTGACCAGCCTAGCATTTAGGCTATCCTAAGAAGGATTTTGTATAAAATTGCAACAGGACACACAGGTAGGACAGTTGACGATCTGCACATGCAAGCGATCTAAATCTGGCGAGCTCAGTCCAAAAACATTTTCCACATTTTGGCGAAAAACGTTGCTTCCTAGCACACCTCTCCTCTCCCTCTCCTCTCGTCTTCCGCGACGACTCTGTCCTGTCCTGTCGTCCTTACTCCTCCTCGCGCTTTCCACTCCGTAGCACCAAAGTCGTCCAAAGCTCTTTTTCAAGTTCCGCCTCTGCCGCTCTTGTGTCTGTGTCTCTTGTGTTGTTTTACTTGCAGAGGGAGGGAGCAAAATCTCTAACTCTCTCCTCTCTACCCTTGTTTCAAGCCTGCTGGTTGCCATTTTGCCGGATTTCCGTTCTTGCACACGAGTTTCTTCTGGTTATTATTCTCGCTGAAATTTCGTTCTCAGGCTTTCATCTTTCTGTGTATCTATCTCTCTATCTATCTATCTATCTCGTGCTCTTGGACAATTTTGCTAGGGCGCCAGAGAGCGAGCGAGCTTGCCTCGCTGGGTTTTCGCATTAAGTCGTGTGACTCCAAGTCACTCTCCTCCGACATCGTAGCAGCTGCGGCGTAGTACGGGCGTTTTCTCGTGCAGATAGCCCAGTCCCTTCTGCATCACCGAGGGGGCGTTCCAGGGCATCAATCTTAGGTACATAGTTATCCGGTATATCTCTCCGGCTCTTTGATATTGTTAGTTTTTTTCTTTTTGTTTCCCGAATTTTGGCTTGTCTTGTTGTTCCAGGGCTCTACTATCCCCTCTTCTCCATCTTGTGCCATTTTTTATTTTCATTTTTTTTGAATTCCTTCCTTTTTTGCTTTAGGCTTATATTTTTCTCTGTTTTGACATTTGTATGTAGGGAGAGGAAGCAAGACATGTTCATTCCCTCGTTCATGTCTTGCTGTTATTTACAGAGGGAAGTGTCATAACTATAACCCTCAAAATGCTGAAGACTATTTTCAGTGTTTGCAGCATGCTCAGGTTGAACCCTGTTCTTTCAATTCCGACTCAGGAATGCACATGTCAGATTGTTTCAAGCTTTCTTAAACAAAACCAAAGCTTGAAGGGCCACCTTTTTCCCAGTTTTATTTCTCCCGATGTCATTTTGACTCAGGATATTCCATTAGGACTTGAAGTCTTGAGGGCTTGTTTTGGTATCATTCCAATAGGAGGACATGTGGCTAACTGCTTTGTACTGGAGAATTTTACTACAGTTACATATGGCTCCTATTTGCCAAACCTTGTCAAATTGTTATACCATGCCTCTTTCAATGGTTTTCAGCTGTTTTCCAACTTGGGCCTTGTTGTACTGCAGGGAAAGAAGAGGTGACGTATATGCCCTTTTTTTTGGAGAGATTTGACCAACCTTTAGGTCAGTATGGCAAGTGCCAGGCGACCACGCTCCCAACCCCTGCAGCCCAAGACCAGCATTGAAGACATTGTTACAGAGGCACAGAACAGATGGTTGAAACCTGTGGAGGTTTGCGAGGTTCTCAACAACTACCAAATCCATGGTTTTAAGCTAAATCCTATTGCACCAGTCAAACCTGCCAGTGGCTCTCTGTTCCTGTTTGACAGAAATGTGTTGAGGTACTTCAGGAAAGATGGCCACAATTGGCGCAAGAAAAAGGATGGAAGGACAGTGCGGGAGGCACATGAGAGACTAAAAATAGGTAACGTTGATGTTTTACACTGCTATTATGCACATGGTGAGACCAATCTCAATTTCCAGAGACGATGCTACTGGCTGCTGGACCCATCTATGGATCACATTGTGCTTGTCCACTACAGGGAGGTTGATGAACTTGGTCGGATTGTAATATCTGACATGCATTCTACACCCCCGAGCCATGTTCCAAGTCCCCCAGAAGGCTCTAGGTCATCTTCCATGTCCATTGCTCATGAACACGAGGGCGGTGATGCAGGGGAGTTTGAGGAGGTCAGCAATGTCTCCCCTGCAGAAGCTTGCAGCTCAGTTTTAAACAGCTGCATCACACAGCTGGAGCAAGATCCCCCACTGCAGCAGAAGCCAGGCACATTGGAGGTGAGACCTGGCTGGACAGTGTTGGATTCCCTCAGCATGTCTAGGAATTCAGAAACCTTGCATCCAGCCCTGGCAGGCATTGAAAGGATGCTGGATTCCCCTGGCGTGTTTCCACTAGGAGTTTCACAATCATCATTGCTATTGCCATCTCCTTTGGGTCCAGAGCATTTGAATAGGGAACAACAGCAATCTGAGTATTCACCGCCCATGCAAGGCTCAAGCGAGGAAAGTGTGAACTCCTCTGCTGAGTCAAGGACGAAATCTAATGGGGTTGGACTGCAACCATTCACTAAAGAGGAGGAACTGGACATTGTGGAGTGGAAAGAGTTACTTGGAAATACTCAGAGCAATCAAAAAGATTCCTCAAACCAAACTGGAGGAGTAGGAGGTTCAGCAACATCAGATGAGGTTGTGAGAAGTATGGATGGTTTGAACTGGACGGACATGCTGGAGCAGTGCACAACACCAGAGACACACCAGGCTCTGCTAGATTTGGATCAGTCAGAAAACGAGCCAGTTGTGCAATTGGTGACTGACTTCTCTCAGCAAGAAGGTTTATCATATCTGACACAAGTTCTTTCACCAACTGTGCCGACTCCAAATGTTCAATGTCAGGACCCACTGAGAAAAGAGAATGCTCCAAAGGCTCATCAGAAACAGTTCCCACTGACAAGGGTGGATTTGCAAAATACTGAAGCTCGATGGGATGGTGAGATCTTGGACCTTGAGCACTCAACACTTGACAACATTCAAAACTCTGAAGTTCAGAGCCTCAAAGAAGCAGCTGGAAACAAGAATATGGAGGTTGAGAGTTTGACAAAGAATTTGGAGCTTGACAGCTTCATGAAAGAGAGCAGTGTTGATGACTTGGAGCTTGACAAATTCAAGAAGCTGAATAGTTTTGGACGATGGATGAGCACTCAGCTGAGTGACAACAGTGAGAGTCTCCTGATGGACTCTGGATGGCCCAGTACTCCTGTGCTTGAGGATCGTGGGGTCGGTGAGGATGTGATTGGTATATCTGTAGAACTGCAGGCTGAATCTGGGGTTAACACTTCAGTCACACAGGTCCAACGCTACAGCATAATTGACTTTTCACCAGGTTATGGTTACTCTTCAGAAGAAACAAAGGTTATTGTCACAGGCATGTTTATTGGGGATAATAGCAGCAGAGTATCTGACTTCAGGTGGCACTGCATGTTTGGTGAAATTGAGGTTCCTGCTGAACTATTAGGAGGGGAAGCCTTGCGATGCAATGCTCCAGCCCAAGCTGCAGGCAGAGTGGCCTTCTACATTACATGTGGTGACAGGCAAGCTCACAGTGAAATCTGTGAGTTTGAGTATCGCAGTGCATCAAGGGCTGATTCAAAGCCAGTGAATCTTGAGCATCACAGTGAAAATGAAATGTTGCTCAAGATACATTTGGCACACATGTTATTGGAGGTTGTAGATTCTCCCAAAACCCACAATGAGGGTGATTCCCTTAAGCAATCTAGCCATTCTGACTTCTTAAATACTATGTGCACCCACGATGAATGGCTGTATCTTGAACTGTTAGCCACAACCCCAGGGGACTTGCAGACTTTGGACTTTCATGAACAGTTGCTTCAAATGTTATTGAAGAGTCATATGCAGAGATGGCTGCAGTGCAGAATTGAGGACGAAGGGAAAGGACCAGCAGTTTTGAATGAGAAAGGACAAGGAGTCCTGCACATGGCTGCAGCTCTGGGGTATCATTGGGCAATTGCTCCACTCATGTCAGCAGGACTGCCTATCAATTTTCGTGATGTCCATGGCTGGACTGCACTTCACTGGGCTGCATGGTATGGTCAAGAAGAAGCAATAGTGCACCTTCTTGAAGCTGGTGCAGATCCTGCAGCTGTGACTGATCCCACTGTCACTAACACAGCAGGACAAAGTGCTGCAGACCTTGCAGCAACCAATGGACATGTAGGCATTAGTGGTTTTCTGGCAGAAAACAGCTTGAGAGCTCGTCTCTCATCCATGACAGTTTCAGAGGATCCCATAGATATAGCCCTGTCATGCATTGCTGGTGATAATGCTGTGGCCAAATTGGCACATCGAGAGAGTTTGAAAAGAAGTGTGGTCAGACTTGAAGATCAGCGGTCTCTTGAAGCATCTATTGAGGCGTTGCGTAATGCAGCAAGATCAAAAGCTCTGATTCAAGCAGCTTTTCGGCAGCATTCGTTCCAGAAAAGGGAGAATGATACATTAGCATCAATGCAATCTGATGAGTATGACTTGACAACAATTGAGCTTCAGGCTTGGATAACAGCAAATGCAGCTAAGAAGATCCAAAAGGCCTATCGTGGGCATCATGGAAAGCAGCAATTGGCTGCCATTCGCATCCAAAACAAGTTTCGGGGCTGGAGAGCTAGAAGAGACTTCCTCTCTTTCCGGCAACATATTGTGAAGTTGCAAGCACATGTGAGGGGCAACCTTGTCCGCAAACGGTTCAAGAAGCTATTGTGGTCTGTCAGCATTGTGGAAAAGGCAATACTCCGCTGGCTGCGGAGGAGACATGGGCTGAGGGGTTTCAAGAACGAGTTCTGTTTACCTGACAATGACAATGATGAATTTCTCAGGGAGGGCAGAAAAAGGACTGAGGTGGCTTTGGAAATAGCAGTCACTCAAGTTGAGGGTATGGTTCCCAGCAGTACAGGTCGTGCTCAATATTTGCGCTTGAGAGAAAAATCTTTAGAATCGCATCGGAAAGGAAAAAGCCCTGAGCCAGAAGCACATCAGCTGATGCAAAGCTCAAAGCCAGAAATGCAGCAGCAGACACAAAGCTGTCAAGTCAGTATCCCTGATTATGTTCAGGCCAGTGATGATCAGTTCATGAGTTTCAGAGAGTCTGAGCATCAAGGACAAAACACTCAAGTACCACCTCCTCATGTCTTTCCAGATACCACTGATGATGCACTGATGATCTTTACAGTAGAATAACCGACAGCAAGAAATATTTTGCAGAGGATATGGCCTTTTGTATCAAGCCCTGGTGGAGTTTGGGCTGACAAGAAAGGCTGTGTCATGAGTATTCTTCAGGTAATATTCTGAACAATAGGAGTTAATGTGTGAATTTTGTAAGTATGATGGAATGGCTTAGAAGATTTTTTCTATGCAAGATAGATTCAGTAGTTAACAGTGAGATCAGAAATGGTGGCAGTATCAGTCTATGCAAAGAAAATCTAACTTTTAAAGCTAGCATAGGAGGAAAATCATTATATTATTGAATGAATATCATTGTCTGGGATTCTTTTTGCACAGATGAGAGTGGTTCAGTATTGTTCAAACTGGTAATTGAGATATTAGGTGGTTGTCGTGGCTGATTGGTTATTCTAGTCATGTCCTCACACATTGTCACTTTGCAATTTGAGGGTCATAAATGTCCAACTACAGATGGGCACAGTTACAAATTAGCTGGGGTAAGTTCCATGAATCCAAAGAAAGTTCTACCTCCCACACCAGATGCATACATAGTTTCATATCCATGAATCCTCTTAAATCTTCCCAATGTGTGCAGCCCAGTTTCTTCCTGAAACTATTGGTTGTTGCCAGTGGATTCACTGGAAATTTTGTTGGGTGTTAGTTTCCTAAACTGCTGTCCACTGTTGTGCAGACTTTCCAACAGTCACATGTTTGTGAGCTCCATAAGTTGAGGCTTGCATGACTGAATGAGCAGGAATTCCCAACATTTTATCAAGCAGATTGATAATTTCATTATGCAACAAGCTGTGTAGCAAATGTGCTTGAGTTGAACATGCTGAATTGAACTGAAGGTGAAAAGGTGTGTGGATCCAAAGACAAGGACAAATATTTAGGCTAGTCCACTGTGACGACAATCTCTATTATGTCTCTGTTGATAATGAACTTCAATGGATAGGGAAGAGAGCATCTGAGTTGCTGAAATCTTATTTGGCTAGAGCTTCATCATTAACTATGACCTTCAAACCTAAAAAGATTGTACCAGAGAAAGATTAGACAAGGGGCAAGAACAATGCTAATGATGCCTTCTAGTGGGAACTTATTCACAGTGGTGGAGAATGATGACCTTGGCTAGCACCTAATTTGGTTGGCATGAATGCAAAATGGAATGTTCAAATGTATTGATTATTCTAAAAGTTGTGCAAAAGCATGTTATTATCACTCTGCTTTAAGGAAACTGAATTCATAGTGAAAAAAATCTTTTGGGTATAAGGCTTAGGGCCTAGTGGTGGTGGGCAATGGTGTTGAGGGAGGGGATGCAAGAGATGCTCCTTTTATTCAAAAGGGGGGGGGATTAGAAGCATGCATTGCAAAGGTCAGATTATCTCCAAATTAGAGTTTGTATGATAATGTTGGATTCATGTTCTCTAGATGCCAAATCCAATGTGCTTCTGTCTGAAAGTTCAGGTACACCTGTAGATTGAAAACAAGGAATGGTTTGTTGTGAAATCTCCCTCGAGGCCATTATAACCTTTAATTTGTACACAACATTTTGAGCTATTCATGGTAATGTGACAATTCCTCTACATAAGATTCTAGTCAATGAAATGGTGGAGGATCTAGAAACTCTTCATGATGTTATTGATCTCCACAAGATAGGGAAGTGGGTGGTGGTAACATGTGGTAACATGGGTCAAATATTTTGTTCCAAACAAAAAAAAAATTGGGGGCTATCCCATGAGTGATTAACGCCAATGGATGGTTATAGGCCAATCTAGTGGTTACGTTTATATTTTTTGTGTTAGGTGTGACATGTATTATGCCTCTCTTAGATATAAATTTATTTAATATTTTAGGTTGCATTTGGCAAGGTTCACAAAGTGGGGATTGAAAGGTTTGAGGTTTGAATGTCAAAAGCCATTGAAATTTTCTAAGGAAGAAGTCCAAAAAAAAAATGTGGAAGAAGCACAAAAACAGCATTCCATGTAAGCATTGACTTGATACAAGGGATATGAGATTTCCACAAGTAGTTTAATCATGTTATTAGGCTAATACCACTCATGTTCATATTTAATCATATTCAAGCTCATATTGGGGCTTTATTATTTTGCTAATCATTATGATAAGATTAAAACTCAATTGTTGGTACTTTAGGATTTTGTTCCATAGTGAATCTTGTTCAAATTCCATGACTTGACTATTTTGACAAAGGGAAAGGTTGAACTTTATGTACCTATTTATTGCAAAACATTGAGTTACGGAGTTTCAACTACTTCATCTTTGGGGAGGTAATGGTTGAGAAAAGCCTTTGGGGTTGAAAGTCACATGTAAACAATACAAGAATGCAAGTTCATAGACAGAAACAATGAAGTTATATGTAAAGTCATGTGAATAGGGGATGGGAACCCTGAGTTCGGGCAAAACACCATGCATGGACATGAACAAGGCATGAACTTGATACAAATGAAAATAACAGAGTAAGAAACTTGAAAATGCACCAAAATTGATGGTCCCCAAAGTTTCACCCTGAGTTCACTAGTGAAAGGTTTTGCATACTTCAAAAATAGCTTGTATACCTTTGAGCAGACATGGAAAGCTTCAACAACAATTTCAAGGCTCTAGGGGAAATGTAAGACAATCAGGAAAAACCTTTGATAATGGTTTGACATTCTAGGAAAAACATGAAAAGAGGGATTTGTTCAGGGATTGAATGGGAAGCAAAGAAAGAGGAGGGTCATGGAGCCCAACACCAAAGAAGAGCAGAGGTCATGGAATGTCGAGCCTAGGTCAAACTTTTTTTTCCCTTTTTTTTCTCTCCTACCTTTTCAAGTTCAACATCTCACAGCTGAATAATTATTTTATTTTGAAAACTTGACTTTGGTGCAAAAAGAAATTAAATCAAATCAAATTTTCAGCAAAATTTTATTTAAATTAAAAAATATTCAGCAACAACCTAAAATCGCTTAAAGTACATGCAATAGTATATTTACTAAAAACCTAAAACTACCTTGTAACACCTTCTTGAATTCTTGAAGTTTGGTCCATGCTTTTTGGAATGATGTTTGTAGCATTTGTGGAGTTATGTTTGTAACATTTGTGAAGAGAGATCTTTTCAAGGCAAAAAGAATGAAGATTTCATAAAATTTATACTAAAATATAATTTAGTTTTGTGCATGGGTAAAGGAAAGTTGCAACAAACCTTACTTATTGATCTATTCAAAACAATTACAAGAGTAAAAATAAATGATGTTTTGCAAAAAGAAGTAAAAGACATTAATGAGAGTACCAAGCAAAAAGCACCAATGTTCGAGAGAGTAGAAAAATCCCCTATTGGACGTCCCAAAAAATTTGTAACAACACAACAATTTGAGAAATAAATCAAGCATGAAAGGGTGAAGAAGTTGTAAAGAAGCAAGATGGAAGTAAATAAAAAGGTCAAAAATCAAGAGGCTAGTACACAAATTGGTTTCAACCACATTTATGGCCACCCATAGTACTATTAGTTCAAAAGTTTGGTGTAAATTCAGATATCGTGCATTATTTGTAAACTACTTACTAAAGTCCAAGAGTCCCAAGTCCATATGAAAAATTGGCAAGAAAGTTTGTGGACTTTGGTTTACACCAAAAGGAAAACTCCGACCAAACTACTTGCAAGTAGCACAACAAGGTATGGTTGTCAAACACTTGAAGCAACATTTGCCAATCCTCAAAAAGTATCCCACTCTTCGAGATGATCTTGTCACAATGTTACAAAAGATGATAAATGTTGGACAACTGTTATCTACCTCTTTCAACCAATTTTAAAAAGCATGATAGAAGCCCTTGCTCTTGAGATTTTTCAGGCTAGTCATGGGGGTTTCACAATTGCAAGGGAATGGACAAGAATTTTTTTTAAACACTACATGAATTGATCTTTATGCATGGCAACCACCATAACCAGCAAAATGCCAACAAATTGGCAAGAGCAAGGTCAAAACATGGCATACAGAATAATTTACCGCATGAAATTGTATGCCATTCTTCCATGCCTTGTGGTCAATAATGAACAATTTGGGATCCACCTTGTTTCAACAATTAGAAAAAGAACATGGGAAAGCAAGGGCATTCAGGTGTTAGGGGTGGAAGATAAGAGACAAGTAACTATGGTGGTATCTTCTATTGCAAATGAATATCTACTTCGTAGACAATTTGTGCATCAATTCCAGTTGGCATCTTACATGCAATGAAAATCATTGGTCTACTCTATAAATAACAAACGACTTTGTCAACAAGATGTTGTTCATTTTACGTAATCAAATCCAACAACTCAACTTATGAGAAAACCAAAAACTTGTATGGCTAATTGATTGTTGGAACATTCACAAGAATAAAAAAAAAATTGACTAGATTAAAAAAAAACATCTTAACATCCTCGTTGTGTTTATTCGTGTTACTTGTACTAGTGAATTACAACCTACATATGTAATCATACAAAGACCTTTGAAACATGCTTTCAAGGTCAATTTCAACAAATGGACTACAAATTTCATCAAAAACCAAATATGCAAGGCCAAGGAAAGAACCACACATTAATTTGAAAATGAGCAACCTCAAACCTGAAATTTATGCGTGGCTTCATGTAGCTTGGACACAAGTCCAAGGAATGGAGGAAATGATACTTAAAAGTTGGCAAAAAATTGGGATTACAAATGCTTTCACATCAAAATTTCAAATAGCTATAATGGAAGCCAATGCACTTACTTTTCTTTTTACCTTCACTCTAGAAGTTGAAGAAAACAATGATGGTGTAGAAGATAATGATGCAAATCTTGCACATTCCATTCTAATAGTGATTGAAAATTGTTTACAACTTAATTGCACTTCGCTTGGAGTTGCAACTAAAGGTGATTTTACAACAACTTCATGTAATGGCAAAGTGTTTAGATTAAAACAACAAGTTAGACTCAAGCAAAAGAAACTAGACTGAGATTACATTCTTAGGAAAATTATATTACATTGTTGGGAAAATCCTTTTATAGGTTATTTGTCGCAACCCTCGCCTTGGGCTTACAACCAAAGCAAGGGTTTGCAAAGGTGAGAGCCAAGAAGGAAGCCTGGGAGTTACATCTCATACTCCTCGGAGTGTAGGAGAGTGTGAGGGAATGAACCTTCACACTCCCAAGTGAGTTCCCACTTTGGGAGTTGAAGTCCCGATGGAATCCCAAATTTTCAAAAAGCAATTTTAGGGTTCTTAACTCATTGGATTGAACAATTTTTTATATCATCGAAAAGCTCTTGAAACTTAGATGTCTAAAATGAACTTGTATGACCCATTTGGGTACCTAAAACACAAGTTATCACTAAAAGAAAGGTCGAGAATCAAATTGCCAATTTGACTCCTAACCACTAAAAATCAATAATCTTATTAATTTCCTTATGTGCAGGTGGTGTGTGACATACCGTTATATAAAATGTGGGTAGATAGGAGAATCATTCTTTGATCAGCTTTGATGAAAAATTTTACATCTTTTGCAATTTAACAATAATAATTATGCCAATAATTTACAAAGTTATGCAATTCAAGAAATTAGCTATTATGAAACATGAAGGAGCCCATGGTATATACATCTTTTTAATCATGTACCAAATCCCTATCAACATGTCCTATCTTCTATACATGTCCTTCTCAGTGCTCTAAAAGTTGGATAATCTAATTATAAATCTCAAAAGTTACAAATCACACGCGCATGCATGCATGCTAATTGCAACACAAATTGAGTTTGAGACAACAATGACATAGGACAGGACTTGGAAGGTTATACATGCATCAAAGTTCCATCCCATTGAAACATATTTCAAGATAAGCAATCAAGCTGTTAAACACTTGAAGGAGGAAAATAGGGCAAACCAACCATGGATATAAACCATAATTCCATCAAGCTTCATACAGTTGATTACAATGTGGCCTCCAAAGCCACCCCCATGTTCCTGATGCATTGATTTGCCCAATTCTTTTATTGTATAACCAAAGTCAAAAAATTCAAACACACCCACAATGTTGGAAAGGGACTTAACCCAATTTGCCTTCAAGTTAGACATGACACCCTAAAGCTGTTCATCTAGGTGGTCATGTAACTAATCCTAAAATTTCACCAGTAGCTATAAAACTACCTATGGTGTACACCTAGATGGTGAATACAAAAAATTTATCTTATATTCTAACATAAATATAGATTAAAACATATCATGAAACTAATATTAATAAAAAAAATTCAAATACATATGTTTCATACTCACACAAAAGTCAATGTTCTACAACAATGAATCATACAATCCTCCTCTTCTTGCTAAAAATGACAATTGTCTTAAAACAATCCTATGATCAATTCAAATTCAAATGGTGATAAAAATTATGTAAACTAATTAGTAATTCCTTGAATAGTAACTATATAAGTAAATATACTAACTAACTATTACAATGAGTAATTACTCGCTTAACATTACCCCATTCGTACCTTGAATTACGTCTCAAAATTCTAGATCAAAATATGTTAAGAAAGTTAAATCTAATGTTGTTTATGATCTTGTAAGAAAAATATGATGTTAATTTTGTTGTATTATAGTTTAATCTATATGTACTATAATTAGATTTGTCTATGTCTATTGTCCTTCAGATTGAATCCATGGATGATACTTTGTTATATTCAGAATCTATTATTGTTATTGTTATACCTTTGTTGTCAGTTGTGCACATGTTTAATGATTTGTTGTTGTTTACTCCTATGACTACAATTCTAATGTGACTTGTAGTTGTTGTTGTGACTACAAATCTAATGTAATTTAAGTCTACTCCTATTGTTGCAACTCCGATGTTGACCCAATTTGATCCTCATGTATTTCATGAGTTTTATGTTCCTTAGTTTGTATTTGTTCTCTTATTTATGTGGTTACAGATGCATACTTTTGAGAACTAATCTCCTATAAAAACATATTATAATGGTTCTAGAGTTTATTCCAATGCATATTTCATACTATTAGAAAATGTGTGGACAAACCATTACAAACAACCACCCAATTCAACTTTGGGTGGTCTTCACATGACATAAACGACTCATGATTTTGTTGAGTGGGCAAATCCCACTATAATCTCACCAAAGTGGTCATGCAATGGGAGGCAATGGTGGTTTAGTAATTTTCTACCTAAAATGCCTTTGAGCATGGTTGAAAATTTTACATTCCACCTTTTTAAACCACTTGGGTGGTTTTTCCTAGTGGTCATTCTAGGCATTGTGCACAAGGTTAACCACCTTACAGGGTAGGTAGGTAATATAGTTAAGTTATACTTAAGTTAAAGTAATCAATTTATATTTAGGTTAGGTAGAATAGGATATGTACTTAAAGTATGTCTATTATAACCTATAGCAAGGTTAAGTATATCATAATTTATACATATAGGGTAAGTATATTATAGCCTATGTACCAAGGCTATGTACTAGTATACGATTTCTTATGTAACTACCTAGGTATATAATGATTTATATTTACGTTAAGGTAGGTTAGGCCTATTTAATTACACATAGATAGCTTAAATATAGCCTAATTTATACACACCTAATTTATACGTACCTAGCCCTACATATAATCTACATTACCTAAATACCTTACCCTACCTTGCATATACCCGACATATACCACTATGCCAAAACTTAACATTTATACTACGTCAAATATGGCTATTGACCATTTTATAGTTATATAGTCATATATGTCATGTTTTTGTGCATAGTTATATTATTGTAACCCTAGATATGACTACATGTTTAAAAGTCTTAATGGATAGGACTACGTGATTAAAAATCTTTTCCATGAACACCACATAATTATTTAATGATATACAATTTGAAACATTAAAAACATGTGAATTAAAAAGGAAAAAAACTAGAAGGTAGACACATGTATATATTTTATAATCATAATATAATTCGTAGATGATCAAATAGATAATTAATGCACAAATAAATGACAAATATTTTATATTTTTAGAAAATTTGCCTTAAAATCACTAATTATTTAATGTGTATTTATGGATTGTGGTTTAAAACAAATTTAGGGGAAATGTTTTTTTGAAAAGATTCCCAAAAAATGGAAAAAAATGCTAAAGTTTTTGAAACCATAAAATTAAATACAAATTTGATGCCTAAAATACAATTAAAACATTCAAGTTGGGACTCTTGCACAAAGGTTATTTAAATGAATATCTTCTTTGAATTTTTTGACATTAGACAATGAAATATATTATTATTAATGATATCCAAATATTTTTCTTTAAATCCACATGCCCCAAAATGGCATTGTTTTCCATGTTTCCATGTGATGGGTAGCAAATAATATAAAATTTGATCTTTATTCATTTATCAAAGTATTTGGTCATACAACTTGGAATTTTTTAATAATTTATATTAAATCACACTCAATGAACTGAAAAGAACATCAAAAATAAGATTAAAACTTACTACTCAAAATAACATTTGGTAAAACTTATGAAACAAAAAAACATTTGTGTAAATTTATAACAATGACATTTAAATAATTGTTATAATATTTATAACATTTTAAAATGTTGTAAATAATATTATATGTTTCATGAATAACATTTTTTATGACTACAAATAAATATAACATAATATTTACAAATTTTATTAATTAGTTATATTTTTGAAAGGTGGGGAAATACACACACACACATATACCCAAAAAACCATGTTGATTTTAAATATGTTTATTTACAAAAAAAAGATAATGAAAAAAAAAAAATACTTCAAGATATCATTGTTGTTCAAATGTATGAAATAGCAAAGATTCAAATGCATTTTTAGTCAAATAACTTGACATTTTGGTTTTAAATTTTTCATAGATGTCATAATTTACCAATGATTTTGTTAATAGATTTTGCTTGTCTATTTTCTTGTGGATAATATGTAGTAAAACTACCATGCCTCAACAAAAACTATTATGTCATATGTTTTAACGTGTCATTAATGAAATGTATTCTCTGATCTATAATTATGGTCAATGGACATCCAAATCTAGTTAAAGTATACTCATATAAGAATCTAGTTGTAACTACTACTATATTGGTTTTGAGTGCCTTTGCCTCTACCCACTTGGTTGCATAATCTATAACTACTACAATATATTTGTTTCATGTTAATATTCATATTGGTTTGATTGGACCAATAATTTTTAGACCCCACTTCATAAAAGGCTTTTTTAGAAATGTTGTTACCAACTTTGCCAATTTTTTTGTTTTTAGTCCTCCAATTTTCTAACATCTATTATATCTTTTGCAAAAATCATGAATTATTTGAATAGAATTAGCTATATCTTGCATCCAAATTTTTTTTTTACATTAATATTTGTAACAAAAATATCTTCTAGCCATTCCATCTGTGCTTTCGAGGTGGTCAAACATTTTTGCATTATGTTGCCTTGTTCCACTCTATAAGTTTTTGCCTTTATGACCAACTTTTGTTTCTGAACTAGGTTCAAAGATTCTAGCATCTAACTCACTTCTAAATATTTTCTCATTTCCTACATCCATACATGTTTTATATAAAATAATGACATATCCATAGTCTAATCTAAAACACCCAATGGTTTTGAACTATATGATAATCTAGATAAAACATCAACTACATGTGTTATACTATGTTTGTAAACTACTATGAATTCATATTGCAAAAATAACACCAACCATCTTGCTATCCTTCCCAAATTTTGTAGTTTGTTGACCAAGTACGCCAGAACCATATGGTCTACATAAAACACAAACTTGTTTCACAATAGAAAATGTTTGAACTTATGCAAAGCATAAACCATTACTAAGGCTTCTTTTTCTTGGTAGTATAATTTTGTCATGTAATATTGAATAGTCTAGAGGCATATACTATAGGCTAATCATACTTACTAGTTGGCTTTTATGCAAACATTGCACCTACTACCAACAATGATGCATCCATGTGCACATGAAACTTCATTTGCCAATTTGGAGGTATCAGAATTGGTGCATCCATGTACTTTTTCTTGATTTGATCCCAAGCTTTTTGACATTCTATGGTCCAAATAAAAGGTTTCATTTTCTTCATCAACTTGGTAATTGGTGCCATAATACAAGCAATTTTTTTTATGAAACACCTATAAAACTGAGCCATACCATTAAAGGCCTGAATATGTTGTGGGTTTGTAAATACTAACATATTCACTATTGTCTGAACCTGCTTAGGGTTTCATATATTTCCTTCTTTGGAAACTATGAACCTTGAAATTGGTCTTAAAAATACCACAAAAACACATTTTAAAATTTGAAATTGATTCTATATTCGTTGCATTTCTAAAAATGAAATATGAGCTTCATTTAATGATTTTCCAGATCACTATAAATTATGAAGTCATCCAAAATAATCTTCATGAACTAGTATAAGTACTTTCTAAAAGCCTTATTAATTGTTCATTGGAAAGTTAATGGCCCATTTTTTATAGCAAATGACATCACCATCAAAATAAAAGTTTCCTAATTTGTTACAAAAGTTGTTATATATCTATCTTCAAGGGCCATCACTAATACCAAAGTGGGGTGTAGTTCATTATCCTAAATCACTATGAAACCTTCAATTGAAATAAGTTCACTATATTTTAGTGATTTTACCTTGGTTAAAATTATTTCACTATAATATCACTATGTAAACATTGTGTTTCAATAATAGTTGACATATTTCAATATTATAATTTATTGTGGTAAATATGTTTATTTTTATGTTGATGTTTTAAATACCCTATTTTATTTTATGATATACCATATATTATTTTATGTTATTTTAATTATTCTAACTTATACCCTAAGTTATTATAACCTATTATAGGTTATTATAAATTATTATACCCTAAACTATTATACGTTGTTCTACTTTTAGGTAACTTAGTTAGCTTATTATAAGATACTTAATTTAAGTTATTTTTAATTAAATTATTCAACTAAATTTAAGCTATACCTTAGGTTATTTTATTTAAAGTTAATATATGACATTCAAGTTATATTTTAGGTTATTCAAAGTCATTTTTTAATGTTATTATAAATAATTTTATTTTAAATATATATAATAATTTTAAAAATTTTGAAATATAATAGAATGACCTAAAGTAAAATATTTTAAAATAACCTATAATAAAATAACTACCAATAACCTATGATAATATAACCTAAAATATCCAATAATAATTTATAATATAATAGTCATTAATAGTCATAATATAACCTAAAATAACCACTAATAGCTATTAATAGCTACCAATAAAATAACCATCAATAATAACCAAAAGATAATAATTAATGGCTTACAATAGAATATCCAACAATAACCATTAATAATCATTAATAAAATAGCCACCAATAAGTTTTGATAATTTAACATAAATTAACCACCAATAGTCATTAATAAAATAACCATTAATAACCACCAATAGCCATTAATAGCCACGATAGAATAACTACCAATAGCCATTAATAACCACGATAGAATAACTACCAATAGCCATTAATAACCACGATAGAATAACTACCAATAGCCATTAATAGCCACGATAGAATAACTACCAATAGCCATTAATAACCACGATAGAATAACTACCAATAGCCATTAATAGCCACGATAAAATAATTACCAATAGCCATTAATAGCCACAATAGAATAACTACCAATAGCCATTAAATAGCCATTAATAACCACAATAGAATAGCTACCAATAACCATTAATAACCATCAATAAAATAGGCACCAATAGTCATTAATAGAATAACCAACAATAAGCACCAATATAACAACCAACAATAACCTCACATAATCAAAAGTAATTTAAGATGAAATGGCTTCAATAACCCAAAAAATAATAATGATCACAAATAATCTAAAGTGAAATAACCTACAATAGCCAAAAATAATGTAAAATAACATAAAATAACAAAATAACTGAAATTAATTTAAGGTGAAATGATTAAAAATAACAAATTTTTAAAAGAATACCATAAAAAATTGTAAATAATTTAGGGTGAAATAACTTAAAAGAACTAAAAGTAGCCATAGAATAACTAAAAATAGCCTAACATAGGTAATATTATTATATTAATACAAAATTTATCCATTTATTAAACATTTTTTCCCAAAAGAATGGTCATTGAAATGTTATTGAATAATGATATATATTTTACACTTTCAAAAGGAAATAAATGTAATTATGTAATTTATAAAAAATAAAAATAAAATTTAATCATTTCATTTGGACAAAAATCATAAAAAATGAACTTTCAATTTTGTTTTATAATGTTTAAAATAAAATATTTGATAAATAAAAGGCAATGTGACACATTATCATAACAAGTGTGGTGACTTGATGGTTGGGGTCAAAGATCAAACTTCACAAATGGTGTGTTTCTGTTTAACAGTGGTAAGTTGATCGGATATTCTCTTATGTAGTTCTTTAAAGTTAGTGGATGTTTAGGTTGATTTCATGGCCTATGTACTTAGGCTAAGTTTTTAAGCTAGCATAGATAGTGACACATGTCAATAATTCATAGACTAAAAATCATGAAATTATCAATAATGTTATATATTACACTAAATATTATATAATTAATTTCCATGTTGCCTAGTTAATTAACTAACAAGTGAAATGGTTTGGTAAATTTGTATTTCATTTGAAAGTAATTTTGTTTCACTAGGTATTAATGGACCAATTCATTATCCATAACAGCTGGTCCCCATTTAATGAGGGTTTGACCAGTTTCACCATGGTAAAAATGTCCAAATTTATTCAAAATAAAGTGAAACCTAAAATGAATTAGAATGCATTTTGGTGTAGTGCATAAAAAATGATGGTATCTTGAATGTCCATCCAGAAACAAATAAGCTTCATGCCCTACTATAGTGTTTAGTACCTCATTAAAAAATGGCAAAGGATAAGGAATTTTTTTTGGTTGCCTTATTCAACTTTTTGAAATCCACACAAATTTTCAATCCATTGTTCTTAGGCACTACCACTATGGGTGATAACCATGTAACTTCTACTAGTTGAATGAATTCGGTTGCTAATAATTTGTCAATGTCATGTTTAACAATTGCAACATAATTAGGGTTTAATTTGTACCTTGTTTGATGTGTTGGTGATATTGATGTTTATAACTCAATTATGTGTTGAGTTAATTCTGGAGGTATGCCTTTCAAATCTTTGTAAATTCAAGCAAACACATCTTTGAACTCTTAAAATAACATTTGAAGCTCCTCAGTCTTCTCCTTTGTCAATTGTGAATTAACCTTGATGTATTGTGGATTTGTTTCAGTACTAAGATTGAGCTTAATAGGTTGTTTGTCGGTCAAAGTCCAAGTTGCTATCTGAAGATTCTGTATTTGTATTTTTGTTGGTGTTTCATCGATTTGAATATCATCTTGGTTATGATGGTAATAGGTTTATGGATAAACCTTATCTTCCAATGAAATTATAGTCTAACAAAAAAGTCATACGATTTCACCATTTATGCATAAACCAATTGTGTTAAGCACCACTTATGCAATTGTTTAATCTAAGGTCCTTTGCTTTGAATCGCATTCTTTAGTGCTTTTGATTCATGATATTCCAACACTCAACAATGAAATTGTTTCTTTAGGGAATGCAATTGTGCCAATTGAGAATAATTTTGGTTATGTTTCCAAGATTAGATCCTCCTCATCATTTGTTAACCCTTGTATCAAGTCATAACAAACAAGTATTTGGAGCCTTCTAGTTTTTGCTCCCAATTTCCTATTAATTAATATTGTTTTGCTTGTTCCATTACCTTGACCAGTAATGACATTGTTACCTTAATCATGTGTAACCTTTGCATCTATGAGCCAAGGTCTTCTTAACAACATAGAATAGTTGAAATCTACCACATTGTTTTTCAAAACAATAAATGTGGCCATATATGGAATACCATGTATGTGAATATTCAATTCTTGATTATTCTTAAAGGTCTAGTCATATTTTGATCTAGCATTCTAAGGTGGTATGGAGTTGGTCTTGGTTTATGTAAACCTAGCTTTGTTTTAAGGTTTTATATTATAATGTTCACACTTGCTCCTCCATCTATTAAAATATCTTCAACAATGTTCTTCCCCACTTGTACTTTGATAACTACCATTTGGTTATCTACCTTTATAGTTGTTGTGTCTAGTTCAGAACGTGTCTCAACCACTATGGCTACACTAGGTTCAAATATTTGCTCAATAGTTATATTTGGTTTTTTTGGCTTCAATTTTGCCACATATATTTTTTGTGATATGGTGTTATCTTTAATAATTGACCTAACCTCAAAGTATATGTTGTCTCTAGCATCTGTTTATTGATATTTTGGAATATTTATTCCACATACATAACTATGTCGATAGGTCTAGTAGAAAAACTTTGTGACACAATGGGTTTCCTGGAAATTTTAGATTCTAGCGATCCCACCCAATTTATACTCCACTGTGTTTTCTCGTTTGGAATTAGATTTTGTAATGGGTTTTTAACTTGCATCTCTTTAATAGTCTTGACAAAAGATTATTATATTCTTTGTGCCTTTTCTTAGACAAGAAACATACTTCTTTTTTATTAGCTCTTTGACCTTAAACATCTATTCTTCAATAACCTTGCTTCTAGTGATGGCCATATTCACATCCACCATATGGACTCAAGGATTTGAAACCTTGGGTTCTACCACAACTTATTTCTTTATAGGCTTCATTATTTCATTCTTAAACATATTCTACATATCATTGTACATCAAACAGTTTGTGATCTTATATCCAATATCACCACAAATATGACAACAATATTTCACATGCTTCTATACTTTAATATGTTGAGTTATAACCTCAAAAACTACAAGAATATGGTTTTCCTTCCTTTTGATTCTACATGTTTCAGCATTATGATTTTTTCATGTGACAATTTGTATAGTGCATTCATGTTTTCCGTGGAATTGACTGAGGTTTTTGAGCTAATATTGTTTTATTACTATGTGGTATTGACAAACTCCTTATGGCCTTTACTTTATTTTATTTTTTCACAAACCAAAGTTGTTTCTTTATGATGTTGAAAAGTTTTTCTCTTCGTACTTATTGTTGCTACAAATATGGTTGTATTTTAGATTTGAAAATTATAGTTAAGAAACTATCTAGTGTTTTGTGTTGAAGATTATTGGCCAATTTCAATAATATTTTTTAATAGACTTTCATTCTTTTTGTCACAACTTTAGTTTTGAACTTGTGACCGAGGCAAGGGCTTGCAAAGGTATGGGCCAAGAGTGAAACTTGGGAGTCACATTTCATGTTCTTGGGAGTGTAGGAGGGTGTGAAGGCATGAACCCACACATTCCCAAGTGGGCTCCCACTTTGGGGGTTGGAAAAAATGTTCAAAGAATAATTTCAGGGGTCAAAACTCATTTAATTGAAGATTTCCTTATACCATTGGAAATTTCTTGGAACCTAGATGTCTAAAATGAATTCACATGTCCCATTTGAATATTTAAAACATAAGTTATGGCCAAATGAAGGGTCAAAAATTAAGTTGCCAATTTGACTCCCGACCATTAAAAGTTAAGAATCACCTTATTTACTTGCGTTTAGGTGGTGTGCCACATATAACTGAAAATATATCAATGAGGGCTACAATTTTGCTTCATACCTCACCTGAAGTAAAGGTATACACAAAAAGTTATGCGCTTCCAAAGTTGCGAAAATCCTAATTTTGGAAATTTTGGGACTCCCAACTTGGGAATCTTAGGACAAAATGACATTTAGTGCAAGCCCAATGGACATGCATAGAGAATACTATAAGAGGGAAGGTGGTGGCTTCCCCCGAGTATGGGCTGTGGTGAGTCTTGTGAGTTTGTGTATGCATGTGGTTCGTCCATGCACCAAAAGTGCTCCAACCACGCATTAACCAATTCGTTGTTTGGTTTGTGCATGTTCAAGTGAATAATTCATATGCTTATCACTCATCCTAGTCCCATTTTAGAGCCCCAACACACCCCTCTACCTGTAAAATGTTACGAGTTAAGGAACATACCCCAATTCTTTTTTCCATTTTTCCACTTTTGGGCTTGCATTTGAATCTCTCAAGGAATGTGGGGGTGTGTCATTTTCGTTCTTCTCATGCTTCATATTTTTCAACTACAAATAAACTTGTTCATCATTTTGAACTTTTTTGTACCTTTTATAAAAGGCTAGATGCAATTCTACAAAAGTACAATCTAGATAATCTCTTACATAATTATTACACCAGTCAAACATAATATCTCTAAGGGTAAAATTGAACAAATTAACAATTTTTGCATCATTTGTTTCATTATTTGTTATAATGGTAGCTTTGAACACTTTGACATGAACATTTGGGTCAAAATCTTTGACATATTCAAGATAGTTAAGTGGTCAACGATAAGGTCTGTTTGGTGGTAATGGTGACTTGCATAGATGCACCATTGGCAATCCAAATCGTAGAGGTCCTGGAGGTCCTTATGGAATTGAGCTACCTCTTCCTTGATATGATGGTTGATTAACAAAAACTTCATTCACCTCTTTAGAAAAATCTTTATGCAAATTCACAAATTTTGTCCGCTTGGAATGTGTGGTCTAGATTTGTTACCGCCAATATTAATAATTAGTGCTGACACAAATGGAGCTTCAATAACTATAATTATAGACTGGGGCATTGCCACAAAATACAACGGCACAAATCTTACTGGTTCCATTCTAAAATTTGAAGTTCTTACATAGGTAATTCCAATATTGTTTTGTTGTAATTGACTTTGTACATGAGCTATAGATATAGGTATTACATCTACTGCAGTTTGAATTCTCATTTTTATTTTGTTATCTCTATAAATTTGTAAACTCAATCTATCTAAAATTCTAACCATCTCATGGTATAGATCCTCTAGTTCAATAAGTCCATGAATTCTTATTCTTGCAAATTTTAGATTTAAATTATGGAAATGCTTAACAAATCTTTGCTTCACATTATATTCAATAAATGGACATTCATTGATTTGATGTCCAATTTGATGGCAATATGTGCAACATGGAAAATTTGGTCTTGGAACTTTGTTGACATTATGAATTCTTCTATTCCAATCCCTTGGAACTTCACTATTAATGCTACCATTCTATTGATTAATTATGGGTCATTGTACCTCACTCTTACAACCATAAGAACACCTTATGTTATTGTTGGTTTTGCTTTTGGTAAAACTATAGTTTTTTATCTAGTTACAAATACCAATTCAACTCCTTTGGAGCCTTTAATACCCTAAGTTGCAGCTTTTTGCTCAACAACATAATGAATTGAAGGTTCAAAATTCTAAGCTTTTTGTTCAAACTATTCATTTTCCTAGCCTTTTCGATAATAAAAAGGTGAATAAAATCATTAGAATCATGTTGTTGCATTAGATTTATTAATTCTAGCACAATTTTTTGTCGATGTTCAAATTCCCAACGCCTTTGTATAAACTCAACCTATTAGTCTACATTTTCAATTTAACATTATTCTCTCTTGGAGTTTTGTTCTGGTGCACCTCTGTGCTTCACCAATTTGCATTTCATGAGGAATTATTAGTGTTGCTTGAGGTGTTATGTGGCCTACATGTCTTTTTTTTGTCCATGAATGTTTTTATTTTATTCGAGAAACTTTTTTTTAAGTGTTTCAAATCGTTGATTCACCTAATTTACATTCAAATTCTTGCTATTGGTAGTGCCATTTCCACTTGTTCATGTAATACAACCCGATCTAATTTTCTTCTCAAACTTCTAATTACATTTATCCACATCCTAATTCAAATATGAACAAACTTTTGCATTAGAACAAAATCCTCACAATCACCTACTTTACTTAGATCTACTTCATAAACAAAAAATATGTGATCAAGATTTTTTTTTAAATGAAGAAAATGAAACTAAATTTATAGAAACAAAAATTTCAGCAACGAGACATAACACATCATTTTGAAATTCACTTTGAATTCAAAACTTGGGATGGTTGCCAAATGGTAAATACAAAATCTCTAATCCTATATTCTAGTCTAAAATTTGGACTGAAATATAATAAAACTAATACCAACACAATCTATTCATTCAAATCTACTGAGAATGAGTTTCAAAATTAAAATCTAATACTGAAAATATGATAAGAAAACATCAAAATAACAACTATGACTATGGAAACAAAGCTCTTCTAGAAATCAAAACATATTTTTCTCATATTCCATTAAAGCTCCATATTCTAGAATGATACAATGGTCTCTCACCTCTTTCTCTTCTCCAAAAGATATACATAAAAAAAAAATCATATGTTTGATTTGAATTCAAATGATGATAAAAATTATGTAATCTAGCTAGTAATTCCTAAAGTAATAATTAAGTAAATAAAATTATGTTAACTAATAATTACCACAAGTGATTATTCCGTTAACACTATCCATTTCATTAAATATATTTTTTGTCATTCCTTGAAAAAGAGAAACTAGATTTTCAAGATTTTCAACTTTGACCAAGAGAGATCAAGCTGGAAGATGAAGCCATAAACCTCAAGTGAGAAGTAAAAAAAGGGAAAGAAATGGGAGCAGTCATGTGAGTTTACATAATTTGTTCCTACACGTAACCTTAATAAGCCCATCCACCTTTGTTAGAATAAATGGGGTTGAGTTGTAAATGGGGTAAACACGATATGCCTTATTATGTTTCGATTAGGGCTTGAAGGTGAAAGTTTTGGTTTTAGGATCTATAGATTTGGGTGAAGGTGCAAATTTGGGGTTTTGGGTTTTAGGTTTTTGGGTTAATTTTTGGGCATGCAATTTGGGGGTTTGGGGTTTATACATTTGAGTGAAGTTATGCAACTTAGGGTTTTGGGTTTTGGGTTTAACTTTCAAGCAAACGACTTAAGGTTGTGCAATTTAAGGATTAGTTTGAGTGAGGGTGCATGATTTGGGGTTTTAAATGTTAAGGTTAACTTATGGGTGTGTCACTTGGGGATTTGGGTGACGTTGCATGATTTCAAGTGGTTTAGGCATGTGATTTGGGCTTTTTAGTTTTAAGGCTAATTTTTGGGCACATGCATGATGTGAGGTTTGTTCATGCTATTAAGTGTCCAACAAAACTATTATTATGTTCATATTTTCATGTAACACTTATTAAATTTCACATAATTGAATCGTTTTTATTGATTCCATTTTGAAGAATCATTCCTCTCTTGGTTCCTAAATCATTGCTAAAATTTAACCTTAAAAAGTGTTGGTCAAAACCTAGACCATAATTGTGCAAGACATTGTTTTGAAATGTTATCCAAAAGAATTTGGTCTAAAATTTAATTCTAACCCTAAAAAATGTTGTCCCAAACCTAGACCTTAAAAAATGTTGGTTCAAACCTTTCAAATTAACCTTAACCCCAAAAAATAAATTTGTCCAAACCCTATCCAAGCCCTTTAAACTTGATGCAAATTGTAACTTTAACCCTATTTTGTTTTAGCTTAACATTAAATAAGTGATTACATGGTTTCACTCCATCACCTTGAAGATCATGATTCCAAATTGTAATTCTGACCTTCAAAGGTACCCCCACCCTTTGCCCCCTTCATAAGATTTGACCATAGGTGAAACAAAACACCCCCAAAACTTTAACCCGAACATAAACCTTGAAACCAAAGTTAATTGGGTTAAAATTGGGGGCATATGTCTAGTTTTGACCATTGGCCCCCAAATTGGGTGATTTTATGAATAGTTAAACCTTAACTAGAAGGCAAATTGGGTCCCATAATGGATTATGGGACCCATACTTGGCAAATTTTTTGGATAACTTTAATAAAACCTAACAAAAGAAGACAATGTTAATTGTGTTTCTATTGTTCATTTATGTTTTTATAATGTTATGTGCTTTTCATGACTTTGGAGGGGGAGGTTCAAGTATTTGATTTATTTTGATTGCATTAGTGGTCCACCTTCTTTGGAAGACTTTTTGTTTGCCAAGACTTGGGTCTTTCCATCTTGTACCTTTTCTCCCCATTGTTGGATCCTTTGTTTTATTGATGGTTGGCAAGTTTTCATCATCATATGTGTTGTTCTAATAATGCAAAACATAAACAACATTTGTGTGTCCAACCTTACAACTAGATCTAATTAACACAACATTTAAGGTTTATGGCATAAGCTTTAAGGTTTAGATTATAGGGCATGGGTTTTGAATATAAAAATTTACAGCATATAATTGAAGATTTTGAGGATAGGGTTAAAGTTTTAAAAGATGGATTAAAGTTGAAGGTGTGATGGTTTTTCAACCACAAGTTTATTCACACCTTATTAACATAATTAAATAGTTCCCAATGAATTTATTAAAAACATCCAATAAGAATTTCTGCATAATTATTTCAAGAAAAGGTTCAATAATGTCCAATAAAATGAAAGCAACAAAAGAAAACATTACATGAAAAATTCATGTGCTTAATTAACCTATTCATGTGATTGTTGATTTAATGAAAAGAACTAGGAACTAGGGGGTATTGACAAGAAAGTGGTTTATGCAATAAGGAAGTTTCATGGGTCTTAATGTAGATACTGCACAATGTTACACATTGTTGTTTGAAGCAAATAATGTCAATTTTTTTGTGATATCCTTCTCAGCAATGTTTTTTTGGTGGTGAATTTAAGGGAAAAAAAGGGAATTTTTTTATAAAAAAATTGTGTTTTTGAAGTTTTTTTGTCAAATTTTTATAAAGTAAAAAAATTCCAAACTTAGATGTAAGTGTTATTTAAATTGCTAATTAAAACAAGAACCTTAAAACAAATTCCCGTCGCAACTCCACTTTGGCCAAGTGTGGGGGTGAAGCCCAACACTTGGAAAAAGTGAGGATTTAGAGTCCTCCGGGACTCCCGAATGTTTAGAGCTCGACAGCAGGACCCAAAACACCTTGCATTGGGGCGTTCTTGGTGTCATTGGAAAGGTTTTGAAGTGGAGATATCAAAAATGACCTCGCATTGGCCATTTAGACATCTGTTGCCTCCCAAGTTATGGGCAAAAGAAGGGCCAGGAGTTAAACTGGGAGTTTGACTCTTGACCACTAAAAGTCAAGAATCGATATCTTTCTAACCTCTGAATTGAGAGTGCTATATGTCATTGAAAAGATCTCAACAAGGGCTATAAGTTTGGTTTAGACCTCGTTGCAATCTGATCTTGCAGTCGGGAGTTATGAGCTCCCAAAGTCCCAGGACTCCAACTGAGATAGTTTCGGGACAATTTCGGGACTCCAACTTGGGAGTCCCGGGAAAAAGAGCCATTTGGATGTAGCCTCAGTGGCTCGTCGCAGAGTATGCTATATGGGGGAAGGTGGTGGCTTCCCTCGAGTCCGGGCCGTGGTGTGTCTTGTGGTCCGAAGTGCCCGTGACTTGTCCCAACACCAAAGGGTGTCCCAGAATGTGAACTAATCACTTGAGTGGTTTGTTTTGATGCAGATTCAAGCTTGATCAACTAATACCTCTTCCTAGTCTAATCCCTGGGCTCCCAACTCGACCCTCTACCCCTTTTTAAAATTGGAAGCCAGGAGCGTGCCTCCAAGTCTCAACTTTCGCAACTTGACTTTGTGAAACCCTCAAGTGGGTTTCTCCCCGTGACTTGGAAGCGCGTCAATTCCAATCCTTTGGAACAACACCTTACCTTTTATTGTTATATTTAACAAACCCCCTTCATAATCACATTCTTGTTTATTGTGACACATTTTTTGGTAACCATCTATTTTGGTAGGAAACACCATTTTTCACTATCACACTTGTTAGTAGCACAAAATATTTACAAATATTTTTTAATAAATGTGACTATAATGGGGAAATCTAGGGCAATAGTTATAGTTTTGTACATTGTAATTCCTTTTGGCAATGTTGGTGTTGTTTTGTGTTCAAATTGTGCAAACTAACAACAATGAATCCAGTTCAAGAGAAGACAACTTTTTATTATAGACAAACAACTATGTGAGCTTGCCAAGAAAGAAAAATCTTAATAAAATTAACCTAGTTGACAAGATACATAAAAAGCTCAAACTCAATGTAAACCATAGCATTGTCTGCAAACTCCTAAAAGAAAAATATAAGAATTTAAGCAATTTGAACCTTTCTTTTAGCATAAAAAGGCCATATTTGCAGAGTTGTTTTGCTAATAGTCCAAATTTTGTAAGGGTTTGTATGGAGTGTGACTATACACATTTGAATCACAATTCATTAATGTTACCAAAAAAAGTGGTCATTAGGGGCATGATTATAAAGGGGTTTATTGTATCTTTTGGGGGATCCATACCAACATGGCTATTTCATAAATTAAAAATGGAAATAATGCTCCTAATGCTAGTAAATAATGTCATGTGCATTTAATTTAAGTATATGGTTGAGTTTAATGTTAGGAGATTTGAATATATGCTTGATGCAAGTGAACATATCCTTGCAATAATACTTGGTTATATGGATGTATTATAGTAATTTCAACACCTATTGAAAATATGCTTATTTTACTCAATGATGTTTGCATATTTTGATATATTTTATTTTTTCATAAACCCACTTTGTGCTTAATAGACCAAATTATATCTTTACTTTTCCACAAACCCTAATTGGGAATGACAGAAGGGTGTAATAACCTCATTATACACAATGCCAAAATGTGTCTTACCCCATATGTGTGCCATGTTGCACATGGCAGGCAATTAGAGTGAATTTGAAATTAAACTTTTTTATTTGCATTTTATGCATGTTAATAAATTTGGGTTGTTAAATATTTTGAACAAGTAAAACCTAATGGGTTAGTTTTATCATTGGTAGAAGCAAGGAGGTCGTAACCATGTAGGGCTCAAATAGGTCAAGATTAGTTGATGAAAACCTCTTGTTTTAATAATACCCTCATTATATATATATTTGAATTAACTTATCATCAATTGTTTCAAACATGTTTACAACCACCCTTAAACAGGTAGGCAATGAGTAAGGACATCTTTCCATTAGGCTGATCTGATCACAGGTGCTTTTCAATATTATTTTTTAACCACATGTGGTCACAGACATCTCATAGCTCTATTGGTCAAGCATTGAACAAATGTAAGAGGTATGAGACTTGTGGATCAAAGTTTGGCTTTTCACAACTTGACATTTGTCATCTTTTATGGAAACATGATCCCAAAGCTCTTAATATTAATTAGCTATACATTTTCATCACACTTGTAGCTCTCCAATGGAAAGTGCCTATACATGCACTAAGAATCAAGGGTCTATGTTGGTGGCTTTCGATTAGGCTATTGTGTCACAGCCTGCTCTGTGTAATTGTGTTCACAACAGGTTAATGGAAAGAGACCCTAAGTAGTAGATGCATGTAAATGGTTCAGAGATAGGAATGAAAAGAAATAAGCACCTATTAGGTAGGTATGGGGGACATAGCAGGTCAATTAATGTGCAGATTAGAATGTAGATGAATACATATCAGTGATCATGGATTTGGTGTAATGTTGGGTGGGTATTTGATTATATGTAGAAGGAAAAAAAACCAATCTAGTTATCTGAAAATAAATAAATAAAATAACAACCCTTTCCAGGTCTTTGAAGTTAATAAACACCCATGTCCCAAATTTTGAAAACTTGTTTTGGGTTGGTATGTGAGGGCAAGCCTTTGGAAATTTGATATCCGGTTATTATATATACATGTAACTATTTTGATACAAGATGAGGGCATCGTGCAAAATCTAATACCTGCCCCACATTGGTCTTTACACAGGTATGTGATTGGTTAGCCCTTAGGTAGGGACAAAACAAAAAAAAGTGAATAAAATGTATGATACAATAGTAAAAAGAAGTAACTAAGCTAACCATAGTGGTTAGTTATGGGAGAGGAGCCCAATGAAATAGTGTTTCTTGTCCATGGACCATCTAGGTGTAAGATTGTGCTCACTTTTAAGGAGTCTCACTCTTAAGGAATACATATGTGTAAAAACTAAGAACATTCCTATTTCCTGGGACACTTGTTCAAGGATATGTGGTGTCCTAGAATTATACTAGGAAATTTCTTGAAGGGCTGTATGATAAGTTAGAGGTCCACGATTGTCTCCACCGCTACGAAAGACATGAAAGACAAGTTGGAAGTCCAACACTCCATCATTGTAAATAAGATCAAGTTTTCTCCCTTTGGATTTCAATGCACCTCACCAAGCAAAATGTGCCTCCAGTGCTTTGATGCATTTTCCATTTCATGGAAGGTGTGTCCATGCATCAAAGGCAATACCTCGTCAATTCTTTTTAAGGTATTTATGCTGGGAAGGCATGTCATTGAGGGTATGCCCTGTGTCTTGGGCCTCGGCACTAGGGCGACCACCGTTCGGGGGCAGCCCTAACCCCATGGCATGCCCTTGGGTACATGCTTCCCCTAGCTTCATGTCATGAAGAAAACAACATGCAATGATGCAAACATCTTCATGTCATAAAGAAATAGCATACAATGATGCAAACAAGTGGCTCATCTCATTGTGGGGGCAAGGATGACCTAAAAGGTCCAACCCTTTAAGCAGAACTATGCAGGTGCTGCACAAGAAGACTACACTCTGCCACTGGCAAAGTTTATACTGGTTGTTTAGCGTCCTGCATACCCAACCTGGAAAGCCATAGTGTAAAGCTGCCAAATGTACTAGACCACAAAAAAAAAATGATATTGGGACCTATTTTGGGGCCAGATTTGCAGGGAAAGACATTAAATAAGCTATGGATCCTCATTGCAGGCAGTAGTACAAAAGTATTCCCTGATTCTTTTTTCACTTGTCTACTCTTGGCCAGATCCATCTTTTACTCACAAAAGATGGATGATAACCAGACACATTTCTAGTGCTGCCCATTGGATGCTTTAAGCCCTGTCATGCACATAGTGGGGTGTATAATGGACACCGAGATAGGCCAAATATCCCAAGATGTGAATGACAGGGCCCAAAGTGTGTGATGGATAGCACCAGAGTCCATTTTAGGCCCAAGTGTGCATGACAAGGTCCAAAGTGTATAAATGGGTAGCACCAAATTCCAATAAAAGCCCTGGATGCACATTACAGGGACCAAAGTGTGTAATGGCAGGACCAAAGTCCATTAGAGGCCAAAGATGTGCATGACAGGGCCACACCTATGTAATGTGCAGCGCCAAAATGTGTCTCAACACCTGCAGACACATCTTGGAGGGGCAAAGAAGCAGTTTTGCACTGCATGCAATAAGGACCCATTGCTGATTTAATGTCTTCTTGTATGGGGGTTATACGGTGTTTGAAGGGCTACAAAAGAAAAGAGTTCATCACAAAAATTGTTTCATTTGAAAGTTGGGGATATCTCCATCATATTTGAAGGGTTACGAAATAATAGTTAGGCCTGCTTTACACTAGGAGTCAGGGCCAATGTTCAACCCAAATCCAGCATTCCTATTGGTGCAAAACTTGAAATCAGCCCCAAGGGCTTTACATTAGGAGTCAAGGCTGAAATTTTAAAAAACACTTCAATCTGGCCCAAGTTATTAATAAATGCTGAACTTTATGGCCTTGCATTGGGCCCAAGGCTGGAAAAAGGATACCATCAAATTTGGGAGGCCAATTTGCAACCCTTGGGACCAATGTTCCAGCATTTATTAATATCCTGACGTCAATGTTCTAGCATTTATTAGTAACTTGGGGCTAATTTTCAACTCAAAAATGCTCAAAGTTGGCCCCAAGTTTTTTTGGCCCTGACTCCTAGTGTAAAGCGGGCCTTAGTTCTTTGCAAATTTTGTTTGTTTGAAAGCTCAGTGATATTTTATTTTTCATGCAAATTCTCTTGCAAGATCCTTATAGGGAAGCTGGCCCCTGAGATCATTTGTTTCAAGTGAACTTTGGTGAGACAAAACAGATTTTGTGAGGGGAAAAGAAGCAGAGTGAACCAGCACCCACCAGTATACCATCCACTGGACGCCCCTCATGAGTTGGATGTGGATGAACCTCAACTGAGTTGATATCCGGTTCCACCTTGCTAACCCATTCTGTAAGAAATAGGTCCTAGATGTAGGTAGATAGGTAGGAAATTATTTTGTTAGTAGTTAAATAGATGGTTTAGACATAGCTAAGGGCTCTTTTGCTACCTATTAATAACCTGCAAGTTATGACGCAGTTGTGGATGAACCTCAACTTGAGTTATTATGTGGTTTCACCTTGATAACCCATTGTGTAAGCAAGAAATCTTCTGCATAGGTGGTAGATAGGTAGGAAAATATGTTACTATAAGGTAAGTAGATTGTTTATACATAGGTAAGGCCTGTCTTTACTACCTCCGTACCAGTAATTTTTTCCCAATGAAATTTGTCATTTTTTCATTAAAAGAATTGGGAAAACTTGGGACATTTTGTATTTCTAGTCTAAAATAGACAAAATTTTCCTTAAAAAAAATTGCCACAAATTTGATATCAAAATTTTAAAAATAAATTCTCTGATCTTAGGTATTAACAGCTCTATTTGAGGGCCAAAGTGAACTAGCCACCAATGCATTAGTTGGCCATTCTGTCCATTCGATGGGTTGCATTTTTTCATTTGACGTCAGATGGGAATCATCACGATCCATTTCCTTTCACTACTAACCATTGTACTTTTTTTTTGAAGGTTTGTTTTTAACTGTTTTTTCTTTGAACCTGACCTCACACATAGCTACCCTCCTCACCTTCCTACCTTCATAAGTATTGTACCAACCTTGGTACTTTATTAATTATCCCCTACTAACATAGCTACCTTAATAACTAGTTGTCCTATTAACCTAACTACTATATTAACTACCTACCTTTCTAACTTAGCTACCTTATTAACTTAACATCCTTATTGACTTAATTACATTACTATTTACCAACCCTATATACACAACCACCTTATTGATATAAGTACTTTACAAACCTAATCATCTTGATAAGATAATTTGTTTCCTATGTACTAACTTGCCTATTTGCCTAATTACCTTGTTAATGGAACTTTTTTTAACCTACTAGTTTACCTACCTACGTGCTTACCTATTTTAACAACCTATTTACCTTGTTCCTTGAACTTCTTTTTTACTTATTAACTTGCCTACTAACCCAATTACCAACCTATATACCTACTTACCTACCTATGCACCCACCTTCTTACCTCCCACTATGTTCACCTACCTATTTATGTTTTTTACATTGTTAAATACCTAATTAATTACCTATTCACTTTTCCCATCCCAAACCCCCTACTCTTATTTATCAATTTATTAAGGTTTGCTGTAATTCATGGATGATGAACATAGGTCTTCATATGTAGTTACTACAAACAATTTATAATGGAAACAATATCATAATTGTAGCAATTTTGGTTTAGTTAATGCATATTTTACTAAATTTTGTTTACTTAATTAATTTATGGAATGGACATTACAATACATTTTTTCATGTAATTATTACAAATATGTATTATTGGATTATGGTTTAGGTTTAAGGTTGGGACACATAAAATAATTAGCAATTTTTTCATAAATCTATAGTAATTAGCCTAAACTAGGTTAAATTGGGGGGGGGGGGGGGGATTTTAGGGTTTAAACATATGTGAAGTAATGCAATTTCATTCTATATCTTTTTCAAAGATAGCGGAAAAAAATAGTTTGGAGAAATCACACAAAGGTAAGAGCCATATATATATTTTTGGTTTTTACAAATTTATTTTATTTAATTTAAAATTAAGGTTTTTTTTGGGTGAGTAAATCTTTGTAGTTTAAAAGCTTAAAAATTTGATTTCTAAAAATTTTCCTATGTTTTTTTTTTTTTTTTTTTTTTTGCATTATATATTTTGTATAATTTTTTAAGTTTAGGGCATATATTACTAGGATTTTTTTATTAGGGTTCATATATTTAGGGTTGTAATAGGGCTTATGGAAAAATAACATTTGGATTTTTTGGGTTATGCCTTATGATTTATTGTTTAGGAATTTGGTTCATATATATTAATGCTTAAGGTTTATACTATAGACTTTGTTCATTGTATTGGTTTTGATTTTATTATTTGTTTAGATCTATAACATAATTATGAATCTCTTTTGTTTTCATATGTTCCATAGTTGTTAAAATTCAATATTTCCTAACTCACTTTTGTTTAAATGCAATACCCATATCATATGTGATAATTCAATAGCCATGAAACATAAAAATATTTAAAAAAAATTAGATTCCATGTTAATACATCATGAAATTCAGGTTTTCAAAATGATTTATTCACCTTATAATATGATTTAACATATATAAAAATGAACATAATGCAAAATTGGTCACATTGATGATATAATGGGTTAGGGTTTAATGTAAAATTTACTATTTAATGTTATAATTATGGTTTAGGTTTAGAATTTAGGACATATAAATTAATTGACATTTTTTTCACAAGTCTATAATAATTAAAATAAATCTAGGGTGCATGTTGGGCGAAAATTTTAAGGCTTAAATATATGTAAAACAATGCGATGTCATTTTATATATTTTTAAAGAAAGTGAAAGAACTTAACTTGGAAATATTACGAAATGGTAATATATATACCTTTTTCTTTGTGTTTACTTTAATGCAATACCCATATTCAAGTTCATTTTGATATAACCCTTAAGTGATTTAGGTAACCCGAGGTGCAGACCCAACCTTAAGTGCAATACCCACATGTAAAATCATTTCAAAGTAACCAATATGTAGTTTGGGTGGCCTTTTAATGAAAATCAAAACCTATACATAATACTTGCATACAAGTTCATTTGAAATAATCCATAGGTGATTTAAACAACCTTAAGTGAAGAATAAACCCCAAATGCAAACATGTAAGATCATTTCAAAATAAGTGGTATGGGTATCCAAAATATGTTTCTTTACATATCTAAATTAATTTTTTGAAAATTAATTATCATCAATAATTATATAAAAATAATGACTTGAATAACTTATCAACATAAAAAAATCTAATTAAGATAATAAATTAAATATCAGATTATGATTTGATTTTTAGATGTAAAATTGAATAATGTGAATAATTAAGGTTCAACCAAATAATTAGTTCATTAATATTAAAAAATGATTGTTTAAATATGATAATCAATCATTTATATTATCTAAAATAAATTTTTAGTATTTCCTTAATTATGACATTATTTGTTGATACTTAAATCAAATTATTTTGTCATATGAATCCCATAAATATTACAATGGAAACCTATATGTAAATATTACAAAAGACATTAAAAATTAACAACTATTTATGGACCTATATGCGGGTATTATAATGGATGTTAAAAACATCAACTATTACACTTATATGCAAGTATTACAATGGATGTAAAAAAGCCCAACAACTATTTACAAGATTTATATGTGGGTATTGCAATGGATGTAAAAAAAACTAACAATTATTTATAAGACCTATATGTGGGCATTGCAATGGATGTAAATAAAATTAGCAATTATTTACAAGACTTATATGTCGGCATTGCAATGGATGTAAATAAAATTAACAATTATTTACAAAACCTATATGCGGGTATTACAATAGATGTAAGAAAAACCAAAAACTATTTATGACACCTATATGCAGGTATTGTAATGGATGTTAAAAAAACCAAGAATTAGTTACGAAACCTATATGCGAGTATTGCAATAGATGTAAAAAAAATCAACAATTACTTACGAGACCTATATGTGGGTATTACAAAGGATGTAAAAAAACTAGTAATTATTTACAAGACCTATATGTGGGTATTGCATAATTGAAATGGCCTTTCGCAAAGGATGTAGGTATTGCACAATGTTCATCTTAATCTTTATAAACCCTAGAAAAATGAATATTACCTATTCATATGGGCTTATTTAAGTTTTGATGACTACATCTAAAATACTAAAAAGATTATAAAAAAAGAAATATATAATTGACCATATACCCATCAAACAAGTGTGATTGAAGGAAAATATTATATTGATAAAATATGTACAAATATGGGTGGATAAAAAAATGCTAAAAGCACAATGAGAAAAATGTTTTTTTATCATATATCAAAGGACTCAAAATTCAAAATTTGGGTAGTTCAAAAAATGAAAGGGCTAAAAAAACTTAACTAATTATATAAAGTGAAAACTTTAAACCATATCATTATCTACAATTTCGTGTTTAGCTTCGTAAGAAGTTGTTGCATTTGTAGCATTTGTTGCATGACGAGTAATGTATAGATGACAATGTTGCATTGCATTTGCAACAAACTTTTCCTTTGTTGTGCTCTGAACACTATAAACATCCAAAAACAATCAAATTAAACCTTAACTCCACCAAAGAAGAAGGCAATGACAACAAACTATCATCACCTTCTTTGTTAGAACAACACCATGGAAGAAAACGACGGCATGTTGGCAAGCCATCTTTTTCTTCTTCATAGACATAAAGAAGAAGGCGACGACAACTTGTTGCTGTTGCCTTCTTTGTTCCAACAACACCACAAAAAAAGATGATGGCACATTGTCGTTGTCTTTTTCTTTTCTAACACAACCAAGAAAGCAATGACAACAAGTTGTCGTTGCTTTCTTCACTTGAACAACACCAAAAAAAAAGGTGATGACAACAACATTCTTTCAACGTTGAGGCCTCCACCTTCCTCAAGCCTTGTGTCTCACGTCTCCTTGAAGCTTTGTGCTACTCAAGCTTGAGAGGGAGGTAGGTAGAGGGGGGGAGGGGGAGTTAGGTAGGAGGGGAAAATTTTGGGGCACAGAAGGGGGCTGAAAAATCCCTGGGCAGGGGAAGAGGATGTGTTTTTGGTTCATCCCCAAAACGGATTGAATGGTCTCATCCTGGCGCATTGGTGGCTGCTGGTTCACTCCAGCCCTGTTTGAGTAACAACCTGCAAGTGGGTTTGTAGTAGTTAAGTAATAAAAAGAGAAAGTGAGCTAACCAGTGCCATGGTTAGCTAGTCATCTGGAACCCAACAGATAAACTGTTTCATGACCACTTACCATCCATCTTTCAGGTTGCACTGGTGGGCGCTGGTTCACTCTGGCCCGTCAGGAACTGGGAACAGGCAGCGAGCGCAGCGCAGGTAGTGGGAATAGGCAGCGAGCGCAGGCGGCGGAGGACGAGGAGATGGCGAAGCGCAGTGAAGAAAACACGAAGCAAACGCTGCTGCACAACGGCGAGGAAGGAATCTGTCTGCGTGCGAGTAGGAGAAGGAGTTTGTGAGGAGGTGGTGGGGGTGCAGGCGATTCACCGCCTTTTTTCATGCAAAGGGATCATCACGGTGGTGGTGCTTCGTTAGTCACGGAGATGGCGAAGAAGAGGAAGTCTGAGTATTCGGGGCTTGATGAGGTGGAGAAGACGCTCCATACCTCCTTTTGCACGGCCGCCAACTCCATCTCACATCTCTACACGCAGGCGCAGCACCAGCAGAGGCATGCTTTCCAAGCAGGCGAACGCCATGCCGTGGTAAGCAACAAGGGAATATAGACAGCTTTGAAGCCTTTGGGGATGTGTGCATGTTGTTTTGGGAGGAAGCTCTAGCACTAGTGTCTCGCATCTTTGCGGCTTGAGTCTTCTGTGGTTTTGGAGTTCTTTGTAGGAAGGAAGAATATAGAGGCAGATGTGAACCTCCATCTCATTTTCCAAATATGTGGAGAATGCGGGTGGCTGGAGTGTAGCCCTAATTTTGGCAGCGGAAAGATGGTTTCTTGTCTTCCTTCGATGGATGTGTTGAAGGCTTTTTATATTCATGCAATTCTGGGCTCTCAGTTATTTTATGGTCGGGAACGGGTTCTGGCTAAAAACAGCTGTGAAAGAATCTAACTTATTCATTGGAGAATTCAGCCAGGGCTTTAGAAACTAGGTTTCCAGTTTGATTGTGGTTGGTATCAAGACAGATTGTTTCAGAAAAGACTCTGTCTCTAGACAATTGATCTTCAAGTTTGGCATATGTGTGTGATGATGAACAGGTCTAGTAAGTCATGATATTCTTACATATTTTTTTGAATTTCTGGATGCAATTTTGAATTCCATGGAGGTTTCACAATGACTGCAAAGTTGTCTATCAACAAACAAATTGTGTTGCTATGGTACACAGAATCAGCTGATGTCTCTGAACATTGCTGTTCACATACAATTCTTTTTAGCTGTGTTGAATCTTCTGTTATGTGAACTCTGTGATTCTGGTTGATCTCTGTGTGAGAGGATGTGTTTGTTGTGCAACTGGTTGATATGTTGAAGTAAATCATTCCTGCAGTGGGAAATTGTTTAGGGTTTAGGATTGTGGACTGACTGTGCTGTGCACAGGTCAAACTGCTACCTTGGGAACTGATATGATTTGATATGTGGCCATGAATATCCTGTATCTCAAAGGTTGCAGTGACACTTACATTTCTGCATGTGCTCATATTGCAATTGTCTAAAGTGAAACTGCAATGCTGTCATGCATGTAATTCTGAATTGATCAAGGGCAACTGTAGCTTCATTGACATCTGTGCTGGTTTTTACCCTCTTGTCAGCATAGTCTAACCACAATATGGGTAGTAGCTGAGGGCAAAAAAATGCAGAGAGCCTTCCACAAGTAATTAAAAACCCTCTGCTGGTTGCCATCTGACCAGTGCTATATGGTTTCTGTAACAGGAGAAACTTTACTTTTGGTTGCTGAGGGAGCAGCAAGCTGGATCCAACATATCAGTAGGGCAGATTTTGGGCTATCTTCAGGTTTGTCATCAAGTCCCCAATTGCTGCTTGTGCCACCTATGCTACTTCTGGTTGGAAGTGTTGAGTCCCATCTCTAGCTGCTTTTTATGATCATGGTCAGAAGCAGCAAGAGTCATTTGTTGTCTAATAATCAAGTTTACTGTTGGAGGCTGAGCAAATACACTGTTTCTTTTCTTGCTGAATTCATGGCTTGCTTATATTGGTGTTGGATCTGCAATAATCAAGTGTGTACTGTTAGAAGGTGAGGGAGTACACTGCAGCCTGTTTCTTTCCTTGCTGAATTCCTGCATGTTTATATTGGTATATTGGATCTTGCAGAGTGAGATTGAGGGGGTGAGTGGAGATGACACAGCAATGTCACCAGGACCTCAGTCTCACCAACAGCAGACTTCAATACAACAGCAGCAGCAAGCTGTGGCAGGTGCAGTGGGGTCCATGGCAACTTCTGGGCCAGAGCAAGCTGAAGCACCAGCAGTGCCTGCAGATCAAAGTAAAAGTTCTGTTTTCACTGGTGCCCTTGCTAGTCCCATTAGGTGGGACTTGCCTGCCTTCAGTACAACTCTGGCGGGGTATGGCCTGCCAAATCATAGTGGCCATCTGGGCAAGAGGACTGGTATGGGCTTGGAGCAGCATGCAGAGCTGGCTTGGGAGGATGAGCAAACTGCTGCACCATATCATGATGCGTCTTCCACTGCAGGGTTTGCTTTTCATCAAACTCAGCACCAGCACCAGCACCAGCACCAGCAAGGCAGAGATGGGCAGTCATTTGGTGAAAATGATGCAAGTATGGACATGCATGGAGGTGAAGTTGGAGATGGCTACTTCCGTTGACATTGGTTTGGAGGAGCAATCTGCTTTCAAAAGATGGCAGTATTGCTACATCCACTTTCACATATGGGCACATGCTGAAATATGGTTTGGGATGCTGAAAGCTCATTTTACAGTAGTCTTGTTCAACGACCCACTTGTATGTGGCATGTTGCACTGACTCAAAAAGTGTCAGCACAATACTCTATTTTCACATCATGAAGTCATGCACAAATTCAGCTGACAAGAAAAAAGAAATTGTCTGAATTGATAATCAGTATCTAGAGTTTTGGTTGGGAAAACCAAGTAGCTGACCTGTTTTTGGCAAATGAAGAATCATACAGATTGCAACCGCAGCAATTTAGGGGGCTTCAAAACTCTTGAATTTTCTAATTTAATGGCAACAAAGCTTGAACAAAAATAAGGATTGAAAACATTGATGTTTGTACCTGTTCTGCTCTCCTTCTCTAGCAGCTTGCAAAAGTGAGACCTTCCAAGTAGTGGATGCCTGTTACAAATGTCAAAAGTAAGGGTTATGGGCATCATAGCACTGTTGATGTATTTCAAGGTTGATGATGTATAGTGTCCTTTTTTCTTCACAATAAACTTTTGCCAGACCTGCTCTATGCTAGGCAGCTTATCTTTCATCCATGGTGCCCAAAGACACCACCAAGTATCCTATGTATGCATTTCAATAAAGCCAAAGGCAGAGAGAAAAGGGAACCCATGTCTTGACAAAATCTTTTTTTGATTTCAAATGTCAATAAGCCATGGGCACAGAAAAAGGGTTCAAATGTTGAAAATCTCTTATTGATTGACAACGGAGGAAGTAGTAATAATCCATTCATGCATGAACAATCTCCTGCTTATTGATCCATCTTTTAATTGTGTTGGGGGGCCTCCAAGCTTTTGGAATTCAATGCTCGGTTTGGCTGTCCAATCCAGCCCTCACAGCTCAAGGAAAGGGGCAAAATAATAAGCTTTTGTGGAGGCATTATTAATGTATATAAGGGCTTAAGGTACACTCCAAATGGACTAGGAAATCCCTCTGATTGCTTTAATAAAGGCTACTAAGCTTTTTCAAAGCTTTTTCTTGCCCTATTTATTTAGGTTACCGCCATAAAGGTTTTCACTCTAACAAGATTTTCTACTTACCGTGGAGCACAAGTCTCCTTTCCTTCTCATTAGCTTTGGAATTCTTTTTCCGTTTTCCATAGGTGTGTATAGAAACACAATCATAAGTTAATGATGGTAGTAGCAATGACTCAGAATGGGCACCTGGGCTTGTTTGCTGTCACCCAAGTATAATTTATTATGCACAGGATATTTGCTTACTTGATCATTTGCTTTTTTCTAGCCAAATTGAAGGTGGTCTACATGTGCATGGTGCATGATGGTTGGGTGGGTGGATTGTTGTTGATGGCTTTTAGATCCGAAAAAAAAATTGAAACTAGATCATGGGCGATGCATTGCGTCTCAAATAAGAAGACAAAAAAAGAGATGAAAATTAAAAGAATATTGATCATGGGCCATGCATTGTCTCACAAAAGAAACAGATATGAAACTAAAAGAAGATAGATAGTTGGTGGGGCCATCTATGCATTGTCTTGAAAAACAGAAAAAAGGTCATGAAATCAAGTAAAAGAAAGACTTTGGGCCATGGTATGAGAAATAAAGCGTTTTAGAAAGTGGGCCAGCTCTTTAAGGTGTTGTTGGCTTTTGTTTCATTGACTACAATGTGTAGGACCACAAAATTAGGAATTGCAGGAGGCCCACTTCACTTCTGCAGTCTTGGAGCTACGTTTATTTATTTTTGTTTTTGCCTCTTTGTTTGCTCCATAGGTCTGAGTGCAAAAGTTTTTTTCTACTACAATCTGTCAGTTTGTCAATCCGCGTATATGCCAGAGACCCATGCCAGAGACCCAAGCCAGAGAGTACTAATGATCACAGCTCGGTATGGGCTTTGTGGTCACTCCAGCTTCCTCAGCAACTTCACAAGCATAGAACTTGGTATTTTGTAATTTCAAAGTTTCCAATTCTTGTCTTTAAAGAACCAACTTCTCTTCACGTTGCAAAATGTCAACTTTTTTACTCTTTGCTTTTTTGAAGGTATATATGTATTTGTCTAGAGAAGCGGGTGACTCAGCCCCTTCCAAACTTTGTCAATGCGAAGTCCTGTGAGGTGCCCACATGATAAGAAAGTAGAGTAAGCTAGTACCGTAGCCGAGGGTCATTTCCCTCCACATTGACAAAACAAATAATGCTTTTTTCAAAATATGAATTCGTTTTTTGATTTGTGAAATTGTATTTTTTTCCATCATCTACTATGATATTGTGATATGAGTAATGAAATTCTTCAAAATGCATCCTATGATAATAATTATGATGATTTTGAATATGTTGACTTCATATTTGCACAAATTTCACTTCCCTTTTTTGAGGATTATTTAATGACGAAACTGACCTTAGGATAAGGTAATAATGAGAACCAAGATCTGACATGACAACAACGAACTTACTGCAGGTTTCATGGTTTTCTCCAAAACACAATACTCTTTCTTCTCCAGAGTCAAATTAGATTCTGAAATCCACAGACTTCCTGATAAATCTCACTGCCATTGTGGCAGTGTTTTTCTCCAACCCTAAACCCTAGCCCAAGAGACAGATCAGACAATTTACCCAAATTTAGCTACATACAAAGAGATGGAATTAAAAAAAAAGGACTCTTTGATATAACTCAGCTACCTACTGTAACTTATCATAAAAATCTGGCAATTTGAAATGTTTTTCTGAAATCTGGCTGGTTTGGTTTTTTTTTTCTTCAAGAAATCATATTTTTCAGGTTAAAATTTGCCAAAAATTTGCCATTTACTAAATTTCTACATTGGGTCCAAATTTCCATATTGGGATTTTCTGGGTAGCCAACCAAACCATGTTTTTTTCTGTTGGCGCATTTTTGCATCCTGACGATAGAAAAGAAATGGAATGAGAATACGTTGTTTATTATTCCCTTGATTTTTTGAAGCAAATCGCCATTTTTGACCAGCAATTGAATTTTTTTGCCGTATTTGAATACATTTTCTAATGTTAGGGCAGTTGATGCCCACATTTGGACTGCTTGCTGTTTTTAGCACTCAATTCTAAAAACTTGTTGCCATCAATTGTGCCATAGTGCAGATGTGAAATTTTTTAGGATTTAGAGTTTTAGGGTTTAGGTTAATCACCAAATTTCAATATTAGGTCCAAATTTTTATATTGGGTTTTGGTAGCTAGCCAACAATATAGAAAGATGCTTAAAGTTTTTACTTGCATATCTATTAAGATATGTGTAATAGATATGTGTTTGTTTGTTTGTTTATTTGGAAGTGACAACTCTGTAACCTTTACAAACTGTAGGGGTCCTTGCCTTGCTTTTGGTATTCTCAAAAAGCCCTTGACAAGATGGTGTGCACTTGTGTCACTTGGTAATTTTCACACCAACAAATCAAAAGTTACTAAATTCAAAGTGATTTTCATCTTTGAAAATTAAACTAAAACTAATTTAGTAAGGTTCCACAAGAGCTCTGAAATTAAGCCCACATCAATAGGAATAGTATTGGGATTGGTGACATTACAGGAGGTTTGGCCAATGGCACAAGTGCCCTCTACCTGACTCATAGGCCAATTCATCATTCAAAATTCCATTGAACAGGGATGGGAATCTTTGTGAAAATATGACACTAAGGTGATGAAAGTTGCCACACTCATGACAAGCTTCAATATGGACAATTTTAACTACTCGTCAGTGAATTTTTTTTTGGTTGTAAGTTTTTGCCATCTTGTGAAAATAATTTGGAGAAATATTTGTTCACAATTTGATTTTTGGGCCAAAAATCACCTCAATTTCTTACAATATAAAAAAGGTGCTCAAGATTTTCTACTTTCGTATTTTGAATATTGCCAAATTTATCTACTTATATCTACGGATAATTGAGCAATGTCCCAAAATTGAAAAAAGAAAAACACTACTATTCATATGACAATCTTATGTTAGACTATTCCAGATCACAAAAAGCATAATAATTCCAACCAGCCATATTTTTTTCTGTGAAATTTTTCACAAGTGCAAAAAGGGAATATATTCCTTTCTTTATGGGAAAAATCTCCAAATTTCAAGAAATTAAAAGAAAACATTTTCACCACATTTCAACCTAGATTTTAGAGGAGGGGAATGTTTGGCACCTGTTTTTCACTTTTTGGACAAGCTCTAAAACCTTGTGACCATTTAATATTAAATCCCTCTTGGGATGCTTGCATATGATGCAACATTATAAATTTGAATTGCAAAAAAGAACAAAAAAACACCCATGCCAATGTTACAAATTGAACTGATTTTTTTGCTAAAAGTGATTAAATTTTTTTTCTCAATGTGAAAACTGACCCTAGGTTACGATAGTGTTTGGTTATAGCCAATATTTGACAGTTTTTCATCATTGCTTGGCCTTCATTAAAAAAGATCAAAACCAAAAAAAAACTCATGGAGGGGTGGCAGTGTTATTTTTTCTAACCAAGTTTCACGCCACAACAACCAAGAAAAAAAAAGAAAGGAACATTTTGTCGCAAATGCTTTCTTTAAAAATTAAAAAATTCGTCAAAAAGAAGTAAAATTTACCTACCTGGAGAAAATTCTGACTTTTGAAGAGATGTTATCACTTTTTCACTCATGTCTTCACCACACTTAGGTGGCTTTGCCTACCAAGGCAAGGATATTGTGTTGAGATTCATTATAGAGTATAGTAGCTTAAGGGATTTTGGCCCTTATGGAATATGTCTATTTTTGAAAGATGATATTTTGGCTTGTGTTGAAACTTAAGATTAGTTATAGAGTTATAATATCTGAGGGATGTTGGTTTCTTTTAGAGGGTTTTTGAAAATGATAGTTTTTGCATGGTGAAATATTTGAGTTTTCAGAATTCTTTTGTTTAGCCTTAAGATTCTTTTGAATGTAAATGGCAAGGCCACAGTGTGGCACACCCCTTGTTATTATTGTTTGGAGAAAGAAAACTAACTTATTTGGTGAGGAAAAAAGTGTATCTAGTCCATAAGAAATTGCTAAATCTTTCTTGGGATGCTCTGCCTGATTGGGATATTTCAGAAGTTGAGACAGAAAGAAGAAAAACAGTGATGAGGTAGGTGGGTGGGCACAGGGCACTAGGTGGACCTATTGGGACTTCCTTCCTTTCCTTTCCTTTCTTCCTTCCGTATGTAAGTGAGGTAGGTCCGTTGTACGTGTTGTGGTGGCGGGTGCGCACGTTCTCCGTGGACCAGTCATGGAGCGTTTGTCGGCTTTCTCGTCTCTGCACGCTGAGTGAGTGAGTGCGCACTAAAATTACGCCGCCTCCATCGCTCCTCCTTCCCAGGAGTGATTTCCATTTTGAAGTTTTTGTGGCGAAAATTCGCCATTTTGCTAATTTAAAAAAAAAAGAAAAAAGGTCCCAAGCAACATGATCAGGAGAACTTGTTTTTGGAAAATTCCCAAAGAACTCATCACATTTTGAGGAAGAAAGTAGTTATGAAATTGTCAAGATTTATTTAAGGATTTGGGCAGATTTTTAGCTATTGAAATCGCCATATTTAGCCAATAAATCTTAATGGTTCGTGACCATGTCATAGGATGTAATAGGATTCCTAGGTTCTTCTATTTTCTATTTGTCTTGTAGTCAGATTTGACCTAAATCCTCTTGGGGTTGATCTGAGCAACATGAGGAAATTGAGAGAAAAAGACCATTGCTCCCCAGTTTTTATTTTATTTTGTCAATTTTGTGATGTAGCCAAAATGACACAATGATCCATTAGAAGATTTAGCCAAAGTTGGTTACAAAAGATACATATATGGAAATAAAAATTTCAAAACATGCTTCTATATTTTTGGCTATCAATACACTTTTAAACCATCTACAAAAATCTGGCGATTTCTTTTCTTAAAATTTTGATCAAATTTTGGGTATTGAAAATCTCCAAATTTTAGCAGTTGATTTTAGCAGCACTTTTAATTTTTCAATATAGCTTTTGGCTATACATAGCCAGCTCCCCCCCTCCACAAAAAAGGAGCTGCTCCTCGCCCTTTTTCCTTCACCTTCACTATGGTTATCCAACTCAAAGGAAGCAAATAGGAAAACAAGTACCTACTTTGTCCTTGAGCTGCTCATCATTTTAAGTGAAGAAGTGGTGTGGTTGTGAGGAAGTTGACAAGAGGTTTGAACTGTGAAGGTCTTTGTGTGTGTGTGTGTGTGTTTTCTTTTTGCAGGTGTGGAGTTGATCAAGCTTACACAAAAGGAAAAGGAGTTCCAAGTTTACGGTAGTAGGAAGTCTATCAAGCAAACAAGCAAGGAAACAAGCAAACAAGCTCAGAAGAGGACTCTTATCATTTAGCTTTTGGTGGTGGTGTGGTGTTGTTATATGGATCGGGAGTTTGTTTGAAGGAGTAGTTTTTTGTTTTTTTCGGCTGGGCTGTGGGAAGGTGATTATTATTAATCTCAGAGTCAGTCAGTCAGGCAACTTGCAATATAATCAGCTGCAAAGGAAGATTTGGGACGGAGAAAAATCATGTCGAGGTACATGACGGAGGTATGCACACGTTTTTTCTAGTCTAAATCACATGATAAAATCCTTTGTTGTTTTGTTGTTTTTGTTGTGTGATTAATTTGCAGAGGCAGGGTGTTGCAGATGATCTGCTGTGTACAAAAAACTTGTTTATTGTCTTCGGCTCATGAGTGTTGTCCTTTTTTAGTGTTCCTTACATAATTCGGTCTGAGAATTATTATCATTAGGACTCAAGAAAAAGCCTCCTCCTCTTTGGCAACTGGGAAAAACTGAAGCTGGTTCACTAGCTAGGAAGCTCCATAACACTAGTTCCATTTTTCTCTGTTGGCCAACAGTAACCATCTGTTGTTCTGAAGTATCTTTCCCTGGAGTGTCTTTTGCAAGTGTCTTCTCTGTGCCGGGATTAAGCGCTCTTGCAGCAGCAAATCAAGTAAAAATTGCAGCTTAGATCATGCAGGACTCGCCATGTAATTTGACTCTGGTATACTAGTACATAGCGCTATGGGTGATTGTATCACTAGTCGTCAGAATGGGTTTGATCTTTGAACGTTGATGTGGACAGCTCTTTTATGGCAAGCCAGAGCCAGCATGGGTCATCAATAGCCGCCGCCGACAGTATGGAGATTCTCAGTACTCTGGAGGCTCTTACAGTGGTCAGCCAAGCTTTGGTCCTTACTCTCAAGGCTCTGCTCTACCTGTAAGCTCATGTTCTCACTCATTGACAGTAACAAATAGTAGTAGTAGCAGTAGTAGTCTTGGGTACCAACCACTAGGGTCTCACTTTCTGCAACCACATGAGTGCTCCCTAGTGGGATTAAGGGAGAGAGAGACCAGATCTTGGCTCTGTCTTTCTTGTATCCCCTTTTGGTCATGAAAAAGTTAGGCCAACTCCAGCCCTGCATATTTGGGAATGTCCACCACCCACCCATGGGTTTTAAACCCATTGTATAAAAGCATGAGGCGAACATTATCATGATTGGAAAGCACTGCTAGAAATTTCTTAGTGTAGTTGCAGGCTACTGTGAAAACGAAACATTCCTTGGAGTCCCCACTGGAAGTATCTTACATTTTGAAGGAGGAACCTTATGATTTAAAATGTTCGTTCATATGAAACATAAGATTCCTTCCTGTTGTTTCTTCCTGTTTTGCATTTCTAGTGGTGCCTTATGCTTGGTAAGGCCCTTGGACAAGGGTGTAACCAGGATGCTGGTATCAATCTTGGCTGCCACCTTGGGCAGTACCCTTATCCTGGTAATGCCCTTGTCCTCAGGCCTTACCTACCACTCAAACATCCATATATCTGGAGGTCTAGGAGTGGGAGGGTGCTTACACCTACTCCTTAAGATTGGGAGGCATAAGTTCCCTCACACTAGTCTTAAGGAATAGGTGTAATACTGAGCTCCTCTTTTCTAGGAGGGATGGACTTTTCATGGATATAAGGTGCCCTCTAAATTCACTAAGAGATTTCTCCAAGGGCTTCATTCCAGTTTGTTAGTTGCCTCAAATTTGATGGAATTTGAGTTTGAATAGTTTGGTATTAATCCAAGCACTAATGTCTGTTTTGTTACAATGGGAGTTCTGCAGGACACTGTTCTAAGGGTTCCTTTGATCAATTTGGAAGATGTTGCAAGAATCAAAGATGCCTTGAGTGTTGAAGGTGATGATCATGATTCTCAAGACCCTCTTGCACATTCAAATTTTCTTTGAAACTATATTCCTTTAGTCTTCCAATTTTCTGAGATTGATGGGTTAGATGAGAACTGCCTTGCCACCATATGAAAGATAGAATATGGTCTGCAAGAGTCATCATAGCTTGACGTGAATCCACAATGCATTCACTGGAGCTGAAATCATCCATAGTTTTGAGATCTCCACAAGTTGTGACCTTGGTGGAGGTACATTGTATACCAAATATAAAGATTTGTTGACCTGTGGGTGAGAACCAGGCTTGGTATGGTATATTGGCCTGCTGCACATGGTATCAACACTGGTAGCAGGCACCCTACCAGGCTGTGATATAACCTGAGGCAATAGCAGTCTGTTAGGGACCTGAGGTGATACCAACCTTGTACCAGTGTTATACCCATTTCAATACCAGGTACAATATACCTGCCTCATACCAGCCTGAAATTGATCCTGTACCCAATACCAGGACTAGGCTGGTATGAATGCTTTGAAAGGTACGAAATACCAAGACCAGGTTGGCAACCCAATATTGTGATGGGGCTGGTATGTTCAACAGTCAATACACATGAATTGTGAGAACTGTTGTTAGCTTTCTGTTACTAGCTTTCTGTACATGGTTCATTTCTGATCTAGACTGAAGTACAAATCTGTGTTGACGTTGAGGAGTGGGTACTAATGTAGCTTGACTGTATGACATTGACTCCCCCTTTGGCTGTCAATTATACAGAGGATTCAATGTTGATAAATCTGGTATGGGTGGTTGTCTCTGGACAGGGGTTTACAATGTTGTCTGTGACATTCCAGAGCAGGCAGTGACGGTGTCATCAAATTTGCCACCACAAACAATTGTGGGTCTTGTAAGGCGAGTCTTTCTAAATGCACACATTGTGAACTACATCAACCCTTACTCCTCAGGTGCCGGAGCTCTCAGAACATATCCTGCTGAGCCATCTTTTGGCCTCTCTGGGCAGCCTACTAGAGCATATGATGACAGCTATTCTTACTGGGGACATACAAACTACACTCCAGCTTATGAATCAGCATACAGAGGCCGTTCATATGATAATGAGTTCCGACCATCCTATTATGCTCCTTCTTCTTCTTCTTATGGTTATCCTTGACAACCTATCTGTAGATTTTCTGTACAAGTTGCAGGTGCCATGAGCTTCTGACAAAACCCAACAATTCCAAGTTGGGAGGTTTTGTCTGTCAATGTTAGAATCTGCATTATAGCCATGAAAAAAGTTTAGTAGCTGCACAGACAATGAGGTTTTGATCATACAACACCTTCTGAAGTTGAAGGCTAGAACTTGGGTCTTTGTATAAAGTGGTTTGAGGGATTCACCCTGCTACAAGAAGACATGAATTTATTTCTTTGTTCTGTTGATTTAATTGTCCCAAAGTCTCTCATACTAATTTCTTGACTAGTAGCTGGCTACTAATTTTGAAGGAGATGCAAGTTGGGAGTAAATATGTAGATTCTGACAAATTTATGCAGACTGAATCCATATGGGTGTTTTTTTAGCAAACTTAGATCGGTGTGAATTGTGGTCTGCATATGGAACCTGGATCTAATATTGAGTAACTCTTTAGTGGAGGTAGGCCTGAGGCCTCAAAACGCAATCTGAATTTTCAGAGCGCCACGGGGCATCATTCAAAACACCTTCAAAGTAAAGATTTTTTTCATAGTCCATAATTATACTCAAGTCACTGTGCCCTTGTTGACTGATTGAATCTCATTGAAACTACTTAATTGCTAGATGGGAATTTGAAAAAGTTTATCAGAGTCCACAATTTTTTTATAAAAACAATCAAGGCATTGATGTTAGTCTTGCCCTATTATCGGGAAATTGTTTTTTAATAAATATGTTGGGTACTATTAACAGACACACTGACAGGCTATTGCAACCTACATGCCGGTTCTCACTAGCAGCAATATTTAATTTGGGGAAAAAAAAGGGTGAGCTAGAGTTGCACAAGAAGTCCAAGCTTGATGGACCATATAATTCATAGGGCTCTTGTGAAAATCCCCTCCGATCTCATTTGTATCATTGAATCCTTCAGAGACATGTCTCTGGACATCAGCTGCAGGAAACGTCCAGGTGCTGAGAAAGACTTATGTACGCCAGTGATTTTGCAGCTGCTGCTGGCTTGTTTATCCCACCCCCCCCCCTCCCCCATGTAGTAGCCTAAGTAGTATTCAGTTTTATGGGCAGCTTGTCCAACTGTTCCAAATTAGTACTGTTCTTTTTTTCAAGTCTCATATTGTGATTCAGTGTGTTTGTAGTTGCTGGAAACAACAGGGTATGTGAAATTTTCGAAATCCTCACCTCTTCTTAATAGCTAATGAACTAGGTAATAATGCAGAGGAATAGTGTAATATCATCATCCGCTCTGTCTGTGTCGACTCTCTCTAGTGACCCAAGCTGACAACTTTTAGGTCAGTGCTGCAGGAGCAGTGCTACTCTACTTGAGAGAGAGACCGACATAGTCTATAAAAGACGGCGTTAGGCCTACCTCCACTCCAGGTCCCAGAAGGGACCAACTAGTTTGTGGTGATTGAAAGTACCAAAACTAGTTGTACCATGCCAATTTCATATGCAATCAAAACTTGAATAGATTTTCTTGCTGCCTAAGCAATTCTAGTCATATCTATGATTTAATGAGCATATGATGTTAAATTGGAAATACTGACCTTGGCAATAATTTTTGAAACCTTGATTTGAAAAAAGCAGGTCAAACCAAAAAATAGGTTCAGAAACAAAAGGGGTATCCCTAGTAAGTGATGAAACAAGCTGGAAAAGAGTGACAAGCCCTCTCACCTGTAAAAGAGTAACAAGCCCCTCACTTGTTTGTTGGACCATCAACAGCATGTATGATAGCAACTTATCTATCACAAACTTACCAATTGACTACATCTCCTCCTTACAATAACTATGTTTAGTGGACAAACAAATACATATTAGATGATATAAAGCTACCCAATAGTGGATGTTGTAACTTTTCTTCAAAAAGAGAAACAATTGAGATCTCCATGGGTTAAAAAACTTTTAACTAAATTCACTAAATTCACAAATTTGACACATGTTATTGAGGTGTCTCTGAAAACCATTCCAGTGGATACCGTCAGTGGGCTGGATCTACGGGACCATGCAAAGCTTAAAACATATATATGTTCAAGAGTACACACTAAAGTTGCACAATGACTGCAATTGTAGCGCCATGCACCCACACCATGCAAAGGCTAGTTGTTTCATACACCTCAAAAAACCCAACAATAGCATGCATAGGTTCTTGAGTTTCATTTAGAGAATTGATTACCAAAGCAAATTTGTTCATGTCACCTTTAAACATCCATAATCAAAACTTGTAGGAACAACTGCTGCACTTGCAAGATTTGACAAGATCATACAACTTGGTGATCATAGTAGGAAGCACTCCTCCACAATTGTGAATGAGATGAAAATCCAACATGAGTGCATGAGTGTAAGAATAGCTTTCATAACCAAGTGCAAAGGACTTTATAGCACCTTGAGGATATTGTATAAAATCTTCAAAGAACTTCTATTTCACCTCATCATGTGTTTGTGAAGATTTGTGGCCCCACAAAATTTTGTCAGCACACTACCAATTACACAACCTTTTTTCCTTGCTTCTTAAGTGTGACTTGCATAAATCACCTTCATACTAAGCTACAATTTTCTAGCAACAACCAAAATGGGGTGCACACACTCAACATGTGTCCTCATAGCACTAACCGCATTAGTTTTGTTATATTTGTTAAGCCCCTTTTTAAGAATATATCTCTAAGGAAGAACATTACCAATTGCTTGTTCCAATCTTCAAATAATACATTGGCAATATCTTATGGTTTACATGGTTAAGTAGATGGTCATTAACAACAAAAAAAAAACCCCAACAAATAGATCCATGATTAACGTGTTTTTTCCAAATTGTAATTCAATGAACTTTTAAAGCTTCATTGGTTGCATAGCCTCTGTTGCTTCAGCATTACCAAGTTCAAGTTACACATTCTCAACATCTAACAAGTTATTAACAATGTGTGTTAGTCACATCAAGGAAGTCATTGTCAACGTTGTCCACACCTTCAACAACAAACTACCTTTTGCCACCACACAAGGCATGAAAAAACTAACCACAACAAGGACCTCAGCACACCTCCCCTCACTAGTTCAAAACAAAACTTTGAAATATCAAAAAGAAAAAGGCAAAATGGCTCACCTATTGCAAAATATAGAATTGCAAGCAAAAGTGCAAGTGTTGAACTTTCAATGCCTCTCAATACTATGTTTATTAGAAAGTCGCAATGACATGGATTTACAACATAACCTTGGTGCAGAAAACATAATTACAACAATAGTAAGAGTTTGAAAGCTCCAAGCTCATTTTGGTATGAACACATGAATACACAACACATGCACAACAATTGGGAGCTTGGATTTGCTACGAACACACAACAAGTTAATATTGCCAAATTGCAAGCAATTTGCCCAAGGGAAAATTCACAAATGCACACAAAAACATTTGCAAGACCACAAGAAATATTATGAGCTAAAAACCTTACACCAATGAAAAAATGTGACATTGATTCAAACCTAAAAACTTGTCACTACATCAACTCAATTGACATTCATCATTGTGAAGAAACACTAATGTTTACCCTACCATTTTGTCATTATTTGCAGATGAGATGCACATCTAAGGCAAATGTAAATACATCTTAGGTCATTTGCAGATATGCATCTATAAGAAATAACACCAAATTTTAGATGTTGCACAACTTCAAGATATGGTTCTATCCATGATTCTCTCCATATTGATCAACTTGCATGTTGATATTTGATGTTAAAAAAAATTGAAAACATTGATTAACACCTATGATATTTTATTCTCCCTTTTAATTGCCCGATTTCATGTTGAATTGAATGTTAAACACACTTTTTAGATATTATTCTTCCTTTTAACCAACCAATATTTGTGTTGAAGATGTTCACCTTGTAGACCAATTGGTAGGCCTTGTTAATTCAATAGACTTAATAGTTGATAACACCAAGGAGTGAGCAAGGTTTGATAATACAACCATCCATGGTTGTGGAAGACTAATTATGAATTTCTACCAATTGGGGTTCTCCTTTCTTAAATTGATCATAAATATAATCCAAACAATTTGCTAAGCATAAGTATAACTTTTAGACATTAAATTTATTTTTTGAATTATCCTTATTTTGGGCTTGTTTCAGATCCTCACTAAACTCACTCATCTTCATCCTCGCTTTTGAGCTATCCATAAAGCTCATCAAGAACGAGGATCACTGTTCCAAACTAAGGGTGAGCTCCCACACGTAACAATCTTAATTTCTTTTTTAACTAAGTTATGATCCATCTAGGTTACAGTCACATAGATTAGGAAACTATTTAAGTAGGGGGATAATTAGATTAAGGCCTACCTAACTCTCTATCTTCTTAGAGGGTACTCCCTTACATACCCATGGTTTACCTAATTACTTACTCACCTACCTAAAACCTACCTAGGAACCTACTTAAGAAATTATTTAGGGGGCTACCTAAGTTAGGGGATATTTAAAGATTATATAGGAGGTTACATAAAGTTTACTTGGTATTATGTAGGGTGCCTACTTAAAGAACCTAGGGGGTTACTAAAGGACTACCTAAAGACCATCTAAAGGTCTACCTAAATCATGAGTTTTTAAAGATAAGGACTATTAAAAACTTACATAGAAACTATTTAGGGTGCTACATAAGGGTTATGTAAAGACCTACCTAAATTAGGGGATATCTAAAAGCCACTGAAAGAGCTACTTAAAGAATTAATAAGGTATACATAAAAATATGAATCAGCTCTAAGTAGCTCCCTATGTAGGCCATATGTAACTTCTTGTTGCATTATAAATTAACATTAAATAGATTCTTAAATAACCCTTACTTAAGAAATCCCTAACTAATCCCACAAGTAGGCTCTATGTACCACCTTAAGCAAGCTTCAAATATCCCATAACCTAAGTAGGTCTTAGGTGTCTCCCTAGGTAGCATCCTAAATGGATGCTAAATAGTCCCATAAATAATCTTTAAGTATCCCATAATCTAAATACATCCCTAGCTATCTCCCTAGGTAGCACTCTAAATAAACGCTAAATAGTCCCGTTAATTATCCCATAACCTAAATAAGTCCCTAGGTGTCTACCTAGGTAAAGTCCCTTGGAAGGCCCTAAGTATCTCCCGAAATGATCCGTAGGTATCCTCTAACTTTAAAAAAAAATCCATAACTAACCCCTTAGGTAGGCTTTATTCCAAGTCTCCCTTAAGTATCCATAACATAAATAGGCCCCTAAGTAGATAGGTAAATGCAAACAAAAAGTGAAAAAATAAAAATCATCTTGGGTTAAGGAAAAAACTTAAGAAAATCAAATTTCTCCTCTATTATTTTCACATCTACTTCAGGTTTAGACCCCTAAGGTCTAGACTGATAGTACCCACTTGGAAAAAGAGGTTGGTATTAACTAGTGCATCAAGATGTGGTAGACCTAAACCACATGTTGACTTCTTGGTATAACAATAAATCCGACAAAACTCATTTTGTGTTTAAAAATCCCACCACAAAGAAAGAAAGAAAGAAAGAAAGAAAGGGCAATGATCTTCCTGATGACTTAGGTGGAACCCTAAACACCACCCAGCCACAAAGCAGGAACAAAAATACCACTGCATGGAAGCAAGAACACAGTTGAAAATAACCACCCTACCAACCAAAATGAATGGAGATGCAAAGTACTCCATTACACAAGCTTGTTCTTATCTTTAACAATTAGGAAAAAAAATCATAATCTCCTATATACCTACATTTAAACAAGTTAATAGAGTTACAGGTGTACGAGGTTGCAAGGTTACTGGAAGATAGAGTAAAACCATGAAACAGAATAAGAAGGGAAAGAAAATAAATAAATAGAACTCCAAGTGTGTATGCAGAGTAAACAGACAAACTAACCTTTGTGTCGAGGGTGAAGAAGATTGTGGAGTGCACAAAGAACATGGGTCATCGTGTCGTTTCTTCTCTGTGGCCAGTTCAATGTCAGCTTTCTAACCAGTTCCATGTCTTAATATGTTCAATCTAGAATCGTAAGGATCGGGCCTTATTTATATCAGTAGCCAAGTCCCTATGGTGCTCAAATAACTGGGCATATAGTGGGGAGACTAATCTAGCAGTAGGGCCAAGACCTTCTCTAGCATAGGGTGGTAATGAATGATTAGAGAAACTTGGATCCTTTGGAGCTTCCTCTCGTAGTTTTTTCTGCATTAAGAGTTGGTCAGCAAACCATGATAATCGCTCATCATTTGTTTGCTGTAGAGATACTTTCTCTCCAGATGCATTCCTCATCACTGCTGGACTTTTCAACAATTCATCACTGCACCAAATCAAATCTGTGATGTTTTCTTGTGTTGTACAGTCCATGACATACGTCTTCTTTGGAAGCCCTGACATCTGTTGTCAATCATACCATCCCTGGTTAGAGAATGACATTGAGGCTACTGGTCTCTATTGTCTAAAGAGCCTTCTCTGAGGACGACTTGCTTAGAATTGTTTCAACCATCCACATAGACAGACAGGAGACTAAGAAATGACACACAAGACTGGTTTTGGAGATCTTTGGAGATCCGCAAGCAAGGGACAAAGGGCACCATGGGCAACCCTTGTAGAGTGACATACAAACAAGATTCAATATCTTACAACAGTTGGAGTGAACAGAAAGAATCTGTACCTGGATTCGGAGATAATTTTCCTCACACTTGTGGCCAGCATAGGCAGTAGCTAATTGATAGTCAACTGTGTCTGCAGAGTTTTGAAAGTACTGATCAGGACAATTCACTGCATGTGTGCACAAGAGATCCTAACTACACATAAATGACCAGATTATTCAGTGTTAGGCTACAATTTGATGCTAGGGTACATTGAATATGTGACACAAGTACCAGATGCTCCATTTTATTTAGAGCTCAGAAGTAAACATTTGCCTAGAACAGTTTAGAGCTCATGTTTACAGCAATCTCATACACCAAAATGAAAAACTTCCCAATGATCAATTGAGGTAAGAGTGCCTACCAGCTGTGCCATCCATCATGATATTCATAATGGGACGAACCCAACCAGTCATTCCCCACTTTCTGGCTCTGCTTAACTCATGTGTTTTGTCCATTTGGCCTGCTCCTATGGATAAGATCTGCACCATCAGAATGAAAAGAATAAGAATTTTCGGTACACAATCATGCATTGCAAACAAATGCAAGATAAAACTTTCACCTGAGCAGGTCACATTCCCAGGCTTAAAATAAAAGAATCCAGAGTAGTGATTAATGGAGGACTCCTTTGTCATAGAACTGGAAATTTCACAGTACAACTTGGCCACTTGGCCACAGATAATGCAAGCTCCAAACAATAAACAATGAAACATCCAACTGGAATGCTCTGCCTTAAACATCCAGTCCACTATTACCAATGATGAAGAGGCAAAGAATGTAGAAGATTCCAGTAAGGGGAATCCAGAGGCTTAGAAGTTATGAAGTGGTGATTGCTCACAAGGTTGGGTGGTGTAATTAGCTCAATTTAAGATCTCCAAGATTAAATTCTTGATTCCAGGAATAGTACCTATAATTATGATAGAAATCTACACCAGAAAGGGAATGGAACATATACCAGAATGTCTTGAAGACTAGTGGTGTCTGGAAACTCATCATTGTTGCTCAATGCATGAGTGGTGGCAACCAAAGCCTGCAAACATCAAAAGTATCAGTTGCAGAACAGGTTTTCTCAGAGCACTGAAGTAAACATGACCTGACACAGAAGACAAAAAATAGACATTCCCATAAAGTTGGTATGCTCTACTCTGACTCAAAATGAGCATGAGAAGACTCTGCATGGAATTAGCTGACATAATGCTCCTCTCCAAAGTTATGTACTTGCTGAAGCTGGAGGCCCTGATGGGTCAGAGTTTCCTACTGCAGAGAATGCTAGTGTCTTAATCACTATAGTCATCTGAACAATGTATACAACCCTCTCCAATTCATACAGGTCCATTTTACGTGACTTAACACCAGGTGCTCATACTCTTAAATCCAAATCCTAAACTCTAGACCTTCCAAAAATCAGACCTGCACAGTTCAATGCACATTTACCAACTTGGAACATGTGCTTTTGACCAAGGACAGTGTTCTAGCCCAGTAGTCAACTGATAACTTGATTGAACTTGTGGATATACAGAAACATAAACCTAGATAAATCATTTTATTTAGACATACATATGAATCACCCATATGAGCTTATAGCTGAACCTGGTCATTGGGATGAGGGATGGACTTGGGAAGAGAAGCCATGAAATCCTTGATGGCATAACTAGAGTGTGACGACTGAATCTTGCATTTACAATACTGTATCTCCAAGCCTTCAGTTTGGGGTTCAATCAGGCAGGAGTGCTGACCGGGTTATTTTGGATTGCACCTCCATCAATGAGAGTGCCATTGACTGTACCATCAACTGAGGTGACATAAGCAGGTGGAAAATAGGTTGGTGCTGCTGCAGTTGCACGACACACCTCCCATAGTCTTCACACGATAGCAATCAGCATCAAAGAAAATTCAAATGTGTAAAGCTTCTCAATTAGCTGCCTCAAGCACAGATTTCACTGCATGCATGAACACACTCCAAATGCATGTATGCTGAAGCAGAAAAAATTCCAGAGAAGCTCCTCTACCTTGAACTGGTTTCAAAACAAGGGTAGACAAATGGATAAAGAAAGCTAAAATGCTGGATAGATAGGACTGCATCTAGTTATTTGATTCGTGACTCAATGCATAAGCTGATGGCTAAGTACCAGAGTTATGCCAAAAAATGTGTCCCAGTAGATCTACTATCAAAATGACCACAAGCTACCCTACTAACAAGAACAGTAATTTGAAAGGCACAAATCAGACCTGAAGTTACGGCTTGGGTCTTTCATGGCAGCATGTCGCATGAAGAAGAATGGGGTGGCCTTTGAGATGTCAAACGAGGTGACAACAATGGGTTTAAGTGTGTCAAGCAATGTAAGTGCCTCTCCATTCCTAACTGTGTAAAGCTTCAGGAGATTCTCAAAACGCCGGGCTGAGTACTTGGGACGGTATAACTGGCGCAAGGAACCATGGAATGGGTCATACCACCGTGATTGAAATATGTACTTCCCATGTTTTTGGTAAAATTCACAGCACCCCTCTGCCGTAAATAAAGGTTCACCTTTTTCATCTGGGGTGACTAACATTGTTGATAACACTGCTCCTGTACTTGTCCCTGAGAAGAGATCAAAATAATCAGCTAAATGCACCTTTGCAGTTCCCACCTTTGCCTGTGAAAATGAACACAATTCAGAAAAGAGTTCAATGTCAGGTTTCATGCCACTGCACTGCATGGATTCATCTATTTGCACTATGATGCAGCTTGCAGATCAATTGTACCACTATTATAGTAGTGTGTCCTAGAAAAAGCACAACATGGAACAGCTTGTGTATTGCCCCTACAATAGAGCACTTGGAACTGTAAATGTCAGCAAAGAGGATATAAGAGCAATTCAAGAGTTGACCTGAATCAAGTGTTCAAGACGAGTAAGGATCCGGGCAGCTATGAGACCACGCATTCCACCTCCATCCAAACTTAGTATGCAAAGCTTCTTCTGATTGGCTGGACGACCTTGACCAACCGGAAGATCTAAAATATCACTATCCCATGGCTGCAATGCTGTTGGAGCTTCCAACCTGTTGCCATCAACTGGCCTTAACTTCTCGGCATCAAGCCATTGGATGCCCATTGTATCATAGCTTGATAATCGAGAAAGAGCTCCCTCTGATTCTGATTCCCTATTCATGTCTGACTCTGATTCCACTTCCTGGCTTTCATCTATTGAGCTTGCATGATAAAGTTTTGTTGAAGGGGGGGCATGCTTCAGTCGAGTGGGCTTAGGGGCAGGTCTCAGGTTTGGTATGTTCAGCCCCATGGATGGTGGTAATTCAGCTCCCTCAGGGACCAAATCATTCATGCCTGGACAAGCACCAGGCAACATTTTACTACAAGTGTTTTCTCATCAACACTGGGAGAGAATTGGAATTATGTAAGCAACCATGGAAACATCTGGTTCTTAACCTCTCAACTCTATGCTTACACACATTTTTTTATTCAAAACACATTGTTCCTTATGGTTAGAGGAACAACACTACACTCTTGAGCTATTTGTGTTACCCATCTTTGACCAAATGGAAACTTGTTTGGGAATCTCTGGATCTATGCTATGCTGGGAATCTCTGGATCTATGATAAATGCAGGGAATCTCTGGATCTTTGTTAAATGCTGGGAATTTCTGGATATATGTTAATGCTGGGAATCTCTGGATCTATGTAATGCTGGAAATCTCTGGATCTATTGTATGCTGGGAATCTGTTTATCTATGTTATGCCCTAACTCAATCTGTTAAGACAGTTCTGCTGTCACCAAGAAACAAGCAAAAAACTGCAATGCCTTTAGGAGGGCTTTGAGAGCAGGATAAGCAATATATGTTATGCTGGCAATGTATGTTAGTCTGTGAATCTGTGGATCTATGTTATGCCCTGACTCAATCTGTTAAGGTAGTTCTGCTGTCACCAAGAAATAAGCAAAAAACTGCAATGTCTTTAGGAGGGCTTTAAGAGCAGCATCAGCAATCTAAATTTCAAAAAAAGTCTCTGTACAGACAGGACAAAGTGATCCAACTTGATTAGCTAACAGCTCTGAAAAAATCCATTCACCCAATGATATAACACAAGAGATTCTTCACCAAGACAGGATGCAAATCTGCATTTCCCTTAACCAAACCATGAAATCCTTTCGCGTGTAAACTATATGAGCTGTGCATGGAATAATAACCTGTGTCTGGAATTCTAAATCAAGCCCTAAAACACAATTGAAGAAGAAGGAGCTTGTACCCGGTGTGCCTCGCGGTACAAACAGAAATATGACGGCCTCATGATTTTTTTGCAACTGCCGTGAGAATGTTTCATTTCGGCTCTGAGCACCGACCTGAAGAATTCAGGCAGATTTTCTATCGAAAGACATTTCAGAGTAAAATTATGTCGACATACCATGAATTAGGCGTGGTGTTTCTTCCTCAGAAAGATTTGACGCCGTCCGCTCCATCTTGAAAAGCCCTTTATGCAGCTGCTCTCCAATCCAATTGCGCTCTTCTTCAATCGAAATGACCAGGGGAAGAAAAGTAAAAAACGAAAAACAAAAACTGTAGCTTACTTTACGATCTCTTAAAGGTCACGACAGAAATCCCAGCAACTCCATCTGATGCGAAAGAAAGAGTCTGAGAGGAGGCGGCGCTTTGCGAACACACGTCTTCGACAAATTCAAATTGCTTGCCAATACCTCCTTGTCGCCCATGGTTAACGACTAGACCTAAAAGAACGAATAATCGAATCCAAGAAACAAAGCACACACAAACAAACACACACGCACGCGCGCGCACACACACACACACACACACACACACCAGAACACCCCAGAGGCACAATCACAAAACGATGGAGCAACAAAACCACACGGACTGACAGTTTCTACCGAGTCAAACGCAACAAACAATACATCGATTCCGAAAAGAAGAAATCATAGAGAACAAACAGAAACCCGTGCGCAAGGATCATCGCAGCTCTGCGTGAACACAACAACTGCCAGACTGATCTGATCCAGCAGCAGCATCAGGCGAAGGAGCAGCAGCAGGAGCAGAAAGACGCGACAACACGAAGAAGACTGAAGCAACGGATTCCCCCGTCCGTCGCGAAGAACCCTCGACGAGTCCAGAACGTAATAATTAGCCTACTTGAATCTCTGTAGAATCCACTTTGTGACGCCACTAAAGTGGACCATGAAAAAAAGCCTAGACCAGAAAATAATATAAGTTGGTCAGATGGCCATTTAAAGTGTTTTGTTTTTCATATTCCCCATGTTGCCCAGTTAGCTACCTAGTGGGCCCTTCCTAGTGGACCCTTTGGTCACCAATTTGTGTACATTAAACTAAGAGTTTGTCAAAATGGTTAGTTATTTGCAAAATAAGGAAAGAAGATTTAAGTGATTGCCACCCTCTTTTTTTAAAGCGCTGCATTAATGAGACAACTTTGATTTTAGTAAGTGTATGGGGAAGAATGAATAAATAATATTTTTTTTAAATGTTAGATTGCATTCTTTTTTCAGATAGATAGATGACTTGAATTTTTTTAATCTTGAACTATGAAAACCCTGATGTGACTGAATCCAACTCTAACCAATTTGGTCCTACCTTGTATAACACATGTCAGATCTACATATACATGCAACATTAGTGGATGACAAAAAAAAGAATAAAAGGTTAGTATCAAGTAGTTTCTACAAACCTTTAAGAATCAAGATTCATGCCATGTTGTAAGGACGTCCATTGTCAAGGGCCTATGCTACAACAATGAAGTTTGAAATCTCCCTATAAAATTGAAGGCAAAGTGACCACAACCACATAAACAAAACCCACCATAAATTAAAATTATGACCAAGACCTAAAAGCTCATCATGACACAAGTTACAACATAGCAAGTTTAATAATTTTCATAATTGAAATAAAAACCTCATAAAGTTGCACCAAATAACAAACCAAAAAAACTTAAGAAAAAATGATATGCTACATACCCATTGCCCACCTACAAAATAAAAACAATGTTTCCCTATATCAAAGTTATACATCAATTGCATATAAACTATGGACACAACCTTCCACTCCTCAATAGTTCAATCATAATGGAAATTCTCAAGAATATCAACTTTTGAGCAAACATTTAAATGACAACATCCAAATGAATAGTCAAACAATTCTTGACTTTGTCTTTTATAAAACTCAATGTATTGAAACATCTTTCACCTTTTGTAGAACCAAAAACTTGCATAACTACAATTTCATTTTGACATCCTTTACACAATAATTTAAGATGTGATTAATTGCCTTCACAAGTGTGTGAGGTTTAGCCATTGCATGCTTGCAATTATTCTACATTGTCAAAACATAAATATCATTGCATATCAAGATGCATTTCCAAAGTTGTAAGGTCCAAAATCAGTAAAATCCCAAGTCTAGTGTCTAGTGTAATGCCTAGGTCATCACATTTAGATGTTGAGGTCATGGAGGTTGCTAGTACAAACCAAGATTTTCAAAAAGTTTTATTGTCTTACCTGACATTTTTGGCTCATTATTGTTGTAGATGGTTCCCAATCCACTTAATTGATAATTTTTTTATTTAGAATTTTATTTAGAACTGTGATATAAAAAATTTGACAAAAATTTGCCAAAAAAATTTCTTTTGTCAAATTTACACTAAGAAGACAAAGAATATTTGTTCAAAATTGTTGACAAAAAATCATTGGTAGCATGCATCATTGGCTACCCTCCCAAGAGGGATTTAGCATTATATGGCAAGAATTTTTAAAGCCTGTGCCTACATGGTGAAAAAGCACTAGTTAAAAAAATGCTACCAAACTAAAATGAGAGACCAAATATGATGAAAAATGTTCCCACCCCAAAAAACGGAAGAAAAATTCAGATAAAAATAAATAAAATTATGAAAGAATAACCTTTTTTATTTTTCTCATTTTGGTGAAATTTCTCGCCAAAAATAAACCCTGGAGAAGCAGCAGGTGGGTACACTCTGGCCCATTGGGGGGGGAGGGGGGAGGGGGGGGGGGGGGGGGGGGTTACAATTCCACGTAGTACTAGAATCCCACTTGTGACGCAACGAAAGTGGGCCAAGACCCGAGAAATAATAAAAGTTGTTACGTGGGTGCATTCGGAGTAGGTGGTACGGGCTTTATTCCACGTAAGAACAATCCCCCTGTAGAATCCACTTGGAGACCTACAAAAGTGGACCAGGAAAACAAAAGACCCGAAAACTAATAGAAGTTGTTAAGTGGGTGCATTTGGGTCGGTGGGTTAAGTTTACATTCCACGCAATTACTCTAAAGTACCACTCTAGACTCCACTTGCGACGCTACCAAAGTGCCGCCAGGGAAAATAATCAAAGTTGTTAAGTGGGCGCATTTGGATTTAAGTGGGTTTGGGTTTACATTCCACCCCACTTTTTAACTGGGATTCCTCCCCCTAGAATCCACTCGTGACGCTACGAATCCCAATTAAATAAAGTGGGGCCCAGGAGGAGTACGTGGCTACGGGTTATTTCCACGTGGAAGATAACCATTCGTGACAACCCGGGGTTATTTTTGCTGCTTTTGCACAAACACCACGTGGCAGTGGACCTGGGGATTGGGAATGGGGGAAAAAAAGTGGGAAATCGTGGCCGTTTGGAATCCTAGGCAGGGATTTTTTTTCCCATTTTGGAGGTAGTAAGTGGACTGGCGAGCATCCACAAGAGGAATTTAGCCAAATTTGGCTACAGGTCGGTCAAAGAGAAAAGTTAGAAAAGTTTTGAAGCTCGACATGATAAAACGCCAAAACCTTGTGATATAAGTATGGCAATTTCAACTTTTTTATTTGGTCTTCGAAATATGGCGGATTTGGGCCATTATTTCCAACAAAATCCTTTGTACAAGTCACAGCCCTTTTTAGTTGATCGCCAAGTGGCCAAAAAAAAAAGCTGAATTTCTAGGCCGGACTTTTCTTTTTACACGCTTTTTATTTTTTTCGCGTCAGAAAGGAAAAGGACCCTTTTTCAGTTCATCCAGGTGTCATGTTATCCCTCGTGGCTAAATCTTTTTGGGGGTTTTTTCGCATGGGTGTTGGATGTGGGGTTTGTAATTGTAAGAATGTCAGCCATATCTGCAAGTAGAATGTCAGCAGAATCTACAAGTGTGAATTTTACACACTCTTGAGATGCACATCTTGGACATCTTTGCTCTGACAATTTGGAATTAGTGGGACTTGGTATTGTGCCATGTGGACCGAGAGAGAGAGAGAGAGATCAGAGTTCCAATTTAGGGTTTTAAGGAATGTGGGTGAAATGGAGCAGATGAGAAACAGCTAAAGTGGATCTCAAGCAGTTGGCAAAAGGAGCTGTCTGTTTGTCTGCCAAGCCTTAAAACATTTCTTGGTTGCAACTAGATGATGACGGTCTTAGAGTTAGTTTGTTGTTGGGTGTTGCAAATGCAGACAGTCATGTTGGGTAACCGATCAGATATAAGGGGGAGGCAATTTGGGAACAATGAAAGTCTTCCCAATTGCAAGCTTGTGATGTCCAAGTTTGGAACAAGTTCTGTCATTGTGATGCCATCTCATGACTTCCTACAACTTCAGTGAATTTCGTGAATGTGATTGCTCTTGCCTCTCTTGTGTAGAATGGGCTTTTGGGTAGTACTTCCTTCTATGTGCAAATGGGGGGTAGTGAACTCCAAGGAAGGCCCCATGACAGTTTGAGAAACCAAATATGACACTTGAGAGAGACACTGGTTATGCTGTCTGATTTCATGTGTAGGGTTTAGGGTTTAAGATCAAGAGAATGTTAAGTAGCATGTGTTGCAACTTTTGCTGACAACTATGTGAGGTCTGCAGCTTTGGATGATGTCAACAAGAATGCCTCAAGCAAAGGAACAATCTTGGGTAAGTCATTCTTTCAATTCACATGATATTAGATTGGGATTTCTTAGTCACTATTGAAATGGGTCTTTGTATTGTTCTTTTTAACTAGTGTGCTAATCCTTTGAAAATTGCATAGAGAAGGCTAATGAGTGCAGCAACATTCATAGCCCTAGAGAAGAGAACAGGAGCTTGGTTTGTAAGATACTTTGTTGTGTGTTCTAGGTAAATTGCAGCTGAACAAGTCAACATGCATGTGTTGGAGAGCTATCACGGATAAGAACAACCAGAGCTATGACCCCAACTCTCAGCATTGGAGTCTGCAAATTTAGCACTGCTCCAGATTCTGAAGTTGCCTTTCTAACCCTACATCACTGCATGCTTTTGCAACTTCCAAGTTTGCAAGGCTGGTCAGCTTGTTTGTGGGATTTAGTGCTGCTAAATCTCAAAATTGGAGTCTGCACCTGCACTTGAGTTCTGCTATGATATGTTTGCTTGATGCAACAGAACACTTGGTTGCTATGTGGAATTTGATTTGAGGGTTAAATTGTTTTGAAAATGTGTATCTTGTAACTAGTGACCATTAGGTGCCTAGGACATTCTGTTATGAGCAGCACTTGGAGATTCTTCAAAATGCTGTTGTCAGAAGCCTCAGTTTTGTTGTTGGACTTCTTGACAAGTTTTGACTAGTGCTGGATGATTACAGAAAAATTTGTAGTCACAACAGTAAGCATAAGATATTCAGATAGTTCTTTTGCAGCTGCAAAGTGCCAAATCCATACATGAGAGGTTCATCATCATCTGGTACATATGGACTCTTTCCTTATGGACTATCTAATTCCTGATGAGACAATAGTGCTTGCTGCAAGCATCCTTTAGAGGCTTTGGATGACTTTTTCAACACTTGTAGCAACCTGTGTTGGCTTGTTTTGGGTATTGGGTCTAGCTTGTGGGGACTCTGGGCTCTAAACTGTGAAAAAATTGGAACTAGATCTTGAACCAAGCCTGGAACACAAGTTGACAAGTTGATGATTGTTTTTGTTTTGCTTCATTCTCGCCATTAGGTAGCTCCTGCCATAATGCTTGCTATGCATTTGGTAATAATTGCTTTTATCATTTTTTCTCCCAGGATGTGCCTTGAATTGTGGAATGGCAGAGATTGTGTGGTGTAAACTGTGAGGTTGTGGGCTTGAGACTTCAAACCTTGGTAGACTCCATAATTACTTGAATTATTCCAAATAGTCATGTCCAAGTTTAGAACCATGCATAGATAAATGATGAAAGCAAGCTCAAATTACATGAGAAGCAGACACAAAATAGTAAATTAAGTAGATGAAGTTTTGTTGAAATTATCCATCTTGCATGTGGTTGGCTTTGACACATGATGGGAGGTAAAATATGTGTAGGGACCACAAGGTCAAGGAAAACATTGATTTCAATATATTGCAAAGTAGTGCCTTGAAGAGGTATAATCCTAACTTCTATAGTTTTTGGTAAAAAAATCATAATAGTTAGTCTTGAATTGTCAGCTAGACTACCATAGTACTTTGGCTGCTTTGATGCAAGTCCCACAAATAATTAATTAATTTTGAAATTTTCATTTCAATAAACAAAATTTCTTGAAGATTCAAAATTTTCCTTCACATTTCTTTTTAATTTGAATTTTTTTTTTCCAGCATTTCAACATTTCTGAAAATAATATAATTAGTGTCAAAGCTATGAAAGTAATAGGCTAGTTTAATATAACCTCCCACATATGAACTAGGAGTGCTTGTAGTTGTGTGATTTGTGGGGTTAATATGCATTGTATCAACTAAAAGTAACAAAGGCATAGAGTAGTTTGACAATGTTATCAAAGATAACTAGGAATTTGAGTGATAAACTTTCCAAGCTTTTTGTAAGCAATGGTAATGTTTTGTTGTTGACAAAGACTTGGTGAGGACATTGACTAGCATGTTGTCTATTAAGACATTTTTTTAAAAACTTGTATTGCCTCACAAGGGAAACGGTATTGAGTGCTCCTGATAAAGCAAAATATTAAACAACCTAACCATAACGAGGCTAACTATTCACAATAATGTGCGTGAGGTTGCCCATTGCTTGTCAATATGGATTTAAGTGGCATACATGATTTATTTAAGTCTTCTTATGTTCTAAGGCCATCATACTTCTTTAACTTCAACTCAAATCCCACAGTTGTGTCAATTGGGTTTGAACTCACCATATTTTATATCATTGCAATACCTTAATGTGATGATGTTCCACTTGACACAAGATTATCCACCATTCCATTTGATTGTGAATAAATTTGGTTAATGATGTAAAAATGTATTTTTCCTTCGCCAACTTGTTATATCAACTTCAATCCTTTTAAATCTTTAGAAAAGAAATGTGGGTCGCATTGTTAATATCACACCTACAAAGATTGGCATAAAATGAATTCCATTGATACCCCCTATTTGCACCTCTAGCACCTTAAAATCCCCAAAACTTTCAGTCATAATTTTTAGTTTCTTGCATTTAAATTTTTTTTCAAGATTTTTACCAAAAAAAGTGAAAATGATATGGTGAGTTTTATCTAGATCGGAAAAGTTTGAAACTGGCCTAATCAATCTTTCAAAATAAATCAACAAATGCTTTTATATTTGCTGATTATTTAAAATATTTTAATACCCATCATAAAGTATGATTTTTAAAAATTATATTTCAAAAATGAGGTTACAAGCTTATTTGGGCTACTTTAAAAATATGAATGATGAAAAAGACTGCAAATGAGTAATTGGAATTATTATAACATTTATTGCACTATATTTCTTGCACATTGTTGTATGCCGATAATTAGAAATTATGCAATTTTAAATTAATATAAAACAATATTTTAAAAAATGGATAAATATGAATGTCCCATTTGAGTGTTTTTAAATATTATTATTTTTCTTAATCATAAGTTTTTTTTAAAACCAAAAGAATGGATTAAACAATGCAATTGATTTCCAAAATATATGAATAAATTATTTTACATTCATATTGGATGTGTTTGATTCAATAACAAACCATATGAAGATTTAAAATGTTGCAGAAATTCATTTCAAAGGATTGAAAAAAAATGGACATTTTTTGGGGCCATTTTGTTGATTTTGTATTCATTTAAGTTTTTATTATTCGTAACCCCAAGTAAAGGTCCACATTTGTAAAACATAACCATGCCAAAAAAAATTATCAAGTTGTTTATGGAAGCTTATTTAATTCATTTTTCATTTTTCATTTTGAATCACAATATCAATGCATAAATACACATGCAAAAAATCACCACCACCATACAAAATACATTATTGAACTATTCAAATTTTCTTACTTACATTTGTTCCATATAATTGTTTTTTATTAAGTAATGAAAAAAAGTCATAAACTCCTTCAAAATTACTACCCAACCATGAATAAACCTTTACATGTTTTTTTTTTTTTGCATGAAAATATAGGTGAAGAATGATAATAATAAAAGCAAAGTAAATTCACCAAAATTTGGGACAATTATCGTATTTGCTTAACATTTTACTCACCAAAGGCACATTTTTTTCATTTGTAAACCATTTATTATTATTCTTGAGTGTTTTCATCAAAGAAATATTGGCAATGTAATAGGAAAATAATCTTAACAAGGCACATGATTTTTATTTTTGCATTTTTATTTGATAATGTTTTTGAATAAGAAAACATGAGGCTTTATGGTTGTTAAAATTCGGGATCAAAATGTATATAATTTATCATGTGTACATTGAAAATATTTAATTGTCTTTATAATTTGATCATTAAATCAAGATTAATTTTGAGTTAAATTGGATTTTGAATTGCAAAAAACTATGGACATTCCCAAAAAAATTGCATGAAACATGAATTGTAGATTTCAATTAAGATTCAAGTTTATTATGCATTGTTATAAATTATAAATAAATATTCTTGCTAAAAGTGATCCACCAAGAATGGTTTTTTCATTTGTTTTAACTATTTCCATTACCCTACCCATAAACATGAAAAATGGGACTATATAAAGTGAAAGATGATTTTAAATTATTCATTAGAGCCAACCAATCAAGAACAATCTTTTTTTTTGATGTTTTAGAAGCATTAGAACCCTAGTCCTATGCACATTTACCAACATTATTGGCCTTTTTTTTTGCCATCAAATGATTATATTTCATGCAAAATATAATGTGCATGCTAGTTCATTCCAGTGATGAAAATTTTGAGGAACTAGTATATGGGTGGTTTTTTATAATCTTTCTTAAGCTCCTTATTGATTTTGCATAATCCTTCATATGGTCATCCTTGGACAATTCCAAATACATTTCCAAGTATAATTACCTCACTTCCTTCCTAATAATTACCTCTTATAACTATTCCTTCTTAATAACTACTTTATTCTTATCCTAATAACTATCTCTTATCTTTATAACTATTTCACCCCTTTCCTTACTCACCAACATGGATATGAAAAGGCAAATTAACATGTGCTTTCATGTCAATGATATTTATATTAGTTGAAACTAAATTTGACATTGACATAAATAATTATTTATGTGAATTATTGATAATCATATGGGAACATAATAAGAATGAAAATCAACATTGGTAGTGTGTAGCAACATGAAGCCCAAGTTAATGTTAGTGGAATTGATCTAAAGTTGTAAAACAATTTGAGTAATTTATACACCAAATATAAATTTATGATGTCTTTGTATAATAAAACTGTAGACCATGAGAAAAACCATGTGCCAAAAGATGAACCTTGTACTAATATTTTACTTTTGTATTAAATTTTTTAACCCCATTTAGAACTTTTTTTTCTTCTCAAAACTAAACTTATGATATCCCATGTTTTGTGTTGATTAACATTCACAAGTTCAATTGTAATGGTTCTGTGTCATTCATGTGTCTTAATAAAGTCTCAATTATCACAATATGATCATTCAAAATATCATGTTCAATTAAAGCTTTATGGCAATGTTCATTAGATTTGGTCATGGTTGTTTTATTTTTTGTTGTTTTTAATTGAATGAAATGTTGGCCGAACTTTTCTTTCCAAATGCACTTACAATGGAGATGAAGGAGGTTGTGATTTACCTTCAATTAATAAAAAACTTCATACATTGGCAAATGGTGTTCAATTATATCACTAAAAAGCTACAAAAAAAAGCTACACATACATTATTTTCTTATGGAAGGACAAGGAAACACAATGCAAAATCTGAACTCAATCCATAACATTTTGGTTTTTCAAATAGATGTATCAATCCACACTTCCAACAAAAAAAAATCTAGAAGGATTATTCCCAAATCATTAAAATCAAATCTAGTCCTATGCTCATTGCCCTCCTTAAAAGAAAATTCTCCCTATTGTTTGTTCTTATATGTCCTAAATCCACATGTTTGAACATAAACAATTTGATTGAAAAGAAATCTTCGATCAATATTCTCAAGGTTTAGGACTTTGGATTCCCATTCCACCCATGATTCACCCACACCAAATGCATATTTCTTTTAGAACCTACAAAATAACAAAAACACCAATGCACATGACCTTTGTCAAGATTCACTCATAAGAAAAATGTTCCAACATGATCAACCATAAATAATCATCTCCATTTCCAATAAAGCCCCATGCCATTTAATTGTTTCTACAAAAATATTTTAAAGCAAACATATAAACCGTAATTGGGTTCCATTCACATTGTAAACCCAAATGCTTTATTTTTGTTTCACACAATGTTTTCAATTAAATGAAATTGCATGAAAACATCCAAAGTTTATTCATTATTGAACATTATATAAATTTTCATTATTTTCATTAAAAGCTTCATATTTTGAATATTCAAGAAGTAAATTATATTAATGATGAGTTTATTTGTTGATTTGTAAGTGGGATCATGAAACAAGATTATTTATAAATGTAAAATGTGAAATATAAAAATTATTTTGACAAAGAAATCAATAATGTTTGTCACTTGTGTATTGTTGGATACAAAAAATATGGTTATCACTTAATGTCAACTACAAACAATTTCTTTTGCACTACAAGTTTTAGAAATTACAATGATTCATTTGTCAAATATTGCACACAAAACAAAAATAACAACCCCTTTCCAAATATAATATTTTCCTTGGCTAATTTTGATTTGGGTTTTTTTGGTGTAGATTGTTGAACCATTTTCAATATTAATAACCTTGGACCATAATTTTGGGCATGCACAGCCCCACATTTTGGAAATCTCCTCCACCCTTAGGCTTTACCATTGATTGTAAAACACAAAGCAAAGTTATCATGAAACTAAACATATGTTGATCATCAAACATAGGTGGGAGAGGGTTGTTACACACATGTAGGGTTAAGAGAGAAATTTATAGATATAAATTACTTTCAATATGCATATCAGAATTATTTCATAGTGTTTTTAAATCAACGTTGAAAATAACATGCCAGCATTACATGAAAGATTGCCTCCCTATATGGTTTTCTTTGTATTTAATTATGCACAATATGACATATGTGGACAACTTAATTGTTGCATATCATCATGCATTTAAGGTTGAAATGACTATTCAAGAAACATCCATGAAATATAATTGGTGTGAAACCATCAATTATCACTCTTTATTAGCCTCATATTTAAAGATTTGAAACCCACCTTGCATCCTAGTACATGACTACAAATTTATTTCATATGTCCTTGTGTTAAAACTGAAACCTTATTGTCCTTCAAAAAGGATTTCCTCATTGTAAACATTGTTTTTTCTGCAAACAAATTGGGAAATCTTGGATAAATGTGTTTCTTTAATGTGTATTTGACTAATTTTGCTAATCTTTTGAATTTTTTTGTCAAACTTTCTATATACAAGAAATTGAAAATAAACACCACGGTTCTAATCTAATCATCACAAAAACTCTTATTACTCCAAATTTTAATGGCAATCCATTGAATCCATCAAATGGAAAAGACAATATGACAAAAGCTTTTTTTGTGAACTTACATATCCTTCAAATTATTGACCTAATTATTGATTTTGCACTTGCAAGTACTGTATACAACATAATCTTTCCCTTTAACCTTTAAAATGCGTTACAAATTTAAAAGGTGCCTCAAAATGGTAGAATCAAAATGTGACCTAATTGTGGTCATAACCTCATTATTTTAAGTTATAAGGTTTTTTTGATATTATAATTGTTTTTGTGGATGTAAAATGAGGCAAGGCATGTGGAAGAAACTCAAAGTTAAAAGCTTGTAAAAACTATTCTTATCATGATGGGATAATAGAGAAGTTAATTGGAGATTTCATGCTCCACAAAGATAGCAAAACTATGGGTGGTGTGTTAGAATTTCAACAAAGTTCATGAAGAAAAACAAAGTTTACCAAAGTTTGGTCTAGTTCATAAGTTGGAAGTTGATAGATCTGTATTTTCAAATGTATATTTCTTATTCTTACTTGTGTAAATTGTGGTTCCCCTTAATTATCAAGCAAGTGCTTCTTAGATTTTGAAATAATTATAATATTGCCAAGAAAATTTGTTCTTGTATCCTCTAATTTTACATTCTCCTTGCATGCACTTACTAGTTCTTAGCACCTTATTTCTTCCATTTGTTTAGGAGATTCTTTTGTGATCTTGTTACATAGTGGTTTCAAATTAAATTTTGAGATGGCTTCCTAAAATTATGAATGGATTGGATATATTGAACCATTTGATGCAAAATGACATCACTTGTTAAAGTTATAACTTGAGGGCAAAGTGAGTGTCCTTTGTTTGGAGCTAAAGGAGGTGCATTAACTTTTAATTAAATAGCAAGAAGTAAGTTACCAAAATAGGCCAAATTTCACCCTAGTTAAATTAGGCACTTTTGGCCATCATGTAGTGGAGGGGCCAAATTGTAGACATAATGAAGATCAAAATGCCTAATTTGGTTGCTTTGTCTTTGAATACATTTTCATAAATTATGTTCAGCCCCATTCCTCAATAACATGCACCATTATGGGAATTTTGACAAACACATTGGCCCAAAGAGGAAATTAAGGTGGAATGTCACAAATGTTGGTTGGTTATGGATGACAAACAACAATTGTCAATGGAAATTGGATTTCGATCCTGGAACAAACATACCTTGGAGTGGTTTGTATGACCAAATGGATGTGGATCAAATTCTAACTCAAATGTTATGACTTTGTGCATTTCATCATAATTCAACCAATACACATAAATTGTTGATTATAGAAGTAAACCATAAATTATAGGAGGAATATGGTAGCAATGGGAGGACATAATGTGTGCATAAACATGTAGTTATGATTGTATGGTGATGCCCATTTTTGCATATTTCATGCACCTTGTATTGAAAAAACTCTACAATATATGAATATTGAAAATTTGATTTTAGCACAAGTGTAGGGGTGTTGTGCATATGATTATGGGCTAATTGCAAGCTTCATATTTTGCAATATTGATGCATCTATACATACTTAGATAAAGAAGTTGCATGTGGTAAAGCTAGGTGCATGTGTTTGTAGGTTAACTACAAACTTCACATTTTGAGTTTGTAATGCAACTATGTATTAGAGAGAAAGATATTTATAATGATATGTCATGTAGAAAATTTGAAGTTTATCCTTGAAGTGGAGGTGTGTCACAACAACCTTTAATATTCTTTCTTTCACATGATTTTTTACCATTATTATAGTTGTGGTCCCAATTATTTAATCACAAAAGGAAAGTGGAGGTGGAAACACAAGTTCATGTGATGTTTTGTGCTTTGGTTGGTGCGCAAATGAATCAATTTTGACAAAATGGTAATTTAAAGATAAAAATATTTATTTTGTTTTAGCAATTTTCTTTGCTTTTCATTTACTTCAACTCTATTAGATTTTAGTGACCAAATTCTAGGTCCCAATTCATTAAATCAAACCCATCTTTGACTTGTGTAAAAAATAAGGTCTTCATTTGTAATTCCTTTACCAATGGGGTATATAGGCTCTTCTTTTTATGCACTTAATGTGTATGTGTGTATGAGATTGTTATTATGAAATGATTACACATTTGTTCTTAGTAAATTCAAATTTTATTCCATTATAAGTATAATCACAGTATAATAAGTGAACTAGACTCATTCCCATGTGCTTTCTATGGATTGGAACTTATCACATTTGATTAAACATGGTTTCCATGTTTTGGTTAAGGTCCATAGAAAGATGATAGTGCCAACTTCAAAAGCTTGATTCACACATGTTTGCATGAATAATTTAAAGACATGTAGTTATAGAATATTTATTCTTTACATAATCAAATTTGTACATTTCAACAAAGTAGACATTTCAAATAGACATTTTAAATGTGTGTTTGAACTTTGGAACCTCTAATGATGTAACCTATATTGAGTTTATCAAACATTTTTTTTTCAACATCGTTTTAAATGCAACAAAACATATTCACCATATGCACAAATAATTTTACATCACACATTCAATTTCCATGAAAATACATCATTGGCTTCTCTTACACAACAAAAGACATTTCATCTTCAAGGAAGTTTTTCATATTTAATGTTTAAATCATATTTAAATATATAAATATGAAAATAATGTGCAATAAAACTAGAAATATACTCAAGTAATTTTCAATACCATGGTCTCATAATCATCAATATATCACCATCCATAATATTTCAAAATGACTATTAGTTTAGTTTAACATAGGATAAAAAGATGTACAAAACAAAAAAAATTAGTCAACTTCATATTTTCCACTATTTATTATGCAACAAGTGAACAATAAAACATTAAAAAATTACATTAAAATCATTGAGATGAAAATTCACATGTATAAAAAAACTATCCACTTGATTGAGTACTACATTCCAATGCTTACAACTCATGTAATCATTTTTTTAATTCATAGGGATTTAGGTTTTTGTGGCAATCAACACAATCCTTAGCTCCTTTGATAATGACTACACCTTTGTAGGTTGACTTTATCATTGACAAGAATTTCTTGAACAATCATGACACATGCAAAATATCTCCTACTTTTGTTGTCAATCTTAATTCCATTTTTATTAAAACCTTTGAAATGCCAATTTCTTGTTGGGTATTATCATTCCCTTGATATACCATTGTTGAACTTGAAATTTTATCGTATTATATGGACCATTCTTGTTTTGGTGTCATATGTTTGGATGCTTCGAAGTGCAATTATCAAACTTCACATGATAATTGGTTGCTAATATTAAGCAATAATGTTGTAACAACTAGGGGATCTCATTCACTACACTATTTACTTTGGTTAAATGAACTAAGTAGCTTTAACTTTGTTCAATCCACATTGTGAATGTTATAGTTGGTTGAAAATGCAATAGAAGGAGCCAAGGACCATGTTGATTCCCATAAATGTTGACCCCCATGATTTTGAGAAATGATTGCATGAGTTTTTAACATTGAAATGTAGTGAGGTTTAGTGGATAATGTTTGTATACTTGTGAATTTGTAATTTCATGATTTTGTGTAATATGAAAATGTCTAACTTGCCATAAAATGAATAGAAAGCATTGGGATCATGATGTTAATTGGGTGTCTAAATTTCAAATGTGTTTAATGATGTGAAATTAAATCGTTTATTTTCAAAATACATGAAAAGCCACATATTGATATTTATGAGAGCTTGATGTCACATTCAGTGATTACCCGTTGAAATTTCAAATTCTCTATAGGACCTTAACACATGACAATGGATCATCATCAAAGTATGCAACCCTATCTCCTCTTAATTAATTTCTAAGACTTAAGAACGTTAATTCTAATAAATACATAATTAATTCATTATGTTTCATTTCCAATTTTTTCTTTAGGATGATAGTTGATGCTTGGTTGAGATGTTCACACATAATGATCTAAGGACATCCCACACTACCTTTAGGCATGTGCATGTTAGGGTGGACCAATTTTGATGTCATATTGACAAGTTTTTTACAATGGGTGTGATTCTAATTGCTATATTTTATTATATATTTTAGGATTTGTTAATAGGGACTCAAATTCACAATATAGACTTCTGTACCTACATGGAACAATTTTTTGTCAAGGAAAAATTATGAAATCCCAAAAGCTATGAACTTTTGAAGTTGAAGTACAAGGGACATTGTACTAGCAACAATTAAACTAATGAACTTTGATTTGATTCATTAGATCATGCATTTTTTTTAGGGACTTAGTTTTAGAGTGGAAATGTATCAATGAGAAGAAATAAAAAAAGTTTTGCATCATATCATTTGAAAGTATTATGCTATGGACTTTTGAGTACTATCTAGATGTTGAAGAGATTTTAATCTTCAAACTATGCTACTGCAAAAGACAATAACATACTACCCTAATCATGGCATCAATGGAAATTTTGAAATCTGTACAACCCATCAATTAAATCTGCTATAGACAAATCACAAAAAACATGGCTGCATTAAATGTGCACAAAAGGCTTGAAACACTTTGAACTCGTACAAAAAACAAAAACACATGTGTTCCTCAGAAAGCTCATGAACTAAACTCAATTCACTCTAACTAGCATAGACAAAATAGAGAATTTAAGGATCAGCTGTACAATTTGGCTTCTTGATTTGAAATAGAAGTCCTAATCTGCTGCTTAGAAGAATACAGGTTTACTACAAAATTTACAGAGAGATCAGCTGTACAAAAGTGGATTATATTTAAGACAAAGAAGAGAAAACCCAAGAAATTTTTTTAAATCAAGGAGCTCATATGAACAAAAGACAAATTTGTTTATGTCCTCCAAGTGTGTGCGATTTAAAGTTGGTGCCACAATTTTTGCTAGGATGTTTATTTCTTGGTCTGATTGTTGCCAAAATTCAAAGGATTGGAATTTGATGAGGAGGAGGTGCTGGGTGCTGGTGACTCAAGAAGCTTAATAAGCTTGTAAACTATGACGACCAAAACTGCCTCCATGTGAAGTCTTGGTAGCTATGTGTGACAATCTTTTTTGAAGTGAATGGCATCCTCGCTTGTGCACGATCAAGGAATCTGGTTTGAATGTCCTCCCACAATGCCTGATCACATGTCAAAGAAAAAAAATTCACAAAATCAAAATCAAAAGCACTTTTAAATTCTGAATAGGAAAAAGAAAAATTCAGAAAAGAAAAATCAAAATTGAATGAAATACAGAAGTTTGCAATTGTGTGACTTACAAGCATTTTTTGAGGAGCTTTTCAAATTCTGGAGGTGGTAAGCTATTGCAAAGAGCTTGTTGAAGCATCTTCTCCCAATTGTGTTTTGTCAAGCCAGGTATCAAAGGCCTGTACAATATCATTCAACCATTTTGCAATATTAGGCATGATCAGTTGGAAGGTCATGTCAAAGCTACATCTGTCGACTTGTAACAAAAACTCATGCAGGCATCACATACATGTACTGTGATCTCTCTCATTTGCCTGTCAAAAGAAGCTTTTGTGTTCAGACCATGAATCTCAATTTTGAGCCAGAGAGACAATCCATATGCATCAACAAAAAACAGAGACCTCTGAATTGAAGTTTGATAGTAGAAACAAATTTAATCGTACCTTTCATCCATGTTTTGGAAGCATTTTTTGGACTGGTGCACCACTTGTGACTCTTGGCTCCATGATGGTGTTATGTTGCTCTCTGAAGAAGATGATGAAGAAGAACATTTATTGCTCTTTACAGCTTTGATCCTTCTTCTTCCTGAGCTGGCCATGGTGGTTCTTGCAGTACTAGTAGATCTGAAGCAAGAACACCAAATCTACAGATTGTAAGAGAAGAACAAATACCCAGGTCTATCTGTACTCTGAAGTACTCTTGCAACAGACTTGAAGAGCTTGCACTTATGTAGCCCTCCAATTTACATAAAATTTCTTTCACCTGGGTATGAAGATCATGCCAAGTTCTGTACCTTGATAGTGGTTGAGGGGCTGCTGGCGATGCCTCATGTGAATCCTGGACTCCAGAGACCAAAAGATTATGTTGGTTGTCATCTGAAGTTGACACTGGTGATTGCTGTTCTACAGAACAATTTGTAGCTCCGAGCTTAGTACAAGCCTCAGACTCCACTCCAGTTGTTGCCACAAGTACCTCCTGATGAGTGAGAGTCATGGTCTCAGCTTCTTCCAGATTCTGAGACTGGGTTGTGGACTTAATCTTGCTCTCCTCAAAGGTGTGACCATTGGAGATCATAGGTTTGCTTGGTTTGCTCTTCTTCCCCATTGTTCCAGATGAGGACTTGGTCACCCTGAGCCCTTTGCACCATCGTGCCCACACACTGCGGAGGTTGAGACAGGGAGGTGGTAGTTGCTCCAGGTGGACCTCATTTTGGGCTTGGACTGCAAACAAGTTGTCACAACCCACATTTTCTAGTGCAAAACTTGGGTAACAATGTTCTTCCAGGAAGCAGGGCTGTTGTGGTTTTTTTGAGTCATTGACAATTGAGCCTACATCAACCTCATGTGTCGTTGTTTGTGAATGATGAAACTGAGATTTCTTCCTTTTAACTTGTACTTCGGAAACAGGGCTGATTTCTGAGTTTGACACACGGCTTCTGTTGTTGCCCCTGAAGAAAATACGTTTCCCTGGAACTTCTCTCTTCCAGTTGATTCTCATTTTCATTGGTATTTCAGTTGCTGCTGCTGAGGTTGCTACTGCAAATTCGCAAGCTAATGATGCCTCTACCAGCTCCTTTGTTTCTTCTTGGAGAGGTGAAAAACCACTTCCTCTGTCACATGATGGCAAGCACAAACCTGCAGGTTTCTCACGAGCATTGACATGCTCTGCTGCTGCTTCTGATATGATGTGTGATGATGTCTTTCTCTGGTTGTTGTCTTTGATTGAATTCTCGCACTCACTTGAATGCTGTGATGAACTGGATTTACAGCAGCCAGATGCATATGAATCGTGCTTTCTGCTGTTGCACATGTGGGTGGTGGCTTTGAGGCTATCCGACATCTTTTGATTCAACTCCACATTCCTGTTGCTGCTCCCAATGCTCGAACTTTGCTTCTTCACATGAGGATTGACTGTAGTCTTCTGCTGAGTCAATGATGGATTGCTCACCAATCCAGCAATAAGCTTTGAGGGCTTCAATGTGCTGCTCTGATGTTGATGATCATGATGATGAGCTAACTGAAGCTGCTGCTGCTGCTGCTGCTGCTCCTCATCCTCATCATCATGTTCCACTTTGTCTGCATTCAAGATGAGAAACAAATTTGGGATTCACTCTGGTTGACTACAAAATCAAGCAAAAAAAGCATACAAAATGTCTGTTGAAGAAGAAGTTGCTATGTATATACCTTGATAGGCAACAAGACGAAGCTCTGAAGCTTTGAGGACATATTCTTTGCTGCCTTGCAATGGAAGAATCACATCCTTTTCAGTCAAATCCCTCCAGATGTAAGCATTCTTATAGCTTCTGTAAAGCCAAGCAAGCACAAGACCCTGAGTAAGTGTTACCATAAGGCTCATCGCAGCAACAGGAAGCCATGAGATTTTTTCAATCCTGATCTGACCATAAAAGAGTTCAGTAAGAGAAGAACTCAGGGAACAACAAAAGAGTGGGGTTTCATTCAGTCCATGAACACATAACAAAAAAAGACAGACACAAATTGAGCTAGAGAAGCAAGCTGATGAGTTCAGGACTCAAGAGCTGTCCAGTCTGAGTGGAACTGCTGAACGAACTTGCAAGAAAGAAGATTCACCGTTTGTATGACCAAGCAAAGGATTCTGACATGCCCTTTCCCCGCAGCTTATTCAACCGCCTCTTCACATCTGCAGAGAAATCATCATAGCAGAAATCATCATTTCTCTGTCTCTCTCTCAGAGAGCTGCAGATGCAAAGTATAAGCGTGCATTGTTGGAGAGGAGAAATGTGCGTGCCTCTCAAGCGGAGGCCATTTTGATGAGTGGGATACTCGACGTCGATCATGTGAGGGTGCTCAAGCTTTCCTTCCCGACACAACTGGTACACCACTTGCACCTTGGTTGTTAAGGACGTTGTTGCAGCAGCAGCAGCTCCTTGTTGCAGCTTCATTGCAGCAGCTAATTGAGCACTGAACAAACCTGAATATTGCAGCAGTTTCAGAGCTTCAGATGAGCTTCACACTTTGCAAAGCTCGAGTGAGTACCTGCAGTCCTGCAGCTGAATGAATGATTGTCGATATATACTGTAACTCCGAGCTAGCTAAGGAAATTCAATGCTCCAAAGCTGCTGTCTCCGCCAAAGTTGACCGCTCTAGACTAGAACTTGTCAATTGATCGGAAGCTCTAGTCCCCTTTCGCTCTCTCTTTATTATATCTGTTGAATGCTGGTTCTTCAATTTCTTCAGCGACAAAAGTGTAGTACAAGGTGATAGAATTCACAACAAAAGACTCGAGAGCTCTGAGGGAATGCGCACGCCATGAAAATCCATGTCTGGGAAACCGACGTTCGGTTGAAAAAGCGACAAGAAAAAAAGCAAGAAGCAAAAGCAATTGTAGTGGAGTCTTGAGACAAACTTGGAGAAAGGAACGCCGGGAGGGGGCCGGGGGCGGGGCAAGGTTTCAGAAAAACAAAGAGGAAGAGAAAATCATTGAAGAAAACAGTGTGCAGTCGCTTTCAAACAATTGACCAATTTGCTCTTCGCAATCAAACCAATGCTGTAATCCACAAGACACACACAAAACGGGCTCAAAAGATGCACAAGAAGACGGCGATTGCGTGCGCACATGAATCATACTGCAATTTTCAGAGTCAGCCACGGGAATCAAAAACTCCCCCCCTCAGAGAATCGCACTTGAGAGCGAGAGACAGACAGAGAGAAGAAGAAGAAGAAGAGGACGACGACCCGAGCGAGATTGGAGATTCAGGCGCACCACTCTTTTATCCCCCGGATCCTCCCTTTCTCCTTACCCAATAGATTCTAACACTGGCGTCGTTGTTACACAACGGTTCTGTATTGTATTGTGCCAGACTGGCGATCATTACACAATAAGATTTAGCCAGATCTGGCTATAGAGTAGATTTGAGAGTAAATTTTATTTTAAAAAATTCTTTCTGTATTGTGGCTAACTGTTGGTGGAGCCTATGGTAGAAGTCTGGAGATTTGTTTTTTTTCAAAATCTAGCAGTTGTAATTCATTTCTTTCAAAAAAAAAAAAAAATCCTTTGTTGGTACCAGTTGTTAGGCTTTTTTTTTCTTTTTCCTTTCACAAAATGACAAACACAAAAAAAAGCTGATTCATAATCTTTTAGTAACTCACTGCCAATTCTACCCAAGTAGAAGAAAATCAAAATTAATAAATAAAAAAGTCTTTGACTATGTAACTAATCTTGTTGGTTGGTTTATTTTGTGTGTGACTAAAACATCCCTTTTGCTTTTAAATGCATTGTATTTTGTTTCGACTTTATATAGTTTTCATTGAGAAAATGATTCCATAATCAATAGCTTCCACACCATAGCTCCAAGCAGCCCCAAACCAAGTCCATGCACTCGTACTACTCATTGAGAGCTTTCCAAAGATACAAAGAGCATGGCATGAAGCACTGTGGTTTGCGAGATCTGAACGTAACAAACAAAACAAACCACCTTGCTTCATAGATAAATATTTGCTACTCAAATTGATTAGGTGACATTGGTCAATACCTACCTCTTTAGGTGTTGACTACCCTACTTCTTCAGCCATCGACATAACTGAAGACTAGAGTCAGCTTCCAAATTGACAAAATGAATAATCTATTTAATTTTTATTTTCAAAAAACCAATTCATTCTTAAATTTTTTAGGGTTTTTTGTACATTATCTACAATAATCTACTATGATTTAGTCATATGACTAGTAAAATTGTTCAACCTCAGCAAAATATTTTCATAAAAATTCATTTCAATATTTTTGCAAAATTGTTCAATGACAAAACCGACCATAAGGTAACGGGTACCTAATTTTTAGGCGGCCAATGAGAACGGCTCTGTGAGGCCATAGGCATTAGCTGCATGCTTCAGAGCCAGTAAAGGAATGCCAATTAACAAACTTTGTCAAAATCTCAACTACAGATTTCAGCACACACCGGACCTGATGTGAAAAGCAAGCCAGGATGCCCAATTGTGTGGGATATGTGCTATGATATAATAACACCACCACCAGCTTGTTGCTTTTGACCATCATAATGTGCACTCGAGTGTGTGTTCCATTAGTATGTTGTGAATATGAATGGGGGTTCCATTTCATTGCAATCAGAATCTTACAAACAAAATGTGGAACTTATATTGCACATTGTCATTTGAACCTTGTGAGTGCTGGGTCAACATTGGTCTGTCTCTCCGCCTCCGCCTCCCCCTCCCCCTCCAATCAGTATGCCTATCGTTTTTGTAAGACACACAAAGTGGGTCAAAATGTGTAATTTTAGCCACGTGTACATATAATAGTAATAATGTACTAGGATTTTGTAAGCTTTAACATTTATTATACACATGATAAATTAGGAGGTGATTTAAGAATTTTATTTTAATGGATTAGGAGTCAGGATCAGGTTTTTCTTAAGAATTTCAATTTCAATTTAAATAATATTGTGGTATCAAAAATTTGGTGTAACTTTCCAAAATTAATCAAATTCAGACTACAAAATCCCCAAAAGAAGTTCCAAATTCCCAAATGTTTGGTCAAAATAGAGAATATTTTTGTCCATATGTTGAAGGAAAATAGTGTATATATAAGAATATTTCATTTGTTGAAATGAATGTTTCAAAATCAATTAATTATCCGACGGACATGTGTTGAAATGGCCAAGGTACTATGGTAGAGTTTTCCGTAAAGTCAGGAAAACACGGCACCAGTACCCTGAGTTTGGTCCAAAACCGGGTGAGATTTTTTTTAAAACCTTCTTAAAAGTAAAATAGCCTTCAAGGGGGAGGTGTGAAACTCAGAAATGCACCACCTTTTGTGCCAAACTCAGTTTCATCCGGTTTTGACCCCATCTTTCTTTTTCATGAGCGACTCCACTGCTACTACATATATTTTCACTGCTTCTGCATGTACAACTACTATAATTAGGTACCTCTAACCTTGTCCATTAAATGCTGAGTTTCAGCAAACTTAGCATTTCATACCCAGATTTAATAAAACTTCCTTACTTTGCGGACCTCCCTCTTTCTTTCTTTCTTTCTTTCTTTTAATTTAACGTCAATACCCAGACCAGAGAGACAATTACATAGTTGACTTGAGCAAAACACTCATGTTGTCTAGGCAAGAAACTAAATACAAAGCTATCGCTTTCTGATTAGCCGAATGCATCAATTCAGGAAGTAAGCTGCACGGTGTCAATTGTTTCACTAACTGTTGACTAAACTTGCAACGAATGTCGTGGTGAGCAGGGCACACTAATAACAAGTGGTCTTCATCCTCAGCAGCTCCTAGGGAACATAGACGACAAATCCTATCTCTCCTCGGGACACTCTCAGGCTTTGCATGCCTGCCACACTCTACCTCCAAACGATGGTTTGAACATCTTAACCTTGACAAAGATTGCCTGAGCTGAACATTTGTGATCACTTGCAAATACCTCTGATGTGCATATGAATATCCAAATTTTGTTGTACAGCTTGTGTTCATCAGCTGGTATGTACGTAATCCTCAAAGAGGGGATAGGGGTGAAAAGAGGCCCAAAGAGAGGGTGAAGACATCATGATTATACGGAAAACTCTATTAGATTTTGAATGTGTTCAAAAGAAAATCTTTTTATGAACTACGTGAATGATCCCCATAAGATGAAGTTTTTGAGCATGTGTGATCAACTCTTTTGGATGTCATCCACATGAACACTGAACCTTAAGGATGAGGATAATCTTAATGTGAACCACTGAAAATCCAAGCTCCTTTTGATGTGTTTGATATGTGAGGTTTTGTTGTGGATGCACAAGCCCATGACCACATTTATTTATTTGGTAATAGCCATCAGTTATGCAGAAGGGTGGGTTTTCAAATACCCAGCTGATAACCACTGGCAAACCTGTTGGCTATACATTGGCTATAGGATTTTTTAAAAATTAAAATGATTAAATTTTTGTTTTCTCAATCATAAAAATGTTTAGTGTTTCAGGATTGATAACATACCTAGATGATAACCAAGTCATCTAAGTAGGTTATTACATTTTGAAATTTCAATACTAGGAGATCAAGTTATCATTCGGTTATAAAAATCAATAATCAACTGGAAGGTTAATAATATCCAGGTTGGTAAACTCAATAACTAGCCAACACCTGTCCAAACCCCCAACTTGCAACCAGTATATAGGTTACAACCTAGGTGTACAATGCCCATGTGAGAATTGATATTGAATAAGATACTAATAGGGTATGATCTGAAGCAATACCAGCCTAGTATGGGATCTTAAGTAATATGAGGTATATAATATATACTTGTGTTGGCTGGTTCTTCACTTATCCAAAGGACATTTAGTCCTTTCATCAAACATGTTATGTTAAAGGATGTTTGACATGTTGATTTCCTTATTATAATGGGTGATGTTTAGGTAGCTTTTGAAATTGTAATTTGCTATTTGGTGTAATGACATTCGTATTTTTTATAATGTACTTTTTTTTTTTTCACTTTCATAAAGTTTCTCACTTTAAAAATAAATAAATCACATGTTTCGGTGTCTCTTGGGTCTAGAAACCTTTGACAACCCAAAAGGACCTCTAGCCCATAAACAAGTTTCTCTCTCGATAACTTTCAATGGCATTGGGCTCATACTGACGACCACTATCGCCTTAGCTTATTTAAGGAGTTGGGCCCTTGTAACCACAATCATAATGTTAATTTTATGGTTGATCAATGTCCTTTCCTTCTTGAAGCCTTAACATGAAGTGACAATAACACCTTCCTTTTCCAACAACATTGAAGGCATCATGTGATCTCTTACCGCCCTTAGTTTACACATGTCTTCTTTCATTTGAACAATTGATTAGACAACAAATGGTTCGACTTCAAAATTCCATCTTAGAGTGTTTGCACTATCATATCTTTCTAACATGCTTTTCAACGAGATATTTGAAGCCTATCGTACCCAAATTCTATCATAATTTGGCCCAAGGGCGGGTGCTTGGCTTATAGTTAAACCAATTTTCTTAAGCTTTCAAATAACTTTTTTGATATTTTTCATAACGCTTTGGAATGCCCCATCCTTCAATTGTAAGTATCCCTTGATGCATGTGCACACATCCCATTGATCATATATGTATCCACCTTTTACATTGTGCTCGTGGCAACAGGCACACAAAAACCCATGATGCAATTCGCGACACCTTTGTTATCATTGTGTGGGATGCTAGCTTCCATGTGGGGCGAAAACAACTACATGTGTTTCTTTCAAACATGTTCAATTCCTTATGTTGACGAATTGACATTATGCTCACCAAATATAACATTCGCACCTTAGTCAAGGTTGTTATTGTCGATTCAACATAAGTGGATTTACATCCCCAATCGTGCACCACCCCAAGGATTTGTTGCTTCCAATGCGGTTCAAGCCAAAAACCGAAACTATCACGACCAACACCCCGCTAATCAATTCCTCCCCTTAGCAGTGGAGGTATTTAGATGTTTACATAAACAAGCGAATGTGTTTTTACACAATTGTGCCAATCCCATTTGGAGTTTAAAAGAACGAAAAAGCCCTATTCTTTTAATCTTGGTTACTTTTTTTCAACAAAAAAATTCAATCACATTGCAAGAGTTGTAAGCAACCTCCATCTTAAGTCATGTAATAACCATAAGCCTAGCTACTTCTCGACTTTCACCCCTTCAAAACACATATCCCAGCTCCATGACCGACTTATTGCAAGTGACCAATTTTTTATATGGAAAAATACGACCAACCTATTAGTAGTGGTCAATTTTTGACATAGATAGGTTTTGACTTTTAATTTGAGCTAACTTGACATCCTATAATTCTCCATTTCCTTTTTTTTCTTTTTTTTTTATCCCTTTGTACATTTTCCTAATCTATGGTGTGTCTATCAATAAAGTTTTACAGGGTTGCATCATCTAGTTCTAGTTTTTAAAACCAATCAAAATGGTTCTGGTCGTAGGAATTTTAAAAAATTAGTTCCAGTTCTAGAAGCAATTCTAAAAATTAGACCCAATTGCAATACAATCTTTACTAATTGAAACTGAAACAACAATTCTTTTCCCACCAAACCAGGTACATGCCCAACAATAATATATACCAAATGTTGTGCATGCAAGGGTCAATACCAGTAATATACTGCATGTAAATCTCATGTATGTGTAAATCATTTACACTTACATGTCAAAACTTTTTACACTTACACTTATCTTGTTGTAGTGTATATTACATATAGTAAAGCAAGAATGAAGCCACCCCTGAAGCCGCCCAAATGAAGCCGCCCGTGAAGCCGGACGGACAGTGGCCACGGGCAGTAGCTATATTCGGACGGACAGTGGCTACGGACAGTAGCTATATTTAGAGACACTTGCACATGGTAACTCAGTAATAAATGCAAATTTTGTTCTAACTTTTCACATTGTTTTCCTCCTCACTGCAGTCCACATTCAAATTTACCTACCTACGTCGATACCTACCATAGGAAAAGATAAGTGAAGCCACATGGGAGGTAGGAACACTGGACAAGACCTAAACCCTAATAGTGACACGGTAGGAAAATGGTGAGAAGGTGAAAGGTAGGTTTAGAAACAACTCACTACCTATTTTTCGCCTTCTCACGAAGTCAAGCTAGGGAGGTAGGAAAAAGAACTAGAGAGGGAGGCAGGCAGGCACGTAGGTAGGTAGGTAAGGGTTGGTTTTTGAGAGAAATAGTGAGAAGGTATGTAAGGTGGGTAGTCAGAAAGCATGAAATGAAAAAGTAGGTACAAGAGCTTGGGAGGTAAGAAAAGAAACACATAGGTAGGTAGGAAATTTGATAGGTAGGTGGGTCGGTAGATAGGTAGGTAAGTTGTGGTTTTGGAAAGGTAAAGGGTGGTTTTTGAGAGAAATAGTGAGAAGGTAGGTAAGGTGGGTAGTGAGAAACCAAGAAATGAGAAAGTAGGTACAAAAGCCTGGGAGGTAGGAAAAGAAGCACATAGGTAGGTAGGAAATTCGATAGGTAGGTGGGTCGGTAGATAGGTAGGTAGGTTGTGATTTTGGGAGAGAGTGGGATTTTTATTTGACCTGTGCCTTAGGCACGGGGCACACACTAGTATATATATATAATCTTACACAAGGCCAGTGTAAATATTTTCCAAATACAATGACACAGCCCTGTGTAAATGTTTTGGGGGCGTGTAAGGATAAAAACTAAAATTATTTGTAAAGTCACCCTGTCTTTGTGCCTCATTTCACCCCAAACCCTTCTTTCAGTGGTATCCATAAAGTAATGAAAATTTATCGAATCTGGGAATAAAAATGCTGAAAATCAGCATTTAATGCACAAGGTTCGAGACTGATTGTGGTAGCTTTACAAGTAGGAGCAGTGAAAATATATGCAGCAACAGTGGAGACGCTAGGGAAAATGGAAAGACAGGGTGAAACTCAGTTTACCACAAAATCTAAGGCCCCCCCACCCTTGAATGCTAATGGTTTTTTTTTTTTTGAATCTCACCTTATTTATGATCAAACTCAGGGTTTTAGCGTTGTTTTCCTTATTTTATAGATTATTTTATTATATACCTTGAATGACCATGTCTTCTTGCAAAGTCATATTAATTAGTTGTGGGTCTATATTTTTTGATGGTTTTTTTTTTTTTTTTTTGCAATGGGCCATTTAGTTGGCTTCTCATCAAAAACATTACAAAAAATCTCCCCTCCTCAAGTAAAAATCGCGTTTTCTACATTGTTTTACATAGCCATGTACATATATATAATTATTTTTATTTTTACATTTAAATTTTTTTATATGAACATGTAAAATTATATGAATATATTTAGTTTTACACGGTTTTACATTTATGCGGAGTGTAAGTCCCAAACCATTTACACGCACAACACTGAAATATACCTGCCTTACACCGGAACCAAGTTTAGACCCAGTTATACCATGCAAAAATAAGTCTTGGACCCAATACCAGGACCAGACTGGGATGGAAATTTTGATAAAAAGGTACCTAACAGGTAGGGTGTTGTTAGGAAGGGCTATTATTCCAGGCCAAAAACAGTGGCAGCCAATTTTAGGAATAGAATTTCATGCAACCAATGAGAAGTCACAGAGTGAAGGGGCCTTCTCTTCTTTCCCTGTAGGTACCAATGCCTGCCAGGAATGAAAACCCAGGTGTGATGCATAATATTGCACCAATGAAACCCAAATCCATATGTCGTTTATGTACCCAACTAACTATTTGTCTTTTACTTGGTTTGTTCCTTTTTCCTTTTAAAAATTCATATATATATCTTTAAAATGGAAAGATAGAAGATGTCAAGAGAAATACTTATTCTCTTCAAAGATGCAACAACAAGCCAAGAATTTGTTCATTTTTTTCACTAGATTCATGTCTTGACCTTTGACTACTAACTTTATATTTTAGTCTTGATTAAGTGTGGGTCAAATGTAAGCTGAATCTGCCTTCCATAAAGTTCTTGAAACAAGATGCAAAGTAAGTTTACCAATCAAGTGTGATTTTGTATCTTCGCCTTGTAAGCTACCTCACCCTAAGGTTGGTTTTGTCATTAAATAATCCTCAAAATAGTGAAATGAAATTTTGTGAAAATATGAAGTTGACATGTTGAAAATCGTCATAGTTATCATAAGCTACATTCTGAATAATTTCACTACTCATATCACGATATTATAGTACATGATGGAAAAATATATAATTTCAAAAATTTTAAACGAATTCATTTTCTGAAAAAAAAAATATTCGTTTTGTCAATGTGGAAACTAACCCTAGGCTCGGGTATTGCATTTGTTGGCTGTGCACAGAAGGAAGAGACAAAGAGACTTCCACATCTGTGCAAGGATATGGGGAATTCTTGTTTTTGGTCAATCTTGAACCAATGTGGCAGTGACAATTATTTGTGACAGCGGAGGCGGTCCCATAGGGAGGAGGCTATGTATCTAGTGTAAAATTTTGGCACAAACATTATGTAGGTGACAGCCATAAAAGTTCTCGATCCAGCAAGGGAAGTATAATTTGAACTTATCAACATGGCAGAGGCATTATGTGATGAGTAGCTTGTTTGACATTGCAGGTGCCAAGTCGGACACTTTATAACCACCATACAATGTTGGGGGAAAATGGTTGCCCAATCTTGGCACCCTCACCGACCAACCCCCAACATTATATGTTCACATAGCCTAGTTGTTATTGCGTGCAGTACAAAACTATTACTTGCTTCTTTTTTTCCCTGACTGCCCTTTTGCCTGTCCAAGATGTGTGTGGTGATGCCCAAACACGTCTTGGTGCTACCCATACACACTTTGGGTCCTGTTATGCCATGCAGGTGTTAGAGTAATAATGATTGTCTAGTTACGTGTCCATTACAACCCCAAGACCTATATAACATTGATCCAACACGTGTCTGGGCATCATCCATCTTTTTTGGGAAAAAGATGGATCAGGCCAAGGGCAGACCCAAAAAAAAAGAAAAAAAAGCAAGCACAACAAAATTGTACTGCCTGCAATAACAATTGTGCACATGTAATTTTGGGGCCAACCCACCATGCAGAATAAATGGTATGTGAACAGGAAACATTTTTTCATTGTATTCATGTCCAACAGCTAACAACCATGGTTAGTTATGTACTTACCATCCACATGCATCTACCCACCTACCTAGTAGTGGGCAACTGTCTTCCCATCTTCCCGACATACATAGTAAGCACTTTTATTGATTTATTACTTATCTGTGATACATAGAGGCTGAAACCTTGACTACTTATAAGATCTCCCAATAAGATTTGGCATCAGGGTTTACCTATGACCCCAACCACCAGATACAAAAAGCTAAGAGCATGTGGCGATTTTTCTCTGATTGTTATTATCAAGTTTGGATGTTTGCTGTTGGGCTTTATAGGAGGAGCTTTGTCCCGCCAAAACACCAGATAATCTACACATAGAGATACTAATGATTCAAAGGCCATTGTGAAATTGAAGCAAATTGAAGTGCCCCTAAATGCAAGTATACCGACTTTTGTTTTGGATTCTAGCAATTGTGTATGTGTACAATGTTGGAGGGGAGGTCCTTGCACCAGTGCGTTCTCATGAGGGAGGTTCTCATAGGGGAGGGTCACCCAAGGGTGTGAGCCTGAGGGTGTTCCCGAACCTCAAGAGAACGCACAAGTATGGGAACCTCCCCGTATGTAAACAACTCTCTTTCAATTTCCTAACTTCTTTCCCATTTTGTAGGAAAGAAATATTTCCATGGGAACGTGGGAACATATGAAATTGGGGAGCTGTCCGGCATAATGCCCTTCTTCTGGAGGAGATCCCTCAAAATACACATAGCAATAAAAAGGGGGTTGCTTAGGCAAAGGAGAGAGAGAGAGAGAACAAATGCTTATCCAGCAATCATAAATAAGAGCCTCCTCCTCCTCCTCACCTCATGGCACATTCATTCTAGAGTGATGCTTTGGGGAATCAAACCAATCAGCAGAAGACATTAGATTTCTACACCGAATCAGTTGGAGATATTTCTTAATATGTTTGAAAGGCACCTTATACATGTAAATATCCTTCTTAGGAAAGAGGAAGGACGTTATGTCTGCTCCGGGTATAAGATCCCTCCCTCTCTTAACAAGTGTTTGTAAGAACCTTCCCCTTCTTACACCTTGAGATCTTTGTATGTTTAGATTCATCACAACCTTTGCCTCATGCCCTGACCAAAGGCTGACACACATTCCCGAAATGTGGTGTTGGAATTGACACCTTGTCCTAGGCCATTTCTTTTGGAAACGACCTTACTGTGTGTCACTTTACCCTTCACATTACTAATGCTTTCTCAAAAATAGAAGTTGTTGTCTTATGCTTACAAGAGGCCTCTTAACATGTAATGTGCCTCTTACCCCTACCACCTTATAATCTATGCATCTTTAGGGTAATGATAACATTCACCTCATGCCATCCTTGAGTCTTACCCTACATAGAACTTATTTGTGCAAAACCCATGTCATATTCTTGGACTCCACTGCATCAAGGTAATGTTTATTTTTAAAGTAAACTCTAAGGGCAAGTGCATTACTGGAATAAGGCTATGTGAAACGAGAGAGTTGAGCATAAACCCAATTTTGGTAATGTTTTCTCACCAATGAGCTTTAGGCATTGAAAATTTGATGCAACCTTAATAGTAGGGAACTTTACATCTTTTGTAATGCCCACCATGAAAACAAAATGCCTCCTCCTGAGAGGAGGAATAATTGCCTACTATAATGTGGCCTCCAATTACACTAAAAAAATATTGTAAGAGGTTTTTACCAAGTGTTTTGCAATTCATTGATTTTGTTAAGAACCTCCAATTCCAAGTTGTCTTTTAGAAAAATCAAAGAACCTTTGATGAAACTTCTTGAAAAAAAGTTAGAATCATAAAACCTTCAATTCCAATTCTTTAATATAGTTAGAATCAAAAGCGAAGAAAACTTAATAAACTTTATTTATAAACACAACTCATATTCAAAAAAATGTACAAGGGAAAAAGAAAAACGAAAAGGAAGAATTTATAGGACATGAAGATAACACAAACTAGATGTCAAAATCTTTTCATTTCAATAATCAACTGATTGTAATAGGTCGGTTGTGGTGATGGGGGGTGTGTTCCGAAGGGGTGGAAGTCAAGAAGTAGTTAAAACTACCACTACTACTCAACTTAAGATGGAACATGTTTCCTTTGTAATGTAATTGAGTTTTTTTTACAAAGAAAAATAACCAAGACAAAAATAGGAAGGCCTTATGGCCTTTTGAAGTTCCAAATGTCATTGGCACAGTTATGTAAGAACACAATAGCTTATTTGTGTAAACATCCAAATATCTCAATTACTAAAAGGAGGGATTGATCACTAGGGTGTTAGTTGTGATAGCTCCTTTCTTTGGTTTGAACTACATCAAAGGCAACAAATACTTGGGTTATGTAAAATTGGGGAAGTAAATATGTTCATGTTGGGTTAACAATGACAATGTCAACTAGGGTGCGAATTCCATCTTTAGTGAACACAATGTCAGCTTGTTCATGAAAAAAGTTGAACATGGTTGAGGGAAATGCATGTAGTTACTTTTGTCCCACGTGGAAACCAACATTTTGCATAATGGTAACAAAAGTGTTGTGAATTGCATCATGGGTTCTTGTGCGCTTATTACCATGGGCACAATGTAAAAGGTGAATACCCATAAAATTGATGGGATGTGTGCACACACATCAAGGGATACCTATAATTGAAAGATGTGGTAGTCCAAACCATGTTTGAAAAGAAAACTAAGGAAAATAATTGAAAGGTTGGAAAGATTAGTTGATGTAAAGTACATGTTCTACAAATTACCTATAGATTAACCTATCAACATATCTTCTTAACCCAATCATTACCTACCGAGTTTAATAATCGGTTAGGTTAATACTACATGTTACTTTAAATAACATGTTATGACACCTATTAGGTTTAATAACATGTTTATACTATCAACCTATTAAATCATATGTTACCAAATTTGGGTAACATTATCCCTTTTTGAAATTTACATTTTGTCCTCAAAATGTTAATTCAAAAGTCCATGTTAAATTTAGCCTTCTATAACTAGTTGAATAATGATTTTTTCAACAAGTTCAACACTCGTTGCCTCCACAAGTTCAACTTGACTCAAGATTTGAAGATCGGTTAGCATTGTGGTCTTTTGTCGATTAGGTGTGTTTTCAAAAGTTACTATGGGTGTTGTGTATACCTCCAAGGCATGCGGGGTATTTGATATCAAAATAACCTCCTGACCTATACCTATCTAGTGTGGAATCAAAGGTACATCAATAAATATGAATTCCAAAGCCCCTAATCTACTATCCAGGATTAATAGGCTCATCTTATTCTTGTTAGGTCTTTCACTACCTTCCACAAGTTGATTAACAACAATGGTTATTGAACATGTATAGTAAAATTTTGAACAAGTAAGGGTATGATTTCTAAATGTTCCACCTCTTAATGGACTAATTGGTTTAGTAACAAGTTACACCACAAATGGCATTACCGGAACTCTACTACTGGTTCCAATTTCCACAAACACAAAACTTGGGGGTTTATATTTGAAATCAAAGAAAACAATATGTTAAGCTTATAACTCAAGTTGATAACTCTATTCATCAAAACAAACCAACTCTATATTGTCTTGAATTTGTTCTTCTGTGAATTCCTAAACAATTTGCCACCATTCCTTCCATTTGGGATTTCTATCTCCCAAGGCTTGGTTCTACACTTTGAATAAGGTATTGTCTAGTAATAACTCCTCAAACTCCTTCAACATGTTATTCATTCTAACAAGTAGAATGGGGCTATGTTTATTCAATTATACTTCGGTTGTCTCATATTGACCCTTCTAATCTTGGATATGAACAATAAGACTTTGCTTCTCCTTGTCAAATTATATGTGGACAACTACCTATTGCTCCCTGAGATGTTGACAAATATTCTCCAAACCGGTTATGATACCATGTTGTTCCAAACTAAACTTTTCCATTTTGGCATAATCTCTCATCATTCACTCCAACTTAGCTTGGAAACAAGTCAAATCATTTATGGGTCTTCCAATTGAGTTGGTTAAGCTCATCATACACTTGTTGTAGGTTCTTAGTTTTCCTAGTAGCCTATTATGCCTCATTCAATTTATTGGACAGGTTCTGGTTTTCATGTTGGACCCTACTCAATTGTCCTTTGATTGTGACCAATTTTTTGTCATAATTATTCAAAGTTCTATGCACTATTTCTAGCTCTAAGTAATAGGTTTGCATGTGATTATGAGTTTCAAACAAGTTTTCATTAACTTGTTCAAACTCAACTCTAAGGTTTGATAATTCTTGCAATGTTCCTAACTAGGTTGTGGCATTTTGAGCAACTTGTTCTAAAAACATGTTAATTTGTCTCAATTTTTTTGTGAAATGATTAAAAATTTGGATATATTGAAATTTATAAAACTACGGGTTTTTTATTTATACAAGTTTAATAATAGGTTGAACATGTAGGAATGATTATGTAACTACACCTACATGTTCTATAATTGAAATTACAAGTTCAGCAAATACAACAAGTTCAATTTGAATGTTGTCAATTACATGATCCAGGCTGGGTTCAGGTTTTTCTTCAATGATGTCTTACATGGCTATTACATCAAGTTCTTCTCCTCCCCTACCTCTAATATCATTTTAACATGTTCACTCCTCATCCTCTTTTGAATCATTAATCGATGATCCAAAAATAATCTTGGATTTCTTTCTTGGTGGTGAGGTAACAAGTTCACGGCTTAACGTATCCTTTGGTGTAGGTGGTTTTGTACACGTTTTAAGTTTGTGGTTGGATTAACATGTGGGTAAAGGTGATGTTGTAATCAAGTGTGTTGGTTTTCTCTCTTTCAATAACTAATCCCTAGTAACAAGTTCAAGTGAAACCTATCGTTGTTGTGCAACCTGGCACTCTTGGTTGGTTTGTGACACATGTTTTTTTAGAGTTGTTATTGGTGAAGGCATTTCAAATAAAGGGAACCACTTCTTAAACAAAACGTCTAAAATAGGCCCTGAATAGCAATTATTTATTTTAGTTTTGCTAAAAATTGGGTTAGTTGCTGCCTTTTTTTTACATTTAGTCCTACGAATTAGTTCAACCAATAATTGGTTAACATTATAGAACACCAAAAAATAGGTTGCCCCCTATTGGCTAGGTCAAAAGTAATGGCAATTTGATTGCTGCAATAAATTAACCTTTCCCTTTAATATAAAATTTGCATAATAGCTGCAAATCTTGCATGAAATTCCTCTTTCACGCACACTACACTTCATTGCTCATTCTCAACAAAAACATGTGGTCATGTAATTCTTTTAAGTTGGTTTTGACTTCCTCAAAAGTTGCCTTAGTGGTATCTATTGCTCCTTCCTTGGAAATTCCAAGTTGTTCATGAATTAGTATTTGATCAATGATAATTTCTTGACCATGTACTCACCTTAGAATTCTTCCATCTTTCGTTGCTTCCCAAGTTTGTAAGAAGTCTCATAACAAGTTTTCTATTGGTGTTGTCCATTGCAAGTTGAACAAGCTTTCCAAATCAACTCATCTAACCCATTTGAGTTTGTTGGAATCCATTTTCATCCATTGAAGTGTCTTATGGTTATCCTTCACCTAAGACACTAGTTTCTTTTTAACAAGTTTCTAAACTTGTTATTTTGTAGGCGCTTTGCCATTTTCACTTCATCATAGTTCTTGTTCTTGATCTTGGGCGTTGAGGAATAATGTTGGAAATTGGTCTTTCTTCAAAAAGTTTTTGGAGAAATACTTCTCCATTGTTCACAGGTTGTTATAGCTCTTTCTCCTTCAGGAACTGGTTGTGACTATTCTTGGACAACATGTTGAGGTCCAACCTCCACTTCTTCCTCTGAATATGAAATAACAATAACTTGTGGTATTAGTTTTACTATAAAAGTAGTGGTTTTCCTTTAAAAATTCAATGTTACTTTTAATTCTTCTTCTAATTCCGTACATTTCTTTGTTCTTGCTCAGAAAATTTAATTTATATTATTATAGGTGCATGTGAAGCAAACAATTATACATAAATCACTCCAGTTAATCGAACTTGTTCCGCTCTCTCTTTCGCAGTTTGTTGCCTCCTAAAAGCTTTAACTTTTCTTTCAACCTCCTTCTCTCTTGCTTTTCATCTTAACCTTTCTAAAGCACTTTCACTCATGACCCCTGTTAATATGAAAATGAAAATGAAAACAAAAAGATAGAATGAAAAACGCACGATTCTTTAAACTACATCATGCAAAAATGACTTTGTGGCTATCAATGGACATAACCTTTAGGGTTAGAAATTCCTAAAAGGTAAACATCAATAAATGCCTTTCCAAACACATCATTTGGATCATTATTCACCACTATATTATTGTCATGACATGTAGATTATGATAATGATGAACAAGCACATATGTTGTTTTAATGTTGCCATGTGTCAAATGATTAGTAACCAATTCAAACCCTACATGTTGAAAATCTTTGGGTTCAACCGGTAGTGGTATAGGTTATTTGGTTTGAACATGTTCATCAGTGACCAGATCACTAGATTTAACCAATATAGGTTACAAGGTTTTGTTTTCGATGAACCTATATGGTTTCAACTTGTTGATGTTGACAAGCATTGGGTTAGGATCAAACTTATCAATGGTGACAAGTAAAATGGTATTATTAGGTAAACAATATTGTATCCAATAGAGTCCAAACCATCATTTTTAAAATTTGGAAACATGTTTGGATACAGCCCTTGGAAACCATAATACATAGTTTCCAAATTGAAACTTGGTTTCAATGAATCGATTTTGTGACCACAATGATCTACTCCATTGGTTAGACGCAACTAAATCCTATGCAATCAACCTATTTTACTATAGTTTTTCTAATTCAGATAGTTGATCAATTAAGACTCTAATAATCATGGATCTCTATTGTCACCAAGTCTAGATGGTAACATATATTCTATAGGTAATAATAGATATAACCCATATACCATCTAAAAAGGGGTATGATTGGTTCCAACTTTGTAAGCGGTTCGATATGAAAATAAAATTATGGACAAATGTTCATCCCAATCATTTCTATTTTCATTAACTAGTTTGGTTAATAAGGTTCCAAAAACCTTATTTGTAGATTCAACTTGTCCATTTCTTTGTGGATAATAAATAGTAGAACCAATATGTCTAAAAATGAAATGGTCAATAAAACATCTAATCACATCATTGATAAAATCGGTACTTGATTAGTCACAATGGTTAATGGACATCCAAATATTGTAAAAATGTGTCCATAGAAAAACTTAATAGTTATTATAACAATGTCAGTGTAGAGTGTTTGGGCTTCCACCCACTTTGTTGCATAATTAGTGGCTACCATAATGTACCAATTACTTAACAATTTGCTTGCAAGTTTGGCAAGTCTAATCCCCAATTTTGAAATGGTTTTTCAAGTAATGTAGTAACCAATTTGGCCAATTTTTTGGTCAATAGGTTACCTGTTCTTTGACATTGGTCACAAGTTTAACAATAATCATAAATGTTTCGATTCATTATCGGCCACTAATAACCAACATCTGGGATCTTTCACATAGTGTTATCAAAAAAAAAATGTCCTCCCATAATTCTTACAAAAATGTGAATACTTGTTTTGGTTGCAAAACTCGACGAAACTTGTTATCTTGTCCAAATATGTATAACACTTCTTCTTGAAGCACAAATGGTTTAGTCCTTTGGCTAAACATTGCATTTAGGATGTTGTAAGTCTTTGTGGCATCATTCCCTCAAATAGGTATTCATACACACTTTGTAACCACTCAGGGTAAAATAAATATGTAAGCATCACAAGTTTGACCAAGTATTCCAACAAGTTCAATGTGGTTGGGTAATATACTCAAGGCATTTGCCATTAGATGGGATCTACTAGGTTTGTAAACAATTTTGACATCATACTTTAGAAATAATAGAAGCCATCTATATAACTTGCTAAAAACCTATGGCTTGTTAATTAAATATACTAAATCCATGTGATCCACAAATAATGTAAACATGTTTAATAGGTAATGCCTAAATTTGTGTAAGGCATAAACCATAGCTAAAACCTCTCTTTCTGTAGTAGTATAATTTATCTTGGTATAATTAAACAATATTGTTGAGTACATAACAAGTTGATCTATTTTACATGTTGGGTTCTAGGCCAATATTGCCCCTATTGCCTATTGAGATGCATCAATGTGAACATGAAATTCTAGTTCCCAATTAATATGGATAAGTATAGGAGCTTGAATGTATTGGTTTTTTATATCCTCCCAAGCAATTTGACATTCATTAATCCACTCGAACATTTCAACTTTTATGAATAACTTGGTGATTGGTGCCATAATGAATGCAAAATTCTTGGTGAAACATCTATAAAATTGGGCCATTCCATTGAAGACTTGAATTTCCTAAGGTGTTTTGGGCATTACCATTTTGACTAAAGCATCTATTTTCTTAGGATCAAGTGTCTTCCCCTCTTTGGAGACTATGAATCTTAAAATAGTTCTAGAGCATACCATAAATGCGCATTTTTTAATATTCAAACTAATGCCATTATCTTTACATTGATTTTATTTTTTTGAGTTTTTCCAAATGAGTGGACAAGTCACTTAAAACAGTAAATTCATCTAAAAAGATCTTCATGTACACATCAATGTCTTCACGAAAAGCTTTGATGACAGCCCTTTGATAGGTAGGTGGTCCATTTTTAACCCCAAAAGGGATTATAACCCATACAAAAACCCCCCAATTAATAACAAAAGCAGTTTTGTACTAATTTTCTAGTGCTATGGAAATTTGATTGTATCCAAAAAAACCCATCTAGAAATGTATAAACCTCATGTCCAACTACAGTGATAATAACCTCATCAGTAAAAGGCAATGGGTATGGGTCCTTTTTAGTAACTACATTAGCTATCTTGAAGTCCATACAATTCTGATTTTTTTTAGGCACTACAACTATGGTGATAGCCAAGTAGCCTCTTCAACATGTTTAAAAAAACTTGCATCAAACAATTTGTCAATATAATGTTTGACAATGGTTACATAGTAGGATTTAATTAATACCTTGTTTGATGAGCAAGTGGTTTTGATGTGTTGAACTCAATTTGATGTTAAACTATGTCAAGTGGTATCGCCTTCTAATCTTTGTAAGTCCAAGCAAAGATGTCCTTGAACTCCTTTAGCAATTCAATTAGTTGATAATTGACAATAACTTCCAAATCCAAACTAATTTTAATTTATTGCATGTTTTCTTCAAAACCCAATTTGATATTGGTTAGTTGTTTTTTTTCAAGGATAATCCAACCTATAGTGTGAAGGTTTTGAACTCCGATTTGAATAAGTGTCTCATCAATCTCCATTTCTCCCACTTCAAGTTGGAAAAATGTCTCTGGTAAATGTCATAAAAAAGTATCAATGGGTATAACTATCTTAATAGGTCGTACAAATACCGGTTCAACAAGTACATTAGACGAAATAGGTGGCTCAAACACATGTTCAACAAGTTTATTAACCTATCCAACTAGATTCAAACTTGTTGATATAATCAACTTAATAGGTTGATTTAACCAAATTGATGTAGGGACAACTATAGTTCCTATTGAAAACAATCCTAGTTATGTGGCAAACATCAAATCCTCTTCTTTGTTAGATATTCTAGAATGGAAATCATAACAAAATAATATATTTGGACACTTGGTTGGTGTTCCAAGTTTTTTAGTAATAGATATGGTTCTAATTGTATCAACTCCTTATATAATAATAATGTTGTTGCTTTAATCATGAGACATTTTAACATCCCTTAACCAAGGATGACCTAACAACATAGAGTAGTTGGAGTCTAGCGCACTACTATGAATTACAATAAAAGTCATTACATAGGGAATTCCATGAACAAGAATTCTAATATCTTTAATCAAATTTAAGGGTTTTGCGATGGTTTGATCAACCATACATAGGTTACGAGGTGCAAGTTTTGGTTTTGAAAAACCTAATTATACCTTCAATTTTTCCATAATAATATTAACTCCAAAACCGCCATCTAGAAACACAATTTCAATGAAGTTTTTCCCTACTTGAACATGCATTATTGCCATTTGATGATCAACAGCAATTGATGCAACCATCGATTTTTGTAAACTAGGTTTTGATGGTATTGGGTTAAAAATGCAACATTTGATATTAGGAATCATTCATAACAATTGTCCCAAGTTCAATTTATATTTGGTCTCCAATACTTGTTTACTGATATCTCTTAAAATTTCGTCTAAAGTCTTATTTGTGGTAATCTGTTCTAAAATGACAAGTTGTTGATTCACTTCACCGGTTTGATTACTTACAATTGATTGAGTCATGGTTGGATTATCAGGTAATCTAGCCCAATTATTTTCCAATGAAACTTCATTAATAGTTGTAGGTTGTTTTTCAACCTCACTATGTTGTAGTTATCTAATAGTTTCAATGAAAGAATCCCGTAGACGCTTTTCTTGTTGCCATTCTTTAGCCCCTTTAGATTTAATCGGCTCCCTTTCCTTGAACACTTGTTATTCTGATTGTTGATTGCAAATGGTAACAACAACTACTACATTAAATGACACATTGTCGATTTTAAGTGATTTAGGTGTTATTGTGGCATTAGAACTAACATGTTTAGTTTTGAAAATGTTTTGTACTTCAATTTTTCTAGGGCATTCTTTGAATCTATGTTCTATGTTTAAACAAATTATACAAGGATAATGAACAAATATTTTCTTGATGTAATAGGTTGGGTTTTTATCCATGCTACAAGTTTTTGTAGACTTAACTGTAATAGTTGGCATAACTGATATTTCTTTTTTCATGTTATGACAAGTTTCCATTGAATGACTAGTTTTACCACAATTGGTACATGTTAATGTTGATTTAGTTGCAATAGTTGGTACTACATGTTTAACTACTACGTTAGCCTTTGGTGTAGTTAATATAACATTATAACTCAAACTAATATGTCCACTTTCTTCACATACTACAAGAGTTTTTTTGTGCTTGATTAAAGTATTCTTCTTCATACTTTCAATTGCTAATTTTAGGTAAAGTAATAAATCTGCCATAAAAACAATGGTGAGAAAAACATTTGTTGCTTTAACTTGTGGACAAAAAATTAATATGAATAGGCATTCATAGTAAACCTTAACACTTTTGACGGTTTGTTGTTGTATGTTTTGCAATTACATGTAAACCTTTTCATCATTCTTTATAGTTCTAAATCGTTTACAAAATGTTTGCTCCAACTCTTCAAAAGTGCAATTTGGATGGTCTTGAACATAGTTTTCACCCCATTCAGAAATATTATCCTTGAGAGTAAAACCAAACATGTTGATGATATCAGCCTCCATTGTTTCACCATTACCTTTAATGGCCTTCTTGAATACTCTAATGTGAGCATTTGGATTAGTGACTTTGACCTAGGTTGGGTGTTGTAACTTCTTGTATGGTGGTTTGGTTGTTGATTCTGAAACATGTTGCATAATAGGCGGTTGAAACCATGGTGGTATAAACATACGTGAGTCAAGTGTTGGCCATCCAAAATATGTAGCATGTAAATTAAAAGGTGGCTCTCTTGGTGGATCTCCTATGGGTGAACTTCCTCTAAGTGAATCTCCAGGTTGTATTCCATCTGGTTGTTAATGATCAAAGCATCTGGCTACATAAGTTGGTAAATTGGTAGTAACCTATATAGTGGTTGGCACTGATAAAATAATAAGTTGTTTGTCCTTGCTAGTCACTAGTTGAACCACTGTAAGAAATTGATTTCTAATAGAGTTTGGTATATATGTTGGTGGTACATGTTATTTAAATACTAGGTACACATTTTTAGGTAGATAACCTATATAATTCCTAAAGGTCAAGGAATCAAATCCTTTTGTTCATGTTGGATATGTTGGATACAAACTAGGATCTAGAAGCACAAAAGGGGGTATGACATTATACCACATTGGATTTGTTGAAGTAGGTAACATACTGGTTTTACTTAGTACAATTGGTGTAACAGGTTGTGACCAAGTTATCTGATAATTAATAGGTACTACTATATGAGCTATATTAAGATTCATGATTTGAATTCTTAATATAAACACATTGACTATTGCTATTGTGATGGTTGGAAGAACAAGTTGATAAGTATTCATCACCTCCTCCCAAAATAATTGCCTTAATCTATTATCAACAAATGGGTAGTGATTAAACGAATGTCCCATTTGCTAACAATATGAGCAGGATTCAATTCCAGCACCTTGGTTTCCTCCTAAAACTAGTCTATATGTGGAACTTGTAATCTTTCACTTGGACCAAGTATTGATCTCGCTAGCCATGTGCTTTACGGATAAATAATTCCCTATCAAGCAATTGTGGGTGTTGATTTGGATTCAACATGTTCAACATGTGGTATAGAAACTGATTGATTAAACAATATTTGGTCAACATGATGAAGCTGTTCCAACCTGTTGAATAGGTGAAATCATTCCATCTCCAAATGAATGTTGGTATGTGATGGTTTTGAAAACCAATAGATGTTGTAATTGGTTTAGATGCACTAAATTTGGGTAATTTATATCTTAGGGTTGTAGATCGTCATGGTTGTTCAATAGATACAACATTGTCAAACGGTTAAATAGGTTCATGATTGTCATCATTATGAACATTCACCGCCCTTGGTTGGGTTATTATTCGTGGTGTTTCTTGATGAGTGGTTGAAAGTGCTACTAGGTCTTTTTGCACAATCGGTTCTTTTACATTTTGATGTTGTTCATTGACTTTTCCCCTCTATGTTGCATCCATGTTTGGTGCATTCATAAGTTCATCTCCCATTGGTTGCACTTGCCATTCATCTTGTTATTATGCATATTCTTGAACATGTTGATGTTTGACCTGTTCTAACTGTTTCCTAAGACTTCTAATAACTATTTTTGACATTTTTTTAAAAATCAACAAGTTCTAAGAAAGCCCTTGCATTATTTTTGAACAATATATTTATTTTTTAGATTGACCCCTCGCAATAGTCAGAAGTTTGTATAATTTTTTTTTTATAGATTGAGTGCCTATCTGTTTTCAAAAACTTTACACTAACCTCACCCTATTCCTAAGATTTTCAAAGTAAATCAAAATCATAAACTTGAATCCTAAAATTTACACAAAATAAGCAAACATGTGACAAATCAAAATTTGAAACATGATTGCTTTTCAAACTTGATCTATTAAACTACTAAATATAACCATAAATTGTAAGTGTGATTACTTTTGAATTTTGATCCATTGCATGGTCACCAAATGTTAATGGGGTTTTTCTATTCCCATTAAAGTTAATTCACTTGTAGATTTTTTCAACAATAAGTTCTGAAAACAACAATAGGTACATACAACACAATAAATAAAGCTTAAGCTACTACAAATCCTAAACTAACATGTACACAAACTGCTCAAACATGAAGGAAATAGGTTGAAAGAATAATGATCCATGTTCCATAATTCAAAAGTGGAAACACATAATCATGAATGAAATCCAAAATGCCCTCAACAAGCGTATCCTCCTAGTCTTATACCAGCTAATTCAAAATACAATAGTCATAATTAACCATTATAAACAATCATTAGCTAATACCTAGACTAACAATCCAAAATTTCAAAAAACATACACCCTACCTAACTACCTATCCAACTACCAGTTTTGTTAAATACAAGTTTTAATGATTACTTATTGATTAACTTGTCAACCTATCTTCTTAACCCAATCATTACCTACTAGGTTTAGTAACTAGTTAAGTTAATATTACAAGTTAATTTAAATAACATGTTATGACGCCTATTAGGTTTAATAACCTCTTTATACTATCAACCTATTAAGTCATCTATTACCAAATCTGGGTAACAACTGGGCTATAAGCCAAGTGCCCATCATAGGGCCAAAACATGATAAAATTTTAACATGATGGGCCTTATATATCCTATTTAAAAGCATGTTGGAGAAGGTATGATGGTGTACACATTCCAAGATGGAATTCTGAAATCAAACCATTTGTTGTTTGATGAGTTGTTGAAAAGGAAAAAAACATGCTCATGTTGGAGGCGGTAGAAGATCGCAAAGCACTTTGAGGTGTTGCTAGAAAGGGAAGGTGTTGTCAATTCATGTTAAGACTTCAAAAAGGAAGGGACATTGATCGAACATAAACCTAACAAGAAACCACAAAGGCCTAATTCCCTAATAGTTTGTTGGTGTGATGGTGGTTGTTGGTATGAGCCCCATGCCATTGAAAGTTATTAGGATAAAAGTTTGTTCATGGGCCAAACTAAAGGCCTTTCTGGGCTATCAAAAGATCTTGGACCCAAAAAATACCCACACACTTGAAAGAAGGAAGGATAAAAGGAACCAATGGATTTTATGGAGGTGGAAGGAGGTGTGCATTGTAATAGATACAATGGCGGTTGCACAAAACGTGTTAAAATGCAAAGGCTATTTAAACATCATCCATTCTAACGAGAAGTTCAATATGCCAAACATCCTCTGACAAGGCATTTTTGATGAAGGATGATGTGAATGATGAAACAATGGAACTCACAAAACTTTCATTCTTTTTTATGGGGTGTTAAATTGGGATGGGGTGTCAAAATTAGGTGACAAACTAAAGAAGGACCATGCTACACATTTATAAGGTTGGATAGAAAGACCTATTGCACAAAGTTCGGTTTAAGAATGTTCATATGTAGATGATATAATTGAAGGGGGCTTATGATGTGACTGTCATCTGTAATGGATGGAAATAAACAAGAAAGGAAACGGTTAGTTGCAAAATGCAAAGTTTTAAAGTGAATTAAAACGAATAGTGGTCCCTTAAGGGAATCACCTTGATGGGTTCCCATGGTAGATGGGATGATTGTTACATTGCCTTCACGATTACAATGACTATAAAACATAGGAGATTCCAATGCATAAATGCATGAACATAAGGGATGAGTTGTATAATGTCCCCATTTGTTGCATAAAGTTTTTGAAATATGATTCCTTTTGACACTAAATCGAAGGCATTTGCTTTGTCCAATTGGAAGACAACCTAGTTGAGGTGAAGGTCCAAGGTGCACCAAATGCCTTGGATTATTACATCACATCCACCCTTGGTTGCAATTTCAAATTGGTGTGAGAAAAAAATGTGTTGCAAAAGCATTGCAAAATTAAAAACATAAAACGTGATTTCACTACAACAAAAATTGTCCTTATACGCCAAATGATTTCACTAGATTTTGAATGAATTCTCTAATTAGAGTGAATGAAACTTAGTGGGGAAGTAATGAATTCGGTAGTTTAATGAACCAGAACTAATAAATTACACCCACATTTTGTAGTAGTGTTTGTAAGTCAATACAACGCTTCGCCAACAACAATATGACAAACTTCATTAAAGGGTTTGGTCATGGTTAAAAGGTGGACCACTCCACAGACATGTGCACTTCAACATGGATTGTGAGCTTGTGCACTATGAAAACAAAATTGAAACAACTATGGGAATCCACTTGTGTAATTTTCTAGGTGGAAACAATCTCGAAGGTGTTCAAAAACCATTTAAAAAGGACCACTTGCAGATAAATGTAGCATAAGTTAAAATGCCAACTTCAAGGAATCAAATGAAAGTTTTAGGTTTTGGTCTAGTTCATAGTCTTTTAAGAAAAATGAGGAGAAACCATCTAATTTAAGATGTAAAATAGATAAAGTTGGGGTGTCAAAGGACGTGGGTGCAAGAGAAAATGGTGTTAAAACACAAGTTGTTCGAAAATATTCCTTTACACATCTAAAAACTAAAATGTGGAAAAGGTGTTTATGAATTGGAAGATTTTGTTTGGGAAGAAGCACTAAACTCAAACTTGTCACCAAAGTTTAGGCTTGTAAAAAAAATTCCTTTTATAAGTTTTCCAAGCCATTTACTAAAAATCGTTTTAATTAAATCCACGTTTTTTTAAAATTATGTTGCCTCTCCACAAGGGAGCAAAACAAAACACCATTGGGATACTAATAATAACAAATGTTAAGTTGCCACATCATAAAGTCTTGTGCCAACTTATCCAATGGAAAACAAAATGCCACTTGTACATAACATTAGATAGTAGTAGTGATCCAATTATATAGTCAAGGATGATGAAAGTTTAACTAAAAGGACCCAAGGACATCCAATGTTAAAACCTAAGCCCGAGCTAATGCATGTGAAAGGGGAGCAAGGGAGGGTATTAAGTTGGGATGGTCATAAGGGTTTTAATTAAATGAATTAAGTGCCTAATAGGAATGTTAATCATGGGCTAACCCTTGGATGTTAAATTGATGCCCACAGGTGGGGCAAGGGGCTTCATGTGAAGGTTGTGAACATGTTGGGGAGATGGGGATAGGTTGGGGGTCTAATCATGAGCAATTGTAAAGGCTGATAGAGTGGAAAGAGAAAAAGGTCCTACATGCCCATTATCAAGGGGTTTGGCAAAGTGTAGGTTTAGGACTCCATATTCACATGAAAGGTTGGGGGTCAATAGTGAGAACTAGTAAGTGGTGCATGGCTTGTTAAAATAGTAGGAAGAATAAGTGAGCGGTTCATGATTTACATATGAGATTGGGTGAAAAATAAGTTTATGGTGGTGTGTGAAAAAGCAAATGGGCGATGGGAATTATAAAATTTGATGAAACATGATGAATTAGGGGACATGGGATATTTGGTGCCCACAATGAAGAAGGTTTACTAGGAGCACATGCCCCACTTTCTAAAAATTACTTATTACTACAAAGAAATAAAAATTTATAGAACCAACCATAGGAAAAAAGTTGTGAGTCTGTAATGATATGTAATTAACCCTTTATACTAACTATAGGAAAGAAGTTGTGGGTCCCATCTTTCTGCAACAAGAATCCCTGACAACGTCCAAACCACTATTTTAGCGTTCTTTCAGCGTTTCTTGGAAACATTGTTTTTGCAAGACGATGCTACATGGACCTAAAAGAAGTGTAGATCCCCCTTGTTCCAAATCAGACCAGAGACTACCTCAATTGCTAATTGTTTTCCGTCAATGATTCCTCCTCCACCTCCTCCATGACTATTTGCTCGTGCCTAATCCCTACTTGCTAAACCTTGCTATTGTTTTTCCTTCCTAGAAATCGTGAGAATAGAACGTCAAGCTCCCGCCCCAAAGACCTACTTTGATGTCATGAATCGTCATGACTCCTGATTCATGAGGTGATAAAAGATGCCTAATTTCTTTCAACAGAGTGCGCGAAAGAAAAAAAAACAAGTTGGGTTGGTAACCAAAAGAAAACCTTGCATCAGCCAAACGAAAACTCCCAAAGAAAAAAACCATTGGTTTTAGGTTTTTGAAATTTAGAAAAAAATTGTTGATTCTTATGAAAGAACAATAAAATTGATGCCATGTGGTGCTCTGAAAATTCAGATTGCGTTTTGAGGCCTCAGGCCTACCCCCACTAACAAAGAACTGACAATAATATTGGGGAGTATCAAGTAGTCACCTGAATACATTCTTTAACCCAATTCTTGATGTTTTAGAACTCCAGTTAAGGGTCAAAAACCTGTTCTGTGATTTTTTAAACCTCCAATCAAGGGTAACAAATCACAACATGTTCTTCAGTTTCCCAAACCATCAATTGAGGGTATATACATGTACTGTAACTTTACTTACCCACTGGTTCCAAAAACTAAAACTCACCCACGCTGGTTTTTCCGGTAACATGGATGAGGACAACGAGCCTCGTCACTTGACTTTTTCTCTCTCAAATGAAAAATCACCCACAAAGAGTAGCATTTTATAGCTATGGAGGTTGGATGGCTTGGGAGTAGGGATTCCAAACCAGAAGACATAAGATTCAGGCACAATCTCCTTTCCTTTCTTGAACAATTCAACCACAATATTTATTTTCAAGGATTCAAGCAAGTACCAAGAAAAGAGAGAAATGTGGCAATAACATTTGTTATCAATTTTTATGATTGTAAATGATAGGTCTGGTTTTGGAGTATATGTGTGCAGACTGATAATTGCTCGGGAAGCTGGACATTTGTATGATTGGGTCTCTCTTGTGTGTGTGGCCATGCCTCCAGTAGGGTTGGAGGTGGGCGGAGAGAGGCTAAATTCCTCCTTTTTTTGGTTCGATCCAGAGGGAAGAGAATTGGATGTCAGTGTATGATTTTGTGATAAAATTGAGTTGAACTTGGAATCAATGAATGTGTAGTTGACAGCCAGAAAGTTAGCTGTAGTCTCTGAGGTTGCAATTTTGTTTTATAATAAAATTTCCCTCTTGCACTCAAATCAGCTAGCCTCTAACTATGTCGTCACACAATTTCATCATTTCTGATAATTTTTGTTTGAATTTTGCCATAAAAGCCAGACCCCATCACACACCAAGCCATTTGTTTTTCCTTCATAAGAGTGTCCCGAGATATTGTAGGATGGATTCATTCAGAGTTGTGAGTTGTCAATTTACAATTTAAAATTTGGGGTTTGACTTCTGACACTTCAATAGTATGAAGTATATATATATATGAGCTTATAGATTGGTAATTTGATAGTAAAACATGGAAATGTAACATCGGACAAATGTTTTGCATATATGTTTTTCTATTTTCTTCCATAAGAACTTTTACTCCAACAAATCCAGTAGGGTAAAACCAGTCATCACCAAACACTAATGAGTGAGTGAACACCCAAACAGTTTAGAAGATGAATACCCATTAGCTAACAATGCCAAGTTAGTAATCATTTTGTAATATATTATAATCAACCAACCAGTTCTTAAAACTTGTGGTTAAGCTTTTCAAATTTTTTGTTTAGAGATGTTGTTTTTGTGGTGGTAATGGGTAATCTCTCCTCACAATTTTTATTTTTTTTAAAGCTCAGCATTTCCACAATCTCTTTGAGCATTAACGAGGTTGGTCAAAACTTTAAAAATAAAAATAAATAATGTTGTTGAAGAGAATTGTTTGGAATAAAGTTCACATCAGTTGGTAATAGGAAGGATATTATTTGTGTATGAAGTTTGGCATGTCCAATTATAAGATGCACTTGAATTGCACATTGAAGAATGTGTGTTCATAAGAGGCTAGATTCAATTCAAGTTGCATTCACTGACATGCAATATTTTCATTTGAATGGAACGTAATTTTCACAAAATCAATTCACTTTCCTTATCAATTAATTGCCGTTGGTAGTATGTAGCAACATGGAGCCCAAGTTAATTATGGTCTTTCAAAGATGAGCACTTAACTTGCTAGTGGTTATAAGTCACATTTTTACCTAAGTTGACCAGTGTTTGTTTCTTCAATTTATTGATTCTAAAAAGTGGCAATTCTCTCCTGAAAGCCTCTGTTTTACACTGCAAAAATAAGCACATTTGTTCTAGCTTTTATTCCAAAACAGATTGGCGAAAAATTGAAAATCAGAGACCGAAAACTTCACTCATGTATGTTAACCTGACATAACTTACTTTGATTTTTTTCTTATGATAGTGTGCTGTGTAATATCTACATCCCTAGACAAAATACCAGCATTGTGTGTGGTTATTTGAATTTATAAAGAACCACCAGTTCCAGTTTGTATTTTAGAACCAGAGAACCCTCAGTAGTGTGGTTCTTTGAATAATCAAAATCAAAAGAACCACCAGTCACATGGTTATTTCAAAACCCATAATGAACCAGCGACCCTCATGAAACAACAAATTGAATGAATTGATGGGTTTATCTTTGGGTTATTTGATTTTTCAAAAAAATTGAGAACCGTGATCATGTACCAAAAGAGATCCTTTATATTTTAAGAATCATGCATGTGAATCTATCCTAAGAACCACCTGCTAACCGCCGGAGTCTGTTCCTGGTTTGTAAGGCCACCCAAAACTTCCTTGAGTGTAAGTAATAGTATTACAACTTCGATTCTGGACTGATCATTTTTTCACATGCAGCATGTTCAAAGTTTTTGGGTTCAGACTTTTGGGCTAAACCCAAAAGGGAATAGACGAAGAGACCAGTGTCAAGCAGTTATTAAAACCAAAACCAAAACCCCCAGTACTGGGTATCAGGGTGGTTCTTAGAGTTGATAACCACGGTTCTCAAAACATCCAAGTGCCCGGATCCAATATATTATTATCAAAAAAAATCAAAATACCCAGTTCTGTTATATAATCACAGTTTGCTCTTTGGAGGGGGGGGGGGTGTTTGTGAAACCCAGTGGAAAATACCCTGACCTGGCAGTTCTTTGATTCTGATTATTTTCAAATACTCAAAACTGATGGTTAATAATAATAATATTAATAATAAAAACTGCCCTCACACTGTAAGAGCCTCCAATTTTTTTTTACTGTTAATTTTTAATTTATATTTTTCCAAATCCATAGTACTCTGATTTGGGATACAATTTTGGCTTGAACTGGGAACCAATTTGTGGGTGATACCTGAAGACCTTGCTATAATACTCTTTAGACTTTTTTTTTCAAATCATCAAACATGAATTCCATCATATCATATTTTGTTTTGAACACAATGGGTTAGAGCCATTCTGTGATGAGCCACTTGTCTTGTATTTTGGCTAGTGTGGTTGGTAAATCCTGCACAACAAAGAAGAAGAAAGATTGTACAATTTGGAATCTATATATTAAGATAGGTGTTTGTTTGTTTGGATGTGATCACTTTGTAACCCTCCCCAACTGTGGGGCCCCTCAACCCCACTTTTGGATATACCAAGAAACTCATGCCAAGGAAGTGTGGATGTTTGCCATGTGATGATTTTTGAACCAATGGAGCAAAACTTGTTGAATTTAGAATGAGTTTTTGTCTTCAGAAATTAATTTTAAATCAAATATCAAGGTTCCACAAAAACTCTGAAAATGGCTACGCCGACTTCAAGTGGAATAACATGAGGATGGATGATGATGACCTTTCCAGGAGGTTTAAGATACTTGGGCCAACAATGCAGGGGCTGACTAGTGATCTTTAATTGAGGAAATGATAAGTGATCTGGTTGCAAAATGTTTTTGGCCCAAGGAGAGAGAGAGAGAGAAAAAATCCTATTTGGTACTAGGTACTTTAACCTCAACTTGAATATTTAGTTGGCACAAGTAGATGGTGAGTACAAGGGTCCAAAATTGTTTGTTCTATTTTGTATGTTGGCAAGTGTGGTGTGCATAAAACAGAAGAAAGATTTGTACAGTTTTGGAACACATCAGTTGACATGTTGAGAACATTGGGAACATTCATGGATAGCAAAAAGAAGTAACACTACGTAGAAATAAAATTGGCCAATATTGACATATAAACCTTGTCATTCATTGATTGTGCACTTTGTCAAAGGAAATAATACTCTTTTGGATTCTCTATTAAAATTTCAAACCATTGTAATGACTTCATCTAGGAATTCATGATCTTGCTCACCAACACCCACTGACGAACACATGATGATGATGATGGATGGAGTGTGGACAAGGAAACACTTTTTTCATCGGGTTCTAGTTCCACAGCTGATAACAATGGTTAGTTAGATCAGTATCTGTTTTTACTAACCATGTACCTACTAACATCCCTTACTAGCCCTTACTTATGTACTAACCATCTTCATGTATCTAATTACCTAATAGGTAGCAGCCACCCATTGTCCCTACTCTACAAGGCCTATCCCTTATATGATAGATTACTAATGTGAAACCTGACATCAACTCAATTGGGGTTCATCCACAACTGAGTCATAATAGGCTTCCAATAGATGTTGTGTCAACTATTGCTTCACTCTGGCCAGCTGGGGAAGTACAATGAGAGAAAGGAGTTTATGCATTAGGTAGGTAACCATGCAAGAGGGCATTTGGTTAGGGGGAATACTCGAAGGCCTGGATGCGCCATGCGCCAAGACTATTTCTGATAACCAGCTGAGCCCTCTTACCAGTTACTGGACATAACCAGCAACTTTTTACATCCATAGCTGTGAAGCAAGTGGATGTGGATCACTTTTCATCCAGACAGCCTGAGATACAGCCACTTTTCATCCACACACATTAGCCATAATATTACAGCCAGCTTTAATATACAATATTTAACTCTGGGGCATGGAGGTCCAATCAGAATGAGACACAACACTACATAGGAAGCTGGTTGTGTTTATTGGTTTCAAGTTTGTGAGTTTGTCAGCCATCATGTAAAGCTTGCCAATGCGGAAGTGAAGTCAGATGAGTTGTGAAGTGAATTAAGGTGACGACGACAGATACTATACATACATACATACACACATTACTACTGTAGTAGTAAGTACAAGGGCAGCTTCCTTCCGCACATGTCTGCCAAATAATTTATTAATTTTGAAGATTATATTCCTAAAAAATTCTAATATTCCTGAATATTCCAAAAGACTCTTCATTTTCGTTCACAAAATTTTGTTCCTTTGAGGTTTAAAAATAATATATATTCTTTCAGATTTTCCATAAACAAGAGAATTTGTGACAAAGCTGCTAAGGTTGCAAATACCCTGCTACCAGCTGTAACAGCCATGGCTACAGCTGCCCCTACTGAGAGCCAGTAAGAACCCCACATCATCAGCTCAAAACATTTGCAAAACCTGGATGGACTTTGTAAATGATTGACTTGACCAGCTCTGTCTACATGGATGCCACCACTCCAATCAATTCAATCACACCATACCCCACTCTCCAAATGATTTCTGCTTGCTTCAGAAGTTGCCTGCAAATATATTTTTTAGTCTGCTTAGCCTCCTGGGAATTATTCTCTAACCATTCCTGTTGTGATGATATTCTGCTGAACCTAGCTAATAAACTACCAAGCCACCACCATATGCATGCTTTGGATAATGTAGGATTGCAACTATGGTAACTCAGTCTCCTCCCCAAATAAATAAAAAAGAAGAAGAAAAAGTTTGGAAGGGTATCATGAAGAGAGGTGAGTACCCGGAAATTCTCAAGCTGGTTCTCATAACTGAGCAAAACTTACCTAGAAAATACATAGGTATCCGTTTCCAAACTTCCAACCATCTTGCAATACAATCATTGCCTTTGTTTCTCCACGGGATGTACAGCCAATTTTTATCACCCAGAGTGCTAATCTGACTAATGTAGCTCATCATGATGAATTGTTTCAGTTGAAAAGGTTAGAGTAAGAATGTAAGATGTATACACAGTAATGTATGCATCAGCAGATGTATTCTGTAGTAGAACCGGTGAGTCGTGGTCTCTACCAGTGCGTTGGGCAGTTATTAGAAATAGGAACAGACAACAGACCCCCAGTGGTTATAAGGGTGGCTCTTAAGATTCTTAAGAACCATGGTTCTTCAAATAAATCAAGGACCCAGTTGCAATATAATTAGTCCACCTGTGTGTTCAACTTTTGTACTTTGCAGATATCTTAGTGGGGGGAGCTTCAAGTTCAAGCTCTGAAGTTGGTAGTGCTGAACCCAAGCTTGTGTCATTTTGGAACAAGAAGCAAACACTAAGCTACTTTGCAGACTTACTTATTAGCTTAGTTTCCATTTGCATGCTACAGTTCACAGCGGCAGACAAGGAGAAAACTAGACTCACTTCAAGGTGCTAATCATTTTTCCCAATTGGGCTAGAAACACACAGAATCAGCGTCCACCTTCAACCAACCCCCTGCATACACAGGTTGATTGCTACAAAACCATTCATGTATCACATGCACAATTATAAACCAGATTAGATGAACTTCAAATATGCCAACAAGTATGGTTGGCTTTTTTTGCAGCAAGGAAGAGTTCATAGATCAAACCCTATTTCAAACTTCAAAATGCACGATTTTGCAACATTGGCCCCAAATTGCAAGGACACATATTGTCACACATATCTATATCACTATGACAAAAAAATTGTCTTGTTCAATTGGGTGAAACAACTTGGGTTTTGTGACTTTTATCTTGAGTTTTGCAACTCTTATTTTGACTACATAGTTGTTTTGGAAGTTGCAAAACTCAAGATGGAAATTGCAAAACCCACATCATTTCTTTCACCTAGTTAGAAAGGACATATATATGAAGAAAAATATGACTTAATTTATGGTCAGAAACTTGGTAAAGGAAAACACTAAGCAAAAGAAATATATATTTGTTGCGCCCACACCTTTGTAACCCTTCCTCGATTTAGATTAGAAAAAGAGCAAGCTTGCCTTCAACTAGGATGTTTAGTGCTTTATTTTGAGGAAGGGCAAATAGTTAAATTATTGTAAAAACCATTAAATTGGGGCCTTTGAGTAGCCAAGCACATAATGAAGTTCAATTCTTTTTATCTTCCGTGAGGTAAAGCACAAAAAGGTAAATTGCATTATTTATAAGCCTTTCTACACCTTGCTCTCCCCATCACCCCATTTATCTTTTTACATTTTGAATAGTTTATCACCATCTATAATCCAAAAAACTATGATTGGCTTGAGTAAGTTTATGAAGATCATCCTTTTTTTTACATGCAATTCTCATCTTTTGATAAACATCCAATATTTGATCAAATAAGCATTGATTTAAGTTTATGTTCTTTTTGCTTATATGTTGTTTTGGTTATTGTTTCAAGCATCCAACGAATAACTAAAGTTTTTTGACAATTCGTTATTATAATAGATGATATTAGTTGAGTAGTACCAAAAATTCTTACTTTTTTAACTTCACAAATGGGCATGACATTTTTTATGGTGTTAACCAAAAGTTTTAATATATTGTCATGATGAGCTAGACAATGAAAAGTTTTATAAACAATAGTATGAGATCTTGTTTTTTTACCAATAATCATGCAAATATGGACCAATTTTTTAATTAATTATTTTTTCTTACCATTTAAGTACCATACATAGTCTAAATTGTTTAGGCAATTGTATATGTTTGCTGCCTTATGGCCTCTAGGTCTTTCAAAGCCTCATTGTTTTGGTAAATCACTTGAGCCTTGATACATTTTTAGTGCCATGAAGTTAAACTAGTGAACTGTTACACTTTTTATAAACGATGGCTACTTCCAAGCCCACCTCCTAATTAGAATCGTTCAATTACTTCCTTTTCCACTAAATAATTGTCGAAGGACGTTAGCGTACAATCTAGGTTGTTTCCCCCTTGATTTTGGATCTTAGCACCCAAAGTATGTTTGTACAAAATCATTGCCAATCTTTAGAGTTTCCTTGGGATTAGTCGAGCTTTGGGCCACCCTAGCCCATTGAGTGCTCTACCTCATGCCATAAACATTATACATTCTACCTCAATAGATTTTGCGAAAAACCAACTATCTCCGAATTTGGTGGGCCTTTCACCCCTAGCCACAAGTCATCCCCGTATTTTGCCACATAGGTGAGTTCAGTCCTCCAAGGCCCATTAAAGCTCCCTCCAACCTGCTCATGGTTAGATCACTGAGTTTCAAGTCAAATAGAAACAACTATATTTTTTATTTATTTTCAACTTCATAATGCTTACACCCAATGGCTTATGCTTGTTGTGTGCATTTACTCGCAAACCCATTATGCAAAAGGTACACCATTAATTAGAATGGAAAGTTTTAAATAGCAAGGTAGAAAAGAAAAAACATTTTATTCTTTTCTACTCTTTAAACTTAACCTACTTTGATTCAACTTTCATCTTTGAGTTGCTATGCTACCAAAGTGCTTCCTTTTGCTTAGACCAAAGTAAATTAAGGGGGCCAAACCCAAAAATAAAAACAGAATGTTTGAAATTAAACACCATGACAAAAAAAAATATTGATTTTTTAAATCGACTGAATTTTTTCAAAAAAATATATTACCACTTTTCTTTTGCTATCTAACATGAAATGTCGACAAAAGGTAGATTGTGTTTGTCTACTAATCTCCTTATTGATCATATATAATTGGGTCCTCTGGTAGGACACACTATAGTAACTTGGCTTTGGAATGTTTTTTTAAACAATGCCACCTTAAATCATTTGTTTAGCCCTCATTATTTACTCTCTTTTATAATAGCTGGCAGTCATATTTTTCATTTTGTTGCATTGCATCAATATGGGTCTAATAATCCATTGGGTATCAATTCTTTTGTGGATATAATAACTTTTAACCCTACTTTTATGTAAAAGATTTAGTAGGTTGAGTAGTTTTTGCCATTTTAAAAAAAAATTATGCACCCAATGTTTTGGGGGCATCCTCACAACTACACACCCACAAATCCTATGTCAACTCTAACTCATATAGTGCCAGAATGGTATTTTGTATCAGTTTATGCAATTCTTCGAAGTATATCTAATAAATCAGGGGTGTAAATGTTGTAGGATTAGTTTTTGTGTCATTACTTGCTTTACCATTTAAGTGAATTCTCAACAATTGTGCTTGGTCTCATGTTTGTTTATCCAATATGACTCATCCAAAATGATTCACTCATCATCCAACAACAAATATCAACATAGAATATATTCAAATAACCATTAGGAAGACCCAATTTATTGGATGTCAAAATATTGAAGATAAGATCTCAAAAGGGTATTGTAGAATGTTTTGGTCGTTCTCTTTAAAAAAACAAGAAGAATTTTTCAAAAACCCAAAATTGGAAGTGTAATAGAATAAGTGCGCCAAGCAATTGGACTCCATAATAACTATTAACCCAAACAACCACTGAATTCTGCAGTTCAGGCCTATGCCTTCATGAACAAGAAACTCATTGCATAATGACTCTGCATGACAGGTTTGGACAAAATTGTGAGATGGTTTGAATAATTGGGTGATTTGATTGAAAAATGCATCTATCAAAAAAGCAACCAAGAGAGTTCAGCTAGGTGTCTAGCTGCCACCCACAAAATCCAATCACAGGGATGCAAAGTCTCTTCACTCTGGGCAGAGCCAAACAAAGTGGGACTCAGCTCACAACTCGTGCTCTTGAGCCAATTTACTTTTCTATTACTTTCTGGGGCTTATCTCACCTATACCAAGATCACTCAGTTGAAAAGGAATGTATTTTGCAAGAACAATTTTGCAGTGGCAGCCAAAAACACTCAAGCAGAACACTTTACCTCACCCTCAGCCTGAAGCTTCCATAAAATTCATCAGAAAAGAATTAAGATTAAGAAACTTTGACAAACTGAAATTCCCAAAAATAGTTAAGGTTGAGTCCAATATACCTACCAGTGTTTAAAGTTCAAAAGCATTGAAAATGGGCTGTCCAGACTCCAAATTTCCTAAACCCCAAAAGGTTGGATTACTGCATGTCTGCCTCAGTTCCTCCAATGACTCCAAGGGAGTGTTCAACGGATTGCTTCTGCCCAACACCTGTTCGCTGGAGAGTTGAATTTTCCTCAATCTTCAACCCCCAGGCTCCAGCTCCAGCCCCAGCCCAGCTAATTGAATATCCCTCAATCTTGGATGCCCATCCCAGCTGGCTTCTAAATTCTAACCTCTGAAGGTTGTTCTAAAACCACAATTCTGATCATATCACATACACCACATATCAACATGGTAGTTTGCTTGGTTCTCCTGGGGCCGAACTTGACAAGCCTAGGAGCAGAAAGTTTCAACACACTCAATCTCAATCAGCTGTAAAAGAGTGAATTCACAACTTTCTAACAGTAGCTTTGCCCAAATTTGAAATTCTGATCTTGCAAGTTTTACTCCCTGCCACATTTGAGTTTCACTTGGCAGATGACAAACTGCATCTATGGCCTGTTTATTGAACTGGCACCACTTCAGCATGTCTGGTCTTATTCTCACTAGTGAAGAAACATTGCCACACTTCATGACTTCCAACAAGCATTGAAAATTTTGAGAAAGAAAACAGAGTGACCAAAAGAAACATTAATGCAAACCAGAGAAGGATTTTGTGGAATGCAGTTTCATAAGAACAATGTCAACAGTGATGTCAGCACCTGTTTATACTCCAGTTCTGTCTGTCTAACAAAATTCCTGAGGGAGGACGCAAACCAGAGGTGTTGTGAAATTTGGGATCGCTGACTCAAACAAGAGAAATCATGATGATAATACAAATTCAAAAACAAATGACCAGCAAGGATTAATGTAGCATTCACTGACAGAATAAAGAAGCAAAGCATCCATCAGTTGCATGCTAGACATAGCTGGATAGTCTAACTGAATATCCAGCAAGATCTCAAGAACATAAAAGTGTAGGGTAAAGACAGTTTAGCAAGGACGTGCAATTCTAATCCAGACCAACTAATAAGGAGAGACTTCAGATCAACAATAGAACAGCAACAAATCAGCAAGCATGGAGAAGAGGAACCCAAACCCTACAGAACAGATAAAACAAAACCAAAACACTCAGGAGGGGTTTTGATAAACAGTAACAACCATCCACATGTTCAGGGACATTTGACAGCAAAATGTATAGTCCTGACTGCCCACCATAACATTCCCACTGCCACCAGCAGTGGATCTCCAACAATGAGAGAAACTTCACAGAGGTAATTTGGGAATCCACATAAGAGTACAAGAATTTCTGAAATGGCCCAATAGTCAAGTCGAACAGCAAATTGACAACCCTGCATCAATGATTTATTCCAGGCAGGAGTGGAAAAATGGGTGAAAGATGTTGCACACTATTATCAATTGAGAAGCCTTATTGGGTGCTCATGAGTCAGTGGCTAATATACCTCATGCAAGTCAATCAGATTCATAAGTCGTCACCTGCTGTGCAACACTACACATGGACAGATAAATGGATCCTACTTATGCAGACTAACATACACAACACCAGGTCCAATGTTCAAACTCAAGTGTGAGAACTTCATTGCAAGGAAATCAAATTGAAACAGAAAGATAGAACCCTTGACAGATAGGTTGACAAAGATCCGCAGGGCTTCAGGCAAAGACACTGCCCTAGTGACTTGACCATTGTAAAGTTGCAAATAGCATTTCCATGTAGTCCAGACACAAGAATAGTGTAGATAACCTTCATCATCATCATCATCAGATAAACTGCAGATTCACGAGGTATCAAACAGAAATCGAACAAACAAACAAACAAATAGCTCTGCAACCTAAAATCCCTGGCCATAACTGCCTGCTGCAATGGTGCTCATCTATTTCATTTTAAAGCTTTCTAAAAACACAGATGGTTGTGATTTTGGGTAGAGTGCAGAAGGAAAGGTTCCCTCCACTACTACCTTGCTGACATGATTTGCATGACCGGAAATCATGAGATTAGCCATGTCTTTGGTGCTGTTTTTTTCTATCCCTTGAAAGAAAATTTTGCATGCAAGATAGACAATGTAGAATCGAAGGTGGCAAAAAAGAAACAAACCAACTTTAGAATTGTGGAAAATAAATCACAGCACTTTTATGACAATTGTTTGCAAATTAGGTCATTCAGATGTCATCTATTATTGCAAGGTTTGGATACTTGACATCAATTTCTGGACATCCAGAGCCACACTAGTAAGGAGCATGCATGCAAGACAGACAACATCAAATTGAGGGGGGGGGGGGGAAATGAAAAAAGCCAGCTTTAGAATTGTGGAAAATAAATCACAGCACTTTTCTGACAATTGTTTGCAAATTAGGTCATTCAAATGTCATCTGTTATTGCAAGGTTTGGATACTTGCCATCACTTTCTGGACATCAATAGCCATACTAGTAAGGAGCATGCATGCAAGACAGACAACATCAAATTGGGGGGTGGGGGGGGGAGAGAGAAAAAAAAAAGCTTTAGAATTGCAGAAAATCAAAGTCTCGACACATTTTTGCCATTTTTTGCCAAATTAAGTCATTCAGATGTCATCTGTTATTGCAAGGGTTGGATACTTGACATCACTTTATGGACATCCATAGCCACTAAGTAGGAGCAAATACTGGCTTGCAAAAACCCTAACCCCCTCATCACGAACAAGATGGCTAAGAGTTCAAACTCTTGAGGCAGATGTAGAGCATGAAAAGGAGCGATCACTTCCCCTAAAATCTTTCTCATTCTGGGGTTCAAGCTGCAACTGCCTCTAACCTGGTAGTCCGTATTTCTCACGCAGGCGCTCCAGTTGCAGATAAGCAGTGCTGTAGGGCAAAAACTGACCCGCATGCTCCTCTTTGAGCTCCCGAATGCCGTCTGCAAGTGCAGGGATTGCAAGAACCTCGTCATAGGTGAGCTCCCTCACGAAACGGGCAGGGTTTCCAGCCCAGAGCTCACCAGCAGGCACTCGGCGACCAGGAGGCAAAACAGATCCGGATCCAAGCATACCATGCATCTCGACGAGCGAGCCTTCCAACAACACGCATCTCTGCCCGACAACAGATTCGTCCTCAATGGTACACGATCTGAGCGTACTGAAACCTCCGACCGTCACATACTTGCCGATCGTCGTCTCGGCCGATAAGCCGGTGGGAGAGATGGCTGCAGCATGGAGTACACATTTATCCCCAATGCTTGACGAAAACCCCACCACAATACGATTCAAATCCCCGCGCAGCACGCATCCATACCACACCGATGCCCGATCTTGCACATCCACTGCACCAGCAAGAACGGCATTGGGAGCCACCCATGCATCTACGGCCACCGTCGGCACTCTGTGTCCCACCGGCAAAATGCTTCGTTGACCTTTGTAGTCATATTCCACGTGATGCCTGCTGGAAGACGAAGCTTGCCGCGTCTGCTGCTGTGCACAAGCCACAAAACCCAAAGCTAAAGAAAAATCCGAAGAAACAGCGGCAGCAGAAGAAGAAATAGGATTTTTTTTTTGAGAAGCTGAGCCGCGGATCAAGTTGGAAAGCAGCTTGAATCCGCCGCCCCTTGTAGATGCCATTGCCGCTTCTCGAGCTCTGCTTTTTTTTTCTCTCCTGCTCTGCTGCTGTGTGTGTGTTCGCGCTCGTGCGCGTGCGGAAGGGACTCCCCTCTTTCGCTCGCGTGCCCTTGTCTCAAACGAGATCCATATCCCAAAACTGATGTCCTACATGATGTCCCAAATCACACAGGATGTCAGTTTTGTGCTCTTGTCTCATGTCTCAAACGAGATCAATATCCCCAAAAATGATGTCCTACACAACGTCCTAAATCACACAGGACGTCGGTTTGGTGCCTTTGTTTCATATCTCAAACGAGATCCATCTATGAAGAATTGATGTCCTAACTGATGTCCCAAATCACACAGAACGTCAGTTTTGTGCTCTTATCTCACGTCTTAAAAGAGATCCACATCCCAACAACCGATGCCCTATATGACGTCACAAATCATACAGGACATCAGTTTTGTGCCCTTGTCCGAAGTCTCAAACAAGATCCTTCCCCCAAAACTAATGTCTTATATGCCATCCCAATCATATAGGACGTCAGTTTTGAGCTCTTGTCCAATGTCTCAAATGAGATCCATATGACATCCCAAATTATATAGGACGTGGGTTTTGTGCTGTTGTTTGATGTCTCAAAAGAGATCCATCTCCCAAAGTGGATGTCCTGACATCCCAAATCATATAGGATGTCGGTTTTGTGCTCTTGTTTGATGTCTCAAAAGAGATCCAATTCCCAAAGCTGATGTCTTAAACGATGTCCCAAATCAGATAGGACATCCCTATTGTCCAAATCATATAGGATGTCAGCTTTGCACCCTCTTCTGATGTCTCAAAAGAGATCCATCTCCCAAACTGGTGTCCTATATGACATCTCAAATCACATAATACATCAGCTTTGTGCCCTTGTCCAATGTCTCAAATGAGATCTATATCCCAAAATTGACATCTTATATGATGTCTCAAATCATGTCACACGTCATTTTTTTCTTTTTCCCCTCCCTCATGTGCTCTTCTACCATGTCTCAAAAGATATACATATCACAAAACTGATGTCCCAAATCATATGGAACATCAACTTTGTGCTCTTGTCCAATGTTTCAAAAGAGATCCATCTCCCAAGACCATTGTCTTATGTGACGCCCCAAATCATATGGGTTGTCAAAGAAAACAATTTCTCCTTTGTGTGCCCATGTTTGATGTCTCAAACAATATCCATATCTTAAAATCGATGTCTTATATGACATCCCAATACATATAGGACATCAGTTTTGTGTCATTTTTAGATGTTTAAAAAGAGATCCATCTCCCAAATTTGATGTTCAATATGACATCCCAAATTGTCTACAATATCATTTTTTATTTATTTTATTGGCCCTGCCTTGTAAGGCAAGGATATTGTAATGAGAATCATTATAGAGTATACTAGCTTCAAGGGATTTTGGCACCTATCAACTAGGTGAGATGAGTCATCCTAATTTTATTGTAAAAAATTCACATTTATCTTTGACATTTTGTTTTCTTTGCCACCACCTCAAATGTGCACCCAGCCCAACGGACTTTGTCACCAATCCATAACCACAAAACTAAATATGAAAGTACTTTCTCTCAAATAAAAATTCAAAATGTGACAATGTGATTGAAAACATTCACATGCACATGCCATGATATTCTTTTTTTCTTTAGTTTGAAATTTTGCACAAATGTGAAGAATAAATATGAAAAGAAAATATTTGGTCTTTCCTTTTTTGAGAAAAAAATCATTAGATTTGCAAAATTAAAAATATTTTTTTGAGAAAAATTAAAAATCATGTTGTGACATTTCCTTATTAGTTTTGGTTTGGCAACAAAATTTCAAATGTTCAAATAGGTTCTTAGAACATGTCATCATTTATTGTGAGATCCCTTTTGGCTTCCTCATAACTAATGTGATGTTAAAAAATGAAAAAAGATCATTAATTTTTTTCTTTTACAACAACATGATGTACATTAAATAGATTTATTTATTTATTTTCCCATAGCGATGAACAATTTATCATAAATATCAATTGTTGATATTAAATTAATGGCAAGGCGGCATTGTGTATAACACACCTTTTTATTTTATAATTTTGCTCCCAAGAGTTTTGGGGACAATTTTAATTAGGATGTGTGTCATTGGAAACTATGGGAACATAAATGGACATAAGTTTTCTCTGATGGTTAAATTGGGAATCTATCTATGAACGAAGGTTCTTTGTTTGTTTGTTTGTCACATTGAGATTTTCCAAACCATGGCACCTCTCTTTGCACTATTGGTACCATTAGAAAATCTTCAACAAATAGTAGGGGTGCACCAATTGGTTTCATAGTGTCTTCACCTATGGTGGAGAAATTATTGAATATTGGACAATTTTTTCACACAAAAAATCATTTAACTCAAAACAAAAAATTATAGGTGAATTTTGGGAATGCTCTTGGTATTGTTGGAAAGTCTTTCATGAGTAGGATTTCCTGAAGGTGATTTGGAAAAAAAATTGGCCTAAGGTACAATAAACATTGAATATTGAATCTTTTTTTGTCAAATTAGTTTTTTTGAATGAAATTTTTATTTAAGTATTATAAATGATTATAAAAGGAAATTCTAGTTAGGTAACCAATTCACATGTATGCCAATGCCACAAGCCACATTAGTGGTTTTGTGAAAAAATGTTGTTAACTATGAAAACATCTATGGAAAAAAATGATGTGGGAAGAAGCCATACAAGATTCTGATTATTTGAGTTTGTAATAAATCCCTTCATAACATATTTTCATTCATCCATAGGCAATGAGTATATATTCATAAAAGCCTTTTAGAACTTTCATAGTGTATATGGATAACATAAATAACACATAATATTCCCTCCACCCCACAAGTGGATGTTCTAGATTTTTAGGTTTTGCAAAAAGTAAAAGCCCTCAACTTTGATATTTTGCATCAATTTGTATATCATCTAAAGTTTATGGGTGAAGGCATTACCAAAATTTGGTTTGCATTGGGGTTTTATCTCACCTTATTTTGCTAATGCCACGCCTTTGGGCTTTACTTTACATTATGGAGAAAACACCAAAACCCAATGCATCACCTACACGATTTTTTAAAACCAACATTTTTTCCTACATGATCATCATTTCTTTCTTTTCTTTTGGTCTAATTACAAGTGTAAGATCAATCCCATTAACACAAAGTTTCATCGAATACAAGTGAAGAGTTTGTGAAGATTATAACCTTTTGATAATTGTTTTAATATTCTTTCTGAAAACCACTTGCAAGATGTAATGTAAAATTACATTTTAAATATGAAACAAAATTTCAAACAAACCAAAATCATAGAAATATCAAAGAAATATTTGGCAAATGGCAACACTATGAACATCAACATATCTATGAAATTGTATAAAAATCTTCAAGACTTCCAAGATTAAACTATAATGACAACAATACAAGATTTTTCTTCACAAAGTGTGATACCCCTTCACCTTCACTAACACCATTGACATTTTAAACACAGAGGTTGAGATCTACCAACACCTTATGATCAATCAACTCAACACGTTTTATCCTAATAAGAAAGCATTGGAAATCAAAGAACAATGCCATGACAATTATTAGATTACAACGTGTCCCAAATGTAAGCTCTTTATAAATAAATAAATCCAATTACAACATGTTTCTGCATTTGAATACAATATGTTTTAACACTACATCAAAAATGCCATTTTATAATTACTCCTTATTGATTATATTAGTCGCTTATACCATTTATAGTTGATTCAAACATGTTGTTTATCCATTTTGAGTCATATAGGATTAGTCATAAAATGACATTTTTAATATAGTGTAACTATCATAATCTTGCTTACAACTGAAATAACAAAATACTCGTGATGGTTTTGACTATGTTTTCAAATTTTCATGTCATATGTGGAACAATTATGAGAAACATTAATTAATTAATGATAACTATGGATGTTGATGCAAGACATGAGTAACAAGGTCCACATTGATTATAAAATATCCCCGTAATTTGTTCCAAAATAAATAAGCATGATCCAATTTAACAAGTTTTAAAATCTTAATTGTTTCCCAAAAAAAATTAAATCATTATATCCCAATCAAATGTGATGATACCCAATAGCCACAAATTTTGAAATTCCCAAAATTAGGATTCAAGAGCTCCCACATGCCATGCAACAATAACCTCATTATCTTTTCAAATCAACAAAACAACGTCCTACATGACCTTTACCCTAAAAAAATTTTTAACATTTCTTCTTATAACCATATCATTCACAACTTCTCCTTCCCTTCATATTGGTCCCTAATTTAGACCCATGACATGCAACATCATCCTCACAATACTAGCTTTGATTTATGACCTAAAACAAACACTCAAACTAATGTTTTTTTGGGGGTAAAATTTCACCAAATTTAAACTTGAAAAATATAATTTTGACCTGTACAAAGAATTTTCCATGAAAAAAATGACCCAATTTCACCAAATTTTTAATTTTTTTTTCCAAATCATCATATTTTTTGTGATAAGTTCTAATAGGTAGCCAAAACTATAAGAAGATTTTTTTTGTTTCTACTTTCATATTTAATATGTAGCCAAATTTGACTACTTCATCTTATGGATGATCACCACTTTAATTACGTCATAAAATGAAAAAAATAACTTTGACTCAAACTTGACATGATGATCAATCCACATAATGTTCACCTCTTACATGAATTTTTTAACCATTGATATTTTTTTGCCAACATGCACACCCCACCCCAGTTGGGTCATGAAATGGTGGTTGGATCTAGTTAAAGCCTTGGAATGTGTGCCGAAAGGTGAAGGTTCAAATATCGTTTTCAACATATTGTGATCATAACTAAGAATCGTCTTAACGATGTGATATAATTTATTATTATAAATAAATAAACATACATGTGAGAGGTGAGGTAGGTAGGGTTTAAGGTTTCAAACATTAAACCCCCTTACACCAAACACTTTGTATCTTGCCCATTCCTTGACCAAATTGAAAGATTTGTGCGACATTGGAAGCGTTAGGTTTAGGGTTGAAAATGTTCTTGGAGCTTCATAATCATAAGAACAATGTGTGAAGATTTGACCTTGTTTGAATTTTCAAGTTCACTCATCGGCCTATCTATTTTTTTCCCAACCACCCCACCTCACACAAGATATAACTCCTTAAAAAATCACCCCTCCCAATACCACCCAATACAAATTTTGTATTCACTAAAACCCCGGATCCAAAAAAACCATTTAAGAAAATGAAAAAAAGAAAAAAACTTTTAACACCTTTTGTTCTCCTCACCCAACTTTTTCTTAAAACTTACACCTAAACTTGCAACTATATCCATTCAACTTACTTTTGACTTTTTGACTCCTATACTCATTTAAAAGGTGTTCCCACTTGATGCCGCTATAAAATAGAACCAATAAAGGGACCTTAACTCTTAACATGCTCAAACTAAGGCCCTTTTTACATAGGAATCAACATTGAAAAAACTTGGGGCCAACTTTGAGCATTTTTGGCTTGTGGTTTAGCCCCAAGTTACTAAAAAATGCAAGAAAATTAACATCAAGGTATTAATAAATGTTGGAACATTAGCCCAAGGGTTGCAAATTGGCTTCCAAAATTTCGTAATATCTATTTTTTGACCTTAGGGCTAATACCCAACCATAAAGTTTAGCATTTGTTAGTAACTTTGGGCAGATCGAAAGCTTTATATTACAACCTTGATTCCTAGTGTTAATAAAGAAGGTGCGAGCTAATTCACCCTATATTTCACTAGTTTGACAATTTCATTATAATCAATTCAAGCTTCTCTTAGCAATCATGGACCAGTCGTTACGGATAGGTGGAACTTGTTCATCCTTGTACAATGATTCCATTAAAGGTGACATTTAATTTTCAAAATTTTAAGAAAATGACATGTGGCACCATATTTCCCCACTTCCTAAAATGATTTCACCAAGCCTTAACTAGTAGAAAAACCCCATTTTTCGACTTGTCTTAGGGGACTAAAAGTGTATTTTGCGACTTTTTTTATCAAAAAAAGTTGCAAAAACACTTTTAGTCCCCTAAGACAAGTCGAAAAATGAGGCTTTCTTTTAGTGCTTGTTGTAATGTCTTTTTCAACTTGTCCACTTAAGCTAGCAAATTGTTATGGTTGCCTTAGCCCTTGAACCTATTGAATTCACCAAGTTTTGACCTATTTTTTACACAACATAACCATTTAGCCCATGGAATTTACCATTTTTTTACCCATTTTGAACATAACTTAACCACTTAACCATTGAATTTATAATGTCCTAACCCATTTTAGACATGACTCAACCGCTTAATTAATTAAATCCACCATGCATGCTCATCCCCATTTTGGGCACAACTTGACCACTTAACCTATTGAATTTACCATTGTTAACCCATTTGGATACAATTTAAGCACATAATCAAATAAATTCACCATGTTCATCCCCATTATTCCATTGACTTATCCACTTCACCTTTTGAATTCATCATGATGTCCCCATTTTTTGCTTCTTATGGTTATTAAATTTTATTAGTGCATTGAATGCACTAGATTCATTTTAATAAGGTGGGACAAGGGAATCAATTAAAGGTTGCAACAATTGAGTAGTAAAATATTTTGTTCCTTGCTAAATTCTTTTGGGCCACAATTTGGGTCAAAGGCCACACTAAAATGGGTTAAAAGAAAAAGGTTTGATCAACTACGTTTTTAGGTGCCTTTTCATTACTCACAATATCGTGATTTCCATTTATTGTCAAAAGATCAACCCATGTGTTGAACTCACTATTTCAAGTAAATGGATGAATATCATTCACAATTTAGGGATTAGGATATTGGATTAACTTTTGTATTTATCTCTGCATTGCATTACCACATGTGGCAATGTCTAGAAATTACCACATGGTTTTCCTTGGGCTACTGATCACAAAACTATTTACGACTACTACAAACTACCAACATCAAGGGATTATTATTTGGTGAGCATGTGAGTGGGAGTGTGAACAAGTGCGCATGAACAGGTGAGCATGAACATGTAAATAGGATCAAATTTTTTTGGAACATTTCGTTGACACATGGCACCAAATAATGCATGACATGGAAGAATATTTTGCCACATGTCCAAGGATGGAAAAAATGGATGAACAATAAAAATGGATTTTTAAAAAATGAAAGGATAAATGGATGAAAATAAAAACAGATGAACAAAAAAAAATATGAACACAACATGTTCACAACTAAAAGTTATGTGTCAATCCAAACTCTACCAATTCATAATCGAAAGGTATGTGTCAACCCGAAACACCACCAATTCATTTCCAAGAGATATGTTCCCATTAAGAATTGAGACACTACTATGAAACCACGCATTTTTTATCTCATTAAACACCCTATTTTTTATTTGAATTCAGTCTTCACACCTTTTATGTCTAGTAGCATTCTTGATACTTGAAGGATAAAATCGATGAAAAATAAAAACAGATGAAAAAATAAAATGAACAAAATAATAGTTATTTGTCAATCCGAACTTTACCTATTCACAACCAAGAGGTATGTGTCAACCCAAACCCCACATGTTCATCTCCAAGAAGTATGTTCCCATAAGGAATTAAAACAATATGAAACCTCACATTCTCTATACAATTTCAACCTATTTTTCATTTGAATTCAATCTTTCAAATCTCTTATGTCTAGGAACATTCTTACTACCTGAATAATCAAATTACATTATTTCCCCTTCTCCACCAAAACTACCTAGCTCCATCTTTTCTATGGTTACAACCCATTTGCAATTTCTTAATATCTTTTTACAATGGCAAAAAAGAAAATTCCCAACAATGATCACACCAAACATGTTTGGAACTATGTTTGAATATATCTTAATCTCAAACATATTATGTCGAATATATGAAATGATAAAAACACCTTTGGAATATCTAAAAGATTAGACCTTGATAGACCCTTTCAAACAATTGTTATAAATCAAAACATGGGGAACATAATGGAAAAAACAACTTGACTAAACAAATGAATGGGCGACATGGTGTGGGTGAATATGAAGATTGACAAAAAAAATCTTACATTATTTGAACAAACTATAAACATTTCGAAGGAGGATATGGAAGATTACCATTAGGTAATGTTTGCACATGCCATGGATTTCTTCCAAGAATGGCCAAGTTTGGAAAAGTCAATTTTAAAAAAACAATTTACAAGCTTATTGAAAGATTTGTCAACGAAGGATTTGGTAACCCTCGGGAACCTCCTCTCAACAGAATTTATGGAACCAAATAGACAACTTTATGTAACTCTAGGCAAGTGAGCCTAGGTGCCATAAGAATTAACGAACAAAATGTTAACAACATGTGAATCATTGAATGACAAGCCCCAAAACCACGAGATGTCTATAATAGTTGGAAAAAAAAAAGTCCCAACAATTGAAGTAGAAACAAACATCACAAATATAATGGGTCACAATTTGGCAATAATAGTCGTGCAAAATGTGTTTTTCATATGTTCATATGGAATAAACACATATGTCATTCATCTACTTGTCTTGTTTGAACACTAATATTGTGTGCATTGTGTAGACACAAATGTCATATGCCCATTCATATCATTTAAACATGGATGTTGTATGTCTATTTGTGTTGTTTACGCTAGCAAACTACCCCTAATAATTCAATGCACGATTAAAAACGCATTGTTGCATTCAATTTTGGACACGATTTCTAAGCACATAAAATGACCATGGCGAGTTCCTCAAGATGAAAAAGATTTGACCCTTTATGCAAACTGTTAGAAATCAGGATATGGGACAACCTACAAAAAGACAAATTGGATAACACATATGAGCATGTTGCCTAACAATGGGCAAATGAAAAGACAAAAGAACAAGGTTCATTTATAGCCATGAACAAGCTATAGCAAAACCATTGATCAATAGCACATGATATTAAAATATATCCATAGGCAATATTCAAACACATGATGGAATTCTTGAAAAAATGCACAAGCCTTAAAAAGTCACTTCCACAACATTACTTTATTAGCCTTCTCAAAGATTTATCAAATGAAAACTTGGTCACACTATGTGGATTATTAGCAATGAAAATTGAAAAACCTAAAAACAAATTATATGCAATTTTAGGGAGGCGGGCTTGGGTCCCACAACACAAAAGAAACAAAGTCCTCCAATTGCCAATGAATTGACAAATGATTGGACTACCACCAAAACCAAGAAAACACTTATGGGATAGTTGGAAAAGAGGATGCCCAAACCTCAAACAATAAAATAATGTTTATTCAATCGCATTATGTAGTGCAAATAATATTTGTAAAGTCTATATGTAAAAATCAGATATATTCAATGGAAATTTGATTGAAATAAAATGGATTTAGTTGCAATTATGGATTAAAATATATTTTGATAGTAACTGTTATATGAAAATTAAACGGACATTTGTGATAATAGAAGCATGAGAAAATAAGACCTTGAATGTGTGATGCAATTGAGAAGCAAAACAAAGGCAATAATGAATGAAAAGTTTTACATATGCATATGCAATTAGTACTTCTCACATAAAGGAGAAAGTCAATGTGCTCAATGTAAAAGATCTAATAAGATCTAGCAAGATCAATTTGTGATTCAAATGGTGGCGTTGAATTTCGATATGAACAATGGTGTTGAATGGCATAATCTAAAACATCATGCATTCAATTAAAGATCAACAAAAAAATTTTGCTATGAATATTGAAATAAACAATCATTTATCAAATAATAGAACATTAGTAATTGATTGCCATAAACGTTACCATCCTACACACGAAGAGGGATGTTAAATATGATAATTACAAAACAAACACAAACACAAACACCCTAAACAATCATATATAATGAGAAAAAAACATGATAGAAACATAAATTTTCCATTGTAAATGTAGATTTGGAACTATGATAATGGCTACTAAAACTCCAAAGACTTGCATTTATATCAAATAGTGGATCAAATACTAATGAAAGTGATAGATGCATGATATAGTGTTAAAATGAGATATTGGGCATAGAGAAATAACGTGCAGATGACAATAAATATGAGTTGCCGATTTTTAAAATACGATGCAAACCATGAAGCATTGGTTGAATAGAAAATAAAAACCCCAATAGAGGAGGAAGAAAGAACCCCAATGGAAGAGGAAAGGGAACCAATAACACCATCATAATTAACATGAGAAGAAGGAAAAAATGTAAAAGGCACAGATAAAAAATGTTGTGGGTCAAACAATCAAGTCACTATTGAATTGCGACATGAAAAAAAATGTGAGTCGCCATCATATGTCTATGATTACGAGCACACATACAAATGAAGACAGTTAGAAAAATTATAAATACCCCATTCTTTGTAAAAAAATTTGACGCACCTTCAAACTCCTTGAAAGACTCAAATGTGAGTCCGAAAATGGAAACAATAAAAGAAAAAAATAAATTTGGGTATGTTTCCTAACTCACAACACTTTGGGGGTGAGAAGGTGTGCTAGAGCTCTTGGATGGGAACTAGGATGAATGACAAGCGGGTGAATTATTCATATGCACCTACATAAACTAAACAATAAATTGGTTAGCGCATAGTTGGACACTTTTGATGCATAGATGAGTCACATGCATACATGGATTCGCAAAACTCACCACAACCCAAATTTGGGGGAAGCCACCACCTTCCCCTTTATAGTATTCTTTGTGACTAGCCATGGGGGCTACACCCAGATGTCATTTTTCCCAGGACTCCCAAGTGAGGAGTCTTGAAATTGTCAAAATTGGGACTCCCACCACTTTGGACATTTATAACTATTTTGTAAACCTCCCGTTGAGGTGAATCCTAAAGCAAAATTTTACCTTTCATTAAGAACTTCTCAATGATATGTGGCACGCCCCCTACACTCACGTAATTCAAGGCGATTCTTGACTTTTAATGCTTGAAAGTCAAATTGACACTTTGAGTTTCAACCTTTATTTCGACCATAACTTGTGTTGTAAGTATCAATTTTGATCATGCAAACCCATTTTAGACATCTATGTCTTAGGAAATTTCCAATGGTATAAGGAACTTTTCAATCTAATGAATTTTAACCCTTCAAATTGTTCTCTGAAGATTTGGGAATCCTTCAAGACTCCAACTCCCAAAGTGTGAGCCCACTTGGGAATGTGTGTGTTCATTCCCTCACACTCTCCCGCACTCCTAGGATTGTGAATGTGACTCTCACATTGCACTCTCGACCCTCACCTTTCCATGCCCCTTGCATTGGTTGCGAACCCAAGGCCAGGGTCATGATAATTTGGAATGTACCATAAATAACACATGCCATTGTTAAGAAGCTATAATTCATAGAACTTGTTTTGCAATATCGGCTCATTGTACATAGCAAATATAATTAATAAAAAACATAGTGTAAAAAGAAAGTCGAAAAAATGTTAAAATAAACCAACGCTGAAAATTTATGTATTCCATCAAAGAGCCTTCAAAAAAATGATGTGAATAGGCACACTAGAGATAGTGAAGATAACAAAACAAATTTGTCAATATGTAAGCATTCGAGCATAATCAAATTATTGATGGAACAATTTGTAGACAATTTCAGTCTTTTTGCCTCCAAAGAAAAGAAAAGTTCAAAATGCAAAACACGACACAAGGAAGAGATCTTGAAAAATGGTGTACTCTTAATTGTTCTAAGGGACAACGAAGTAGAGAATGCAATATCTTTTAGTGAAGAAAATGAAGATGAGATGTTAGTCATCATAGAAAAGGAAATCCAAGAATTTAAAAATACACAAACAATGTACTTAATTTGTCCATATTCAACTTTATCAAGCATTGACATCTAAGAATTCCAATCTACAAGAATAGTGAATTGACACTATAATCATACAAGTTTTAAATAGCTTCATAGTTGATTTATCAATTACATGGTGCACTATCCATTTATAGGACAATTCATTTTTATTTTTTAATGTTTGTGTTTCCCTTCAAATGGATTATTATTTGAGAAAGTGGAAGGGATATAAAATTTGGGATTTCCTTCCACCTACATATGCTCAATTCATTTTGATTATCATAAATTTAAAAAATTTCATCTTTTCCCACCAGAATAGATTTGAAGTCATCAACAATGTAATGCATATGAAATTTGTGATGTGTCTCCACCAAAACAATTTTGAATTCATCTACAATGTGAAAATTGTGATATGCTAATAAAAAAATGATTATGAACTTATATATAAGGTCATATGTATGTTAAATTTGGGATTTATTGTGAGATAATTGAAAATTTAAAGTCATAATAGATAAACCAATAATTGAATATGAAATTTAAAATCAATTAAGATATTCAAATATTTCAAGCCATTAATGATACAATAATAATTTAATATGGAAATTTCTATTTGCTACCAACACAACAATTTTGAATTCATCTACAATGTCATATAGATTATATTTGAGACTTGCTTCTAACATAAAAAATTTGAATTCACATGTAATGCCTCATATAAGATATTTATGATATGATTCCACAATAACAATTTTGAATTATATTTCAGTGTTAGATATATACAAAAGTTGTGAATTTCATTATGGGAAATAATGTAATAAATATATTCAACAAATGCACCCATGTTAAGGGCCAACATTTGCCTATATACTGTTGAAAAATGAAACATGGTTCCATAACTTAACAACATTCAAAACCAATTTATATGCTACGCATCATGGATTTATGGTAGAAGTACAAAGGGGTTTTGTGCACGTGATAATGGTAGATGTCTTGAAAAATCAATAGTAGTTTTCAAATTTGTAAACATTTTTAGATTGCTATCTTGAATTTGAAGCCCAGTTAGTAAATTGCTTATGTTGGGTTAATATTTCAGTTTGATTCATGATACGTGCATAATGAAGGTGTATTTGTTAAGATTTTTAACTAAATAATAAAAATAAATAAATATTTGAAATGAGATGTGAAAACATCATGTTGATCAAACAAGCTAGAAAAAAATGGAAAAAATAATTTAGGCTTGAAAAAAAAAGCTAGAGTAAAAAAAAACCAATTTTGTAGCTTCATTTCCAATGTAGCATAAAACATAACTACTATATTTAGGACATTTTGTCTATACAGGTGGAGAGAAAGTGGTGGAAAAATGACGAACCATAGCCCTTAAATATTTTGGCAAGGAAAGATTCGATGGCGGGTTGGGGGAAACTTCCTCATGAGTAAAAAAAAAAAATTGTCTAATGCTCTTAAGCAGTTTCCTGCTTCAAGGAAAATATCTCAATGAAAACTACAATATAAAATGAAAAAGATGAAGAATAATAGAGAAAGATGAATTTGGACAAAGTTGAATGCAAAAATAATTGAAAAAACTTGTGGAAACATTGATGTCCACCACAAGACTTTCAAGAGGCAACAAGGCAGGGAGGAGTAATTAGAAAGTGTCAAGGTGGATCTCGTGTATAGGTCTAAAAGGCAAGCCACTACTAGACATTATCATAATATCTTGAATGGTTCAATTATATAACACATCATCATCCTAAATGTTATGTATCTTGGGGATCCTTTGAAAAAACAAAACTCCCATTCTCGTGCTCAAGTAGAAGGGCCATGTTCATGAATGTTTGTGATAGATATTACAAGAGATATGTTAATATGGAACTCATGTGGACATTGGAAGCCATGGTGGAGTTCAAAAAAAGGTTTACATTTTAATTGAGGAATTCATGATTTATGTAGTGCATATTGTTGACAACAACAAACTTCAAGTGAATTTTGAAGTTATCATTATTTAGTAAGACTTTATGTTTTTCAAAACCCAGAAGTCATCATCACAAAAAAAAATGAGGACAGATCCGTCCCTTGCAAGATACTTGTCCACAAATGGAAACAACACAGTTATCAACTTTTGCATTCTAGTTGGGAATACTTGAAACATGGTCCAATACATGTGGGATGTGCAAATTTCCTAGGTTTTCAACAATGATGACGTCCGCTATATCCTTTGGAGAGTCTTGCCACAATTCAATATGATCCATATTATTGAATCCAATAGAAATAAGTAATTTGATGAGGAATTTTATCTTGAAATAATATTACCTGCCTCCAAAAAAAATTTATATCTTGAAAGTTAAAAGGCCACACATGAGTTAAAACTTTTGTCTTCACCAAGGAAGGCCAATGGATATTGAAAGCCTTGGTAACTAGCCCCATGGTCTTGTGGCCAACAGTGAGTATTGGGCTTGGAGGTGGTTGAACATGAGATCTCCCCTTTGAAGTTCTGAGTGATTCATGTACAAGATTTTTCCTCCACACGTGTGACAATGGCTCAACAACATGACCCCTCCTACTCCTGAAAGTTTTTTAAAAGTCTTCCTCTTGAACAACATGGTTAAGAAAACCTTGGAATTTAAACAACTCAATATTTACATCTTGTTTAAGGTTCTCCATGTCATTGGAATTTGCCTAAAACTTGGACCTCCTCCTCCTCCTCCTCCTTCTTCTTCTTTTTCTTCTTCCTCTTGTCAATATCCTCTTTTTGGTTTCCTTTAAATGATGTAAGCTTCTCCAAAAATCCCAAATCAAAATTTTTTCTTTCTTACCTCTTTGAGTTAGGAGTGCAGTCTAAAGGACAATCAAGGTACCAACCACAATAAGGCAAATGAAAAGAGCCATAGTTTTTAACAAACTCCTTTTTGTACATAGTGTTGTTAGACTTTGGATCACACCAAATGTTAAATAGTATAGGCATTTCTTGAATGGCATTTATTGGAAGCAGCACATGGAGAAGTACTTGTAAAACTCAATTGGTAAATAATCACGCAAAAATTAGGCACATAATGATTATTGACATCAACTAGCGAAAACAAACCTAGGAAATGTTCAATCGAGGCGGATTGAACCTCATTCAAGATATATTGGATCTACTAAAGGTTAACGAGACCCATAGAGGGCACCAATGGATTTCAGTCAGCACCAACTGAGCCCCATTTGAAACATAGTGAGCTTGGTTAATTGATTTCAATTGGCACCGACTAAAACCTAATATAAATGATTAGGTCCTTATCAAGATTTCAATTGATGTTGACTAAGTACCAATACAAGGATATTGCATAATGTTATCCAAAGCAATATAACACTAATAATTGTTACAAATGGGAACTAATTAAGTCCTTATCAAGTTATATCGAATCAAAAAAAGAATTATTTATAGCCATATATGGTTCCAAAAGCATTTGAAGGGTAGATGAGAAGCACCAAACTTTACCACAAGCCTTAACAATGGAATGATTCAATGCAAATTATTGATGATTTCATAAGTTTTTCACATGTAAAGCACACACTTTAATGCTTCCTTTGCCCTAGTTTGAAGTTCCCACATCTTTCCTCTTGTGATCCCACCCTTGACTTTGAACATGTAGAACACTAATTCTTATAACTCAAGTATCCATTTTTGAATATAATTTAAGAGAGACGGGACCTTCACCGATTAATCAATGGTGACATTGAGGTCCCTTGTTGTGGAGTAAAACAATTTGATTGCCTCCACCTCTAATTGTAATATTCTAAGAAGAAGTCTATGACATTAAAAGATGATTAACATTCCAAAAACCATATTGAGATTTGTACATGGAAAACAATAATAGAATTTTAGTTGAGAATCAAACCTAGTGCCAAAATGTGATTATGTGAAGCCATTTATCAAAAGTGGCATTTGGAGATCCCTACTTTGGGAAATTTTGAGCTTCTCTAAGAACTCTGAATTGATTCCATTGCCTAAGCCAAAAAAGTTTATAATCTATATTAACACAAGCCAAAATTAACATCTACAATTTTCAATGAGCATTTTTGGCTTTGCATTCATATCATAATGAATTTAAACTTCATTTAGGAACTTTGGGCCTAGTGAAGGATCGCATATAAGAAGCCACTTGTGAAAAGTGGTCATGTGTTCCTTGTGGACTGTGTCCATAGCCTTGTTGCTCAAGGTCTCCAACTAGTTAGGGCCTCTCAAAGCTGGGTAAACAACATTTGCATAATAAAGTTGATGTGCAATATTAACTGCCATGGCTAACTACCTTTAGAAAGTTGAGATAGGATTAATGGTGTAAAACTAAACTCAACATTTCAAATATGGTATTGAATTTAGAATAGCAAAATGAAATTGTTTCACCTTGTACATATAATTTTTAAAAACTTCATGTGTGAGGCTATACAAGTCTTTTGTGTCTTGGCTTCGCATTTCTTGAATTGATCATTTGGAATGATCTCTTTAAATTGTTGCAAAGTTATCATTCCAATATTATGGATTTCAAAAAACTCACGGACCATAGATGGCTTAACATTGTCTAATTTAATGGACATGCATTGCCATAATGACAACAAAAGTCAGTGTTATATTCAAATATTCAACATGAGGAATAAACTGAAATATTATAATAGAACAAGCTTATTTGTTAAGCTTCATAATTGTTGTGAGGAAATCCATTAGGCTACTCTTACTATCAAGGACAAAATTGTCCATGGATATGTGCCAATCCACATTTAATGGATGCACCTTATTTATATATGAGAACCAAGCTTGAAATATATCGTCCTCATCCCAAACATGGAACATTTTTCCAAACAATGGCCTAAGATACGGGTCTCCTTGCAAGAATTCCTTAAGTCTATTGTTCTTTTCCTTCCAAAGAGGACCCCACAATGATTCAATAGTTGAGACAATAATCTTTTCACCCTACCAATTTGTGGGGGAAACAAAGAAGACCTTCTCCCCTTGCTTATAACCCATTTGAAAGGCATGCTCTATTTTTAACACATCAATTTTGAAAATAGGTTTGACAATGGGCATGGCAATGAGCTTGCACAATGGAATGTTCATTCGGGACTTCTATTTGGGATAGATCTTGAATTTTTCCATGACCTCATTTGTGTTCAATTTGTTCTTGCTTTGGATCCTTTAGATTACATTTTCACATGATGTTGCAATTGGTTGCAAATTCTTTTCATGAAATGGAATAATTAGATCTTCAATGACAATTAATGTCTTGTAATTCCTCTATTGAAAATTATATAATTATGTATTATTCACCAAATTGAAAGCATATGTAAACTAAAGCAAGTTGACCCATTGCAATGCAAATGTGCAAAAGAACCTAGCCATTTTAAAAAAGGTGTGTTTCCATTGTCAATCAACACCAACTATCTATTGATGAGACCTTATACATGCACCTCCTAGATAGGAAACACATGAACAAAATTAACTCCTAATTTGATGCAAATTGGCATTAGGAACTACCTAACGAAGAATAGTAGTGTTTTAGTCGTTAGTTGTCAACGACTAACTATTTATGAAACCTTCTTACCATACCTCCTTAATAAACAACAATGATTCCCATTTGGTTGCAAATTGTCATTAGAAGTGACCTTTGTAGTGATGGAAGTGTTAGTTGGCATTGGCTAATGTTTTATGCACATTCTAACCACACCTCTTAGAGAGATTTAAACATCAAATTTGGTTAAGGTGATACCAACATAGGGGAATTACCCTCGGTCAGCATCAACCAAAGTCAAATTGTCATACTACAACAAATTTGCGAGCACAACGAGGAAATAAAACTTGGGTCGAAGGTTTAAGACCTACCTCTTGTTGAGTTGTGAATGATGAAACCCTAACTATGGGTGGTGTATTCATAACAAAAAAATGCTTCAAATCAACCTAGATAATGGAAACATTACAAACAACACAAATTATGTTCAAACAACTTTAAACTAAATGTTGACAATTGAGTCAAAGAAGTGATTTTAGATGCTTAGAAAATGTCATTGCTTGGAGAGACTTACTTCTATGTAGTCCAAAATTCGTGTGGTTGAATCCAAATCCTTCTCCTTGTTTACTTTTTAGTCATCAAATTGCCATAGATGGTGAGTTAATTAAATTTTTTTTTTCCATGTCAATAGTCAAAATGAAAATCTTGAGATCTATATTTTAAGATGTAAATGAAAACATTGCTAATTGTATAAAAAACAAATCGCAAGTTCTACAAGAAACAAATTGTTGGTTGTACAAAAAATAAATCACAAGTTTTATAAAATAAATCGTTGGTTGTGTAAGAAACAAAACACTCATTCTACAAAAATACAATTCACTGATTTTCGTAGAGACATATTGTTAGCAAAATAAACTTGAATTACATCATTTACACACATAACAATTAACCAAGATTGAAATGAAAACCTCTTCCAACATCAAGTTGGCATCCAACATCTCTAAACCCCATGCAACATTTTGTATGTAAGTCGTTAGAAGGTGTTGAAAGAAGTCCAAAACCCTAAATCTTGGAACCCTAAATCGTAAATGTTGGAAACCTAAAACCCTAAATCCTATAACTTTAAATTGTAAAGCTACTAACCCTAACCCTAATTGTTAAATTTTGTAATCCTAATGTTAAATCATTCAAGAGAAATCCCCTTGGATGTCGATTTCATTAGCTCATGAGAGTTCCATGGTTATGAAAGCTCAGTCCATGTTTTGTTTGGACTTCAGAGTCGATGTTAATTAAACACCCATGATGGTGTGGTTGTAATAGAAATTGTAAAGCACCCAGAGGTTGACCCTTTGACATTTGCGCATCTCTATTAGTGCACTCAAAAACCTAGAAAAAAACATGAATTTGGAAAAAATTATAAGATTGAAACTAGGGATCCTTGAACTTTGACATCAAACACATAAGTTCAGTTCAATGCCTTTATTTTGTGAGCTTGGATTCGTGGATCCCAAAACTTCATATTTCGTTATGGAAGCTCTCAATTGGTGCCAATTAAGCACACGAAATGTGTGTTGGTCTTGTGCGCTTAACGAACACTTAATAATGGCTTGAAATTTGAAGTTGTCTAATTTATCCAAAACCAAACCTAAAAAAACCTTCTTCTTAATTAAATTGAGACCCTCCCTTGTTGCAAGGAGGTCTCATGACCTATGAGGTGCACTATGTACAACCCAACAATTTGAATGATTACATTTTCTTTACAAGCTTAGATCCCTTGGTTCATCTTGGAACCTTTCAATTGGCGTTGACTAAACACCCCCAAAGTTTTTTTGGTCTGTGAAATTTCTTGAGCACCCAAAGGTGGTTTGAGATCTAACATGCTTTGAAAGAACAATCCAAAGAAAAAACCTATTCAAACCTGATTTCTAGGAGAAAGCTACTACTTAGTACTATTCCAATTAGCTTCATTAAGTTTTTTGGTGTTTTATGTAACACCAAACAACTTTGGTAAATGTTCAAGAACTTTGAACAATAATTTTACTTGAGTGCATTTGGAGTTCATGTGTTGTTGTCAAGCAGCCATTGTGTGAGCATTCATCCAATAATTCCTCCAAAGTTTGGAAAATAATATGGTTTTTCTAATCTCAAAACTAAACTTGAAGTCAAAAATGAAAATGGGAAAGTAATTTACCTTTTGGGTTGTGTTGGTTTGAGTTGGAGATGGTTTTGCTTGAAAATTCGAAACAAGCAAATTTGTGAATCTTTAGAACCTTGAAAGAATGTCTTGCAAGTCTAAAAAACCTTGGAAAACGCTCATTTTTAATGAAAGAATGGTTACATTAAACTTACCTCCTCCTTTATCACTTCCTAGTGCTACAACTAAAGGCTTCTCTTCCTTGATTTTGCCATTTGCTTTCTTTTTGAATGTTACTTTGAACTCATCCACATAAAAGATGTCCTTCCCCTTCTCTTAGGTCTTGACCCCACTATTATGTGTTCTTATTTCGACATTTGCAAACTCTTATATGACTTAGAGCAAGTTATATTTCAACAACTTGTATTTATATTGCCACTTGTTACCATTCAAATTCGATGACTTGTCGCTATTGTGCATTGTGAATGGTTGGAGTTTTCCAAGAATCCATGATAGTTTCTTGATGCAGTTCCAACCTTTCTGTTCATGCTAACCAATTTGTAACTAATTTTGTTACTTTTTGAAGTTCAACAAAATATTGTTTTCAACATTAACTGTTTTTAATGTATGTGCACACTAATTTGTAATCGTTAGATGGTTGTTGGAATGTAAATTGATAGTGATTGTTGCTTTCATCTTTTGCATGAAATCAATTATCAACCCTAATAGCGCTCCTATTAGTATTTTCCACCATGTTACACACTTAATGGCCTAACAACTATAAAATAATGGCAATCATGGTTAGCCTAATAGTGTTGTAATGTTTATAAGATTAAGCAAACATTTTTTTAAATTTTCTAAAATTTAAGTATATAACTAAGCATTAATAATATTTAAGAATTTGTCTTTGGGTGGGTTATGATTCTTGTTGTGATATCAATTCTTATTTTTGTTACAAACATGTCCATGTAGTGCTTATTTTATGGATTTCTTTTTTATCATTTCTTTTTGTTCCATGAATGATTTGATCCCCTAAAAAATACCATTAATATTGACAAGTTTTCGTAGAAAATAAATAGATTGTACAACACAAAATTTTTATAAGGCTTGCACCAATATTTTTTTAGGTTCAAATTTACTAACATTGAGACTTCCTAGATGGAATGATTGTTTACAAATGGTGGGAGAATTAAGGATGTCATTGGACATCATGCATATAATGGGATTTTTCATAAGTTTCATGTTTTTGTTTGCATTGTACCACTTTGAGAATATTTATTTAATTTGTGGGAAAATTGGACATATAATAATTTAGCCATGAGCATACATTTATTTTTGGCCTAACCATGTGCTCATGTACACTATCATATTGTTTGGACTAGGATTTCTTAATGCTTTTAAAGCCACACGATTTATTTTTTGGTTCAATAGTTTGCAATAACTATTAATTTATGTTCTTTGTATTCAAGCCTCATGCTAGTGCTTTCTTTTTGCTTATTTTTTGTTCCTTTGGCAAAAAACCCCCCCTTGGCCACGAGGCTTTTGTCCTAGCTAATGCCAATTATTCTCTATGACAAGTTGATTCAATCTCATCCTAGAAAAAATCAAAATGCTTTGGGACCATTTCAATGTTTTCACCAATGGGATTACACGATTCAAATGGAATGTGTTCTTGGGACAATGGTCTAATGTGGCCATCATTTGGTTTATGTTAATGAATGCCTATCACCATCTTGTTGGCTCTTTAATTGGGCCCAATGTATTGAGTTTTTCTTAGCAAGAATGTCATATTTTGTTTTAATTTTAATCATTCCTATTAATATTCCAATCATACTTTTCACCACATATATGCAATTGGGAATTTGTCATTAGGACTATCGCAAGATAGATTATCAAATAATTTAAAGATTTTATGATACTACTAATTAGTTATTTTATTAATATTAATATTTTTTGGCTAAATAATTAATAATCATTCAATGTAAATGATTAATTCATAATTACTAGTGAAATATTAACTAAATAGAACATTAATTAATATTGATTATTTAGTATTTAATTAGTAACATAATAAAATAATTTATTATTAATAGAAATTAATAAGTTATTAATTTATTGTAATGATGAAATTATGAAAAAATATTGATAATAATTATAATTAAGTAATTAATTTATCATTATACTGATTATTATTTATTAAATATAACAATTAATTACATATACTATTATTTAATAATTTAGTACTTTATGTAATAATTTAAATATGTTATTACTAATTACTACCTAATTAGTAGGTGGTTATAAGTAGTAGGTAGGTTGGTAAGTGGGTAAGCAAGTATCGTAATACCTTTACCATTTTGGCAATAGTTTATTGAATAATTAATGAAAATTTAAATTTTAACTTTGGCACTTGGTTTTTTAGTTATGAAATTTTCAACAAGTTGCCACAAATTGGAGATTCGTGATTTATGTTGCCACATGACATTTTGTAATGGGTTATAATAGTTTTGCAAATAATGGTGAATAGTTGCAAACTTTCTACGATTGGTCAAAGAATGAAGTTATATATGTTTTCCATATACATCATCCATGTGGAATGTGATGACACCATGCTAAGTCATCATTTGCAACTAGATGTTGTATGCAATTTTCACTTATGCAACTAATGGAATTTTAGTTGTAAAAATTGGTTGTAACTTATTTTCAGTTGCAAATTATAGTCCAAAATTGAGACTTTTCTTCTGGTGACAATATTTAGTACCATCATATGCATAATAATGCTATGAAAATGGCATGTGAGAAACCTATGGGAAAAAAGACATGTAGTATGTTTAAGGAAAGGCAAGAAAGTAATTTTAGGGAATTGATTATCTTTGCCCCTTTTTTCCCAACATCAGTTTGTGAAAGTGCTACCACATTAAGGTTAAATACAAACCCTTCCTAGGAAAGCGAATTGGGGAACACAAGATGGTTGACATTAATCTTGTGCACTCCTTACTTTGATTGTTTGTATGAAGGGAGGACAACTTCAACAAACATTATAAAATGTAATATACCTAAAAAAGAAGGTGGCATTTGTTGTTATTGTTAGTTTTGTTTGGGATGTAAAAGTATTGTTCATTTGCAATGCAAGTGTGTTCCTAAGTTTGTTGCTCAATAATGCCAAAAGAATTGCACCAACACTAGTGACATGTTTCCCAAATACCATGGGCACAAACCATGTATCCATCTTGTTAGACCAACTACACAACGTTCAACCCCACCTTTGTTGAAGTTCCATCAAGGGGAAAAATAAAAAAGGTCACACAACAAGAACATACCAAAGTAGAGGAAGACATGGATCAACGTTTCCTTTGGTTTAGAGGACATATTGTAAATGTAGTGGATGTTTTTGATTTGACAAGAAGAAAAAATGACATATGACAACCAAAAAAATGACCACTTACTTGAAGCTTGACAATGACCTTGGAAGAACTTAATAGAAATTTGGCCAAAGCTTAATGAAGGTCTTGGGAGAATTTGACAAGAAGGGAGGTGGTTGAGGTTGTAAGTTTCACAAATGAAACATTTTACATGAATACTAAGAACCACAATAGTGGTTATATTTGGTGTGATATGTCATATTTTCTTCTTGTCAAGTCAAAATTTGAATAATGTCATTTCATAAGGTTGTCATTGATTATTCTTGGGGAGGAGTCGATGACAAAGGACAACATGGACACATACTTGGAGCCTTTATTAAAAAAACTACAATTTTTATGGCATGAATGGGTTCAAATTTGCAATGCTACCAATTACAATGGGGCCTTTCTGTTTAATTTAAGAGCAATCTTAATGTGGTGTTGCACTTGGCATCGTGGTTGGTTGTGTAACAAAAAGTTTGCATGCATGCCCTAGGTGCAGTTCACACACTTCATTTCAACGATCCAATGCCATGTCAAAAAATGTGTATTGTAATCATCGTTGATGGTTGTTTATATGATCATTAGTTTCAAAAGAATGTAGTTGCATTTGATGGTACTTATGAAATTCATATGACATCACCCCAAGTGAAAGCATACTAATATACTTCAATGGGGCTTTAGATGAAGAAAATATGTTTGCAAGAAAAAGCGCATCTTCACATAAATGACCTAACCATGATATATGGCATCAAATGGGTTCCATCATTTTTCAAAATTGAATATTGTAAGGCATGTTGCATTGATCATGACCTATGTGGGTTAGTGCATTTAAAGGGGCTTTGTTAAAATGCATGCATAAGACAATTTTGCACCACATATGAAACTAGGTGTTGTCAAACCTAATCCTCAAATGTTTGAAGGTTGTCCAATTGCTTTTCATTTTCAAAGGTGAATCAACATTATGCAAACCTTTACCTACATGTCAATTTCCTTTACTTTGTGGGGGAAATTTCATGATGATTAAAATTTTAGTTGGATTTGATTGATTTGTAACTCTTATCATAATATATGACTACAATTCTTGATTAGATTAGGCTGCCCATCTCTTACATAACTAGTTGCAACAATAGATTTTTTCATTGCCCACTTTCCATTTGGTGAGGTTTCTTTTACTATATTTTCCCCCGCAACGAAAAATGAATTTGATAATGCATAATCTAGTAGAACCATGAGTTGATGCAAGTTTATTTTCAATAAAACAATCCCCATTTGGGGCGTTTTGTTGTATTTTCCCTTATGCATAAGGTTTCTTTTCATTAAATAATCTTTGTTTGGGGTATTTAGTTCCCATTGTCCAAGTATTCTACTTAGTACAAGGTGGGTGTGGACACGTTACACTAGTTGGTTGCCAAATTTGAAGCTTAGTTGTAATGGTATGGACATGAGCAGTATGCACCTTCTATAATCTCAAAATGTGACATTCATTCTTGGGGTGACCACAATATTTTCAAGGGAATTTGAAACATTCATGGTAGCATTGGCATCATATGCAACCTGATGGAATAGGCTTATTTGAAATAATAATATCTTAAATGTAGAAAGGTACCTTGTTAGGAAAACATTTATTGTGAGTTAGAAGTAAATTGATCGTAACATTTGTGAAAGTGTTAAATTGCCAATTTTGTGGCCTGGTTGTTTGGTTTGACTAAAAATATCTTCTTGAGTGGTATACGCCTTTTCTTTCTTTTCCATTTAATCTTATCCATTGTTGTTGCAAAAAAATTATGTGTATTGATTTTACACCATTTCCATTATTTCTTTTTATGCTTGAGGGTAATGAAATAGTTGGTTACTTATAGGTATCAACTTGAATATCATTTAATCCAACAAACATGTTTATGCCACGTGTGAAGTTTGGTGTTACTTGGACCCAACTAGTTAAGAGGGTTGCCACTACATCTTCCAATAAAGGTGATAGAAATGTGGAGAGTTCAATGCTTCCTTGATTTGTTTATGCATAATGGTCCAACGCATTGAAACAATTCATGCTCCTATAACAATTGTTATTAATTTCCATGTTTTGTTTGGGTGTAGGAGTTGTTGACAAAAGTACACATTAGATGTAATGCACGTAGAAAAAATGTAAATGACAATGTACTCAAACATCTATTTGGGGAAAAAGACACATTAAACATTAGAAGGGACATGGAGGAGGTAGGTATTCATCCATGGCTATGGTTACAATGAAGGGGTCCTAACTTTGTGAAACCCAATAATTATTGGAACTTGTTTCTTCCATCAAGGTGTCAACATGGTATGTAGATGCATTTAAAAAAATGTGGCTAGGTGAAGATTGATGGTGACGAAGAACCATGACCATCATGTCATGGTAAAATATATATTACATGCATGCATAAGAAACATTTTAATGCATAATCAACGTGAAATTGTGATATAATCAAAAAATATGTGTGAAAACAATGGATCGAAGTGACATAACTTCTTTGAAGGTGTATGTTGCAAAAACATTATCCTTATCTGAAGGTGGTGTTATCCAATTGAAAGATATTTAGGAGTGTTGAAGCAATATGTGTAGAACAAAACCAAATTGGAGGGTTGCATGGCAACGGGGCACATGTATAATGAAACTCTGGGATTTTGTATATAATATTTTCAATTATATAAGCATACATGGAAGATATTATGGGATTTGAATGAGGATGTAATTGATGTAGGTGACGTTTTTCAAGGGAAATAGATAAATAAAAATATTAAATAGTCAAGAGAGATGAATAATCCATGAATATGTATTCCAAAATTCAATAGCAACCTAAAAGTTAGTCTAGTGAGTTTTTAAAATATCTCAAATCAATTTGTTTTGTTTTGTTTTGTATTATGTTTTAAGTCTTGTAATTGTAATGCCATCAATTATAATGTGAATTGATTTTCATATTTAACTTTTGGGGAAATTTGTGGGGTTTACGTACCCAACAAAGTCATCTATTTTTTTTGAAGGCAATTACTTGTGATGCATCCTTTTGTTGCAAATTTCATAAATAAAAAAATTATGTTTCTATTGATTTTTGTTGTTGTGATTTCTTTGATGTTGCATTTTTTATTGTGATAAACTCTTTGTTACTCCACCCATGATTATATCCACTTTGTATTGCACTTTTTTGTTGTTAGAATTTTTTTGTTGTTACACCATTATTCAATGCATCTTGTTATTACACATGGTACTTATTGTTGCACCTTAAACCAATGGTTTATTTGGCATTGTTTTATTATGAAATTTCTGTATGTGTAGCACTTTTGAGAACACTAAGTACTCCCAATCATTTTGGAAAATTTATATTTATTTAATATTACCCACCTTTTTCATAGTTCCCTATTGTAATGGTTTCACCTTGATTTAATCCATTCACAAATTTGATAAGGTTAAGTTAAATTTTACTAAGGTATTGGAAAGGACAAGGGGCATATTGTAGGGAACATGAGGCATGTCAAGTTCACGTGGAAGAAGGTTGATGAGAACATATTCATTGCATTAGAAACAATCGAAGAGGTGAGATTAAATGTGTATTTCTTCCACACTTGGCTATGGATGTGCTCCCATTTGGTGAGTGGTTACAAGCCCATGTTCATGGTGCATTGGACTGCAATGAAATTGTCAACAAAGATATTGTTCGTTTATCACAACCTCCATCTCTGGTAGCTTATTTGTATGCATCAATGTGGGCATATGGCAACCACTACAACGTGGAGGAGGTTGGGTTGCATGTCACACATCTTTTGATTTTGGGATTATTTAAATTTTCATACAAGGTAGTTGGTCTTTTGCCAGGGACTAAATTATTTTGACTGCTAAATTGTGTTATGTTGGTGTTTTGATAAAAATATTAGTTTTTTTTTATTCAACCATGACAGTGCAATCACACAAATAAAAGTCACAACAAGTGTAATGCTTGTTTAATTTTCACATTTAGAAGTGGTGATTTAATTTCATGTTGAAAGTTTAAGAATTTTATGCATTCTAAAATTCTTAATATATCATTGAAACATGTGAATTAATTTGAAAAATATCCAATGAATAAAAAGTTCTCAAAAATATTCATTGATCATTGTAATGGTTGCTTTTTAACATAAAAATGACTTGTAAATGGGGTTCAAAACTTTTGAAAATGAAATATTTTTTGAAATGTTTTACATAAACCTTGACATAATAATATAAAGAGAAAAATTCAAAAATATTTAAAAAGGATTTTTATAAAAATATTATCCCAAAAGTAGTCCCCTAAATAAGTGAGTGTGGCTTGTGTTATTGTGTTCACATCCATGAATTGTATCATATTTTGAAGATCATGGAATTTGTCAAACATGCATGGGGTGTGAACAATTTGGCAAAACCAATATGGTTGTTGGCTTGTGAACCTTGCATGAAGGTTACTAATACATTCAAACCCATAGGTCTTCCCTTCTACAATGTCCCAATAAGTTCTATAAACCAACAAAACATTTGAAAATTCAAACATATTGTGGGCAACATGGAGCTTGCATTGGAAATTTTGGAGTTAAAGTTAATTAGGTGTGAGAGGACATGTGTTATTTGTGGCAGATACTTAAAACCCAATCTAGAAATTAGTTTTGAAAAAATAACTTCAATCACACAAGGTGGTGCACGAGGTTGATGACCTTGTTTGAGTCCTAGCTCAAAAGAAACATATGATGTTTGAAGTTCGATGAATACACAGGGCCATCAATCAATTGTTGAAATTTTAGGTGATGAAGTAGGGGTAATAGAAGTAGCACAAGTAATGGCCTTTATAGCCCATGTTGAAGCAACCCACAGTTCAGGCAATGACGTATTGAAAAATTGAACATTTGTTATAAACCAAGTTGATCATGAAAAATATGGCAAGTTAATGGTTCCAATGGTCAAGATTTGGTGATGTGGGAATACAATTCACCATACATGATTTAAAGCGGAATGTGCAATGAAAAATGAATTGAAACACTTAGGTTTTGTGAGAAAAGTTGTTCATGAATCTTGAGCTTTGGGATTCATTCTTGTTTTGATCATTTTGATTTTGGTAGAATTAACAAAATGGTCACCTTCAAAGTGATATTGTGACATTTTCTTATGGCAAAGGGAATATAACTGATGTATTGAATTGCATTATGATTCAAAGTTGGAACTTGCATTGGATTGCTAATTATTTTGTAAACCATCATTATATATTTTTGACATTTTAAATTTAATTTCAAATATACGTCCAATATATATATATATATATATATAATATTACTATTTGATTTTATGAATTGAATCCATGTTGGATATATCTTTATTGTCTTAGTATCCACTAACCTTTTGAGCTATCCAATGTGGAAATTTAACCTGTTCTCCATCCACATGTTTTAAAGTACGATTTAATTTTTTCTAATTAATCAAGGCTTAAAATTATATCTCACATGTGGTCTCCATTGTTTTCATGCTCTAATTGGCCCTTGGTAAATAGTGGTCTAAATGGTTTTGACGGCAGTTAATTCATATCACATACATCAAGGCCTAGTGGTTTGGTTTGTGAATTGATTTTCACCTTAGCCCCCCAAAATATGATTTAGTCCAATAAAAAATATTGGATGGAATGGTTTGGTGAATGGGTCCATTTAATAATGACTATTTATATTGATGTGTGGATTTATGCACTAATGATGGTGTCTCACTCCACTTTAGGTGAATATAATATCACTTTTGCATTCTCATAGTGAAATAAAAGAAAAACCATGTATATACAAATTAAGAACATGAACCCATCCATCAAAAGTGTAAGGCAGATGACAACACAAGTAGACATAACCCAAAGCAAAAAAAAATCTACAAAAAAAGGTAAAAACCTTATGCAAATAGGACCCATGGTAACAAAATGACAATCAACGATAACAAATAAAACCTAAAATGAACGAGTTGTTGTTTACCACAAATTAGTTATTGATGGAGGTGCACTAGTTATGATGTGTGGAAGAAATGAAAAACCCCAACCAAGTGCTGTAGCCCACTGAAGAATCGTTATGATTTGCACATGTTCCAAAGCTATGGACAATGCTATTGATAATAAGAAATAAACGTTGAAGGGATTAAAAAAGACTGTTGATGACGTGCAATGATGGTTTGTGCACAAGCGGTACGAAATAAATAAAAATAAAAATAAAAACACTCATACATTTCAATAGCAAGGGGAATGAAGTCATTGCTTGGTGCTCACTCAGAGTATGATCTTGTCTTCTCCTGAATAACCATCATCACTACATGTGATGTTGTCGTTGATGTTTGTTGCACCATATTTGTGCGAGGTGGTAAGCAATGACAATGTCCATCAAAATTTACAAACCATATTTGGTGATAAGGATATCCATTTGCCGTTGGGTGTGGTGAGGGAAAATGTGGGAACCCACCTTTAAACATGTGCTCCACTTTCCAAAACAATAGTTGCAATAATATCTCGAAATGTGTCATGGCCTGTTGTATGTTCACTCCCACAAGGACACCAAAGTAAATGGGTATTTGGATAGTGAATGGGTATGACCACATTGACAATGTGAAAAATTCACAACTATAGGATGTGGCAAGTCAAGATAGATACGTAATGTTGTAAAAAAATGAATTAAGGATAAATAAAATGCAAGTGTGGTAGGACGAATTAATAACCAAGTGCATGCCTTTGAACCCACACATGAGCATAAATGTGTTCGCACGATATCCAAAAGAATGTCTACTGGAAGTGAAGCAAACTCCTATTCGTGTAGGTGATTTGCCAAAGAAGCTTGCAACTAAGGATAAAATTGAACCACTAGGCTCTTAAAGGGTGGGACCTCACAATGGATAACGTAGGATAACATGGCTTGGACATTTCATATTGCCATTAGGAACCGAGAAATGCCAATTTCAACATGTGTTATTACATCTAGAAGAACAGGGTGATCATCCTATTGGAAACATGTGACAAATGTAGGAGTGATCAATCCCCAACACCCCAAAAATGCAAGGGCAATAGTATGAACCACAAAAGGGAGGTCAAGCCTACTTGAAAAAACATGAAAAATGGTTTGACTACGAGCTAAGTGATCAATAGAACCACCAAAAGATTTCGCACCAAGTAACTTCTCCAATGTAACTATGGTACGGGTATCGAACATAACAAAATGGGGACCTATTTTGGGGCCCACATTTGTAGTAGTGTAATGTAAAGCCCTTCGGGCTGATTTCAACTTTTGCACCAATGGGAATGCTTGATTTGAGTTGAACAGTGGCCTTGATTCCTAGTGTAGAGCCGGCCAAACTCAAGACAACTTAATTTAATTTTTTTCGAAATCATTACAAACTGATGTTCCAAATTTTGGTGGGGGAAGTGGTCATCTGCTTGTTCCACTTTTGGTTCTGCCAGTTCGATTTGTAATATGAATCGATGGTGGGAAACACTTCTGTGGTGTGAACCAAGGGTGGCGATTCGGGAACACCGTTAAGCTGCATATCGGCGCGAGCTCATAACAAGGTGGACTGGGCCCATTCAGTAGCATAAGCACTCATTCAGGTTTTTTTAGCATGTTTAATTGTTCCGAATCTACCTGAGTGGCTGATTCGATCTCAAGGCAACCAAGCAAATGTGCATAAATGCTTTGCCATTCCTTTGGATCCCTTGTCAGTAATACTAGGGAGCGACCACCTAGGCCCATACTTGCGCTTAGCATGCTCAGAGGCTCACCCGAAGGGACTTGGCCTTGGACTTGCTAGTAGCCAGAGTTGGCCCCAGCTGGCGTTCTCTCTCTCTCTCGCGTATGTAGATCGCTGAGTTATTAATTCAGCGGGTTTCAGAGGGAGGATGTTAAATGAGCGATGGATCCTTGTTCAAGACAGTACAATAGTACAGTCTACTTCTATATTTTCTTGTTTGCCCTGGGGTGTGATCCGATGGATGATTCCCAGACACAAATTGTTGGGTCCTGTTATGCACACTTTGGGGGTTGGACTGATTCATAATATGCCTCCTAGTGTTCATTACATGCCCAAAGTGTGTATAATAAGACACAAAAAGATGTGTTCTGGCAGCTGCAGCATGAAGATGTGTCCAATCATCACCAGACATGTCTTGGTTGAGCACTCGGGCAGTCGTGGTAAAGAAGAACCACACGGTACTTTGAGGACCCATTTCTGCTTTAACGTGCTCCATGTCAGAGTCCCTTTTCAAGGGCACAGAATCAGCCACAGATGTTGCTTTCCTACCTATGTATTTGTGTCACTTCAGCACTTCGTTCCCCTTTACCCTATGGTGAGAGACCCTGACCATCGAAATGTCGAGGGCTTCAAACACATCCAAAGGCAGTCCGATGGAAATTCAGAAATCATTTATGTGTGAGCTTGGGTTGTCAAGTGTAATGTAAAGAGAAAATAGACTTTATTGAGGTATATATATGTAATGTAAAAATTGATCTTTAATTTAATGTTTTATGTACTTTTTAAACTACTAGTTTAAGGTTTCTCCTTTGTTTTTTTCACCATTTTCCTTCCATTTATTCTTTCTCCCCTTTCTTCATTTCAACAAATAGGATCACCATGGATCATCAAATTAAAAAAAATTGTAAAAAAAATCTGACCAACCATGGTCTTTTTGGCCCTTGGGCTAACGAACTTTGTCTCCACCTTTTATTTTTAAAATATTTTTCAAATTAAGAAAAAGAAAATTAAAAAATTGACCAATCATCACTTCTTAGGACCATTGGTTAACAAACTTTGCACCCACTTTCAAAAAGTATTTATTTAAAATTTTGAATTTTCTTTTGTAAAACCTCCAACCAATCATTACCTTTTTGGCCCATGGGCTAACAAATTTCAAGCCCACCTTCAAAAAAAATTACAAATTTTTTGAGAAAAAGTCTTTGCCTATTTGAGTTCATGGTCTAACAAATATCCAACTCACCTCTAGAAAGAGTTACTAAAAATAATTCTGACTATGAAACATCAAAATCTAACGTTCATGGTTTTTTTTTAACTCACTATATAATAGGCTTTTTTCCACACCTGTGTCAAATAAGGGCTTGCTGCAATGACCACCTCAAAGAGGTGGGCTTGGTAGCAAGCCCATTAGACCATGAAACATTATCCATAATGCATTTAGTGCTGATTTTTCATTCAATTTATATTTCCTCGATCCCTTGATCTTTCAACCTTGTTTAAAGTGAACTTAAACTTTAAAATGACTTTTACTCTAATCATAAAATTTTCTATTTTGATGGTCATGGGCTTTCAAGCTCTAGTGCAAATGGGGGCTTACTTATGCACCTTTACTTCAAGGAATGTAACCTAGGGAAAATATTTTGCCTCCTCTGCCGCAACAAATTTCCTATAACATATTTGAGTGCACCTTATTTCCATGAATATCCCTCCTAGAATTAGAAAAAGGAGAAATATTACATTTAGTACACACCTTACAAGCAAGAAGGACTTAGACTTTGAAGGCATTGTAGGAGTAAGATAACAATAAGTGTAAGATCCCTCCAAATCTTGAGGAATAGGTGAAAGAATGCTCCCCCTGATGTGTAAAATGTTCTGATTTACATATGTTTAGATTCATGATAACTTTCACCTTGTGCTTTATCTTGAGTAAAGCCTGAGGGCTCATACCAAAATGTGGGACTGGACAAATCTATGGTCCAGTCATAGGCATAGGACACTACACATATCAATCAGACTTGGAGGCTGTGATTGCAACACCCTACATCCTACATGGTTTGATTGTTTGATTGATGTGTTTGCAATATTCACATGAAATATATCAAGGCATTAGAATCATCCATAAAGTCACGAGATTAGGGGCCGACAGGAGCCAGTTTCTGCATTATAGGGCATCAAACACGGAACTGGGAATGCAAAATTTTACAAAACGAAATAACTGGGACCCAAATTAGTTCGTTCGCCAAATTTGTTAGTAAACTTAGTTTCATCCTGTCTTTCCTTTTGTCTGAGCGCCTCCACTGCTGCGACTTACATTTTCACTGCTCCTACCTGTACAACTACTATAATTACTCACTCTCAACCCTTGTGCATTAAATGAGTTTCAGCATTTCATACTGACATTTAATACAATTTCCTTACTTTGCAAATACCACTGAAAGACGGGATAGGGGGATGAAAGCGAGGGTGACTTTTCAAACAACTTTATTACCTTATCTAACCTTTTAAAAGTACGGTGCAACCCTTAAAAAATAATTCTTTGTTGACCAAAGTTCAGCCCTGAACTACAATGGAATCCAATGGTGACAAGTACAGTCTGTGACGCAGGTGACCTGAAATGCTGGGCAGCTCACAAAAATGTAATTGGATGGCCCTCAGTTGTACGCAACTTTTTAAAACATTCCAAAAAAAGTGTATGGAGGAAATTGAAGATTTTTTTGGAATGTTTAATTTTTGAAATGAAATCTTGAAATTTAATCAATTATTTGACAGACATGTGCTGAAGTTGGCCCCTGAGTACTACAGTGTTCAAATGGGGGGCCTGCCAGACCATCTTATTTCAAATAATTAAGTGTGTTTCGACAAAACCTGTCAATTATCAGTCATGGTACCATAATATAATGGCAGCTTTAACACATGTCCATTGAATAATTAATTAATGTTTCAAGATTCCCTGTTGAAAATATAAAATATTCTTGAATACTACTATAGATTTCTCTGTTTTTCTTCATAAAATTTTGTTCTTTGAAGAAATTATTTTTTGAAAATTTCAACATTTCTGCAAATAATTTGAATAACGTTGAAGCTGCCAAGATACTCCCCTAGGTATTCATTTTCCCTAAAAGAGAAGACATGGACCAATATTGGTAAGGCACACACTGGTAGGAAGAAGTTAAAATAAGCAAAAGGTCCTTATAATATTGTAGGCCAGTACAAAAATATTGCATGCTTCTTTTTTTCCCTCACTTCCCATTTGCTTGTTCAAGATTTGTCAGGAGATGTCCAGACACATTTTGATGCTGCCCACTACAGACTTTTATTATATAGGCCTTTAATATACAATTAGTATTTAGTAGATAAACCCAAAATGTGCCTAACCAGAGCCAAAGTCTATTATTGTGGGCAGCACCAAAATGCGTTCAGGCATCATTCATCTTTTACGAGAAAAAGATGGATCTGGCCTGCAGTAAGGACCACCAAAGGCTGAGGAGTGGCTTATTCCCAAAATAAGCAACTGCCCAAGCTAGGCAGTTGGAGCCAGAGCAGAGGGGTGCTTATTTTCAGAACCCCGAGCGGAACTTCCAGGCAGTTAAGTGTAGGAAAAGGGCCTGTACTCAGGTTTTTCTTCAGGCAGGTAAGGGAGCTGAAAATACAAAGGAAAAATTCAGGCAGTGCTTTGTGTAAGGGGAAACCTCTAATAATATAATATAAAATGGTCATGTGAACCTTGGCCTGCCATTGGCGAGAAATGAAAAATAAACCCCCCCAAAAAGCAACTCTGCTGCCACTGGTGACATCAAGATGACTATGGTAGCCTGACGTCATCATGCAGGTAGGTAGATTTTTATTTATTTATTCTAGTTGGGGGGGACCGTAAAATACCAAAAAAAGCTAACAATGAAAAATTCGTATATTTTAACGTTCCAGATTCTCCTAAGGTGGGGGGATGGATGGTTGGATGGATAGGTAGGTAGGCAGGTACCTTCTTTACTCCAGCTCATGATGGTAGGTACGGCAACAATTTCATGACAGCTTTTTGTTATGGGAGTGCGTTCCTGGAAAGTTCCCCTCCTTTTTAGGGTTACCCAAAAAGTATGCTAGTGTTCAGAAACTTAAGTAACGCCACTTTTGAGATGGGCTCTCAGAAATTTCTTGCAGGAGATTTTGCAATGAAATGCAAACCCTAATTTGTCCTTTTGATGAGATAGGTAGCTGTATTATAGCGGGCACTTGTCAAGCTCTTTTGGTGCCACCTGTTGTTGGTGGAACGATGTGATAATTGGAAAATAATGTAGCCTATGTGAGTGGGCGAGATTAAAGACACAATTGACGCCCCTCCCCCAAAACGAAAAAAGAAATAACTTTTTGACACTACTCCCATATTATTTTCAACTAAATGGGTGTTTCCATTTGGAGGCACTAAAAAATACCCTCCCAAGCTATATCCAGCGCATTTTTGGGCTTGTCTTGTTGTGTCAATAGTAGTCAAATAATTGATTTAGCCTACGAAGAGTGTCAATCCTTGTAGCAAAATCATGTGGCTTTGTGCAAGGCTAAGCATTATCAATCACTTTTAGCACTGGACAAAACTCGTTAGGGGAATGTTTAGTGTCTCATTTCAATTTAAGTCCCTATGGTTTTAAAGAATGTGGTACAAACTAAGGTGTATTGGGTCATCTACTTAAACCACATTAACCGATATGATTAAACTACTTTTTTTTTGTCTAATTATTAAAGTTATTCATAAAGTCACCCTCCCTTTCACCCCCTATCCCCTCTTTTGGTGGTATCAGCAAAGTAAGGAAATTTGATTAAATCTCAGTACGAAATGCTGAAACTCAGCGTTTATTGCACAAGGTTGGAGAGTAATTATAGTACTTGTACAAGTAGGAGCAGTGAAAATATATGTAGCAGCAACGGAAGCGCTCATGAAAAAGGAAAGAGGGGATTAAACTCAGTTTACCTCCAAAATTGGTGGTAAAAACTAGTTTGGGTCCCCCTTATTTCGCTTTGTAAAACTTCATTCCCAGTTACACAACTGATCCCCTATTATGCCAAAACTGGCCGTTCTCGCCCCCTAATCGCCTGACTTTATGGATAACTTTATTATGTAAGATATAATTTTTACAGTTGAAGGTTGTCTTCCCAATGTTTTGTTTATTAATGAAACAGTCTTTGTATGAATGCGGCTTGGATTTCCCATCCTTCAATAAGAGGTCTCTTTCATGGTGTTATTTAGCACATTCGCCCATGAGATATCCATCAATTACAATCTGTTTATGGTAATGAATGCATAATGATGCATGATGTTGTTTGTGGTGTTTTTGCATCCATTCCAAAGGAAGTCAATTTCTATGCAATTTAAAAGCAAATACATGTTTTTATTTTTGTGTTTTTTATGTAATATTTTGTCTTAGTTTGCACAAATAAAACCCAATCTCTACTGACAAAGAAAAAAATTGATAGAAACTAACCCTAGGATATAAGGAAACAAATGACATAGAGAATATTGGGAACAAGGAAATATTTGCAGGTAGGAAGATTGGTTGTATAACTATGACCACACCAACAATTTTTTGGGGGAAAATTTGGCATAAGGCAATGTAATATTTTCAAAGGAATATTTTGTCATTGTTTCCCATTTAAAAACAAAAATCTATTGAATTGTGATAGAAAAATGATTTTTTGAAGAGGGTGTCACCACATTCATGTTTACTACCTATGCATTTAATATTTTTTTAGAAAAAAGTTGTTTGTTAAATCAAAATTTGCCTAGGTATGTTTGCCACCCTAGTTCCATTACGGAATTGAAATAAAAACATTCAACAATTTCTTTTTTTGGTTCGAAAGATCTTGCCAAGTATTATGATAAAATGAGGTCATATTCACAAATAAAGATTTGTAATATAAGTTAAGTCATTTGAAAAGTCTGTTTACTGTTTCCAATTTTACGTCCGTTTGGGACTAGAGAGTCCATTAGACGAAAGGTATATCATGGAGGACAGATTCTCCTTTGGTATTGGTAGCATGCCCTAAATTTGGCCAGAGTGACCGTGTTCGTAGTCTGCATGAGTTCAGCAAGAGTGTTTGTGTGGGTGAGGGGTAGGGTCGAACAAAAGCATTCCCTAACTTTTTGTGTATTTGGATAGATAAGGAGCAAAAGCTTTTCATCTTCTACCTTCCCCAAGTCGCAGCTTTGACAAAGCCTCTCTACGTATGGCACACCCTTCCACGCACCTAGCACTACCTCAAGATGCGTGTTGCCACATCAAAACTGGGCCAAAACTTTCCGCAGCTAGACATAGTTGATGTCACACAAGTATCTTTCGCTTTTGTACGACATACCTTTGAAGCGCAAGTATCTTGTTTACACGTTGGTCCCAATCTTGAAATTAGTAAAAAACTTTTCAATGAAAGCCAGTCGCATATTATCCTTCACCCTTTTTACAACATTGTGTGGGGAAAACTTGGAGGGGGTGGGATCCCAACCTACTGGTTGATCGAGCCTTTCGTCGTAGATCTACCACTAACTGACTGCACTAGCCTTGTTAGATAGGTCGGAAGTATGTGCGTTGACCCAGGAACTGTTCCTAACGATAATTCGGTAGTCCCTGCTTGGAACGCACGGGTTGTTGCAAGTTGAAGTGTCGTTTCCAGCGGTGATTGACCCAGAGGCAGAAAACCTACCACCTCTTGGGGCTGATTCTGGAATAACCATTTTTTCACGGATCCAGCCCAACATGTCTTTTCCCGCAACAAGCATAGTGAACTGGGCTTCCCATGCCTTTCCTAAGATGCGATCTTTAGTGACCGTGCTCACACGATTATAGTACATCAATGCTTGTCCCCATGCATAATGTTCAAAGGGGAATTTGCCAAATTCTGCTAACACGATGGACGTGCTAGTTGTTTTTCGCACCCCGAGTAGGGACTTGAAGAACCCTCGGTACACTATTTCAATAGCCTCTATTTTCTTGGAGTCCACCCAAATCTCACATGCGTAATTTGCTGTGGAACACACCAACATGTTGAAGAGGTCACAACGTAACTTAACGTCCATAATACATAGTTCTGCACAACGGCGGTTCAGTGCGAATAGTGAGCGCCTACTGGCATCTACTAGATGTTCCACCTCACTATCCAGGTTTCGAATAAGATCCCCAAGTAGTTGAAGGTATGCACATGCTCAATAATGTCACCCTCAAACACAAACTTTTGGCATGGGTCAACACAATTAAACACCCATGACCTTTGTTTTTTCACGTTCACTGTAAGTCCACGTTCAACACATAACTGCTCGTGTGCGTCTAACTGTTGTTGTAATCCCACCTTTGACTCTGATGTTAAAGCAAGGTCATATGCAAAAAGTAACAACCATACGTGCACATCTGCCAAGGTTAGTGCAACGCATTCTCTGCCATCTAAACGCCCCTCTAGGGCATCCAAATATAGCCCAAACAATAGGGGGCTGAGAGGACAATCTTGTTTCACACCTTGTTGGCACCTGAAGCTGGAGGTGACACCCTCGCTTGGGTGGTTGATGTGTATGGTATCCTTGGCATACATCGCCTGTAGGCATCGTAAGAAGCGACCCTTCACCCCAAGGCTAGCCAACACCTGCCACAACGCTTCACACGACACAATATCGAACGCCTTCTTTAAGTCCATAAAACAACAATAGAGTGGCTTCTTTTTTGCCTTGCTCTATTCTATCAAAATTCGCAATATGAAAAGTTGGTCAATAGTGCGATAATCTTTGCAAAACCTAGCTTGACCTTTGGCACACAGCCCATATTGTTTAGCCCATTCGCTTAGCCTTTTGTCAAGGATCATAACAAACAACTTTGCTAGGATAGGCCCAACCGTTACCCCCTTGTAGTTGTCAAATTTAGAGGCATCGCCCCCTTTAAAGAGTGCGTGGGCCACCCTAATGGAAAAGGCTTCTAGAAAGCCCTCTGCCATAAAGCAATTGAAAGTTGTCAATAGTGGCATGTGTAGCAATTCTCCCGCATCCAAAATGAATTCAGCTTTCATACCATCCAAACCGGCAGCTTTGTTCTTTTGTAATTTTTTCAATGCCTGAAGCAGCTCAGCAAATGTGATATCTGCGTTCAAGGTGTGGCTAGGTGGAGATTTGGTCACTTGAGCTAAATGATCAGTCCGTAACTGTATGGGTGGAGGAGACTGGCTAACTAGCACGCAAAAGCCCTCCAAAAGTGTAGCTACACTGATCTTGTCCATAATGGGCGCCCTTGGTTGGTATTTTTTCCATAACACAGGCGCATCCACCTTAGTAAGCGCACACATATGTTGAGCTCTTGCAGTTTCCCAAAAAAAATCTTTTCCTTTTTAATAATTTTTTGAGTTTACTTTTATGATGTTTAGTGGCGTGTGAGTCGAGGTTGGCTTTCATCTAGAACCTCAGTTCACATTTTGTTGTACAACAGTCAACGTCAAACTAGGGTTTATGGCAGAGTCTCTTTCCACAACTCCCTCCTGAAGACTTGTTGCCAAAAGTTGACTTTGCTATAACACCCACGCATTGCTCCAGTAAGTCAACTAATTCGTCTGCCCCCAAGTGCCCAATCGAGTCAGCAACCCACAGGTTTCCAAGACTCGTTGTGAAGGCAAGCTGATACTCTTCAACTTTTGATTTATCATAGTTAAACCTAGGCAAGAAGAATTTTTTTGTTACCCCCGTATGTTGCGATTCAACAGAGCTGCAATCGATGTTCAATTGTAGGTGCAACAACCTATGGTCAGAGTCGCCCCCCATCGCGCAGTAGTGGGTGTCATCGATTATCAATTCAAGGTGTGTAACAGTTTACCAAACTATAAGTGAGCCAACAATATAATCGAAAGTGTTGCCCCCCCCATTTGCCAAACAAGTGAACTCCCTTGATTAGTCGCCAGGTGTTCAGCCATTAAGGATGAGCAACCTAGCGTCACAGCATAGGTCTAGGAGTTCACGGCCCCAGTCACCAACACTAGCATCATGGTTTTGTCACGTAGCCACAACACTTGGTTGTTCAATCTCAGCGAGCTCAGGCGCTTGTAACAGTTCACAAAGGTCACTAGTATCAAGGGTATCTGGTAATGATGCAGTACATGCATTAAAATCCCCTCCCAATAATATTATGCCCCCCAGAGTTCGAACTTCAATAATATTTGCTACCAGGTTTTGGAACAGGGATTCATTTTCGTGTTTGGAGCCAATAGGGGCAACGTACACCACGCAGACAAACAAGTGAGGGGCAGCACCCTTGCTGACTCGTAGCCATATATAAGAATCGTGGCTTCCTTCTTTCCATTGTGAAAGGTTTGGCCTAAGGTGGCTACGAAAGTAAGCAACAACCCCCCCACTATGTTTTGCCGCTTTTGTATTTCCCAGCTGCATAATGCGTGCTACCGCAAGTGAGTCAAACCCTTCAACATGTGGCAAATGTTAGTTTGGGAAGTGCCAAGTTTCAGTTAATAAGACGAGGTCAGCACCCTGAAACAACTATAGTATTTCCACCCTCGTTTCCAGTTTATTTACACCACCCTTGTGCATGTTCCATAATACCACGCATAGGTCTCTCTAGCCCCCGCACCCTTAGATAGAGGAAGGCGGGCAAATCTGAGTGTCGTTGACGAAAAGCTCAACTACGCGCCAGAATGCGAGTTTGTTTATTGCTTTGGTCTCCTTGAACAGTGGCCATAGCTTTGACTTGCGCGCCTGTTGTATGGGCGTGAGGTTTTCATCCAGGCCCAACTTGGTCCTTGCTAGGCCCTTGCGCCCTCGTAGCGCAGCCTGGCGGTCTTCGTTCATTGCAAACTTGAGTAGCACCGCGCCGGGGCATGCGTTTGTTGTCGAGGTGGAGGCTCGCGAAGTCGTAGGTCGTTGCTGCTTGGCAACAACGACCTTGATGCGCATCCTCCTTTGGCCTTACAACAACTCTGTGTTGAGCCGCTGCACCAGCTCATTTTCGGTCTCGCCCTCTTTAGCCTCATAGCCTGTGAGGCGAAGTTGAACTTGTGCTCCTCTTGTTTGGGCACGTCCGCTAGGGTCTCCATAGCTCGGCTAACCACCTAACGCATGTTCTTGGCCATCACCGTGGTCCACTTGGGCTCTTTTGCAGACGTAACCTTGGTTGTGACAGTTGCAGTCGCCTCACGCTCTATTAGTTGGTTAACCGCAAGGTTGCTAGTGGTTGTGAGAGACGCAATGTTCTCAATGGCTACCTCCATCTTGGACAGTCGCGTGTCAACAGGTGAATTGTCAGTCTTGAGGCCCATAACTAGCCAATGCCTGGCTAGGGCTACCTGGTAGAGCACTAGGGGTGCATTGTCTGGGACGTTGAACCCAGCGTTGCTACAGTGCATCTTGGCAGTGTCCTTCTTCAACATGAAAATGTCCAACGCTATAGTGAAAGGACACAACAATAGTGCGCCATTGAATGCCATCGTGGAGTTTTTCAAATCTTAAACCTTGTTGCTGGTTGTAACCAAGGGCGAAACACCCATATGCCAAAAAAAAAAAATCTTTTTTTTGTTTTTTGGAAATGAAGTTTTATTTTTTCTGATTATTATTAAAAAACCTATTTCAAAAAAGAAAAAAAAGAAAGAATATTTGAAAAAGGGAAAGAAAATGAATGCAAAAAAAAAAAAGGAAAAAAAAGGATTAAAATCGGTGGACTTGAACAATAGGCCTACTAAGCAAACGCAGGTTACTTATAATGTAGCTCGATGAAAGAGAGGGCATGGGAGGGGTATTAGGTGAAACGCGGGGTGGGGGCTCCTCCCGCTCCTATTGCAGCGAGCTCTGACGTTCGAGCGAGGATAGTGGCGATGGCGGGCCCGACCTTTGCATTTGTTACTCTCTGAGTCGTCCTCCTCTTGCAACAAATGCCGCTTTAAAGAGAGTGTGAGCTCTTTTCCTCTTGTCGCGCTATGCGAAGCTCATTGATGCCGGCGGCAGCAGCACCAAGTGCGGGTGAAAACATAGTTCATTCAAGATCACAAGGGACGGTTCTTACACCTATTCCTTAAGAGTAAGAAGGATCTTGCAACTATACTAGTGTGGCATGTGTCATAAATCAAATTACCGACACAACCCCCGACCACTTGAATAACAATTTAAAAAGTCAAATCGCCTTTGATTAAAATATGAAACATTTTTGGAAATATTTTTTCAAGGATTTTTAATTTTTTTTGAGAATTTTCAATTTGCATGTGAAATGAAAAATTTATGAGCTTTCCAAATTGCTAGACTCATAACTTGGTAGTTTTGAACTTTCATTGTAGCTCATGCAAGAAATTACATATCATAAAGAAGGAAGTGATGATTTCTCATAAGTCCAAGCCATGGTGAGTTTGTGAATTCAAATGTTGAATTGTAATTTGTCCATGCCCATGCACCATTTTCATTCCAAAAACATTAATTGTTTTTTTTCCTTAGTTTGTGTAGTTTGATGTGAGTATGAGTTCAAGTTGAAAAGCTTGTCATAAATGTATTGTGGAACTCCTACACAACCTCTTGTCTTAATGCATCGAGCCAGGAAGTGTGACCAAGGATTTCAAATATTATGTAATGCCTTTTATTGAAAAGTTTGCTTTGATACCTTATGTTTAACATTTGAGGGCAAATTACAACTTTTAATACATGCGCACATGGAGGTCAATCTAGAATATCATTTAGTTTGACATGGGTAATTGTGAAACAATATGTTTTAAATCATATTGGAGGACATTGGCTCTTGGTTTTCACATTGCTTGTTGCCTTTAAAATCAAAGGACAATTCAATCAAACATAAAGGGCCCAACCACCTTTGTAGTATAAGGATTTTCATTTAGACTTGGAAATTTTAAATGTTTACATGGTAGTGAAAATTATCAACATGTAAACAATTTTTAGTTATTTTTATGTGTGCATTCTTGAATGTTAAAAGTTATAATGAGCACTTATTCTCAAATTCAAGTGATCCTCCTTACAATAATTTGTATTGCATCATAAACTTTTGGGAAAGGATAAAATTAAAATTGTTTCTAATAGTAAAATAAACAGCCATGAATCCTTTATTTGTCAATTTTTATTTAAAAAAATTCTTGTTGTTAGTAGTAATGAATTACAAGCTACAAAATTGTGTACAGATTCTTTTTTGATGTTCCAATATCTAGTTCAAAAGTTAATGAAACTTTGTATTTGAACTATTAATGTTTCATTGCATTGTTTTTCCAAATAGGAAGCCATCAAGTCTTTAATTTAGTGGAAGGACCATGCAATAAGCGTTCCCAAATGTTGCTCTTTGGCTAAATAAATTTCTTGGCATGCTGATATTTCAAATTGAAATTGAGTATACAATTTCTATAGTGGGGTTGTTCGTGAGCTTGCAAAGGTGTTGTCTTGGAATTATTATCATTGATATATTAATCATGATTTACAAAAAATAATTAAATGATGCAATGGAAAGTTGTCTGTTGCAACCTTAATTTTGAAAAATTGCATAAGTAAAACTAGTTGGTGAACATAAAGATTTAGGAAAGGTTGGCCGTTTTCAAAGGAATAATTGGTTGATGCACTTGCATTTGGGAAATTAGTGTTGAAGGAAAATAAAATTGCAAGTTGGTAACAATTACTATATATATTGAATTTGATTATTTAAGCATTTCATGAGGTTATAAGTTACAAAGCAAACCCCATTTGGTTTTATACATTTGATCTGTTATGCAAAACATGAATGGTGCAAATCAAAGTTTTAATTGTTGACATAAATAAGTGACATAAAATATCCACCCTTCACCTTGTGTTGCAAACAATTAGTCATCAATGTTTCAATGGCATGTGAAACACTATAACATTAAACTTATAAAACTTACAATAAGACTATTTCAAATATTTGGGCTAGTGATTGAAATTGTGTGATTCTAAAACATGGGCACCATATATTATTAAAATTTTCATAGAAACTAATAGCAAAATGAAAATTTCTTTAACAATTTCAAATAACACTTGGATAATAATGATATGCACCTTATCATTTATAAGTCATCAATGGCATGTATAATTATTTAAAAGGTGATTGTTTGTTATAACATGTCATTTATTTCCATCTTCATAGTCTGCTATACAAATAAATTTCCATGGATGTTTTAATGACATTTAAACCTCAAACGTTACCCAATTGAATCATAGGTTTTTAAAAACTTGGGTTGATAGTTATAGAAGTTATTTTATAAAACATTGCAATTTAATGGGATTTTAAATTCACTAAGTTTTTGCATAAGCTTATATGAACATTATATGATCATTAATAAGTTTCAAAAGATTGTGATAATCATGTTATGTACCTATCTTTACTTGGCGACTTGCCTTGACCATCTTGTTTAACTATTCAAAACTATGATAGGTGGTTCCAAGGTATCATCACCTTCAAACCTAGAACATGAAACAATGATCAAACTTTTGTACACCTAACATTAAGAAAACAATCAACATAATGTTTCACATTCAACTATAGTGTTTTTTTAAAAGAAAAGTTTTTAAATTAAAAAATTAAAAAAAAGATTGGAAAAAAATAACCCAAAAAAAGAAGCAAAAAATTTCAAAAATTCTTTGTCAAAAGAAAAAAAAGATCACTAGAAAAGAAAAAAAACACTAATGAACTATTGAATTTTGACTTATATGACAAGATGTTGACATACCATGGTGCTTTAAATCCAACATCATCAATCCAAAGAAACATGCACACAACTTGCCATGAAGCATGTCATAGTAAGTCAAAATTTTCTCATAATCAACCTTTACCTTCACTTTAATTTGTGTTGGATAACACAATGTCTCACCTTCAATGTTTTGATGGGAAATGTGGCAAGATATGTCATTTTTGACAACCACTTAAGGGTTTTTATTTGAAAAAATGGTACAAACATCATTTTTATTTGGTTGGAAACATTTGTAATCAATTTAATGGAAAGTTGTTTTTATAGTACTGTGACACATGGGAATTACTTATTTGTCTAATTCAAATACCAAATGTTCACATTTGGTTCAATTATGTAGTTCACATTTATGTCTTTTTCTAGTTTATGATATGTTCACAATATTCATTCATTTATAAAATTTAGCCCCTTGATACATGCATGGGATGTGTGATGTATCAATGCATATGACAAGGGCACAAAGCTTTAACACATCCATGACCATAAGGTTGTGTAATCTATATATTATGTTAGATGTTTGTTTGTTAAGATGTGATCATGTTGTAACCCTCCTGAACTCTAGCCCCTCCCCCCTTTGTACCGCTTAAAAGCCCTTAACAAGGTAGTGTGCATGTGTGTTATTTTGCAATTTTCAAACCAATGAAGCAAAATTTATTGAATTTAAAACACTTTTCATTGTTAAAAATTGAATGAAGATAAAATTTTCAAGGTCCCATATGAACTTTAAAATTAAGCCCACTTTGACTAAAATAATATTGAGATGGGTGATCTTACATGAGGTTTAGGCCAATGTCACACATGCCTACTTGTTTGTTACCAGGCATAGAACACTTTGAACACAAATTGTTGAAACATTGGATTTTGGGTTCAATTTGCACACTGCTGGTACTTCATGGAGTAGATGATGTTTCATGCATTTCCTTTCATGGTGACAATACTTGATGACATTTCACACTTGCCATTCTTAGACCAAAATTTCCTATTTCTGAAGACTTAGGAATTTTTTAAAAGTGTGTATTCAGATGCCTTGTTATAGGACATAGGCTTTTTGTCCATTTCATGTGGGGGGGTAAAGCCCACTTACCCTCTCCACGGGCTCTATAATTTTCATAAAGCCCACTTCCTTGGTCTTCTTGTTGCCAAACCGTGGTGGGTCTTTTGCCCGTGATCTTTTCATGTGGTAATACAGCCTGGGCTAATCAGAATTGGGCTTGTGCTCAGCTCTGCCTTGTTGGGCCTTCATTCCAGTAAATATGTAGCCTCAGGCTTTACACACCACACATTAATGTTCAGGGCCCACACACATACCAACATTTGGTTTATTAAATACTCAAATACCTTTTCATCCTTTGTGTCCAACACCATTGGTAGGTGACAATGTAACCTCTTCATATGGTAGTCTACATGAGAATATGAAATAACAAAGAACATTCCTACCATAATAATACAAGGCTAGCCTTAACACATGCCTGCCAAATTATATATTAATTTTGAAGGTTCCATGTTGAAACATAAAATATTTCAAAAGATTCATTATTTTCCTTTAAAAAAATTCAACATTCTTCTAAATAATATAATTAATGTTGAAGCTGCCAAGATACCATGGTATTGTTCCTACAGAGAATAGCCCCATGTTGTTAATCTTTAATTAAATGGTATGCTAGACATCTCTTATAAAATGTTCCTTATCTTTTAAACCTCTTAGGGGTATTACTTGTCCCAAAGCCCTTTCTTTTGGGAATGCCCCTCCTTTGCCCATATGGAGGGCCTTGCCCTACACAAGAATGTTCATGGTTCCATTGCAGATATGGTAGCTATGGAGTCTTGAGGATGTTTCAAAGTGCAGGGTTGCTTACATTCACCATGTAAGCTTTTGGGGTTGGAGGAAGAGATCAAGAATAGTTAAAAGGTGCATTATCAAGAGCATTCCAAAATGATGTAGCCTCAACCGGCCATTTGTGGTTCTATCTATATTTGTTGTGTGCCCTTTTTGCAATGGATTTAGTTCATTTGTGTCCCCAAAAGAAAAAGCACCTGATGGCTGCATACTTTAGTTTTCTGTGCTTTGTGATTTTGTTTGTCCCACAGGGTTAAGATTTACAATTGTTCTTTGTGGATGTTGCTTTATTGATTGATATAGATGAAGTTCATGTTATGTATAGAAACAGGAGAAAATATAAAAGCCTACCAACAAATGAATTGCTTGTAGGTATTATGTATATGAAATTAATGAACATACGGTGCATTCACACGATGTTAAGTCAGTGTTAAATGAAAATCTAGGTGACATCTAATGTTAAATGGGCAATAGCTTAATGTTAAGTGAATGCTAACTTAACATAAATTGGTTATGATAAGTCCTAAATGACTAGCATGGTGTTAGGGGACTTAACATCAAAGTCCCTAACACCAAGTGTGAATACACCTTTATCCAAGGATTTGAAAAATAAACAAGTGAAATAACTTGAGTTTTGAAAACACGTCTAAATGGCTTGTGTTGAACAAAATGAATGAATTCATTTGTGAATGAAAGTAGTCAAGTGAGTGAAATGAACATTCAAGTAAACAAAAAAAATCCACCAATTTGAACAAAAGCATAAAACAAAGCTAAACCTTTGTAAACATAGTTAGTTTTTCATGAATCTACAAACAAATAATTTGTTTCAAGTCAAACGAAACAAATTCATGCATGAATGGAGCAAATAGAGCAATTTAAGTATAATTGGTGCATGTTATACATTTGATTTAATAATCATATGATTGATTGATATTGTTAATCACAAAATTTTCATCTAGTGATTTTATTGATGAAAATTTTGTGAAATTGAATTTTTGTAGGTTTGTAATTTTTGCACATGAATGTTGTGCACTTAAAACACATATAAGCAAAATGAAAAAAATAAAATAAGAATTTCAGATTGGTAAATGTGCTAAACATATGAAATTACTATGAAAAAAAATGAACTTATAAAAATCGCATTTCACACAATTTTCATTGTCAAATTGGTAGGTGAAAATTTGAGTCTTGTTTTTTTTGGGTGGCGGGGGATAAGAGGGGCTTTTTTTTAAAAGGAACAAAAATCCATTAAAAAACTTGCAAGGTTAAGAATGTTTGAGTCGTCGGGTCGGGTGGCGAAGAGAAGGGAGGGTCACCCGTCAAACGAGGGGGTGTCGTCGTGCACCTTGGGACACAGAGAGCGCGAGGACAGTGTGCAGTGGGGTTTGCGACCTGATGTAGAGGAGCAGCAAGCCGTTTCTTTTCTCTTGCACAATACTGCTTTGGTTCTGATCTTCGACTCTGCTTCTGGTTGGAAAAACTCCGGCTTTGCTGCCACAAGCCTTGCTGCTGCTTCTTCTTCTTTTCTACATGGTTTGTTGCATCTTACACGGTCACCGTTTTCGGCTGGACGGGAGAGATGCTGTGATCTTTGCAACACTGGTTTCGCTCTTCTTTTAGCAGCCTCAATCCGGCTACGGATCGGTGGACTACTTTTTTCCCTGGTGAGTTCCTTCACCCCTCAAGTCAGATTGATATTGCTTCGCTCATGTTTTGAAAGATCGGAGTCATCTCTTTTGTTTTGTGTGCCACATGCAAGCTGATCTGTGGTTTCAATCCTGTGAATCTCACCTGTTCTGTCTCTGAAAGTTTTTTCGCTATTCAATTTCCACATGGTTTTTCTTGGTTCGCAATCCACTGGAAACCTCCCGTGTATTCTTCTGTGGCATATACCAGCTTCTGTAGTTGTGATGATCTCTTTCGAGTTTACAGTTTTTAACTCTCAGCGTATCTTCACAACAGCTCCGTGTTTCTCCCGTAGTTTCAGACGTCCGTTAAGTGCATTTCTCCGCAATATCGCACTAAGGTAGCGGAATTGTCGATTGGCGTACTTAGACTGCTTTTCAGCTTGGATTTTTTGCCGTTGACCCACGATCCTTATCTAGCCATTTTCTTCTGGGACATCTGTAAGCGGCCTCTCAAGTGCTCCACATCCACCGACTCATCAATTTCCCCTTAGAACCGTTTACAGCTGACGAGAAGGTTCGTTTGAGGCGAGCTGAGTGACAGCCGGAGACTGTGAACCATGGTAGCTCCAGGTAGCAGGATTCTAAGATCAGATTGCCCTTTGCAGAAGCAACAGTTTTGAGGACACCTCTCAGACCCTCGGTGACTATATGATCCTCTGGTGGCTAGGAAGCATTTTCCATATCTGAATGAGACATCATGTCTTCAGGAGAGAGACTTGTCACTCCTTAGTGGTAGTCATCTTCATCCGCTGGGCTCAAGTAGTTGACCTCCTGTTTTGTCCTTTGCAAGGAAGTACTCCTTAGGTGACAGTGGAGCCTCTGTTTTGATGGATCAAACAATCTTAAGCCAGAGTGCAGTAGACGGTCACTCCCTGCAGTGCTATCTATATAGGATATTAGCATTCATAAGAATTGTTTATTTGTCAGGATTTTGGAATTCTCGTGATATGGTGTTCAGGAAGGAGCCATCTATCTCTCTCCCTGTTACCTTTTAAAATGAGTGTGCTTGAGGTTTCAACTGGGTTTAACTATTTAGGAGTCTCCAATAATTGAAATAAATGTCTTATCTGTATGCAGATTAGGAGAGAGAGATAGTGCACTGTGGAAATGTTGGAAGTTTTACAGGGCATCATGCAACCCTACCAGGGTGAGTTGGTCTCTCTTTCAAGAGAGGTGCAACAAGAAGTTCTTCTGTTTTCATTTGGTATTCAATACTTTAGGTTTTTGTGTGTCATGCACACTGCATGTTGGGTGTTGTGTACCCTTCCCATTCCCTCACATCTTTCTATTGAGGATTGTTTGCCTGTCGGTGTGGTGGATCTCAGAGGAGGAAGCAAAACAAACACACAGAATGCACCTACTAAGACATCAATTCTTGGAATATCTTTTCTGGAGGGGAGAGTCTGAGTAGACAGGAGAACCAATGTTCTTGATGATAGCCTCTCCACACAAGAGTGACACTTACTCTGTGTCTGTTTTCTTTTGAGTAGTGTGTGATGATGGAGATGATTAATCCTTGCAGCTTTGTTTTGCCCCTTCTTTGCTAACTTGAAGAAACATCCTACTGTGCACCTGTATTCATAACAGAGCAGTAGTTGTCCTGCAACTTGGACCATTCAGCAGTCAAGCCACCTGAGCAGAACAAGGATTTGGGCAGGTGATAGTGTGTCCCTTGTGACAGGTCCTGGTGGGCCTCAAGCTCCAGCAAGATGGAGAATAATGGAAGCATTCCCCAACTGCAGAGAAAATCAATTGCATTAAGCAATATCCAACCCTCCATGAAGACACCGACAACAGCCAGTAACAATGGCAACAATGCCTCATTTGTCAATCATGGTAGGTTTTTTGGCTCTCTGCTTTGTCTGGTTATCATGTCTTGGTCATCTGTTTTTAAGATGTGGGAAGTAAAGAATCTAGTGTGTCCTGAATGGGAAGGTTTGCCTCTGTGTGCAGCATTGACCTTGTGGACTGAGAGGGGCCAGGAGTGTGCTGGCTCTCAACAGCATTCAAGGCCACAGGAATCTAGAGAACCATTGATTAGGTACAGTAGACTGCTTTTAGACCTCCCCGCACAAGGTGGCATTATTGGATTTCTGTTCTTGTGATGTTTGTGTACAACTGGTTTTATGATGTAACAAACCGAGTCTTCTGGGTTCCAGATCATCCCAGTCATTCTATCTGGAAGTACTTTCTTTTGAAGGGGTTTTTGAGTAGTGCTTTGACATTTTTCTTGCTGTCAGATGCCCTTCCCATACAAGCCTCAACATGGCTCGAAAAGGCCTGAGACTTTTTTTATTTTTTGGAAAAAGAGAAAAAATCAAAAATATTTTTGATTTTTTTGTTGCGATTTTCAGAAACCTTCGGCCTCAACGAAAAAGCCAAATTTTTGGCTCTTTATTTTCTGCTTGCTTTTCTGCAAGCTCTTTTTTTGGTTTTCGAAAATAATTGGAATATCTTTTTTATTGCATTTCTGGCATAAGCTAGATTTCTTGGTCATTTTTCTATATTGATCTGTCTTATGCTTTCAACACTGGCCTTGATGACACTTGAATATGTTGACAATCAAGGGCATTAGAAGTGTTCAGTAAAAATGCCAGTTAGAAGCCTATCATGTCATGACCTAGCATTTGATGTCTGGGGAGTGTGGGATATCAGCTGGAGTGCAAATGATGATGAGTTGCTTGTCCCCAACAGACCCTTCCCACAATCTAATCATTTACCTGTGAGTCTTTCTATTCTGACCTGGATGCCTCTGTTTGGGTGCAAACTGGTATACTTCTTCTGTAGAGAGTCTACCCACATCTATCTTTGTCTCCTCCATGGGCCTTCTTCTCTTGTATCATTTTGCAACACATCCATCTAGATGAAATCTTGGAATTGCAATTTATTTGCCAACTAGTTATTTACATAATTTTGGCATGAACTTAAGTGAAATTTGTTCCATACTTCCCTTGGTTCAAATTTCCTGTAGATTCCATATGCAGAAATCATTATTTGTCTTCAGATTTTTTGACTTCCCCAGGCTTGGAGAGCGGGCTGCAGAATTTGTTTGCACAAGAATCTCAAAACAATGGTGGAAATCCATGGTCACAAGTGAGGGGAGGAAGAGGACCTGACAGCAGTGCTCCAGTGTATTCTGAGGAGCCCTCCAAAACCTTTGCACAGTACATTGCGCCTCCTTTCTCGCCAAGCAATGCTGGAACGCCATCTCTGTTCTCGCCAGTGCATCTGTTCTCTCCTCAGTGTTCCTTGCCTTACAACGTCTCAGGGTTCAACTGGCAGGTGGGCAATTCACAGTCAGTTCTCCCTGGTCATCAAACATTTTTGCAAGGATTTGCACCCAGCACAGAGCAGGCTGTCATTGTCTCAACAAGCTCACAGGTGCCAGTATTGCCTGGAGAGGGTATTTTGTACCAAGAGAAGGCCAGAGATAGAGATGGCACTAGTGATTTGTCTCTGGGCGATGATGAGTCCAGTGACAGTGATGAGTCCAGCAAAGAGGAGCTGCATCACTCAACCCATGGGAGAGAGAAGGCTGGCAAGCGAAGGCATTCTGGGAAGGAGAAATGGAGAAGACACAAAGGCAATAACCCATATCTTTGAGGCACTCTCTTTCTATCATTTGAGATTCAGTTCTGGAGTGGTTTTGGAAACATACCTGTAAATATGTGTAGGAGGGGTGGGTGGCTCTCCCAACTTACTGAGCCTTCCTTGCTGAAAAATGCCATTCACCCAAATGATCACAATGTGCAGACAAACTTGTGTCTTGAAGTCCATGGTACTTGAAAAATCTTGTCTTTAAGTGAGATATAGATACAGCATAGCATGCATATCCCAGTATAAAGATGGAGTAACTCTCTACTCTGGATTCATAGTTTCCTCCAGAGGTAACTTGCAGTTCAATCTATTCTGATGCAGGCAGCCGAAAGGGAGACATGAAGAGGGAGCTATCGAAGGAGTATCTCAGGAATGAGAATTCCAAAGATGTAATGCACTCACATATGAACATCTTCAAGACAAGCTAAAGTCATGTTGACAATTTCTGCACATTATTTTTCTTCCTCATGTATTTAATGTGACTTTTTCTTTGATTTGTGCTCTTGTCCTCTTTGGTGTTTAGTCTGGCTGACAAGATTCTGTGAATGTTTGGACATTGTCATCAAAATGAGAACAGGAAGGAGAGAAGAGGATCAAACGGAAGAAGCGGGAAGACTCCATGGATTGTGAACTGTCAGGTTCTTCATCAGAGTCTGGATCTAGTAGCAGTGAGTCAGATAAAGTAAAGAAGGAAGTTGTTTACAAGAAACGCCGGCGAGCTGGACAAGATGCAGATGGCAATGTGACATGGACTGATGAGTCTGTGAGGTTTTTATTTGAGACCTATGACAGTATACACCGGCGCTTATGGGAAGAGAGTAATGGCCAGGTTAAGTATCAAAAAAAATGGACACCAATTCTTAAGGCCATGCAGGAAAGATTTGGATCACATTTCTCCAAAAAGCAGTGTCAGAGCAAGTACTGGAGTGTTCGGCGTGAGTGCTCAGACTACAGGTTGGTGTGAACCTAACAGAAACAAGGTTAAGGTGCAATATATCTTTTATCAAACTGTGTTCTGAAACTGTGCTGCCAGAAAGCATTACTTCTGAGAGAGAGAATAACTCTCTGACAGCAGGCTGCTGCCAGAAATCATTACTTTCATGCAATAGATGTGCAGGATTTGTTCCCATTCAAAAATTTATACCGTAAGAATGTCAAGATTATGTGAGGGCTTTACGGCTGAAGTTTGAGTTCGAAGTTTGGCAACGAGGTCCTGCACAAATATTTTGGATCTCCTCTTTCACTCACAACTGGAACATGTGTCATCCTGTGATGCATGTCTTTATAGAGGTCTTTGAAGCTCTGAACAGGGCACCTCAGTATATAGGACATGTGCATTCCTCCACAAACTTTGTGGCTGGACATTATTAGACTTCATTTTCTGGCATTCATAGATGTTGTCTTTTAGCTTCTTGAAAATGTAGTTTGCCATGTGCCATTCCCCAATGAATTTTGTGGCTGGACATTGTTAGACTTCTTTTCTGGTGTCATAGATATTGTCTTTTAGCGTCTTAAAAATGTATATTCCATATGTTGCAGGTACATGTCTGCCAAGATTGCACGATCAGATCCATCTTGGAACCCCAGTATTGCAGGCAGGGAACTTTTGAAGCCTAAGTTCTATGATGTATGGTTTGAGGTTTCTGGGAAGAATCAAGCTGTTACACCTAAGGGAGGTACATTATCTGAGGGACATGTAGGACAAGCAGTAAAAAACCCAGCAATTAATCTGCGTTCATCACGGTTACTGGGGAAGGAAGTGCCATCTTCAATGCACAGTGTGAACGACTGTGGAAATGCTGTCAAAGAGATGCAGCGGCTAATGAAAGTTCAGCTCCAGGTTAGTTCATAATCCTTTTTGGTGTTCTCCTTCTCTTTTAGGTTTTGCTGAGCTAGCCAGAATCATGTTTGAGTTTTCCCATTGCTGCTGGTCTTGCACCAGAGGCCCAGTATGTTGGTTTATGTTTGACATAAGTGTCCACTGGTTGCTGGGAGCTGATGAAGTCAGTGGGGATGTTATAGTAGGTGGTCAGTACCATACATGTTGCTGTTGAAGGTCCCTGAACATCTGTATGACTGTTGTCATTTGATCTGCTCCTCAGCTTTGTTTTGGTCCATTTTCCTCTTTCCTTTAGGGTTTAGTTTCCTCTTTTTCATGTTTGCTGATTGGTTGCTGTTAACTTGTTAGATCTGAAATATCCATAACCATATTATTGGGTTGTCTGTCAATCATTTTCAGGTCCACTTAAATTGTATGTATTGAGAAATGAATTGTTTAAAGTCTTGGTTGTTTCAAAGAAGGGCTTTTAATTTCAGGCATTTGTGGTTTAAGATACACAAGAAATAAGTTCTTTTGAGACTCCATAGCTTCGAAGTTGTGGAAGCTTCATTTGATAGATAATCTGTTCCTTTCTCTTAGTCATTCTGCTTATAGGTAATGTATTGGTGTCCCCATGGGTACTAATAGTTGCCCAGTCTATTTAGCAAATTTCTACCTCTTTAGTTTGATTTTCTGATGTGTCTTGAACTCCAAGACATGCCCTATTGTGCTTCAGAGATTATCCCTTGTTTGTATGTCTGTGGATGATATTTTAAACCCCAGACTTTCTGAACTTTGAGATTTTTTGTACCTGGACAAAGACTCTTTTGGCAGCACCCTAAAGTGTCTTGTGAGATGAATCAAACTCCTGATGGCTTCTCTTGTAACTTATTGGATTTAGCTGTAAATCAAAGTCCATGGTACTTTGTATGATGTCTTTGCAAATGTGCTCAACCCGAGTATTTGGTATTGACATGATCTGTACGCTCATGATCATTCCAATATCTCTATTACTGCTAAGTTTGGTAATATCCATAGTCAGTTTTAGAGGTTCTTGAGGCTTTCTAGTTCTGAAGTTTTCTCAGTTTCTCAGATGACGTGTCTTGTTGTCCTTCTGAAGAATGGAGCTAACCTCTAAAGATTCTTTTGAAGAGGACTGGACATTTGCTCGATAAAGAGAAATTTCTTATTGGAATTTCAATGTTCAAGTGGTTGGAAGGATTTTGCATAGGGTCTTGTAAGAGGGTTGCCTTTTTAAGCCCAATTTGTCTCCATTTGTCTTCATTTGTCTGGAGCTTTTCTGTCTCTTATATTTGGTTCTTTTCTCCCTAATGTGCATCCTCTTTTATTTCTTGTTTCTCTCTTTGTGTTTTCTATATGTTTTCCCTTGTATGTGCTAGCAAGTACAATGGCTGAGTCTTCCATTACTTCTGCACTTGGGACAGAAACTCAATCCACAGGCTACTGGTTACACTGGCCTATACCTACTGTTGGAAACTGATGAAGTCCAGTGGGAAGTTGTGATAGATAAGTTGCTATCACACATGTTGATGGTACCTGAACAAAACAATTGAGATGCTGTCAGTGCTGTTCATACTGCTAGTTTTACGGTTCTTTTTGTTCTAGTTGTTCCCTTCTCTGTTTTTCTTCTTCCCAGTTTTTTCTGTCCTTACCTGGGTGTTTTTCTATGACTTGAAAAGTTTTTAGTCTGGTCCTGGTTTCCTTAATTGTGAGTATGGAGATATTCTCATGAGAGATATTGTCATTTATGGAGAAATTCTTGGTACTTATAAAGGGAGTCATAGTTTCTTCCTAGCTGTATAGAAATATGAACAAACTATTCCCTTGGAATATTTCTTTCTGTATAGCAATCATGTGCTAAACTTTCTATGACTGTGTTGAATTTGACCTAGAAATAAGAGAGCTCTAATGGGTTGTTCACTCCTGACTCAAATGATTTGAGAGTAACTTCGACATTGACAAAAGATTGTTTTAAGATCCTCACTCTGCTTAAAATGTGCAGTCATCAGAAAGAAGGGAGGAAGCAATGAAATACCGGGCAGAGCTTATGATGGAGCTTCTTACACAGCATATGGAGCATGTGGAGAAGAGAGTAGGTGATCTGGAAGAAGGTCGGCAGCCTCAGCTGTATGCTCTTGAGCGGGTGAACCTGAAGCTTGAAAAAGTTCTTGAGGGGTTCTCAGCATTGAATGAAAATCTCTCTACGATTGCATATGGAATTACAAAGGGTCTGAAGGCCTGATTGTCCTGATACATCCTGTATATTCTATTTCTCTTCCTGCAGCTTTGATCTTGAGTCTAGGGCATGATTTAGTTGGGCATCCTAACTGATTTGAGCATGTGTACGCTCTTGCTGTAAGGGGTGGTGCATCATTACACTTCAGGAGGTTTAGTTCTTGAGTAATTTGCCAGTGTCTATTGTTATGTGTTGGAGTGATCAAGCCAATCAGAGTATATTCAGTTTCGCATTGAGCTAGTCTAGGGAAAAGTATGCCATGCTTGCATAATTTGTATCATGTTAGGCTTCAACTGGTCCTTGAATTAACGAAGATCCTCAAATGTAGTCTAGAAGTACTTTGGATTACACATGGACTCTCTCGTTAATCTTCCATTATTGACCTGGGGTTGCCTGCACTTGGCCAATGTTGGGCTCTTGTTATTGTATGAGGTAAGATGGTTGAATTTTGAGACACAATCAGTGTTACATCAAAAGGACATTTCATATTTTCTCCATGTTGTGTCAATCAAAGCTTTTTCAGAGATTGAAGTTATATTACCTCTTGTGTTTCAATATTCTGTTTCAACACCAGCTTTTGCTTTTGCCTATTTTGTCTTTATATGCACTCTGCACGGCTCCCATGTTGGGAAGACTCTTGATCAAGTGAACTTCTGTTAATGTCATATCTACTAAGAATGCCTGGGTTCACATCACTTTTTTGTTTCATGCCTCCATTCGTTTTGTCAGATTTTGTTGAAAATCCTAACTCATTTTGTACAAACTGCATTTGCACCTAAAATATCAGTGATTTGCTTATATAATTGAACTAACCCAAAAGCTTAAAACTCAAGGCGGAAACCATTTTTGTGTTCTCGATGCATTCAAACTGAGAAATTAGGAAACTTTTTATTCACCTTTGACTAGGATAAATACACCTAGGAGTGAACATGTATTAGAAGACAATGATGTTGTTGTCAACGTTTGGTTGGTGATGGAGCCTAAAGGTAGGTCATATTTGGGCACTTAAATCGATTTTGGAATCATCTAATAAATATTGTGAAAGTTATAACCTTTCAAAGTGAAAGGGTCTTCCATTTGAAATATATTCTTAAATCACACATATCACCAGTACTTTTTTTTCAAATTTTCAATTTTGGCAAAGTGATGGCCATTAATAACAAGATTCATGGTAGATTTTTAAAAAGCTTTCTACACTATGGCTACCTACTATAGCCTAAAGTAAAAATTTGGCAAATGTTTTAAAAGTATTTTCGAAATCTGACAAGTTTACATTTGTTTTTCAAAGAAAATTCTTTGCTGCTGTTGATATGTTATTTTATTTTATACAAAATGGCAAGAACTTGTTAGAATAAGAAACACGCCACTTACCACTCCTAACATGTGCATTTTTATCACATGTTAACAATCCTCAAGTCTACCTCGAATGGTTTGCCCGCCCAAGGTTCTCACCTTCTACTTATATAGTTCAGCGAAAGGGGAATAACACTTCATCCTCACATAAAAACATATATTGTAGATAACTTTTTATTTTTTAAAAAAATTCTTGTAGAGGACCAATCTAATTGCAAAGAAAAGGGGGGGAAAGCACCACATATAATAAATATTGCCAACAAAATTTATGGATTAAATCATATTTACCCTAATTGCTTTTGCCCTTAATATATGTAAGAAATACCCATGTTCAAAGTCATGCATGTTTTGTGAGGTTGTGAATTACAACCCATAACCTTTGGCCTTTGTCTCATTAGCAACCTACTAGTAGCACAAGGTACCACCTTCACCTTGGGTTCTCATTGGGCCAGTGATTCCGTAACCCATTGCAAGCACTTGAATGAAAATTTCATAACTGCTCTCTTTGTTCATGGATGAAAATTGGGCATCTTGATTCTCAAGAGGGATGGGTATGTACAATGATTGGCTCAAGTGTGCTGGTTACAATGAATAGTCTTGGCCTTCACCCATGTTTTTTTAAATAAAAAAGTTGTGATGTTGCTCAAAGTGACAAGTGACGACCATCCATAAGAAGAATGTTAGAGCTCTGTGCTGCTGGGCACCACCAGCTATGATCAATTGTTTTATTTTTTCTTATGTTGTCGTATGGTTTTCACTAATTCATCATTGTTTGTGTCAATGTCAAATTTAATATAATTTAATATAAATTCCATGGACATGAAAAGACATATGTTAATTTGCTCTTTTATATCCATGTTGGTGGATAGGGAAAAAAGTGAGGTAGTTATACAATGGAGGTATCTATTAAAAAAGGTGAGAATGTTATTAAGAAAGTTCATAAGAAAAGGAAGCAGTTTTTAAAAAGAAATGAAATAGTTAGGCTTGAAAATAAGATAATTGTTTTTAAAATTGTTTTTGGAATGGTCGGTGGACAACCATACGAATGATTCTAAAAAATGCCCCATATATTATGAGTTCCAATTACTCGTCACTGAAATTTAGCCAAATTCGATAATATTCAAAATATGAAAATAGAAAAACTTCAAACCTTTCATGTTGTAGCAGGCAGTTGTGACAATTTGGTGAATTAATTTTTAGTTTTTTTTTTCCTTTTTAGTGAATTTCTTTTTGAGAAAGGAAAATTTGACAGAATTTTATTTATTCAAAATATTTGACACCAAAAAATAATCACTGGCATTCACACACCTTAATTATTCACGATAACTTGTGCACTTGAGCTAGTTATCTAGTCCATAACTTCACCCTTCGACAATAATGCCAAGACTACCTATGCACTTGATAATAAGCATGCTGGTGCTCATTACCTAAGCTGTAACTTCAGCCCTTGACAAACCAAAATATAAATAAAGAAATAATGAAATTCTTACAATTTCTTAGAACAATTTTGGTACTTAACTAGTATTCGATTTATCTAATCTAAATTTTTTGGTTCTTAACTCATATTATTGTTTACAAATTCGACGTCCCATTGAGATTGGGATCTCAATCAAGACCTGGCCTGTGTATATTCGCCATGCGCCTTTTCGCGCGCACCCGGTACAAACTACAAACTTTTGTGTCTCTGTGCTCCAGCAGCCAGCTTTGATGAAATGTCTGCGAGCTTCGAGCCCGTGTTTCTCTTTATTTTTCATACGCAAACTCAGTTTTCCGGCATCGTATTCTTCTTCTGCGGCTTTTTCTCTTTCTTTTGATGGAAGATGTGTCGAGAAGAAATTTCTCTGAGCTTTTTTCGCTCTCTCTTTCCAAAGATGCAGCAGTTGTTCTGGCCTGCTAGTTTTCTTCTTCTTCTGCTGCTGCTGCTGCTGCTGCTTTTCTCCTGCATTGTGATGTAAACGACGCTGGATTCGTCCATCGCTGGTTGCACTCTCGGGACGAGAGTGGCTTACTATCCGTTTTGTACACCCTTTTTTTGGTTGTAGTTTGAAGCTCTCGCTAGGGTTTTTTTATCAGACTTAGGACTTTGCGTATTTGAGGAGGGCAAGAGGGTTTTCACAAAGCTTGTTTGCGTGTTCTGTTTTCAACGAGCTTTTGTTGGAATTGCTTGCACCCTCAGCTCATGATGCCCCCCGTAGGAGCCAGCTGCTGCAGTGGTGTTTGGTGCTGACCACAGTGCAAACCCTGAAACAAACCCTAACGGAACTCTCCCGTCACGTCCTCTCCTTTCCATGTCGGAACTCAACACGTCTCCTCTCTCTGCAGAGCTCGTTCTTCCCACGGTATATATATATGTAACATTCTCAAGCTCCTTATGCATTTTCTTCATGTGGACATCAAGCAAATTGCAGTGGAACGTTATTTTATTTAAATAATTTGTTTATCGTTCCTTTTTGCTTGTGGGATTCAGTCTCATGCCAGGCCTTTTTTTCTTCTTCATTTCCACCAGTTTTTCATGACCCGTTGATGTGCAGCTAAGGGAGGCATATGACAAGCTGCACAAAAAATACAAGAAGCAAAAGGTACTAGTTTCCTTTGGAACTTCTCAGTGGTAATGTGGCGTTTTGCCACAAAATTACTCCCTTGGTTGCACTTAGGGTTTTAGGGTACATGGCAATGTTTCTACAATTTTGCAGTAGCAATGCTGTTTGAACAAATGTGCGCCTCTTCACATTGCAAACTAATCTCTTCAATCTTGCTCTTTTGTTATGCAAAGGTCAGGAAGCTAGAAGAGGCAGATGCTTTATTAGAGGAGCAGAAACATCGCAGTGCTGAATTTTGTGAGGGTAATCCTAATCTTCTTGCATCACCCAGAACCTTTTTATATTTGAAGCGAAACTATCTATTTCAGAATGAGCTGAAAGACAGTCCTGCTTTGTGTTTTGAGAAACTCTGTTTGGGAGCAAGTTGAATGATGGACAGGATTAAGGAACTGTTGTTCTCTGGGGGAATCGCTGGAAGCTTTTGCTCTTGATGATTAGTATTTTTGCAAAGTCACCTGAAAGAGTTTTTTTGACTTTTTTTTTCACCAGCGGCTGATGCATATATCCAAGAACTATCAGCAGAGAACCTACAGCTTAAAGCACAATTTGAGGAGTCAGATATACAAGCACTTCAGAACAGGTGCACCATTTCCTTCTTTTTAACCTTCCAATGTATTGCTTCTAAATTTGATAATAGAGTTCTAACATATGATAATATGGTGAACTGATTGTAGGTTGAGGTGGTTCGAGCGGAAGTACATTGAGAGCCAAAATGATGTGGTCAGGGAGCAAGCTCGAAGTAAGCTCAAAAATTATTCACTCTCTGTGGATCTTTTGACAGAAGATAGTACTGCTGGTTAATCAATATTGGATGTCAGCTGTTGTCAAGCTTTGGTGCAAATGTAGGATTCTGTACTACTTGTTACATACTTCAAGAGACTGTTGTGTTTGGTTGATGAGTGGATTGATTGGGGCAGATTTGGAGCTGCAGAAGCATATAGTTGACCTTGAGTCCTCAGCTAGAGCAGTGGTGCCAAGAGATGATCCAGATTCCTTATATCCTTCCCAGCCACCTCCTTTTGACATGCAAACCACCCAAGAAGAAGCCCACATGCAAGGGATGTACACTCAAGATGGTGATTTACCATCACAGCCACAGGCGAAGGTTGATTCCAGAAATGACCTAGGCTCCCCTCACTCCTCACAGCTGCCACAGAGTGCAATTCAAACTTCACAAGGTGTGCCTGCACAAGAGGGAGTCCACAGGAGCCCACAGGGCCTTCCTATTAAGGAAACACAAGAGACCAATATGGGTGAGCATAAAATGCAGCATGCCATTATTGAAGCAGAAAGTGATCAGCAAATGGATCTACTACATTGTGAAGGTGTTGAAGCGATAGATCCCTCTCCAGAGTGCAGAGATCATCTTATAGATGCAGCACAAGGCCTTGAAGCAAGTGAGCTCTCTCCAGAGTGCAGGGATATTGCAATGCCAACAGCTGGAAATGGGAACACAGCTGGCAATTTGGCCTTAGAGATCTCAGAAAAGGAAAATGATGAATTGAGGGATTGTGAAACATATTGTGCCCATGTAACTGACCTTACAGCAAGAAACCTGCATCTTAGAAAAGGTACTTCAAATGTGTGCCTTTTTCACTATGTGCGTTGGTGTTGAAAAGGATGTTGTGAATGCATTATGTGATCAACTTTGTATTTTATGTTCAATTATTGGTTGAGCTTCCATTGAGACCTGTAGGCAAACCATTTCATGATGGATGAAGTTTGAAAAAAATCAAGTAATTGTACATCTGCTGCCGCTGTTAAGTTTCTGCTGGGAAAATGTGCAGTCATGGAAGGATTGCTTGAGGAGAGAAAGTTGTTGCAAAATCTTCTGCAGCAAATGATGAATTTGAGCCTCACCACTGATTCAAGGGCGAGGGTTGGAAGCCCCCCAAAGATCATCTTTATGCATCCTGCAACTGGTTAGTGCTCTTCAATCTCACCAGTTAGTTATTTGACCCTGTGTGCCAGCCACAACAAAATGGAAATCTCTGCAGGTGTTACCTTTGTCAGAGTGCTATGTAACCCAGTTATTTGGGCTTGGCATTTTCCTGAGTCTTGTAATTCTTGCTGTTGGTGATAATGGTTTGGGCATGACCTTTCTCTGTGCATGTCTCATGGCTTTGCACTGCTGACCATCTGGCTGGGAGATGCTTGATGCAGAAGAACATCCCTTATAGCTCTTTTTATTTCCAAATTCTACCATGCAGGACTTACATTTAAGCTGGAAGAGGCTACTCAGGACAATACGTTGCTGGGAGGATGTAAAGAAACAGTGCTGGAGTATAAGGTCATATCCCTAGGAACCTTGGTGAACACAGCACCTGCCTGGATGCGGGAGGATATCATTTTCAATATCGACCAATTTCATCATTTTCTGTCACAACTCCACAATGCAGCAAGTGGTGGCATATCCTAACGACTTGCATGATATAGTAGGTACATTCTGGACAATAGGTTCTGAGGTAATTGTAGTTTAATTGGTCATCATTACCCACATTGTGTATAGTCTGTGCAATTATCATTCTGCTACCAAAAGCCAGGTTCATGTATGGCCTATTGCTTTCCTGTGTTTGTTGCAGAGGTAGAAGAATCCACAAAAAATCATGCATCCTTTTGCTGTACTTCTAGTTAAGTGTTCATGGAAACCCCTAGAATGCACTGGCACTTTGTGCTAGACTTCAACATCAATGTATCAATCAGTTTGGAGTCATGAATGTCCCAAGGAAATTGTTGGAATCAGACATAAATGAGATGGATGTTCTGGCCCAGTATGATCTCATCTTGTAGGCACAACATGGATTATTGCTTACTTTTGGTTGCAATTCAAACTTGCACCTGGTTCAACTATGTGACTTGCTGAGAAAACATGCCAAAGCATGAGCATCAATTGTGGCAACATTGTATGAGGTGTGTAAGCCTCAGTGCTCTAAACTGGTTCCTGCATTAGGAAAATTTTGTTGCAACTATTTTTCTATTTTAGCAAATCTGTGGTACATTCATTAGGTTAATCTTGGTGCAGCGACAGTTTCCAAATACAGAAGTTACTGCTATGTCTTTGAGGGGTCCAACTGATCCTTGTTAGCAAGTCATAGAAAGAAAAATCAAGCATTGAACAAGCTGCAATTTGGCTTGATGAGGGAGCTGATCTCAAGGATATTCGAGATGTTTGCATGATTCGCTGCCTCCTACGAGACAAGTGAGATAGTGGCAGTCAAGTAATTCGTGAGCATTTCAGAGAAATTGGTTTTGGTGAAGATAACTGTGTCCCTATGGGATTATTTGTTTGTTTGAAAATAGCAGATAACAATTAGGAGGATTTCCAGAACACATTCGAGGCACAGGTAAATAGAGTTTTCTGCCAATGACTTTGTGATCAAGGACAACACAGTGCGCAACCATCTGTTTATTGTTGTTGGCATGAGTATGCATGTCACCTCATCATTACCAGCTTCTTCATCTCAAAGCATTCTTTGCAATGTCATGTCTGGAACTTCTCACATCTTTTCTGGAGCCAGACAGGTGTGGTATGAGCTTATGTGCAAAACCATCCATACTTCTGATAGGTATCAGTGCAGATGGAAATGAACATGAAGTGAGACAAGTGGACTACCCCAAAGAAAGATTTTGTGCAAAGCTTGAGTGTGATCACTAATTCTAAAACCACCTCTACTTCTGAGGTGTGATTACTAATCCGTAAACCACCCATACTTGTGATCTTTGAATTACTGATCACACTCTCAGAATTATGAAGTATGGGTAGTTTTGGAATTACTGATCACACTCAAACTTTGCACAAAATTTGTCTTTTTGGGTAATCCACTTTTCTAACTTCAATTTCATTTCCATTTGCACTGATATCAGAACACACCTCAGATGTATGGTTGGTTTTGGAATCACTGATCACACTTGAGCTCTTCACAAAATTTGTCTTTTGGGTAGTCCACTCTTCTGACTTCATTTTCATCTCCATCTGCACTGATTGATATTCACACAATTGGGATTTGCAGTTGTCATTGCAGTCTAGAAGTGAACTTGATTTATCAGCAAATGTTAGAATGTAGATTTAGTATTCCTGATCAGTAAACACATCATGCACTTGCTGTTCAAGCGCTCAAATGCAAAATGTGTTAGTTTCCAAGCACTCTACAAGGCCAGATTCATGGAGGATAATGATTGCTTGCAGTGGGAGTGTTCAACATGATGATGGATCATTTCCCACGCACAGTAATGTGGTTGGTTGCTCAGAGTGCTCTGATTTTAATTAGGAGATGCAAATTATGGAGCAAATGCAGACGGCATGAGCATTGCTCTGTAAGGAAGAAATGCGACTGGAGAGATTGGATCCAGCAGGGACCAGATCCCTGTCACTGGCAGTGTCATGAGCCTTGGAGAAAAGAGGAGACGAGAAGAGAGAAGAAACAGTAGTGCTTTTATGATGATGCAAACAATCTTTTTCCCAATTGAATCTCCTTGCTTCTTGTTTTCAGACTTGGTTTGCTTTTGGAAATCATTCTTTATCAAGAAGAAGAAGAAGAAGAGAGCCCAAAGCCTTTGGAGTAGCATTTTGGAGTAAAAGGCAGGCTTTGGAGTAGCAGTATTTTGCAGTTTGTTCCTTTGCTCTGCGTGTTGTGTTTGTCATAGAAGAGAAAACCAGCCCCATTCATTCATCGTTCAGGTGTTTCTTGCAGAGTGAGACCCAAAAAATCCCATTCTCGAATTCCTCCTCCTCACTTGTTTGTGTTTCTCTTATTAGTTTGATGCTGAACTACAGATTCTTGAAGAACCACCACAGAGCAAGGATTATTCCCAAGTCTTTGGGTGCTAACAATTTTTTTTGTTTAGTTCAGAAATCATCTTCATTACTCTTGGGACATGTTGTAACTTGTGTGTGTGTGTTTGTTTGTTTTTCTATCCATATTAAGGTCACTCTGTAGATAAAACCGCCACTTAAGAGCCACCCATTCATTCCACCCTCTGTCTTTTTGTCTGCATTTTCAGTTGCTTCGCTACTGTCTGCCAGACATCTGTGCAGCTGCTTTTCCTCCCTTCCAAACAAATCTCTCTCTATCAGCACTTGCTCGTTCGATTGCTTTTCTGTTGTTGAAATCTGTGTGTGTTTTGAAAATCTGTAGCTTCACGATAATCTTTCATTCAAGGGTTTGGGTTTGTTTGTTTTTTTTTCTTCTATGGAGTTGCTCAGAAAGTTTTTGTTGTTTCAATTCTCTGCTTGTCTTGTCCTCTAAGGGTGAGACAAGCAGAAGAATTGGAAGTGAAGCTTGCTTGCAGCAAATTCACAATCCCTTGAGTGGTGTTTCTTCAGTTTTGATAGCAATCGGGAGGGAGGGAGCTGCTCAATCTTGCAGTGTGTTGTTGTTGGTAGAGAGAGAGAGAGAGAGAGAGAGAGAGCAGGGTGGGTAGGTTGATGCAGCAACTTCCTTGCTGTGGATGTGCCTAGCAAGTTATCATCACCATGACGAGCATCAGCTTGTGGTCTTGGAATCGAAGTTCATATGCGCCGGTTGGAGAATTTGCAAGCTCCCGTCATCATCGCACAAGACTCGAAGGCCACCAGCAGCGCTCCAATTGCGTCATGGGTTGTTGCTCCAGAAGTCATGGCTGCTTCTTGAGTCCTCAAACGCCTCACCAGAAGATGATCGCCTTGATGGGTGATGATAGAATGTGTTTTCTGTTGAAGAATTCGTCGCCCTACATGTGTTGTACAATTGTAAACACTACTCGAAAGTTGTGTAGCAGGAGACGGAGGACGACCGAAGCGAGCTCGGATTATGGGGAGAAGAAGAAAGAAGCGGCTGAAGAAGGAAGAAGAAGAAGCAGCAGCAGCGTGAAGCATTTGCAGCAGCAGTCGGATGCCGCCACAAGCATCTCGTCTCCCACTCCGGATGTGGGTCCTGCTCCTCACCATCAGATCAATCCTCCTCCATCTTCACAACAAGAACTGGAGGACTGCATTGCCGATTTCCCGCCTCCATCTGAAGAAAAGGTTTTTTCTCCTCCTCCTGTGTTGTTGTTTTTGTTGTTCTCTCTTGGATTCTTTCTTCTCTCATGGGTACCTTCCTATTCCTTTTGCTTCAGAAAGAGCACCCATAGTTGATTGTTAGGGTTTTCAGCAGCAAGCTTGCAAGTTGTAGTGTGGTCGTTGTAGAAATCTCTCTCTAAAGCAAGCAAGCTGCTGGTGGTGGACATGAGATCTAAAGCTTGATAGGAGATGTGATGCAACAATTTTCAACCGATTGTCGGACGGACAGATAGGGCTGTGGTCCACTTCTCTTGTCTTCCAGCCTGCCCAAGAGCAGATGCTGCTGTTCTGGTTTCTGTTTCCCTCGACAAAAAAATGAAGAGCCTTCACAAAGTGGAGAGACAGAATTTGTGATCTGGCATTTTCTATTTCTTCCTTGTGCCCAATATGTGGATCCCTTGTATGAGTTGCCACTTTGAGCTGTGAAGTGTGAGATTGTGGATCATGGTGAGCTGATTCTTCTGAGAAATGTGGGTAGGTCTCGTTACAGATGCTTTCAAGTTCATGGAGATGTGTGTGCATGTGTGCATTATGACAGCAGGCTCTATGGTTTTGGTGTTTGGTGGTGGTGGTGTAGAGAGCTGGTTCAGATTTGAACACACTGTTGCAGAGGTTTTGGAAAGTGGCAGCACCATATTGGAGTTCAGAAGACAAGGTGCAAGCACGGCTACGCTTGGCGGGAGTCTTTGCTCTTACACTTGCTACCACAGGAATCAGTGTTGGTTTCAATTACCTTGGAAGGGACTTCTATAATGCACTTGCAAGTAAGCAACAAAAAGTCTTCTCAAACTCGCTGCTATCTAATAAACCTTGTTGGTGCTGCTGCAACTGACACACACCCAACTGCCACTCTCATAAGGCTATGGCTGCAATCATTGTTTTCTTTGTACCTTCAAATTGTCGTTGTGGAGAATTCTCTGCAATTTTGTAGATGTGTGATATTTGCCAACAGGAGCAGAGCATGTTGGATCTGTTGCACACATTTCATTCTTGGGCAAAAAGTTTGCTAATTCCTGTGTTTTATGGCTCTCTGGGTTGGAACTGTTCTAGGTAAGGACCAGGAGCAGTTTGGAAAGATGCTGATATACTACCTGGGAGCAACTATAACAGGCACGCCAGTGAGTGCCCAATGATGCCCTATTCCTTGATGCTTGAATCTCTGATTCAGTTTCAGCACATTTGCACCATGGATGAGGAGGTGAATGTCCAGAAATCATCTTCTTCATTGTTTAGGACCTTCAGGGTAGGTCTAAAGATGAGGCTCTTTGTATTGTATTTCCTAGTCCTAGTATTAGTATTGAGTGGGTCTTTTGTGGTTGAAACTGGCAGGTATTTGTTTTGCGGAATTTTAGCAGAGAGAGATTGGCCTTGCGGTGGAGGGGTTGGATGACCAGTTATTACGTGGACCGCTATTTCAAAAACCGCATCTATTACAACATCCAGTCCCAGTCACTTATTGATAACCCAGATCAACGGATTGTGGACGATGTCAACAACTTCACAAACACAGCACTTGAGTTTGCCTTGGCCTTATTCAATGCTGCAATCGATCTCATTTCCTTCAGTGGGATCTTGTACGGGATATACCCACCTTTATTTGTGGTCTTGATTGTTTACTCACTTGGAGGTACGGCCATCAGCGTGGCTTTTGGCAAGGTAAGACCCATGATTTTCTGTCATCAACTCTTCCCCTGCTCAAATTTCTCCTTGTTCATAGATTGCAGAAACAGGTTGATGACATTTTAGATTAGTCAAAATGTGTTTTGTTATGTCTGGCATAGCTTTTGAAATCATTGATCAAGTTGTACAGACTGAGTTGACATAATCCAAGTCCCTAGAATTGTTCTCAACCATACTCAAACAAGCATACCCGTTTGGTGCTGTGGGAATGAAAATGATGCTCTCATGTGACTATGCTTGGTGACAGTGGTTGTTTTTTTGCTCTATTTGGCTACTATGCTAGTATGGAATCTGATGGGTGTTTATGTTAGCCACCTGAATTCTCCTGCCTCGGTTTCATGCTGACTTACCACCTGAGCATTTTTTATGGGGTATTATTGCAGAGTCTCGTGGGTCTCAACTTTGTGCAAGAAAAGAGGGAGGCAGATTTCCGCTATGGGTTAGTACGCGTTCGAGAAAATGCAGAGTCAATCGCCTTCTATGGGGGAGAGAGCAGTGAGATTAAGCTTCTTCTCCAGCGCTTTAAACAGTCATTTGACAATTACAGTGTACAGCCCCCTCTTTGGTGGTAATTCACCTGCTTCAAAATTGTATACCTTCTCTTCCACTGCCACTTATCTTTTCGTCCCTGCTGCAAATTAGACTTTGATAGGGCATTATTTATAGTATAATATGTGAGGTTTTTTCTGCTCAGAACCAGCAAAAGATACTATTGCCAGATTGCTTTTGACAAAGGGTTTTCCATTTGGACTGTTGCAGCAACTCCTCATAGCATCCAGAAACCTGGATTTCTTCACGAGTGCCTATCGATATCTCATCCAGCTTTTGCCTGCCGCTGTGGTGGCACCACTTTATTTTTCTGGCAAAATCGAATTTGGAGTCATCAACCAGTCTTTCTCTGCTTTCAATCACATCTTGGGTGACTTTTCGATTGTCGTCTACAGTTTCCAGTCACTAAGTGCTTTTTCAGCAGTTGTCGATCGTCTAGGTGAAATTCTTCAAAGAAAACCCTCATTATTAGCAAAAGCAGTGAATGCATGCATGCTGATTGGTAGATCTTTGACAATACGTAATTATCATGTCGTTTCAAGGGTGTGTTCCATGTCTTGACTTCATTGCAGTGAGACTTCAAGAGAATAATAACATATGTACTAAATAGCATTGTTTGCTCATGCACAGGTGAATTTAGTGAGATCTTGGACCAGCAAAGTTCCCTCTCTGGAGCTTCTCTCCAGGGCAAGGATGACCATGTTTCTGCAGAAACCATGCTAAATGATAGCTCAAAGACTCTAACGTCTGCTGCTGCAGCACGAATTTCATTGGTTGATGTCCAAGATGTAGAAGTCATTCAGCCAGCAGATGCCAACATTCTGCTAAGACTTGATCGTGTGACATTGAAGACCCCTCAGAATGAAGCAACTCTCTTGAGAGATCTGTCTTTGGTTGTCAACAGAGGAGAGCATCTGCTGGTGAGCAGCAATTCACACTCTGCTAGCTAGTCTCACTTCATTTCCTCCTTGCTTACAAGAGGTAGGGGCAGATGGACAAGTTTGTCTGCAAAAAAGGACAAAGTTTGTATGTGAACTGATTGAAAGATTCTTTGTAATCACATGTCTACAGATCATGGGTGCAAGTGGGAGTGGAAAGACATCACTTCTCAGAGCAATTGCTGGGTTGTGGCGATCAGGCAGTGGCACAATCACACGCTACATATGTGAAGGATCAGGTGAAATGCATGGAACAGCAAGGCATGGAGAGAACGGATCAACTCATGCAATAGTAAGTGTGCTTGAGTTTTTTTCCATTTGTAACTGCCAGCAATGGTCACACACAGGTGAGAGTCTTTTTTGACATGGGAGACTGTAACATACTTGAGTGCTTTTGTGGCCACATCTGTGGAATTTTCTGGGGATCAATTTTTAGAGGTTTTTGCAGAGTGCCTAGAAGACCGAGCCCACCTGGTAGTATCATCTACCAATTTAGTCTTGGGTGTGGTGAAGGGTGCTCTGGCATGTGCCTGAGTATCACCAATTCAACGGATTGTATACTGGCTGTCTCAAAGATTGGGTGTTGTGATCTCAGACATCTGGTTCAGACAGAGGGGATAAGGAGGTCTTTGTTGATGAGTACAAGAAGATGAATGTGGGTGGCAAACTGTTTTTCCTGCCTCAGCGGCCTTACATGGTTCTTGGCACTCTTCGGCAGCAGCTGCTGTACCCTACTTGGAGTGAAGAAGAATTTGATATGAGCGCCCTGTCCTCTGCCCTCAATAATGGTATGTCGACCATCTGTCTGCCTGTGCTGTGTGATGGTGGCAGTTTGTAAGCTTATACTGGTGTCCTCTTCTGCCTATGTTATCACTTGCTACAGCATAACTGGTGGAAAGGAAGAAACCATTTTGTTGCACTGCAGTTGTGTTGAGAGAGAATTGGATGCAAGTGTTTTTTGAGCTGCAAGCAGTTGGCCTCCTTTCAAGAACAAGCAAGCATGTGTAAATAACAGGATTGTTCACTTTTGATTGTTCCAGATTCTCTACCCTTCCTTTCAAGAGTGACAAGTCTGAATTCATCAATGACAGAAATGCCTCCCCCAAATGATGACATCCTGGCAGAAGTTCTTGAGAGTGTGCGATTGGGGCATCTGATGGACCGTTATGATGGGTTTGACTCCACTGTTGAATGGGCCAGTGTGCTCTCACTGGGAGAGCAGCAACGCCTGGCATTTGCGCGTTTATTGCTTTCAAGACCTGCACTAGTCCTAATGGATGAATCCACCAGTGCCCTTGATGAATACAATGAGGTAGATTGTTTCTGGTAGTGTAATTCTGTTTTTTCTTCAACGCTAGACTAGCGATAGAGTCAGACTTCAGGAAGATGATGATGATGGGTTGGAGGATGAGATTCTGATTCCAACAAATGTTTTTGCTTTTTATGCAGGTGCTACTTTACGAACAGATCCGAACTGCAGGTGTGACATACATCAGTGTGGGCCATCGAAACACACTGCGCAGTTTTCATACTAATATCCTTCAGTTCAATGACTCAAATGGTGATAGTACATGGACATTGGGTCCTCTGTCATGACGCCTGATAGTAGACTAGTAGTAGAGTCTCACATTTTGGGGGCTGTGTTTCTTTTATCCCTTGTTGTAAATTCTCTTTGCTGAGCTGAAAATTACAATTCTTCTCCATTTGATTCTTCTATAAAGCTGTTGTTTCCATTTCCTTCCTCAGCCAAACTTATTCATTTCACATCTTTTTGTTCATAGAAGACACTGTAGTCATTAAAGTGCTTGTGAAAAGCAGATCTGTGAAATGGAAAGAAACTGCTATTGTCTCTCCTTCCTCAATGATGACGATCCACTACAGAGGAGGGAGAAAGAATTGGCATCACCCACTGCAATCAGCAATCTTTCTCAGCTATAAACAAGGATTTTCTTGAGAAGACAACTCATGATGTCTGGGTTGAAGTTCTGAGGCTCAATGGGTGCAGGCCTTGGTCATTGAGTTCTCTGTTGCTAGCAATCCCAATCTGGGCATTTGGGTATGTCTCAATTTGTCTTTTGTCACTCATGTTTTTAGGCTATGTTCACTGCAAAACTAACTGTTCATCCATAGCAGTGGCTGTCTGAATGTCTCCCCAATTCAGCCAGAGCACATTCTTGTCCATAGAAGCTGTTGTTGATTTCCAAATTTCTGCACATTCTTGGATGGGGTGTTGACCAATGTAATTGTGTGCACCAAAGCTGCTTCCTCTTTTGCAGGTATCTCCCATTGTTTTCACATAAATCTCTGTAGATCTTTTTAGTTGCAGTCCCAGTTGCTTTTGAAAACTCTTGAGCTCAGACAACAATAGCCAACTCCAATGAGTTCTTGGTGTCTCTGGTACATACATACCTTTCCAAATCTTGTTGGGTGCCCGTTGAGGAGTATTCTAGAGTGACACAGAGAATCAGAAAATCTTAAAACTTTCTCTTGTTCCCCCCAATGCAGCAAAAAGTGCTACAAAGTTCAGTAAAAGATCAGTAGTGGGGGCTTTGCAGGAAACCAAAGAGCTCTTTTTGGGTGGAGACACAATGAAGAAAGTGCAAGTAGCTTTGGAATCAGCTTACTGTGAGTTACAATTTTCCATCTAGATATGAGGTCCTCCCACAGAAAAAGACTCTCTCTCTCTCTCCCACAAATGTTTCTTCCTCTACAAACTGTCACCGGTCTTGAATGTTGTGGTAATCAATTGGGTACATGTTGTTTCCCAATTAGCAGTGTGTGTGTGTGTGTGTGTGCCCCTCTCTCTCTCTCTCTCTCTCTCTCAATTCAAAGTCTTTGTTTACTGGTGAACAAATTTTCTCCTTTTTCCTCCTCCAACCTCCTCCTTTGCAATTTGTGAACAATTTATTTTATTTTTCTCCTTTCAATCTGCCTTTTTATTCTAATGCCCATGATGTCATTTTATTTTTATTTTATTTTTCTGATTTCCTCATCCAACTTTTTTCTCCTTTGGAATGGGTGCATAATTTTTTTGGGGTTCTCCAACATCTATTTCCTTTGGGATTCACTTCTTTTTCCTTTGCAACTGATGGACTTTGTTCCTTTGTTCCCCCCCCCCCTCCAAGTTCTTTCTCCTTTGCAATGGCAATGGACCTTTTTTCTCTTTTTTTTTCCTACCTTCAACTTCTTTTTCTATAGGAAGTTCAAAGTGGTGATCAAACCATCTGACTATAAACCAAATATGAATGTTACAATTTTTTAATTATCATTTTATACTACCTACTAGAATCAAATGTAAGAATTTGGTGATTTAATAGAAATTTGACAATTTCTACTTTTGCTTTTAGTTTTTGTGATTGAAACTCCCAATAATCACTTCATTTTAATTTCACTTTATGGTGCAATTTTGCTGGTGAAAGAAAAATAAAAGTTGTTCCAAGCTGCCTTTCCTTTCCTTTGAGATGGATGAACAATTTATTTTTATTTCCTTCTCAAACTCTCTCTCTCTCTCTCTCTCAATTGAAATGGGTATTTGTGTTATTTTATTTTTCCCCTCCCAACCTTCCTTTCCAATGGGCGAAGTTTTTAAAAAAAAAGTTTCCCTTGTCCAATCTCTTTCTTTTTTGAATGTCTCGAAATAAAAGTTTCATGCAGCCAATGAGAAGGTTCGGTATGCACTCCTGAGGGGTCCAGTTTTTTTCTTTGTGGGGTGGGGAGTGTCAGGGAGCAATTTTTTGTTTTTTCTTCCCCCTTGTTCTCAATGTGTTTTCATCATGTTCACATGGGGTTCCCCAATTTGTTCCCAATGGCACCACAATTCTATCCCATATGGTTTGCCCAAAATTCAACTCCTATGTATATAAAGTGAAAAGGTGCCTACGGTGGGGATGGAAATGCTTCTGCTTTGGGATTGGGATTCCAACGAGCTGCTACTTTTGGGGGGAGAGCCCCAGTGTTCCGAAAAAGTTGGTGATTGGGGCAATCAATGCTGTTTCCTTCAAAAAGAAGGAAAGTGTGAGCGCGCTCAAGAACCCAAATTAATATGAATCAGGCTTATTATTATGTCCCACAATGGATTTCCCTTTACCGCTAACCATCCTTTCCTTTATTTTATTTTTCCTTTGAATCACCCTCTCTTTTTTTAATTTAAAATTAATAAAGAAAAATTCAGATATATAATCTCTTTCGCTTTTAGGAATGGGTGAACAAACCTCTTGTAGTGAAAAGAAGAGAAGAGTGAGCAAAAAAAATAACACACACACCCCCATGAATGGGCCAAGCATTATGTAGTGGAAAGAAGAGAAGAGTGAGCAAAAAAAAATAACACACACACCCCCATGAATGGGCCAAGCATTAGCCATACTTAGTTGGGAATGAATCAACTTTTCAAGTATCATAACTTAAGACAAACTTGTTCTGCATTTAACCACATCTACAAAAGCATATAATCTAAAGGTTATCATGGATCATATCACTTTAATTTTCTCTCATGGAGATCCAATGTTCATCTATGCCAATTGTATTTGCAATTTACACCCAAATACATATGGAAGAAACTCGCATAGAAACAATATAAACATGTCCCTTCCATTTGCAAAAAGAAGTTCCTAAAGAATTTGAAATATCCATGGTCACAACTTTCCTGCACATGACAACCCGATCATAACAATGGAGATTTTCCCACACAATATAGATGGTAACTTAACACTCATCACCAAGAGGTTTGACAAAGATGAAGCAATATTTCAAACAATATGTCAACTTAATCCATTGTTCAAGCACTGTTGGAATCACCCCACTTCGAAGCTCCCATTTTCATGGGCACTTTCTTGCTGGCAACAACATGAAATCCCCAGAACCAACAAAACATGCCACACTTGGCACTTGAATTGCCATTGGACCATTTCTAAAATCCCTATGGCTTTTCATCATTTCCATGAATTCAACCCCTATGAACTATTTCAGAACTTCTAATCCCTACATTAAAAAAAAACATAATCAAGATTCATTAGCTTGATTAGGTCATCAAAGTTCTCCGACGAGGGGCATTCTTCCCCATCAATTGAATAGTGTTCCAAGCATCCAAAACAACATCGTCATGCTTCAATGCAACAACCCAAAATCAAAGAAAAAGCTACACACAAATTTGGAATCTAGGTACTTAAATCTTCCATTCGACTGAAATGTTTGGTTTGTCTGTGTCTTCCACCCCAACATCTCCTTCTAATTGAAGTACCATAAAACCAACATAACCACCAAACATTCCCCCATTGAAGAACCAGCAACACAGTAGGTGCCATCAAACTATAAAACTCAACAATGCATATAACTTGCAAGAAAACAAACAAAATAAAAAATAACAACGCCACTTTTTCGAGAATAGACATTTGAGAAGGGGATTGTTGAAGTTTTGGTAAGTTCACGAATACTTAAAAGAGATATTTTCACTCCATTTGATTTTGAAATGTTTTTTCACCATCCCACACCCATGAAAATCATTGGCATCTCAACTGGCATTAATAATGATAATAATTTTAATAGCAATAATAATGATAAATAAGACTAAAAATTATTTTTTATTTCATTGTGTAAGTGGTAAATTGTACACTGCAATGTAATGAAACATGATGGTTTTCTCCTTTTTTTTTAATTTTTCCACGTGGTGACAAAAAAATGGAAGCATGAATCCTTCAAAGAATTTTCTTTAAAAAAATAACTAAAATCTCCATATTTACAAAATAATAAGTTCCAGCATGTCCAACACATAGTAAGAATCTTTTTCTTTTTTGATGCCCTCTCTAATGTGTAGCCAAATTTGACTTAAACTGTATACCCTAATTAGTGCCATTGGCGATAGGGTGGGGCAAAATTGGTGACCAACAAATTTAAAAATCAAAATCATGTATAACCGATGAGAAGATGTAGCATGCACCTCATATGCCTAGGATTTTTCTTTTTGGAGGGGGGAATGTGATTTTTTTTTTTCTATTTTGGGTCATGATCAATGTTGGGCAATTCCTAAGTTTTAAAAGGAACTTCCAATTTTGGTTCCTAAACTTTTCAAGAGATTTAGCCCAATTTGATTTGGTTCTTTTACTTATTTTCAAGTTAGGTTGATTCCCAATACTATTTCTACCAATGTTGGAACCTTTGGTTTTGGATTTCATCCAATTTCAATTCCAAAAGTCCAAAACATCAACATTTCAATGTGGAAAATCCAAACTTTTATTCCAAAGGAAAATAACACATATTACAAAGGTTTGACAATGTTAAAAACCATAAAAAGTAGCCTACTTTTAATTTTTAAACTACTTGCACTCATAGTCATTCAAAGATCTAGGAGAAACAAAGAACAAATATTTTAACATTTCAACTTGAATTGAACATAATCTAAACAACAAGGAAGAAAAAAAAAACTAATAAATTTTACCGAGAGCCTATTGCCACTTTCATCCAATTCCAAAAGCTCCAACTTGTCAATTAGTTCTTCATTTTTTTCATTAAGGCTTCTTCCATTTCCATGAATTGCCCCATCAATGCAAAACCACCAACTCGAACATCATTTAGCCAATTCTTGTAAGTGTTTATAAACATTTTGTCCATGCTTAATTGAAAGCATTGAAGGTTTGTGCAAATACATGCAATATTGAAAACTCTTTCAAATTGAAAGTTGACAATCTTCAAAGTTTGGTAGGCACAAATTCAACATAAGAAAATTGTTTCTCATGCATTCTCCACCATGCTAGGGGATCTTTGCACTTCTCTTTAATGACCTTATTGATCTTGAAAAGGTTCAATTATTCTTTCACCATTGACAATGCCATGTCTTCATCAATTTCCATGCAATCATATAAATTTGTGATGCAACACTAGGAACTCTTTCATTTGCATTAGTTGGGTTCAAAAATTTGTATCCACAAAAAAGAGGGGAAACAATATTTGTCTATCATTCTCACTTGTAATTTAAAACATTATATCCTTGCCAACATATTGAATGACCACCCCAAACCCCTTATAACAGGTCTAACATCATAACCAACATGGTGTGAACCTAGTGGTGTTGAAAACAAAACATGAATGAAAGGAAGGGATCCAAAACTTGTATGACTTGTTTTTGCATGTGTTGTTTGAATATTTGAAACCTACCATCAAAGTTTAGGGCTTCATTGAAATATTGTGTCATAAAGTCCACTCACATTTGGCATATAAATGATATTGTCGCAACAAAAACATCAAAAAGTAACAAGTGGCCCTAACTTTAGTTCAACACACATTGTTTGACCATGGGCGTATTAAAAACTATTTGGGTAATTACCCAAACTTGCAAACTTGGCACACAACCTTGAAACGCCATAATAAAAGGCAACGACATGCTTGAATTCAAGAGTCTCTTGGAATATGATGATTTTTGAAGTAAATTTAATCTTCACAAGAGTCTTGAGCTTGCATGAAAGCACCCCCACATTTCAACATGCCTTTTGCCACTTTTGCTATCCCTTACCATTTTTTTTGGTCCATGCAATGGTCTTTTGAAAAATGGAGTATGCTTCCTTGATCAAGATTGATGTCAAAGTAGCACATACTTTTGTGGCATGTTGACAAAACTTGGACATGGCATGGCCCCAACAGGACCCTACAAAAGGTGCCAACAATGCCAAAACTTCACAAGACACAATAGAAATCAAAATGGAGGTTATGGTGGAAAAATTATTTCACTCATATTTGACATATGCAACAACATGAGCATTAAGCTTGGGTTTTGCAATCATATTATTCATTGCAAAGGCATGGCATTTCCAAATCTTTCTATAGTTTCAAAATGATTTTATTACCAAAGACAAAAAAAATATTGCCAAGGGTTGGGCCAAACCTTTTTTGCCAAATGTCTTTCTATTTCAAGCCCTTTCCTTTTTCATGCAATCAACTCCATCCAAAGTTGTTAATTATTGCCTTCCAAATGTTTATAAAAAGAAAAGATGTTCTTTGTAAAACAATAGTTTATCACACCTTTTTTTTTGTTTTACAAATGGAGTACTTGAATAACAAATAACACATTTCAATTGTTCCATTTGGTTTAGATTTGAACTTAAAGTTACGTCAAATGGTGGAAAGGGAGAAAAACTAATAGGCACATAAAATGCTCAAGTAGTGGATTTTTTTCTGGTTTTATTTATATAAATTTTGATTCTTTATTTTTTTTAAATCACAAGATTGTTTAATTTGCACTTGAAGAATTTTCCTTGGTTGTAGTAATAGGGGTAGCATTAGAAATTGATGCAGAACCACAATAGTCTATCTCCAAATGAAGCTCAATAGGATACAAAACTTTTTTAAGAAGAGACTCTTGATCTTCCATGCATTTTCATTTCCAACCTTAAATCCTAAAAAACATGACAACATAAGGAAAGTTAAGGACAACAAGAAACAAAAAAAACATATCAATTATCAAGAAGAATAATGTGACCAATAGTAGGACCAATACAAGAAGAGGGGAGAAGATGGCCAATAATAAGAACAACACGAGAAGAATAAGAAGAAAGCAACTAACAACAAGACCAACAACAAGATGAACATAAGAAGAAGAAGAGGGTAAGCATTAAGATGAACATATGAAGAGGATGAGGGTGACCAACCAGATGAACAACACAAAAGAGGAAAAAAGCAACTAACAACAAGAACAACATGAGAAGAGGAAGAGGGCAACTAACAAGAAGATGAACACAAGAAGAGGAAGAAGGTGATTAGTAACAAAACTAACATGAGAAGAAGAAAGTGACCAATAGTAAGATGAAAACAAGAAAAATAAAATGTCACAGATAGTAAAAAAAACTTTAAAAAAGAAGAAGAGGGCAATCAATAGTAGGGACAACATAAGAAAGGTTGCCAATAACATGAAGAACACAAGAAGATAAATAATAGAACTAGGAACAAGAATAACACAAGAGAATAAAAGGGTGACTAGTAATAGAGTGAAAACAAGAAAGGAAGAAGGTGACCAACACTAGGAACAACGTGAGAAAAAGAAAAGGGTGACTAATAGCAAAACAAACATGAAAAGAAGAAGGGGGTCACTAGTCGTAAGAACAACATAAGAAGAGGAAGAGGGAAACTGACATCACAAACAACATGAGAAAAGGAAGAAGACAACCAACAACACAAACAACAACAAAAAGAAAAAGAATACAACTCACAACAAAAACAACATGAAAAGAGGAAGATAAAGGAGGAAGAGAAGAAGAGAACAACAAAAACTTACTTGAATATTGAAAATTTGTGTGACCCCCACCTGTTCCTCATCATCAAGCATTGCAATCACCACCAAAACAACAACACAACAATACAAAGTTGCTTAACATTCAAGAAGAAAAGGACTACTAATAGCAAGAATGACACAACAACAAGAAAAGGACAAAATGAAAATTAGTTTAATAATGTGCCTTAAAGAAAATTACTTGGAGAAGATTTTGTAGAATGAAAAAGAAACAAGAAACACAAAAAAAAGTTGAGTTTTGAACCTTGAGGTTTAAACATGAAAAGAAAACACAAAGGCTTGTGTGAAAAGTGAGAAGAACTAACAAACTTAACAAACTAACCTTAAAAGATGCAATCTAATTGCCCTAAGCCTCCTAAACCTACACCCACCCTATGCCCTAACCCTAAAATCGAATCACATTTTTAAAAAATTGGTGCAGTTTTGGTTCCCAACATGTGTTGGAATTCTACCTAGTTTTCAACACACTTGGAATCAAAATCGAACCCAATTATAGAAAATGAGAAAATCAAAGGGTCAATTTTGGGCTAATTTTAGAACTGAGACCCTTTCATTTGGTTTCAATTCCACACGATTTTGGATTGAGGGGCCAATTTCAGGTAAGTCCAAGATATTTGAATCTGGAACTGCTGGGTCGTATTCAACAATTCAAATACCCACCCAACATTGGTCATGACATAGTTTTGTTTTGGTTTAGTTTGAAAGGTGGTTGTGAAGGTTCAAAAGTAGTTCTATTCTCTTCATTTACATGGGTCAGCCACATGGAGAGAACATTGGCGGCAAATTTTTGTTTTGGTTTAGTTTGCAAGGTGGTTGTGAAGGTTCAAAAGTAGTTCTATTCTCTTCATTTACATGGGTCAGCCACGTGGAGAGAACATTGGCGGCAAATTTTTGTTTTGGTTTAGTTTGCAAGGTGGTTGTGAAGGTTCAAAAGTAGTTCTATTCTCTTCATTTACATGGGTCAGCCACATGGAGAGAACATTGGAGGCAAATTTTTGTTTTGGTTTAGTTTGCAAGGTGGTTGTGAAGGTTCAAAAGTAGTTCTATTCTCTTCATTTACATGGGTCAGCCACATGGAGAGAACATTGGAGGCAAATTTTTGTTTTGGTTTAGTTTGCAAGGTGGTTGTGAAGGTTCAAAAGTAGTTCTATTCTCTTCATTTACATGGGTCAGCCACGTGGAGAGAACATTGGCGGCAAATTTTTGTTTTGGTTTAGTTTGCAAGGTGGTTGTGAAGGTTCAAAAGTAGTTCTATTCTCTTCATTTACATGGGTCAGCGACATGGAGAGAACATTGGAGGCAAATTTTTGTTTTGGTTTAGTTTGCAAGGTGGTTGTGAAGGTTCAAAAGTAGTTCTATTCTCTTCATTTACATGGGTCAGCCACATGCAGAGAACATTGGAGGCAAATTTTTGTTTTGGTTTAGTTTGCAAGGTGGTTGTGAAGGTCCAAAAAGAGTTATATTCTTTTCAATTGTATGAGTTGGCCATGTGGACAAAACATTAGATGTAAACTTTTGTTTTGATTTAGTTTGCAAAGTGGTTGTGGAGGTCCAAAGAAGTTTTATTCTTTTCACTTACATGTACAAAAAATTAAAGCTTTTCTTTTTCCTAATTTTATCAACCATTTTCATGAATTCATTGTTTTCCTTTCATGTCATTTTGTTCTTATTTGTCCTCTTATTACCTTTTCTTTGTGCAGGGAGAGACAAGAAAGTTGCATGCTTAGTTTAAATAGAACTTGTCTTTTGCATGGAGATTTTTTTAAAGTTCAGTTTTTTCACTTAGATCAATGCCAATTAGTGAGCTATAGGAACAATTTTTATGTTAGGAGTGTGTCAATCAGTCAGGATTGAGTTTTTTCGTTTTGGGTGATAACCAATCACAGAGGTTTATTATTAATAAAAGAAAAAAATGTCAAGGTTGTGCCCCCACAAACTAATTAATACAAATCACAATATATCTTGTGGAAGATTGCCAACCCACATACTAATCACAAAACTGGAAAAAATCCTGTAATGCAATGACTTAAAATCTTATTATTTATTGAACTTATTACTCTCTTGGAGTTTAAAGCTGCAAAAGAAGCACATAATTTGCATAAAAGATTAGTAGGGTTTTTTTTAGGGGAGATTCGTTGAGTTTTGAAATGTTGGGTGCATTGTTTCAACTTCTAAAATTAGGAACATGGGTGCATTTTTTTTGGGGGTGCTTATAAATTTATGCAAAGTTGATGGTTCTCCATTTTCATACAATTGATGAATGAATTTTTAATAATTATCATCAGAAAATACCCACAGATTGTGTGGATGAACATCCAAACAATCAAAGTGACCTCCAATAAGAAGTTATAATATAGGTCAGACTTGCAAACTTTAGTCAATGTATATGAACTAAGTAGGATTCTTTTTTAAAAATTGAACTGTCGTGCTGACCTCTAGTCAAATTTGGTAAGTATGATTGCCGGTGGACTACTTCACAAAGTTGAAAGGAAAAACCTTGATCATGCATGATGCTTTTTACCAAAATTCCACTTGAGGAGGTCAAATGTTCAAATATGTAAAGTAGTTTAGATTTTCAATTCACCATTGGAAGGAGGTTGATCGATTTTATGAAGTATATACACTCATGGTCTAAGGCAACCTTGTCGCGTCACTACTAGAAATAATAGCAAGGGATGTGTCACACTCTGGCCTTGCCATTTACATCATCAAAAAGTAAATTAAGGGAAGAGAAGAATTATGGAAACTCAAATATTTCACCATACTAAAATATAATTTTCAAAAAATCCTTTAAAAGAAACCAAAATGCTTCAAGACATTATAGCTTTCTAACTAATTCCAAGTTTCAAAACAAGCCAAAATATCATCTTTCAAAAATCCTCATATAAAAATAGACCCATTATTTATTACCTAGGGGTCAAAATCCATTAAGCTACTATACTCTATAATGAATCTAAACACAATATCCTTGCCTAGGCTCCCCGGTGTGGGATGTTAAACCCAGGGTTATTAGGTCATTGTGACCTGGACCTGGACAGACATCTTTTTGGTGGAATTGGCACAAAGAACTGGACCGTGGAACTAACTTTTTTGGTAGAAGAGAAATTAAAAACCTCTTTTGAAAAATAGATTTGAATATACGTTCTAGTTCTTTGGGTGACCAAGCTGAGCTGTTTGGAAAAGCTGATCAGTAGGTTGAATTTTATAGATAATTCATCCACTTTATTCACTTGTAAAACTTCATACATATAGGCTTACAATCCTCAATTTGAATTTGTTGAAAATTACTTCATGCTTAAATCATCTCCAATCTTGAGAAGTGTTTCATGTATAAATGGATAGCAGACCAGGCTTTTGAAGATTCTTCAATTTGAAACCTCAATTGCACGGTTTAAAATTTTAAAGAACCAAAGCTCATTCAAACTTGCACCAAGAGAAGTCACCAAATGTTGTGTGTGTGTGTGTGTGTGTGTGTGTGTGTGAAAACCAAGACTGGAGGTTCTCTTAAAAAGGAAGAACCAGCTCACACTGGTTTGTTCCTGGATTTTGATAACCACCCAACACTGGTTGATTCAACGCGCAACCCTTCTTCCCACTCCAAGTGCTTAAAAAGGGTTTATATTGTGCTATTGTTGTGGTGTTTTTGCTGTGGCAATGAACTTCTTTGGTTGAATTGATAGAAATAGTTATGGCTGACTAATTTTCATTGGTCAATCAAATGCGTAGGCACAACACACCCTTCCATATATGGCTACTACTGTAGTACCTAGGCCATTTCAACACATGTCCATTGAAAAATTAATTAATTTTGAAACATTCATTTCAACAAACGGATATTCCAAAATATCCACTATTTTCCTTCACAATGTTTTTTGATTTGGAAGAATAATTTTTGAAAATTTCAACATTTCTCAAAATAATATAATTAGTGTTGACCTGGCCAGGGCATTCTCATTATGGCCAATTTTTTAATTGATCACAAACGGCTTTTGCATATTGCATCCCACAAAGATTTGACAAATGCATATTTGTGATAAGACTTGCGAAATACTTCAAAAACCATGGACAATTATTATTGGGAGAATTGGTATCCAAAAGTTTGTTTATAGTTTACACCATTCCATATTTCAAAGCTTGGATCTTAATCCCAAATAGTAAGACTATCATCCCCCTTGCCCCAAACCTCATAATAATCATTTAAAAGTCATAAGCCTAATCTTTGTTTTGTAGTGGTGGCAACTTTCTCCAACTCCCATTCTTCTAAGGTCCCAGTTGATTATGCACTTCCTGGGGACTTGGGATTACAAGGAGGTCGAATTGGTCAAGCACTTGTCGACGTGTTGCAAACGTGTTACAACAATTGTTAATTGTCAGGGGTGGTGGCTCCTCCTCCTCTTAGTGTAAATCTCACATCTGTCTTTAGTAAGTTTGTACATAGGTCCCATTCTTTAGTTGTGATGCTTCACCCCATGTGACCGAAAATCATATCATTCCTTTTGGTTTTACATAACTGAATATATTTTTAAAATGACCATATGATATATACAACCTTCATGGGAAGATGATTTATTTATTTATTCCCTCAAACTTTAAAGCTTTCCCAAGGCATAAAGAAAGAAAAAAAACGCTATGAGCCGTACTAAAAAAACACCCATACATAATAACTAACCCACACTCTTGGAGTGGGGTAGCTAATAGTGTGGAAGGAAATTGGGGAGGAAACGGTAAGGGAGAAAGAAATCCTTGGAGTCAATGAGACAAAGCAACAGGTAGCCAAGAGGCTGGCCTGGTGGGGATTGTTCTTCTTAAGAGCCAGAGGAGGAGAGCCTTAGCCAGGCTGCATGCAGGATGGATGGTGTGTTGACAGGAAACACTTTTCCATTGTATTCCTGTCCAATAGCTAACCATCTTGCTGACTAATCCACATGCATCTCCCGACCTTTGTATTAGGCCACCAAGTGCCTGGCCTGGCCTGGCACACCGAATGACAGGAAAATGAAAATTTGTCATAAACTAACTTTCAATTAGGTACCATGTACTTCCTAATGTTCAGCCCATAACAACTCTCTTCAAACTTCACACAATAGCCCCACATTAACCAGCCCCACCTTCACGGATTATTGCTCTGCCACTTTCACACCATCATAGTGGTTAAAGAGCATCCGACAACTCCTGCCTTGGCCATTTTTATTTATTTACTTATTTATGTATTTATTCCTTCCTTTCAGGAATGGGTTTGAGGGCATCCTTTCACACTAGGACTCTGGCTATCTCCACAATACATGAATACATTCAGATTACGACTCTCTCTATCTCCACAATACTTGGATCCTTTCACACCTGTTGGGACTTTGTGTATCTCCAAACATGTTCATTTTGAGTCTTTCTTCGCTACTTTGCTTATTTTCTTTGCCTTCCCATTTGCAATTAGGAAGGGGAGCTGAATTCTTTGTTGGTTGAGGGTTTCATGTGTTTTGTAATTTGTATTAAAGGTTTTATGCAAATTTTAACAGGACTTAAGGGACGGTCAATTTGTGCAAACTAATTTAAAGGTTTGGCCTTTGTTGGCAATTCCTGAATCCAACTTGTACAAAAAAGAGGGATTCAATTCCCTCAAAATCACGTCTGAGTCTAATTCTTGAATATTGAGTGCAATGTTTTATGGAGGTGACTTTTGATATGTTGAACATAAATGTAAATTATGTTTGTTATTAATTTTATAAAACTAATAACTATCAATTTTATAAATTTGATAATTATCAATTGTATATGAAATCAATAACCTTTTGCCACTACCAATTTGGTAGTTTGTTGTTATCAATGTTTAATTGTGATTATTTATCATAATGTTTCAAGAATGAATTTCATTCTACATTTATTTTTATCTTGTTCAAACCCTATAGTTTATGAATGGCCTTAACAATCAACTCCAAACAAGAAATGTAGATTGCACACAACATAATAGAGCTTCTAGGACTTATGCAAAATTGCTAGAATTTGAAACCTAAAAATATATATTGTATTGGGTTTTCATGTCCTTCCAAGTAGCTGTGGCTTAATACAAGAAAAACATTTAATGTTGTAAAAAATCTTGTGAAAACATTTCACACATAGGTCAAGATGGGCAATCAAATGGTTATGGAGTTTTCCCTTCATGAAATACAAAGTGTTGAAATAATGTTCGTTTTGAGTAGACCTCAAAACTTGGTACATGACAAGCTTGGGAAGCTTCACATATGCATATGGTTTAGATGAATACTTAAGAACTTGATATAAGCAACCACATATGCTTTAAATGGTTGTATCTTTTGTCAACCGTTTTCAAAACTTTAAAGAAATTTGTGGAACATAGTTGTCTTAAAAAGAAAAGCTCGAAACTCAAGCTTCAGTTTGTCAAGTGGAGCAACCATCAACAGCTCAAAAACCCAATGCGACACATAGTAGAAAGATACGATTACCTCCAAACAAAGAGGGAATGATGTTTCAACATATGTAAGAACCCATGAATGTTGATGGACCACCCCCAAAATATTCATCATCTCTTGATTTGGGAACCAGTGGCAATCCAACTTTTTAATAAATTAAAAAGTTACCTCAAAGCATTATAATTAAACAAAACCACAAATTGTAGAGAACAAGGTAAGGTTCATCGACAAAACAATCATAGTGGCTTGTTCGCAAAAATGAACCAAAGCAATGTGGCCATTAAATTTTGTCTTAAATAATGAGCATACCTATCACAACTTTAGCCTTGGGTTCACAACCAAGGCAAGGGCATGGAAAGGTGAAGGCCTAGAGTACAACTCAAAAGTCACATACACATTCCCGAGAATGTAAAAAGGTGTGAGGGAATGAGCCCACACACTCTCAAGTGGACACTCACTTTCAGAATTAAAGTCCCAATGGACTCTTGAATTTTCATAGAGCAATTTGAAAGGCCAAAATTCATTGAATTAAAATATATATATATATATATATATATATATATCTTAAAACTTAGATGTCCAAAATGAGCTCACATTATCCATTTGAATGCTTATGACACAAATTATGATCAAAAGAAAAGCTGAGAGTCAAAGCGTCAATTTGATCCCTAACCATTAAAAGTCAAAAATCACCCTGAGTTACGTGTGTGCAAGAGGCATGCCACATATCTTTGGAAAAATTTCGACGAAAGGCACGAATTTATTTTAAACATCACCTCAATTGAAGCTTTTCACAAGAAGTTATGAACATCCAAAGTGGCGAGAGTCCCAACGAGGGTATTATGAAACTCCCAACATGGGAATCTTGAGAAAAACACCATTTGGTTGTAGCCCATTTGGCAAGCCACAAAAAATACTATAAGGGGGAAGGTGGTGGCTTCCCGCAAATTTGGGACATGGTGAGTATTGTGAATATGTGTATGTTTGTGGTTTGTTCATGCACCAAAAAATGTTCCCACTATGCACTGACCAACTTGTTGTTTGGTTTGTGCTAATTGATATGAATAATTGACATGTTTATCATTCGTCCTAGTCCCTATCCCATAACTCCAACACACCCTTCTCTACTCTAGAAATGTTGCGAATTAAGGAGTGTGCCCCAATTATTTCTTCTTCCATTCTTTTCACTTTGGGACTCGCATTTGAGTCTTTCAAGGAATTTGGAGATGTGTCAACACCAATTGTTATCAATGGTGGGAAATTTAATGAAAACCAAAGGCAACCCATCATGTTTTCTAACCAAGGGGTTATGGAATGCATTAAAAACCTCATCTTCGAACGTGCATTCAATGTCAATGCAAAGTTCATATAATCCAGATATTGCACATCTTTGATAGCCTCAACAAAATCAAATATGTATACATCCCTCCCTTGGGCATATTTGATCAATGTGTGAACCAATTCAAAAAGTGGCAAAATGTAATGGAAATTAATAATGAACTCCACATTGAACATATTTTGCAATCAAATCTTGCAACTTTAGTTTCAATTTGATCTTCCAACATCTTCACAATTAAGATCTTGTATTTAGCCATAACCCACTTGGATGGAAATAATGTGCATGGAAATTTGTGGGTTTAAACATTCCACAATTTTTTGTTACTTTTGGTGTTGTGGAAAGTTGTAAACTTTTGCAATTCAAAGACTTTTTTAGGACTTCTTGCAAAGTAAGAGTGAAAGGACTCCAACAAGTTTTCTAGATGTTGCATTATGCAAAAAGAAGAAAAGGCTTGAATGGCTAAGTTGGTGCAAAGAGCACAACAATGCATTGCCACTAAATAAAGAGTTAGTTTCTTCTTTAATTGCACTTAAGTTCGAGTCCTACACCCAACATACACAAATCCAACATTTGCTCCAATAGAAACTAATTTCTTTCCAATTTTAGTTTATGTAAAACACCTTTGAACCAACAAAGTTTTTAGCATCACAATATATATGTTTTCAACAATAACATTGTCCATGACCCCCTCCAAGTTCAAAAAATATAAATCTACCATCAATTTTCAAGAACATACCCATGGATGGAAACCTAATACTCATTGTTAAAGGTAGTGACTTTATTAACAAAAAGATGAAGGAAATAGATTTTTTGATCACCTATTTCATGCATTACAATACCACATCATGCATATTCTTTGCCATGTCCCAACCCAAGTTATTAGACCAATGATTCTTAAGTATGTTCTTGAATTTGATAAAGCAACATTAGATCCTTGAAGATCTCATAATTTGTCATAGGATGACCTTCCTTCAACAAGTCAAACATGACAACAATATAGATTTTTTTTTCCCTCCCCAATCTTACCTACAAACAATTGGTGAGCCACATTATTACAAAGATTGGTAACATACAATGTTTTTTTTTTCTAATCCACATAATTCTTATAGTAATAAATTATGCCATTTGCCATGATGGGTGTGTTTGCTTTGGCCTTATTACGCCCAACATGCTTGTACAAAAAGTCCAACATCATTGTAAATGATTTTTCCTTGCTTTTGATGGGTGTGCACACTTGCATGCACTTGGTCAACAATGTTGTCACTTCTTGCAACTAATTTAGCCCACATAAGCTTTGTGGACTAAACATCTTAAAAGGCTTGATGAGTTTCATAATGCTTCCTTTTCAAGTGCTTCTTTTTTACTAAAAAATTTGTATTGGAGGCAATGTAACAAGTTGAACATTGACAAATATGATCTTGTCAAAAAAAAGATGCAAGATTTAAGTTTTCAAATATTGAAGCTCCCCAAAAAAACTTAAATTTAAATTTAAAGGGTGGGGGTTTGAAAGGAGCCATGGACGATGAAAGATACACACAATCACAAATTACAATGCATATTGTGATTGTTCAATATTCATAAGGTGGTTGAAAGGTACGGTGGATCACTTTTTGCATTGTAATCTAGTTTTATGCAGAGTGGTGTGCATTTACATGCTATTAACATGCCATAAAAACAATAATTTTCCAAAATTTTAACTAGATTTAGATTGTCATCTTGAAAAATGAAGACATTTATAAAAGAAATTGCAACATGTATACATCAAATATGTAATAATGAACTTTTGAAGTTGAAAAATATGAATTGGTTTGTTGTTTATGCCTTTATATACATGCATTTTTTTTGTATTAATTTCAGTTAGGATATCTTATAGGGACTCAATATATGATACACTAAAACAAAAAGAACATATGTGAAAAAAAATTGTTAGAAAAAATTTAGCCAAAAAAAAGTTATGGACTTTTGAATGGCCTAAAATAAGCCATATTTTTATAAGTCCATATCATAATCATTTTTTGGTGGATTAAATTTTTTATTTTCTTTACAAGTACGTTGAAAATTTCTTACAATGGTTATTCTTCGTATGGAATTTTTAGTTCATTAATCACCATATAATTTCCCACTAAATTAATGATATCAAACTTTCATTTCAACACTATTGTAAGGATTTTTAAGGCGTGGAACATTTGTCAGAATCAAGCCACCCTAGCTTACAACCACCCCATAACTTGTAAAAGTTCGATGACCAACTTGCTAATGAAAACTTCTATTGGTGAATGTTGATTTGAGAGCAAAGGAAACATGATGAGTGCTTGTGTTGAGAGCAATGGAAAAGTGGTGAAAATGTTTAAAGAGGAAATTATAGACAATGACCACTTATGACAACACTTGTGTTTTATGAAAAGGATTTACATCCATCATTAGATGTGACAATTGACGAATCCTATTAACAATTGTCAAGGTAGTAGGTATCATGTTTATTATCTTTAGCAATCCAAACACAAACACAATACTAGTGTACACCGGTGTTGTGCATGTATATAGTTTAGGACTTACACTTTGTGTAAATGTAATTTTTTTCCAAAAAACATTTATACACTAGGTAAGTGTAAGTGTAGCAACCAATGTAAGTGTAAATGTTTTTACACTTACACAACATGTTAAAAAAAACAACAAATTAGCAACCAAAAAAAACCAAACTATATTGAAAAAAAACCCAAAAATCAGAAAATTAAGGAAAAAATCAGAATCTCATGTAAAGAAGATGTCAAATCATGCAAACTTTGATAAAAATCACAAAAGTCCAATGTCCAATGTGATCATAGACTTAACACCTTCATAAAAGTCACAAAATGAAATAGGAGCTTAATCAAAACAAATAAGGTTCAATGTGTGAAATGAATTAAACATTATCACAAATCATGGAAACATGTCGCAATTTTGAACACATTCTTCCACATAACTTTCAACCTCATTGGGAAATTCAACATCTATCAAATTTAATACCTCTTCTTTAGCCTCACCAAATTCATCCACATCTTTCAATGGTCCTCCCATAACTTCAAATCCAATTATAGGATCATCATACCAATTCTTGATCAAAAGAACCAAAATGATCTAAGTTCTTTGGACCAAGGTGACAATGGTGAAGACTTGTGAGAATACTTGCAATTGAAAATATTCTATGTTTCTATTTGGCTACCTAGTACACCTAGAATCATTCTAGCCAACTTGGCAACTATTGAAACTACTCCTTCATATTTTGACCACCAAAGAAGAGTGTCTTTTGCCTCTTCCAAAGACACATCAAATGTTCGAAAATAGGACAACTCTTGTTGAACCTAAATTTAGACAAATAAGTTGTAACACAAATTAGTTTCAATGTGCAAACAAAAACAAATGAATTCAAAGTGTTTTCCAAAGAAGTAAAAGAAATAACACTTATTTGTTCAAAACAAGTCTTTTCCTTAAACACTCCCACTCTAAAAACAACATTAGGATTGTGCACATGTTTTTGCACAACAATGGAATAGTTGTTAGATTGTCTATGGTGGTTTTGGTACAAAATCTTCAAGGTAGGAAAGAAAAACTTTATGTCATATGCAATAGCAATCTTGATTGTAAAAGAGTGGTCAACACAATCAACCATTAAGCTCAAATCCTTGAATCAAAGATCCAACATAAGAATAACCATATTGTGAGTTTTAATGGGATTGAAAGAATACATGAAATCAAGGAAGGGCCTAAGAACACCAGTTACTTGCCTTTGCATGTTAACACTAAATTATTTCACCTTCATGTGCATGTCCATCTCTTCAATGGCACCAATTTTTGCTTGTAGCTTCAATTTTTCCTTACAAAGATTCACATACAACTTAATTGCAAAAGTTAGGGCATTTGACAATAACCAATAGCCACAAATTGATTGATTACACATGTAGACACAATGGGAAAAAAAACAATATCACAAATTGTTTCAACAATTGTCCAAGGTTATGTTAAAAGGATTATGTTAACTAAAACTTCTATATGACAACCATAACACATGATAATTGCCTTTTGGTAGGCCAAACATTACTGAAACATTGCAACTTTTGATGCAAATTGAATCTTCATTAGAATGATTAGTTTGCATTTAAGCAAACTAAATTTGATGCATGTTCACCTCCATTTTTTTGCTCCTTTACCTACAATGCAAAATGACAAAAAATCAATTTTATTGTACTTTCTAGGATTGAAAATTGCTTGAATTGCAAAATGATTAGATTAAATTAACATACTTGATTTCTTTCGCCAAATGATGTATACATTGAGAGATGTTTGTGTAGACTTCACATTAATTGGTGCCAAATCTTTAAAAATCTTATTGTCATTGGTTGCATATTGAACTACCTCACTCATAGCATGTCCAAAACATGATCCATCAAAATGTTGAGGCAAACTTAAAGCTTCGCATGAAATCTTTGACTTGAGGGTAGTAGTCATGCTTGCAAAGTTAGTACCCACATATTTCATATAGCACAACACCTTAGATGTGAAACCAATTTTTTCCAACATCTCCTTCAATTGTTTTGCCCACCCCATCGCTGTGGTGTCATTGGCCTTGAAAAATGCCAATTGTGACATGATGAAACTTTTAATCAACCAATAGAAAGTTTACAACAAGGGCGAAAATATCTTATTAACTTCTACTCATCCACAAATCAAAAATAGCCGTGACTGTAGGTGTAGCATTAGATTGAGTTTCAACATATAGATCTACACAACGTGTAACCATAGATGGAACTTGAAAGCATCTCTAACTTCGCATGGTCTTCTTGCTATCTTGCCATACCTTAAATTTAAAAAATCTTAGATTTTTGTAAATATATATATGATTGTTTTCATTAAAATGTAAACAAAATAGCAAAAAATTAATTTAAAGAATTCATTTGAATTTTTTTGTTTATACAATTAGTTGATTTGTTATTGCTGATGTTGAAAATTGTAATTTTGTTGGAGTTATATCCTACATCAAATTGTTATGTTGTTGGAGTTGTTTGTGCAAAATTGTTGTTGTTACATGCAAGAAGTTATTGTGTTATTAAAATTGCTACTTGAACAAAATTATTTTGATATTGGAATTGTTGCATGTGGGGAATTAAAATTTGTTGTTGTTCTTAGCTCAACCTTCATGCTCCACCCTGCACACATGAAATGGCCAAGGGGAGCAAGACAAGCAAGGGAGCAAACTACTACAATGGTGCAAGAGACCACAACAACAACGACAGTGACTAAGACAAGTTGACCGTGAAGGGGAATAAATAATCAAGGGGCTAACTCCAAAGTCTTGCTCACCTAAGGCAAGGCAAGGAAGTTGAGGCAATGGTGGCTCTGTAATTGTGACATTGGTGAATGTTGTGCATGCAATTACGATGTTGGTGAATGTTGAACGTGCAATTGTGGCATTGGCGAATGTCGCACATGTAGTTATTGTGTGTCGTGTGCAAACTTTAGCATGTGCACAAAGGTGGAACACAAGGGGGGAATAAGATTGGAGGAGTTGTGACAATGGCACATAATTAAAACCACAACAACAATAGATTATAAAATAAAAGACCATGAACAAAACCACAAGAGTTGTGGTGATGCTATTGAATACCACAACAATGACCATGAACAAGACCAAAGGAGCTATAGAAATGGTATTGAAGACCACAACAACAAAAGAATGACCATGATTAGGCGCAAACAATTAAGGGGGGGGGGGGGTTCAAGGTCTTGGTTAATTGAAGGTGAGGTGAGCATGTTGAAGATTGAAGTAATGGCAAACACTACACATGATCTTGCATGTCCCACATCGCTTACAAGTTCCAACACCTACACAAAAGGGAAAATAAAGGGGAACAAAACGAATAAAAAAATTCCAACATTTGCACAAAAGTGAAAACAAGGTGGGAACAAGATTATAGGAGTGATGGCGACGATCATGTGATAGGGGAGGGGTTTTGAGGTCTTGTTCACCTTCATGAACAAGTTGTGACAATGGTGATTGTTGCACATAAGACCTCTAGCTGAATCCTATAAGATGGGGTGAAAGGTCTTGCTCACCTTAGAAGGAGCTCATTGGAAAAAGAGTCGTTGTAACTTTTTGGCAATTGTATTCCTTTGTTGAGTTGTTGCCACAACTATGGTTAAAACTATGTGGCAACCATGTTGTAACTTGTGGCAAGTTGCGTGAACTTCAATGCCTAAAAAAATGAAAAAAAGGGTGGAGAGCAAGGAGTTTGGCGATGTTGAGAATCACATAACAATAGAAACACATAGCGTTAAGTTCTTTTCAAGGTTTGAAAGCAAGCACACAAAAAATTGGGGGCGGCGGGGGGGGGGGGGGGGGGGGGGGGGGGGGCGCCATGGAGAGGTCTTTCTCACCTTTGTGAGCAAGAAACTCATTGACAACCGCAAGCTTACGCCGTAAGCTCCTTGCTTGAACTCCTGCACCTACAAACAATGAGAAAAAGGAACAAGACCAAAGGAACTTGACAATGGCATAGAAGAACGTAAAAAAAAGAAACAACAATAAAAAAAAACCATGTTGATAGGGACAGGTAGGTCGTACTCACCTAAAGTTGAAACAATGATAATGAAGGAATTGTTGTACCTCCTTGGCAATGGGAAGCAGGTGCACCAAGCAACCAACCTCCTGCTTCCTAAACCCTAATACATGACATTTACATGACTCCGTATATTTACATGGGGCCATGTAAATATAATTTAAATTTTTTATAATGCCTACGTGTAAGTGAAAAAATACACTTACATGCAAGCGGTGTAAATGTAATTGTATAGAAAAAATCCATGTAAGTGTAAATGATTTACACTTACATGGATTATACACACCACAAATACAACTATATACACTTACACGTACAACATTGGTGTACACACTCACAAATACATATGCACACACACACACACAATTTTTTTATTTAGAAAATGAACCTAAAAAATGCATTTAGTACAAGAGTCTTATGTTTAGCCACTTTAGTAATCAGAGTGACACAATGAATGACATGTCAAAATTGAAAGTGCTAAATGCACCACAGTCCTTGCCGAACAGACTCCACTCCCCTAGGTTAGGGTCTAGGAGAGAGGAGGCCAACTCGGGTCATCATCCATCCTGTTCCAGAGGATGATGAATGTCCCTTGTCCAACTGCAAACAGTGCACGCCCCAAAAAGTTTTCAATGAATGCAAGAAGGAAAAGGAGGCAAAGCCTGGCCTGGAATGGATTTGTACTTATTAACTGTATGTACAAGTCCTTTTTCCAAGCAAGGCAGATGACTAAAGTAGGTGCAAGGAATTAAATGTGACACTGAGCTCAATGCTGGTTAGAGTACAAGGTAGGTAGATGCTCAACAGGGGAATTTTTTTCTATTGAACATCTGTCCATGGAAAGGATGATATATGGGTAAAGGCGGAAGAAAAGACATATGCATGTTTGGAATATGAGATGGGTAAACTAACCCATTATTATGCATTGTGATAAGGAGGAAGAAATTGTCCAGCTTTGGGCAGTGGGTAACTCAGGTTAGGACCTCAGGGTCCAGGGAGGAGGGAGGAGGAGATAGTGGCAAGGACTGTCAGTGCAATCAGGAAGTTTATTTCTGCAGTTGCATTTGAAAGAAGAGGGAATTCCAATTTTTTTTTTGGTGAAAACTTATGTAGCATAGTGAGGATGGTAGCTGACTTGCAAAGATCTTCATGGGCAGCTGCTACAAGAGGGAATTTGGTTTTTTCCCCAGACCTTAGATTTATAGCAAATGCTTTGCCCAAAGTTCAACTCTCATGTATAGAAGCTGAAAAGGTGGAAATTAGGTGGAGAGCACATTTGTTTCTATTTTGTGACTGAGGTTCAAAGAGGTGTCCAATGTTCCAAAAAATTTGGTGATGGGCCAATCAATGTGACTCCTTTGTTCAAAAAGAAAAAAGAAAAGTGTGCGTGCACGCATGAACTAATTATTATAAATCACACTATGTACTCTCACTTCTTCCCACACTAAGTAAGTAACTTGCCAAGATCTTCATTGGCATCTACAAGAGTAAAACAAAAGTTTGCAAACTTAATTGGGATGTTAAGTACATGTGTGTGAAGATCTTGGCTCTCCCTTGTGAAGATTATGGTGCAATAGGAACATTAAATGGGTTGTTTGAATCCATTCAACATTTGCATACTTTTATGTTTAATTGTTTATTCTATTATCTAAACTCTAACATTAGGACCAAATGCAAATTTTCATCTTATGTGGCTTGGGTCTTATACTAAGAGGCTCAGCATTGGAGCATTTGATGGAAAAAAGACATATGCACGTAGTGAATGGGGGGAAGATCTGAATGGGAATGTGTGCTATCTTTGGTCTTCATGACATGTGAAACTGATGGCAAGGAGAAAATGGGTGGTAAAGAAATTGAGGTTAATTACAAAGTCCATGGCAAGAAAGAAAGAACCAAGCAATCTACTTTAAAGGGAAGAATAGTTTGCACTTGATTAAGAAAACATTTAACATGAGTGGAAATTTAACTCATTGCATATCTGGCTTGAACTCCCATTACTTTCCGGACCTTCTTCCTCTCATGTTTTGATTTCTGTTGATTTTTCACTTGTACTCTTCAATGTAGCAATTTGCCCACCTCACTTTTCACGAATTTTCTCAATAGCTTGTGTTTGCTTCTCTTCTCCCCCCTACGTGGGGGGCAGAACCTCTTGAAATTTTGGGGCATTAGAAAGGATCTGGAAGTGCAATTCTATACATTAAAACAAGAAAATCTTGCCTTGAGTGTGTGGCATAAGTTGAAGGCAAAATAAAATGTCTTGTGATTGGGGGAATAAAATGACCTGAACTTCACAAAGTCAAGTGGTCAAAATAGTGAGCACCCTTTTGGATATGCGAAATGCCACAACTAGAATATCGAATGCAAATGCAGTAGTAAAAGGGAAGCTTGAACACATGTCTGTTGAGAAATTAATTAATGTTGAAGATTTTCAGTTGGAAAATAAAATAATCCTAGTATTCCAAAATATTTCTCTATTTTCCTTCACAAATTCCTTGCCTTTGAAAAAACATATTTTTTGAAAAACTTAAACATTTCCACAAATAATATTATTAGTGTCAAAGCTACCAAGCTATTAAGGTATATGTGTATGATTTCTTAGGGTGATCATATACATTTCTGAGCTTCAGGCTTGGTTGGACTATGGAGTTCAAAGCATATGCAAAAAGATCCCCATTTTTGTAAGACCAAAGAAAAGGAAATGTTCTCTCTTCCCGTGTCCTTTTTTTTCCCTCATAACAATACCTTACCCTATGGTTAGTTTTGTCATGAAATAATCCCTAAAATAATGACATGAAATTTTGTGAAAATATGACGTTAACATGTTGAAAATCATCATAATTATCCTAGGCTTACACCCTGAATAATTTCACTAGGTACTCTTATCACAATAGCATAGTAGGCGATGGAACATCTTATAGTTTCAAAATTAGAAAAGGAATTCATTATTTGAAAAAAATGAATTATTCATTTTGTCAATGTGGAAACTGAACGCAGGCTACAGTATTGTATTGTAAATGATGAACTCTTTATCTCAAAGGATTGAAGATGATGTTGGTGATAGTGGAAAGGGTGAGAGGGCAGGGGGAACTGTCAAACCACCAACTGAATGTACTGGAAAAAGGGTGATTCGGCTTTTTCCCCTTGAGAGAGGAAGAAGAAGACGAGGAGTGATGGGGCTGGGCACATGTTCATGCTCCGCGTCTTGTGACTTGCAACTCTATTTCTGACAAATTATGAAGAAAAGTCTCAGTCTTGTAACACTCTATTTCTGACATATTTTTGAAGACAAGTCTCACTCTACTACCACCATTTGTCTGTCTGTTGTCACCTTGTTGTTTCCTTCCCGTTCTGTTTTCCTCCCTGTCAGGCACCAACTGGTTGCTGGCACCGCGTTTGTTTGACACAAAATTGAATTCATGAAGGTTTTTAGACTACCATAATATCATGTCATGCAAGGACTGGAGAGGCATGTCCAAAGCATTTGGATTTTCAAGGCATTATTATAGAGCTATAAAATCTGATTTTTTAAATTAATTTTTTTGCTTCAGCAGGAGCCCTGGTGTGTGGGTTTAACCTAGCCTACTTGTGTACAAAGAGAGGGCTTTCCTTTTGCCGAAAACAACACTAGAAGCAGGATCCCTTTGCATGAGAAAGAGAGAAGATGAAAGGGATATGTAGTAAGTACCAGTGTTGGGTGCTTCTATACTTTTATGAAGAACCTCTGGCTCCAATTGAAAAAATAATTTAGAATGGTTTTGGTTATGGTTTCACGCATAAATGAAATCAAAGAATGTAGTTCTGAGTTCAATTTTTCAAAAAAAATTCTGAATTTGAGAATCACCCAGTTCTGAGCAATTGGGTGGGACTAGAATCGATGGTTAATTGCTAATTAACCTCTGATTAGCCCCTAGTTCTAAATTTTTATTTTTTAGTTTTTTTCAAAATTCTTGTTTCTGGGTCCCCTTCCCATTCCACACATAAATTGAACACTGAGAATCTGGTTTGAGGTCCAACTCTAAAATAAAATATTAAAATTCTCAATTCCTGGTTTCAGAAAACAGACCCAGTTTATTTGAAATTAAAAATTGGGTTTGTTTTAGACTCATAAGAACAGGCCGCAACACCAAAAAAAAAAAAAACTAGTTTGAAGATATGAGCAGTTCAGGGTATAGTTTTGTGAGCTTATTCTGGTCTAGTTGTTTGGCTATGGTTCTACTATATTAGTTATCAATATTCTAGTGGGTGCCCGTGACCTTCGGCCACTGTGAAGTCCCCCTCATCCTCCACAACATTTGCCAAAGCATATGGGATAAAGGTGACGTGCTTATATGTAAAACATGTTGAGGAACGCATTGTGAACTTGGGAAACATATTGAGAACTCATTAGGAACTTAGAGGGAACACCGTGAGAACACATTGGGAAACAAGGAAAAATGGAAAAAAATCCTTCCTGCCCCCCCAAACTTAAAAGGAATAAAAGCAAGGCACCTTGGGCGTTCCCATTGGCCGAAATTCTACTATCCATCCGGCTTCGGTGGACCTGCAGGGACTCTCCGTGCTGGCCACCGTCACAGCCAGTCAGGCCCTCTCCTGTGCCCAGCAGGCACAGTCCCCTGCAGGGACTCTCCCGTCCCCAGCCCGCCCCTGTTGGCCACCGTCACAGTAAGTCAGCCCCTCTCCCGTTTTCGTCAGGTCGGGCCCAATCGTCCGTCTCTGACCCGAGCTCCGTCAATAGGCACGAATGTAGTGAATTTATATATAAGATTATACTAGAGTTATCCGTAAAGTCACCCTCTCTTTCACCCCTTATACTAGAGTTATCCATAAAGTCACCCTCTCTTTCACCCCCTATCCCCGCTTTCCGGCTCCATTTTGTGTGGAGCTACAGCCAAGACAATTCTAAGTTAGTTTTTTGAGTGGGGAGCCCACATATTCTTCGTTACCGGTTGCTCCAGAAAAATCTGTGGCATGGCGTCACCCCATAGGCGGAGAGGTCTCAGGTTACAATCTGTAGTATGTCCAAGTAGTCATCAGTTGTGGGCAAGTGAAATCTCATCCGTCCAGTCACTGGTTATGTCTTGTACCACGGTTTGAGCAGCCCAGTTACTGGAAAAGAAACTCACCACTCCTGTGGCTCGTTTTTTTTTCCGGTAACCGGGCTGCTCTTGCTGGTTATGTAGTCCATAATGGTAAGCTGTCCAACACTGATTTTTAAAAAACCGTTTACCAAATAATTTTTAAAAAACATGACAAGGACCCCACTTGTTACTATCAATTCTCAAAATAAAAAATTATGTGAAAGTTTTGTTTACCAATTTTTCCCACCCTTTCACCCAACCGTCCCAATGTAGGAATAGTCTCTCTCTCGTTGATCATGTATTCCACATGTAGGAATAATCTCTCTCTCCTTGATCATGTATTCCACCCGACATTGTGGGCAGGCTTTCCCAATTCTATGGTTCACAATTTTTTTTTAATCAGATGTATGTATGACTTCTGATGCTCTCCTCCCTAAAGAATGATTAAGTCATCTCCCCCCCTCCCCCAATTTCTATTTTTGGAGAGGCTGGGTTGGAGGGGAGTTGAAGATGAGGGGGTAAAACAAGTCCATTCGAGCTTTGACCACCAGCTGGTCCGCATACGTTAGAGGTGACTCCCCCCAAAATAATAATAGTGCCGAAATATTTGACAAAATATTCAACGGTTTGGCTGACAAATGGGTCCTTTGCTTCTAGCATGTACTACTAATAATAAGGGAAGGGCTCATGCCCCGCCCCTGCCCCCCCCCCCCAAAGTAACCACATTCAGACTTGGCTTTCATGTTAGGTTCACAACAAAGGGGATTTCGTTGTGACCCATTCAGATGGGATCCTAAATTCAACATTCTAGATTCAAAGAAGGAACAGGAATGGATTTATTATGGAAGAATGATGGCACTTTTACACACTCTCCATGCCCAGAAAATCTCTCGCCCAATTAAGAATGCTCACAAAAGAGATGGTGTCAGACCATTCAAGGGCTAAGATTGTGAAAAATAAATACATAAAAATAAATGATTTAAAATATTAGGCCAAAAGCTAAGCCCAATAAGAAGAAGTTTGAGTTTTTAAGAAAATTATAAGGTTAATCTATAGGATTTCCTTTTTCATAAAAAACCCAGCAAAGAATTTGGCGTCCATGAAACTGCCATGTAGGCAGCCACCTCATCTTGGCTTGGGCTTTATTGTGAAAACTGATAATGCTCAAACCTGTGAATTTTGTCTTTCTCTTGGCCGCTGGGGGTTGGATCCCCCCGCCCCCCCCCCACCCCCCCAAAACCCGGGCCCCTTCTTCTCTCTCCCTGTTCTGGTTCGTTCTCTGCAATGGATTTTGTCCGTTTGTGTCCGAGGAAAAAGAAAAAGAAAAAAAAGCCTTTGAGATTTTTGTTTGTTTTAATGTGAAAACGTTTCTTTTAGGTATGCTCAAGCTTTCAACTTTCTGTTTTAATGTGAAAAACTGGTAGGTAGGTGCTCAACTTAATTTTTCTTATTTTATTTCATTTTGACACAAAGGTAATCAGCTCTGAAATTTTTTAAATTAAAAATTAAAAATAATTAATCAATTGAACCGGGTCCCATATTTGAAAGAAAAAAGACTGGAACTGAACTAGGATTTATCCAGCCCTTCAAAAATGTTAGGAATTGGAACGGAGAGGTTTCCCTGGCCAACACTGGTAAAAAAACCCTCCTATAGGTACTCAACTTTGAAATTTGGTGGTAATGGAGTTTTCAAGCAATAAGAATACTGAGAAACGGGTGCCCTTGGGGGTGGGCTATGGAATTGAGCAGAAAATTCCCCCGTCCCCGACGACCCCCCCCCCCCCCCCCCAACTCCTTTTGTTTGTGTTTTTGTATTTTTAAAAATTGTTTTCTGGGTCATGGAATTAGTGCAGCTTTCAAAGTTTGACTATGTTGTTACACACACGTCTTTCCTCCTCTCTTCTCTTGTCTTTGCTTTGCTGCTCAACAAGCTCCCGACTTCTTCCCATCTTTCGCCCATCTCCTTCTGCTTCTTCGCTCTTGTTCTTGTTGTTGTTTTTTTTCTGTTGCAGAGAGTTGTATTTCTTGTCCAAATTTTAGCTTCTATAACTCACCTTACAAGAAAGAGGGGGATAACAAGGCAAAGAGAGTTGTTACAACAAAAGGTAGCGATGGTGGCCCCAGTTACAAAGCCTGGCTGCTGCTACAACAAACGGTAGAGATAGTCTAGGCTTCTTGCTGCTCCTGTTGTATTCAAGGACTTAGGGAGGTGGAGAGAAGTAGCTTGCAAGAAAGAAAGAAAGAAAGAAAGCAGGACAATGCAGTGAGTGCCGGAGTGGAGCTAGAGCGAAAACAAGAGTGAGCGACAGACAGGTGGTCAGTGTGCTTGTTTGGAGTGCAAGAGTTGCTGATTTGTTTGTGCAGAATGTTTTTGGGAATCAAGCCTGCACACGAGAGACTTGGTTTTGCAGTGGACTGCGGCTCGATCAGCAGCAGAAGTAGAAGAAACAGTTACTACTACTGCTACTACTCCCAGCTTCATCAACTAGGTTCAGAGGCAAGAACGAAAGTTGTTGCAGGAGAAATTTTGGAGGAAGCCAAAACACTGAAGACGTCCAGGATTAATACGCTTTGAAGAAAGCCCATCGAGAGTTCATTGGGATTCCCAAGAACAAGAGAACCGCCGCAGAAAGCAAGGAAACAGAAGAACAAAGGAGTGTTGTTGGAGGAGGTTCCATGGCCAAGCTGTTGCGCGTCTTCGAGAATTGCAACCAGATTTTTGTCGTAACGTTGGTATTGCTCTTGGGAAGCTGGTGCTTGTTGTCTGGAGCTTCTTCTTCTTCTTCTTCTTCCAGTTTCTGCCCAGGAGGAGATTGTGGGAAAGCAGCGATCAAGGGTGTAGGTAGCAGTAGCAGCAGTAGGAGGAGCAGCGACGGCGTCGTCTTCAGAAGAGCTTTGGCAACTGGAAACAACGACGACCCAACGGGGGGTGTGGTGCTCACCCAGAGCTTGTTAGACGATGGAGAGAGCTTGCTGGAGTTCAAGGCAGCGATAACAAGCGACCCAACAGAAGCGCTGCGATACTGGAAGAGGCAAGGGAAGAGACAAGTCTTGAACGCATGCAGATGGCCAGGAGTCACTTGCAAGCACAGGCGAGTGTTTGCAGTGAATCTCTTCAACAAACAGCTGCAAGGCACCATCCCTTCTTCCTCACTGGGACAACTGGCTCTTCTCTCCAGCTTGAACCTCAGTGGCAATGTCCTTTCTGGACCTATCACCACCATGCTGCAGCAGACTGGCTCTTTCCCAGCTCTGGTATCTTTGGATCTCAGCAACAACAACCTCACTGGAGCTTTACCAGATTCTTCTTCTCTTGCTTCTTTGCACAATCTTTCCTTCTTTGATGCTTCCAACAACGATCTCCGTGGTCCCATTCCTTCTCAGCTTTTCTCGTTGCCGGCTCTGCAAAGCTTGGATCTTTCACACAACAGCTTCAATGGGTCCATCCCAACAGCATTGAATCTGCCGTCGAGTTCACAGCTGCAGAATTTGGATCTGAGTGACAACCAGTTGAGTGGAAACATCTCTGCAGACTTCTTGGCCAATCTCACATCTTTGGTTTCTTTGGATGTCTCAAGGAACCCACTGGGAGGAGTGATCCCTGCAACGGTTGGGCAGCTGATCCATCTCCAGAGCTTGCAGCTGACGAGCTGCAATTTGATAGGCTCCATCCCACAAGAGCTCGCTGCTTGTGTAGAGCTGCGAGAACTGAAGCTCAATGAGAACTCTCTTCAAGGTGACATCCCTCCTTCTCTAGGAGCTTTGCCACAACTGAGTTCTCTAGACCTGAGCTCCAATTTGCTGGAAGGAGATTTCTTGAGCTTCATAGCCAATACTTCCAGCTTGCAAGAGCTGTTGCTCTCAGACAATCGCCTCAATGGTGTGATTCCTTCCTCTGTGGGCACAAGTCTGCAGAAGCTGACACACACTCTCTCTCTCTCACACAACCAACTCTCAGGTCCCATACCTGAGCAATTGGGTGATCTGGTCCTTGTCCAAAACCTTGACTTCTCTTTCAACAGTCTGTCAGGGAGCATCCCAGAATCCATTGGCAATTGTAGCAGTTTGCTTTCTCTCATTATCTCACACAACAGACTTGAGGGGTCCATTCCACCACAGTTGGGCAACCTTACCAAGCTCACTCAACTGGATCTCTCAGACAATGATCTGTCAGGTTCCATTCCTGCATCTCTCACCAACATCTCCATGCTCTCTTTCCTGAACGTCTCTTACAACAATCTCCAAGGACTCATTCCCAACTTCACCCACCAGAGCAGCAATAGTAACATCACAGCTTTAAGCTTTCTCAATAATCCAGGGTTGTGTGGTGTGATCATCAACAAAGAATGCCAATCAAGCAGCCATGACACTCGCAACAAGATCCTCCTAGGAGCCATTGTGGGAGGTTTTGGGCTGCTTTTGCTGCTCTTGCTTGTGGTCAGCTGCTGCTGCTGCTACTGTAGACGGAAGAGTAGAGGATCTTCTAAAAGTGGTAGCAAGTTTTCAGCTAGTGTTTCAGATGAGCTTCAGCTTCGACTGTCAGCTGAAGAGATCTTGCTTGCAACTGGAGGGTTTGGTGAAGCAAACATCATTGGAAGAGGACTCACCAGCACCATTTACAGAGGTGTCTACAATGATGTTGATGTTGCTGTGAAAAGGCTCACAATATTTCCTAGTCCTCCTCTGCAACAACAACAACAAAGTCCTGATGTGAGTGAAGCTGGACCTGCTGATGCTGCTGCAGTGGTGGATATTGCTCCTGCTGCAGTGGATGTTGCTGTTGAACCTGACACCAAGCTTGAAACACTTGCCAGTGTTCGGCACAATAGCCTTGTGAGGGTTGTTGGGTACTGTTCAAGCCCTGAGATCAAAGCTCTGGTTCTTGAGTACATGCCAAACGGAAGCCTGGAGAAGCTGTTGCATCCATCTCCAGGTGCAGAGCTCGTGCAAACATTCAACTGGAATGCGAGGCTCAATGTTGCAATTGGAGTTGCACAGGGACTGGCTTACCTTCACCATGAGCGTGCAGCAACAACTCCCCTTGTCCATGGCAATGTGAAACCCAGCAACATCCTTTTCGATGCCAAATGGAGGGCCAGAATCAGCGACTTTGGAATGTCAACAATTCTTGCTCCTGGTGCTGGTGCCAGTGGAGGAGCATCTGGTTACATTCCTCCAGGTAAGAAAGAGCCAATCTTAACCATCTCTGTTATCCCACCTTCTTGTTGTTGCCAGTCTTCTTCCAAGAACTGTATCACCATTCAAACTTTCTTCACCAAGGCTCTGTGTTTTCACAAGAATGAATGTCAATGTGTTCTGATGATTGTGTTATCTGACCATGGAATTTGCAGAAGCAATGGCATCTGGAGCAACAGCAGCAACAGTGAAGTGGGATGTGTACAGCTATGGAATTGTGCTACTGGAGATGCTGTCAGGGAGACGACCTGATGACAGAGTGAAGGTGACACCAAATCTTCCAGCATGGATAAGAAAAACAGTGTCGGAATCAAAAAGTCTGCGACAAGTGCTAGATCCTCTACTTTTACCAGACCTGCCTTCTCATCAGCAACAGATTGCCATGGTTATGGGACTGGCTTTGATGTGCACTCGAGACATCCCTGATGAGAGACCCACCATGAAGGATGTGTTGAAGAAGCTTATGGAAATCAAGAACCGGTTTCAAAACAAAAGCCAAAGATCATCCAGAGATTCTCGTCAGTCTTCGAAACAACGAACACTACCACATACTCCTTCTCTTTCTCACTGGAGTGGAACTGCTCCAGCAACAAATGTATAACAGATTCTTAACTTTAGAAGAACATTTCTTCACCCTTGCCAGGATGCCACTGAGCAGCTCTTCACAACAAGAAAATCGACTACTTGAACCTGTGCATCTATCTGAAGCATCCTACTAGGTCTTTTACAACTTTCCACACACCTCTCAATGACAGAGTCTGTTCTTAGGCACCCATTTCTTTTTGCATCTCAGGGCGCAGAACCAAAAGGTGTGTGTTTCAATACTTGTGTGACCCATGTGAAATCAGGGGACGAAACAACTTCTGTGATTTCCAGCCAGCTTGAAAAGCCATCCAAACGCTCCAAAGTTAAGGCAACAAATAGCTCAAGCTCTCCGTTGTAGACCAAATGGAAGAAGGAAAAGGCTCCAAATTTGACAAATTTCTAACTATTGCAATCGACTGCCACAGAAACTAGAAAAAATTGCACCAATCAGTGCTGTGTTGCCAGCCAGTCAACCTACCCGTCATATAATATTCTTTAGGATTTTGGATGTTTCTGAGGGTTGCAGGCAGGGTTTGACATGAATTGGAGTGGCATCTTTTTAACATTTTTTTAAGCTTAGCAGCAGCTTGTGAGTTTGGAAGTGCCACTGCAATCAGTTCAGGTTTACAAGGATTACAAAAGTCTAGCTCTTCTCAGAGATTTGAGTTGTGAAGTAGTTACTCCTGTCAAATAACACTCACTCCACAAAGTCTTGTGCTCCCCATTTTATTAAAGAAGCTCTCAAGGACAGAAAGCATCAGCGACTAAGCATATATTGCCTCCTACTCTTGTCCTTCCATGCATCAAATCCCAGTTTTGCTTCAAGAACTGCAGTAGAGAGAACTTGATAACAGGGACTTACAAGATGCCCATTTGTTTTTTGGATCAGATGAAGTCAGTCAAGGAGCATGCCAGAAACTTGTTTATCCAAATTTTCAAAGATTTTGAAGGTGAATTTCAGAAATGTCTGCAACTCTCTCACAAACGCAGTCTTTTGAATGATATTCTTCCATGAGAAGTGGCATCAAGATCAATGCTGTAATTGAAATGCAATTCAATGAGATAATAATGCACAATCAAAACTGTTGTGATTGATTGATGGCTGAAGGCAAACATTATCAGAACATAGCATACGTACATTACATTACATAACATAATAAGCCAAGTGCAAGCCTGATTCTGGTAATGCCCTCAACTAAGGGCTTTACCTGGCATAAAGATCTGTCAAAAAATGTCTTTGGCAGTAGGCAGATTTTACAAGACACAACACCAAAATTGTAAAACCCACTGAAATTGTAAAGCTTGCTCTGCTGCTGGCGGTGGAAAAACTACGTGTTATACTGTGTTGTCCAAATGCACTAGCCAATTTCTGGTGGATCTTTATGTGTCTTTGCAATGCTGTTATGTTTGGAGGTGAGGGCTTTTATGTGTCTTTGCAGTGCTGTTATCTTGGGAGGTCACCCATCAAGACGATTGTTAAGCATGCTTAACTTTCAGAGATCATATGGGACCTGATGTGTGTTGTTTATTATCTCTAGAGGTTTACGCATCATCCATAATGAACTTGCATGCGGGTATTGTGTTTTGTAAATTGCCCTGAGACCACCATAGGTGGTGAATCTGCTGGCCCTTATGTATAAGAGAAAGGTAGCCTTGTTGTTGGTACAAGGCTAATACTAATATTGCTTGAGGTCATACTAGCCAACTAGAGTCCTTGATATATCAGTGTTGATACTTGAAACCTATCCCACCATGGCGAAATACCAGACCAAAACTGGTTTCCATGTAACTTTTCGAGTTTTGAATCATGGTATGAACGTTTTTACAACTTTCAAAATTCAGTTATGCATATGTAAGGAATATTTTTAGTTGCATGTGACATATGTAGCTGCATGACACAAGTTGCAAAAGACAATTTTTCTACTAGTGATTGATTGCACATAATTTTTAGTCGACAAATACAAGTCAATATTGCAAAACTTTTTGAAGCTTCTGGTTTTATCTGTTTTTTCAAAATGACAGACCTTTTATATCCACTTTAAAACTCCCAATATCAACTCTGATAGCCAGGACCCAACCAATTTGGAATGAGCTGAAGCAACCAACTTTATACCGATACCAGTATCTTAGTTACTTGAGGTAAAATCACCCTTCTACCAATCTTAATATCAGGTAGGTATATATATCAATGTTGTGTAGGTATGTTGTTTTTGATATATTTGTGGCTAAAGATGCAATTGTTTTTCATTTAGTTACCCATCGAGTATTAAGTTTGTCCAGTGGTTTTAATTGGTTAAGGGTATTATATTAGCATTCAAATTGTTCCATCAGGTTAAGGGGGTATATGAAATTAAAGTTTTCATTGTAGGGTATGGGTGCCCCCCTATCATATACCCCTTGTTGGGGTTTTTTAAAAAGTATGTATTTATTTGTTTTAAAAAAAAAAAAAGGTCCACATTTTGGAAATTTTATGATACTTTTCAAAGCTTGAAGCCAATGCCAAAATGCAAGAATCAAAGTGTTTGATCCATCTTTGATTAACATGTGCACTTTTACCATATGTTATAGTCCTCAATTTTACCCCTTATGGTTTGCCCAGAGTTCTCCCTTCTTCACCTATATAGGTGGGTCAAAGGTGAGCCACTAAATCTTTCACATAAAAACTTCTATTTCAGAGAGCTTCCAAAGTTTCAATTTATATATTTTTGGTTTGTTGTTATTGTAATGTGCCAATCAAAATTGCTCATTGCAAAAATAAATTTAAAGCACCCGGATCTAATTAATAAAACTAATAGAGTTTAGGGTTTACGTCATGCTTACCCTAATTGTTTTACTTGGATGCCAAAACATATCTAGCTAAAAGTATGGGTATTTCTTACATATATCCAAAGTTACTAATAGGATATGATTTTTTAAGTTACATATCTTTGGGTATGCACTTCATTAAGGTATATTGATTTTGAGAATAGAATAAATGGTGTACCCTACCCACCTAATGGATATATGGAAGTAAAAAATATATCTACACAATATTGGTATATACATCCTTCATAGCATCCAATAATTAGTATTACATCCAATACCAAGACCAGATTAATATGTTCCAAATCCAATACTAATGTTGAGTGGTTATTACTTTTCTAGAGAATCAAAGATTTTTGTTCTTACAAGAGTTTAAAAGAACCAACTAGTTCTTGACCAAATTGTTTTTTCCAAATTTTCATACATGCCTCAATTTTTAGAATGTCCTTACATAAGAAGATGTTGATTTTCAAGTAAGATTATTTTTCACCTTTTTGAGATTGGTATGTCCAAAAGTCAAGACTAGATCAACAATAGTCAATACTAGTGTTGTGTGTTTTTTATTTCAAAAGGAGCCTTTAGTCCCAATTCTAACTCTTCTTTTGTTTTTTATGAAACCTTTTAGTTTGATCTTGAAACTAGTTTTTTGGGTTCCTTAAACTTATGATTTTAGTCATTTTCTTAAAAAAACTTAGAGCCCGTCTCCTTAAGGACAACACTAGAAGAAACCTTGTGCATTTTGGCCCTATGTTTGTGACTAATGTCCAAATTAAGTCATTTTATGATTGCACTTGTGAAAATTTTACATGTCACCATAGTTGTATGCTTGCAATCACATATGTGACCACATTACAATGAACCCATATTTTGATTGTACATGCAATTTCAATTTGTGACTACCACCAATATAAATGAAAAATATGATGTAAAGTGAACATGTGTCATCTATTATCAATGGCATCTATCAATGGTTGACAATCGAAATGCTTTTGAGATTGTATTTACAACCATACATAGATAGTCATATGACACATGACATTTTTGCTATTGCAATTCAAAATTTACAACTTCATTTATTAGCTAGTAAGTAAGCCTAATAGACTAAGTTAGATTAAGTAGGCTAAATAGGTAGGTAAGTAGATTTTTTTTACTTAGTGTGAAGGGTGATTAGTTTTTTACTTTTACCTAGGGGTTAATTTAACTAGAAGGACAACTCAATAACTTCTAAAGTTTTTAGTACTGGATTTATCCATTGTCTCCATATATGGTGGAAATGATGTCTATTAGTTTAGCTAATCTTTAGGTAGAAAGTCTACATCCTAGTCTTTTTGAAGGGGTCAGTGGTTAACTAGTTGCCCCATTAGTGGGAGCTAATTTAAGGGGGTAAATTTGGAGAGAGGAGAATTAGTTTATTTTTTGGGCAAAGAAGCTAGAGATGAAGGAAGACTTGAGAGATGTAAGGAGGATGTGTGGCCCTTCTAAGATTTTTTCTTTTTATAACTGATTTTTATTAAAAAAATCTATCCCATTCTCACTTTCTACTTTGGACTTTCTCCTTCATTATTCGTCCAATATATTACCACAAGTATGACAAGTATTCCTTTTGGCCATGAAGGCATAATTGAATAAAAGGGGTTTATAATGATTTTCATGCCTATTTACATTTTAAAAATAGGTAAGTAGGCAAGCCATTTACCTACTTACCTATCTACCTACCTATATATGATGTACATTCATAATTACCCACGTATAATGAATGTATGTAACAAATGTGAAATAAATAAACTAGCAAAAATTATCACCACATTATTGTGGGGTGCAATGGTTAAGAATTCAATTTATTCATGTGAAGGTGAAAGATTGAAGTCCTTATACTTACACCATAAAAGCTAACTTAGGTTAGCCTAGGTAAGTTAGATTAGCTTAAGCTCACCTAAGCACGTATTAAATACTTACCTATTATTTTACCTAGAAAGGTAGGTAGGTAGGTAGGTAATTGGTCTAGGATAAGTAACTAAGACATTTCACATAAAACAATTGCAAAGTCAAGTTCCACATAGGCTACTTGGGGTCCACATCATGAGATTGATGAATGTCCATGAAATTGGACGAAAAAATGGGTTTGTGACTATAAGTGCAACTTTCATGTCACATGGTGTCTTTTGCAACCAGTTGTTCAATGGCACTTGTCTTAAGCAACTAAAACATTTTGTAGTCACAAATGTATGTTATAACTAAAATTCAATTATAAATTAAATTGTTAATTTCTCAATTTCTTTTATTGCAAAGTCTAGTTCCATTTCCATAAACACATTTTAAAAAATCAATTAAATTTTAATTTTTTAATATATAATATTATTGATAATTTCATATTTTTTAATCTATGATTTTATTGACATGTGTCACTACCTAAGCTAGGTTTAAAACTTAGCCTAAGTAAATCACATAATCAACCTAAACACCTATTCTAGAAATTCAATAAAAGAATATTCGGTCAACATACCATTGTTGACCACACACAACACCATTCATGAAGTTTGATCCCTTGACCTTTGGAATTGAGGCAAACACCCTTACCATCAAGCCACCCCATTTGTTGTGATAATACATTTATTTCCTTTTGAAAGTTTAAAATCATTTGAACAAAAAACAAAGATGAATATCATTATTCAATAACATTTCAATGACCATTTTGTTAAAAAAAAAAGTTGAATAAATGGATAATATATTTTTTAATATAATAATATTACCTTATTTTAAGTTACTTTCAATTATTAGATGAATTTTTTTATTAATTTAAATTATTTCACCTTATATTATTCATTTTTAAATTTAAATCCCTTGAAAAAATGGGGAACCTTATAATTATTAATGGTTATTGTTAATTACTTTTGGTTATTTTAAGTTATTTTTGGCTATTTTAACTTATTTCACCTTAGACTATTTTCAATTTTTGTAAATTTTTAAAAATTATTCTGTGTCATTTTTGGTTATTGTAAATTATTTCACTTTAGAGTACTTGAAGCTATTATAAGTTATTTTTGGCTATTGAAGGTTATTTCACCTTATGTTATTATTGGCAATTTTAAGTAATTATAGGCTATTTCATCTTAAGTTACTTTTGTTTATTATAAATTAAACCTAGGCCTATGACTACTTAAATACACATACTAGCCTAGGTATAGACTAACTTATGTGTGCATGGTCTATACATACTTGAACTATAAGTACCTAATTTATTTGTATATGGTTTATACATACTTAAGGGTGAAAACATGGTAAAGTATATATTTTAAATAATAATAAAAACGCAATCAAAAAATGGTTCAATTTTGACACAAGTAGAAGAAAGTAGATTGAAAATAATTTAGCATAACATAATAAAAGTATGGTGTTTTTCTTTGAATTTATAGTGAAGTGATTACAAAATTTGGAAAACTTTGGCACCATAAAATTAAATAACAAGTATATTGTTATACAAGCATATATGTTTGAAAATTATTCATGGTTAATATGAATGATATTTATACATATTCAATACCTTAAATATTCAAATAGATGACACATTGTTTTTGAATGACATATGTGAATGTTCATAATTAATACTAAAATATCACATAGTTTTATCCAAATTTACATCACAATAATTGCATATATTTAGTTAAAATGTAAATCATACCTATTTCACATCAAAACATCACAAGTAGAAAAAGACGTATCATTTATATAGAAGTAATATGTATATATTTTGTACCATTTTTACATTTTGAAGCCCACAGATGTTGCATGAACATATCATCTTACAATTTTCACACAAATTTTATTGAGATTATTGTAAGTTTGTGATGATATAATTAAATATTATATTATGTATACCATAAATATACCCATGGTTCATTGAATCCAAATGATTAAATTATATTTTCTTTCAACTAATAATAAATAACATTGACTTTGTGAAAATCGTAATCTTAAGGTCCAAACACCAAAACTTAAACCCAAAATTAAATGCATCACATTTTGGGAGGTATATATTATAATACCACACCCAAAAAGACCAAAAAGGGGATCACTATAATGTGTTTTCACCTTGGTACAAATTGCAAACAAAGAAAAAGGAGGAATAATTGTTTATTATTTGCCAAATGATACTTGTGAAGTAATCAAACGCATTTTTTTGGCTCAAGAATGTGTTTTGAATAATGATTCAAGAATTTAGATTAACTTGAAATTGGTCTCAAATGATGAATGATCAACTATGTAGTTTTAAAAAAAAAACCAATACAAGTTACTAAGAATAATCAAGTTCTTACAAAATGAATGATGTTTATTCCTAATGAAAGACTTAAAATTTTGCTTTTAAAATTTGCATTCTAGAATTTGGGAGCTTGAGAGTAATCTAGGCTTATATTCCTCAAAAATATTCTTTAAAAAAACCTCATTACTTTTTTTAATAGGTTTTTAAAAAAGACCTCACTCGTTTTCACCATATGAATTGAGGAACCTTATTAAGAATAATGCAAAATAGGAAATTGACACTCAATGAATTCAAGATGTATATTCATGCATCACAACTTTATATGAAATGAAAATGACAACATTTGATTCAACATGACCAAAAAATGTAGAATAGGAAACTAACATTCATTACATCTAGGATTTAGGCTCATTCATTCATCATGACTATGTACAAAATGAAATGGGCAACATTTTATTCAACATGACCAAAGAACCAATACTTGACAAGTGGAAAATGTCAAAATGTAACATCTAGAAACACCAAAATGTAAGGAAACTTTGTTGGCTAGACCTAAAAATGAAGCTTCAAATTTTGTTCCATCTTAACATGCATTTTCGTTTGAATATCCTTGGATTATCAAGTCTAAAACCCCAAGTTTTGTACCAAATTATAGTGAAAACACCTTCACAAAAAAGAACAACACAATTTGTGGGAACCCTAACATGTTCTCTTATACACCATGGGTGATAGGTATGGTTGCAAGGTGGGTTGTTAAGAATTTTTGGCAACTAAACCATAGACCACAAATAGCACATGCATTCAAAATGCATATTTACTCTTTAATAGAAAAAATATCACCTAATAGTGAACATGCAAATGTAAACTCCCCCTTGCCTCACTTAAATTAATTGATTTGGATTGCATTATCAGAAGGTGCTTCTCTTGACACAAAACCTTAACAAATGTCTTTGAATACTTGTGCATCAATTTTGTGAAAGCCTTTTGCATATTCTTATGATCTTCTTCACTATTCTTGAACTTATCCCATGTAAATCTTTCATCTCTTTTGAATACACATAATTGAAACATACATTCTTGCAATTTCAACAATTTTTTTGAATAAAACTTTGAGACAACAAGATTTGATGTTTACTTTGTCAAGCATCTAAATCAAAGTAACTTCTATTTGCCAAAATCTTTACCATTCTGTTTTTCAACCACATCAATTATTGGGCAAAACTTTCCAACACATACCTAGCTACTTCAATTACATTATGGGCATTTTCAACAATGTGAAGGGAGTGCACATGTAGCTTTTACCTATCAAACATGTAGATTTCAACAACTTTAAATGTTTCCTCAATGGTAATTTTGAGAGTCCTTATTTTAAAAATCAGGTAGCCCAATTGTGTTTTGACCCACACATACTAGTGGCTTTAACTTTAAAACAATTGGCATATAAAAAAAAAGATCAATATTTTTTCATATAATTTTTTTGACATTGTGGCTAAAACATGAATCTCCCAATAAAGAATTTGAATTTCAAGTCTTAAAAAAGTGAAAATTAGTTGTACTTGAAATTTGGTAATTCATTTTTTAGGGACATTTAAAAAAAAAGGTGAACATTGTAAATTTAATAAAAATATTTTGTTCAAGAACTTGGCTAGTTTTCTTAAAGTTGCAAACAAGCTAAGAAAAGTCATTTAAAATCTAACAAGTGGTTTGTGTTTCATATTTTTTGGTCAAAAATTAATTTGAATGTGAAAAGTGGTTTTTTTAACGCAAATATTTTGTTAGGATAATATGGAAACATATGATGTAATTTGGGGATTCAAGCATGGTAAGTTAGATTGTTCATGTTTCTTGCAACATAAATCGAAAGTAACCATCAAGTAATCTTTGATATATTGAACTTAAAAAATCATTTAAAACAATGTTTAATATGGACATGTTCTTTAACTTTGTTGCAATTGTAGTTGACAACCACATGTTTAAAGTTTGTATAAACATAATTCATTGAAATACAAGCAAAGGTCACAACTTATAAAGTAGGTTGCAAGTAGATGAAATATTATAATTTTCCTATTTTTAAGTTAATGGTGGACTGAAATGTGTTTGTAGACTTTCATCTTTTTCTTATGATTATCAAAATGCATCAAACCTCTAATGTAAAATATGAAAAAATACAAATTCACCAATTAGTTTGAAGTTTACTTCTTGTTTATATTTATTACACTAATGTTTTTCAAATTTTGTATTCAATTCAATGGAGGCATAAACATATTCATAATGACATTTAGAAATCATTTGAAATTTCTTGTGTTTTTGTTGAAATTTTCGATATTTTAAAATATATATTTAAAGCAAGACTTTTTTGGTTTAATTTACCATGCTTTCACCCTTGCAATAAATCTAATGAAGATAAAATACTTAAAAACATTCACAAAACGTATTCTAAAAATATTTCCAAAAAATATTCAACCAAAATGATAGGCGTGGCTCTTATTAACTTGTTTGCATCCCTAAGTTCTTATACAAACCAAAACTATGAGTTCTTTAAAAAAAAATTGAATGTTGTTTGGCATTGGTGTTGACCAGTGTTGTTAGGTTTTAAAAGTTGAGGTAGGTTCCAATTATAGATCATGTTATAGGGTCTCCCAACCAAGGGTTCCAAGTTTTTTTTGAGGCTACCATTGGAATTTAATTGAAGAGCAAAACTCTTTTTAAAATTGAATTAGGGTTGTTGCTTTGTCACAAATAAGTTTGGGTTCCATAGGTACATAAATACAAATTTAGAAAACAAAGTATAAGCATGGCCCTACATTTTAAGCAAAACTAATTAGTTATACATGATTAGTTTATCTTGAATGTGTGCACTAGTTGAACAAACTACTACTACAATTTATTATTCCATGCTGGTTAGTTAATTAACTAGTAAGTGAATGGTTTGGTAAATTTGTATTTCATTGCAAAGTAACATTGTTTCACTAGGTATTAGTGAAACCTAGAGTGAACTAGGACGCATTTCCTAGTAATGATCTTTTACAAACAATTTTTTTTTCCTTCTTGATTGTCTATAAGTTGAAAACCTTCCACTATTTGATTTTTGTTTTTTTGATAGTAAAATCATAATCATCAATAAATGGTTTTTTTTTTATATACACATTTAACACAATTCAAAATGCAAAACACCAACTACTTTGCATTCCTTGGCTTTATTGGAATAGCAAAGTTATCCCCAACTTGTAATTTAAATGCAAGTTGGTTTTTGTTTTAAAACAACCACCTCCCAATTTGTTTCATCATCACAAGCTTCCACCAATAAAATTGTATTAGAACATGGCACCAATCTTATTGCCTTCCAAAGATTTACATGAACTTGATTAGGACATATTCCAACCACATCATCAACATAGTCCATGCATGAGCAAATATAGTCTCATACTTGAAGCATGATGTTGTTTGAGTGGCTAATTGAATGAAAATGTATATTTTATGATTTAGGAACTATCTTGCAATTGAATAGTTGTTGCTTATCCACTTCATCTACTTGAATCTCAATAAAAATTACGGCCATTTCTAGTCTAACCCTTGGATAACAACTTGTGAAACATTCATTGCAACGTGTAAAACTTCATCACATTAAAAAAAAAATGTAACTTTGCACCATTAAACTGCAATTGTTCAATCATGATGCATTTTCAAGGCAAGCCTGAGCACCATCATGGGGTCCCTTCCCATGACTATTGCTCCAATAATGCCCATCAAATGGGCACTCGTGCAAAAGTTTAAGGTCAGTAGTATCTCATAGTATAAAGCCATGAACAAGATCCTTTGAAGTGGGTAGCACACCCATCATTCCAAACAATGTGGTGCTTGGGATATATTTTTTGTTCATAGAGATGGGCCCAATGACGACTTCGGCATTTTTGTATAAAACATAATATCGTGTTTATGATCATCACTAGTATAATAAAATATTTAGTTCATAAGTGATGGCTTTATTTGTTGCTAAGGTTTTAATCAAGGTTCAATATGTACATAATATGGATTAGGATTGTTGATTGGAAATTAAACCAATTTTCCTCTTGCATTTCATTCTAACCCTTGATGAGTATTCTATGTAAACAATCAAAGACATAAGTTCACCCTCTATAAACTATTTTAGATATAACTTGTATTGGTTATCCTTGCATGATTGTGAAAGATAAGGTTACAAATTTTGAATGTAACATGTATTTTGAATGTGTTAAAACAAGGTGATTGCAAGGTAGGGTGGTTCACATTTTGTGTCATAATGGATTTTTTTGTAGAATGTCATGCATTTACATGTTATTAACATGTCATAAAATTAACAATATGCCAAATTTATGATTAGATTTAAATTTTCAACTTGAATAAGAAGACATCTATATTAAAAATATTATAATATACATGCACCAAATGTATAGTAATGAACTTTTGAAGATGGAAAAATGGAAATCTTGAGTTTTTGTATATGCCTCTCTGTACATGTGCATTTTCGTGCATGGTTTTTATTTGGGAAATCTTATAAGGATTCAATATATGATATATTTAAAAAATAACAACATAGATGCAAAAAATTTGCTAAAAAAAACCCTAATAAATAAAAATCTATGTGTTTTAAGTGACCTAAAATGGGCCATATTTTTGTCAATCTGTATCATAATCATTTTTGGTGGATTTGAATTTTTTCCTCTTAACACATATGTTAAAAAGTAAATTTAAAATGGTTTATCTTCATATGGTTTTATTAATCTATTAATGCTACTCCCCATTTAACCAATGATAACATAGTAGATGGTTATTTTAACACTATTGCATGGACTTTTGGGGACTGATGTATCCATACAAATTGAGTCACCCTAACTTGCAACCACCCAACATTTTAGGGTTAATTTTGTTATGATCCAACGAATGACTTCTTTCAACTCACCATCTTTGGTCTTTTCATCCATCACTTTTTCAAACCTTTTCCAAGAAATCAACCTACTATCACAAAGAGGAATCCTATGGATAGTACAAGGGTGTAGTCACCTTTCACACAAATAAATTTAACCCTAGGACTACCTAGGGGTGTTGGGCAAAGAAAATGCAACCATAGGTTCATGCTCCTCTCGAATACATGGTGGATACCTTGATTTAAAAAAAAAACTTGCACCATGGAATTTTTGATTGGCCTTGTGCACATTGAATCACATTGATAACCACATGAAGGAATGTTTTCACCATGGTGAGCAAAAATTAATCTCATGTTGTTGAAATTGCCTTTAATCTTAACCATTTTTTGGTGATACTTAGTGGCAAATATTGAAGTCCTTTAACCTTTTCACTTCAATCTAACAAATGATTCAAGTTCTATTTGTACATCCTTATGACTTGCTTTGAAGTGGGAAAATGTCAACTTGATTATAAAAATAAAAGGTGCAAAGAACTATTAGATATTTCACATGTAATTCACATGTAATAGAATTGATAAGGTTCCAAATTCAAATAGACCTACTTGGACTCATTGTCAAATTCAAGACACAAGAGCACACAAAAATCAAGATTTTATCCATTAGGAATCCAAAAATTTATGCATGTACAACTTCATTCTAGGAATCAACCCATGTAGGACTATACTACCCAAGATTAATTTACTATATTACAATTCAAAAGTCAACCCAATTATGTAGGAATACAACATGGTGCAAGATTAGCCAATCAAGGACATAATTATTCAAGACTTCATAGTCCAAGATCAAACCCGATTGTAGAATTGAATCATCATACAATATTATATTAGGATTCACATACAAATGAGTAGATGACTAACTCACATGGTCCTGATTCCTAAAAGAAATGAAGGTTAAAACCTTTAAGGATATGGCTAAGGAAGTGAGTGTACTCATTCACATGACACAAAAGCTACATAGTTCAAAACAAGTCCTACCAAAAGGTGCAAATGACCCAACAAAAGACAATGAAAAATAAATAAGAATTGAAAGGTTAACAAACATGAAAGAATTATAAACCTCATTCTCATATAAATAATGTTTTGCATGCATTTCTCTCACATTTTCAAAATGAGGCATGTAACATCTTTTTTCTTTGGGGATATCTTTGTTTCATTTGTCCACCAACTTAGAACAACAATAACATTGCTTTCTAGGAGAGCACATTCATGCAATGTTTTACAATTGAAAACACAATTTAGCATCAAACTAGTAAGGAATGGGCACATACCATTTTTTCAAACATTCTTTTGGGGAACATTTCACCTATGTAACTTGTATGCGCATGGGACATGGTGAATATTCTTCACATACAATGTAGTAGCTGTATCTATGCTAGGACCATCATCTTCAACATCTTGTTGAAGATCCTTTGGAACTTGTTGGAATGCTCATTTTCTTTCCTTCACCCTCAATCTAATGTTCTTATGTTTCAATGTAAAGCAAGACCTATTTGTAGCTTCAAATGCACGTCGATTCCTTATTCCTTCCCCCTTTCAATGTAATTGCACACATTGCCATCTCAAGTAGATGGACCCTTAGATTCCAACTAACTAGAGGCAACCAAACCATTCAAATGTCTTAAGACCCTTGAAGCCCCTATGCAATGTAAGAAGGGCAAACCAATGTGTCAAATGCATGTGTTTTGAGTGAACCAAGAAGGTGGCCTTTAATGCTTTCAATCTAAATACACATTTTCCGTTGTTTTGAGATGAGCTACTATGGCCATTGATAATGTTGTGATAACTACTTTTGTGCTATGCAACATCAAGTATGCAAAACTTGAAATATTGTGCAAAGTTTATATAAGCATAAAAAAAGTTGATTTTCTTGAATTGCCTTTAAGAAAGTCCAGTCTTAAACCTTTTATTAAACTGGTGGCCCCAAGTCAGACTTTCAAAAAAATCATTTTTTTGAATGGAAGTCACATGGTCAATTTTGAGCCATGTCAAAATACATTAGAAATGGATGTTCAAAGAATTTTCAACTACTGTTTTTGGTGCACCCTAGTGTGCTCTCACCTTCTCCAATTTCTTTGATTTGGTATTGATGCCTATGTCTTGATGTTCTTCCATTCCCCTCCATATTTCTAGGTGCTTTCGTTTGGTTTGCAATACCTTCTACCATGTGCTTCATTCTTTAGTATCTGCTTGCCGTAGTGTTTCCATTCATGCTTCTCCATGATTTGATCCAATTGATTTTTAAAGTTGTTTTCAGCAACTCTGTACATCTCATTGCTTTGGCAACACTTGTGCTAGCTATTTAATTCTGGGTTTATGAATACTTAGATCACAACCTAGAGCAATAATAAAAAAATAGAAAATATTACCACTTTTGTTCCTATGATTGAAACGCACAATTAATTGTTGAAAGAAAAGGAAAACTAGCCAGTTCCCATCAATCCAGGTAGGGTAGACCTGTTCTATCCAACAAACTCAAGACTGTTAAAAATTGCTTATCAAAGAAGACTTCAAAGTTTAAAGGATAACATGGGAGAGATGGAGACTGGTTAGGTAACAGACTCTCAATGCCCTGGGGTTGCTATCATAAACCCACACCAACTTGACAGAACTAGCAGACCAAGGGAGGGCAGAGACAGAAAACCAAGAAATACCATTTAACAGAGGAAGAGGCGGGAAAATGCTACATTGGTGACTTATGGCCTCACAAAGCTTGTAAGCAATGCAGCACTCTTGACCTTTAGAAGACAATAAGGCCCCAGTAGTAACGACTGCACAATCTGGCTGGAAAAAAGAGTGTGCATGAAAATGTTATGTATACCTAGAATTTGCAACTCGTCTTTGATATCTGCAGGGTTCATAACCATGTTGGGCAGGTATTAGAAATGACATCAAACCCATTTGGTTCTCAGGTGGGTTCTTTGATTTCTTGACCATGGTTGTAAAACAAAATCAAGGAACAGTTGGTTCTGATATATGTTAACCACGGTTTTGGGAAAATAAAAACTAATCTATATAACTACCAGTTGGTTTCCATTCTTTCATCAAAATCTTCAATCCTTTGAAGGGTTTGAAATAAGCAGAGCGGGGGGTTCTTTGATTTTGTCATCAAGAATAACTCGAACTGAAACTGGCCTAGAAGTAAGTTGTCAATATAATTGAATTCCTGCTCCCAACGCTGGTTCAAGAATGGCACTAATTATCTGCCAGCATGAAGCATACGTTCCAAGGTATAAAACAAAACATGAAAGATAAATACAAAGTTAATCTGAGACGTGAGAGCTAGGGTACCTTTCAATGCAGAAAAAACACATGAACCTTTGGGAAGAACAAAATTGGAAAAATTGGGTTAGCCTGTAAGGGGGGGGGGGAAACAAAAAGAAAAAAAAAACCCCCTCTTCTGCTGCCTCTGTCTGACACTAAAAAGCTTTGGCAGAGATACTTTACAGGGAGTGAGTATCTGCAGTTGAAATAACAGGCACAAAATGTTTTCAAGTGCTACTCATGGGAGTGGTAAAGTTGCATGAACGTGGAAGAAATTTTCAACCACACTCCTTTTCTGAAAATTCTAGTTGTGGTTTCTAGTGTGCAATTTGGACATATTCATAAATCTTGTTTGCAATGCCTAACCCATGAGCCCAAAAATAATGTACCCACATGTGTAAAAAACAAACACTATAATCACCATTACAATGAGAGAGAAATAGCACTAAACGTAAGAGGTTGATACATATGTGTATATTTCAAGGAACAGCACATACTCTTAAGCTGCGATCACACATGATGCTAACTCAGTCTCAACTCAATTTTAAGTGAGACAATTTCATTGATGGATTCAAACCACGAATGTTAACTTACATAGAATTTGATGAGTAAATCCAACATGGCATGTGATGTTTACTAGGCTTTGAAGACGCCCAAAACTTACAAACCCATCTGCAAATTCATCATTGTTGCAGCACAAATTCCAGACTTCAAAGATTAGTGAGTATACACTGAAAAAGGGTTCCTGCAGTTGCAGAGAACAAACAAACAAAGGAACAAATAATGAAGGAAAATGAAGTCCAAGGAGAAGAAAATTGCATTATTTTGTGAAATGGGATTAAACCATCACTTCACCTGTTGTGAGAAATCAAAAGTAACCTTGATTACAGACTTCACAAAGCTGATGACAAGACAGGAGATCCTCTGGAGAGAGAAGGGGAATATTAATTGTAGGGCAAAATAAATCTGAAGGAAATCTGTTGCCAATGAGGCAGGTTATTAAGCTAGATTTGCTTTGAATGTGAAGCAAATAAGCCACTTGCCAGGGTGTTTTATGGCTTCGGGCAACAAATTATGAGGCTTAACTCCAAAACAAAAGGATGTCCAACAATATTTGACAGCAAAATCTCACACCCCACAATCACAACAAGAGAGATTGTGATCCAGAATGAGACAACAAGATTCTTTCTTTCCAGACATGAAGAAAGAAGGAATTTCACACGGCTTACTTTCTTTAGATCCAACATCTTTGCAAGGAAATTCAGCCTTTGAGAACCTGAAGAATGCAAGAATGGGCTAGTACCCAGGTTGCACTACTAGTGCTGCTGCCTGCCAGCCAGCCACTGGCAACAACTTGCAAGTGGACCAAAGTAACTTATCTGTAGAGAAATTTGTGCCCTAACTTATAACTGCTGGAAAATGAAGAACCTACATCCACTCCAAAAAAAATGAAAAATCCAATGTCCACTGAGGAAAAAACAAAAACCCTACATCATCATCGAAGTTCCAAAACTGGAGGAGGCAAGCATCAAGGATTAGATGATGATAAATAATATCCAGAACAATGTTAGGGATTCAAGGCCATATAGGAAATCATGGCACCTTGGTTCACAAACTGTGAACCGGCCACCAGGTGTTGTCAACGATGATGATATCGGACTGGCTGAAGAATAGATCTCTAGAGGTTTCTAAAGGTAGGCACCTTCACTGGTAACAGATCAATGCAATCTGTCCAAGGGTTATGCATGCCAGGGCGCTTCACAGTGCGCAAAGCTCGCCACACAGCACTGTTGCATTTGAATCCAGAGCCAAAAGCGATTTGCCAAACTGTATCCCCTTGTTTCACTCTGCCCTTGGCTTCAGTGTAAGCAAGCTCATACCAAGTGGAGCTGCTGGAAGTGTTGCCAAATCTGTAGAGTGTCATGCGTGAGGGTTCCATGTGCCATTCAGAGAGCTGCAGGTTTTTCTCTATCTCGTCAAGCACAGCTCTGCCACCAGCATGGATGCAGAAATGGTTGAATGCAAGCTTGAAATCTGGGATGTAGGGTTTTATCTTCTTCATATTGAAAACCTTGCGACCCACAAGAGTGGCAAAGAACAAAATCTGTTCAGAGAGTGGAAGGACAAGAGGACCCAGAGTGGTGATGTTTGCTTTCAATGCATCACCAGCAACACCCATAAGATCTCTGGAGAGTGAAACTCCAAGTCTGCTGTTCTCATCTTCTTCTTGGAACACACAACTGAAGCACTTGTCATCAGCTCCCTTATGAGTTCTCACCACATGCACAAGCTCATACTTGGCTCTCCTCCTCTCACTCCTCTTGTTGGAGAGAAGGATTGCAGCACCACCCATGCGGAAGATGCAGTTGGAAACAAGCTTGGATCTGTCATTACCCAAGTACCAGTTCAAAGTGATATTCTCCATGGAAACCACAACTGCATAGGAGTTTCTGTAGACTTGAAGCAAGTCCTTTGCAAGGTTGATCGCTATGACACCAGCACTGCAACCCATGCCTCCCAAGTTCATGCTCACGATGTTTCCTCGCATCTTGTAGTGGTTGACAATCATACTGGAAAGAGAGGGAGTAGGAGTGAACAAGCTGCAATTCACCACCAGGATACCGATGTCTTTTGCTTTCAATCCGGTCTTCAGAAAGAGCTCGTCTAAGGCCCCGAACATCACCATCTCCGCTTCCAGTCGAGCTTCTCTCAAGCAAGGATTGGGGGGCTGGCTCTGGATTGCTGGTGGCAAGTAAGTCTCGTCGCCCAGACCACATCGCTCCAGTATCTTCCTCTGAAACTCTACACTCGTCTTGTTGAAAGTGCCTGTCCTTTCCGTTGTATCCATGAACATCTGCATTGACATCTTTCGCTCGTCATCCGGCTTGAAGCAAGCGAAATCCACCAGGTACACAGGCCGTGGCCTGGACATGAAGTAAAGAGTACCCACGAACACCAATGCTGCTGAACAAACTAAGATGCTCACCAGATTGAACTGCAAATGCTCCCATAGCTGAGAGATGTCCTCTTGGCCGAGTCTTCCAATCTCAGCTGCAATCGCTAGCATCAAAGGAATCATGAGAAGAAACAAACCATGCGAGATCACATAGTGATACCCAAGTTTCACGTACTTCAGATTCACAGACTGAAGAAAGTCGGGCATGATTCTCATCTTCCCAGCTACACTAGTAGCTGCCTGGCTGCTGCTACTGTTCCCGTTGCCTGCAGCTGCTACGGCCCCATGCACGACCTGCTGCTGATCTTGGAGACTTGCCATGGTCTCTTCTCCTTATTTTCAAAGCTGCTTGCAGCAACACGCTGGGTCTCTGATCTCAAAGCTGCTGATCAGTTGTGGTATTTCTCACTAGACTGCATCTGAAGCTGCAGCGAGCTCAGAGAATGTTCACGCCTTTGCTGGCGAGCGAGTCTAAAGTTGCGCAATGCAGTGGTCGAAAGCTAGCTATTGAGTAGCTCAAGTGTTATAAGGCTGGAGGAGCTGCTGCAGCTCAGGTGGTGATAGAAGCAGCAGCAGCAGGGTCTCGCTATAATAATATTAAAGCTGCAAGCAACTCCTGCTGATTTTCAACTCGCCAGAAACTACTCCTCCGGCAGGACTTTGTGCCAAATGGGGCAATGGAACAAAACCGAGCAGCACGTGAAGAGCGACAATGAGACGGAACTCGCCCTCTGTGTGTATGTGTGTGTGTGTGTGGTATACTGGAGGAAGGACCACATGAAGAAGCTGGAGAGTTTAAAAGAACATCCCCGTGTTTGAAACAGCAGAAGCAAACTGAACACTGGACCAAAACAGCTTAAATTTCTTGTGAAGAAAGCACACAGAGTAGCTCTACAGTCACTACAGCAACTGCGTGCATACACAGTCAATCATTCGGACGAGAAAAACAGGCGAGGTAATGACGAGTGGAACAGCCAAACAAAGCTTCTGGACCGCAGAAGGTGAACAGCAGCGGCGGCGTCGTTGCAAAGCGTCGCGAGCGAACGAGCGCGCTTCACTGCGAGTCAAAAAGAGGAAGAAGGGGCGTGTGTAGTCTGTACCTGCCCTTTAACTGCGGTTAATTTCTGAACTCTCTGTTGTAGTCAGAAAGAGGAACCACGCCACTGTTTCTGACAATTGGCCGGAAAGAAATGACGAGAATTAAATTCCCTTTTTGTTTTTTCCTCACAACTTCACAGCGTTTTCATGACAAAATTAAAATCCCATTTTTGTTTTCTTTTTCCTCCTCCTAAGTTCTCGACGATTTAATTGATAAAACCCTGCCAATCAAAAATAAACCAAAGCACCCAAAAAAGGGAGAAAACAAGGAACAAAAATTCTTCAATTCATTAATTGCTTCTTTAAAGGCCTAATCTGCCACCTTCCTTTTACAATAAAAATTGCACTGCACACACATTATTGCAAAATAACATACGGTACCTGACAAGGGGTTTTTTTTTCATTAAAGAATTGACAAGTTTTTCCAAACATTTAGCAAAATTACAGTAGAGAATGAAATTTCCAAAATTTTCCAATTTGTTTTGGTAAACAATAGGACAAAATTTGTGAAGAAATAACACTGTACCTGACCCTGAAAATAATCGGCAGTTGTTTTCCGTTGAGACAGGTTCTTAAAATCGTTGAAAGAAATATGGGGCGGGCGGGGGGGGGGGCTTCCCAATCTGTTTTGTCCTGCAACCCCAATTTGAATATTTCAACATTTGGGTAGACAGACCCATCACTGATCTCCTGCTTATGACCGAACACTTATTTATATTCTCATTGTATGTGTTTCATTTTAAGTGATTTAAAATGTTATGAGAGTGCTACCTCAAGTTTTAGAAATCATCTTTGAAGTGCAAAGGAAAGAACTAATGAAAAAGTAGCATGAAAAAAAAAAAAAAAGCTTTTCAATTTACAAAACATGTTTTTTTTTAGTTTTTTCCTTTTTGGACATCTTTTATTTTCAAATCTCATAATTTTCTTTTTTTTATTCATTTTTAACGATTTAAAGTGCTATAGAAGTGTCACCTGAAGTTCTACAAATCATTTTGAACTCTAATAGCAACAGACAATAAATTTTTCTGATGATTGAGAACTCGCCTTTGTAGTGTTCGATGGTTCTTTTTTTTTGAGTTCTTGACCTTTTTACTTTGAGGGCCATAAGTTTCTCATTTCTAATTTGTTTTCAACGAATGTTAATGTATCAGATGCGCGAAAAGGAGGGGTTAAAGTTTTGTTTGGACACCAGAAACAACTGAGCCCTCCCCTTGAATTTGGCCTGCCCGGAGCACTTCAGTGTTCGGTCACCAGCCGGTCTACCCTATTACAACGACTAGGTATAGAAATGAAAGGCTCTCAAAATTTGAAATGTAGCCTATACCGTTCGATTTGTAAGAATTCAAAGGAACAGACTTCCTGAATCTTTCTAAGTCAAGAAATGAATTCCCAACATTTTGGCTCAGCCAATGCAGATTTTTAATCCAACCTGTCTGTTACTAAAAGCCAAACCTTAGTGACAGGTTTGGTATTTGGCACTATATTATTTTCATATTGTAGCCTACTTTCAGTTTCCACATGGACAAAACGAATAATTTCTTCTTCTTTTTTCCAAAAAATGAATTATTTTTTAAAATTATAAATTATAAAAATTTGGTCATTTACTATACGATTGTGATATGAGTAGTGATACTATTATTCAGAATGCAGACTATGATAATTATGATGATTTTCAACATGTCAACTTCATATTTTCACAAAATTTCATTTCACTATTTTGAGGATTATTTAATGACGAAACTGACCCTGGGGTAAGGTAATCAGCTTCTTTTGAGTTTTTTCCCCACCCCTCTTTTGTTCAGCTGCATAGAATGCATGTCATTATAAGATGAATATTGTCAAATTTGGCTATTCTGATGGATGATTGACACTTGAGCATGAAATTGAAGAAACAAAAAAAAAAATTATAAATTATATATACATATATATATAGGTTCCACCAAGTGGTATTTTTGGGATAATTAAGTTGGTGATCATTTGCTACTTAAAAAATCAAATAAATTGCTAAGAACCAAGTTTACAAATTTCCAATATGTAGGTACTGTAACAATATGTTGTTTGAGTACTTGGTGTGAAATTTTGACAAGCTTCAGCAAAAGCTATATTGTTGATGACCATGTCATGTAAAATCTTACAAGTTTTACATACTTGACCTAACTGGATAATGGGAGGTTGAAAACAAAATATGACAACAAAACTAAAATGAAATTTTACCAACTCTATGCATCACCAGAAATTTGATTGAAAGGTATATAATTCAAGATCTGGAGGAAGGGTGGGAGGCATAAGTAGGAAACTGAAGGAGGCCAGATTGGCAGTGGAATCTTGACAAAATTTTGAAGACGTCACAAACAAAAATGATCAATACAATTGGAAGACTTACCAAAAGTTTGGTGGTTATGAGCTCAAGTTTTGATAACCAAGGTCTTATCCAATAATGATAGTGATGGGTTCATTAATAATCTTGATTAATAAGGATACATATGTATCAACCTTGATAAGCTTAAGCACTTTTGTGCCATTTTGCCCAGTGATGTTATTCCAAGTGAGTTAACAACCAATTTTGTGTTATTGTGAGTTTAGGTTAGATGCCAGTTCCTGGACCTAGTTTGGAGATCTCCAACTGTTTTGACTAACTTGAATCTGAAAATAATTCATTATTTTGCATGTGGAGTCTGGACAAAGTTGAGAGAGAGTGTGTCCTAACCCTTCAATGTATACAATAATGACAAGTGCATAGATCAAATAGGTTGAACTAAGTTACCTATGTGGCACTTTGTGGATGGGAGGCTTCATGAGGGAAAGCTTCATAATGGTATCTCAAACACACCATCATGTGAGAACATGTGTGAAAATATTGAGTGTGTCATAACTCAGGTTCAAGTAATTTTCTCATAAGTTGGCAATGTGGCAGAATATCTGTCCAATTTATTTGTTTATCATGATTACTCTTGTCTAGCTTCTAGAAGTCATGATTGCCGTAGACTTTCTTGCCCATCCATAGAAGTGTGAAATTTCGCAAACTGCCTAAGTACCCACATTCTTAGTGCACCACAAAGCGTCGCTATCCACCATTTGCAATTTTACTGCCAGAGTGAACCACCACCCACCAGTGCACCAGCGTGGATGGATGGTGCACTGAAAGGATTCTCTTTTCTATCCCTGTGCCATCCCAGGTTCACTTTTTTTGCTTGCCCTGATCACAGTTTTTTTTTCCCCCCTGATCTCTGTTTTCTTTTTGGAACTTTATTTTCTCCCTGCCCCCCACCCGGTTTCCTTTTCTTTTTGCTTGCGAAACTTTTCCCAGCCACTCACCTACTACCCCTCACTGTCCCCCACTGACCTACTTACCTATAAGTTTAAAATGTGCTACTCTCATCCCCACCCACCTACCTGCCCTACCACCAACCTACCTACCAACACTTTAAGTAGGCAGCTACCAAACCCCACCTACATGGTTGCCATTGCAATAGACCTACAACGATGACGAAAGAATAAAATGAAGGTATTGCATGGAGCTTGTTCTTGTTCATTCAAACAAATAAATAAGGGGACAATTAAAGTATTTAACACCCTCTATACAAGGGTATTGCAAACCAAGTGGATAATCAAAGCAATACAAAGCTCCAATTCAATTTAGGCACATTTAATGCATGTTGTACTTAGCTTCATAAATCAAAATAGCTAATGGACGTGTAATATACCATTCCAGGTACCCTTGAAATAGTTTGGGCTCCATATCATATCTTTTGACAATTCAAGGGGTATTGCATAACCCTTCCAAAACCTAGAAGGAATGCAATACCTTCATTGGGCCATACGACAATACCCCTCTCAAGGTATCCCAAAAATACATTGGGCTCCATAACATTTCTTTTCACACGTGAAGGGGTAATGCATAGCCCTACCAAAACCTAGAAGGATTTCAATACCCTCATTGGGTTACACTGTGAGCACTATATGCTAAAATATTTTGGTCTAGGCTATTAGAAGGGTATTGTTCATGCCCAAAAAGATTCAATGAGCATGCATTACCCCTCTATAAGTATACCAAAAATACATTGGGTTCCATAACATATTTCTTGACATGTGGAGGGGTATTACATAGCCCTACCAAAATCTACAAGGAAACAAATACCTTCATTAAGGTATTATATAATTAAACACCATGGGTCTATACTATTGGAGGGGTAATGCTCATCTTCAAAATTACACAATACACCTACAATACCCTTCATAGGTTGTCACAAAAATACATTGGGCTCCATAACTTGAAATGTGGAGGGGTATTGCATAGCCCTACAAGCAAATAAATACCCTATTTGGGGTATTCAATAAACACCATGGGTTAAATCATTATAGTTCAGACTACCAAAAAAATATTGTTTATGGCAATGAATATTTAATGCACATGCATTATTCCTTGTAGGGTATCCCAAAAATACATTGGGTTCCAAAACATATCTTTTGAAACTTGTAAGGGTATTGCATAATCATACAAGGAAACCAATATTGTCATTAAAATATTCAGAAATTAAACACCATGGGTCTACACAATTAGAGGGGTATTCTTCATGCTCAAAAATACACAATACACTTGTTATTGCAACCCCATTTTTGGAAGAATGTGAGGATGACACTCACACTCCCGAAATGGGGACTTGGGAATCCAAGACTCTTGAAACTTCAGAGCTCAATTGCAGGGGTCAAAACACCTTGCTTGGAGGCGTTCTTCCTGTGATTAAAAAGCTATTGAAGTGTAGATGTTCAAAATGGCCTCGTATGAGCCAATTGGACATCTATAGCATAAGTTATGGCAAAAAGAAGGGCTAGGATTCAAATTAGCAGTTTGACTCCCGACCACTAAAAGTCAGGAATCAACCCGACCCCAATGTGTGCAGGTGGAGTGCGACACACTGTTGAAAAGCTCTCAAGGAGAGCTACAAGTTTGCTTTAGACTTCATCCCAATTGAAGGTTTGAACAAAGAGTTATGAACTCACAAAGTCTTGGGAGTCCAAATCGAAATAGTTTCGAGACTCTTCCTTGGGAGTCATGGGACAAAAAACCATTCGGATGTGGGTGCCACGGAGTAACGCAAAGAATATTATACGGGGGAAGGTGGTGGCTTCTCCCGAGTCCAGGCTGGTGTGAATCTTGTGAGTCCAAAGTTGCTTATGGCTCTTCCTAGCACCAAGGGTGTTCCAGAATACGAACTAACCAACTTGTTGGTTGGCTTGATGTAGGTTCGAATAAGTAACTAAAGCTTGTCCCTCTTCCTAGTCCCATCTCGGAGCTTCAACACACCCCTTTACCCCTTTTAGTGCTGCGAGCTAGGAACGTGCCTTCAAGTCCCTACAATTTCGCTATTTTAGAAACCAAGGCCCATCTTGGGCCTAACTTGGGATTTGGGAGTGCGTCACTTGGTATTAGAGCTTCGGTAAAGCTTGATTCACTTCTTGGGAGTGTCAGATGGCACCCAAAAAGAACTGTAAACAAATTCAAGAGACCATGTTGGAGGAACTTGTTGAGGAATAAGTTGCCTCACTGGAGTCTATTGGGGAAAAGGAACCCAGAACCCGAGAGGATTAAGATGAGCCCAAAAGTGAAGAGGAACAACGAAGCTCGGTCGTATTCACCTTGGAGCAATTGGAGGTCCTTCTCAAAATGAATAGACTCGATTTTAGTGAGTTGGTGGCAGCCCTCAAAGGAGGATCATCTAAGAATGCGGGGTTTCAATTGGCCAAGCGTGGGAAGTTCAATGGTGCCCGTGACTAAAAGGTTGTGGATGCTTGGCTTACCGAAATGGAGGATTATACATGCCGCCAAAGTTGGACGGCATTCGGCCGTGGAGTTTGCCTAATCCTACTTAAAAGGCTATGCTGCCACATGGTGGAGGACATTGAGACAAGAGGAGGGGAAGAACCATGGTTACACTTGGGAATTCTTTAAGGAACGCATTGAGTCCGAATTTGTTCCAAGGAATTCCGACTACATCTCGAGGTGCAAATTCCCCGACCTTGTGAATGCCACAAATGACGACTTGCGACAATATGTGAGGGCTTATTCCAAACTCATGCTCGAAATCCAGCACATGCATGAGCTAGATCACGTGTGCCAATTTGTGATGGGGCTTCCAAGTTGGGCCAAGTGTAAGCTTGAGGAAAATTGGCCCTCCTCACTATCCGAAGCCATCATGAAAGTGGAAGGCTTCTCGGATGTGGGAAGGGGGGAAAAACCCGAATTCAAAAAGGATAACAAGTTCTTTCATAAGAAGTCATGCCATGAGGGAGAATGGAACTAAGGGCAAGAAAACCCAAAAAAGGAAAAGTCCAAACAATTCCAAGGCTCAAGGTTCAAGCCCAAGGGAAATTTTGTGAAGAAAGGGGCTCCTTTCAAAGGGAGCCAACCCAAGGGTGATGTTGGGGCAAAACCCAAAAGAACATGTTTCAACTACAACGAAGTGGGGCGTTACTCCAAAGATTGCCCCAAGTCCAAAATGAGGAATGGGGGCTCTAAGGTATGCCTTCAACACCAACCTAGCCCAAAATGAATGCAATCGACTTATCTTCTTGAAAGGGAAGATTGCTAAGCGGGAGGTGTTATGTCTTTTGGACATAGGGACTTTTCATAACTTCATAACTCGAAAAAGTGTTGAAAGGATGGAGCTCCATTTGGAGGAGCTCAAGGCACCCATTGAGGTGCACTTCACGGATGGGGTTTCCCATCCCACTATGTCACAAACAAAGGAAGTGCCACTTCAACTAGGAAATTAAAGAGGAAAGGTGAACTTGTTGGTTTCCACCTTGGGCGGAATGGATTGCATTTTGGGAATGGAGTTCATCACCCAAAATAATGTGCTCATAGAAGGGCACAATAAACTAGTTAGAATCTCGTTTAAAAATGGGATTGTGCGGATGAAGGCATACGAGTTGCCTTGTGTGGGTGGGTTAACCATCCATTTCATGTTAGGAAAACCCTGGGAAAGAGAACGCGTGGGAGGTTATGGCATGATGTTTGTTATGCGGGTGTTGAACGAATTTGAGCCCAAGGAAGTTACCAATGTGGTGACCTCCTTCAAGTGCATAATGCAAGTCTTGGAAGAGTTCTCGAATGTGATGCCCGAAGAATTACCCGAAAACTTGCCCCTGAAAAGACAAATTGATCATGCGATTGAGGTGATGCCAAGAATAACACCTCCCGCCAAGGCCCCATATCGAATGAACCATGAGGAGTTGAAAGAGCTTAAGGTTCAACTTGAAGAACTCCTCACGAAAGGTTACATCAAACCAAGTAAATCGCCATATGGGGCACTTGTCCTTTTTGTTCACAAGAAGGATGGGATGTTGAGGATGTGTGGATTATAGGGCCTTCAACAAGGCAACAGTGAAGAACCGGTATCCATTGCCTCGAATAGATGATCTTTTTTACCACCTCCCGGGAACCAAGGTGTTTAGTAGGATTGACTTACGTTCGGGGTATTACCAAATTCGGATTGCGGAAGGGGACGAAGAAAAGATTGCTTACCGCACGAAGTATGGTTCATACGAGTTCTTGGTGATGCCTTTTGGGCTCATCGATGCACCGGCCACATTTTGTACTCTCATGAATGACATTTTCCATTAATGGCTTGATGATTTTGTGGTCGTTTACATAGACGACATTTTGATTTATGACGGCTTTTTGGAAGAGCATGCGGAGCACCTTCGGAAAGTGTTCCAAAGACTAAGGGAAAACAAGTTGTATGCCAAACTTGAGAAGTGCGAATTCGGGGTGACGGAAGTGGACTTCCTTGGACATAGGATAACTCAAGAAGGTTTGAAATGGACGATCACAAGGTCAAGGCAATTGTGGATTGGGAACCGCTTAAGTCGGTTCCGACCTTGAGATCCTTTTTAGGATTGGCTTCCTATTATCGCAAGTTCATCAAGAACTTTGCGAAAATAGTCGCACCCTTGACGAACCTCTTAAAGAAGTTTGCCGTGACTTACGAATGGGAAGGAGCATGTGACGAGGCCTTTGAGACCTTAAAGGCATTTTGGTGAAGGTGCCGGTGTTGAAATTGCCCGACTTTGACAAGGATTTTGAGATCCACTCTAATGCTTCCAACTTTGCAATTGGTGGAGTCCTAGTGCAAAAAGGAAAACCGGTGGCATTTGAGAGCAAGAATTGAGTGAGATGAAGTGAAGGTGGCCAACATATGAGAAGGAAATGTGGGCCCTTATACATTGTCTCAAGACTTGAGGCCATTACATAGGCTCCAAGGACGTGGTGATGTGGACCAACAATGTGACCTTGAAGTATTTTGGCATTCAGTCCAAGTTGTCATCAAAACAAATGAGATGGCAAAACACGTTGGCATTGTTTAATGTGGACATCTAGCTTAAGCCTGGGAAGGAGAACATAATGCCTGATGCGCTAAATCAGAAACACCAATTTAAAGTGGTGTATGTGGGAGAAACAGAGGTTCAAAAGGAAGTTCGACTGGAGAGCCGCCGAGATGAATTTGCCAAGGAAGTGAAGCAAAACATTCAAAATGAAACCAAGTCACACTTCTAATTACGAAATGGATTGGTGTGGTATAAACAAAACCGACTTTATGTGCCAAAAAGGAAGATGAGGGACATCATTTTGAAGGAGTGTCATGATGGGTTGTTTACGGGCCATGGTGGTGCAAAGTGCACCACAACATTCCTCAAGAAATCCTATTATTAGCCCAACTTGAAAGATAGTGTGGAAGAGTATGTGAAGACTTGCTTGACTTGCCAACAAAATCGAACACTTAACAAAAAGCAAGTAGGCTTGTTGCAACCTTTACCAATTCCTAAAGGGTCGTGGGAAAGTGTGTCCATGGATTTCATGGTAAGCTTGCCCCCATCAAGGGGCTTTAACGCCATCATGGTAGTGGTGGATCGATTTAGCAAGATGGCACATTTCACTCCCACTTAGGATGAAGCCATGGCCCAAGAAACAGGTACGTTGTTCTTCACATATGTTTTCAAACATCATGGCCTCCCAAAGGACATAATCTTGGATCGAGACCCAAAGTTCACAAGTAAGTTTTGGCAAGCCCTATGGAAGCGAATGGGGTCGGAGTTCAAGATGAGCACTTCTTTCTGCCCCCAAACTGATGAACAAATCGAGAGGGTGAACTTAGTTATCCAACAATTCTTAAAGAATTATGTGGTGGCGTATCAGCAAGATTGGGTGGACCACTTGGAGTTAGTCGAGTTTTGTTACAACAACTCGGAACATTCCGCAACTGGGTCCACCTCTTTTCAAATGGTGACGAGCAAATCACCAATTGTGCCCATGATTTGGGCAGCACATGGACAAACCCCAAGTGATGTAAGTGAGGTAGTGTCAATGGTCACACAACTTGATGAAAAAAGGAGGTGCTTGTGGGAGTTGGCAAAGGTCAACTTGGAAAAGGCGCACAAGCGGTACAAGGACCTTATGGACAAGTCCCAATGAGAGGTGAAATTTCAAGAAGGGGATGAAGTGTGGTTGAACATCAAAAATTTCCAATTACTAGAAGGTTTAAGTCACAAGTTCTTGGGCCCATATGCGGGCCCATTCAAGGTGTTGGAAAAAGAACCTTTCCAACACTTACAAGTTAAAACTATCTAAAAATCTTAGAGTTCACCCCACATTTCATGTGTCTCTTTTGAAGCTAGTTTCCCGCAATGCCTCAAGGCCCAATTGAAAGCACAACTCAAGGCCCCCATCGGACTTGGTTCATAATGAACCAAAATTTGAAGTGGAGGCCATGCTCAAATTAAGGCAACTAAAAAGACGAAAGCGAGAATATTTAGTTAAGTGGAAAGAATATCATCCAATAGAGGCATCTTGGGTGAATGAATCCGATATGGAGCATGCCCAAGAAGCTATAGAAGAATTCCACATGAGACCAATAAAGAAGAGACGTAGAACGGGATGAGGACATCACCTTTCTTTTAGTGGGGTAGGGAGTCACATAAAATGTACCACATCAAGTTACAAATGAAATAAAGGCTAAAACTTCCGAGAGATTGTATCACAAATTGCAAATAGGGTTGTCAAAGGGCATTAGACAAATGGAATTCTCTTGCGGAGGTCCAAATCAAAATCGAACTCCTACTTTGGGGTTAAGAGAAACCTTGACCCCAAAAAGAGGAGGCAAGCAAGGTGAGCTTGCGGGACATGCACATGCCTTAAGTGCATCCCAAAGGGTTGGTTGGTAGTGGTGGCCAATGTAGGAAGTCATGACCCCGTTTGTGTATTTTAATCGTGTAGTTTGGGACTTGGGTTTTTGCAAAACCCAAATGTCATTTCTCATACCTTGATAAGCAAAACCTTTTTGTTAAGGCTTGATTGTTGTGATCAAGGCGCAAGGTTGGGAAAGGAGTCATGTCAAGTAGCTTAGGTCAAGAGTAGACTTGACTTGAGTTCCTCGTGAGGGGAAGGATGGAATAGTTTCCTCCCAAATGAAAGCTTTGTCAATTATGTTAGTTTAGATCTTTTGACAAAGCATTGGAAAAGGGTTTTGGGAGACCCTCTTGGACTTGTCAAGAAAGTGTTGGAAACTTAGGGACGCCTAATTTAACTTGAGATAAGGTCCAACCACAAAGTTGGCAAATAATGGCCAATGATCCAAAGAAAATAATTGTAATCATAAAAGGAAATTTTGAATGTCAATGAGGACATTGACCTTTTCTTCTAGTGGGGGAGAATGTCACAACCCCATTTTTGGAAAAGTGTGAAGATGACACTCACACTCCCGAAATGGGGACTTGGAAGTCTTCCGGGACTCCTAAAACTTCAGAGCTCGATCGTAAGGGACAAAACACCTTGCCTTGAGTCGTTTTTCATGACATTGGAAAGCTATTAAATTGTAGATGTCGAAAATGGCTTCGTATGAGCCAATTGGACATTTGAAGCACAAGTTATAGCAAAAAGAAGGGCCGAGAGTCAAACTAGCAATTTGACTCCCGACCACTAAAAGTCCGGAATCGACTCGACCCCGGTGTGTGAAAGTGGAGTGCGACACATCGTTGGAAATCTCTCAAGGAGAGCTAAAATTTTTTATTAGACCTCATCCCAATTGGAGGTTTGAGTAAAGAGTTATGAACTCACAAAGTCCTGGGAGTCCAAATCGGGACAGTTTCGGGACTCCTCCTTAGGAATCCTGGAACAAAAAATCATTCGGATGTGGGTGCCATAGAGTAACGCAAAGAATACTATATGGGGGAAGGTGATGGCTTCCCCAAGTCCGGGCAGTGTGTGAGTCTTGTGAATCCAAAGTTGCCACGGCTCTTCCTAGCACCAAGGGTGTTCCAGAATGCGAACTAACCAACTTGATGGTTGGCTTGATGCATGTTCGAGTAAGTAACTAAAGCTTGTCCCTCTTCCTAGTCCCATCCCGGAGCTTTAGCATGCCCCTTTACCCCTTTTAGTGTTGAGAGCTAGGAGCGTGCCCTGAAATCCCTACAATTCTGTTATTTTAAAAACCAAGGCCCATCTTGGGCCTAACTTGGGACTTGGGAGTGCGTCACTTGCATTACCCCTTATATGTTATCCCAAAAATACATTGGGTCCATAACATATTTTTTCAAACTTGGAAAGGTTTTGCATAGCCCTACCAACATGGGCTAAAATATTTTGGTATAAACTACCAAAGGGGTATTGTTCATGCATAGGAATATTCAATGCACATGCATTACTGCTTTCAGGGTATCTTAGAAATCATTTGGACTTTATAACATATCTTTTGAAACTTGCAAGGGTATTGCATAGCCATACCAAATCCTAGAAGGAAAGCAGTACTTGCATTATATTGTGATAATATCTTAAACCATGAAACAAAAGGATTTTTTAAAAAAAATTATTCCATGCTCAATATCACATGCCTTACATATTGATTCAAGTAAATGAAAGTATTGCACAATTTTTCGCATTAATGGTAAAAGGTCATTTGAACAAACATATGAAGTTTAAATGTAATACATGCATCATCATGGGATATTTGCATTTACCATGAAACATAAGAATATTTTTAAAATATTTCATTCCTCGCCAATATATCATGAAATTCATGTTTTCAAAATAATTTATTCACCTTACAATATAATTTAACATATATAAAAATGAATGTAATGGAAAATTGGTCACATTGATGGTACAAAGGTTTAGGCTCTAATGTAAATTTTATTAATTAATGTTAGAATTCAATGATGTACACATTTATGTTTTTCCTTCTTAAAGTTGTAAACTCATGTCAAAAATATATATATATATATATATATATATATAAAGTTTTTAATTTAATAAGATTTTAATAATATTTTAATGAATATTTCTAAAAATTAATATTTTAATATCAAAGCACATGATTTTCTACTTTTTTTTAATGGTCTCTCCCATATATCAATTTTATGTATGATTGAGAATTTATTTAAAACTTTTTTCACATATAATAAATAATTTCTAGCCTAAAATAATTATATAATATGTTAATAATATTTTATATTTTATAAATATATAACACAAGTTCTTACATAAATTTCTTTAATGATGTATAATATTGGCTTAAATATTGGTCTAAATGTATTGTTATTTATAACATATTGAGTAATACATTGTATATAATTAACGATATTATTGAATTATATTGTTGATTAGTTTTACTATATATATATATCTTCATATTTATTTAAAATACGATAAGAACTTATTGATATATTTATAATTTAAATTACATATATAAACCCATGGTTATGTATAGTGCAACTTTTTTGCAAAACTAATTTTTAATGAGAATTAAAAATTCCAAAAGAGAAGTTATTAACGTTGTATACTGTATTAATGCATGTAATTGAATATTATTTTTATGTAAATTGAAATATTTTAATTGAAGTTTGAAATATAAATTACTAATATTATGTAGGTTTAGTCCTTGTAAAATGATTTCATGTAAATTTTAATTTACAATGTACTAAATGAAGTTATACTTAGTTTAATAACATGTGAAATTATATATTTTTTCATTTTTAGAAATATAATGTTTGCATAAACATTTAAACTTGGTACAATTTTTAATTAAACATTCAATGGAGGAGGAAGGTGGAGCAAAAAAGAAAATTTTTGACCCTTTGACCTTTGCGCGAACTATTAGCCCCAATGTGGATGGATGGTGCATTGAGGGAATGCTCAAAAGTTGTGAGTTTTTTTCTTCTCTCAAAGTTGCTATACATTATTCTCCTTGCAAATCTTGAACATTCAATTTTGTCCCTTAGGTCAAATTTCAAATGAATCAGTCCACCATGAAGATGGAGGATGTTATTAAAAAGGTGTAGGAGATCCCCTATTTCCAATGGGTTTACAAATGTCAAACATGTTTGAACTTTTTCGAACATACATATAAGAATATGTGAGAATGTAATTACAATTATTAACACAAAATGGTGCAAAATGAAAGTAAAATGTTTTAAATTTAAAAAATGGGTGACATGTGTTACAAAAATGTGCAAAAAATGCCCACAACCTTAACCTAAAATCGGGAACATATCATAATGGTTGTTTCAAAGATAAATTGTTACCCTAAATCCTAAAGATCAAAACAACACTTTAATCAAAACTAAGATAAGTTATGGGCTATTTATTTCATTACTAAAAAGGGATGGGATCCCATTGGCCTTTTTATACCACACCAATGTAACCTCTTCATCATGAGTGTGCCATTGCATAAAAACCCCATGATTGCCCAATGTTATGTCCATAACAACAACCACAAACATCTCCTTGGTGGTTCCTTGAATCCTAAAATAAACAACACAATAAAATAAGTATTAGATATAAATTTTACAACCTAGAATCCAAATAAAATTTAGTATGACATTATTGGAAACTTACCAACCATGAATCATTTATTAGTCATGGTATGTTGTAAGGAGGTCAATTTCCTTACGTTCCACTATTTTATTTGATGTAGACTTCTAGTTGTGCTACATCCAAACGCCTTTGAATGCCTTTGCATACCCAACTTGAGTCACTCAAATCATAAATGTAAGATCCTCATCATGTTCCAGCTTGGTTTGCACATTGAGTGGGATGGCCCCCACACCCCATGCAGTCATGCCAAGAAGTCGAAAGATGTGGTTAGAAGCTACTTTAACAAGTGTCGACCTAGGAACCTTAGGTGTGTATTACAAATCACCCTAAAGTTTATCTCATTCCAAGGTAGCGTGATTCCCAACCTTGACAATTATCTTATGTTCATTGCAATAGAATTGGGCTAGAGGGTTGCTCAAGACTTACGCATTCATTGTTGTATGATCTTGAATTTTCAGATCCTGCTCCCGAATAGATGGGTGTTTGGGCTTGCCGAACTCCATGGTCACATTGTGGGGTGTTCACAAATGTCATATTAAGTTGTTTTGGGCTATATACAATGCATTACACCCATCAACCTTGCAAACAAATTTGGGCCCATCCCTTGCCTAATGGACACCCTTTATGGTCATTGGAGGAAGGGTAACCACATCTATGGCAACACCTTTTATGGCAATTGGAGGAGGGGCAACCACATCTAAAACCAAAAATACAAATACAATAAACCTAATGTGAGTATTAGCATTATGGATGAAGGTTATTTTAACACAATGACTCTATTGTAAAAAAATGGATATTGCAAATATGGATAGATAGAAAAAAATCCAAATGAAGGTATTGCTAAAACCCAATCTCAAATTTGCATGGAATGAAACAAACCCTAAAGAAAAACAATATCACCTATAAAGTTATAAGGTATTGTCTAAATATTTAAACCAAAAATAATTCCCCACCCATTTTTTCACATGGAAAGGGAAGGTGGGGCAAAAGTTTGAGAACCAAAATTAATAAAGGTATTGCAAACACAAATTTGCCAAAAAAAACCCACCTATCCTTTCAAATAAAGAGGATGGGTGGGGCAATAGATTATAAGTTAAGATAGAAATGTCACCTGCATCAATCTCAACATGTCCTAAAACATGTTCATCTTCCTTTAACTTTGAAACAAAAACTACATTTTTTTGCTCCAGTATCATCTCAATAATTTTTGCAAGTCAACTTTAATTGTAACAAGATTTGTTATAGAGGTTTCCCCAACCTCAACATTTGCTTGCATTTATTCTTCGCTAACATTACATGGAGCCAATGCATCATCTTCAACACTCTCTTACACGTGCTTTTGCATCTTCCATCCCTCCAAACCTCCTTCATTCATGACATGTTCCCACGCCATCTACCAATTTCATTGAGGCTTGCTCCTTTTCTCTAGCAATCCTTGTTTTTTTTTTGGGTTTGCATTTACCAAAGTTGCAAAAACCACAAAACAAAATAAAACAAACTTTCTTACCAACATTAGAAAACAAATAAAACACCCACATTAATTACATTACCTACTAAACACCATTTTTTCGAGGTAGCAAGTTGAAGAAAAAAGATGAGTAGTGGTGGTGGTGTCTTTGCAAGTAGTAACAAAGATAATGAGGAGTTTGACAAGTTTGGGAAAAAAGAATTAGGAAACCAACAACCTTATATTAGGGTTCATCATTATGGCTTTGAAACCATGCACAATGAGAATCAAACCAACAACAAAGAGCTTGGCTCCTTGTTGTCATGGCCTTTGCCTTTGTAACTTAGGAAGAGAAAAAACAAAGACAACGAGGAGCTGAACTGCTTGTCGTCTCGTTCCTCAGCTTTATAAGTTTGGAAAAAAAAATCAGGACAATGATGAGTTGAATTTGTCCTGGTAGTGGCTTTGGAAGGTTTGTGGTTCTAGAACCAAGAAAAATGATAATGACAAAAAAAAGAATTGACAACAAGGAGCATGGCACTCTTCGTCATTGTGGCCTTCACCTCTACATTTTCGGAACATAAAAAACAAAGACAACAAGGAACATCGCGTTCCTCATCATCTTGGCCCTTAGCTCTGCAAGTTTGGAAAAAGAAACCAGGACAATGACAAGTTGAGCTAGTTCTGGAACCACAAACAATGACAAAAAAAGAATTGACAACAAGGAGTGCAAAACTTTTTGTCTTCGTGGCTTTTGCTTCTATAACTCTACAACATAAAAAAACAAAGATGATGAGGAATGTTGCACTCCTCATCATCTTGGCCCTCAGCTCTGTAGGTTTGGTGAAATAAAATAAGATGATGACAAGCCAACCCATTGTAATCATGGCTTTAGAACCACAAATGATGACAGAAAAAGAATTGACAACAAGGAGCACAACGCTCCTTGTCATTGTGGCCTTCACCTCTACATCTCAAGAAGAGAAAAAGCAAAGATGACAAGGAGTTGAGCTCCTTGTCGTCTTGGCCCTTAGCTCTGCAAGTTTGGAAAAAAAGAACCAAGACAATGACAAGCTCAATTTGTCATTGTTGTGGCTCTAGAAGCTCTAGAAAAAGAATCCACAACAATGAGGAAATTAGTTCGTCATCATCATGGCCCTCACCTTTGTAGTTCTAGAAGAGAAGAAAAATGACAATGATGAACCAAACTCCTTGTCATTGTGGCCTTGGCTTTTGGAGCTCTAAAAAAAAGAAAGCAAAGGTGCAATGAAAAAAAGAGGTTTTGAACCAAGCTTACCTTGTAGCTCCAAGCTCCTTCCAATAGCACTTTGCTCCATGTGCCTGCAATGCTGCGCTCCTTGTGCCAATAGAACTCCCCTTTGAGCTCCTCCCCTTGTTTCTTCTCTGATGAGCTCTAAACCCTAATCAACCCTATACCTTGCTCGCACTAAATTTGGAGCTTTGGCGATGGAGAGGAGCTTGAGCAGAATGAGGGAGGTAGATGGGCTGGTAGGAGGAAGGACACGAAGGGAAGTAGGTTGGAGGGATAGGTAGGAGTTCCCCCCCCCCCCGCCCCCCACTCCCCCCCAAAAGAAAAATGGTGGTTAGGTTGGCGGCCCAAAAAAAATAAAACCAAAATGAGCCCAGGAGAAAAACAGTGAGCTCCCAAAAAAAGAGTCTCAGGAATTTTTTTTAAAAGGCAAGAAGAAAAAAATAAACTACTGACCAAATAAACTGACCCCTGATTCATCCCATCTATAAAATCCCAGAACGGGGTTTTTTGGATGGTGCACTGGTGGGTGCTGGCTCGGTCAGGCCCAATTTTACAAATTTCCACTTGTCTCAAAATGTTACAGGCCCAAAAGCTTTGACCCAAAGAAATTTAAACAAAATAAAGTTATCCGCAAAGTCACCCTCTCGTTCACCCCCTCACCCCGCTTTCAGTGGTATCTGCAAAGTAATGAAATCTTATAAAATCTCAGTCTGAAATGCTGAAACTCAGCATTTAATGCACAAGGTTCGAGAGTAATTGTAGTAGTTGTACCGGTAGGACCAGTGAAAATATATGTAGCCGAAGTGGAGGCAATCAGGAAAAAGGAAAGAGGGGGTGAAATTCAGTTTACCAGAGAAACTACGGTCCCAGTTATTTATTTTTGTAAATTTCCCAGATCTCATTTGATGCCCCATGATGCCGAAACTGGCCGTTCTTGACCCCCTAGTCGCCTAACTTTACGGATAACTTTAACATCTGCTAGTTTTCCAAACCTCCAAAAGGACCGACTATAATGTTCATTGACATGTGGAGCAAGGTGCAAAACCCATCTAAAATTTATTTTTTCACAAAGAATACTAATAATCATGAGCATGGTACTTAGTGATGAAATGACAGACCTTGCATGCACTGTTTCTTTTTGAGATGGCGGCTTTGATTCAGGGACTTGAAGTCAATTATCTTTACAGACCCTTCTGCATGTGGGCTCTTTGAGCTTGTGAAGTAGTGGCAATTAGATTAGTGACCGTCGAGAGTGTTCCGTTGTTGCACAATTCAAATTGGTAATTGTGCCTTAAGATTGATCAGTGTTGGTCTCCACTTTTGAACATTCCAGCCCGGTCCTGGATACAGGGGATGTTCTTTTCCTCCCATGCCGGGCTGGTACTGGTATTGGGTTCAAGACCGATTTTTGGCTTGTACAAGGCAAGTATATATTCCTGTTGTGCATGTATATGTTTTTTGATATCGAAGTTCCGTGAGAGCATATCATATATACCTTGATGTTAAATCAACTGTGAATCTTAAACGTAGGCAGTATGTAAGTGCTGCTTTATTTCTATTTTCACTGTCTGCTTTTAGCTTAATTCATATTTCTTCAAAAACTAATGGGTGATGCCCAAGCACATTTGTGCCTGCGAATTATGCACATTTGGGGTGTGTAATGGCCATTACACACCTGAAATGTGCACAATTCAGGAGCCCAAACGTGTCCTGGCAGCAACAATATGTGTCTGGGTTTCACTAGACACACTGAAATTGGGCAACTGGGTAGGAACGAGAAAAGAAATGCAGCAGGACTTTTCTCTTGCCTGCATTTGAGACTCATGGCTGATTGAGCGTCGAGATCATATACATATATATAGTTAGTGTATAACTTTGAATGAGTAAGTGTAAAACTGTGTAAAACAAGTATCTACTTTTGGAGGTAAAAATTGTTGGTTCCAATTTTGGTTAGTGAGAACTGATCCATAAATCGATCTGATTTTTGGAATCAGAATAGGAATTAGAACCTGGTTTTCTTCTTTTTTTTGAATTTCAGACTTTGAGCCAGATTCTCAGTTCCATTTCGCACATGAAACTGAAATCAAATTCTTTTTAAAGACGTTTTTGGAAAGAAAACTGACTATAAATGCGGATTGGCTGGAGCTTAACTGGAAATGAACAAACCATTGGTTCCAGTTTGGGTTAGTAAGAATCAGATCAAAGCAAGGTCTGATTTCAAAATTGGAACTGAAATCAGAATTTCTTTGAAGGATTGGATCCAAAACCAAATACTTGGCTTCACTTATGCATGTGGAATTGGAATCAAGCTAAATCTAATTCATTTTTTAGAACCCAGACCAGAGGTTCTTTATAAGAGTAAAGAAGCGACCAACATTGGTTAAGACAAGAGTGAACCATCCTGCACTAGAGGAAGTAACAAGACACTCAAGACTCTTCCTCGTTCGAAATAACTTACTAAATTATGTTCCTCAAATGAACATAGACTTTTGTGCCATACTAGATAGAGATGGGATGACGGCATCTCAATGATATTTGGAATAACCTTTCACAGATGCAATGAGAAAACCATTTTGAGTTGGAGCAATGGGGTTTGAAATTTCATGCATGGTCATAAGAAGAAATGACTGTTTTGAGTCTGACTTGTTTGATGGTAGTCTGCTAAACACTGCAGAAGTATTGCATTGTGGACAAGCTGTGTAGAATTTGTGCTGAATTCGTGCTGCTTTGAAGCATTCAGTTAAATGTGTTACAAGCACAACATTGTGTGCCATTGAGAATAGGCATCAAGACTAATGTCGTCCCATTTGTACAAAAGCGGTTGATGCTTAGGAAATCAAATTTGGCCATCATCTGTTTTTGTGTTGTTCTTCTACTGAATGAGTTGGAGAGTGTTTGTATTGTGGACTTTTGTTTGTAGCCAAAGTGGCAATCATCCATAGGAAGATGTAAAAAAAGTGGCAATTATCCATAGGAGGATTTTAGCTAAATCTGGCCATAAACCAAAAATAAGGTACAAATCTTAAGCTATATTTTTGGCTACACAATGAAAACTAAATATATGAATCTGACAATTTTTATCTCTTTTTTTCCCTCACTTCTGGCCCGTAATTTAAAAAAAAAGAATTCTGATGTTGCATCATTGACTAGCATCTCAAGACTGATTTAGCATCAAAATGACAATGGGTTTTCGAAACCTGTCTAAATCAATGGTTTTTTTTTCAATTTTCTCATGTTGCTTCAAAAGTGGCCATCAGTCAAAAGAGGATTTAGCCAAATCTGGCTACAAGACAAATGTCGAAAAATAAAATCTAGGTATCCTATTAATGTTGGCTACTCACTAGAAATTAATAGTTAAACATGAAATTTTCAAAAGAAGAAAGCTAGAAATCTGCCCAAATCCTCCAAAAATCTTGGCAATTTCATAGCCTTTTTTCCTTAAAAATGTGGCAATTTTTTGGGAAAAATTTCCAAAAAGTTCCATTGACCATGTTGCTTGGGACTTCTTTTTTAGCAAAATGATGATTTTTGCCACAAAAAAATCACTGTTGTAAACAGTAAGCAAACCTAGTTATCAAAATGCTACCAAATTAAAATCAGAATCCTACTGGGGCACAAAAAAATCAATTTTCTTTTAGAAATTTGACCGATTGATTTCAAGGAAAAGGGCATAATGCAACAGAATATTGCCTTTTATTTTTTCATTTTGGCGACATTTCTTACAGAAAAACACTGCTTCTGGCAACTGAAAACGTCCAAAACACTTATTTTCGAATTTTTAATTTCTCTTTTCGGCAAAATTTCGCCAGTTAAAAAAAATCTGCTAGGAATGGAAATTTCTCCTATCTTAAAAGACAAAAAAAATTCTTCCAAAACTGCCTTTCTAGTATGTTGCCATATAGAGAGTCAGTGGTGGTTAGTAAGAGTGTTGGGCAGTTATTAGAAACTGCACCAAAGCGGGTATCAGGGTTGTTTTTAGGGTGATAACCATGCCAGTTCTCAAAAACATCAAATACCCAGTTGTCATATATAGCCATGGTTCTCAATTTTTTGAAAAATTCAAACACTCACCTAGATAACCGTCTGTTCTTTGCTGTTTCTTTCCTGGAACCCAGAGGTTCTTTGAGGGGTTTGAAATATCTGGAACCTGTGGTTCTTTGATTCTGATTTTTTTCAAATACATGGAACCGGTGGTTCTTTGATTCTGATTTTTTAAAATCCCCAGAACTGGGCAGTTATTTAAAATTCAAAGAACTGCCCACACTCATTAGTACCATCCATTGGAAGCCTTTTATGACTGGGTTATGGATGAATCCCAAATTCATGAGTTTCACATGGGGGGTTTGCCTTCATAACTAGGTAGACAGGTAACTACTAGGTAGGTGATAATAGGTGGTTACATGCATGTGGATGCATAGTACATAGGGCTAACGGTTTGAGAGTAGGTAGATAGTATCATTGGCAGATCCATAATGTCAACATAATGTCATCATCCATGTACATTCAAACACTTTGTACAAGATTTAACCTTCCAAAACATTGAACCTTCTGTCCATCTTACACCTTTCACCTGTTTAATGTGTGTCCACCTCAGCGTCTTTTTGGTGTGAAATTTTGCCAAAATTTTTTAATTAAAAGAGAATATTCTGTTGCAATATTGTTGCAAAATTGGGAAAACAAGGTTTTTTTTTGAATTTTTTTTGGGTCACAATCGGACAGTGATTTTAGTATGGTAGCCGATCTAAGGGTCACTTTAGACCAGGGTCCAAGGAGCTTTTAAATTAGTTTCAAGGCTTGTAAACAAAGGTTTGGGACCAAGATGAATCAAATTGTGATTTAGCTTACATGACATCATTTTGGAGGGAAAACTTATTGGTTCGGACCAAAAAAATAAATTTAAAGGAGAACTCTAGGTTTGGAGAACCAAAGTGTAAGCTAGGGTCCAAGGTTGCTCATTTTATTTTTTTGGTTATTTTCATTTTATTTTTTTTACCCTTGTTGCTCAAATTATGTGAGAATGGAAGACATTCTATAAATTGAGCACATTGTTGAGAGCACACCAGCCCTCCCATTTTTGACTGATTCTAAAGTTGACATGATTAGTTTTGTGAATCCTCGGCAGGTGATTCCTAGAATGAGTGTATTTTCAGAATAAGGAAGAAATTTTTTTTAAAAAAGAAAAAGAAAAAGGAAGATAAAAAATAAAGGTAATCCTCACACATGTCAATCACACATTTTCAATATTGGATCCTGAGCCTTAAGAAACACTCATTGTACCTCTTCTTCTTTTCTAAAGTGTTTTTTTAATGTGAAGAAAGGTCCAATTCAAGGTTCAAATTGTTTCAAATTGATCACTGGGCTTTTAGTCGCTGGACCCTTGTCTAAAGTGGCCCTAAATCTATTAAACTTTAGGTAGGTCCTAAAACCCCACCGCCATTTAATGCTAAATCCCTCCGCTGGCCAATGATAATGGCGGTGGGGTTTTAGGACCTACCTAAAGTTTAATAGATTTAGGGCCACTTTAGACAAGGGTCCAGCGACCAAAAGCCCAGTGATCAATTTGAAACAATTTGAACCTTGAATTGGACCTTTCTTCACATTAAAAAAATGTGACCCAAATGCTAAATCCCTCTGCTGGCAATGATGCAACAACAGAAAAGTGAGAAATATATCACTGGTCCACCCCATCTACTTTTATTATGAACCTTGCAACATTAAATCATCAAAAAGTTAATGAAAAATATAGATTTTTTAATGTATATCCCAGAACCCAAAATAAATAACCCTTGACCAATGTTAGTCCATATAGTCTACCATCTGTTGATGCCTCTCAAAGGATGAAAACAAAGAACATCTTTCAATTATGTATTAGACATGTTGGGGTGGTGGGCAGGATATATTCTAGGTTGGAAAATAATAGTTTCCTACCAGGCCTATGTTACTAAAGTCTAAAACCAGTTCCACATACCACCATGTATTGAAATCTTTACCTCAGAATTGGTGAAGTTGTAAAATGAACTCATTTGATACCTTGCATTCAGAAATGCACCTCGGGTTCAGCATTTTATTTTATTTTTGGAGAGAAATAAAAGGAGAGGCCTCCAAAGGCCCAAAGGGATTTTTTTTCAGAACATCCACCAAACTTGCCAAGTTTCTATGAAATGTTTTTCAACTTTGTCGATTTAAACAATAGGTTTTACCTTGTCACCTCTCCATAGTAGGATTCCTAATTTTTCTCTACTTGCCTCCTTGATGACCTCTAGCCAAATTTGGCTAAAGTGCTCTTTCGGATGATCATCAATCCACATCCTATATATTAATTCACTTGTTTGTCTGTCAGTGTGTCTGTCTGAACCTATTCATTCCGACCCATTAACAATCTCTGCGAGGTCAATTCTGCAACCCCCAGGTGACAGAAATGAGGTCCCAAGATGAGTCACACTTGGCCTGAAATGTTCCAGCGCTAGGTGCGGGTCGTGGTGGTGGAGAGACATACGCTCGTTGGATTCTCCGTCTCCCCGCACCAGCGATCAATCGCATTATTAATAAATAAATAAAATGAAACAAAATTGTAAGAAATATATATATATATATAAGCGGAAAAAACTAGAAAAAAATAAACAGAACAACACTTAAACAATTAGAGTCTTTTTTTAAAACACTTAAAAAATGAGATAGATATAAAATAAATATATTTAAACATGAAACAAAAAAGGGAAATACAGTAAAATAATCTTAAAAGAAAATTAAAAAATAAATGAAACAAAATATGAAACAAAATAATAATAAAAAAAGAAAACACATTAAAATCAAAATAAAACAGATAAAAGTTTCTAAAAAAAACTAAAACATGAACCGGGTTTAAAGAAAATGGGGGACTTCACATACTTCACAAATTCCAAAAAAAAACCCCATACATGGGATGGGTTAGTGTAGATATCAAGAATTGGTTATATCTAGGATCTCGAGTAGGGTATCAAATGAAAATTTACCCATTTGGAAATAGCCAAGTGTTGGTTCTTGAAAAATGGTCAACAATAATTGTGCAAAAGGTTAAAATGCGATTGTTCATGGCTTTTCTCAAATCTTTGATTGGACCTTTGGTACTCAAATTAATTCGAGACTGAAACTAATAAATTTTGGCATTCATAGAGTGAAAATACACATTTGATAACACCAAAGGCATTAATGTGTTCTCTTTTCATCTATTGTCACATTAGTTGGGCATGACAATTAAGGGCGATTGTGATGTAATGGGGCATGGTATTCAAATCACTTTGGATGTCCATCCTAATCAAGTGGTGCTTCAAATGAATGTAGCAAACATCTTCAATAGCACTTAGTGTAAGGTCATCTTCCAAAAGTTTTGAACGACAAGAAACAAGTTGTTTCAATTTTCCACCTTTATTCATTCATTTTATGCTTTTCAACTTCCTTTATTTTTCAATCATCAATTTCCCTTTGGAGATTTGTTTATCATCCTTTTGTTTGTGAGCATGTGTCACATTGACCCACTTGTTGGGCCTCTTTTTGCGTTGATCATTTTCATGCTTTGCATTTTTTTTCGAGCGTTTTTCCTTCATGTTTCTTCCGTTAAATGACGACACCCATATCATTGGCCTTGTCCATGTTCTTACCTTTGTTTTTATCATTTTGCTTCACAATTTTATTTTTTTGTGGGGTTGGACGTTCAATTTCACAAATGCTTGGTTTTGGGCCCCTTTCAACTCGCCTCTAAGGTTGCTAATTCTTATATTATAACTTTATTAGGACTTCTCATCAAGCAATGACATTTGTATTGATAATTTTTTTGTTCATTTACCCATATAAATCATGATGATTCAAATTGAATTTTTCATTAATGAATCTCCAAAGAAGACTAATGAAAACATCAAAAATTTAATTGATCATGAATACATAAAAGGAGATTCACTTTTAATTAACAAAATATTCATGCAAAATATATATATATATATATATATATATAATATTATAGGAAATTTTGGATTGTTAAACATGTCATTATCCTAATATATTATTGTTAACCATTGATTTTTGTCACAAGACATGCACAAATTTATTTTAATTTATTTAAATGTGTGATACATGGGGTAGGGTTTAAGGTTTTGTGCTAGAATTTGGGGTTTCATATTTATAATAATCACAAGAAATTGGTCTAATCTAAATGGCATTTCAATGATAATATTAATGAATATTGATATTCTAAAGAAAAAATATTTAAAAAATAATGTAAATATTAATTAAATGTAGAAAAAAATTTAATGTAAGGTCATATATATTTTGAAAAATAATTGACCCCTTACTAAATACTAGTACCTTTTTATCTATGGTTTGGTTAGAAAACTTTTTTAAAATGATAACATCATATGACATCATTAGTGTGGAAAAAGAAAAAGCTTCCAAAAAGGCATTAAGGGTTTTAACGCATCAAAATTGTCTTTGACATCCTAAAAGTTGTGTAGGGTTTCACATTCTTTCTTTACTTACAAAGAGTTTTTTTCTACATTTTCTTACATAGAATTTGATTTCATTATTTTTCTTGCATAGAGCTTGATTAAGCTACGACATTTAGCACATAGGTCTAACATTTTAGTTCTTGTATTATGTTCTTGTAGAGAATTCTAATACTAATTTATTTTTCAGAACTTTGAACAATTGTGTTCTTTTGCAAAGACATTGCAAATTTAAACATAAGCATGACAAAATGGGTAAGTTCTTTTTTTAACGATTTTTTCTTCTTTTCAAGCTTTTTGTTTTGTGTTTAGTTCTAGGTTTGTCTTTGAATTCTATGACATTTCTTCACTTCTACATCCATTACCTTGTTTTAGAACGTAGTTGCCTAGAAAAAACATTCATCTTTCAAGTCTTTGCATTTGTATATGATGCCCAAAAGGAGTTCAAAGCTAAAAGTTGTGATTTCATATTTGATCGCAAGTTTTTCATTTCTTTTTTCCCAATACCGCAATTGTGATCCAGGTGATTGTGAACAACTCATTGAGTTATTTTCAACAATTTATTACAACATAGTCAATTTTTGACCTGTAAATAAATTCATATTCTCTCCTCAATGTTTCATTTATGTACCCTTAAGATGCACCTACTATAGGGTTATAACATTTTTTCCAATTTTTTCTACTATTTTCATTTTTATCTTTGTGATTTCCTTTTTGGGTCAATCTAATGTTTCTATGTTTCGAAACTACATTGTAGAAAACCTATGTCCTCTATTGTGACTATAGAATCTATCCAAGTTAAGGTTTAAGGTTTAGGGTATTAGAACTTTGTCTAGGGTTTTATGTTTAAATTTCACATCAATCTATTACACATTTTACAGTTGTCTTATGTTTTAGCTTTGAAATGTGTAACAAATTTCATTTGCAATTGGGATTTTTCCATGTTGTAGAATTATGTTCATTCCTATTAATTTTTAAGCATTTCTCACAAAATTTGAAAAATTAATAGCCTTCTACATTGTTCAATTGCAACCTAAATATCTTACACTATTTTAAATAAACAAAATTCTACAAGAATCATCTATCATCACATGTCATCAAAGAATTATTTGTTTCAAAGCATTCTCACATATTTTTTGAGTTTTCGCTTGTTCATTCATGTTGATTTTTCCTATTCATTAGGGTGCAAATGAGATAACATGAACTGCACCTAACTGCTTTTGGGACTACTTTTGGGGATTTTTTAAAAACTTATCTAAAAAAACATTATAAAAAAATCAATTAAAAAAAAATTATATTATTTTATCAAGGTTTATGTAAAAGATTTCAAAATATATATAATTTTCAAATGTTTTAAAGTTTATTTATAAGTTTGTTAGTATTAAAAAACACACATTACAATGTTTAATAAATGTTTTTGAGAGCTTTTTATTGATCATGTATTTAAAAAATTAATGACATGTTCCAATGATATAATATAAACCTTACTATATAAAAAAATCTTATACTTTCAACACCAAATTAAATTTATATTCTTAAACATGAAACAAACATTACACTTGTTGTGGTTCTTATTAATGTGACTACACCCATTAACCATCAAATGTTTTTCATGCTTTTCAAAAAACAGCCAAGTCCAAACAACATTTAAAAACCCCACAAAACCTCACCCTCTAAATATACAATACTTAATTTAGATGTTTGTTTTTAGTTGATGTGAAAAGAAAGGCACCTCATGGCCCCTAGGTGCACTTCTCATTGACAAAGAATAAAAAGGCACTTGTGGTTGTTAAGTGCCATTTTCATCAAGGATGACAAAAAAAATGACCTAGTGGCCATCAGCTGCCTTTTTGATCCATGAAGAGAAGATAAAAAAGGCACATGGTGGCTGCCATGTGCCACTTTTGTCAACAACAAAAAGATACACCTAGTAGCCATTAGGTGCCATTCTTGTTGACGACAAAAAAAGAAAAGCACTTGGTGGCCACTAAATGCCCCTTTAGTTGACAATGAAGGAAAAATCGATTCAGTGGCCACCAATTGGCCATTTCATCCACAATCCAAAAAAATGGGACCTAGTGGCCACCAAGTGCAACTCTAGTATAGTAAAAAAATATAACGCACCTTGTGGCCACTAAGTGCTCCATTTGATTGACAAAGAGGACAAAAAGACTTGGTGGCCACCAGGTACCAATAATATGAAGGTAGGTGTAATTGTGATTATTATTAAAAAAATTATGATCATTGTTAGTTAGATGCGACTTGTTTTGCAAGAATCCAATTGAGAATCCATCAAGCTTTGTATCCAAGGTCTTGGGTACATATATGGGTCTGAATGAAGTGGTTCCTGAAACAAACCTTGGAATCTAGTAGTTGGCATAAGCAATTGCTTCATGGGGTATTGAATTGGTGAACCCATCAAACCATCATTTGAATTCCATGTCATAATTGGCAATTGAATTGATGTACTTCACCGAGCCAAGGTGACAAACCTACAAGAGTACATGCAAAATCCATCCAAGGTGCTTGTACGTGCACATATTCAACCCATTCAAGAAGAAGACAATAGGGCTAGTCTATGATCCCATGAAAGTAAATGAAAATTTTGTAGCCATTGAGCATGGAAAGGGGCTTCAACATCAAAAACTTTGAAGAACCAAGAAGGAAAGATTTGAAGGGGAGATGGGAGGAGATGAAGGTAGTAATTGATGTCAATAAAGAATAGCAAGAAAAAAAGTGTTCCACCATCCCAATTACTTATTGTGAATGTGGAAAGTTCCACGACAATGCAATAACCCATCAAGAAGGCCAAGAAGGGAAAGATGGTCGAGGAGAAGGAGAAAATAATTGAGGACTTCATCCTCCAAAAAACTCCTAAACAGTTTGATGCTGTTGAATGTAAGTTAATGGACGAGACAATAAGGGGGGAGTATGGTGACCTCTTCCCATTTGGAAATAAACCAATCATGGAGGTCAAAATTTTTGTCTTTTGATTTTTTTTCATGCAAAGACAAATTGTTTATCATCATTAGTCAAAGAGACACAAGGACAAGATAAAAACTAAAATAATGCGACACAATTCCATTGAATCATTTGCCCAATTTTTATTCTGCCAGTTGACCCCAACAATTCGAACAAGATTGCAAGGGAGAAGCCAAAATTGTGGGTAGATATTAAAAACTCAATTTTTTTCCTTCTAGGTGGCCAACATATTATCATGGTTATAAAGGTAGGCTTATGCACAAGTTTAATTATTTTTCTTTAGAAGCTTGAACTAAAAACATGTATTTATTATCTAAATCCAAGAATGCAAGTTTCTTCCAAAAGTTTTAGTGTAAAATCTAAAAATTATAAATATTGTTTCAACTGTTGTGTAGGACATCCTTGAGTTACTAGATATTTTAGAAGACATTGAGAATGATTACTTTGAGTTTCAAGTAATAGTTGTGTGGTCTCAATATAATGTTAAATTATGTAAAATGTCAATTGTGTTCAGTAGCTCTAAGGCAATAAAGGACACATCCCCAACTTATCAAAAAAAATCATCCACACATGACAAATATGGATTAAATATAATTGTTTGGCTGGAGATATTGATGAAAGACAAAGAGAGAGAGAAAAATATAATGTAAATTCCCCTAATTTCTAAAATTTTAATTTGTTTTTAATGGGAATCAAATACATTTACATGCATGGAATTTATGTGAATGCTTGAATACCTCATGCATAAGGTTCTAAGATTTTGAAAATATTCTTCACTTTGTGTTCAAAGTGAATTCAATAAAGGAGTGCTTGAACAATTTGTTGTTGCCAAATGGAGTGTATGCCTTATGGGAGAAAGTGCTTTGAGAATGGGAAAATGGTAACATCTTGGACGGGATTGGTAAATTACCAACGAGGAAGGTTGCACCAATAGGGAAATCAACATTTATTTGCCTTGTTAGTATGCATGAATTTCAGATGGCCATGCTTGCTCAAGGCTTATTGGATCATGAATATGTTGTTGTGGGAAAGGTTGGCAAATTTTGAAAGGGATACTTAAGACCATGTCCGAGTATTGTTAGGATTGCATGAAACATTAACAAATCTGTAAATGAGATCATGGTTTTTCATGGGTTTCCGAAGCCCACATTTGCAAACCCAATGCCATATGTGACAAATGATTAGTAGGAGTAGAAGAAATTACTTAATTATGACGATATGCTCTCCTCATTTTTGGATAATGAACTCACAAAGGGCTTTTATAAGCCCAAAATAAGGCTTAATCCTTTACTAGAACCTCCACCCTATCATTCATAGATGTGCTACAATTGTGGATCCATAACACCAACCCAAAAGCACTAAGAATGGAAGTAACCCTCCTCAATTCCCACTACAAATATGCCATTCTTCCCATGTTGTGCAACCTTAAGGCGGTTGTCAATGGGGATTTGAGCGTAATGAAGATACTAATGGACATTATGCTGTCAATTATGGCATTTGTGTCCACAACATACAATTTGATGGGGAGCATGCACTATGGAAGGGAATGCCTACTCACTAATCTTTTCAATTGTAAGGTCTACTTCCAAGTTGTTGTCTATGTATGCGATAGAAAGGCATTTTCGCACTTCTTCATGATAATGAATAAGCATTAATTGTCATCGAAGTTTAGATTAGAATTTTGACAATACATGGCCCACAAAAATAGAGGGTCTTTTGAAGAAGGAAACTTTCATGAAAACTCGCTTGCTCTTTACACCTACCTTTTAAAAATAAAATAGGTGTAAACATTAAGAAGGACATGCTAGGATTTATATCATTTCCATCATTAGTTCAAAGCACGAGTTCACCTTTTCCAATGGATCAAAGGATTATAACTATGAAATATGCCCCGAGGCTTTCAAGACACTTATGGATCCGTTTCTATAAAGTAGAATGGGATGCCTCAATGTGTATGGAGATGGAGCTTTCATACATCTATGCCTAGTCAATATATCATTGAAATGCATTTAATCAAATATATTCAAACTAAACTTTTACAAGTTTTTTAAAAATTATGTTTTAAAAGAGAAAGTGCAAGGTATTCATATTCAACCTTGGTCTTGAAGACATGGGGAAAGTATGCAAAGAAATTGCATCATTTTCTTTGTAGATGTTTTCATTCCGTCCATTTGTATTGCCAAAGAAATGACTTGCAACGGATCTTGATGATGATGAAATGTAGGATCAAGGGAACGAATAAGATTTGCAACTTGAAGGGGTTGGGCTTCAAAATATGGAGGTGGAGGTTGTTGAAGTTCATAAAAATGTTCATTGACATCAATACCAACATTTTGGTTTTGCACAACCAAAGGCACACAAACTCCAATAAATTGGCAATCTATTCATGCACCATGGAAGAAGAGAGGAAAGTCAGATCTTCACCAAAATGGAAAAGAGATCTGTCGCAACCCCACTTTGGCCAAGTGTGGGGGTGAAGCCCAACACTCCCAAAGTTGGGGATTTGGAGTCCTCCGGGACTCCTGAATGTTTAGAGTTCAACAGCAAGGCCCAAAACACCTTGCATTGAAGTTTTCTTAGTGTCATTGGTAAGGTCTTGAAGTGTAGATACCAAAAATGGCCTCTCATTGGCCATTTAAACATCTGTAGCCCAAGTTATGGGCAAAAGAAGGGTCGGGAGTCAAACTGAGTCAAACTGGCAGTTTGACTCCCGACCACTAAAAATGAAGAATCAACCTCTTCCCAACATCTGAATCGAAAGTGCAACATGACGTTGAAAAGATCTCAACGAGGGCTATAACTTTGGTTTAGACCTCGTCACGATCAAACCTGGCAGTCGAGAGTTATGAGCTCGCAAAGTCTCGGGACTCCAACCGGGACAATTTTGGGACTCCAACTTGGGAGTCCCGGGAAAAAGAGCCATTTGGATCCTCAGCGGAGCGTTGCAGAGAATACTATATGGGGAAGGTGATGGCTTCCCCCGAGTCCGGACCGTGTTGAGTCTTGTGATCCAAAGTGCTTGTGGCTTGTCCCAACACCCAAGGGTGTTCCCGAATGTGAACTAACCACGTGGTGGTTTGTTTTGGATGTAGATTCAAGCTTGATCTATTAGTCCCTCTTCCTAGTCTAATCCCGGGACTTCTAGCACGCCCCTCTACCCCTTTATAGTGCTGGAAGTCGGGAGCGCCTTCCAAGTCACAACTTTTCGCAACTACATTTTGGTGAACCCTCAAGTGGGTTCACCCCGGGACTTGGGAATGCGTCACGTGGTATCAGAGCAAGTGAAGTTCGACCTTCCTCTTGGTGTGGTGATGGCACCCAAGAAGACCATCAAGCCACCGCAAGACTCCATGTTGGAGGAGCCCTTTGAAGACCGAGTAGCTTCGCCCGAATCTATTGGGGAGGAGGAACCCATGCCCTGGGAGGACCGAGATGAGCCCAAAGTGAGGAAGAACAAAGGAGCTCAGTCCAATTCACCCAAGAACAATTGGAAGTACTCCTTAAGATGGGTAGGCCCGACTTTGGTGAGTTGGTGGCGGCCGTCAAAACGAGAGCCGCCAAGGGTGAAAGGTTTCAACCGGCCAAGCCCGGGAACTTCGATGGTGCCCGCGACCGCAAGGTTGTGGATGCTTGGCTTGCGGAGATGGACAACTACTTGCATGCCCCCAAGGTTAGACGAAATTCCGCCGTGGAGCTTGCCCAATCCTACTTGAAAGGCTATGCCGCCACATGGTGGAGGATGGTCTGACAAGAGGAGGGGAAGAACCATGGCTACACATGGGAGTTCTTTAAGGAACGCCTTGAGTCGAAATTTGTTCCAAGGAATTCCGACTACATCTCTAGGTGCAAACTCCATGACCTTGTGAATGCCACAAATGAAAACTTGAAGCATTATGTGGCGGCTTACTTCGAGCTCATGCTTGAGAATCGGCACGTGCACGAGTTGGATTGTGTGTGCCAATTTGTGATGAGGCTTCCAACTTGGGCCAAGCGAAAGCTTGAGGAGAGTTGGCCCGCCTCATTATCTAAGGCCATCACGAAAGTGGAGAACTTCTCGGATGTGGGGCAGAGTGACAAAACCGGGTTCAAGAAGGACAACAAGTTCTTTCATAAGAAACCAAGGCATGAGGGAGAGTGGAATCGGGGGCAAGGAAGCCCAACCAAGGATAAGCCCAAACAATTCCAAGGCTTGGGGTTCAAACCAAAAGGGAGTTTTGTGAAAAAAGGGGCTCCTTTCAAAAGGAGCCAACCAAGGGAGATTTTGGAGCAAAACCCAAAGGAGCATGTTTCAATTGCAATGAAGTGGGGCATTACTCCAAAAATTGCCCCAAGTCCAAAGCCGGGGTTGGGAGCTCTAAGGTACTTGTTCTTAATGCCAATCTAGCCCAACCCAAATGCAACCAACTTATTTTCTTAAAGGGGAAGATTTCTAAGCGGGATATTTTATGTCTTTTGGACACAGGGGCCTTTCACAACTTCATAACTCGAGAAAGCGCCAAAAAGATGGTGCTCCATTTGGAGGAGCTCAAGGCACCCATTGAGGTGCATTTCGCGGATGGGGTTCCCCATCCAACTACTTTACAAGCAAAAGGAGTGCCTCTCCAATTGGGGAATTGGAGAGGAAAGGTGGACTTGTTGGTTTTCCACCTTGGGTGGAATGGAGTGCATTTTGGGAATGGAGTTCATCACCCAAAACAATGTGCTCATAGAAAGGCACAATAGGTTAGTGAGAATCCCATCTAAAAGTGGGATTGTGCGAATCAAGGCAAATGAGTTGCCTTGTGTGGGTGGTCCAACCATCCACTTTATGTTAGGAAAAGCTTGGAAAAGAGAATGTGTGGGAGGTTTTGCCATGATATGTGTCATGCGGGTGTTGGATGAGTATGAGCCCAAGGAAGCCACCAAGTTGGGGACTTCCGCCAAGTGCATAAGGCAAGTGTTGGAAAAGTTCCCAGATGTGATGCCCGAAGAGTTACCGAAGAGTTACCGAAAAGTTGCCCCCGAGAAGACGAGTTGATCATGCGATTAAAGTGATACCGAGAGTGCAACCTCTCGCCAAGGCCCCATATCAAATGAGCCATGAGGAGTTGAAAGAACTTAAGGTTCAACTCGAAGAACTCCTCGCAAAAGGGTATATCAAACCAAGCAAGTCGCCATATGGGGTCTTTTTTGTTCACAAGAAGGATGGGACTTTGAGGATGTGTGTTGATTATAGAGCACTCAACAAGGCAACGGTGAAAAATCGGTATCCTTTACTTTGCATCGATGATCTATTTGATCGTCTCTTAGGAGCCAAGGTTTATAGTAGAATTGATCTACGTTCAAGGATATTACCAAATTAGGATCAAGGAAGGGGATGAAGAAAAGACTGCTTGTCGCATGAGGTATGGCTCATATGAGTTCATGGTGATGCATTTTGGGCTCACCAATGCACCCGCCACATTTTGCATTCTCATGAATGACATTTTCCGCGAATGGCTTAATGATTTTGTGGTCATCTACATAGACGACATTTTGATTTATAGTAGCTCCTTGGAGGAGCATACGGAGCACCTTCACAAGGTGTTCCAAAGGCTAAAGGAAAACAAGTTGTATGCCAAGCTCGAGAAGTGCGAATTTGGGGTGACAGAAGTGAACTTTCTTTGACATAGGATAACTCAAGAGGGCTTGATGATGGATGATCACAAGGTTAAGGCAATTTTGGATTGGGAGTCGCCCAAGTCGGTTCCCGCCTTGAGGTCCTTCTTAGGATTGGCCTCCTACTTTCGCAAGTTCATCAATAACTTTGCAAAGATAGCGGTGCCTTTGACAAACCTCTTGAAGAAGTCCTCCGTTACCTATGAATGGGAAGAAGCATGCGACGAAGCCTTTGGAACATTGAAGGGCTTTTTGGTGAAGGCACCGGTGTTGAAGTTGCCCGACTTTGACAAGGAGTTTGACATTCATTCCGACGCCTCTGACTTTGCAATTGGAGGAGTCCTAGTGCAAGAAGGAAGACCGGTGGCCTTTGAAAGCAAGAAGTTGAGTGAGACGGAGCGAAGGTGACCAACACATGAGAAAAAAATGTGGGCGGTCATACATTGTCTCAAGACTTGGGACCATTACATAGGCTCCAAAGATGTGGTCGTGTGGACCAACAATGTGACCTTGAAGTACTTCACCACTCAACCCAAGTTGTCATCAAAACAAGTAAGGTGGCAAGACACATTGGCCTTAGACATCCAGCACAAGCCAGGAAAGGATAACATAGTCCTCGATGCCTTGAGCCGGAAACACTGACTTAGAGTGGTGTATGTGGGAGAGTCAGAACTTCAAAAGGAAGTTAGACTGACAAGCCGTCGAGATGCCTTTGCCAAGGAGGTAAGGCAAAGCATCCAAAATGGAGCCAAGTCCCACTTCCATTTGCGAAATGGATTGTTGTGGTACAAGCAAAATCGCCTCTATGTGCCGGAAGGGAAAATTAGGGACACACTTTTGAAGGAATGTCATGATGGACCACTTGTGGGCCATGGTGGTGTAAAGCGCACCACAACATTCCCAAAGAAGTCCTACTATTGGCCCAACTTGAAGGATTGCGCAGAGGAGTATGTGAAGATTTGTTTAACTTGTCAATAAAATCGAACCCTCAACAAAAAGCAAGCCGGTTTGTTGCAACCTTTGCCAATTCCCGAAGGGCCGTGGGAAAGTGTGTCAATGGACTTTATGGTAAGTTTGCCCCCTTTAAAGGGGTTTGATGCCATCATGGTTGTGGTGGATCGATTTAGCAAAATGGCACACTTCATTTCCACAAAGGATGAAGCCACGACTCAAGAGACGAGGAGGTTGTTATTCTCCCACATTTTCAAGCATCATGGCCTCCCAAAGAACATAGTGTCGAATCGAGACCCGAAGTTTACAAGTAAGTTTTAGCGGGCCTTGTGGAAGCGAATGGGGTCGGAACTCAAGATGAAGACTTCATTCCGCCCCCAAATCAATGGACAAACCGAGAGGTGAACTTGGTGATCCAACAATTTTTGAGGAATTATGTGGCGGCGAATCATCAAGATTGGGTGGACCATTTGGAGTTAGCCGAGTTTTGTTACAACAACTCGGAACACTCCGCAACCGGGTCCACCCCATTTCAAATGGTGACGGGCAAGTCACCAATTGTGCCTATGACTTGGGCAACACAAGGACAACCCTCGAGTGATGTAAGTGAGGAAGTGCCAATGGTTACACAACTTGATGAAGAAAGAAAACGCTTGTGGGAGTTGGCAAAGGTCAACTTAGAAAAGGCGCACAAAAGATACAAAGATTTTGCGAACAAGTCCCAACGAGACGTGAAATTTCAAGTGGGAGACGAAGTGTGGTTGAACATCAAGAGGTTGCGATTGCCCGAAGGTTTAAGTCATAAGTTCATGAGCCCATATGCGGGTCCATTCAAAGTTTTGGAAAAGAAACTTTCCAACACTTATAAGTTAGATTTACCAGAAAACCTTAGAGTTCATCCCACATTTCACGTGTCTCTTTTGAAGCCGATCTCCTGTGATGCCTCAAGGCCCAATCGAGAGAATAACTCAAGGCCCCCACCCAACTTGGTTCATAATGAACTGAAATTTGAGGTGGAGGCCATGCTCAAGTCAAGGTAACTTAGAAGGCAAGAGCAAGAGTACTTAGTCAAGTGGAAAGTATACCATCCAATAGAGGTTTCTTGGGTGAATGAATTCGACATGGAACATGCCCAAGAAGCCATAGAAGAATTTCACTCGAAACCGGCAGAGAAGAGACGTAGAACGTGATGAGGACATCACCATTCTTTTAGTGGGGCAGAGTGTCACACAAAATGTATCACATCAAATTGCAAGTGAAATAAAGGCTATAAACTTCCAAGAGATTGTATCATGTGAAGAAAAATTTGTATAAGGTAAATAAAGTTGTCAAATGGCATTGGACAAATAGAACTTTCTCGCGTAGGCCCAAATCAAAATCGGACTCCTACTTTGGTTGAGGAAACTTGACCCCGAAAGAGGAGGTAAGCAAGGTGAGCTTGCAAGGACATACACATGCTTTAAGTGCATCCCGAAGGGTTGGTTGGTAGTGTGGCCAACGCGGGAAGTCATGACCCCACTCACATACTTTAAGTGTAGTTTGGGACTTGGGGTTTGGTAAACCTAAGTGTTATTTCTCGTACTTTGATAAGCAAACCTTTTAGTTAAGGCTTGGTTTTTGTGACCAAGGCGCGAGATAGGAAAAAGAGTCAAGAATAGACTTAACTTAAGTTCCTCATGAGGGGAAGAATGGAAAAAGTTCCTCCCAAATGAGGAGCTTCGTCAATTAGGCTAGTTTTGACGCACTCCCAAGTCCCGGGGTGAACCCACTTGAGGGTTCACCAATGTGTAGTTGTGGAAAGCTGGGATTTAGAAGGCGCTCCCGGCTTCTAACTTTAGAAAGGGGTAGAGGTTCGAATTGGGAGCCCATGGATTACATTAGGAAGAGGTATTAGTTGATCAAGCTTGAATCTGCATCAAAACAAACTACAAAGTGGTTAGTTCAAATTTCCGGGACACCCTTGGGTGTGGGGACAAGCCACGAGCAATTTGGACCATAAGACACACCACAACCCGAACTCGGGGGAAGCCACCACCTTCCCCCATATAGTATTCTCTGCGACGCCCCACCGAGACTACATCCAAATGACTCTTTTTCCCGGGACTCCCAAGTTGGAGTCCCGAAATTGTCCCGAAATTGCCCCGAAATTGTCCCGGGTGGTGTCTTGGGACATTGGGAGTTCATAACTCTCGAATTCTAGGTCTGATCGCAACAAGGTTTAAACCAAACTTATAGCCCTCGTCAAGATCTTTTCAACGACGTATTGCACTATCAATTCGGAGGTCCGGAAGAGGTCGATTCCTGACTTTTAGTGGTCGGGAGTCAAACTGCTAGTTTGAGTCCTGGCCCTTCTTTTGCCCATACCTTGCGCTACAAATGTCCAAAAGGCCAATGCAAGGTCATTTTCGATATCTAAGCTTCAAGACCTTTCCAATGACTTCAAGAATACCTCCATGCAAGGTGTTTTGGGCCTTGCTGTCGAGCTCTGAACATTCGTGAGTCCCGAAGGACTCCAAATCCTCACTTTTTCCAAGTGTTGGGCTTCACCCCCACACTTGGCCAAAGTAGGGTCGCGACAAGTTTAGTCTTTTGACGAAGCAAGGGAAGAGGGTCTTGGAGAAGACTCTCTTGGACTTGTCAAAAAAGTGTTGGAAACTTGGGGACGCTTAAATTAGCTTGAGACAAGGTCCAAGCCGCAAAGTCGGCAAGTGGCCAAGGATCCAAAAGACAGCAATTGCAAGTGTGAAAAATATTCTAAGTGTCAATGAGGACATTAACCTTTCTTCTAGTGGGGGAGAGTGTCATAACCCCACTTTGGCCAAGTGTGGGGGTGAAGCCCAACACTCCCAAAGTTGGGGATTTGGAGTCCCTCTTCCTAGTCTAATCTCGGGACTTCTAGCATGCCCCTCTACCCCTTTATAGTGCTGGAAGTCGGAAGCGCCTTCCGAGTCCCAACTTTCTGCAACTACACTTTGGTGAACCCTCAAGTGGGTTCACCCCGGGACTTGGGAGTGCGTCAATTACAAACACAAGGGAACTAACATCTACATCATTCAGTAGAGTTTCTTTGCAACAATCCAATGTGCAAAATATTCTTGATGTTTTTAACATGTACACATTTAATGGAAACCTTTCAATGGGGGAGGTTCCAATAGAGGTGCTTATATAAGAGGCCTCAGAAACAATGTTTAATAGGCTACCTATTAAAAAATTAACTCATATACAAAATAAAAAATCAATGATTTTTTTTTGTATATTATATTTAATATTACATTTTGTACCACATGCATGGGATTGAATGAAAATATGATATGCTCATTAGTCCAAGATGTAATAGTCATTCATTTTTTTACTTTCTTGTATATTTCCATATGGTGGCCACTAGGTGGTTCATTCCATTTTTTTAGAATTACATCTACACCTAGTGGACACCAAGTGGTTCATTCCTCTTTCTTATAATTTAATTTACACCTAGCGTCATTAGGTTGACAAATTCTTCTATATTTGGTGATTTGATTAATTTTGTTTTTTTTACACACATGTTTATAATTTATTTGTTGGAAGTTTCTTTCTAAATTTGTGTTGCCACATTGATCTTTAGTTCTTTGTTACAATTCAATTTCACTTATTAGTGATGTTGTGATAGCCCATAAGTGTCACAAGCACAAAAACAACCAAGTTTACATGATTTCCTAACCAAGACAAAAACAAGGGTAGGCCTAATTCCAAATCTAAATCGTGAAAAAAGAAGATCAAAAAAAAAAAAAAACATGTGTGAAACAATAATCTTACAAGGTTTTGTTATAAGGAAGAAACAAAAACAAAACAAAACAAAACAAAACAAGGTTATAATAAAAAAAAACGAATTTTATTTTTATTTATACCTATCAGGCACCTAGTTCAAAGAAATTTCTTTAAAAACTTCCAACCTAAATGTAGCCCATGTTGGCCCATATGTGCCCATGTGCACCCATGTGTACATATGTGTGAACCATGAATTAATTAGAAGTGAATAAAAATGAACTAAAAATGAATTAAAATAAAACTAAGATTAAACTAAAAAGTTGACTAAAAGTGAATTAAGAATGAACTTATAGTGAATTGAAAGTTAATAAGAAATGAATTGGAAGCATTATAAGAAATAGCCCAAAATATAACCAATGCATGTGCGACTAATTGTCATTTGCAACTAATGATTTCTTCATCCTACATTCTAAAATTGTTTTCATTCATGATCATGCCTATATGTGTCAATAGTTGCAAATGGAACCAAACTTAGTTATGTCATGCCCGTATAGATGGCCTCATACATGACGGCTGGTTACGGTCATACCTATCATGCCTTTTAGGGTTAATGTACATTCTTAGGTGACTGTACGCTATTAGGTGCTTAGGGTTTTAGCTTGTTGGTGGATGTATAAAAAGCTAAACCCTTCCTTTCTCCTTTTAGTTTTTCTAGAATTCCTTTGTCAAGAAAAGTTTCTTCCATAGTCAGACATGATTTCTAGATGTTCATGGTGACCATTACATGGCCATCATTTACATACACTATGATTTTTTTCTTTCTTTGCAATGTAATTCTAGAAAAACAACTTTTTGTTGCTTAATGTTGAAAGCAATAAAAAAAATTTGGTTTTGAATTCTTGAGTTTCTTGTGTTGATGTTGTTGTTGGTGCTAGAGGGAGCTTGTGTTGTTACACCTCGGCGAACCAACAGAGTCGGGAATGGAGGAGTTGGGAAGAGTGAGACCAAATGGGGTTGTGACATATCTTGGAGCAGATTAGGTTTCAAAGCTATTTTTATCTTTCTTTATTTTGCATGTAGGAGGAGCCTTGAAGATTTTTGAACCTATCAGAGTCACGTAAAAAAAAAAAACCATCTTCTGCACACCATTGCTATAGATCGCTTGATTTGTAGCATTGCGATTTGCAATGCGTTGTTCGTCATGAGTTACAGTGCAATGTTCATTGTCTTGGCGCTCACCATTGTTGCAAAGTTCACATATGTCACAGTTACCAGTCATTGTGTCATTGATCGTTGTAACTGCTGGTTGTCATAGTTGATTTTTGACTGACGTTCATTTGACATTCGGCCCATTTTCGTTCGATGTCTAACCAATTTTCATCCGAATTCCATTTGAATTTTGTTCGAGTTCTGTCTAAGTTCCGTCTAAGTTTTGTTTGAGATTCGTCTGAGTTCTGTCCGAGTTCCATCTGAGTTTTTTCCGAGTTTTGTCCGAGTTCTGTTTGAAGTATGTTTGAGTTTTGTCCGAATTTCGTCTGAGTTTCGTTTGAGTTTTATTTGAGTTCCATTTGAATTTCATCCAAGTTCCATTCAATAGTAATTCTATTTCATTCGACAATAATTTTGTTCCGTTCGACAACAATTTCATTTCGTCCGACAACATTTTCATTCCATTTAAGTTTTTTTTTATTTTGTTCGATGTCCATCAATGTTTCGTTTTACGTCCATCCCCATTTTGTTCGATGTCTGTCCTCGTTCTATTCGACATCTATCCTTGTTTCGTCTAATGTCCGTTATCGCCCATCTATTCAGTTTAGTTTATCCACTGATGTTGGTTCACAAATGTCCATTCATCATTGATCCCATTGATGCACCATATTCTTCAAATTGTACGTTGTGTTAGACTTTTGTAGTTAGTGCTTTGTATTGTTACAAAATTTTGGGGCATGGGACAACACCATGTCCTTGGATTATGGGAGCACTACCATTTAGCCAAAGCTTAGGTATCAGCTATGAAGTAACACATAATCATTTGAGCTGATTTTTTTGAGCTCATGATTTTTGAGACGGTACAATCAAGCATTCATAACACTACCATCATCTAGTAGAACTCCTATTAGGAATTCAGATTCAGGTCACATTACATCAACAATACATCAAAGTCCATTTGAAGGCGTTAGTAAGTGGAGTATGCTTGTTGCCGCACATGTTTTCACACCCACATCATATATTCCGTTGCAAGCCATGACCTCTACACCCACATACACCATGGAGGTTAATAATTCCTCTAGGAGAATTGAGAAGTTGAATGGAAGGCTAGGTATCATTTCTTTGAAAGAATTCAAGGCAACTTTTTCAAATGTGGTTTGTGAATTAGAGTTCAAGTATGGCGCTAATCACATTGAAGCATTCGCATTCAAACAACTGGTCCGTTTTGTGCACTATGAAGCATTAGATGTTTACAAACAACATTCTCTAAGGATTTTGGGCGCTCGGATCCCTAATCTAGCTTATGCCATAGCCATCACCATTGCCTTGTAAGCTGCACTACAAACTACCATTGCACATCATGGGATTGTGCCCAATAATCCAGATCCAGTACCTACTTCAGTAAACCTTTTTCGTCAACAATTCATTGTTGTTATTACAAACATTCCTCCCACCATTGATGCACCAACTTTTGTTGATCCAGTGGGGGAAATTTTTTTGAGTTCTTGAACTGGAATTCTTGGTTAAAAGTTCTGAAAAAATTTTGCAGCTCACCACCTTCTTTCAACAAAAGGATGAAACTCTCAAGATGCTTTACCGAAAGCTTCTCAAGCTCAAAGAGGATATTTAGAGCATCACAAATCTGGAAGTTGCCCATCGTTATCTTCGTTTATTGGAAGGTACTCCAACATTCCATTTGTAGGTTTTGCAACAGGTTTTTGTAGAATTTGGAGATTCATACACTTTGTTGGATGTGTACAACATTTTTATAAAGCTGGAAGTGGCTCATGCACATGAGGCTAATACTATGAGGCCTCTATCATGTTCAAAGCCTCAACCTTCACTAGTTGCGCTAACCAGATCATCACATTCTACTTCAAGGGCTAAAGTGATGTACTTGGCTACACCCATCCTACTTTCTTGCAACTACTATGGCAATCCTACCCATAAAGCTAGTGAATGAAACATGCCTTCCAAGGATTTTTTTTGTAATTATTGTGGGAAAGAGGGACATTAGGAAGTTGTCTGTTTTGCCAAGTTCCCCAAACAGAAGCAACTCCGATTACCACGACAAAATCTAATAGGATCTTGTGCTACCCCTCAACCAAAAGCCAAGGCACCTCAGCCTTCAATTTAGGTTTTCCCCACCAAGGGTAATTTAGTAAGAATGCTAAGAAGAAAGAGCACAATGTTGACAAGAGAGAGGTGTTTCAAGCCCATGCCACTCAAATTTAAACTCTACAGAATGAACTCGAATCATTGAGGGCCCAATTTGCTAATTTAAAAGGCAAGTCTTCTCATCCAATTAATCATGCCCAACTTGTACAAGGTTCAGGATCACGAGAAGGACCTCCTAGGTCGTTTTATGGCCTCTCACATGATGCCATGGTTGGGGAGTATGTTTTTTGTAATGCACACAATTCAAGTCTCACACTAAAATTTGCTACTTCTTTTTGCCCTTCAAACTTCGTGGCATAAAAGGCTAGTGTGGCACCCAAAGTTTTTGCCACTAGGCAGGTAATTCAAACTGATGGACTCGCATGTAGTTCAAGTCCTATTACTAGGGCTAGAGGAGCTCGAGCAATCATGCCATAATCTTTTCGTCCTTTCAACACAGAAGATGAATGCACCTTATTGGCAAGGGGGGAAGAGACTACTACACCACAAGTTACTAGGGCATCAAATTATCGTGTCCCAGGTTTACACGTACATGAAAAAAACACACAATTTTAAATTGATCAATTTATGGAGTGCTAACTTCAAATGTGTGAAGTGGCTCAAAAGCTTACAAATACGCTATTGTTTAGTTTTCAAGATTTGAAGCTAAGCACCAGGCACATAATTATAGTACTAAAAGATACCCTGAACACTACATCAGGCCTTCTACCAATCTCGAATCCACATGCTATAAGGGTTTCATCCAACACCTTGGAGACACTTGATTGGTTCACATGTTATAGATGGCGTTCATAATCTGGTCACTGTTTTAGCATGGCTAAACTAGTGGGCTTTCTTGCTTTTGATTCTACATTCACATATCAAAAAGGAGCTAAAAACACTTCATTTGTGCATTTGTTACTCAACTAAACTATTTTTTCCATAAAGTCTCTCACTCATTTCCAAAGGAGGTGCTTAATGAAAGAACTTCCATCGCCATTGAAGTTGCCATTGTCGATAATAGTGAGTCAACAATCCAGGTGGGAGGACATACACCCATAGTGGTACTTCATGATACAGGTGCCCAACTAGTGATTATTGGAGTTCAATTCACTAAGAAGATGGGCATGCTTGACTCCAAACTATGGAAACCTATGTGGCAAATTCGCACCATTAGTGGGAGCGTAGAAAAGGTATTTAGGGGAAGTTCAGATTTGATTACACTAAACTTCAATGAAGGTATATATCAGGAGCTTTGCCTATAGGTTAAATGTTTAGTCACTAATGCCACTAGTTATGATACGGTCATTGGGTAAGAGGCCCTATTTCCACCAGGTTTCACAATTGACAACTAGTTCGAACATGCATACTACCAAGTGGATTGGGAAATTGATGGCCACCACCTGGGATACATACCCCTTGATTTACATGGGAACCAAAGTCTTATGGCTCACCATTGTATGTTCAAGGGAGCACACACCATTTCCTACATCTAACAAATTAGCCATGAGTGGATAGAGGGAGATGAGGAGGAGACACCTTACATCTAAACTATTGAAAGCTTTAGGGTGGTTCTTACTGACAATAAACATGGACCAAAAGTTTTACAAAGGTTCAAAGTAGCCCGTGAACCCTTGGTTAGAGATTTGTTTAATTTTGAGAACATGGAGAGCCATGGTGAACCAATTAAGCTAGTATTTCATCAACTAATCACCTGGACACCAGCTAAGTAGGGGATTACATTACTAGAGCTCTTTGGTGGTATTGGTACATGTTTTGAAGCCTTATTATAGTCAAGGATGGTGGTTTGGAGGTATTTTTTTGTAGACATTATTCCTATTGCAAAGTAAGTGGTGGCAATGAGAATGATGGAACTCATAGCCAGATTTGCACAACAGTTTGCAACCACCACATGGAAGGCCAATTTCACATTCTTGCCCTCTGACATACAACTAATTCAAAAGAAGCATATGGAATTATTTGGTGCCATGGACCTCATCATTTTAGGTTGGGAATGTCAAGGATTTTCAACGGCTAGATTTGGAGAAAGCTTGAGTGACACAAGATCCGGTCTTTTCACGGACATGGTATGATTAATCACTTGGGTGGAATTCATTTATCTTACACTTGGTTATGTAATTGAAAACACTGCTTTTTAGCTTGACCAGAGAGAGAAAGTTCAGGAGGACTACATGTTGGTCAAACATTACCTTGGAGAGCCGCTCCTATTCAATGTGGCATAATGTGGCTCCTATGCGCACCAATTGCACAACTGGTGGACCACGCTTGCGCCACTTTTAGTTCTATAATTGGCTTTGAGATACACCATCAAAGACCCCAACTTGTAAGTTTTTCACATATCGGATGATCAGAGTTCCTGCCAACCAGTTACAAGGCAAGAGAAACCTCTTTGGTTTCCTACAAACACAATAGGAAAACCAAGAGGTGCTTGCCCCACTTTTATTTCCTTCCTAGGAGCACACGCCTTTTAGGGAGATGGACCGTGCTTGGTGTATTGTCATCCTTCAACCACTTGGGATGAACCAACCCAAAAGAAAGAAAAAAGCCTATGGGGTTCCAAATTGGCACTACTAGTCACGCTAAGGTGACTAGATTGGAGCGTAACACCCTACTGGGGAGAAGCATGGACTTGAACTCCCTTACATGGTTGTCGATAACCTGTGTACTTTTTCAAATGTACACAACACCAACACAGATTCAATTAGCTTGCAATTTTTGTGATGTGATTATATGGCACCCTGACCAAGTACATTCACTAGTAGAAATCAGCCAAAATGTAACCATTCCATTTACAACTACATGCGACTTGTAATCGTTTGTGACTAGATTTGAAAATATTTGCAACTATAAGACCAAATTTCAACTATTTTGGTCATTTTCACAACTATGATGCAACTATTAGAAATTTCATCCTATTGGTTGAATCGATTTTACATTTATTTTCATCCATTAATAGGTTGATATGTCTCATTAGTTACAATAGTCACCAAATTAGTTGCATCCTGAAGGTATTCTATAATGACATAGGGGTGTATTTTAATGTATGTACTAAAACTATATATATATATATATATATATATATAATATGCATACATATGTATATTGTTCATATAATGAATCTCAAAATTAATATTTGAACTTTGAATTTTTTATTCATATCTGAAAATTGTTATTTCAATTGTTTAAGAAATTATTTGAATTTCATATTTTTGATTTGAATATGATATTTTCAATTTAAATTAAAAAATGCCTTCTAAAAATTGATATTTGAATTTTAAATTAATATTTTCAAATCCAAAAATTAGTATTTCAATTCAAAAAATTATTAATTGATTATAAATATGGACATTTTAATTTTGAATATATTTATATGAATATGAAAATTTATATTTCAACTCTGAAAATTTTGCATTTAAATTTGAAATAATCATTTGATTTGAACTTGAAATTTCAATTCCAAATCATTATTTTGGATTCTCAAAATTAATACTTCCAGTCTGAAAATGATTAATTGGGTCTAAAATGAACATTTCAATTTTGAATATTGTTATTTGAATATGAAAATTGACATTTCAATTTTAGAAATTGTTATTTAAATTCAAAAAAATTATTTGATCTAAAAATTAATATTTGAATTTAAATTATTATTATTTTGAATCTAGAAACTAATATTTCAATTCAAAAGATTTTATTGAATCTAAAAATCGACATTTCGATTTTAAATATTCTTAATTTGAACTCGAAATTTGATATTTGAATTTTGAAGTTTTAAATTAAAATTCTAAGAAATTATTTGATCTGAAAGTTGAAATTTGAATTCCAAATTATTATTTTGGATTCTCAAAATTAATATTTCAAGTCAGAAAATTATTAATTGAGTCTTAAAATGGACAATTTAGTTTTGAATATATTATTTGAATCTGAAATTTGACATTTCAATTCTGAAAGTTGTTATTTAACTTCAAAAAACTTATTTGATCTAAAAATTGATATTTGAATTTGCATTACTATTTTGGAATCTTAAATTTATATTTTAATTCAAAAAATTATTGATCGAGTTTTAAGGGTTTTTTTTACTAGTGTTATCCCTATAAATCATTTTTATAAATAATTATAAATGATTATTTCTATTAAATGTAACTCACATTAAATAATTATTGTTATAACATAAATTTGTATATTTTCTAATTTATATTTTTATATTAAAAGAAATTATTTAATGTAATTGATGTGACATTACTTTAAAATCATTGTAATTACTTCAGATAAAAATTAATTATTAGATGCATAATTATTTTCTAACTGAACATAATTATTCACACTCTGTAATTTATAATTTCAAATTTGAATTAAAAATTTGGAAAAATTATAGTGTAGTTAAAATAATTATTTTACTGATTTTAATTTCATGACTTATTATATAATAATATTATTATTAAAATTTTTGTGATTCATTGTCTATGATAAATATTTTATAGTAATTTTACAGTAATTATGAAAATTAATGCTATGTTTAACAAATTATTGTATTTATAGTTAATAATTACTAAGTAAAAAAAATTATTTGACCTATAATAATCCTTATAAAAATAAATGTAATTATACAATAAGTAATGTAATTAATTGAATAATAATTTTAAAAAATTCGTGTAAGAATTTACTTTATAATGACAATTGTTAATTCATAACTTATAATTTTAAAAATATTTAAAAATTTTAATCTTTAATTTAGAGTTGTTAAATTAATTTTACATCAATTATATTATATATATTTCAATCATATTCTTAAAAATAATAAAATATTTAAAAATATTTTAGTTATTTAATTATTTATGAGTTATGTATTAATAACTTGTGAATAATTACATAGTTATTTTGTTAAATATTAAAAAATTATTGTTTAATGAAGTAATTGATAATGAATATGTAATACTTGTAGTGTATATGTTATAATTTAAATATATGTAAATTTAATCATTATTAATTAAATGATTATCTAATTATCTAGTATTTAAATTGTTTATAATTCCAAAAATAAAGAAAGTAAGGCATGAAGAAAGTTTTGAAATTAAAACTTAGTTTGTGAAGAAGTTGCAACTTCAAAACTTATCCCATATTGTTTGTTTTTCATTCCCAATTTGAACATTATATAAACAAAAGGGTGTGGTCATCCAATTCCACATTAAAATAATTGTGCACATGGGATGAGCTAATCAAAAGGCTCAACCCAAAACAAAAAAACAAATTATACACATTTATAAAGTACTTACCTTCCCAACCTATTTATTTACCTAATTAGCTAGGTACTTAGTTTGACCTACCCACCTAGGTTGACCTACGTACCTACCTACCCAAATACCTATTTATATGAATAAGTATTTAACCTAAGAAAGTAGAACCTACCTACTTATTTTTTTACCTGAGTAGGTAGGTTGGTATATAACCTAAGTTTGTAGGCACCTATTCATGTACCTACCTAGGTACCTACCAATTTAATATTTTTATTTTTATTTTAAAAATTTAATGCCACATGGCATACTCACATTGGGCCATGTGTCATAATATAATATCACCAAAGTATTTGAATTGAACGTCCTAGATTATATAATAATAATATAAATAATCAAATATTAAAACACATGGCAACACATCATTTGCCCTCAATTGTGACCAAAATAGTTGCATCTTAGTCGCATGTGACAATACGTATACAATGAAGTCAAAGGATGAAATGTATTTGTTGACTTTTTTTTCATACAATAACCTTTGTCATTTGCGACTAATTTATCACATGCGGTTTGTCTTAGGCAACTAAAGGGATTTTAGTTGCAAAATGTCTCTTGCGACTAAAATATAGTCACAAAGACTAGTCGAAAATACATGTTTTTCTTCTAGTGACTTGCCTATCTTCAATAGTGTACACTTCACTTTTAGTGTTGGGGGGAAGATGTACCATGTAATTTGACTCAAGTTGCTTCTAATACACCTAGAGGTACATCAACATCTGGATAAACAATTATAACCTTTTTACGAATTTGCACAATTGGATAGTGGAAAACCCAATACACCATTTCCAACTTCAAACACAATTTCCAACTCCATTCCATGTGTTTCCAACTACCCTTTCATTATGGGGAGCCAACTCACCAAGAAGGGGAAAGACTAGGTCATACACTTGCTAATTAAGTATGACAATGTTTTCACATTTTCAATGAAAGACTTAAGAAGGTGTAAGACCATGCAATTCTCTATAGACCTTACAAATGAAACACCATCTATTGGAGGAAGCATAGGTTGAGCAAGCATGAGTGGGAATTAGTAGATGAAAGATGCAAAAAGCTCCATGAGGTTAGTCTCATTCAACCATTAAGTTCTGATTTTGTAGCTGCTATAATAATACCAACAAATTTTTTCAAAATTAGATTATGGATTGAAAAAAAGATGGTTGAAAGCTTGGTTCGTACTTTCTGATTTTCATGCCTTTACACATGAACTCATTGACCTCTAAATAAATAATATTTTATTAGTAACTTGTGGTCAAACAACATTCCAAGAAATGCTCAAATTTCTCATTATTGGCCTCAAGATTTTTTGGCCCTTAATTCTTAGTTTGAAGGGGTCTTTAATAACATCACATTAGAAATTTAAAGAAAGACCTATTTTCAATAACATTAACCTAAAAATAAGTTAACTTTTTTTTATTCATTCACTTAGGAAAAGCTTTTTTTTTTTGGTTAACTTCATTAAATTAAACCTTCTCTTTATGGGTTGTTACTTAACATTTTATTTTCATTTCAAAGTTTTATTTATTTTAATGTTGATCTTAAGTTAACATCTACTTAACATGAAGTTAACATTCACTAACATTATGTGCCATTTCAAATTCCACTAAAGATTTGATACTAATCAACATTTTTTATTTGAATGCAAAAAATCAATTTATCATTTTTAACACCAACTAACATTAGGTGTGATTATAGTTTTAAGGATGTTTAAGTTAGTTCTTATTCTATCACTTTACATTTTTCAATATTTCATGTTTATTGGCCCTACCCTGTATAGGGAAGAAATGATGCATTTATGTCAACCTTTGATTAACTAACAAAATTTCATAACAATATAAAGTATAAAATAAAAGAAATGATTTTGGAGGGTTTCTATCATCAAAAATGAGGAAAACAAATCATTGAATTTTATGATTTTCAATGTGTAACATTAAATATAGAAGGTTAATTTTTAAATGTGTACTTTATATCTAATTTGTAACCAAATTTAAATCTTTCTAAGGATGATCACCATTTTTTTTAATAGTTTCATTTGGATGATCCTCGTTTCAACTTTGTAAATAAAATCCTTTATAAAAAAAAGATTGGTATAAGAATTGAGCATAACTTGATATGATGTGTGTGTGATATATGAATTACTATGTGTACATATGATGGATGGACATATTTTATAGAAATGCATGCATCTAGATGAGAAATTTTAGATCCAACGAAAGGTAATTCATAGTTTGAACAAGTATCGTATGCATAAATGTCAATAATGATATATATAGTGTGTAAATCCCGTGTAAGTGTAAATCATTTACATGAGGACAATGTAAATATTTGTCAAATACATTTACACGGTCCCATGTAAATGTTTTGGGCATGTAAATGTATATATTATATACATTTAATGACCATACCTTCATACAAATCCATATTAATTAGTTGCGAGTGACTCACAACATTCAATTTTTTTTTGGTAATGGGCCACTTTGATTGACCTTTCACAAATTTTTTTTGTGATACTTTGATATTCTTTAAACATTGGCATTTTCTACCAACATAACACCACGGTGGCGCTATTCCAAGGAAAATCTTGAATGCACATTTTGCCCCACATCATTGTTTGAGTAGAACTTTTATTTCTAATTTTGTTCATTATTATTTTGGCTTAATCTTTTACTAGAGCTTAAGTAATTGTGATTCATATTAATTAATTCAACTAGTTGTGGTGCATCCCAAATGTTTTGATGTTTTTTTTAATTTTGCAATGGACCATTTGGTTGGCCCATCAACAAAAAAATATGAAATCCCCCTTTCCCCAAATAAAAATCATATTTTTACATGATTTTACATAGTCATGTAAAACCATATAAATGTATCCATTTTTCACTTACATTGTTTTGCATAGCCACATAACATCATATAGATATATTTGTTTTCACACTTACATTGTTATACCTAGTTGCATAAAATCATATAGGTGTATTTGTTTTTACACTTAAATTGTTTTGCATGGCATAAAATAGATTTACACTATTTTACAATTACACAAACATTAATGAATATTAGACACTTACACATACGCGGAGTGTAAATAAATTTCATCACATGATTCACACTTACACAAAGTGTAAGTCTTGAACTAGTTACATTCAAACACTAGTTTGGACTTGCCATAAAAGGCAAAGTCAATATGCAATGAACTATTTGTTGTCCAATTTTTCATGCTTATAAATGTGGATGGGGAAAAAAAATTGCACATTATTTTGAATATGGTAGACATTAGGTAGAGTATCAAATAGGTTTGTGTTTAGATTTGTAATTGTATTGGGTGCCAAAAAAAAAAAGTGTATATCATCCTTGTTTATTTTGTAAGTGTTGATTGTTCTACACTAGGTTTGCCAATTGGTTTATTCTTTGTCACCCATTCATATTATTTTTTTATTCATGCTTCATATCTATTTGTTTGTCATTTGATATTGGCCCCTTTTGTTTTTAAAAATGAAATCCTAAGCCTTTTTATGTCATCATGTTATTTCATATTTTTTTTCTATTGGCCACAATATGATATGATCACCTTTTGCTGTTTTGGAATGCCCCTTCAACTAATTGCCATTAGAGCAACACTAAATTGGTGTTCACATCAATAGGTACCCAAGTTATTGCCCCAACCATTCGCCCAAGCCAAAAATGGTGACAGACAATTTTGGAAACAATTTTTCCTTTTCATGGAAGGTGGGCAAGGAATTTTTAATTTTTTTTTGTTATTTCCAATGTGTTTCCACGATATTCCTTTGGGGTTCTTATCAAATTCTCCAAGGGTTCACCAAGTTCCCAACTTGTTCTCCAAGGAAACCTAATAACACTTAAATTTTATCCCATATGGTTTGCCCAAAGTTTAACTCTCATGTATGTAACCTATAAAGGTGGGTCATATTTGTTTCTATTTCGAAATTGAGGGTCAAGATATATGTTTCTATTAGGGAATGTTCAAAGTTTCCAAAACATTGATGATGGGCCAATTTTTTAAAAATAGGTGAAACTCAATGCGCATTTCCAAGTTTCACCTCATTTTTTTGCTTCTTTCTTATGTGCATCATTTGACATTAAAGATGACTATGACAGAAAATATGCTTTAAAGATGTTAACATTTTTTGTGAAAGGATTGAACAACCTGGAAAGGCAAGGCTTCAAGTGGTTGCAGAAGGAGATTAAAATTTGTTTGGAATGATGAAAAGGTAGGTGTTTTTTAGCACCAAAAAAAGATTTGAATTTTAAAAAAAAGTATGTATGAGTGCAAATTAAGTTTGAGTATATGGGTTTTATGATAGCCACAAAAAAACACTTGTTTTTAGGTCTATATGAATGTCAACAAAGTTTGAGTATCTATGATGTGCGGGGATTATATGCCTTTGAACCTGGTTACACCTCATGACAGGTACCCCACGACCATCCCTAAAGAACTGTTTGATAACATTGGAGATTTAGACATCTTCACAATTATGGTACTAGGGCAAGGCTTCAACCAAATTGTGTTTGATGTGAAGGATTGCAAGAAAACGACATTCCATGGGAGCAACAAGTTGTAGGAATGGCTTGTGATGCCTTTTGAATTGAATAATGCACCTGTCTTTTTTTAGTGAATCATGGACCAGGTTTTCGAAGGGGAAAATTTCTTGAAGTGCTACATAAATGACGTCCTAGTGCATAGTAAAAGACTCTTGTAGCACTTGGTTCATCTTGAGGATTTATTCAAGAAGTTCCACGAAGTCAATATGAGGATCCATCTTAATAAGTGTGAGTTTGTTGTCACCTCAGTAGTCTACCTTGGACACAAAATTTTGCTAAATGGTATTGTGGTTCATTGGGCCAAAGTAGTAGCCATTTTGGAGATGCCCAATCCTATTGATGTTCACACTTTGAGGAGTTTCATCGGACTATGTAATTACTATAGGATTTCTGTCCAAGACTTTAGTATTATTACTCATCCTTTCTATGCATTGTTAAAAAAAGATGTTGCTTGGACATGGAGTGAAGAGGTTCAAGAAGTTTTCAACACACTCAAGGAAAAAATTTAAAAATTCCCCATTCTTAGAAAACTTGATTTCAGCAAGGTCTTCATTCTACACATTGATTGTAGTGTTCTTGGTATTAGTGCTATTCTTAGCCAACTTGATGAAGAAGGCAAGGAATATGTTGTTGCTTATGCATCTCGAAGCAATAACAAAGCTAAAAATAACTATTTTTCATACGAGGGGGGGTGTCTTGTTGTTGTATGGGTCGTCATACATTTTAAGCCTTATCTTTATGGCACCGAGTTTATTTTGTATATCGACCACCAACCTATTAAGTGGTTGATTAACGATAAGCTTACTAGTAAGTTAGCTCGCTGGGTGTTTATATTTTAGAAGTATGAGTTTAAGGTTATTCACTAACCTAGTTTTACACATCAAAACACGAATACCATGTCATGGAGACCCCTCACTACCTTTGAAGATTTCTCAGAAGCCAGGCAAGACTTTGACCAAATTCCAACACTACATGTATTTTATGCATTTAGTTATTTTGCACTACTGTAATGTAACTTGGTTGAGCATCCCAATGTGGATATATGGGAGGACTTGGACACTCTGAGGTTTCTTTAACATGGGGAATACCCTCCCCAAGTTACATCAACTCATTGGGATCGCATACAACAACAGTCCAAATGCTATTCATGGAAAGACAATCACCTCCTTTGATGCTTACCACAAGGTGACATAGTGGTTCCTCCACTACACGAATGACCTAGTCTTATTCAAAAGGTACATTCGGAGCTTGGACACCTTGGAGTTAAACGTATTTATAGCCTTCTTGCTCTTCATTACCGTTGGAGAGGTATGTATGTTGAAGTCTGAAATGTCATTGCTAAGTTTGAACAATGTGATAGAGTGAGAACTTCTTTTTTCTCTCGATAACTCACGTTTTCCATTCCCTATTTAGGGCATGTTCTATCCTTAGTCATGTGATTTAGCTGGAGAGTTACCACAGACCTCTAAAGGTAATGTCTACATCATGATTATGATTGACAAATTTTCAAAGTGGGTCGAACTTGTTGCGTTACCGGACAAGTCATCACATAGCACCAGCTAGGCTTTCTTACAATAGGTCTTATGTAGGTTTGGGGCTTGTGCTGAGTGCCTTATTGATCAAGGATCAAAATTCAGAGGCGAATTCCAAGACCTACTTGACCATGCTTTCATTGACCACCGCCGGACTTCAAGAAATCATCCCCAAGCTGATGGTCTTGTAGAGAGGATGGTTCGGACATGCAAGAACGGACTTTAGAAGATTTGCCTCACTAGGAACAAAGAAGATTTGGACCTGACCTTCCCTTATGTTGCCATAGGTTACAAGATGTCTAAACATTCTTTTTTGTTTCATTTCTCTCTTTACTTTTTGGGAGACATCCCATTCCACCTTCTTCCATTGTTGCTCAAATGGACCATGTTATGGACTTGGACTTTCCAATCACTTGGGCTCACATCATTGTAAAAATGGTTATTCTATTCAAGAGGGTTATGCCCATGGCCATGGAAAACATGTCCATTGCACAACATCGAGACACCTTACGAAATGCATACACACAAGGTGGCAGTTAAAAACTTAAGGTGAGACAATTTGATGTTGGTGACTTTGTGTATTTCCAACGACAACCCAATGATACTTTAGACACTTCTTTTAGTCGCACTATCTTGAGGATTAAAGCAATCATGCCTTCAGGTGTGTTGGAATTGCAAGGAGCTAATGGACGCACAATTTGGGATCATTCCAAAAATTATGCACCTTGCCACATGTTGAAATTGGATCATACCATCATCACATCAACTTGGAGTCCTCCCCTCAACTATCCATGTCAAAGGATAAATGATGCTGATCATATGTTATTTTGTGATAATTGTAATGGTCACAAGCTAAAATTCATTCAAGTTCCCGTCGACATTTGGTAGTATTCATCATGTTTTCCTATAGCACCTTAATTTCTATTCAGACCATGTCACACTTTTCATAGCTTAGGTCCGGGGGGGGGGATACATGAAAATTTCATTTCAACTTCCTCTTATGCATTGTATATATATGTGCATGCATCTCTTTTTGGTTGATTAGTTTTTATCTCTAGCTGGTTTCAGTCGTTTTGTTTAGTAGAGTTTACTATGGATTTACACCCTTATGACACCTTACGTTATGACAATTACACCACTAGGATGTCAAGATAGCCCCTAGTGGTATACATAAGTGTATTAGGAAACTTTTGAAAGGTATGTGTACTTTTGTTAAATTATATTACAGGTATAATGGGGGTATGTTTCCATTCGTGTATTTATAAAATTATATTTAGTTTATATTTAGGTGAATTAATTACCTACATACCTATATATGCTTGATTACCTATTTAGCCTTTCAACTTATCTACTTATATGTTTACCTAACCATTTAACTTAAATTATTTACTTGCCTAACATAAACTACCTACCAATTAATTAATTAATGATTAATTAGTTACATTTATTTTTAATTGATTGATAATTAATAGTTCATATTTAATATTTTTAGTTTATATTGTGTTATTATTCAATATATTACTTATTTATTTTATAGTTAAAAAATAATGAAAATATATAATTAATAAATTAGTTAATTAATTCATATTTATATAATAAATGTTAATTCATTGATTTTTTTATTTATGAAATTATTATTTAAAGTTAAAATTAACTTGGTTAATTACTTACTATTTGATCATTTACTTTTAAATTTCTGAACTAATAATAAATATTGTATAATTAATATGTTAGTTGTTTATTATTTAATTATATAATTTACAAAATTTAAAAAGAAGATAAAATATATGTCATAATTTTTTTTGTTGCAACTTAATTTGTAAGTAAGTTGTAACTTCAATTTTTATCTTATATGTTTTGCCCTCCACTTCCATCTTGAGAACTATATGAGAAGGTTTTTTCTTATAATTGCACCATAAAAAACACATGTCTATTGGGATGAACCAATCAAAAGAGTTTACCCCAAAGGTTAAACCTAAAAGAAAATTAAAAATACTTTCCTACCTCCCTAACCAACCTACCTACTTACATTGTTATATTTACCTACCTACCTACCTAATAAATATAAAATTTTAATTCATTTTGACCAAAATCCAGAAATGCCGCATGGATATGGTATTATGCCATGTGTCACAATCTAAAACCATTTAGATTAGACAATGAGGATCCACTATCTCTTCTTAAAATAAATTTTTCATACCGTTTTCATTTGTCATGTGTCATTATGTAAGTTCCTGATTTTTATGGTAATATACGAATGGCATACAAAAATATACAAATGGTGAAATATTTGTTGACCATCGATTTCATCCACACTTGCAATAAATGTCTTATGTAACTTGTTTAATGCAATTAGACAATTTTTAGTATCAAATGTCCTTTGAAAGAAAATATATATTTGTAAATGGTAGTTGGTTTTTTTCCAATTTTCTTTTAGTGAAATGAATTAAACTAGAAATGAATTAAACATTAACTAAAAATGAACTAGGACTTAAATAAAAATGAACTAATAGTTAATTGGAAGTAAATTATAAATGAATTAAAATTTAACTTGAAGTTAACTAAAAGTGAATTGAAATTAAAGTAAGAGTTAAGTACAAGTTCAATATAAGTTATGGATGAACATTCATATGAATAAACGCCATGGCCTTGGCATTCCTGACATCACCTCCCTTTCTAATGATAAGTCCCACAAGGAGCAAACTTGGGCTTATTTGGATACCATTGATAAAATTCATGCACCTTCTCCATGGCATTTGATAGGTTCTTGATTGGTTCCCAAGTGCATTTGTTCACATCATACCCATGTCAATGAACAAGATATTGGAGATGATGATTAAAAATCTTTGAATCCAAAATGCCTTTCATTTCATATTCTTGTTCACCATTGATTTCAATAGGTGGAGGGGGATCTTGAATTCTTCCTAATATGGTAGATGTGTGATAAAGTTTGAATAAGAAACTATGAAACACAAGATGGATTTTCATAGAACCTGGAAGCTTGAATTAAAAAGCCATGGCATTGATTTATTTCACAATGAGGAATGGACTTAACCTTTAATGATCCAAGTTCTCTACTGGCATTGTTGTCTTGATATGTTATCATCAAAACCAAACCTCATCCCCACTGGCATTGTTGTCTTGATATGTTATCATCAAAACCAAAGCTCATCCCCACTGGCATTGTTGTCTTGATATGTTATCATCAAAACCAAAGCTCATCCCCAATTTTAAATTTTCTATACCAAATGGGGGACTTTTTTATTGCAAATTAATTGTAGTGTTATAATACAAAAATGATGTGTAAATGGATTCTCCATTTGTTGAACTTGTAATGAACAATTTGTTTTTTCAAAACTAAAAAATGCGGTTAATAATTTAAAATGGGTGTTTGCAAGTCATTCTTATGAACTTTTACATAGGCCAAAAATTGATTAAAATGATAAAGTCCTTCATTATTACATTTTTACAAAATTAATTAATTTTTTTCAAAAGTTCATTATACCTATGAGGTACTACATTGTCATGTGTCATTTCTTTTTGAAAAAGATGAACATTTTTACAAGTTTATAATTTTACAATTTTTAGCTTGTAAATAATAAACCATGAAACATACTTTTAAAGACTCAAAAAATTGGTCAAAAGTGATCCACTTTAGCTTGCAAATATCCAATAGTAAAAGGGTCTTTCAAATCTTCACAAATTTGACAAAGAAAGTTGTGTCATCAAGAACTACCAATAACGCTTAAAGTCAAAGATGAAGGTTTGAAAATGACATCACATTGTTACTTGTAAATTGCATTTCCCTCCTTAGGCACGAGGTATGAGCAATGGGACAATGCATCAATTTTCTTTTGTTGGTACCTAAGGCAATATGTGATGACAAATCAAAATTGAAACAAGCATCATGCCCATTGAACTTGGTGTTAATTTAAAACATGAGAAGTCATGAAATATTAGAAGTTCTTATGATCAAAATACACAAGAATTTCAAGCTGAATTCTTTCGAATAAATGATGCCATTCCTCAAAAGCGTCAACAATGGCCAAAAATTCTTTGTCATGATTCTCATAGTTAATATCAATAAGAGAAAACTTATGAAAACAAAAATTGATAAGATGAAGGAGATCAAAATCTCTAGGTTGTGAGAGCAAAACTCCTAAGGAAAAATTAAACACATTTGTTTCTAAGACAAAGGATTTGGAAGGGTCTACATGAATCAAAAGTGGGGCAATTGTGAAATAAGCTTTTAAATATTGGAAGGCATTATCAACTTCAACTCCTTAGGAGAAAGGTTGATCCTTTCAAATTAGATGAATAAGAGGAACCACTATCATAAAATAGTGGGCAATGAAAACTTGATAGAAATTGACAAATCCAAGAAAACATTGAACATCACAAATAGAAGTTGGGGTAATCTAGTCGATAATGGCCTGAACCTTGCGAAGATCCATGTGAATGCCATCTTTAAAGATGATGTAGCAAAGGAATTCCATTTTGGTTTGATGGAATTCACATTTTTCCAACTTAGCATAAAATTTGACTTCCTTAAAGTTTATCCAAAACAAGTTGAACATGTTCATGTTTTTATATGTTCTTAGAGAAAATGAGAATGCCATCAATGTAACAAACCAAAAAATCATTTAGCTATTTTCGAAAAACATTATTCATGAAGTGTTGATAGATGATAAATACATTTGTAAGGCCAAAAGGTATCACAACATACTCAAAATGGCCATAACATGTACAAAATGCAATTTTCCATTCATCACCTTCTTGAATACACACCAAGTTCTATGCACCATACAAGTTGATCTTGATGTATACCTTGGCAAGACTAAGTTGATCCAATAATCCTAATATCAAAGGTAGTGGGTATCAAATTTTAATGGTGAATTAATTTAGCCCATGGTAATTGACAGATATTTAGAGGGATGCATCTTTCTTCTTGAGAAAGAAAATCATGACACTAACTAGAGATTTGGAATGTTGAATGAACCCTTTCTCAAAATTTTCATCAATGTATTTATAAAGAGCTACAAGTTTATCTTGTAACAAATTGTAGATGGGTCCAAATGGGGCTTGTGTAGCTTCTTCCAAATCAATCATGCAATCATATGGTTGATGTTTTGGTAAAGTCTCATCATTTTTCTTTTCAAACACATCTTTTAGTGTTTGTATTGAGAAGGGATCTCATGTTGTTGTGACCTTGCATTTGTTATAGATGTGCATAAATAAAAAATGCATCCCCTTTCTTTGTAGCATACATGAATGCCCTTACTCCCATAAATAATGGCTCGAAAAACTTAGATATTTGTGCATCAACAAGGATTAGGGTTTATTATGTGTTTAACCTCACCTAAATCATCTTCGAGCATATGATGTATGACTCATGTAATAAGAATAAAAAAGGGGAAAAAAAGAAACCAGGAAAAAAAATCAAAAAAGAAAAAGAAAACATTCACTTACTTTTCTCACATGTCAATCATGCATTTTTCATATTGGAATAAAAGCTTTTAGACACTCATTGTAGCATAGGATAAATTATTTTTTTAATGTGAAGAAGGTTCTAATTCACGGTTCAATTTTGTTCAAATTAGTTCTTGAGCTTTTGGTCCCTAGACCCTTGTCTAAAGTAGCTTCTAAATCATTTTAAAAATGAGATTAATATGTGGTTGGATGTGGCATTTGCTTGTTTTGATATGTAATTGGAATTCTTAATTTTCTGTATAGTCTTAAAACATGTTATAAAATGAGAAAGTTTGGTGAGGTGGCATTGAACAGCAAAACAACCCTTGCTTTACACAAAGAAATTTCGACAGACCCAAAGAGAGGGCCAGGAAGGGCCAGATGACAATTATAGAGTCTTAAGCCTTGAAAAATACTCCAAATTCCAATTGATCAGAGTTGCTTTGGCAACAAATCAACAAGAATTGATGGAAGCAACAAGCATGTTCATCTGCTGCTGAGAATGCTGCAGTTAGTTAGAACTGGAAAAAAAGAAACGAGTAATATCAGTAGGCAAAGAAACACTAGTCAACAATTCATGACCTGGATTTTCTTCTTCTTGAAAAGCCCGTGAATAAATCAAGTTTTTCTGTAGTCGCTAGTCTACAAGTCAGAACGTAACACGTTTGCATCCGAGCTCGCTGCCGAGTTTGATTGGTAAACTGGAAACTCAACTGAGCCTTTGCATTCGTTGTTGGGAAAAACAGGGCACTGGATGACGGTCTGTCCGTCCGTGGCTACACACACATACACCTGGTATAACTGCAGGTTTCCAGATTGGTCTTTGTTGCATTGAATCCCGGGAAGCTGCCCAAGAACGGATTGCATCGCATTCCTGATGTCCTCCACGTTGTATTGGCTACCGTCTGGGTTGATTCCTGTAAATCCAATCCATCCCCACCAGTACAGTTGTTGGGACATGGATCATACTCTCTTGAACACGATCCGTTCAAAAAGGACTGTAAAGAGAAGACCGAGCTTTAAGGGGGCTTGTGAAGAATCTAAGACTTTGAAGGGCCGACTAATAAGTGTTCTCTGGAGTCTAGATATGTCCGGAGTCTATGGCTTCAAACCATTCACCACATAGTCAAAATGATGCTTGACATCATGTATGTATGTCTATGCCATGCGCTAAAATAACTACCTCTGCCAAGTCTGGTCAAGTGCTATTCCTCCTGCAAGTTGATCAGATGTTTGCGAAACGTACCTGCAGCGGCAAGACCGCCAGTGAGGTCATACTGGTTATAGAGATTGAGAGCGGCCTTGAAGTAGGCGTTCTGACTGAAGCCGGAGCACGTTCCATGCTTCGTCCACTCGTGACTCCAGAAGCTCTCGCTGTTGCTGGAGGGGCACGCCAGGGAGCCCCATTCGCGATTCATATCCACCAACACATCTGATAGCTGACCAATGTGCATATACACACACAAACCCCAGATCCTCCCCCCTCTAAGTCAGTCCCTTTGCAAGAAATAAAAGTTTCACAAGATGGTGAAGGGCATGTATTAATTTGTGTGAAGAATAATGAGGAGGAGACCTCATGAAATCTTGTCATGCACGCTCCTTTCAAGATTCTTTATCTGTTCTTAAGAACCCCCGATAGCCTGGGCCCTGGGAGGATGTAATTTTCTGAACAACAATTTCAACGGGATCCATACTTAGCAGCAGACTATTTCGGTAAAGAGTGATCATGAGATTGGCGATGTGTACCACTTTGGGATCAAAGGAATCACCGCCGCAGTCGCTGGGATAACCACCATCATTGTAGTTGGGCCACAAACCGTGGATGCCGAACTGTGCTCCTGGAGACCCACTCAAGGGGAAGCAGCATCCACTGTCCGTGTCGCAATATGAACCTGGCCACTGCATCCCAGCCCAAGCACACATATCCTCTCGGAGACCGCAATTCTCTCTGGTTGAAAACAGGAAGGAAACTCCTGAACGTAGAACAATCAAGCATTCTTTCTCTGTTTTTCTCTTGACGTGCATGGAAATCATTTGCAAGGTAAAATTTGAAGGTTGCCGATGGCAAGAGATAATAAAAAGGTGCCAAAATACCTGTTGCACAAAGTAGAAGAAGTCGAAGTTCTGTGCTGACACAACTGTCATGGAGATCGCTCCCAAGAGAAACGCTATCAATCGCTTCGATGCCATTTTGACGATAGATCTCTTTGTCTTTTACAATCTGCAGAGTTATACAAGTCGTGTCCAGTAAGCATCATGAGTGGCTGAAACACGCAAGAAAAAGCAGGGCATAATAAAGTTCCAATTTCCACTCACTCAATCCACTTTCAAACTGCGCTCTTTCACAAACCGCAGGAATACAATTGTGCTAAAATCTACTCCAAGAAACTGTTCATTGTCCAGTCTACATACGATCCTTGCGGAAGCTATAGACAGAGTTCAGCCGGAGATGCATATCCGGTCGGATCGGCACTCACGACGTTGTTATGAAAGTGATCTGCATGAGTGGCATTACTCTGGAAACTTGTCTTGCCGAAGATCAACTAATGCTTAATTACTAGAGAGCGAGGTTACATTCCTGGGACTCGAACTCAGAGAGAGATAATTCCTTGCCGACACTACACAATAATAAAACACAATTGCAGCGCTTCTAAAACTCTCTGCATGTCTGTCTCTCTGACACCACGAAGGATCCGAAGAGCGAGGTAATCTTTTCTAAGATATGTTCATTAATGTAGATCAAATTCAAAAGATTGCAGCGGACTGGAATAACTCTTCCATGTGCACCTGAAAGGAAGGGACCTTGGAAGAAAGAAAGAAAGAAAGAAAGGGGCGAAGATAAGAAGAAGCGAGAGAATGAAAAGGATTCAGATCAGAGCACAAACCTTTCAGAAACCTCAACAAATCTCGTGTATTGCAGTATGAAACATTGCCTTACAGGCGAGTCCTCTTTATAGCTTTCTCCCTCATACTACCAAGAGCTCCGGATCACAAGTTCCCGTGAGTTCTAACCTGTCTCCTAGCACAGTGCACCACTTGTGATCAACGCGAAGGCATCTCACGTGCCGACTAAGCAAGATCAAGGATCAGCAGCTGGTTCAAAAGGAGGATCTCCGGACGCATCTTCCATATGCGCCTGCAAGTTACTTCAAATGACAGCCATCATTATAACCAACAAGAGCAGACTCCAAAGATCAATACCCACCCGTCCAATTCCCGTTGCGTCACATCATGCGGGAGATCAGATCATCACACATCACACATAATGCTGACACGTACTCATTCAAGATTACTCAGCATTTCTGCATCCAACTTATTTACTCCGTTGCTATCGCCACTAAGTTGTTCCAATCACATCGCACACAGCCCCCCCCCCCCCCCCCCCCCCCCCCCCCCCCTCCTCCTCCTCCTCCCAACGCAGTTTTTTTTCTTTTCAATTTTGGGAGGTTCGTGGACAAGCAAGCGATCATCAGCCAAATGTTTTTGTACGAAATTCCGCTAAACTTTTGCGATTATAGGTCCAAATTTTTGCCATCGCAAGTTTCTTTTATTCTTTAGAATACTTCACCATATTTAGACTTTTTTGGCCTGAATCTCCAGATTCTATTTCAGGCTGAAACAACTAGTGGCCTTTCAACTTTTGTACTTTGAAATAGCAAAATTTGGCTAGATCTTATTGTTGATCACAAGCTATGCTACAGTACACATTTGAGAGAAAAAAAGCCCTAGGGATCAGGGTTTTCTTTTAGCCAAATTTTGGTTTAATTTGACTGAAAATTTTGGCAGGTGAATCATAAAAGGCTTTTATTTTAAAAATCTGCCCTTAGTTGCAAAAAAATACACTAATGAATTTTCAGTGTTGCCATGATGAGAACGACAAGAGGATAGATGTGACCTCCTCATCACTAAGCAAAATCACTCATTTTACTTTTAGGGTTTAAGAATCAAAAATCAATCTTTGCATTGTGCAATGTGCATTGTGTTCAATATATGAAACAAGTTGCAAGGAATGATGATTTTGACATTTGTTCTTTAATACAAGAGTTATTGAATATCTAAATCAAATTGTTGTAGGTTGGCAATCATTCCAAGGAATCATATCCATATCAAGCATTTTGCGACTATTGATGTGACCATCTTACATGGCACCATGGTAAAACGACTTGTAATTGCATATGTGATTATGACTTACAACTATCACTAGTTTGAATGAAAATGAAAATAAAAAATACATTCATATCATCCATGATTAATGATCTCCAACATTAGATGAAAATTTATTTAATTTAACATACATTTAAAGTATAAATTATACCTTACAAACATTAAATATTCATGATCAACTACTCAAATAAATAATAACTTCTTAATATTTAACAAATTAGCTATCTAGTTATTCACAACTTGTCAATACATAATTCATAAATAAATAAATAACTAGAATACATTATTACTTTTAAAAATCTGGTCAAATTATAGATAATATAATTAATGCAAAATAATATAATTACTGAATTATTATTAAGAAATAAAATTCTTACATGATTTATATATATATATAACTAGTTACATTAATAAATAAATAATTACATTTATTATTTTTAAAAACATAACTAGTCAAGTTATTTGTTCCTATTGGTAATTATTAACTATTAATACAATAATTTGTTAAACATATCATTGATTATTATAATTACAAAAAAATTACTGTATAAATATTTATCATAGATAAGTAATTACAGAATCAAAAGATAAAAAATTAAATTCCTTCATAACAATTCCTGAGATTAAATTCCTTACAATAATTATTTTAACTACATTATATTTTTTTCACAATTTTAATTCAGATTTCAAGTAATAAATTACAGTAATTCATTTCTTTTACTGTACGAATATAAATTATATAATATAAAAATCTATATTTTAATAATAAATTTTTAGTGTAACTTATAATAAATAACTATAATCATTTATAATTATTTATAAAAGTGATTCATTATGGATAACACTAGTGAAAAAAAGCCTTAAAACTCAATCAATAAATTTCTAAATTGAATTATTAATTTTATATTCCAACAAAATAATTCTAGATTCAAATATCAACTTTTAGATCAACTAAGTCTTTTCAATTTAAATAACAAATTTCAGAATTGAAATATTGATTTTCAAACTCCAAAATAATAATTTGGAATCACAATTTCAACTTTCAAATCAAATTTTTTTTTAAAAAAAATTAATTAAATTTCTTAGAATTGAAATATTAATTTCAAGAATCAAAATGCTAGTTTAGAATTCAAATATCAATTTTAGATCAAATAAGATTTTTGAATTTAAATTTAAAAATTCAAATTCAAATAATGTTTCACAGAATTGAAATTGCAATTTTCAAATTCAAATTATTTTCTTAAAGAATTGAAATAGTACTTTTCTGAATTGAAAAATAATTTTCCAGATCAAATTTTTTAAAGAAAAATTAATTTAAAAATTCAGAATTTAAATATTAATTTCTAGAATAAAAAAAATGATAATTTAGAATTCGAATATCAATTTTAGATCAAATAAGCTTTTTCAATTTAAATTTAAAATTCAAATTTCAAGTAATGTTTTCCAGAATTGAAATTGCAATTTTTAAATTCAAATTATTTTTTTAAAGAATAGAAATAGTAGTTTTCTGAATTGAATTATTAACTTTTAGATTCAAAGTCTTTTTTAAATCAAATTAAAAAATGAATTCCAATCACCATTTACGGAATATAATATAAATTATCAGATTCAATTTTCAAATTTTTATTAATGTAAAAATGAATTCCAAAAGAAATTTACAGAATTGAAATTAAAAATTTCAGTATTGAAATATGAATTTTCAGATTTGAATAACAATTTTCAAATTCAAATAATGATTTTTAGATTCAAATAAAAGTCACATTGCGGTTGTTGGCATGGAATTAGCCGGGGCTTCTTATTTGAAGCTTGTCATAGTTGCACATTCAATGAAAACACTAGCAGCTTATTTTTCTGCTATTTTCTGAACCTAGGGCCCTCTATACCCAAAATAGATGCGCCTTCCTTTCAACTAAGAGACTGTCTAGAGATCCTAGACCAGAAATGTAACTTGACACTTGTTGTTCACATTGAGGATATAAGACTAACGTTTTCTTTTGTGCAGGTTAATGTTGCAATGGGCAATGCCTCTATAGGTGGAGGTTCAATTCCCCCATATAGTTTTGTTACAAAAAAATTGAAATCAAGAAATAATTATTCACAAAAATCTTTTTAAAATTTGAGGGCTTGTAACCCCAAAAATTGCTCAGAAAACTCTCCTGTAACAAATTATATCTGACCAATAATTTTCCCTAATTGCTGAATACCTACAACTGTCCCAGCTATGTAGTTGGGCAATTCAACACATAACATGCACATGTGGCAATTACACTCAAAGAGGGGCCAGTAGTTAACCAACTTGGCTAAAATCAAAATGTGAAAAAAATAAAAAAATAAAAAAATTTGCTGGTGGTGATTATTTGGCTACAGATGAGAGAGAAAACAATATAATTTTGTTGAAACCCTGCTATATATACTGGCCACGTGCAAGAATCTATGGTCTTGCATGTGGCCCATAATATTCCCCTTTAAATATGGCAACTTTGAGCCAGTTTTCCAAGAGAGAATCCTTTGTACAAGTCGCAGCCCCTTTAGTTTCTGCCACAAAAAACGTGAAGAGAGGGGCATTTCCCCTCTCTCCATTAGAAAAATGCAACTTAGGAGCTTAGGGTTTAGGGCCAAGAAAAGAGAAATCCATCAAGCAAAAAACAAACAAACTGAAACTATATTGTGTGGTTGATCAAAGCATCTGTGTATTTGTGGCATTCTCTCTCCATGTGTCCAACTTTGATTGCATGATCCTCATGGTGTGAGAACAGCTTGGGACACAACTTGAGTGGATTTTTCATTCTATCGTGTGTGCTTTCTGGTTTTTCATTTTGCGTGCAGAATCTTCGCCATGAGCCTTATAGTCACTGGTTGCTGGGTCCTCCGCTTCATCACTTGGTATTTACTCCATCGCTGCGCATTTATTCCATTGATGATCACATGTACTTACGCATGTCATCGTGTCATGACTAAAGTCTGCAGCGTACGTTATGAGTAAGGAATGTGCGATGGTATATTATTTCAAACCCTTTTTTTCTCATACACTATTTGTTTGCAGCATGGGAAGTTGTACTCGGCACTCAATTTCATATCCAATTTGGTCCAGGTATTGAATTGTACTTGGCACTCAATTTCGTGCCCAATTTGGTGCCGGGTATTGAATCAGGCACCAGGCCAACAACATGCCTTTATAATAGGTAGTACAACTGTTTCAGAGTTTATGGCTCGGTCCAGACTCCAGAGCAGTGTTCTTTAGGAATTTCTGTTTGTAGCCAAAGTGGCGATTGTCCTTACGAAGATTAAGCCAAATATGACTATAAAGCAGATATGACCTGCACATATTTAATCATCCTTGTATATTTTTGGCTACACATGGTTAACCAAATGTGGTAATCTGGCAATTTTCAATATGTTTTCCCCTCACTTCTGGTGCTTAAAAATGTCCAAAATCACTTCATTGTCAAAAATTTTATATATAAATTTCTCTTATTGACAGAGTCTCTCCAAAAATAAGGTTGCTGATCCAGAGGGAAGAGATTAATCCACATCCATCCATGTAGGATTTTGGGCTTTTTTTGGAGAATCCATCCATCTAAATATTTTTGGCTTCACCTGGGAACCAATTTGTGCTCTCTGTTGAAGATCTAGTTGTATCAGCATTCTTTCATTTAGAAGAACTTCTCATGCATGTGATCTCAGCCCTCTCCTTAAGAAAAATTAGATTTCCTCTGTTCCTTTACATTGCACAACTGTCTATTACTTTGAGCTCTACTTGATGAATCAAGCAATTTATGTGGTTTACAGTTGACAATGATGATAATTTGTAATTCAAATGGTGAGATCACTCTCAATATAGATTGAGAATTTCGATCAAAAAATGGTCGGTTAGATTATTTTAAAATTTATGTACATTAGATTAAATGTAGATAAAAGAAATTGTATAAGTTTTTTTAAGTTTAATTATATCTGTACCTTCCATCATTTGATGGAAGGTGCTAGATTTTTTTTGTCAAATTTTTTATATTACAATACTTGAAAATAGTTAAAGATTGAAAAAGTTGCATTTGATTGTATGATTTTATGTTTTGCAATACTTGCATTCTATTTCTCGAACTTTTTATGTGCAAGGTTTTAAGGTTAGGATTTTTTTAATATTTCTTGGTTCAAGTCCGAAACTTGAAACCAACCAAGTCTCTCAACTGTTGGCACCTTCTTGTCCACCTAATATAGCTCAAAAGGACAAAGAATGGATGAAGGTTGGGTCGAAATGAAAGTGTAAAGTTGGCACTTTCATTGTCGCATATTGTGCCAAATGGTTGTTAATCAAGCATTTAAAAGAAATGCATGGCTTAATGGCAGAAAAGGCCAAACTTGAAAGGCCTTCAACTTCTGAAGGAAGTCCTTAACATCAAGACCATACTAAAATGAACACTCGCATTTTAAAAAATGCCATGGTCGTGCAAAGGTGGAATGATCTAAAGGTTGCTAGTTGTGTTCATGCTAAAACCCAGCATGAATGGGATAAGTTGGTAATTGTTGCAAAACAATATCCGTCGGTACCAAAACCAACTTTGGTCAAATTAGCTTCAAAGCAACTGCTACAGTTATTAGGTCTTAATGCATGGGGCGTGGGAAGTGTGCCTCAAAATGCAACATCACAAATGGAAAAGGATGAAATTTTACAAAAGATGATTTGATCCACCCATTTTGCATGTGCATATGATTAAAGATGGCATGGGATGTCAAAAATTAGCATCGAAAGTCTAGTAAAACAAATTGAATAACAGAGTTGAAGATGTATTAAATTTCCATGATTCATGGAAGGTAAATAAAACAATAATAATCAACGTTTCTTATTTTTTTATAACTTTGTTTCATCCAAAGTGTGTTAGGGTTTAATTTGGTGGTTTTTCGGTGTTTATAGGGTTTAGGAGACAACAAATGAAAAATTTGTGCAAATGCAGTTCAAGTTGAAATGCGACGTCGCCATCTGTACACTACTCGTCATGCAATAAGGGCTGTAAATGCAACAACTACTTATTGAACTAATCACGGGATTGTAGATAATGATATGGTTTAAAGTTTCCATTTTATATAATTAGTTAAGTTTTTAAAGTTCTTTCATATTTTGGACTACCCAGTTTTTGAACTTTGGTCCTTTGATAGAGAACCTTTTTTTCATTAGGTTTTTAAACATTTTTTGATCCACCCATACATCTTTTATCAATATAAAATTTTCCTCTAATCACACTTGTTTGATTGGTATATGGTTAATTATATATGTTTTACTTTTCATAATCTTCGTAATACTTTAGATGTAAGAATCAAAACTTAAATAGGCCCATATGAATAAGTAACATTAATTTATCTAGGGTTTACAAAGATCAAAATGAACATTATGCAATACCTACATCCTTTCTATTATAATTTTTATAAGGCCATTTCAAATATGCAATATCCACATATAAGTTCCATAATAATTGTTATTTCTTACATCCATTGCAATACCCACATATAGTTCTCATAAATCATGGCTAATTTTTACATCCATTGCAATACCCGCATATAGGTCTCGTAATAGTGATTAATTTTTACATTCATTGTAATACCTACATGTAGGTCCATAAACAATTGTTGATTTTTAACAATTTTTGCAATACTTGCATATAAGTTTCCATTTTAATATTTATGGGACTCATATGACATAATAACTAGTTTAAGTATCAACAAATAATGTCATAATTAAGGAATTACTAAAAAATTATTTCAGATAATGTAAATGATTATCATATTTAAACAAATTTTTTTAATATTAATTAATTGATTATTTGGTTGAGCCTTAACTATTCAAATAAATAGAATTTAGATCTAAAAAGCAGATTATTAATTTGATATTTAATTTATTATTTTAATTAGATTTTTTATGTTGATAAATTATTGAAATCATTATTTTAGATAATTATTCATGATAATTAATTATCATAAAATTAATTTAGGTATATACATAAACATATTTTGAGTACCCAAACCATTTATTTTGAAGTGACCTTACATCCATTACATTTAGGGTTGGGTCTTCACATAAGGTTTTTCTCAATCACCTATGGATTATTTCAAAATGAATTTGCATGCAAGTATTGCATCTAGGCCTTGGTCTTCATTCAAAGGCGCACCCAAACTACATATTGGGTATTTTGAAATGACCCTACATGTGGGTATTATATTTAAGGTTGCCCTTTCACTACAAGTTAACCCTAAATCACTTATGGGTTAGTTTGAAATGAACTTGAATATGGCTATTACATTTAGGGTTGGGGCTTCATATTATTTTGCAATATCCACAGACATACTTATTTTCATCAACTAAAAATTTACCCTTAATTTTTTAAATAATTCAATAAAATTTATAACAAAACACAAAAGAAGATATGTCTCTTACCATTTGCTAATATCTCCAAGTTGATTGTTTTCATTTTCTTTATATATATATATATATATAGTTTATTGTTTTGCATATAAAATTCCCCCCAAAATGCACCATATATTTATTTTAATTACTATAGACTTGTAAAAAAAATGTTAATTAATTTATATGCCCCAAACTCTAAACTTGAATCATAATCTAATAATATATACTTGTAACAATTATATGAAAAAATGTGTTTTATTTTTAATAAACTTTTTAACTTCAAATTTAATATGTTATAATATAATAAGGAATAGACATTAAACTATCATAAATGTTTATTAGGCTTACGTGGCCTAAGCTAATAAACTATTTAAATAACTAGTATGTTTATTTAGTAAATTCAACCACCTTGAATACCTACCTAGACCATTTAAGATATTAACCTAAAAGGCTTACATTAGCTTGATCACAATTGTCATTGTACTATTTGTTCCACAAACAATACAACCTTTTTTAAATTTCAATGAAACAAAATAAGAATCATGGAATTCCTAATCAACAACCCCAACCTCTATACACACCTTTGTTAGCATATTATTTTGAACTTAGCTAATTATTTTGGAGTGACCTTGCATGGGGGTATTACATTTAGGGTAGGATGTTCATTTGAAAAGGCCTAAACCCCACACGCGTTATTTTGGAGTGACCTTGAATGCGAATATTACATATGGAGTTGGGTTATTTCAAAATGACCTTGCATGTGGGTATTGCATTGAAGGTTGATTCTTCATTTAATCTTATAATACTCGCATTTATACTTACTTTTATCAATTGGAATTTTCAGGCTTTGTTACAATACCTACACCCATACTTACCTTTACTAATTGGAATTTTGGGGCTTCATTGTAATACCTACACCCATACTCACTTTTACTAACAAAAATTTTGGGGCTTAATTGCAATACTTGCACTTGTATTTAATTCTACCAACTGGGATTTTGGGGCCTAGTTACAATACCTGCATTTAACACTAATATTATCACTATCCTTATTTTTTGCATTTCAAACTTTTTGTGCTTATTACTTGGAAACAATAATAACCTTTGGTGGCATATTAGACTTCATGTGTGTGTTGAATACATGATGTTCAAAGAATTTGGGCTATGGTTTTCTCCATACAAAATTGATTCCAAAACAAAAAATTTAATGCCAATGGCAACAATCATGATTAGTATTTGGGACATTTATTCATGACATTGTTTTGTACGTACATTTGTGTGATTAAGCATTATTTCATGCCAATATATAAGCCATTTGACATTATTTCCCAATCCATCTTCTATGTAGTGTAACATCAATCCTGGGTGTAAAACTACATTTGCCTTTGTGAGGCGTATGTTACAAATATTACATGCCAATACTTTCATGTGTGAGGTGAAATGTTCACAAAGTGTCACACCACCTTCTTTACATTCGTTTGTGATCTCTTGCATTGTAATGACCAATTGTGCAAGAACCCCTTCCATTGAGGTTAATGAATCTATTGTGTCACTAGACCCTACAATGGCACCCATATGGAGATCATTTTGCTCCATGTTCATAAACCCATCAATTTCCATGATCCCATCATCACCTTCAAGATGTTCATCTTCGTCATCATCATTAAACACCATATCATCTAGAATATGTCGTCGATCTGTAAACATGTGACCCAACCCTCCACAATGTGATCCATACCATGTTCCACAATAATGAATGATATCCTCCTAAGAAATATCTATGCATGTGAGAATGACCACAATTTGGTGCTTACACATGTTCATTTGCGATGCCCATTCACATTTGCAACAAAATACTTTGTTGAATGGGAATTTCACTCCATAAATAACATTGGGAAGGCGTTGGCTTCGTACACCCCAAGCTCCATCATCTCAAAGGTTGGTTAATACACATCGATGAGTGGAATAAAGGTTGTTTTTTCCACATTTCATGTAATAATGGCCTCCATAACTTTGTTTTTTATGAAACCTTTTTTTTTCATTTCCAATGTGTGCATGGTGGTGTGCAATGGTTGTTGTTAATCGCCATACCAACCAATCAATCTTATGCCCTCTAAGGCCTTTTATGTCAAGAGCAAACCAATGTTTCAACGCACCATGATATGATTCAATGTTTGCTTGGGTGTATTGGTTGAAATGGGGCATTCTTCGAACACCCATCATCCATAATTTTGCAAACATAAACACAATGCACAAGGATAAATAACATTATTACAAAAAAAAAATTGAATACTAAACCATGATAAATATTATCACTTACCAAATTGATGGTAATAAGTCTAGAAGTAATTTGTCCACACATCACCAAGCCTATGTTTGTGAAGGCTTTCTCTCACAACAACCCTCCCACGCTCTTTGAAGTCATCAATTATTTCTCCATGATTGATGGACATGTACATCACATCATGAAAGTTTTGGAGGATTCCACCCTGCACCTCCACATCTTCGATTTTTTCAATACCATGTAAACGCCATGCTTTGAAAACATGCCAACAACAAAGGTAGATGGGAACCTTGTCCATACCCCATACAACCCTAATAAAGACACATATGCAATAAAATCACCATGAGTGGATGGGGTCAGTAGAACATAAAATGCATTTGATGTATTCAAGAATTTTATGAAATATATTTAGAAACATCTAAGGAAATATACACAAAGTAGGTACTAGGTATAGAATCAACAGTAATGCCTTCAATTCTTGAGGTGCATCATCAACGAGAAAACATGATGATTTCCAATGTGGTATGTGTGATAACATCTTATCTTTTAATGGTTTCAACCATTCGATCAAATCTTCAATTATGTGTTTGCTTATAATGATCCAAGCTAAAGGGACACCCGTGCGATGATCATCAAACCCCATCAAGGTGAATAGATGGAATTTCATGTCATTTGTGCCAAATGTGGCATCCATGAAAATGGCATTATTGTGACCATATGATAACATGGATTCACATTGAGTTGGTGTTTGAATACTTATGGTGAATGGGACTTGAGTCCCATTGATTTCACCCACATCTTGGAAAAAGAACGCATCTTTTGGATGTTGGAAAGCCTAAAACTGAATTGAAATTATAAGGTTGGTGTGTAAACACCAACTCCTTTTCTTATGTTTCCGATCCAAATATACAATGTCTTGAAATCGAATGAAATCATTTATGTGTCACACGTTCCCACCAAATTGTTTTATGTTTGTCATATATTTGTTTAATCGTGTAACCTAAATTTAATCAAGCCCATATGTGGTCCTACAATGCTTGTGACATGCGTGGAGCATAATGAGACATGAAAAATGGATTTCAGGTCATGTTTACCATGTGTGAATGACCCATCAGTTCGTGTATTGGGCCTTATGATAAATCATGATCTCAACCACATTAGGCCATGTGTATAAATGTTTGAATGATAATGACGTTAGGAATCCTTGTTTAATAGATCGAATGTGCGTTGAGTTTTCCTTATAATCCTTTGGTCCACATTTGCACTAATACTTAGACCAAAAAACTTTCAAGATGTAAATGATTACATCTTTGGTATATGAATTAAAGAAATTAAAAAGGTTAATGCCATAAATGTTTACCATGTATGCATGAGGTGGTTTTTGACAATTGGTTGCTTGACATCCATTTGGTTTGGAAAGTTTTTGTAAACATTCCATTCCATAAGGGTGTTCGTATCCCCTCGTTCACCTTCCAAGAATTATGAGATGCAAACATATGGAACTTAAGCAAATTGAATGGTCACTTTATTTTGCCCTCCATGGCATATTTCATACCTCCACACCAAGTCCTTATTTGAGAAAAGGGACTTGGTGAGGTTTTGGGCATGAATGGAATGGGACTTTGGAACCCTTCCCATGATTGAAAGAAGTAGGACAAATTCTTGGACCAAGAAAATTTATAATTTTATAAACATTCATCATTCAACAAAAGCCCAAAATGCAATACATACATGGCTCCCTTAAAATTGACATGTGACTTCAAATTCCCATTATAAGACCCATATCATGATATAAAATACTTATTGTTCCAATGTACATCATGTACAATACTTTCATTATGAACCCATATACTAAAACAAACTTTGGCAATAGCCATTTTGAACTTTTAAACCTTCCATCATTGAAAATGTTCACATATGCAATACTCGGATTGTACCTTAAACCCACAATGTTTGAAAACCCCTTATAGCAATACCCACATAATGATAAATTAATGCACATTGTTTGAGAGGTGCAAAATGCAATACCTACCTTAGGCCATAAAACCCATGCTAGTTGTGGGGAATATATGCATTATTAACAAATGAGTATGAAAAATTTAAACTACAAAGAGATATTGAATATGAAATATTTGTGTAAAGGTGTAAAACCTTTATTTATGGTTACATACTTCATGAATAAAAGATGACAACATTCTACCAAAGTTGATTCTATATCCAATAACTAGGAAATGAAAAGAGGTTGAATTATGAAAATATAAACACAAAACAAAAGAAGTAACAAAAGACAAATGCATACCTTTAAGAATAAAAGATGACAACATTCCACCAAAGTTTGTAGTCCCAATTGAAAACACAACCCTAAAATATCATAACTCATACAAAAGTGGGTTAGAAAATATTGAACTTTAACAACTATGGAACCTATGGAAACAAAGGAGATTCATAATTATGGTATAGATCTAAACAATTGATAAGATCAAAAACCAATACAATGAACAAAATTTAAACTATGAACCTTAAGCCTTGAAATATATGAACCAAATTCCTATACACTAAATCATAAAGTATAACCCAAAAAATCCAAGTGATATTTTTCCATAAGCCCTATTGCAACTCTAACTATACAAACCCTAACAAAAAAAAATCCTAGTGATATACGCCCTAAACCCAAATAATTATACAAATTATATAATGCAAAACAAACAAATATAAAAGAACATAGGAAAAAATTTAGAAACCAAAAATTAAAGGTTTTAAATTCTAAATATTTATTGACTAAAAGAAAATACCTTAATCTTTTTTAAAAATCAAATAAATTTCGTAGAAAACCAAAAGAAATTATATTTTTTTACCTTTATGTGATATCTCCAACCTAAGTTTTTCCACTCTCTTTGAAGAAGATATAAAATGAAATTGTATTACTTCACATATGTGTAAACCCAAAAAAGTTCCCTCCAAATTTAACCTACTTTAGGTTAATTATTTTACATTTGTGAAAAACTTACTAATTAATTTATGTGTCCCAACCCTAAACTTAAACCAAAATCCAATAATACATACTTATAATAATTACATGAAAAAATGTATTGTAATGTCCATTCAATAATAAATTAAATAAACAAAATTTAATGAAATATGCATTAAATAAACCAAAATGGCTATAGTTATGGCATTGTTTCCACTATAATTTGTTTGTAATATTTACATATGGGGACCTATGTTCATCATCCATGAACTAGTGCGAATTTTAATAAATTGATAGGTACGATTGGGAAAGGGGGGGGGTGGAAAAATTGAGTAGGTAGTTAATTAGATATTTGGCTATGTTAAAAGCATAGATAGATAGATAAGTATTTAGATAGATAGGCAAGTTAGTACATAAGAAACAAATTACTAGGTTTGTAAAGTATTTATGTCAATAAGGTGGTTGTGTATGTAGAGTAGCTAGGTTAGTAGGGTGGGTGTTTAGTATAGTAGCTAGGTCAATAGGATAACTAGTTATTAAGGTAGCTATGTCAATAGGGGATAATAAATAAGGTACCAAGGTTGGTGCGGTACTTATGAGAGTAAGAAGTAAAGGATAATAAATAAGGTACCAAGGTTGGTGCGGTACTTATGAGGGTAAGACGGTGAGCAGGGTAAGTATGTGTGAGGTCAGATCCAGGGGAAAAACGGCCAAAACCCAAAAAAAAAACCAAAAAAACAACAATGGTCAGCACCAAAAAGAAATGGACTGTGATGGACCCCATCTGGCGCCAAATGAGAAAATGCAGCCCATCCAGGGAACAGAACGGCCAACTGGTGCATTGATGGCTGCTGGTTCACTCTGTCCCAAACTTGGAACGTGGCTTCTAGTTCTCAACTATCAGGCTTTTGCTGGCACCGTTGCCACCCTAATGCCTCTGCAAAATTACACTTTCATAAAATCTCATAACTTGGAAAATAGGTTTTTGATTCTCAAAACAGTTCCAACAGATTTTGTTGCTAACTAAATTTCCCAATTTACCAGTATACTTTTTGATACTGGCAGTTTTGCACAAGGGCCCTAAACTAGGGTGATTTTGACCCTAGGCTACCCAAGTATTTCACAAAAGTTCCTTAGGCTACCAACATCAGTTCAACTTCTTTATAGGTTTGTTAAGCTTTTCGCCTAAGGTCCCCTAGCTTATTTGCTTGGCTAAAACTAAGCTATTCACATAGGCTACGGCTTTCACACAGCTTAGTCCTTTTGTTATTTTGACTAGGGTAACCAAAAACAGGTATCTAGGAATAAAAATGAAAAAAAGAGATAGGGCATTTTTTTTCAAAACAAAACACTGGGCCCTTTTGCGGAGTAAATATTCCTCTTAATAACGTGCCCTTAAAATACACTAGAAATTTTCTGCTGGTGCTTTATGTACTTGGGACCATGGGCATGTGCCCTGTTGGTCTAAACCATCCGGGCCCTACCTTGCCATTGAAAAGTCCCTCTTCTCCTATACTGAATATCAGGCAAAATGTATGTTCTCTTTCTGTCATTGAAAAATCCCATTTTGTCCACAAAGCCTATATGAGCAGGGTTGGTTTTTTGTTTTTTGTTTTTTTTGCAATTTTTCGATATAAAAAATTGGTGAATTTTATCCAAAAAATAAGCAGAATTAGTCAAATTCTAACTAAAAAATGTTCCAATTTTTTTGTTGAAAAACCGACAAAATTCTGTCCCTAAATAAATCACTATATATGAGGTCTCTACAAGTTTTAAAAATCCAACTTCGCTTTTCTTACAATTTCTCACTTTACATAAACATGGTCATTGACTTCAACTCAATACAATACATATATTTATATATATTCCCTAAGCCACATGTGTTGACATTTAACCCTTTTGGATCCTGGGGTATGCATTGAAAATAGAACCACTTGTGCCATAGAAATGGGAAATTATTAACTTAATAATGGGGGTGTGAAAACGTTTCCACTTTTTTGACCAAATGGTTTGATAATTTGTAAGTCTACGAAAATGCAAAAAATGGAACCATCCAGTCATTTTCGTGAAATATCTTCATCCAATATTAGTTACATGTTATATACAACGTTTTTTTTGGTGGTGAATTTTTGCAACCTAGAGACCTATATATATATTCTCACATACACTCTTGTTTTTTTGAAAGAAAACACGATTTTTTACCCAAAAAATAAATTTAACAAAAAGCATTAGCATATGATATAGAAGCTAGTGAGTGAACACTTAAGCTTTTAAAGGGTGTGTGTTTATTCCCTTGTTACTTTTAGTGCTAGAGATTTGAAGGGTGAAAATAGCCCTTCACTTGGCACCCCTATAACCATTTATAGACCTCCATTTGGATTTGAAATGAGCCAAATAAAACCTCCCAAAGTAAGGGGTATTGAAAAATATTGGGACCTCCTCTGAACCCATATCCTCGCATGTGCAACCAATGTGCACCCTATTACCAAACATGCTAGACTTTTGAAAATGAACACAAAAAAAGCGCATCACCAAACAAAGGTGAGGGCTTTGATGTCCACATTTTGTTTCAATTTTTAAGCCTCACACCCATCACAAAGTTATTTGGGGGGACAAATGTAGATTTTATTTTATTTTTTAAGTTTGTAAAAAGAACCCTCATCAAACAGGGGTGCCCCACCTCTAATCATTTTTTTCTAGTCTTATAATCCCGTCCCCATTCCCCATCCTCAATCACGAGGGAGATTGTTAAAGGGACAATTTTGGGTTACTGTTTTAAAGTAGATACAAAAATCATTACAAAAAATTAGTTGCAAAAAATATCTACCAAAAATATTTTTTAAACTGTTTTATTTTAAAATAGTGACAAAATACCAAAAATTCTTATAAATGTCTGCACCGAATAACTACATGCTAAAGTGAGTTTATGAGTCTTTGTAACCTTGCCATCTTGGGAAGTCACCAATCCCAAGACCTAATGAAGCTGTAATGATTTACATATATGTAGTTGGGAAGAAAATGAATCAAATTGTTTGCATTCACATTTTAGGCCAAAGTAGGCGTCATTGAAATTTAAGTCTCTCTCTTTGTTCTTCCTTCCCCCTTTGCTGGGTGCTTTGTTTTATAAAGTTTTCTAGGGTTTCATCATTCAAGTGCCTAATTGGTTTTAAGTGAACTACCAGAGACTAGGGTCATTTTCCACATTATTCATTTTCAAAAAATCACTTTGTTTTTTATTTTAAAATTAATATCATTTTCATGATCTGCTATTATATTGCCATATGAGTAGTAAAATTATTCAGATGTCACCTATGTTAACTGTAATGATTTTCAACAACATATTTTCACAAAAAAATTATTTCGCTATTTTCAGGATTATTTAATGATGAAACTGACCTTAGGGAAAGGTATTTGAAAATTTGGACAATTTGAAAATTATCAATGCATTGGATTTTTATTACATATATTGTATCAAGGCTAAAGTCCACTTGATTTGTCAATAAATGAATGAACGAGCATTGGAACCCACATGTCTTTTTGAATCCAAAGTGTCTTTGATATTTTGCAGTACCTTCATATGTCCAATTCAATACAATGACCATTCAAAATATTTTGCAACATCCACAAGACCTCTGGTTATGAAGGCCCTAAAGATGTGCCCTAAATTGCTTCATTCATGAGCTCGTTCAAACTTTTAGCATTTAGATACACGGCCTTAAAACATATGCCTCATTTCACATCCATCCACCCAAGAAGGAAGAAAAAACTGTAGCATTAAGGTCTGGGGTAGCAGATTATGTCATTTCTTGGCCACATTATATGACATAATCTTCAGGTGATGATAACCATATACTTGTAAGAGTGACCAAAATCTCTGTTGAACATGATTTTTTTTTTGTTTAAAGTAGAATCTGCCACCCCAGACTGTAATGTCAGGGAATGGTCTCACACTTGCTAATTATGTTCTGTGCATCACCTAGCTTGCCCTAACAGGCTTGCCTAGCACCGTACCCAACATAGTGGGCAGGGGGTTGACCATTCCAGAATACATAATGTCTTCTCAGTCAGAAAAACAAGTGAAATATTTGCCTACAATGAAGTGACCCCCCCCCCATTCCTCTCCCCTCCCGAACAGATGCATGTTCAAGGCAGTAAGGGCCCTCATGAGGATGCAGTCCTGAATCTGATACAAAGCCAATAATGGACTTTGAATATTAAAAGCAATGTTCTGCATGTTCTTTACAAAGTTGCAATGCCTTTCAAGAGCTTTTGTTGAACAAGTACCAAATACCAACCACCAAAGTAACCCAGGAAAGGTACTTTGGTGGACGTTCAGTACTACCATCCAGTCTTTGTGTGTTTGTTTCTGTCTTGTGTTCAGTTTTGTGATGTACAATGTAACTGAAGTGGCAAATCATCTGTCAGACGATTTTGCCAGATTGGGCAACAAGAAAAAATGAAAGTAAAAGCTGTAAGAATCCTTTTATATTTGTGGTTACTTCTGGACCTTAGTATATATTCTGATGATTTTTTAACATAATTTTATTTTTCGAAATTTGGCAACTAAAAACCTAAAAACACTATTGTTTGCCATTTTGGAAAAAACAACTCACCATTTGGGCAAAAATTTTGCCCCTAAAAAATGCTGCCTGTTGTGGAATGGGAATGATGACTTGAAAGAAACTCTGGTTGTGCTGGGGCTTGTGCAAATCATGAGCTTAATCGCTTCCAAACACTGACTTGTAAAAATAGTTGTGCTTCCTTTATGGGTATTTGCAGTTGGTTTTCTTGCCAGCCAACACCCTGAGAAACATTCAAAAGTTGGGTGGGTGCACCATGAACCAAAATGAAAAGAGGAAACAAGAGGAAATAAAAGCTGGTTGTTTGCATGTCTAGTATTTGGAACAAATCAATGTTAGATATGTTTGCATGTTCGTTACAAACGAGTCAGATTGGAGCTCAATAAGTCCACACCAGAAATCAATAGTAAAAGCCTTGAAAGTAAGCTTGAATTTGTAGAGTATGAATTGCTTTTGCTTTTTCCTAGAGAGGTTAGGATGGGCATTCGCTCATTGATAACATTGAGCAGAAACAAAAGTACCATTCTAAGCGCAACTCCACTGGTGCTCCGTATGTGACCCTGTAAATTAATATTCGATGAAGAAAAGTCAAAATGTGCCCATTTGGCTAGGCAAAATGGATTTGGCCCAGCATTTTTGTACAATTTGCTGAGACTCGTATAAGCACCGCCTAACACCAGCCAAAGAAGAGTGCAATAAATATGAACTGACCACTGCTCCTTCTTTCTGATTGACCAATAATAATAATCAGCCCGGTGGTTTGTTATTAGTAGTGTCCCACCTATTTGCAGTCCCAATCTTAGTTGTATGGGTGGGGTTGGACAAAGGTCACACAACAACATTGTTGTTGCACCTTTCTCTTTCCACAAATCACACATTTGTAAATAGTTGGCACCATTGCAAGTTGAAGGTAAATTTCTCCTTCAATTGGCAAATGACATGGGGCACAATTCTTTGAACTTTTCCCTAAATTCTTGTTCATCTTTTCCTTCCAATAAAATAACACCACTTGGCAAAACATCTTTCACTTGAGGAATGGTGTGTCTAGTGTTTACGTTTAATGTTGTTGATTCTTCATGTTGGACGTACACATCGTGTCAACCTTATGGGTATCCACCTCTTACATTGTGCTCATGGCAATGAACACATAGAAACCCATGATGTGATCCACAACACTTCTGCCACCATTGCGTGAGATGTTGGCTTCCACATGGGACAATAACATCTACATGTGCTTCTTTAAGCCACATTCAATTTCTTTCATTAACAAGTCAACATTGTGCTGACCAAAGATGGGAATTTGCACCTTAATTATCATTGTCATAATCAACCCAACATGTGTAGAATCATTTCCCCGATCTTTCGCAACTCAAAGATTTGTTACCTTGGATACAACTCAAACCAAAAAAATGAACTATCATAACGACACCCCACCGTTCAATTGCTCTGAAATGTTTCGATGTTTATACAAATAAGCTAATGTGTTCTTACACGATTGTGTCAATGCCATTTGGAGTTTCAAATGGCCAAAGGGCCCTCTTTTGTTTGTCTTGGGTACTTTTCTTTGTCAAAGAATTTCAATTATGTTGCAAAAGGATGCAAGCATCCACCATCTTAAGTTGGGCAATAGCAATAGACCTAGTTACTTCCCTACTTCCACCCCTTCAAGACACACCTCCATCACCATAATACCTATTACAAGCGATCAATTGTTGGGAGAGATTTTGACATCTAGTCTATGCTAACTTGATGTCCTTTAAATTCTCCCTAGTACCTTGGTGCATTTTCTGAATCAGTGGTGTCCTTATAAATAAAGTTTTGCAAGGTTTTGATGAATTGATTGTTGTGTATTAAGCTTCATACTACTCATTATATGTCATTATATTTATTTCTTCTACATAGGCTGGGCCTAGATTTTTTGATGCCTTGTTTGTATTCATCTCTGGCAGCATTGATCTATTTGAAAAAACATTCCAGGTTTTCAAGTACATCAAACCTGGACTTTTGATAGACTTCCTTACACAAGCTCCACTTGAATTGATCATACTACAACTCTTTCACCTTGCAAAACAGCTCCAGTGATGCAACAATAAATAACTCTCATGAGAATCAAGAAATCTCCATACTTCTAATTAAGAAAGCCAAGACAATGTCAAAACTTTTTCTTGAAGTCAAAGAAAGACTTCCAAATAAGCACTAAAGAACAGGGAAGAAGAAAAACACAGAAGAGTAGAACTAAAACAAAGAAAACAAAACTAGCAGCACGAACAAAAGTGAAAGTCTCTAAAGCTCAGTCTCAATAAAGCATGAGCTTACAAGTAGACAATTTGCATGTCCACTCTGTAAAGGAACCCTGAGTAAATACAAGCACAAAAGGAAAGGAGGTGCATTCAAGGTAATACTTCAGCTCTGAGATGAAGAAGCACACAAAGAAAGCAATCACATCCAAGGTAATACACTTCAGCCCAGGATCTTTGTGAAGAAACACACAGGCATGCACAAAATCTCAACAGCCAGATATCTCAAGAGGTCAACAGTGTTGATTAATTCACAAGAGGGTTTTCTCCTGTGCCTAAAACCATAGAGAGCTCTCTCTTGCTCTCTCAAGCATGCTGCACAGCAGCAGTAGCCTGCAGCACTTATGGAAATGGCTCTTCAAGATCATGTTCTCTCACATTCCAAAGCTTTTGCTAAAGTGGGTCTGATTTTTTTTGGTTTTCTGGGAAACCAGGAGTTGAAGCAATTTTGGAGGGTGAAGCTCCTCTCAATGGCAGATTCAACTACTGTAAGTTACACATTGAGGCTGTCATCCTTAGAAGCACATATAGAGGTTTCAGAAGGAACACTATTCACAAGATACTGCATATGGAGTTCCTGCCTATGTCACCCCAACAGATGCCATCAGCTTTTCATATTCAGCATCCACTTCATGAGCACTCAAGGGAGGGGAAGATGATAATCCTGGTCCTGCTGTCTTTGCTAAAGAATGTTACTGCCTGGAGGGGCCCTGTTGGGCTCCCAACCCTGATTCTGTTCCTGAAGCACCTGACTGATGGAAGCTCCTGCCTAAACTTGGTCTCATAGTCCCATGAAAGTGAGCTACCAGAGGTGGATTACCAGGAGACAAAAAGGGATCAAATGACTTTTGTCCACTTTCTTCAGCCCCAGGAAAAGGGCCTCCTAGTGGTGGATGAGGACCTGGAAGCCCTGGTCCTTTCCATCCTGAGTAACTGCTGCCACCACCTGACCCTGCTGCAAAGGGGAGTGGTGGGCGCTGCTGAACTGGCAGATGCTGTGGCAGCAGCAATGTGGTTGCCATACCTTGCTGAGGACCAAAATTTGGCCTGATTGGCACACTGGTAATCCATGGAGCATCAGGAAGAGGTACTGGTGTTGGGGCTGTAGAAGACCATGAAGGAGATGGCATCCTCTGTGAAGAAACTGGGGTGGGTACACCTGAAGTTTCATGAAGTGGTGGACGATGTTCCCAAACATTTGGACTAGATGGAAGGCCCATTTGCTGTGGCCACATTGAAGCAGTCCCAGACATTGGAGGTGGTCGAGATCTCACATCCCATATGCTTGAATTTCCACCAGACAGAAGTGGAGAGTTTGCAATTCCTGACAGATGAAACATAGGTGGTTGTGGCATACCACTAGGCCGAGTTTCAGTGTAAGGTGGGTTTCCATTTGCAGGTCCAGTCCTGACTAATGATGATCCACTGGATAGTGGTCTAGATTGTTGCCCTGGCCCTGGTCCTGGTGAAGGAAAGGGGAGGAAAGCTTGCCCTTGACCCTGATCTGCCATGTGATGGTTATAATCATCCGGTGCTGAGGACATGTCCGTACCCCAAGGAGGTGGTCCTCTCTTTGGATCCCAGGGCATGGATCCTGCTGGTGGTGGTCTTGGTTCCAAAGAGAACATGGGGTATCTCACTCCCCCATACCCACCTGAGCCCATGGAGCTTTGAATGAAGTCTGGGTTACTCAGGCGGGGGCCAAAGCCTACTGAAAATGAGCCCAAACCAGCAGTTCTAGGATGTAATCTCTCACCAGCCCCTTCTTTGCTGCTATAACCTGTCTGGGGATTGTCTCCTGCATCATATGGGCTAGGTGGCGGTCCAGACCAAGCTGATGGCATGGACTGAGGTCCTGCTGCTGTGATGACCATTGGTTGTGGTCTGGCTGCTGCACGAGGATCAGTTACTTGGCTTGTTTCAAGTCCAGATGATAGATATCCCATTGACATTGCCACAAAGGGAGGACCTCGTGGTCCAATACTGTGGCTTATACTAGGAGCAGGGGCTGCAACAATGAAACAAGCATTCCAGCACTCAGATGTGATGTAGTAATAAACAGCAAACATACAAGATACGTACAACCAAAAAGCCAGAAAGGTAACCCTATACCATGCACAGAAGCTTGTGAGCTTGGCAGTGGCATCTTTCCAGAGAAGGTTGCTGGTGGAGGAGCAGAAGCAGCAGAACCTAACCCATCATTGAGCTCCTCCAAGAAACTGAGATACTCCTTGTCCAATACTTTGCCCTGAGATCAGACATCAGAATACCTTCATAAGAATTGATATGTTCTCACTAATCACAATTGAAGTTATACCTGAAGTGAAGTTTTAGTAAGGTTAAAGAAATCTCTAATTGAATGTTAAAAGGTCATCACAGCAAACTACAGGAGAAAAAAGAGAAAACCCCTAATTAGAAGAAACAGAAATGGAAAACAATATAAAATAAAGCATTGCAAAACATGGAACAAGTCTCTTGCAGGTTCAGTGACTGTCAACAACAACATGTGTGATATTGACTAGCTACTGCAACTGAATTCATCAGCTCGCAGCAGCGGTCATAGGTCAATATCAGCCAATAACCAAATACAGAGTTTCTGTTACAAGTCTGGGGGTAACTAGAAGACTCAGCCATCATTCTGGCTAGCACAATCAACAAAGAGATTACAAAAGCAAGCAGCAAAAAAAAAATGAGAAATAATAAAGAGAAAGAGATAATATGGCAATGAGCAAAAATCAAGCTTCAAAACACTCCCATAACAAAACCAAGAGATCACATATGAGAACTTAAAATCAGGTTTACTCTCTTTATTCCCTGTTGTTAACCTTGAAAACTCTGCACAAGGATAAACATTCTGCGCAATCCCTGTACTGAGGCAGGAAATTACACATCTCCCCAAAAGTACAGACCTGCCCAAGATCAGTGCCAGAATGCTTCTGTGGGCAATCAATGGTTGGATGACCACCATCTCCACAAATTTGGCAAGACACCTGAGGATACTCAACACACAACCACCCAACAACAGACCTGCAGATCACCCATCAACATATATACAAAGAAAGGTTCATCAAAGCTTTGTAGCCTGATGAATACACTGACATCATTCAAGCTCATAAAGTTTTGACAAAGGGGTCTAGTGCAAAAGAGCAATATGAACTCTGTTGTAAGACTTTGACAATAATGCTAGCTGTACCTTTGACTGGAATGTTACTAGCTTGTCCTTGTCACACTGCCATTCTCGATGCCCAGTTTCTCCACAAATAGCACATGCCTTCCCAAAATCCCGCATGGTTCCTGCCACAAACAAACACAAGTATCATCTGAAGCTCCAGGGAAGATGCAGCTAACTGTCTTAACTTATAAACCAAGCAACTACAGGAACTTCTCCAGACCAAGAATTCCCACCAAGATGTCAGTAGATAAACTGGTCAGTGAAGCTAGAGGGGGAGAGCAATCTACTTTACCATTCATTTCTGCTAGCTCCCGAAGCTGCTTGCGTTTGTGAGTATTTCTGTCCTCCTATACAGCACAGGGAAGACAACCATCTCAGAGATAAAATCAGATGGCAAACAAAGAGAACATCCAGAACTCAAAACTTACCATATCCATATAACTGATCACAATCACACCAAGACATTGATCAGAAAACACCTGTTTCTAATCACCTCTCAAACACATACAGCCATTCAAGAAATTTCCCACAAACAGCAAAATTCCACAACATGTCAAGAATCCCTCCCTACTTTTCAGCCAAGACATGGTAGCTTACGTCCACAGGTGTCAGTAGAGGTTCAATGAGTGCAACAGCTGCTTCCACTTTCTCAATGGTGTCTGCTGTGATGTGTACATGCAAATCTTCAAAAGCGCCCTCTGCATCTTTTATATCACGACGGCCTACTTGCTGGGGTCGTTGCTGCAACATACCAGTTCTGAGCACTATAAAATGCAGTAAAAGAAGTGGGCAGGAAACCCTTGCCTACAACGTATATGACTTTCCTCCTTCAAATAAGCATTGTTTTGATCAAGGATAAATTTCAGAGTCTGTTGAAATCATTATTATATCACCACCTTGGCTCATGGCAGTAAAAATCTTTCAACATCAATCCAGAGGGACAAACATGACCAAAGGGAAGCACTGTACCTTCCCTTCCTTTACAGCTCCTTTACCACGAATTGCAATTTTGGTCCCTGTCTCCTGCCATGAATATGCACACAAATTATCTTAAGCTACACAACTTCATGTCTGCTGGACAAAAGAGGGATCATTCTGGTTTGAGAACTCTTGAAGATTCTGTTTGGCATTAAGTATCTGTAACCTCAGATCTTGACAATTTAATTGCGAATTTTCTAGATTCTTACTGTCTCCATGCGCTTCTGAGTGTTTCCACGTGGCCCAAGTATGAGACCTATGAAGTTGTAGCCTGGATAGTCCTTCACCTGCACACCCCACAACAGGATACAACACCTCCAAATTCATAATGCTCATAATTCACATACCCATTCAAAGACCAAAAGAGAATCTCTGCCACAACTGTTCATTGCTCACCGGAATGAAGAGCTTGGCTTCTTTGTAGACTGGTTTGTACCCTGCTGGTGGCTTGTAAGAAGGATGAAGTAGCATACATTCACCTGCAATTTTCCATTCCATGTGAGAAAAAATGGTACAATTGTGCTCTATGACATGAACCAAGCCTCTTTAATCTAAGGAGACAGAATAGATTTGTGAGAGTATACCAATCGCTTCTCGCCTTTCTCTCTCCATTTGTTCCCGTCTTCTTCCCTGGAAACATTCATAACCACCATCTACCCACAACTCAGCACTCTCCTCCTACAAGCATAGGGACATAATGCATCCACAAGAGCCCTTTCTAACATAGGCCCCCAGAACTCTTATGGTTCAAGAAAATGACAATATACATGAAGGTCATACCAACTAGCAGAGATAAGCCAGAACTGAGATAGATTAATCTTCACAATTTTGTACTTACCCTAGAGTGAATGGATTACCCCAGACCAAAGTTGAAATACCCCAAAGCAATGGACCAATACTGACAGCAGTTCTGCAATCCTGAATGGAACAGTGAAACTGACCTCCCGAGTGTTGGTGCGCTGTCCATTAGAGTCATAGATAGGAGGGGGTGATGGAGAGCGGGTAGCCTCATTTGTGTCAATTTCCAAATGCCCCATCTCCAGCTGAGCAGCAATCTGCTCAGCACGAGTCTGCTCAAAATTCGTCCCACCAATAACAGGCATTTACGTCACTTTTAATGCCTTCACCTGGAATGGGAGCATGATCGTTCTTCCTTTTTCAGAGTTGGTTAGACACCATGTACACCAGAAAGCAGTTACATGCAATCACAAAGAAGAGTACAAAATACAACTGCACTGCATATTTTGACCAAGTCATATGAACAATAACACTAACAACACATTTCCCTTTGCACTCAGCAGATAGCCTCTAGACTCAGAACTAGACAAAAGAAAATTAGGGACTTCTCCCTGTCAGTAGTTTTTCAACATTCTTTGATTGTGAAATAGCATCTTCTCTTCAGTTCATAGCTGCATGCCCTTCATGCAAAGGGGCCAAGGTGGATGTCATGGATTCATGAAATAGCCACAACATTCATGGATTCACATGTTTCCTGACATCCAAGTAAAAGCTGATAAGATTCAAGGCCAGATATCTTCAATACAAGTGTGAACTAAAATCTCAGTAACATTGCAGAGAAAACTCCACAAAAACACTTTGAACATCACTGTGTGTCAGTTCCAGCCAAAGCTAAAACAAAGACAAGAAGAACGAGTGCAACCATAACCTTGCAAGTGTCACCCACAAAGTGTTAGATGCATGGTGGCAACCAGCTGCCACTGGTACCCACTGACTTCATCAGCTCCTGACAGTGGGGGTAGATAAGTACATAGTTGTCTGCCCATAATTAGTGCAAGCAATTTTGTAAAATCTGTATCCTGAGTTTCTGTGTCACCTTTTGGAAGCAAAAGGTAGATTCAGACATGATATCAGTTAGCAGGCAATATCCATAGCTAATCAGAAAAGTCACAGTATCCTCATTCAAGCTGCACCAAGTTTGTGAGAGTAATCTTCATTCCATTTTAGCTTGTCATGTACAAGCAAGCATCTAAACCTAAGGAATAGAGAGGTCTCCATAGAGGTTAGTTGTTCGAATAATACATTAAGGAGGCAATCTAGGAGAAGCTAGTAAACCAGATCTTAGGTTAAAGCGTGCAAAATCTCATAAAAGGAAGAAGAACAGGGACAAGAAAAAGGAGGAACCCTAAGAAAGCCTCAGAGGAATGAAACCCAGGGCCAATGCAAGAGCAACCTTGCACTTGGATGCCTGGCAAAAGTGTCAATAATCTCAAGCCCTCTAGCTATTAGCAAAAAGCTAAGATTGCCATAGACTGCATTGAGTCCTGACAATGGCGAGATATCTGGCATGCTCAGGTTTTGGTCTCATGTTGACATCGGCACAATACCTTTTGCCATTCCAATATACCCAAAGTGCTTCATCACGAAGCTAACAAGAAGAAACCAAAACCCTTTACTCCTCCACAAACTAAACACAACAATTATACACACACACACACACACAACAGAAACAATGGAGAACAAGGACTATGGGCAACTGAACCTGCAAAGCAAGGGCCCGACCACGCTTCACTATTGGATCCTCACTCAAGTCCAGTGCCCACTTCGTTTTCCTTGATGACTTTTTCCCTTGATCATTAGCACTTGGCAACTCAGGCGTTGGCTCCCACTTGCTGACCACATTCCGGGTCACTGGAATCAGCGCTCCAGAAAGTTTATTTTTAGGAATCACAAAGCTCACACCACCCTTCATTGTTGACGCTCCAGGCTTTACAGAGGCGGGTGCTGTGTGATCCTGAAACAGAGAGCTGGCATTTGATGCATGCACATTACTAGCAGAGTGGGCTGCCATTAGAACAGCTGCAGTTCTCTGGGCTGTTGCCATAGCCTCTGCAAGAAACACTGAAGAAGTTGGCATACTTGTGTCTCTATCATGCACCCCAATTGTCCCTTCAGTCACCAGTCCATTGGCAGCTGCATTTGCCATGGCTAGGAGGTTGTGTTACCAGTTCGCAGATGTTGACTGAACCTGATGCATTCAGGAACTGTAAAATACCTGCCATTTTCAACACACCTCAGAGCAATTGAGCACCAAAAATACAACCATGGAACAAGAGATACACTGAATTGTAGGAACCCAAAAAAAAAAGAAGCTGGAATTGAAGATGGAAAAAAAAAGATTAACATGAGGAACTAAATCTGCCACCTCCAAGAGCCATTAGGGTTACAGACCTTTGCACACAAGTGCAAGCCACCCCTGACTACCTAAACTTGGAATGAAGAGAAGGTCTGAGAGGAAGAACAAAACAAAGGATTCACTGGTGGATCTCTAGATGGGCTGCACCGCCCACCCGCATGGATCATTGAGCACCTGAATTTCATACTTCACAAAACTGCCCTGAGTTTTGCCTTCACAATCCAAGAAGAATAATCGTAGCTTGAGTGCAAGGCAGAAAATATCAATGCCATTTCTTCTGCAGCAGGCAATCCTATCAGAAGTCTCACATGTACAAAGAAGAACAAAGACCTGACTCAGGTTACCTGGACATGAATGCAGGGTACAAAACAATTGAAAATAATTTTTTGTTTGTTAACTTCCTTGAATGAGTTCCACAAATCCAGGAAGCTCAAGAATGTGCATTGTTATAAAACTGAGAACAACCCATGGGTACTTCTCTCTCTCTCTCATTTCAGATACTGACTCTATGCAAAGAAGCCACACCCACACCCACCACTGCCTCTACGTAAAAAAGCATCCACAACAAAAAAAAGTACCCTGGTTTGTTCATGGTTGCCTTGCATTGTCTGGTCTTCTACCACGTTTCTTTCACATGCTGAAATTGGGTTCCGATTCTAGCAGTGAACTTCTTCAAAAAATTGGGAATCGAAGACTTCCTAAAATTTGCGGCAACAGAAATCCTAACCTTGAAATTTGGCAACCCTAATTTGCGTGTGCAACAACCCCCTTTCTCTTCACACAAAGGGGACCAATCCTTCCCATTAGGTACTATGCGAAAGATGAAAGCCCCGTTGAAACAACAACATGCACATAGAAACTTAGCCTTCCATTTCCGGCAATGTTCCAGGTTTTGTTATGTCAAGGGAGAGATTAAAAAAACCAGGAGGACAAAACAAACCCAAAGACGAGAGAGAGAAAATGAAAAAAATCTTACTCAATCACAAGAACAATCGTCGCGAAGAGGCTGTTGGGACGGTCCAAAAACCGAAAGAAAGGAAATCTTCCGTCCATCTCTCCTTCAGAGGTGTGACGACGAAAGCTTAACTGCTGCTGTTGCTACCCGACAAGAGACAACCGCTCACATGAAACCCTAACAAATATATTATCCTCAAAACCCACACGGACTTTGCTTCGACGGCATGCAACTCCCATGTCTCTCTACACTTTGCGGAGACCCATGAAGAGCAACGCATCACTATCGCAACGATGATCACACGGGCGTCGTTCATGCATCCGCAAACCTTTGGCCGTTTCCGAGAGATGAAATTAGGGTTAGCTATAACCAAGCATCCAAAGCGAGGATTTTTGTGGGGTTAGCGAATTGTTGAACATACATTTTTCTGATTTGGTTATATTGCAGAAGAGCTTGCCTGCCAGTGGGTTGAGACTTGGAAATATGTAGCTTTTTATGAATGGGGTTGTGACTTTTGGAAGAGACATGATGGCAGCATGGAGGGCATTGCTTCGGGAAGCATGGGAGCGGTCTGTGGTCTTCACACAGTTCATTTGCTTTCTCAATGTATTCTCAAACCATGTTGCTGAAGTTCACCAGGTAAGTACAATCATATTATATCATGGCTGCCGATGATTCTTCCTTCCCATTGCTTGCTTCCATTGGAAATGCAACAGAAGAAACTCAGGACCCAGGCAGATGTTGTAGAGTTGTTTGCTCAAAAGTTTCGAGGGCAGAAGATCGTAATGTACATCGTTATCTACATCCACTGTTGTTGGGAGCTGATGAAGTCAGTCGGTAGTCATGGCTGCAGCTCATCATTGTCACTGCTATTATTCATGATGAGTGAGAGTGACAGTTTGAGACTTTATGAGGAGCAACTCTTATAAGTTTATGATGGGCACCCATTGTTGTGGAGATTTTTCACTGCAATCTCATAGATGTATATATATATATCTTTCTTCTTCTACTGCTCTTCATGTTTTTCTTACATCAGAGCTCATTGTTTACAACTGTAGGATACCGCAGTCTCATGTAAATTCTTCTAAGATTCGCTGGTGTCTATCTCTAGTGACCTAGCTTTATTGGTTATGCTGCCTTGAGGAAGAGCATACATAGGACTTCTTACAGAGTCACAACATACATTTAGGTCATGTACAGACATTCGAATACAGACATCATACCAATTGTTTAGTGGTTACAGCAGATGGCTAGCTTGTTGATGGTTGTGGGTTCACCCTGTGTGGGTTATTAGTGAACCGGGCATCAAAAGTACAGGAACCTAGGCAATTGCATTCCTTGGAGGAGGTATGATTTAGACAGCATTGTTTTGAAGCCTTACTTGCCACTTTGTGTTCTTCATCTTGGCATGGATAGGAAGGATATCTTCCTAATTATACTGGCAAAGACTGCATCTACAAGGGTTGTAAACACAACCTGAAATTGTTCATACATTTGTACACAAAATCTGGAAATCCATATCTGAATTAGGGCATGTGTTTCTACAAAATCCACTCACCACTATTCTGGCCTCGTTTATTGTGGTCATATAGTGGGAGAGTGTTTCCATGTCTTTGCAACTTTTGTCAATGTCAAACATGAGTCCACTCCCACCTTATAGTTAAGCAGGAGTTAAGGCAGCAAGCATGACAATGGCTGAGCAGGATTCAATTTTCTTTTCCAGCCCATTGCAGGTAAGAAGTTGGTTCACTGGCTACTGTCAGCCTGGTAGGTGTGGCCAACCATGTGAGAGTAGTGGCTCAGTGAACCCACTATTGACATGCAAACCCCCAATATTTGGGTTGCCATCAGTAAAATAGTGGGTGGGTGGCCATTTGTGCTTTCAAACTGTTGATATAGAAGCTGCAAAGGAACAGACAGACAGAAGTTTGTAAGAATCAAGAGGTCTCTCTGACAGTCCGTGTCTGTACTATGTGCCAGTGCTTAGGGCCAAGCATGCTTCCAACATTCAATGTCTCAGGTGACATATTGCTGTTGGAGCACCTGTCATCCAAGTTTGAGAAAGTTAGGCCAGGAGATGTGGTCATGGCCCGCTCACCTGTAAATCCAAACCTAGTTGTGTGCAAGCGAGTGCTTGGTCTGGAAGGTGATCGTGTCACTGTTCTTCCCACTTCCAGCAGAGGCCATATTAAGCAAGTTGTGGTAAGCATTTTCCAAAGAACAATTTTTTTTTTTTGAGTTAGTTCTTGAGTCTTCCATTCCTCTTCTTGCATCATTATTTGTGTTGCATGTCTATCAAGTCAGCCTTTTGGTAAATGGGAGAATTTAATAAACAATTTTCTTGGACATCATAAAGGGTTTTTCATTCACATGTTCCTGGATATGAGGCTGGTGTTCAATGTGGTCAATGTTCTTTTTAGACACATTTTTTATCTAACTCATGGTTTCTGCCATTGTTGTCTTGGTGTTCTGATATTTGTGTTGTCTTGGTGTTCTGATTTTTGTTGTGAACCTGTGCCAGGTACCAAAGGGTCATGTGTGGTTGCAGGGTGACAATGCCTACAATTCCACTGACTCCAGGCATTATGGCCCCATTCCCTATGCCCTCATTCAGGGCAAAGTCTTTTACAGAGTATGCTCATCACTTGTCTGTCCATTTGTCTCCTTCCCGAGGATATTATTTGCAGAATAAATTCATGACAATTGCAGAGGAACACCCCATGTGCATGTCATTGTTGTTTGTTGTTGAGTTTGTTATTCATTGCATAGTGCCAACAGCATTCTGATGATCTATCCATGTTCAATTTTTTTGTTGTTGTTGACCTTGTGGCAGATATGGCCACCAGAAGGTTGGGGCCCTGTGCAGAATCAGCAGCCATAGTGGACTGCCCCTGTATCGAGTTCCATGTCTAGGGCAGAAAACTGGCTTTGTCTTTGAAGAGGGCATAGTATAGGAGAGAATTGTGCTTCTTGGGAGTTTTCAAGCTGTGGTTCAAACAAGTTGGAACTCACACACACACAGTTTAGAAAGAAGATGACGAAAGGGGAGTGCTCAAACATACCCAAGTTTTTGTGAGCTTTTTTCCTTGTCATCAACCTGCCAACTAATGATGTCTTCTAGACAATTCATGCTTGATTAAGCTATGGACATTGAAAATAAAGTTACATGGGTTCAAGCCTTTGCACAGGATGTGACAATAGATCTTCTTCTTCTTCTTCTGCCTTCATGCTCTTTTTGCAAGTTACTGCACAGTGGAGAACAAACATCTTATATGTTTAGTCTGTGCATGGGTTGCCAAATTGGAATTGAGAAACTCTGGAAGACTTGTCAGCAAAGTGCACTTCTAGTTTCTAGCAGTCCAATGAGTCTTTCTCTGAGAAGTACAATGGTTCATGGTTGCCCCTTGCAATGTTGCCCTCAATAGCAGATCCATCAGTAACAGGTTGCTAGATTGCATTCAGAAGTGGGCCTCTATAAAGTGCTCCTGTTGTTAAGGTTGTGCTGGCAGGGTGATGAATTCTAGATATGGTCTGGGAAAGATGTGAGATGTGTGATGCCTTAATCTCTCTTGTGACTACTTCTCCCTGGACCTGATCAAGCAGCAAAACAGTTGATTGAGAAAGTGCTTGCAAGGGATTTGCACAGCTCACAAAAGTATCTGAGGGCATGACAAGGCAAGGGTTGTCTTTGGAGGTTGATGTAACAGTTCTTGAGCAAATTTTAGCTGTGATCTGGCAGGGGAGTACAGTATTTTATACATGTAGTAGGGAAAAGTGTGACTGCTGTACAAGCTGATGTGACTATAGCTGGAAATCTGGTGGTCATGGTTTAGGGTTTAGGGCATTAGCGACGAGATGATGGAAAGCACAATTTCCAAACCTAAGCTGGCTTCTTTTCATTGAGATTAGCCAACGTACACAGTGCTAACTTGACAGATTAGAACTTCAAAATTTCTTTGCACAGCACATTGCACTTTATGCAGCATATTACCATTGGCATGCAGAAGTATCACTGCGTGTCAGTGGGATTAGAGCCTTCTCTATGAAGGAAACAAACAACGATAATTTCTGATTTGTGACCTATTGTTTGAAAGGCCATAGTCAAAAGGGTTCACATCAATGAAATTGGTGAGAACATTTGGGGAGGTTTGCCACAAATGCAGCAGTGTGACATGTTTGATGAAAAAGATTGTGAGCTTATCATGAGTTGGTGGGATATTGCTATCACAACATCACCAAATACAAAGGACATCAAAAAAAAAACAAACCTCTATCAATGACTTTTGGCTTCAGGAATACCAAGTATTCTTCAAAACTTCATCCTTTCCTTATCTGAACATTTCATTTGTATGCAGCCGTTTGTCCTGGCTTATAGAAGTAACATATAGCAATATGTCCAACCTACTAGCCTACGAGCTTTTGTGTTTGTTGAAAGTTATGTTTACATATTTACAACTAAACCTACTTGTTAGTAGGGCTCCCAAAGGTTTGTTGAATATGTGTCTACTTGTTGTTTTGGTGCTCATCTAGTTCTTTACAGTAAGTGAACTGTAAGTGAAGGCTACACCTTACACTCTACTTGTGGTTTCATCTAGTTTGTTTGTCCACATTAGGTAGACTTCCTTATGTACTTGTTTTGAATTGAACCTACTTGTTTGTAGGCCTTCTTGTACTTGTGCAAGATGGTGATTACTAGCACTTTTTCATAGTCAAGTGATTCTTTTAGAAGTGAGGTGACATGTAGGTGAAGGCTAAACCTTGAACTCTACTCATCAATTCATGGTGTTTATTTGATTTCACTAGGAAGACTTACCATACTTGTGTATGATTGTGTCTACTTGCACTTTCAAGTGTCAAGTAGTTCTCTACTTGAGGTGGCATGTTGGTGAAAGTTGGACCTTACTCTCTACTTGACAATTCATAGTGTTCATTTCACCCCACTAGGTAGACTTACTTGTTGGTAGGTATACTTGTAGGATTGTGTCTACCTCTTTTTCTTCATATTTGTGATGTTGTTGAAATGGCAATCATCCATAATATAGTTTAGCCAAATTTGGTTGTAAATAAAATGTGAAAGTAGAAAAGTTTACGATTCCTTTTTTCTTTGGCTACATGTTAAAACCCAATAGAAAAATCTAACAATCTTGCCCAAAAATTTGTAAAAATTTGGTCACTAAAAAACCAAAAAAAAAACACATTTTTCACTATTTTGAAAAAAATTCAGTCAAATTGCTAAATTTAGTCAAAAAAATGTTGGGACACTACTTGCACATTTAGTAGTCAAATAGTTTCCGTATTCCATGTGACATGTAGGTTGAAGGTTCAATCTTACATTTGATTTATACCATTACAAAAAAAATTATCATTTTCAACCAATTTTTGCAGCTAAAAAATGTTATTTACAATTGAAATTGAAAAGTAGTTACAATCAACTTTTCTTATTTACAAAAATTGTCATGGTGTATGCTTGAACTCATCATGTAAACATGCATGTTTATTTGTAAAAAACTATATCAATTCTTGTTGGTAAGGTTACTATATTATCAAATTACATTTTGCTTGCATGCAGTTTCAATTGTCATGAAGTTGTCTATAGTCAACTAAATGTAGGGTTTAAGTTTGTTCATTAATTTATGTAGTATAGTTGAAAATAATGGGTACTTTTCTTATTTACTTGGTGGCAAGGTTGTTGTACTTTTGCAACCCCTATGAAGTTACTTGTCAAACTTGTACATGCATGTCGTTTTATACTTTTTCAAAATTGAACATTTTTCCATATGGTAATCTACTCCTTGTTGATGGTTTTGTAGTTGGAATTATATACTGAACTCATGGAGGAGAATATCATCTATTGCTTGCATGGAGATGCTATAAACAGTTTTATAAGCTTTGTTTCACTTGGATTCATGTCAAGTAGACTACATATGGGAACATGCAACTTTGACATATCACCCTTTGACTTGCTCTCCACCACCTTAATTTGTCTTGCAAAACGAGTTGATGAAAGATCATGTGGGTTGTCCTTCAAATCTATACACATGACACACAATGCCAGAACAAATTTTTTAAAAAATGAAGGTTAACTTCATTCCACTGTAAAGTATGGAATTATGTAATTTTCATTTTGTCCCAAATTTTGAAGAATGTTCACTAGGTGTTATTGTGAACTATAAAAGCCCAAAATTTTGAAAACTTCATGAATCATGAATAGTTACTATTTTAAATCTTGTTCATTTGATTTTTTAAACTGCCATAAAGGACAAAATCATTATGCAATGAGCTACATGTTTAATCTATCCACAAAATCATGAAATTACATGAAATTTGGAATATGTCAGTAAGTTGTGTTGGGGTGAGTGTTATTTATGTGAATTTTGTGATGTAGTCAAAGTGGCAAGCATACCAAAAACAATTTATTCATTAATTAACAATGCATTTGTAAAGAATTGCCAAAAAAAGGGAGACATAAATACAACAACATTTTTCCTCAAAAACAAACCTCTAAATTTGGCCTTGGAAACATGAATTTCCTTACATTTGCAAACCGTCATGATTGCCAAGTTGGAATTTTAAGGGATGTCAAGGGACTACAAAAGCTCCCACATCTTGGCTCGGCATGCAAAGAAGAGCAACACAAAATTGTGCGTATTTTAGCAACAATTCTAAATGAGCACTCAAGTTGGAATTTTTGCTAAGTGTACAATTTTATAGTCATAGTAGGGGATCATGACTTGTGATCAAGAAGGTTGTACCCATATTGGAATTCAACCCCATTCCCATTTGCTGATGGAATTAAATGGTTCATGAACAAGGGGTTTTTTTTTTTCAATTTTGTGATATAAAAAATTTGATGAACTTTTTTTGAAAAAGTAACAAAACTATTCAAATTTACACCAGAAAAACACACATACCCTAAAGTTTCACTATTATTTTGTGGAAAAAATGTCAACATTGTCAGGGAAAGATTCATTGGGTGAGTGGGTAAAAGTTGCAATAGAATTAGATTTGTCCACAAGTGGTTTTTTTATTCACATAAGTGAAAATCAAATGATATCACACACTTGTGAGCTCACAAATAAATCCTTGCTTTGGAATTGGATTTAAAACTAGTTTTTTTTATCAAAAACCCAATCCAATTCTAGTTAAAATCACAACTTGGAATTGAACCATGAGTTTAATTCCATTTTCCACTCCAATTCCAAAACCTTGATGAAACCTCTTGATTTCAATTCTACTTGCAATATGAGAATGAGGTGATTTGCAATTAACCTAGCAACTAGGATTTTTAATTGCAATGACCATTTGCATTTCATTTACAATTCAATGTATTTTTACAAGTGTGAGTGTTATCAAATAAACTGCAATGGATGCAACTCACCACATATGGAATTGTATACATATATAACTCATGAACTCAATTACAACTATGTAAAAACAACTATTATGCAACTCTAATGCAATAAATTTGCAACTACCATGATAATGACATGTTGACATTACTTTTCATTGATCCATCAAAATGTATGTGGTATTATAAAAAAATTTGGGTGATTGTTTTTTAGAAATATTGATTTTCACCATTCATTATGATTGTTCATTTTATATGCTCTTAAATTGTGACATGTGGCCCAATCAAAAATTGCCATGTTGCATATTATTGAGTTTGAAAAATAAATAAATAAAATATTTATTTATTTAAATAATTAAGTAGGTTGATAAATAGGCATAGGTAGGTAGGTTGGTAGGTCTTATCTACCTACGTATGTAAGTAAGATGAACCTACTTACATTACATACCTACTTAATTACCTAAGTAAATAATAAAGTAAAAAGGTATGTGAATTATAAAATATACATGTAAATCTTTGTATTTTATTTTATGTTTTGCTTTTAGGGTTAAACTTTTTTGAACTCATCCCAAATTGGCACATGTATTTTAATGTCAATACACAATAAAAACCACCTTCGTTATATAATTTAGGAAATGAGATTCAAGGACAAAACATATGAGTTCAAATTTTTAAATGCACATTAGATGCAAATTGGATTGCAATTACAAAAAAAATTCTACCACATTTTTTTGTGTTTTTTTTTAATTTTATAAATCATACAATTAAATTGATAAATATTTGATAAATATGTATATGCATTAATTATCAATAATTAAAATTTTGAAATAGTCATTTGAACTAATTATTTGAATTATAGTTAATTGTCAGATAATAAATGAGTTAAATTCAGATAGAATTCAAACAATCAACCATCTAGATCCCAAAATTCATTATTTGGATTATTTGATAGTTAATTCTTTGAATTAGATATTAATATATTGAGATAATTAATTATCTGAATTAGATTTACTGATTCAGATTAATAGTTAATTATTAATTCGAATTAATTAATTAATAATAATGAAGTGAATTAAATTCTAAATAAATTTGTAGAAAATAATGATTACTAAGAAGTAAATATTAAATATGAGTTTGGGTAGAAAATATAGTTATCAAATAATTAATTATTTGATCTAAATATTTTTATTAATCAATGTAGTCTTTTAAACCATTTAGTTACTTACTTATTTATAAATTAATTTTTTGATTCAATTAACTAATTAATTATTTGAATTGGATTGATTAATTCAAATTAACTATTAAATATTAAAGATTAAATATGGATTTTTTAAGTTATTGACTTGTTAATAATTGAACAACAATCACAAAATAATGAAATAATAATATTTTTATAGTGACAACTTAGGGGTAAACTAATTGTATCAATGAGAATCATGGTCGATAATTAGTTCTAACTGTTATATATAATGAGTGATAAAAATATGTACATTTGGCATAATCATATGTGTCAACATTGTACGATAATTGTAATGTAGATGTTGATTGGGTGTTATATTTACACCAATTGTAATGTGATTGGCACATGCAACTAAAATGCAACTTGTTAAAAAATGAAACATGATTGATTACATCCATATCTACAATGTGTACGATACATTATGTACATGACCTATTTGAAAGTAAGTTGCAATTACAATATAACACCCTGATTTTTTTATTATTATGTATTAATTACTTCTATTTCTATGTTCTAGTTGTAGTGTAGTTGTATATTAGTTATTTTGAAACTATAATTACAATACAATGTGATTATGAAAAATAAGATTTCTCATAATATCAATTCGCAAAAATGAATCCGAATTTCAATAGTTTTGAGGTACCCAACTCTAGAACCGTCAATTCTCAACATCACATAACCTATTCTGACCCTTCACCAGAGATGCTTAAAAAATCACAATCCTAGTTTTTGACACTTGACTTGTGCTCTAAACAAGTCAAAGAACCTACCCTAAACTATTGGTTCTTTGTCCATTCTTTCCTAAGAACCATCAGATGTTGAAAACTTTCAAAAAACCAGAACTGGAGGTTCTTTTGATTCTTCATATTTAAAGAACTGGAATAGGAGGTTCTGTGATTCTGAAAACCTTCATAAAACCAGAACCAGAGGTTGTTTTATTTGGAAAATTAAAAAACCCCAAAAACGTAAAGCACTGCCTGGATTTTTCCTTTGTATTTTCAGCTCCCTTAGCTGCCTGAAGAAACTTGTTTTCTGCATGCAAGCCAGATCTTCTGACCATGGAAGGTACCAGCCATCCTGTCACTATTTCTCAAAAGTGAAAAAATCCCAGCTCTGTTTTCCATAGGAAAAGGAACTGAGTACACACCCTTCTCCTATACTAAACGTTCTTAACAAAATCAAAGCACTGCACAACATTGGTAATTCGTGTACCCCAATGAGGGTGGATGAAAAATTGCAGAACTGTGGAATTAGGGTACATGCTCTATAAAAAGAAAGCTCTGAAGAACATGATTTGGGAGTCATGAGAAGGAAATTTAGATTTTGGGGGCAGTACTTGTTCTAAGTGTATACAAAGGATGTATAACTCTTTAGTCTGGAATGATCAAGAAAGGAGCATAAATGGATCTTGATTTTGCTTTTGTGGAAATGGAAAAGTGTGTGCACAGGCAGATTATGAGCATCAATCAATCAGGACTGCAGTGACACAAGAAATGCAATTCCATATTGAGAACACTGAAATAAGTGCAAAACACCTCATGCCTGTGGATAGCACCAGTTTGCCACCTAGGATAAACCATATCACCTAGACAGTTGCCATTTGAAAGTCTCATGATGATTGCTTAATATCTACAAGAAATTTCATAACACTTCCATCAAATTTCTCAGATCCATATCTTATAACAATTTGAACATCATCAAAGATCAGGGGTCAATTGGGCAAAAGCTGTAGAGTTCAGGTTACTCTGCATTCCCCTCAAACAAATTGATTGGACAAAGATTTTTTAAACAAGGATTGATATGGCTACTCATGTTTCAGATGCTCTGTCCACCTTTGAGCAGTACTGCTTAGGGCAACATTTGAGAAGCAAGGTACCATGAATGGAAGGAGAGGCAAGCAAATGAGAAAAGGTTACATAAAGATGAGAATCCATGAATCATTCCAAACCGCTTGTTCAATTTGGCCAACTCAGGGTTCCGTTTGGCTACCTCTGAGTTTCTTGACATGCCTACTTCTGAGCCAACGTTCTCTTGCCTCTCCACCTTGTGCCTCTGGGTCATCACCTGCAATTTGCATCCCCCGAACACACCTCATCAAAAGACATAATAGCATGCCAGTTGTTGCTACCTGTTGCATCAAATATCCGAACAAGCTTCTTTTCCACTACTCACATTTGAGAGAAGTAAGATGAAACCTTCCTGAATCTAAACCTTCCTAAATGAGCCTCTTACTGACACAGGACACCAAAGTGGCCAGTTTGCACTGGGTGCAACATCTTGTTAATCTCTTAGCCTCTTGCACTCATAGCCACAACAGTGATGAATCTAACCCTACCCTCCAACCTGTCTGGACATCACTGCCAGACATCTCAACAAAACCTAAAAGAGAAAGACAAGACCACAGAAACCAAGAAGAAAGAGGAACACAAAAAGAGGGAAAAGAGAAAAAAGATCAAAGAAAAGAGGAAGAAAAAAAGAGAAACAAGACGCTACATTTTGAGGAAACTGTGGGCTTCAAAAAGTTTCCCACTTAAAATTAAGAAGCCCTTCCATTAATCATTTAGAAGATTTGAAAGGTCAATACCCAAACAGAATTTTTTTTGTCGCTAAGCAAACCTTTGGTTCATAGAAACTTTGAACGGTAAGCTTCTCTTCACAGGAGAAATCATGCCACAATTGAGCTATGAAATTCTGAAGAGGTAGTAAGTTATCTAAAATGACTGCACAATTGATACTCATCAGGATGCCCATTGACTGTTTAAAGACTGACAATCAAGAGGAGCAAAGAAATCTAGTCCAGAAAATATATCTGAAGCTGTTGCTACCTCAAAGCCATGGAGGGACTCCATTGACCATATCTTGTCCTTGTTCTTTAACAAAAAATATTTGAAATGAATGCTGACCTCTGAACCAACAAAAATATGAAATGATGGAAATTCAAATATCCATTTTCAATAGCTTCTTGAAGCAACAAGCTGTTTTTTCCTTTTGAAACTTAGTACCTTATACCAAAAGCCAAATAATTTAGGACCTGGAAGAAAATGTGGGTCAACTGAAGTTAGATGACCAAAACAATGACTGATAAAACTGTGGAAATTGGAACAGGCAAAATCGATTTTTTTGACTTCCAAGAGGCTCATGTCCTTTGCATTATCTCCATAGTCAAAAACGTTTTGACAAAGATTTAACATACTTCCGAAGCTACTTGGGGAGGAGACCACATTCTTCTAACGATTGAACACACTCCATCATGGCAGGGAAGTTCAGAATAGATGAGAGACCTGTCTTAGTGAGGCGAGAAGAAATAAAGACTAAAATAGTGAGGTCTCCAAAAACTGAGATTGAGAGGGATTAGGATTACACAAACAACACTTTATGAGTGGACTCAAGCCTTGAATAAACTGTAAAGAGTGGGCAGCTCAAATACCTAACTCATGCACGGAAATTCATTTAAGTGAGGGACATATCAATTAAATTTCAGACCTATATTTGACAAGAAACTCAGAAGAGAACTTGCCTTGGAACAAACAATGAAGGAGAAAAACAAATCTTCTTTCATCATCTTTAGCACAAAAAGTTCTAATGAAAAGAATGCATGGATGAATGAGGGGGAGAATTCCTCTCCATACAGGAAACCATAGAAGAGATTGAAGAGCACAACCAAGAGGAAGGGATTGAACTTTGGGGTTCCAAGTCTTACCTCTAAACGCAGAATAGCAAGCTTAGGACCTTTTCTCCATAATATAGGAGTGGGTTCATGCACTCTGGGCAACTTCAAACAATTTGACTTACTAAGTCTAACTTGTAGCCCTTACAAAAGAACAAATGAAGGAGCTGATCTGTTTTCTTTCTATGGGAGTGACAGCAAGATTGAACATTCTACTATCAGTTTTCTGATCTGAATCCATAGAATCTCCGACAACACTTTCGATAGGAAAACCCCTCAAGGAATCAGTGAGCTTTGACAATCTGACTCCTCTTATGAATAAGTCATTGCAATGCACACCTCTAAAAGGAGGCTGTAGGCCTACATGTCAGTCCCCAGCAGTGGAGAGAAACCATAACATTATGTGTATGCCACCATTCTTCATTTACCTCTTGAATGTGTCAAACAGACAACATGAGGTCAACAAGGCAGGAATCAGCAAACCTTGATGGTCAGTGGCTGAAAATAGAACAAATTGAGAAGTGTTGCACCCAGTGAACCACCAAGCACCACAACCTGCAAGCGCTCAAATCCTGTGGCCACTGACCAAGGGTGCAATATGGTAACGGAGATGACACAAATGGCACCGCATGCAGCTACAAGCTTGAAGTAGACTGGAAACATTTGAGCTTGTAAATTCCCAAATTGATGTCTTGGCAAGTTCCTGTACATCAGTTTCAATTAATCATTCATTAGAGTTAGGGAATGTGTAATTTCCTCTTGGAACTCTGTGTAACTAAAGGCTCACAAAAAGATGGCTACTCTTCATTCTCACTCTGCAACAGATTGTCAAAAAATTACAGCTGCAATAAACAGTAGTCCTTTAACAAGTATGTATTGAGCAATTATGCCAGCAACCTCTATGCCTGGCATTATCACTGTTCAATTTGCTTCTCATCTAACTTAAGATCTAAGAGAAGAAAAGTAGAGTACGCAGCCACAAAGTTGAGTGCACAAAATATGCAATGACACCTGCTGTGATGGACATTCCAAAATATTCTACTGACCTCATGTGGCTACCTTGTTGCTAATGGATACACTGCCAGGAGGAAAGCCCCTTAAATCAGTGCATGCTTGAGCTATTTCATCTGCCAATTTGGTTTTATTCAAGCATTTGGCATGATTTCTTTTGCAATCTAACATGGATCAGGAGAATTCTCTTATACAATCAAATCAGCAAATCAACCTAGTGATAAGACTGATTCATCAAAGGAAGGTCTCTTGACATGGGTGGCAGTTCCACAAAGTAAAGAAGAATACTCCCAAGCTCTTCCCCTGAGTTCTAATACCAGGAGACCTCATGCCCGCAACTTTCTAACAGTTGAAAGAAGCAACACGCACATCTCCAGACAACCTGCAAACTCTCAAAATCTCTCTTTACCAGAACAACGGTCCCAAGAAGTACCCACATCTCTAAATAACCTACAAACTCTCAAAAATCTCTCTTACTAGAACAACCATCCTAATCACCAAACAATCACCTCAGACATGGATACATGCACGCACGCACGCACACACACACACACATGGATCAACGTCAGGAAGAGGGGAAAAAAAGATAATACACTCACTTGAACATGATAATGCCTCCAATGAAGCTAACCCACAGGGATGAGCCAAAGGATGTGGCAAAACTCAACAAATGAAGCAAGCTAATCAGCACCACGCCTACCCCAGAGTAAGAAGGCTTGCCGGAAACCTTCACATCTTCTCGTTGTTGTTGAAATGGGTATAGAACCAACCCTACCGCTACCAGTGACAACATCACCACCAGCAATTGCCCGAGCCCCATCTCTTCAGTTCATAAGAGGGAGCAAACAAAACCTACTACGCAAAGAAAAAGCAAGTAAGCAATGCACAAATTGCCCTCTGAAGTTTTTGCTTTTCTGTTGGTTGGAACTTGGTTTGTGTTGGTTTTGCCCTGCAGTCACAACAACCTCCTCCTCAAACCAAAAGCATGCAAGACTATGGAATACACAAAGAGAGAAGTGCTAAGGTTCTTGTGGTAGGCAAGGATATTGTGTTTAGGTTCATTATAGAGTACTAGTGTGAACCCAGTGCATAATGCACCCCGTCAATCCCCCCTTCACCCGGTCCTTCGCATTTCTCATTCCGGTTCACTTCCACTTATTAAGACCCCTAGAACCCCACCCCCACCCCTTCCCCCCCTCCACGAAAAAAATAAAAATCATCACTCTTTTAAACCCTTAGCCCAAAAAAAGCGCATCCAAATCTCTTCACCCATCCTCCAAATCCCAAAAATATCTCCCCCATCGATGACGGCAGTTGCTACATGAAAACGAACGTAAAAATAAAAGTAAGAAGTAAGAACTCAAGGTCCTGAATAATTTTTGGGCCCTCGAGTTCGAGGGGACAATTTTATTAAAAGTGATTTGGGTTTCAAGACTTCGACAGACTGACGAAAACCACATCCTGTCACAGACTGACACGGGTCGCTCACTGCTTCACCGGCCTCTCCCTTCCCCCACCCCCCAAAACCTCCATCACAAATAGAGAAACTTACTGAATTAATATATACGATAAGGTAGAAACGCCTATCACCAAACACCCACCTATTGCCAAACACACATTTTGAGCACTACCAACTCTATGACAAATTAAAGTATTCACATATATATGTACATCTTTTACCCTCATACCAAATGATTCATAGAAAGAAAATAATGTTTGGTCTTTCCATTTAGTTGTCCATGGATAAGGTGCATATGTTTGGTCATGGGCGTGATCCAATTTGATTTTAACCACTTTTTATAAATTAGGGTTGGTGGTTGTGAGGGTGAGGACTTTTGACATGTCCACTTCCATGCCACAAATAGTCAATGGGGATACAAAGATGGGTTGGTAAGTGTTTGGAACTAAATGCTTTTAGGTTTAGCATTGGGGTTTACAATGTTCGATATACAAATGTGGGTGCCTTAATTGTAGTGAAGGGTGTGGGACATTTCTAAATTGTTGTTGGGATTATTAAGTGTTTGATGAAAGGACTAATCTAGATCAAACTTGTAAACATGTGTAATTCATTATGAGGTAAAGATTGTTTTATTGTGTGACAAGAAAAGCTTACCCCCTACTTTGGATACCCAACCTCTTGTAACTTGTTAAACTTCCCCACCAAAATTTGCACACATATGATATTTAAAGATAGTCTAAATATGCTAGCATTGTGTACTTTGGGTTTTCACTATTAAGAGAGAAAGCACTTCCAAAATTCCAAATCATGTTGAGCACAAATTGCAAAGTTTTTTTGAGCTTTTGGTTCCTAGTGCTATAGGGTTAAGGTCTTTGTTGTATGAAGGGCAAGCTAATTCTAGCAAAGTAAAAATTCAACAAGTAAAAGTAGAGAAGGGGACTAAGGCCAACAAAGTTGTGTTTCATCTAGTGAAAGTAAAAGAAGAGATTGCATGTTTTTAAATAGATCCTACATCTAATGAAGCCATATTCTCATATATAAATAAAGTTTACATAAAAAAATTTGGCAAGTATATATATTATCGTTGGGTTGTTAAATTTATGAAAAGTATTTTAGTTCAAAGGAGAAAGGGAAATCACAAGTAGTGGGTAGTAGCAAAGTTGCATAACCAAATATTCATTCCAATTGCTTAGATAGAAACCATAGATGAAAATTGGGTTTAGTCAAATTTTGAAAATTGGTTCGATTTTATTTTAGATGCTGGAAAAAAAGAACAATATGCACAAGTTACTTAGCTTGAACTAATTGATTTTCTATATTCATGGTCTGATTTCAAGAAAAATAGAGACATACCTTTTATCAATAATGCACAAGAACCTCCAGTTTGGTGGAGGTTTCATCCTAGGGGGTCCAACTAGCCATGAACTTCAATGTACCACGAAGGAGGAAGAGCAACGTGTTGGATCAACTAACACCTAACAAAGAAAACATGCCTCCTCAACCTGAATCACAACCACAACAAAAAGTCAACAAGGGTTATTCACAATTAGAACAAAAATCAACGAGGGTTACTAGGTAACTAACTTGTCCAAAATGGAGAACTAAAGACTTATAAAAGGCCATGGATGCAATTGAAAGAAGGTTTACGTCATTGAGAAAGGCAAATTAGTATTATAACATACCTTTGACAAGCTTATTAAATTAGTTCATCAGCAAGACTACATCAAGAAAACATGGCCCACCTAGAGTCTTATTAGCTAATGAGGAGGCAATAGTCATTGAATTAGTATTTGGCATGTAAAAATGCAACCTATTAATCTCCTTACATCAGTTAAAACTCAAAGTGGAAAAATTAACACAGACTTGTGCAACACCATTCAAAAATGGCATCCTTGGAATCTCATGGTGGCATTGGTTTAAGCGACGGCACCCTAAAATATCCATTCACCTAATAGAAGGATTGGATATTTCCAAGTCACAAGGACTAACCCTAACTACATGCAATTCTTTCTATGAAAATCTACAATCATTATACAATAAACACAACTATCCTCCAGACCACATATGGAATTGCGATGAAATTGGTATTCAAGTTGGTAGGCAATTTAGTGCATGAATGTTTGCAAAAAGGGGATTACAATAAGTCTCCAACACAATACCAAAATCAAGGGAATGGATGATAGTCAATTGTGTAGTAAATGCAGTTGGAGGCGTCTTTCCTAGCTTCTACATTTTCAAAGGTGAGAGGATTACATTCAACAATGTAAGCTAGGATCTTATATGACAATGCATAAAAAAAAATGGATGACATGTTATTTGTTGAAACTATTTTTTATTTTTTTTATTTGATTAGTACCAAGAGGTATCTCTCACAAAATATGCACCTTCTAATTTTAGATGGACATGGATCACATCTTACTCTAAAAGCAATCAAACAAGCATATGAAGCAAGGCTAAATATGATTACTTTTCCCTCCCGCACTTCCCACATTCTACAACCTTTGGATGTCAACTACTTTAACCCATTCATATCTTTTTTTAAAAGGAAAGATATGAGAACATGTTCAAGAATAACCATTGAAAGCTAGACAAGGTTACATTAACAGGTTGGGTGGATAGAGCACTCAATTAGTCACTATCCAAGCAAAACATCAAAACAAGGTTCAAAACCACATGGATATGGCCTTTACACCCTAAGGTAATGGACAACCCAAACAAACCCAACGAATTGTTTACAACAAAATCGAATCTAGACATATCAAATGATGAAGATGGACAATCAAAAGGAGTAGTATATGGTAGCCAATGAGGCAAAGATAGAATTGCAATAGAATTAATCAACATCGTTACAACTTCGCAAAATGAAAGTGAACTACCCAAGATGATCTTATGTAATCAACAACTCAATATTATGTCCATGAACCTAGATATGAACATGCTACAATATGAGTACAAAGGTCAAGTGAAACCAACATGAAATGTGCAGTTATTTGTCTTGTTAACCTTGCCCAATAACTCAATTGAAACCAACTTTACCCAAGAACCAAAAGTTGAAGCCAACTTTGCCTAAGAACCAACAATTGAAACAATTGAAGTCCATAATGCAATAACATGAATTCCATAAGTGTTCTTTATTGCCAACATGTTATTGCTACCAAGTTTATTTGCAAGGAAAACAAGAAGGACATAACCATCAATAGATTATTCCAAGTCTCATGTTGTTAGATTATAACAATATTTCGGCATTTATGTCAAAAAGTCATGCAAAAAGAAGTAGCAAATAAAGGAAGGGAAATCAAAAGGCAAGAGAAGGAAGCCATGACCACACAACGAATAACTACAACAACCAATGCAAATATCATGAGGATCCAAAGGCAAGTTGAGAGACGAGAAAGAACAATCTTTAATAGTGTCTCGTCTTTTGCAAATGTGAGGGAAGTAGGAGATAAATTGCATAGGCAAATTGCAATTAATGTGCTGACCCAAGTGCCTTTTTCTAATAATTTGAATTTTGGTAATACCCACTAGAGTAGAAGGAGGTTAAAGCAAAGGCAAAAGCTTAGATGTTGGGTAAGAGACATATTGTAGTAAGAATGTAGCAACCAATTATTGTAGGAAAACATGAAATTCTTGCACGAATGCAACAATAACCATGAGAGCAAGAAGCTTAGGTAGGAAAACAATAGCCACGAGAATAGTCATCACGTGTAAGAAAACATGAAAAGTCAAAAACTTACTACCATGAATGCATCAACCAATCTCTAAATAACACGAGTGGAAATGAGTGGAGATGCACACCACAAGAAACATCATGACACACACAAGAGCATGTGTTATTTTCATGCACACACACAAGAGAATCACGTTGGTCTCTTCACACAAAAAAAATCATAAGAAGAAAAGAAAAACATGTTAAAAAAACCATTAAAAACATCTCAAAGAAGGATATACAAGTTTAGATGTTGCTCCTCCTTCGAAACAACACAAGGCTACAATACAACCTAGTTTTGCTTATTTTGCATTAGCAAGAAATGCTTCTAGAATGAGGTCACAAAGAAGGACAATAAGAGCTTTATGGATAATTCTCTAAAGGTTGGAAGAGAGAGTTCTAGAGATGTTGGAAATGAAGAGAAGATACCGCATTCCAAACCCTTGAGCTTGTAAAGTGACAACACCTCCAATTGCTCGATCAGTTAAGGTTATCCATTCGATACTTAAGACCATAGATTGAAAACCCTTTTTTTAGTTTTTGATCATAGTTGTTGGGGTATGATGAACCATTTTGAATAAGAAGTTGAATGCTAACAAGAAATATGATGAACTATTTTGGTTATAAGTGAGAACTTGACATGTGCCAAGTTCACATTGCTCATCCATAGGTGCATGTGCATGTGTTTGTTCATTAATGGTTTTAATGTTTGATAAGATTTGTATCCAAAGAAAAGAAGATTTTTACTTAGAAAAATCATAACTTTTCTTTACCAAATTGAACAATTCAAACGGCACGAGGTGCGCAGCTAGATGGAGCACAAGTTTTTTTTGAATATCATGACTCAACAAAGAACACCCAAGGTGCTAGAAGGCTCCAATCTTTTAAATGTTTGGTGATAAGCATTTATACCTTAGTATTTAAGGGATTTTGGCTCCTAGGTAACAAGTCTAATTTTATATGAGGATTTTTGAAAGATGATATGTTTTGGCTTCTATTGAAACTTGGGATTAGTTATAAAGCTACGATACCTTGAAGGATAATGCTTTCTTTTAGAGGATTTTTTGAAGTTTAAACATATTTTGGCATGGTAAAATATTTGAGTTTCTTTATTCTTCTTTTGCCTTAATATACCTTTTAATGTAAATGGCAAGGCCACAATGTGACACACCCCTTATTTTTTTATTAGCAATGTGGCCCCCAATGTTTCTAACATTGATTAATTACATATTTTGACCATAGTTGTAGTTCTCAAATGGAAAGAACTTATACATGCAACAAGAAATAAAGCCTTACATTAGTGACTTTCCTTAGGTTGACGGGATCATAATACATTGTGTAACTCTAATCACAATAATGTAATGGTGTTGTTTGTTATTATGTCAACATTCATAATTATCACTATCATTTTACATACAAAACATAACATCAAAATATCTTGAATGGTACATAATGTCCAAACACAAAATAATTATTCACTTGCAAATGAAAATAGGAATCTAAACCCAACATTTCCACACCATAAAAATATAAAAACTGACATCATGCACAAAACACATATAAACTTGCATATAACAATAAAGTGTGTTGGAATTTCAAATCACCATAAATGATTTGAGATCATGAAAATTGGTATTATATCCCATTCACAACATATTATGAACTTTATTCACACTTAAACCAGTTTGAAATACAAATTTAAATCACTAAATTAACTTAGTTTATCCCTAATTGACTGTGACCTAACCAAGTAATTAAACTAACACACCTAACTGTGCAAAAAGATCATAAGACACAAGGCCGAGTATAAAGGCCTAGAACATGATGGCTTGAAAGTTTAAGACATGAATGTTTAGGTGCAGTAGGCAATTGAAAACATGTTTTTGGGTTTGTTTTTTAGGCCCAAGTTATTAGACCCTAGGCCATAAAAGTTTATTCCGTGGTCCCCAAAAAATTGTTTTGGTTTCAACAATTTGGCCTAAAGTTCAAATACTTTAAAGCACTTTTGTTTAGGGTTAAAATATTTTTGAGCATTTCAACTTATTGTTATAAATTTTTTGAGTCATAAGAAGGTGAAAGTGTAATCAACCAATAGTGTTGGATTAATTAAATTATTTGTGATTTAAAAAAAACATAAATACCCAATAATTATGTTGAAAGTTTTAAATATATATATATATTATTTTCCCCCTATGGTTCCCCCCCCCCCCCCCCCCCCCTAATTCAATGGGTCTTGTCTACTTCTTTCATGAAGAAAATAAGTGATTGTCTAGTATGTGCATAAGAGAAAGTTGGTAGCTTAGTGAAAGAAAGTAATAACGATTATTTCATTATTCCAAAATGGACTACTCAATCTTCCTTAACTTCATGAATGTGCTCCTTAACTAGTTGATATTCAATTGATGAAAAAATATTGTTGATTGTTTCATTGTTTAAAAAAAAACTATTCAATACCTTTAACTTCATGAAAGTGCAATGAGTGCCAATTTCTAACAAGTTAATATTCAACTTTTGTCAAATATGAAAATAATTAAAATATTGGGCATTGAATTGAAAATTTGAAAATTAATTCAATATTTGACAATGGACTATTGAATTGGCCCATATATTATAATACATCAAAAGATAATAAAAGCTTGGATTACTTGAACTATTTTTTATCTATCATGTCCATTTTATTTATCCTTTCCATTTGACATAAAACATAAAAAATTTAGTTTTATTGTAAGAAAAAATAAATATTGCCCAATCTAAATTGATGATTATATTATTGTAGGTGCCAATTTGTTATGAAAGATTATTGTAAACATTACAATTAAAGTCCTTGCAAAATACCTTAAACCAAATGCCTTGAATGTAGCCCATAAATTTTAGGCCATTGTTGAAAAATCCCCACAAACACTTTAAGCCAATCCTATGTCATTGGTGAAAGGTCCTACAACACACTATGCCAAATGTTTTATAAACAAACTAAGTCACAAGTCCCAAAAACACCTTAAACCTAAAGTCTTAAGCAATAAGCCAAAAGTCACATCAACATCTTGAAACAAATGCTTTGCAAACATAATAAGTCAAATGTCCTTGGGCCCAATGTGAAGTAAACCTAGGCCATAGTAGCAAAAACATGAATTAAAGATCAATATGTTTTGGTCTAGTGTTAGACCCTAAGCCAATAAATTTTAAGCAAGCTAAAACAAAACATATTTGGGCTTGGGCATTTGGGCCTAAGGTTGAAATGTTTTTGAACATTTTGACCTAAGGTTATGATCATTTTTGGCATCTTGGCCTAGTCCTAGAGTCATATTCCATCTAGCTTTTTTGTACTCCATATTGGGGACATCTTTAAGTCTCAACCTCTCCCTATATTATGTGTAAGGTAAGGATTTTAAACATGGCCATTTTAGGAAGGAAGGCCAATGCAATATGGGAGTCAAGTATGGGCCTGAATTCCCAAACTAACCCCATTTAAAGTCCTTATCATAAGTAAAGTTTTGGGCCTTAAAAATAAAACAATGTATATAAACCATGAATACACAATTAATTTGTAATAGTGCATTTATGCAAATGCACACTAATATTTTTATAAAAGTTGTTTAAAACACCTTGTTTGACAATAATACACCATTTTTCATTAATCTTAAAATTCCATTTTACGTTTGAAGAATGATAAAAACAACATGTAATACAAATACACCTTCAATGGGAAACCATTTACAACCTAAAAAAATTCATAATCATCAATATTATCATAATGTACTATACTGTCAAATATTTGAGTATCATTTAATATGAACTTCATGACTTGATTAAAAAAAATTGAAAGTTAATGGAAAAGACTATTCATTGTGTGTGCAAAATTTCATGGACATTTCCATTAGGTCTATTATTTTTTAATCCTAAATTGTTAAATTGAAAAGTTACCATAATACTTTTACCATCTTGGCATAAATTAAATTATTTTTCATTTAGCTGAACTTTTGAAATTTTATTTATTATTTGTCCCGAAATTTTAATAAAATCAAAAGTTCAATTGTTAGGTTTTGAACCACAAACCTTCCGTGATAGTGACTTGAAATTGAGGTAGTCTAAACACACTAGATTACTCGTAACATTGACAAAGACTTGTTTATTATTTTGTATATCCATTACATGTAGTAAATTTCAGAATTAAAAAATCAAGTGTCGAAGTTAAAATTTCAGATTTAATTATTTATTTGGTAGTTTGTTGCCAAAATGGTAAAGGTACTATGGTACCATAATAATTTGTTGGAATTGATATAAAAATGCTGGATAATTAATTTAACTAAAGTTTCTTCATTCAACACTTGTGTTTTTAAATTAAAAAAATTCAATAGTAAAAAATAGAGTTATTGTAAGGTAAGTTTATTCCAAACAATTTGAATTGTTTTAGTGGTTTAATATCTTCTTTCAAGAAGACCAAACATCAAACTTTTACACCTTAATTTATTTATTTTTGAAATTTCAACAAATTAAATTATTATTATTATTTGGAAAATAAAATAAAATTCCAAAGCCACCAAGGTATTACAATATTACAAAATTTTACAAGTTAAAAATGTATTTGAATTGACAATTGAGTGTTTGTATGTGCATCATTTTTGTAATATAATGCAAGGTTTGAATGTTATCCATCTATAATTACTCATTCCCACCACAAAATCTTCTCCAAATGTTTAATTAGGTCTTCATAAATAATGTATTTAACCAAGGGTCACAATTAAACAACTATAGTGGCATAATGTTTTGGCATCTTTAGATGTGGATTTGATCCACAAAATGAGTTGTGATAATGTGGTCCTAGATGCTTTAAATTGTAAAAGGAGTTCCAAATTGAGAAACATTCAAATTAAACATAAGCATTACATGTGATCATCGTCAAAGAAAGTAACATCAAGTGAAAAATAAGAAAAGCTTATTTGCAAGACACATTTGAGCAACATTATTTTATAAAATTGCAAAATAAAAGGAACATGGAAGGCATCACTTTAAAAAATGGGTTGTTGAAATGGAAACAATCTTGGAAATCTACGCATGAAAGTTATGCAAGAGGAATATGATGTGCCTATAATAGGGCACCATGGAGAAAGAACCATGAGAGTGGCTATTAAGAAGTAGTTGTATTGGTAGAAATGACAGATGAAGTGGAACATTTTGTACACACCTATGTCAAGTGCCAAAGCACAAAGTCCATTTATAAAAGAAGTTTGGATTTTGTAAACCTATCTTCATCTTGAATAAACCATGGGAAGGTGCCTCAAGGGATTTCATGACACAATTCTTAGAGTGGAACATGATGGACGCCATTTTGGTAGTGGTAGATTGTTTTTTTAAATTTGTAAAGATGGTTCCAATAAGAATATTATGATAACTTTTGAGTTAGCAAAATTGTTTTATGATATGTGGGTCTAGCACCACAAGATGCCACAATATATAGTGAATGACCATGATGCAAAATTCATGACAAGCTTCTAGAAGCTTTTGTTTTGGAAGGTGGGCATGAAGCTATCATTTAACATAACATTTCACCCATAAACATATGGCCAAATGGGGTAATCAACTAGTACCTTATAAATTATGTTGGCATCAACCACAAAGATTTGGGCAACCATTTAGTTTTGGTGGAGTTTTGTTATAATTCCATGACACATATGGTGATAGGAATGTGATTCATGTTTGAGTTGGTATTAGGAAAAAAAACTAACAAGCGCCTTTTGACTCAACCATTTAAATAGGACAAAAACACCAATCCAAAAAACAATTGAAATGGTTAAAAGGAAAAATGTATGCCTAGGCCAAGAAGTTATTGGAACATGGTTATTAGACCCATAAAAGGTATGAAAAACATACCAACAAAACGCAAATCCATGTGCAATTCAATTTCATGGATTTCAAAATGTCTAAAGGATTGGCCCCATGTTTTATTGTCAAGTATGCAAGAGCTTATATGAAATTACTCATAAGCTACACCCTGATGTATACATTTTGAAGTTGTTGATAAATTTTGTCATACACCTAACTTTTCATGTTTTCAAGTTGAAGTCGTTCATCTAAAATGAAAAAAACCAAATCGAAAATAAAAGATGCATCTAGAAGTTGATGCCATTGAAGAGACGTTTGCAAGTGACATATAAAAAATAATTCAAACCATGAAAATGCATCTACATGGTAAGGAATAACCAGTCAAACATAAATATTACAGCCAAAAAAGTAATTTGGGTGAAACCTTATCACTTGGACCACTTGCCATAAATGGTGGCCAAATCTAACAAAAAATAGGGGCATGAATTTGGGGTGAAAAGGATGTGTAAAAAGAAAAAACCTTTGGAAGAAGACTTGCCATGTCGTAACCCTAGCTTTGGGCTCGTGACCAAGGCAAAAGGGGTTGCAAGGTTGCGGCCAAAAGGAAGCCCGGGAGTCACATCACATACTCCCGAGAGTGTAAGAAAGTGTGAGGGAGTGAACCCTCACACTCCCAGGGCAACTCCCACTTTGGGAGATGGAGTCTCGGTGGACTCCCAAAACTTCAGAGAGTGATTTGAGGGGTCAAAACTCAATGGCTTGTAACAATATTTATATCATTGAAAAAATCTTGGAACGTAGATGTCTGAAATGAGCTCACATTGTTCATTTGGACATCTGAAACACACATTATGGCCAAAAGAAGGGTTGGGAGTCAAATTGCCAGTTTGACTCCCAACCAGAAAAAGTCCGGAGTCGACCCAATTTACTTGGCTTCAAATAACATGCGACATATTGTTGGAAGCTCTTGACGAGAGCTACAACTTTGCTTCAGACCGCACTTCGATCCAAGGTCTGTTCACAAAGTTATGGGGCTCCAAAGTTGCGGGAATCCTGGCTGATGCGATTTCAGGACTCCCATTCGGGAGTCGCGGGAGAGAAAAGCCATTTGGATGGGGGCCCCGTGGAGAGGTCCATAATATATTATAAAGGGGAAGGTGGTGGCTTCCCCCAAGTCCGGGCCGTGGTGAGTCTTGTGTGTCCGTGTTGCCTGTGGTTCATCCTAGCACCAAAGGTGTTTCAACTATACACTAACCATTTTGTGTGAGTTGTGTGCAGGCTTGTGTGAGTGAATGAAGCTTGTCAATTTTTCCTAGTTCCATCCTGGAACTCCAACATGCCCCTCTACCCTTCAAAGTGTGGTGAGTTAAGGAGTGTGCCCCGACTCCTCCTTCTCCCGCTATCTTTCATTTGGACTCACATTTGAGTCCTTCAAGGAGTTGGGAGTGTGTCATGCCACCTAACTAACTAAAATGTTGATGAGGGCATCAACCCCTTTAAAGTGTGGGAGGGAATGCATGTGTCTAATAATAATATAAGAACGTAAAAAATAAATATTACCATTAACTAAAGTGGAAGGTCCTCATGAACTAGGTCAAGTTGTGAGGGGGTTAAAAGTTTATGGGAAGGATGAGGTGGTTGGGAAAAATGAGGCAATGGTAACTAATGGAAATGGACCTAGTGGTTGGACATGAATTTTTGAAAAACTACTAAAGGTTCAATTAGGCATGATTGAAGTAGTGGTGCCCACAACTAAAATTGCATGCTTTTGATTGAAGAATTAAGATTTCCCATGCATGAACTCACAACTCATGTCTTGCAAGGTGAAGGAAGTTCAAATTGTAGAGCTCAATTTGACATTATGTTGGTGCATTTGTAGCTTTTGCTTGGTGCGGTGGGTGGAGTTGTTTTATTGGATTTGGAGTGAAATCCAATATTATAGTGGCCACTAAGGGGAACAACAACTTAAGGAAATGATGGTAGAGGCATTGAACACAAATAGGAAAAATGCAACGAATGGACACCTCACTTTATAGTTATCTTTGTGTTAAGAACACAAGGACAAAACACAAATGAACTTTCATGATATGGGAAGTAGGTAACCCCAACTTGGGATTGTGAGAAATAATGGGTAAATGGGCTGTAAGGGATGTGTTTTTCAAAATTGGCATCAATTGGACATTGACATCTCTAAAGTGGAGGAGAGTGACATGCCCTTTTGGGTGAGGCCCATTGTGAATTTGCCTAGTTATGGCCCATGCCGAGACCACAAAGGGATAGCAGCCCCCTTCCCCGGATGGGTTTACAATTAAGTGTTGGATTGGGTTCGATTCCTAATTTGACATGTCCAAGTGGGACATAGAGATGTGTTGTGTAAACAAGGTTGAAGGGTCACAATGCAAGTGTGAAGGAGTTTGTTGCACAAAGTGTGCAAGTTAAAACACAATTGAACTACCATACGAGACTTGGGAGTTTCAAGTGAAAGAAGTCTTGGACCATCAAGGAAGTTTGTGGCGGGCTACCACCCATTAGGGTAGGAGTTATTAGTCTAAGTGTGAGAGTTGGTCCACTTGTTGGCTTGTGGCGAGGAGGCTAAACTAGGTGTGGTTTGGTCATGTGCATGTAGTCTAGGAGCATGGCTTGGAGTTGTGGGCATGAGGGGTACCATGGAGAGATTCTGGACTAATGTAGTTTTCCTTTGGCGTGTTTTGAGGAATGTTGAGGAATGTTTGCTACTTGGTAGCCTAGTGTGAAAACTAACGCTCTCTTCATTTGTTGGGAACATCATGGGACAAAGTGTTTCCTATTCTAACTGTTGTTGCTGGCATAGAGGGACAGAGCCATTTCTTTCTTCTTGGATCAACTGAAGACCCTTCATCCTTGTTTTCTTCTGCCGTCTTTTAATTGTTGTTTGTAAGGGAAGAACAGGTCCAGAGGGTTTTTATCTTAGGGGGCCTATTCATTAGTGTAATGGTCTTGTAAAGTAGAGTAGGCAGGTCATAAGTCGGCATTGGAGGCAGGTTGGGAATGGCAGCTAATTCTGCCATTTCAAGACTACCAAAAAACCTTCCTTATTTGCAGATACACAACTGTTCATGGTTTGAGGCCATGGCAACAAGGGTGGTACCCTGAGAACAATATGTCCTCCAATGTGACCTGCCCTTTCCCTACGTTAAAAAATTGACATATTTTGAAGGTGCCACCTTGGAGACACATTATAGATTTGTAAGCTGATTGCAAGGAGGCTAGGAGGAAGATTGTGCTTTGTAAGGTACCTGCAAATACAAAAGAAAAATCAGGTTTTATGTACATGTGAAAAGATGTTGCCAGGGGTGTGTATGTAGTCTTGAGCATTGGTGTTGTGCTTCATGGGCAAATGGTGTTACAGGAATCTAATCTTCAGCATGGTCTTATCATTCTGTACCAAAAAAGGATGTTGCAGGGCTGTTTTAGTACAGGATTGAAATATTGAAGAAGCACTGATTGACGATACTCAGGATAGAAGATTAAAGGGACTCCCCATCTTTTATGGGGGGGATGCATTTTCCACAAGATTGAACTAGAAAAGTATGGTTTCAGAATTCAGAAAGGGTATACAATTTCTTGCTAATTGTTCATCATGTTTCTTAGTCATGTTCTTGTTTTGCTGGTTTCTTACTTGGATGGGAAGTCACCATTGTTGGAGAACTTACTGCTTACCCGATTGATACTGTACAATGCAAGATGATGATGACCTCAGGAGAGGCAGTGAAGTATAATGGTTCACAGGATGCATTTGGATAGATTATTGCCGAGGTAGGTTCCAAGTCTTTGTTCAAGGGTTTTGCTGCCAATATACCGTGAGCGGTTGCAGGAGCTGGTGGATATGATCAACTTCAGATCCTCTTCTTTGGAAAGCCACACTACCGCAATGGTGGTGAGTTGTTGGGCTCCAATTGCAGTTCATCAACAACTGAGTCATTGCTGGTATGTTGTCGCAATTAAGAGTATTCTGATTAAGCACATGCACCTGGCATGTCCACAAGCTTGAATTTAGACTAGTCCTTTCATCACCATGAACATTACTTGTATTTTGAATTTCACATTACTTCATTAGTTAATTCTTGTATTAAGGCTGAAGACATACTCCAATTCTAGATGGCATTACCTGGCATCCATGCCATTGAGCAGATTGATGGATGCAATATGCTGAATTCAGCAAACTGCTTGCACATTTAATAAGTGGTACCCATTTCTATTCTTGAGGCTGAATCGCCATTGTTTCCAAGGCCCTGCCATTATTTGAGCGGTCAACATCAAGGTCATAAATTTCACGGCGGTCCTTTCAAAACAGAGTGACTCTCTTTGCATATCAAATTCCTTTCTGCATCTCTCTTCTATTTAATTAGGGCACATCATCTACATTGGATATCAATTCTAATTATCTACATTGGGAAATTCAAAGATTAGCAACTCCTCCTTTGAGTCCTTATGGAACCCTAAAGTGTGGGCAAACTTGTCAATTCCATGTTACAGGAACCTTAGAGGTTTCAAAGGATCAACTATGTTTGCTTCCTGAAGACCAGGTTCCATCTTCTCTCCCATCCCTAGCAAGAGTTTTAGATACTATTAGAACTTCAAAGGTTTGCCGGGCTAAAAATACATTTAACACAAACAATACTTTTGCATTGTCACTTAAAACCTACTCTACTTGAGAATGTGGAAACAATCCCATGACCAACAGAGATTAGGAAGGCAAAAACTACAGAAATATCCTGAAAATTTCTGCATACAAATGCCATAAGACCGGCCTCCTAAAAATTTAAGAGGAGCAAAACCTAGGTTGGGTCTTCTGCTTGATTTCCAAATGCAAACTAGAGAGGCATCACTATATCATGTCTTACCATTGGGAAAGTAAGACAAACTGGTGATTGATTGAGCTTACTAGAAATCTTGGATTCTAGTCACGATTTCTTCTAGTGAAGCTCGCAGTGCAGATCTTGGATCCCAAATGTTATGATGTGAAGCCAAGTAGTTCTGTGTCATAGAAAATAGATCATAGAACTGGTTAAGAGTGCATCTATTTCACATAATCAAAGCAGCTATCACACCAGTTTCTTGAAGCAATCCCTTCAAGCCCTGATTCCTTGAATCCTGTTATCTTTCCAGATAGAACAAAGCCAGAAATGACAAAGGAAATATGATGCTTTACTCTCAAGTCTGAATGGGTTGTTCATATTAAATGTCTTCCTCCCAGTTCAGATCTTTGGTTGTGTTGTGAGCCAATTCATCCTCTCTTGTTGTGAGGTCTCGCAGAACATCTAAGGATGGAGGCACCTGCCACATTCCGTATACATAATTGTGATTCATTATGCAAGCAGACCTTATCTGACTGTAGAGTGAGATAGAGACAACAAACTGCTGCAATTGCAGGGAGTGAAACGCTGATCTTGACTCTCAAAATCATTTCCAACAACTATATATTGCGAACCTAAGAGCTGGCAATGAATATCTTACATACCATGTTGTGGATTAGTGGCCAATTAATATCTCTGAAAAAGCCATGTTGTTTCAAGTCATGGGCACCAAATTGTGATCCAAGCCGTTGATTTGGGTCCCTTTGAAGAAGAGCCCACATCAATTGCCTTGCTTCCAGGCTCACGGGTGTGCCCTTGGGAAAAACCAAATCCTTGTGCAAAACATTTGTGAAAGTTTTCTGTCGTGTCTGTCCTTGGAATGGTGTGCACCCATATAACATCTCATACATCAGGATGCCTGCCACATTTCTCAACCCTCAACAACACTCAGTCAAGCTTGCTAACCAAAACTGTGACTTGGAACTCAAGAAATGTGCCCAGGAAAAAAATCAAATTCCAATCCTTAACCCTAAAAACCTTATCCTTCAAAATAGCAAAGCTCACTTGCTTAATTTCAACTACCTGTTTCCCTTTGACATTTGAGACCAATAATGCAACCTTATCTAACGTAATTGTCACTCAAGGGAGATTCTGCCCTTCATCCTATGCTTCTTAGGATCAACCGCTCTTTCAAATGCATATGACTGGCATATGGACCATGATGTGGTCTAGCAAATCATCTCTAAAAGTTCCTACTGAAGTGGCAGAATCTCTACCAACTGCCAATTACATCAGAGTATGGCCATTGTTCAGATCTGACTTGCAACCACCTGCCGGTTGGCCAGGTCCTCCCAATGGTGATCACCTAATGCATAATAAAGTTTTCTTGAGTTCTGGTTTGAATCATACCAAGAGCCCACCAATCAACAGCACTGCTATGCCCTTGTCCCCTAATGATTTCCTGCATGCTCACATTGAGATTGTATGTTAATCATCTACACAACTCAATGATTATTGAAGAAAAAAATTTCAAAATCGGTTTAAATGTAGACAATTACAAAATTGGTAAATTTCAAAAAGTAGATTCCACAAGCAAAAACAGGAAGGAATATTTTATCATTATCCATCGCAACACAAATCTCACACAAAGTGCAAAAATTTAGCTTGAAAAATACAGATCCCATCCTCCACAAATTTGGCAGCAAAGATGTTTTAAGCTATTTATTATTTTCTAATAATTTGGACATGCAACAAGCCAGAAAAACCGTAATATAAATTTCACATTGAAGCATCAATCAGTCAGACAGACAGGAGCAGGCATGTAAAATCTCACAGGCGCGATGTACTCTTCAGTTCCAACAAAGGAATTTGATGATGTTACTGGTTCAGCTAAGAAGATTGGGACTGACTGATTGATCACATTTTCGTTCTCACAATGCAGAAATTCTGGAGTTATGAGCTGTAGCACGTTCCACACAACATACAGTTCTAGTCAAAACTCACAAAAATCACAACATTTTGCAACAAAGAAGTTGTGCAACATTTTTGTTGTTATTGTTGCTGTTGTTTGTGTCATAGTATAAATGTTTCATACAGGAAAAAAAAGACTATAGGTACCTCAGGTTTTGAGGAAGTGAGGAAAGATAAGTCAAAGTCAGTGAGTTGGATGTGGCCATTCTCTCGTAGTAAAATGTTCTCTGGTTTGAGGTCCCTGTAGATAACCCCTGTGCAACCCATGTCTATTCAGTGACCCAACTACATTTTGCATCAAGAGGTACCATGACAAACCCAGTGGGAAGTAATTCTGTTTTTGTTTTAGGTGTGTAGCACTTTGTAGGCCATACAATCACAGACCATCAGTGGTCTTTTTGGAGTATAGCCGAAGTGGAAAGGCTTCAGTTTTTAATACCAACAGGCAAAGGTTCAAATCCTTTTACTCTGGATTTTTTGTGAATTTATGCCTTGAAACCTAACCCTAAAACCCAAAGCTGAAGCCCTTCTTCCATGTACTTTTTCAGCACATCTGAATGACATTTCCATAAAATGTTGATTTTTCAATTCAGCCCATATCCATACAAAAGCTAGCCAAGCCAAACAAGCAATTTGCAAAGCCAGTCTCCAGATTCAATCATGTGAACATGATGCTGAGTGAAAATTAGCTTGCAAAGATAACACCACATTCAGTACCCGAGTGCATCAAAATTCTACACTGCTGAGAGGGTTCATAGAATTCTATGAAAGCACTAAGCAGGGTTATGGACAGAACTAAAGCCATACCCAAACAATGGAGATACTCCAGTGCAATGATAATCTCAGCCATAAAGAAACTGCAACCAAAAGAAGGAAGATGACAATCAGACATTGAGAAAATGGAACTTGCCAAAAATCTTGAACTCCATGGCTTTTGAAAGGATATAATTGCATTCCCTCCAAACCACAACCGGGGAATTATTTGATTCTGATTTTCTTTTCTTTTTCCAAAACACGAGAAAAGGACAGAACCAGCAGATCTGTGATTCTCAAATAACTTAAAATCTGGAAATGGTGATTATTAACAAAACCAAATACCTGACCAACAATGGTTGGAAGCAGGGCTATGTGAGAACTTTTACCGGACAGCTTCTTCTGAAAATGCTTTGCATGGCTGTCTTTCAAGAAGTGCAAAGAGCTCCCCACCAGGGCAGAAATCTGTTATGAGACAGACGTGAGTTTTGGTCTGCACATTCCCAGAGATAAAAAACACACAACTTCAACTTCTCAGGTATGAATCCTATGATCAATGGGTAGTGGTAGTAGTACATATGCATGATCAGTTGAGGGTAAATTCAAGATACTAGCAACCAATGGTGCCTCTTGAAGTGCTCTCAGGTAGTCCTGAAATGATACTCACAAGTGAAAATTGGTGCTAAATATAACCTGACCTGAAAAGAAGCATATAAAGTGGGCAAGAATGGGTGATCCATTAGCTCCAAGATATCTCGCTCAGCCCACACTCTATGAACCTGCCACAAAAAATAGAACAAAAGCTTGAGACTTGCCGAATTCTTCAGCACCTGACTACACAAGTTTGTTTTTTTTTGCTTTGAACAATCTTCTCACAACCATGTCCTTTTCGGTTTCTTTGGGTTTCTCACTTATTTCTGTAGTATTAAAGTGGTTTCAACAACATTTACAGGGGGTTTTGGATTCAATGGGTTGGGAAGGAAACTCAAGGAGATGCACCTTATTGCGGTTTAACATTACACTTTTATCCATAGCCTTCATAGCAAACAGCTTGCCTGTTTCCCGTAGCTCCACCAAATGTACACTGTAGGATCCAGAAACTCAAATGTAGGAAACATAGATATCAAACATAGTGAGCACAAAATTCACAAAAAAATCCGGCATGACCATATGCCCTAAACAACTTACTGCACTTTCTAACACTGAAACTCCCAAAAAATTTCTATGAAAGACACCATAATAATAAATTAATATACAATGATATTAATAATAATATTATTATTATTCACAATGTTAGCTTTTGTACATGCTACTAGCACTGTGCAATGGAATAGATGCATGAAATAATAAATAAATTCAACAGAAATTTTATGGTGTATATAACAGTAAAGAATTGTCGGGTACTTCTCTGCAATAGTGTTAAGGTAACAATATTATGCATCACAGCAAAAAGATTAGACCTTAAGTTGCATTTTTTCCCCCAGGTTTCAAGACAGTGAAAACCTTCCAGTATCACCACACCCAAGAGGCTTGATCGGTCTAAAATGCTTCAAACCCAAATTACGCTCATTCTTTCGCATCTGCTGCACATCAAAAGGCAAAATGAAAATGTTCAAACTCAAGAAAATAGAAAGCGCCACTTCCTCCATTAGCCCTGCAAGAATAACATCTAATTCCTTCATTCTTTTAAAAACTATCAAATTCAAAACCTTTGATATGGGAGGTGAAATTGCGAGATATTTCAACTCTGAATTATATACCTTGGTGATTGCATTCCATGATGATGAGTTTCGACTATGTGGTTTAGGGTTGACAGTACATGAATGCTTTGCCCATAACTCCATGAGTTCCTGCAAGATTTCACAGGTAACAAAACATAACCTCCATCATTTACCCAAACATACAAGCAATGTAAAAGTTAAAATGTAAACTGTACAATTTCTGAAAGCTAAAAAAGATTTTTCATCATGTAAAGCACTGCCTGGGCTCCCTTACCTGCCTGAAGAAACCTGTTTTCAGCAAGCAGGATCTTCTGCGGTGGAAGGTACCAACCAGGCTGTACTGCGAACTTCTGACCAGCAGAAGGTACCGGCCAGCCTGTCACTATCTCTAAAAAGTGAAAAAATCCAAGCTCTGCTTCACGTAGGAAAAGGACCTGAGTACAGGCCCTTCCGTGATTTGAGATCTATGCCCGAGGGCAGTACTCAGGCCCTTCTCCTATACATTCAACACAAAATGAGCATAAGACGTGAACTTACTGTGTTGGCATCTGGGAGTTCTCGCACTGCTCCATCTACATCCTCAGCAGTCTCCCTCACCTAAACCCACCACTCTTGTTCATTGGCTAAGGCCACTTCTAAAACTGGGTTACATTCAGGATTTGACAGGTATAAATCAATAAATCCAATTTGACTCTGAGATGATTATTGCATGCAGTACAAATGGGCTTCATGATCTTCCCTCACGATGGGTAAATGCTGAATTGATCACACCAAAAGAATAAAAAAAGCAACCCACCAATTTGGTTCCTTCTTCTTGCATTTGTTCCAGGAGCTGCTTGTTTCCTGCTTCTGTATATTCACTTCCATCCAGTTGAACTCCAATAAAATATTGCAACTCTCCCTGCCAATTTTTTTTGTTAAAAGTGCCTACTATCTCAAATATCACATTGATCACTCTATCGATATATATAAGCAATAAAAGCTAATTCATGTTGGGTGTTACAATCACTGCATTGCTTTTATCAGTTGTAGTCCAAATTTGAACTACAATTTAATTTCTCAAATGTGAGCTCTACTCTAGTGCAGAGATTGCAAGCTCTCTCACAGCATTAAGTTTGTTCATAACCCCATTTTACCCAAAACCCAACAATCAATCTACTCTTTACCTTGTGATCTCGCATCGCCTGCAAGTGAAAAAGATTCCAAAAGGTTCTCCCTGCAATTGTTTCACCATGATCAGGAAATTTAACACCTTAATTTATGAGTCCAACATGTATGTGTACACAGCAATTTTTTTTAAAAAGTGCAAGTTCATGTGCTTAGCTGCATGTTTGGTTCACATCATAGCCCCATGGCTGCTGACAACCAGTAATTATAGATCACCTCAATGACTCCAAATAGAACCTTGGAACGTTGGTCTTAGCACATAAGCAAGCAATAAAAAAAGTGTTACCAGTTTTGGTGTAATTGAGCAATTGCACTGTAATGTCATTGCAGGTATTAATTGCATCCCGAATTTTCTGCACAGTGCTTCGATCTGTGCCAGGTCCTTGCAGAAACCTGACCAAAAAAAAGAACAAACACCTGTCAAAGATATCATCCACCTTTTCTGGGCTTTGACTGCAAGTTTGCAACATTGTATATGAGAATACCACAAGCAAATTATATGTTCTAATTTAGATAAGGGGCAAGTCCATAAGTGTCATGTGCAATATATATAATCATACCTTATTCTGAAAATTAGCAAAGCAAAATCAAACCCTTTGAATTTTCTAGAACCACCCACCTGCAATTTCTTCCAATAACTTCTTCTCTTCTGTACTCTGTCAGCTTCAAGAATTCGTCTGATACAAAAATCTGGTTTATCATACAAAACACGATAAAAAAGAAAGCACTTTTCTACATACAAGAAAAACCTGACAAAGGGGTTGTGATCAATTCTGTTGAGGTATCTGTCCTATGCCACTACACAAAATTTCAGCTGGGCACTGTTTAATGTTTGGGTTTTAGGATTTAGGGTCAGTCAAATTCAAGAAGGAAATACCAGTCCAACATCCACTTCAGGCGCCAGTTAATCTTCACAAGACTACAGTACACTAATTGTACAATCTAAACAAATGAACACCTTGGCAGCAGAAGTGCCATATGCACCAACACTGTTTGTACATTTTTATGGCTGACTGGAAATGATGGGGAGTGTGAAAAGAGCCCCAGTAAATTTGTCATCAGGGGATTCTTACAATCGGGTTATCTGGAAGCCGAGGATCAGTGATGACAAAATTTTTGGCAATACGTTCAAGAGTGGTGGCCAAGTCAAGACCTTGGCGATTCTCCTTGCTCCGTTTCACCTTGTGCAAGCTCTCAGCTTTCATCATTAATCTTGTATCCACAACCTCCTCCTCTGCATGGCTTGACGATGACGACTTTCGGATTCTAAATAACACCACCCACAAAGTGCATAGTAGATTCTAACAGATCTCAAGAACTAGCTCTATTGAACCCTAATGTACCACTTTGTAAGCAACATGATTTGAAGATTTATGTGGCATTGCAATTCATAAAACTTCAAACCTAAATGAGGTACACAAGATTGGAAGAGTGAGAAAGAAGAACAATGAAAAAGGGGCTCATGGAACTCCAGAGTATCAAAGTACCCAAGTAGTGAAAGGAAGCCCGATGACCGTCGGGATCTCTGTGGAGCTCCATCCCCAACTGCGAGGCTGTTGTCAACCACCACATTATTCAAAAGCTGGGACTTGCTCCAGATACCTGGAAACCCATCCCTGGAAGTCTGCTGCAATCCATCCAGTATATTAGCCTGAGAAAACTGTTGGTTAGTTCCTCCTGTCCTTGCTCCAGCCTGTTGAACTCCAGGTGTAGGAATGTCGTTGGGCTTCTGAGCATACAGTGCAGCTAACCCTTCATCTCCATCCACAGGCTGTAAGTCAGAGATGTTCAATGCCTGGACAACAGGACGAGACTTCTGGAACACCCTGACAAGCTCTGTGGCAGATTCTGTCGCCTTCTCCTGCAGCCTGGCTGATCACCCCACCATTACAACAAGAGTTTATAATATTCTGCACATTCTTAGATATGGGTATCTTCATATGGGTACATCACTAGGCATTCATGTACATGCTTCCCGACATAATGTGAACTTTGCCCTGAAGAATTACCATCGTATCTTATAAGAGACTCAGGCAGGCCATTTGGACGAATTGCATTTTCCTTTGTACCTTCCGTATACTTACTCACCTCCACCTGCATCCTGTTCACCCCCCCCACCATTCTACTCCTCAAAGCCCAACTTTGCGGACTGTCTTTCCCAATTTCCTTGTTGAAAATTATCTACTCAAATGTACAGCCCACTGTAGGACCAGAAGGGACTTACCCTATGAACTTAAGGACTTTGCCATCATCACCTTTGATCGGGGTAATGGTGAGAAGGTTCCAGAATGTCGATCCATCCTTCTTATAATTTAGTATGCGCCCACAGAAGCTTTTTCCAGCATGTACTGCTTCTCTGACTTTTGCAACAACTTTCTTATCTGTTCCAGGTCCTTGCAGAAACCGACTGTCACAGCAAAATGCAGCAGCCCACTTGTACAGGTCATGAAATGCAAGAAGCTTTTCTAATGTTCTTATGTTTTCTGAAACTCGACCAAGTTGTTAGATTGAGTTGCAAACTCCTCTGTGACAGTGCTAATAGTACAATGTGCTGAGTGAGGCAGGCACACAAAAATGTAAGGGTAAATAGCCATTCACCAATTCTGCCCCATCACTTCTTGGGAGCTGTAGCCTGTCATGCTGAAGAATCCACCACTTGCATATATGATTGGAAACTCTGGAGGTGTTGCATCTGATACCACAAAAGACTGTTCAAATGATGATAATGCATCCTTCAGCTCCAGAGAAATTGTGGGGAGATAAAAGGATGATGTATTGCTGCCTTTATCATCTTCCAATGCCTCGCCTGATGCTCTCCTCATTGATGTTCCTGACATTCTCATCGATGTCCTTGACTTTCTCATCGATGTTCTAGTTGATGTTCCAGGAAATGTAGATGATGTTCCAGATGATGTCCTATCACCAGAACTTCGATCTCCAGCTGAATACTCATACTCCCCCAATGATTTCCGTGTCTTAACACCACAGATCCTCCCTGTTACCATGTCTGATTTTAGTACCAGTCCCCATTCTGCAGCTCGTTCTGCCATTCTAGCTTGTGTCAGCTCCTCCCGTTCTGGTGACCTTTCCTGCCCAATCCACCATGTAAAAAAAAAAGGTCAGGAAGATGAAATCTTGCCAACCAAGTCAGGGCATAGTTTGTTTTGTTTTTTCGTTTATCAGCTCACAGTATTTTCTAACCAGCATTGTAAACTGAATTGCTTATGCAAAAAACACCAGCCACATTGACTGTAACAAATTTTCACTCCTAGGTTATGGTTGAAAACATTCTGAAAGGATCATAAACTCACCCATTTCATGTCCTTCTCTAAAGAGGTGTACACCTGCTCTTCAGCAACAACATCTGTTCCATCATGATCAACATATTCAATCTGATCTTCTGTATCTCCCAGTTTTTTGATCTCCCAGTCCACCATTGAAGCATTAGTAGTGTGAGCAGAACTACTTCCAAAACTGTAATGATCCCTTCTGGGAGAACTAGTGCTCCCAAAAGCTTCAAGTGAACCCCTCTGGCTTTGGGTCTGCTGAGGCTGCTGCACACTCATGTTTGTTTGGTAGCCTTTTTGTTGAGAATTGTGGGCAAGTGAAGTGGAAATCTCACCACCCAGCTTACTGGGTGAAGATTCTGAACCTTGCATTATTGAATAATCAGTAGTTGTCTTCTTTATGTACTTGTTTTCAAGAGGGAACCATCTGTCAAAAAACATTTGTAACATCAAGATAAAAGAAACCAAAATGATAAGGCATGCACCAAAAAACCAACTAGATCCCAGGCAACCCCAAAACCTACTCATCCTCATCAGTAGTTATTTCAAGTCTAGTCAAAAGTGGAGACTGGTTTGAATGAGAGATGAGAAAGAAAGGAAGAAGAAGAAGAAGAAATTCACAAAAACTGATACTGTTACTTCTTGACATTCCCACTTGTGAAAACAAAAACAAAACCTTGCTACTTCTTAGATTATTACTGAAAGAGAGAACTCCTTGTTGAAGCTTCTCCCTCCAAATCCGGGAGGAAAAACTCAATAGGTACAATATACTCGGATATGCAAAATACTATGTTGTCCTCCTTTGATACCAACCAGATATTCTACAGTTTGCAATTCTAGAGGAAAGCTGCAAATGACACAATAGATGGGGAAGATAATGCAAAACACAACACTATTGGAATTCTTTTCCCCGCCCCAAAACCTCAAATTATCAGCATCAGCAACAGGAGCTTAGATTTAGGTCTCAGATCATTCAGTGCTCACAGGAATTGAACCTACTCTTCTTGCATCGGTAAATCTTTCCCCCACCCACCCATCCACACACCGACCAAAACACCCACCTTTTCTTTCTTCAACTGCCGCAAGAAACCACCAGCTGATTGTTTTTTTTCTCAAATTGGAGAAAGTTATGGAGTCTAGAGCTATGGAAGAATGGAACCACTCAACTCTCCAGCACAGTTTCTGAATCTAGTATTTCACAACTGTTACAACATACAAGTAGGACACTCACAAACATTACACACACAAAAGAGGAAAGTGCTACCAAAAAACAACAATTTGGTTCTACTTCACAGCATTTTCAGAGGAGAGAGAGAGAGAGAGAGAGAGAGAGAGAACACCAAAACTTGAAGCTTTTTTTCTATTTTCGAACCCAAAATCGTCATTTATGCATTTATTAATAAACTTGAATTCATTGTTGCGTTGCAACAACAACAACAACAATAATTATAATATTACACATGCATGGTACTTGGAATTGTTGTCGGGTTGCAATAATAATACTATACATATGTACTAGGAATTGTTCAGTGGGTTGCTGTAACTTGCATTTTTGCTGCAGATGAGAGAGAGAGAGAGAGAGAGAGAGAGAGGAGACCTTAGACAGTAGCAGCATTAAGTAAGACGGGGAAGAAGAGGAAGAAGATTAGGCATCATGCAAATTAGGGAACACGTGGGACTGCCAATTTTGTCTTCTGTTGTTGAGAGAGAATCAGACACCAATCTCATCTTCTTTGCATAAGATTTGCTCCCCTTTGCTTGATTTGGATCATTAGGAACAACTGTTCTAACCAACAATCTTGCAGCATCTGAAGATTTTGTTCATCTTGTATGTGAAGATTCAATTTTGTTTTTTGTTTTTTTGTGTTCTCGGCCTAATGGAGAGAATATGGAACAATGTAGTTCATCTTACATCTTAAGTCGGGCAGTAGCAGTAGGTCTAGCTATTTTCTGACTTTCACTCTTCACGACACACTGATGTTGTCACGATCAAGCTATTACAAATCGTTGGTTGTTTGAGATAGAGAGTTTTTGACATCGAGAATGGAGAGCTTTTAACATCTAATTTGTGTTAACTTGACATTCTTTAAATTTTTTTTTGTTTTCAATACTTTGTACATTTTTTGAATCAGCGAAGTGTTTACAAATAACGTTTTGTGGGGGTTTTGATGAATGGAACAATGTAATTCACATTTGATCCCAAACTTTGAGGAATGTTCATAAGGTGTTAGTGTTATCTCTTACTTAGTTCATTTTTTTGGGGGGTGGGAGGGAACTTCATGGAATGAAACATTCAGTCGTATTTGAATTGTTGCTGGTTTGAATGTTTTGAACTTTGAACTTAGCCACAAGGGATAGTAGAGCCCTCGCTTGTTGCTTTGCTCTTCTGTTTTTTTTACTCATTCTGCCCTATGTGGAGGGAGCAGACTTCTTGGCATTTGTATGTTAAGTTTTGTTTTGCTTTTTGCTTCTTCTGCTCTTGGGACAGAGCTTGTATGGCTGCAAGATATGGCAGCAAGATATGGCGGCAAGATTTCCAGGACAATTTTGGTTTGAACTGGCTATCAATTTTGGAAGGACCACCCAGGACTTTACTTTTCAAGTCAAATTCATTTTGTATTAACCATGCCACACTTTTCCATCATTTGTGAACATTTTTGTTTCAATTTTATAAGAATGATAAAACCATCTATTACTCAAATGTATTTGCATGTTTCAAAACCTTTATAGATATAAACAAGTGTGCAAGGCTACATGATTTTTGTGTGATTTGAGGAATATGACATGTATGTAGTAGCATTTCGTCATCCACATTTTGCCTATTTTGTCTTATTCAACACATTTGTCCAATAACAAATTGTCTTGAATGTAGATGAGTGAATTGCAACTATAGCAAGAGACATGCACACATGAGCAATTGGACAAACATGATGAAAAATGTCTTGCTTTTAAGACATGGAAAACATGCCCATTGTCAAAGTATACAACTAAATTTTGGGAACATAAATGTACATGATTACAAGTTCTTTATTATTCAATAGTTAAAACTTACATTCTTCTTGTGTGTTGTGTGAATAATACAACTTGTTTTCTCTTCCATAAAGTGCAACATGTATATTTTGAAAATATAGGTTTTGTCCTCCAAGGGAAGATTGCATGAGACATTTCATGGAATTTGGAATTGAAAAAGAGTGATATACTCCCCATCATGATACCATGTGAACATGATCAAACTAAATTCCGCATTGATGAAACCTCATGAAAATGAGTTGCTTAAGAATTTCGATGATTTGTAGTAAAGGTTCTTACCAAAGTAAGCATGGTTGGCAAATTATGATAGTTTCAAGTTCAATAGTTGGAATTTTGTCAACAAGCCCATTTTGTCAAATCCATTGTTCATTGATCAATAGATTGTGATGATAACAATAAAAGCCAATGTTTTGGAAGAAATTTTCACTAAGTTGTAAAAATACTTTGACAACTTCAATAATCAAGCAATGGGAAGAAAAAATAAAGTTCGAATTCAATATATCCTAAATATGCTTTCCATAACACTTAAGGTATGGTCACACATGGTGTTAAAGGCTTGCAACTAACATCATCTATAATCCCTAATTGTCAAAAAAAAAGACAAAAATGCATTGAAAAGTGGATCAAATTGGTGATCTTAGTGTTAAGGGGTTAACATCAACAAAATGCCACAAATCATAATACCACAATTTCTAACTTTGCAAGCTAACATCTAATAATTTAAACATGATTTAAACATGTTCACTTATGATATTAATTAGTAATTAACAAATTGATTTATCTTTTTGGAGTTTGCAATTTAGTTCACACCTAGAAAAATAATTTATGTCCTTTTAAATTTCTATTTTATTTTTAAAAACAAAGATGTATGTTAAACATTGAGTCATATAATTAGTTAATTATGGCTTTTAAAAATTTTTAATCAACAATTTGACCATTTGAAAGTTGAAAAATGGGAGATAAACTTTGATTTAGTTGTCACCAAATTATGTAATAATAAATATTATTAAAATTTTCCTCATTAGATGATCAAACAAATAATTGTCAACAATGTTTTGTTTCCAATTTAATAAACAACTTAATCTTAACTACAAAGTTAACAAAATTCAAAACTAATAATTTAGTTTAAAATGAATTAAATAAAATTTGAGAATTAATTTGTCATTTTTTGGAAATCTAGTTAACATTGATTTTAGCTTTTGGAAAATAAAAAATATAATGTTAACAATGGTAATTAACATCATCTTTACATCAATGTCATGTCATATCCACTTAACATTTTAGGTGTGGATTATTAGTTATTTTAACATCCTTAAATTAATTTAACATTGGAAATAACATCAAGTGTGGCCAGACCTTTAGTAAATGTTTGAAAAGAAATAAAAAATAGAAACCAAAAAAAAAATCATTCAAAGATGTGTAAAATCTTGGCAAGAAAAGGTTTCATTTTCATTATTAAGCCACTTTATAGTGGGCCACTTCTTTCAAAATTTTCATATGGAGTAGAATGAACCAAAACCACCATCTAAAATATGCAATTAAAAAACATTGATTGCAATTTATGGGTTCTTTATGTACCTTTTGTTTTGTGTGCATCCTTGTTTTTATATTTTCTTCCAAATTATTTTTAGGCCCTAATCGTGCACACAACAAATGATTTAATTATATGTGAAAATGAAGTGAAGCCATCAATGCAGATGCAAAAAGAAAAGGAGAGTTTTTTAAATAACTGGTTGATTCTAACATTGTTTCAATGATGGGATGTTAAAATCCAAAGTTTGAGTTCTTAACAATCCATCTAGCTACCAATGTTGTTCAAGAAAAAAATTGTATACCTAGTTGGATTTGTTATGGAATGTATTGCATTTTTAAAAAACCCTACAAATCTAATTAGCCATAGAGGGTTTTTGGGTGCCTACACCATCAAGTGATTGAATTTTTTCAACAATGTGCTAGCATGGTATGGTTAGCAACTTGGGCATTTGTAACCGTCTTTTGATGATTCTATATGCTTTCTATAGGCAAAAAGTGTTGATAACATTGTAAAGTGTGCAAAAGTCGCTTCTATTTTAACGCATGTTGTTGTTGCAAGCGAGGCTTCTTCTAAACTTAGTACACTCTTAGATTTTTCTTTCCTTTTTCTTTATTTGATATGCTTCTTGCAACTAGTGGGGGCTTTGGAACATAATTTGTTCCTTGATCATATTGTGACCTCCTTATGAGTTCTTGCACTTATAGCTCAAACTTGGGTCCTTCCTTTCCCCGTTTGTTGGGGGCTTTGTTTTACGAAGTTTGTAAAGGTTTCATCATTTATGAACTAGATGATCTCTTCTCATTAATCACAAAAGATAATCTTTCATTTAACTTTGATGTCCCTTTACACATCCTAATTACTAAGGGCTTTCTAACAATATGAAGAGTGCACCCAAATTCCTCTACAAATTTTTTAGTTTTGATTTAAACGAATGTTCAGTGAAAAGTTGTTCAAAATTCAGTAACTTCTCCACTAGAAGGACTCCATGTGGACTTTTCATTCACTACCATTTGCCAGGGCTGTGGCATCCAACAGCACCCCTAGTGTAAATCGAGGTGTTTTAGGGATTTGCCGTCCTGGCACCCTCAATCACCGTGGTATGTTGGCATGCTTCAATTGGCCCTCAAAAGGCTGTGTTCAAGGCTTGTTTGACTTCCCTTTGGAAATGTGAGATCCGAACAATTTTGTCAACAACTAGTCCTGAAACCATGCCTCTGTTGCTGTTCAAGTTTCAAAGATGATTTGTAGAACTTCAGGTGATGCTCCTATATAGCACTTTAAATTGTTTAAATTGAATAAAAAATAAGAAAGTTATGAGATTTGAAAGTCGAAAGGGTTCAAAGAAAAGAAAATGAAAAAAAATAAATAAGTGTTTTGTAAGTTGAAAATTTTAATTTTTTTCTTGTTATTTTTTCATTACTTTTTTTCCTTTGCGCTTCAAAGATGATTTCTAAAGCTTGAGGTGGTGATGTTTTCATAACATTTTTAATTACTCAAAATGTAGCACATATGATGAAGATATAAGTAAATGTTTGATCATAAGCAGGTGATCAGTGATTGGCCACTGCTACCTTAGTGCTTATGGGATTCATATTAATTAGATCATTGGTGCTCTCACAAATTTTTATTTTTTATTTTTTGAAAGGAGCTATATTGATTGACCAATCAGCTAATTTTTTGAAACATTGGACATGCCCCCAATAGAAGCACCTCTTTGGACCCCAAGTCGTAAAATAAAAACAAATGTGCAACTTTTAATTTGTAGTTTTATAGTTGATATACAGGGGAGTTGAACTTTGGGCAAACCATATGAGATAAAACCCAGGTGCTATTGGGAACATCTTGGGGAACGCACTTGGGAACACTATGGGAACCATTTGGGAATATGCTGGGAACACATTGGGAGCAAGGAGAAAAAACAAAAAAATAGAGACATCAAGCATAGGTAATATAGTGGTAGAGAATGTTGATGCTTTGTTACTATGCAATCTAATAGTTCAATTACTTTACATAAGTATTCATGCATAGTTAAAAGAGTCACCTAAGGGGATGGACATTACTTATAACTGTAATTTTATATTTTTGAGAAATCATGAAGTTAGCACAATAATTTGAATTGTCAATTTAAAAAATAAAATTCTATGACTTGTAAAATTTTAATGTTCAAAATTTATTGATAATGTCTTAAAATTCTCTAATGTGGAATATTTTATTTTTATTTTCAAACATCAGTTCTTTAATCAATTTTTCACTATTCATTCTCAAATTTGAAAAAATATTAATATTAATATATTTTTAAAAAATGAAATTGGTTTTATTCATTTTATAATACATTCGAACACCTTTAGTTCAAAGGTGGTTTTGGTTATGAAGATTATATCTTTTCATTCACACCATTGTCGACATTTTTGTAACGGGGCTTGCATATTGAAATTAATGCACCAAATGTTTTGTTTTGACCACCAAAAGCACATTAAATAAACCAAAAATGGTTGCAAATGATTTTTTATATAAAATTTTTTTCTCTCAATAATTTTTTGTCATTTTTTCAACCCGCAAAATGCAACTCTTTGTTTTTCTAGTGTAAATTCAACTAATTTTACTTTTTTTTGTTGAAAAAATTCACCAAAATTTTAGATATGAAAAATTTGATTAAAAAACAAAAATCCCTCATTGCAATGCAAGTTGTACCCATTCAGCAAGAAAAAGTAAACATCTATATTCCATATTTATTTATAGCAACCCAAACCTCTCTCGGCCTATGTTTTCAAAAGACAACTTGTTGGAACTCAACATTACATGGGGCGACATACTAATTTGAGTACTTTGTGTCTATACAAAGTAAAGTTTTGTGCGGCATGTTTTGTCTTGGAAGGAAGACCATGGACCTACACTGGTACCATGGTAAAAACCCTAAATTGTTTTGGGCTTTATTTTTTTTGGGTTAAATTTCTAACCGTGGCATATATCCCATCCCCAGATCATAGAAATCAGGGTCTCGGAGTCCAAATTTAACATCTCCTAGGGTTAAATATGACCACTGAAAGGTCGTGTGCAAGAAGAAGGTGAAGGTATTGGTGTATGTTGGGTAAAAATGGTAAAGTACTCCAAAATGGGGCTATTGGGGCCCAGTTTTGGTGAAACTGAGGATGAAATGAGAAATCAGGATGAAAAGATCATATACGAGAAGGAACAAAAAAAATGGGTGGGAAAAGGGGGGGGGGGAAGAACCAAACTAATTTTCTCAATTAAATTGGTCAGGACTTTCACCCCTAGTTTGGATTTGGCTTACCCTTGACTGCTGCTCATATTCTTTGAAGATCAGCTGTTACATACCTTCTTGAACTGACGTACCCAGTTTCTTTTAACGATGCCCAATTTCACTCACTTTATGGGCCACCGTCAGTACCCAGTTTCATGAAATGATACCCAATTTCACTCACTTTATGGGCCATCGTCAGTACCCAGTTTCATGAAACGATACCCAATTTCACTCACTTTTATGGGCCACCATCAAATTTGGGGATGAAGTATGGATTAGAAGGTCAAATTAAAGCACCAAAACAGAGCGACTTTACCCCCCTTGACTCTAATCATTTTCCACATATTCATGACTGATTTGTAATACCATTTGATCGAATTTGGAAGAAGTCAAGATCATGTATTTAATTAATTTTGAACTTTTGAAAAGTCTAGAATCAACAAATTTTTCATTTGGAAGTTGAATTTTTTATTTAAAAAAACAAACTTTCACCTGTGAACCACCAAATGGTGCAATAATAAATATTAATAATATTTTGTATCATTAGATGATTAAACAAATAGATGTTAATAATGTTTTGTCTCAAAATTTGATCCCAACCATTAGGTTAGATAAAGTTCAAAATTGAAAAATAAATTCAAAATTAACTAAAAAAATTTCCATCAAGTGTCATAAAGCGTCTCTTTACCCCCTTTTTAGGATGCCTCTTTTCTGAAGGTGGACACTTCTCTAAATGGGGGGCAAGATGCTGTTCTTGGCCCCCCCAAGTCACTCTAAAGCTCCCAAGGGTTTGCCACATCTGTGAGCAACTCTATGTGCTGGGGCCTGCCATTTGCATGGTGACTGAGGAATTGAGCCCCCCGACCACTTGTGCAAAGATTTGTGCCATGAAACTAGCTACCAAGCTAGCTTCATGCTTACCATTTGTAATTTATGCATGGAATGCTCCAGACCTCTTTATCATCACAGAGGAACAATCCATCCAAGTTGATATTTGGGGTATGAGAGAGCAGCATCCCAGAGGAAGAGAGATCGTGGCTGAAAGTAGGGCAATTGGGCCCCAACGTAAGTTTTTTGTGATGCAAAAGGTATCCTACCTTTGGTGGTGGTGTACCCGCTTCATTCATACATACGTAACCTTTTTCCTTTGACAACATAAACTAAAATGCAAGTGAGAACACGACAACCAGTACGTGGATTCCATGAAACTATTTGAGAATTACTCTCCATCAAGAGGGGGCTATTGTAGATTGATCCTAAGTAGTGCATTGACATAAAGAGAGAGGCTAAGGAAATGGGTTCAAGAAAAAGATAATACGTAGTAATTCTATGAAAGCATATATCGATGGGGATCAATGGTTTTTTTCAAATTGGCTGGGTGAGTGGGATGACTTAGCAATGTGTGTGATGGACTAAACAATGTGGCGTGCTTGGATTTTGTTTGGTGAGCCTAGTTGACTCCATTCTGCTCTTTGCAATTCAAAACTAGTTGGAACAAGAATGAAGTCCAAAACAAGACCCAAAACTGTGTTTTTCTTGAAGAATTGAGCCAGATTCAAAACCGAGACTTGAACAATTTGAAAAACAAGGGCTCAGAATCTCAGCGAGAGTTCCATCAAGTTCAAAAGATCAGCTGGAACCAAAACCAGCTTGCTTGTTTTTTTTTTTTGGGGTCAAAACTGGAGGTTGTACCCAGACAACACTGCAACCTTTTGCATCAACTAGTTGTACAATACACTTTACAATATACATGTCAAGGAAACAACTTCTGATGTGAAAACTAAACACTGTTATTTAGTAAGGCTCTAGTAAAGGGCTCTGGCTATTAATCAATGAAAAGGGCAATCATATCCTCCTAATCAAGTTTCTACCTGGTGCAACCCTATAGAGCAGCCTCTGCATCTAAGCTCTAGATGAATTTGAGTCATTCTTTGAGATCAAATGATAAAATCCCATTGCCTCCGTTTAAATCATATTTTTGCAATCCAAATTTTGGTGAAGATTCACCAAAAACAAAGCACCATGTGCTGGAACTCATTTTGTTCAATGTCATGTGGGATAAAAACACGGATAATCAGTAACAATTATGTGACATGTTATGCTCCAAAACATAGACTTAAATTTTAAATAAACAAACAAACAAACAAACAAATCAATAAATAAAAGGGAAAACACCCGGCAAGGGAACAAGAGAAGGAGATGAAAGGACTGAAGTCCAATCAAAAGAGCACACCCCAAAAGCACAGAAATAAGCTCTTTTGATAAAAATTTATGTAGGAAAGGGATCAAAAAGTGCTACAGTATCCATCTCCTTCTATTTAGGCACAACAAACACCTCACCTCACACACTAAGAAAATGAAGTCAAAGAACTTTGGGAACATGAGTGGCACAAGCTTGCACTTTGGTACACACTAAGAAAAGAGCATTGGGAATATATTGATGAGAACGAACTTTGGGAAAAAATTTGTGAAGTAGAAAGGAACTCACGACATTCTTCGTATCTTGGAGAGGAAGGGGGGGGTCCCTCCACAAGACAAACAAGGTTTTTAGTGTTGTGGTTGTTGTGACAACAACAAAGGGTGAGTGAAGAAATGAAGTTTGGTTGTCCCACTATGCCTCCTCACACAGCCACGTGCAGCAGCATAATCCTTCCCCACATAACAACTTCATGAAGATGAAGGTGACAACTATTTCGACGCGCTTCTTGTGAATTTGTCCTCCCTCTTGCATCATATGCTTCAGCACCCAGGTAGTGGGATGTTTTGCAATCTTCATCATCGTAAGTCGGGGTCAGGGAATATTTTGAGAACCCCGACTGGCTGGTTGAGGATAGGAATCCTGTGAGAGATTGTGGGAGGAATTTTTGTGTTGCGGAAGTTGGGTGGAAGCAAGTAAGTCTACTCATGGGGAGAAGAAAGATTTTGTGATTGTTGGGCTGTCTGTCTGGCTGGGTGGCTCATGGGTTGTTGCAATTGATTGATTGATTGATTTATTGTTTGTTTGTTTGTTTGTTTGTTGCGGTCTGGCAGTTTGTTGAAAAAAAGTAGGGGACGGTGGGGAATTAGGAGGATGGAGAATAGTAGTATGGAAGTAGTATGCGGGGCTCATATGGAGGGTTGGTTATATCTCATACAAACAACAAGGCTTATGATGACACAACCCAGGCAGCGGTATTTCATGCTTGTGGGTAGCCGTGCTCTATATTACAAAGAGAAACCAGCTCATCGTGATGAGGTACAATTCACAGAGAACCTGAGTAGAGATAGCAGTTACCTTTTAAGGTTCATTCGAATCCTCAAAGATAGAACGATTCTTGAGCATACGTGGTGGTAGTGTTTGCTACAAAGATGAATTGTGTGCAGTGACAAGTCATAATTCACATCCTCGCCCCCCTGCAAATCCTTTTAGTGCCCGTGATACTCATATATATCTTTCATCTGCATCTTGAAGACAGATGGGTCTTGCCAAATATTGTGTTTTTGATTTGTTAACAGGCACCAATCAAGAGTGGGCTCATCGACCCATGCACCCGGGTGAAAGACCATGGGCGTGAAAGCTTTCATGGCCTAGTAAGGATTTTAATGCACGAGACCCTTTTTTTTCCCCTAGAGGAGTGCTACTTATTTGCATTTTTGATGCAATCATGAACATCTTCATTGGGGATGGTAGGTGGAGGATTTTAGAGCGAATTGCAACTGAACTTTTTGAGGTTTTGGGTGTGCATCCAGGTGCTATTCACGTTCATCATCTACGACTCATATAACAATAGTGACAAATTGAGGGTAAGCAGCTTTAGGTGGAGGAGGAGCTTTGGACTCCAAACACTGGTTTCAACTAAGAGGTTTTGTAGCCTTTAGAGGATTATCTGAGTGTGCCACAACAATTCCTTGCACAATTTTTGAATAACTGCTGGAGAGCACTCTAGACTTCTCTTCTGTGACCAACAAGTTAGTGTTGTGAAAGGGGCTTGTAAAATCTGTGTGGCAGTTTGGAGCAAGAAGCCCAGAGGAAGCTGCAAAATGGATACAAGCATTCAAGGATGCTGCAGATCATGTACTGCTCATTATTCTCATCAGACTTCCAAAAGTCACAAAGCTGCTGCAGGCCCAATTCTCTAGAATCAAAGTTCCTCTGTTATCTTTAGAGAAGAGTGTAAAATCAACTTTGTAACTTTCTCCAATTTGACACAGTACTCATAGACATGCAAAGGATAATCTTGGGACTTTCTGTGTCCCGGGTGCAGGCCCAGCCACCAGGAAATAATATATCATTTGTTCCTTCAGGGGGCAGACGGCGCATTCCATTCAGGTACATTTTTGTCGTGTGGCCACAATACTTCCAACCAGGAAACTGGAAGTATCAAGGGAGTACACAATGTCAGAAATTAAGGGAGATCAGGAATTGGAGGTTGGAGAGAGGCTGGTAATACACTCCAAAGTAGTGGTTGAGAATTCAGACCTTGTGCTGTTTCAGGCTCACTGGAATGCGAGGGAATGGACTAGTGCGGGACACATCTGGTGGCAAAGACCATTTGTACCATGAGGATTCCACCATCCTTGCAGGTATGCTTTGGTTACTGACCTCCAGCAACTTTGCCTGATATCTAATAGAGCAGATAATTTGAGGGTGGACAAGTGGAAGATGTTGTGTAGAAATGTCATCAGTGCAGGATTCATTGTGGAAAAGGCTCATTTGAATCTTGAGTAGTGATAGGTTGCCTGGCAGTAGTGATGAGTTGCCTGATGTTGTCTGGCAGATTTACCAGATTGGACTGGATCTCTGCCATCAAGAGATGCGTCACCAGATGTGATAGCGGACTCACCATGGCAGATTTTTGGATGTAAAAATGGTGTGTAGATCAGCGTTTGAATCTCATTTTGTTATTGCACAATTGTTGAAGGCAGCCAAGTTTAAATGTCACCTGTTGTTCTCTTCATATTTTAAGCAGTATTATGCTTTGGTATTTTGCTCACTCGATGTGGGATACTTATTGAGTCCCGCCAAGAGTTTGTACTTATTCAAGTACTCAGTGAGAGCTTGGTCTGTCTCCTCCCTACAGGTTTACGATTGTTTAGAGAATCCACTGATCAACAGGGACTATCAAGCAAGGTAAATTATTGATGTACAGTTTCAAAATGTGTCTTTTTTCATGCTGCCATTCAAGAGTTGTGATTCCCCAAATATTAAATTGTGGACAAGATCTCAATCTGAGAATGTTAAAGTTCATGAGAAATATGTTAGAAATTTCATTCAATTGGATGCAGATCCAAGGCGAGGATTCAGCAGCTCTGATGGCTGTCGGTGTGGTGCATGCCGCTTGTGAATCTGTGTTTGCCACAGTTATGGCCTTGGGTCCATCACGTGCAGAGTAAGTTATCATGTAAACAGATGTCTTTTGCACTATTTCTAAGCATTTTATGGGGACTGAAAACCTATCCTGACACATGCAGGGTCTTAGGGTTTCTTGATCTGTCTTTCATTTTGGGAAGACTTTGTGAATGGCTGCCATACATGTGAAGACAATATGCTAAGCCAGCCATTGTGGCATGCAGGTGGGACTTCTGCTTTCTAAGGGGGAGGGTCATAGAGCATATTGATGGTCATTCTGATGTTATCCATAAGCAATTTAACAGATACTGGACCCCTTGGTGCGTGTTTTTCCATCCCATATGCAGTACTATGTAAGCTTGAAGCTCATTATTTTTTGTGTACTTCCAGAGGTAGCAGGTTGGAATTCACCACTATTAAACCATTCCCTAACCTCTTCAGAGTGAAATTATAGGCAAAAAAGCCATCATTGAGTACATCCTATAGATGTAGTGTCTCATATTTTGATGAAAGAGTTTTTGCAGGCGCATGAAGCCCAGGGATTTGGTGATACATCGCTACTGGCGCCGTGAAGATGATGGCTCCTATGGTATTCTTATTGACTTTTTAAAACATACCTTATCAAATCTCCAGGAAGCTTCATTTCCTCTGGCTGACTCTTGGATAATCACATTTCCTCTGAATGCAGACCACATTGCGATAGATATGTTACCTCCCTAGTCAAACCATTGAAATAAAAAAGATTCATGGTTAAGCATCCAGAAACTTGACCAACTCCCAGATGGATATAAGCAGTTCTTAGCATGCTGGAAAATTTCTGCCTCTTTTGCATAGAGCTCAATGTGCACTTTTGCAGTGATACTATACAGGTCAGTCACTCATCAAAAATGTCCTCCACGGCAAAAATTTGTGAGAGCCTGGCTCAAGAGTGAGTTCCTCATCTCTGTTAGTACATAGGTGACACAAGATGGGGTATTTCTATGATGAAATTCTCATGTATGAAGCTTGAGGAAGTAATGCTCAATACTTCACTCCTAGTAGGAAGTGCCGTATCCAGATGAAAACCAACCCACTGAATCCTCTGGTTGGTGCCTTGTGTATATATAATACCTGTGCATGTTCCAGAACATGTTCTTCTCTTCCTTATTCTCCTCGATTTTCCTCTTGCTGGCATACAATGTGATGGTAATGTGATGCTAGACTTTGGGAATTTTCACTGTGGACATGGCTTGAAACTTCTGACTTATTTATTTTAGGCAACATGGTTCTTACACACTGAACTACTGTCCTTGTGGTGCACAGGTGGAGGATATGTGATATCACCATTGCTTCCACAAGGTGGTAATCTCCAACGTTGCCTTGTGAAACATGTGCTGACTGTGGACTGGAAACACTGGAACACATGCTGGAGTCCGGCATGTGACAAGGACATCACTCTCCATGTGTTAGAGCGCGTTGCATGTTGGTTTTGGAACATAACCTTGCACCAATAGGTCCTCTTGTATTCACAATGGAAAATAGTTTGGGGTGACATTCTTGTTCTATGTTCATTAAGCCCCTTGAACAGCTCAGTGTCTACCAGTAGTTGTAAGGCATGGAGATAGGTGGCTGCAAGGAGTCCACTATATCTATTTCAATTGCTGGAGTGTCAAAAGTGATACTGAATTTCCTCTTGTTATTGTTTGTTGCAGCAATCCGAGAAATGTACAAGGTGAAGCCAGCTGACTATAAGCCAATTTCCACTCTAGTGGAAACTGAGAGACGGAAAGTGAAGGGAGGAAAACCATCATATGAAGATGGGCAATTTGATGCAAAGAAAGGCAAACAACATGGCAATGCATTGAGAGATGACCATGTTGAACCTAAAGTGAGCACATTTCTCCAGCTGGCAGATGATGAGTTTTACGATGTCCCAGAGGACTCTTCATGGGAGCAAGACCATGATGCAGAGCTGGAAAGTCAGAGTGTGCAGAATGAGTCAGAGGGAACCTCAGATGAAGACAAGGTCAGGCTGCAGCAGGTGTCTGCTTCTCAGACCATCCTGCATGTTCCTTTTGTGCTTTGCAGGATGTCAAACATGAGTCATTATTCTATAATAGGACTATTCTTTAAGAGTTGGTTCTTTCCTTTTATTGAGGTTTGGGTATCTAATTGATGCCATAGGAGGTATCCCTACTGACTATTTGTAGCAGTTCAACCAGGTCACTAACCTCTCATTCTGGAGCTAGTTTTGATAAATTTAATGTTGCATTGCAGTCTGGAGGTCTTTCCAAGTTCTCTGCTGCAGCAACAATTGTTAAGCGCTTGCAAGCCGCAGGTGGGTCGCCACCATTAGTTTGCCTGCAGCTTGTCTATTAGAAGAGAGCACACATGACAGTAGAACAATGTCACCAGAAGCACCATAGGCTAGTCTCTCAAGGCCTGGTTTCAATGTCTGTTTCACCTTAAAACTGATTCTTGTCTTTGGCAGCTCAAAAGCGAACCCAGCAAGGGCCGGATGAAGATGTTATTGACTCTTTGTTCAAAGAAGGGTCACTACCGAAGTGCTCGATTCTCAATACAACCAGCTGTGTGTCCAGTGCTGATGCCAGTACTTTCCTCATTCGTGGCAAGCAGTACTTGAGAGATCACAAAAAGGTAGGTTGTCTTCATAGCCATGGTGATATTCATGCTTTTTCCTAACCACTTGGTTGAACCCCATTCTCACAAGTGAAGGATGGTGATGGTGTGGACAAAGGTGGTGGCCAAAGAACCTATCATGCAATTTGTAGCAGCAGATTGGCTTAAGTCTGGCAAACGTGAAGATCACCTTGCAAGTCGCACCTCAAACCTTGTTCAACGGTTCGTTGCAAACCAGGTACAGTTTCCATCCTGTTTGCATGGGTCCTCACAAAAACATTTCCTTTGTACCAATACCTGTTATTTTGAGGTGAGAACATTCTGCAACTGAGAGGATGCTTACATGGCTTGCTTGCACTTTGGTTGTCAACATCATCATGAATTTGTTGGTATTGAGTGCAAGGATTTGTTCTGGAAATGCAGACGATGGATGGCAAACTGGAGGACCCATTTTTCTTCATTGTCAACTTACAAGTGAGCCTTACCGCCGTGTTTCTAGATAGAAAAAACCAAGATATATGTCTTCCATGTGGGAAAAAATGACCATTCACTTATTATTTCATCTGAAAGTCAAGTGTACATGAAGAGATATGATAGGATCATACAGACAATGTGAAAGTAGCTTCTGTCCATGTACAGAATGGATACTTCAACCTCAGGGGGAGAATACGATTATGTGTCGGGGACCCATATAGTGAAACTTTGTCATTTGCATGTCTTCCATTTGTACCTCCAAAATTGTCTATGATGGGCTGATCCAAATAATGTGAAGGCATGATGAGGTAAGTGATTGACTATGTTTCACGGATGTAGGTTCCAGGAACAACATGCTACTCACTAGTTCTTTACTATATGAGCACTTGCCCCTTATCAGACTCACCACTCCTTGAGAATTTTGTGAATGGAGATAACCGATTCCGTAATTCCCGTTTCAAGCTTATCCCAAACATTGCTAAGGTTAGTGACCCCTAAAGATGGCATCTATTCTCCTGATTGTGGATGAAGTGATAATTCATACAGTCAGGCTTTTCTTTTAGGATTGCTACTACATGTTCTTCCAAGTGGAGTTATGTTGCAGACATATGATGTAAGGCTTTACTTATTAGCTATGATTCCTCTTGAAAGAATTCTCACTATGTGCATGTGGTGGCACACATATCCAGGGATCATGGATTGTGAAGCAAAGTGTTGGAAAGACAGCTTGTTTAATTGGGGAAGCATTGGAGATCAGTTATTACAATGGTACAAACTACCTTGAGGTATGCATCATACCATTTTATGTACAGGTAAATTGAACACATAACAGAGATTCCAGAGATCACATCTCAGGACGTTTTAGTGAGTTTTGGCAAAAAGTAGGGGTAGCCATGGTTAGAATTGTGTAGTGATGCTTATGTTATGTACTATTTGTTTGGCCATTTGATGTAGTAAACAGAAACCCTGAACTGCAAGATGTTTGCAAATGGCAATCAGCTTGCAGCTTGCAATTATCATATAATCATATGGAAATGTTGATTATGCAGCTGGATGTGGACATTGGGTCATCTTCTGTAGCAAGAGGTGTGGTAAATCTGGTGGTTGGATACCTCAGCAAGCTGGTCATAGAGCTTGCTTTCCTCATTCAGGTAAGCTGGTTCCTGTGTTGAAGTTTTGTTTCAGACCTTCAAACCTTGTTGATCACAATACCCACATCCTCAATAGTTCTATCCAAGGCTGATTTGCAATATGTGTTGTTAGATATGGGTCATCTCTTTCACTCCGCTATTATCCATCCATCCCAGTAAGATTTTCAGTCTAGCATGCTTAACTTTGGGGTTCACATGCAATTCTGTCTGTTGACCATAAGTAGGGTTCACATCACACACAGTCCATGCATACAACAAGATTACAACTCTGAAACCTTGATATAGTGTGTTCTAGTAAAATTCAACATTGAAAACAAACGCCTACCAAGGCAGCTTCTTGAATGTTACAAAGTGGAATTTAGATCTGTCCATGCTAGTTTAGAGGGTCAACTTGGATCAAAGAATCCATTGGCTGAACATGGCCTGAAGGTGGGATTCAATCTTCATCTTAAGTGGGAGGAGGTGGAATCATGGGACCAGTGTTCATTATGAGGATTGACTACTGTCCGTCATGCTGCAATGACAATTTCCTTTATACATGAGTTCCCTTATAAGGTAAGTCGTTTCTCTAATCTTAGTTGGATTGGTGGATATGTGGATACAGGCCAGTACTGAGGAAGAACTTCCAGAGTATCTTCTTGGGACCTGCAGGCTTATAAATCTTGATGTTGCTAAAGCCGTCCCTACACATCCTGGATGAATGTGAGCTCTTGTCATGCAGGCTAACCTTCTTAACCTCGTACATTAGTTTGTTAGGCGTACTGGTACTCTATTTACTAGACTTATGAACAGAGACCAATTCAGAGGAAGGACCATTGTTAAGGGAGTAAGTAACATCAGGGACTTCCAACCACTAGAGTTGAGGATTACTCTAAAGGGAAACCACACAAGATTGTGGTGAGACCCATAAGCTCATTTACCAAACACATACAACCATTTTTTTGGTGCCAAGATGAGCATGGCAAGAATCTAGAATTTTGTAGCATATTGTAATGTTGTTGTCTCTTGCATCAAGTGGGGAAGAGAACAGATGACAAATTTAATTGAACTATGCAGTTTTTTGCAAAGGTACATCTTAAGTATTTTAGGCATGCAAAACAGCTTCATTAAATGTGAATGAAGTTGCAAATGTTCAATTCAGAAGTTGGAGTCTCAATAGTTGGAATTTCCCCAAACACAATCATTTGTCATGTGTGTGATACTAAGTCCAATCTCTGGAGTTGCCTTGATAGCTTTGCATGAGTCAATGGCATCTCCTTTGGGGAACATACAGAATTGGTGTATATATTTTGACTTTGTTACAAATCAAAGATCAATAATTCTGTATTTCGGTAGTATAACTTGCAAGACTCTAGGTTGTGCATGATCACATAAGGTTATTTTTGACATAATGGCCTTTAGGTTCAATTGCTCATTTCATAAAGCATTGGCACTTTTTTTCCTTTTTATTTTCAGCTCGCTCCCCAACCTGAATTTGTTCTATTCTGACTTTTTAAAAACTTATTTGAGACTTACCTCCATTTTACTAGATCTTCCGAAATATGGAAGGCCCAATATAGATTGTAATAGGGCTTTCAGATTTCAGAAGACCCAATTTTATGATTATTCACTTCAAAAAAACATGAAAAAAGTACCCTTGCTTTATACAAGGGAAGGTCCTACTATGGCTCCTATACTAACATGGTCACAAACTTAAATCTTTCACACCAAAGGTCACATGGGGGGGATAGGTTTTAAGCCTTATGTGGCTTACACCCCAAAGAAGTCTACCAAGTGTATTCTATTAGAATGTCAATGGCCAAATTATAGAAGGGAAGGCAATTATCAAATCAACTATCACCTCTACCCACCTAAACTAATTCTCAATGGACCTTAAGCTATGTTCACACTTAGAGTTAAAATGTTGTCAAGTATGTGGTAGGAGAAAAAAACTTATCACACATCTACACTCGATTTGTCCTTAAAATAAAAATGGGTGTTGTAGCGGATGTGGCAAGCAATGTTAAATTAATGGTAGTATCAATGTTAAAGTATGAACAAATGGTCAAATATCATTTTGTGATACTTTTCCAATCTTAACTCAATGTTAATGTAACAAGAAATAAAATAGAAAAATAAAATTTTGTGAAGAAATTTTGTTCAAGGTGGTTGCTCTTCCCCTCATAGGGAAGCTCTCCATGCTTCATTACGTGTAAATGTGAAGCTTTACAACAACTCTTTTGTGCTCTAAACTATCTCTACTATGCAAGCTTTACACCATCTTTGTTGTGCAAGCTTTACACTATTTCTTGCACAAGTATTACACAAAGAACAAACGAGCTTGAATCATCACACATTATAGTTGTACACACATTATCACTATGCACCTAGATCCTCATTGTTTTGTGCATCAATGCCAAAACTTTATTTTACATTTTGCCTAGAACAGTAATTGTGTAATGTATTTGTTCGTTGAAAAAATGTTCAATGATGCAAATAGCAAAATGTTGAGAATTCAAGTTCAACTAGTTAATTTTTTTATTAACTACTAGACTAAAAAAAATTAATTAAGTTACTTTCATGATGATTATTCTTTTTTACTTAGTTTAGTTGGTTTTTTTTGGTTTCACTACTATAAAACATGGGTGCAATTCATTAGTCTTCGTTCATTAGTCCTTGTTCACTATGCTATTGAATTCACTTTTTCCCCACTGGGTTTTATTCACTATGACCAATGAATTCACTAAACATTTAGTGAAATCACTTGGCATACAAGGACACCTTTGTTGTAAGAATTTTGATTTCTTACTTAAGTTTTTTGATGTTGGTGTTTAGAATCTTTATTTTCATCATTGCAAGTTTGTATGTATTGCATGTGACAAGAACCTTGGTGTGTTTTTGATCTTATGTTTCATGTTTGTGAACATATTGTTTTGATGGTTTTAGTTTTCTTGCTATAAAAATAATTGTGTTTTGATTTGATTTTTTATTTGTGAACATGGTATTAGAGCATATGTTGTTTGATGAAAAGATTTAAAATTAGAAAAAAAATTAGATTTTGAAAATCTCTAGTTATTTTAGAAGAGTTTATCAATTGAAAAGAAAATGAGAGAAAATCTACAAAATCAAAAAAATTAAAAGTCAAAATTTTAAATATAAATCTAGATCCATTGTCAAAGGATCTTGAAGTGAAATTTGGAAATATTATAAAATAGTATAATGCGCTATCATTCTCAAAACTTCAAAGAAAGTTTTTTGTGTGTGAAAATTATGGGGTTTCGAAAATTCTAGTCCATAACTAGTTTTTTATCATATCATTTTCATTTGAGGTTTTCTGGATTTATAGCTTTGAAAGATTCTAAATTATAAGAAATTACATGCGTGAAAATTATTTTAAAGTGATTTGAATTTATATTGAAAGAGATGAAAATCTAAAATTTCAAGCATACTCTATGTTCCAAAAAAATTCATAATTATATCTTCTCATGGTTATATCAATAGGGCTAAAATTTGGAACAAATGTGGAAGATGTTTTTTAATACATCTCTTTAAGTTTCAAGTCGTTTAAAGATGTTGAAAAGAAATTAAAGGTCGTATTATGTTCAAGTCCCAATTTGAGGTCGCTTCAAAAGACTACCAAAATCTTCCATTTGACAAAGCCAAATGAATTGAAAATTTGTGAATTGGGAATAGACATATTTTCTCATGCTATAACAAAATTTGAAATTAACCTAAGTTCATGTGTAAATGGTGGAGGCTTGAAAAGCTGTTGGTGACAAAATCCTACATCAAAAAGGTTTCAACACAAATTTTGCAAGTGGAGCAATTATAAACAAATGGAATTTTTTTGGAATTGATGAATATTTTGAAATTTTATGTACTAAAATATATATGCAATCATGTATTTAATACCACACAAAATATTATACAATATATGTATATATGTCAAACCTCAGTATAATATAAATCCTTGTATAATATTTAACCATATGCATGTACATACTCTAAACAAATTTGTTAATCCAAAACCTTAAACCTAATCCCTAAACCCTGTAATCCTATACCTTCAATCCTTCATATACTTAAGCTTATATCAAGTCCTAAACATTGAAATCCTCATGTATTTGGCCTTCAAACCTTAAAGTCCCAGACTTCTAAAAATGTCATTTCACGACATCAAATCCTAGTATATGAAACCTAATGTCTCCAAGCCCCAAGTCCTTGAGTTCTTACAAGAGTTAAAAATCTTTATGTCTTGGGGTTTAACCTTAATACAAATGAAATAGTCTATGAAAGACACAATTAGTTGGGAATGGGATATTTTATATCTTCATTCTTTTGATTTTGATTTATTCCTTTTTTATTCTATTATTCTTTTATGTAGTTTGCAAAGAAAAGTGCATTATATTTTTATTCTAATTATTTCTAAATGTGTCTTTTGTTATTCATATTTGTACTTCTTCATACATTTAGAAAAGCTTTCAAGAAAAAAATAATTCAAAACAAAATCTACAAAGAAAAATCAATCCAATTTTCTATTCCTTTTCAAAAAAATTGTTTCTCTTTTACAAAAAAATTCCTTTCAAATTACAATGTAAAGATCCTCCAAAAATGATCATCAAAATGTCTTAACAAGGATGGTAATTTAAACTTGTCATAACACTAAATTTTGTACCCTTCTCCCCTTCTACAGTAGTCTATAGGACATGATTTCTAGTTTCAGAGGACCTTGGGAATTTAATTTAATTAACAATATAAATGGGAAACCAAATTTGAATTTCATGGTCCAACATTGTGTTTTTTTTCCAAATTTGTGAGGTAGGTGGGTTGGTGATTATCCACAAAGGACTTAGACAAAATTTTCACTCATCCAAAGGGCTAGTCTTCTTCCAAAAAAAACCCATTGTACTTGTGGCAAGGCCTTTTGTTATGTAATTTTCAAGCTTGTTTTAAATTAAACACTCTTGAACCAATACGATAATATTTTTTTAGGTTCAGCATCTCACTGTTGAATAATTATTTTATTTTGAAAAAAATGACTTCAACACCCAAAAAAATAAATTGAATTTCTGGCAAATTATTTAAATTTTAAAAGTATTCGACAAAGGTGTGAAATTGCTTAAAACACATGCAATAATATACATACTAAAAACCTAAGACTATCATGTAACAACTTCTTGAATCCTATGAAATTTTTGCATCAATAAATAATAGTTTTTAAAATTTTCAACTGGAAGCGACATTAGTTTTCTAAATTTTTGGCATTTTAAAAAATGATATAATTTTTGCCAAACCTGAAAAGGTAGTACGGTGGTTGGGTTAATGGAATCCCATGTATCTTGACTTCCCATTGTCAAAATGACTACATTGATCTTTATATATGTATATATGAAAAAACAAGATCCAAATGTCACAATGAAATTGAGTGTAAAAAGGATACTTTGAAATTGCCTAAATCCTTTACCTAGTGCATTTGGTCAAAATTACATGATTTTAAGATATTTATTCACATCCTTGTTAACCAAGGTTTTGGAAAAAAATGTTGGAGTGGCTTCCAATTTTACAATAGGAGAACAAAATTGGCGACATTTTTTCTTTTTTCAACATGAAAGAAAAAATTTACATCTGTGCAAGCCAATATTGCTTCTTTAAAATAACCACCCAATAACATATTTATGATTTTTTTGGAACCACGCATGTTAGCAATATAATACAAATTGGCTAGGTTTAGGGTTTAAACCTTAAACCCTTAAACCGTAAAAAAAAATTTGGTTGGTTCATGCCTTTGGTGTTGTGTGTGCGACTTTTCACCCACCCACCTTTGGGTTGTGTTCTTTGTTCCTTTTTGCAACAAAGTTCTTTTCATTTGCGCCAAGAAAAATAAAATAAAAAATTGGTTGCTAAGTAGTTGAAGAATTTATAAAATTATGTAAAAAGCCTAACAAATTTTATTTTTTAATTATTATCATTATTGCTTAAGGATTGATAATGTAGTTGGAGGAGAATTGGGTTGTCCAAATAGGTTATCAAATATTTGGTAGAAGGGTGATGTTTCTTCATGTCCCTATTAAATAGTTATTATTACAAGGTTGGTATTGGCCCATGCCAAACAACTCAAGTCAGTTTTGTGATACTAAGACATGCATCATACTAGATTTTAGGTTATTTTCATATTTGCATATGGCCAAGCCTAGCTAAATCATCTTATGTACACAACAAACCACTTCAAGAACATGACAAAATTGAAAACAAAAACCATGCTTCTTGTGCTTCAAAAGGTTCACATTAATAAACAGAACCATAGCCACTCCAAGGCATTTACATTCTTCTTCTCCATATAATAGCTAGGACATTTTCCTCCCACATTTATGGTATAATTATTATGTTTACCTTCAAAAGTGCAATGTATCCAAAAAGAACTTAACATACCGAATTCTATTAATTCTAGGACTTTTTTCCTTTATTGGAACAATTTTAAACCTAAACAATACATGAAAATGGACATCTTAGATAAAAAAAGGCATCACAAACACATTGGCCCTTCCAATATTGGACCAAAGTGACCCAACCCCCATGATTGCACCAATTCTGTTTGGGATGAACTCAAGTTCATCCCAATTATTGGATATGTTACAAGCATTGAGGTTGGGTCAAAAAAAAAAAATCCCTCACTTACTTCAAGGCTACCCATAAAAAAATCTATTCGATTGCCCAAGCATTTCAAACCCCAACTATCTATCTTTGCCCCACCAAAAACCCTAAACCTTGCCACCACTCAAAAACAGAAACAATGTTACAAAAGACGGTGCTATAGAAGCAATGTTGAAGTGCTACTGTAGAAGAAAATATTGCAAAGGTGGTGTTGAAACAATGCTATAGAAGCGATGTTGAAATGGTGCTACAGAAAACGTTGCTAAAGTGGTGTTGTAGAAAACGCTCCTCCAAAAGATAACCAGTGCATATGTTGCAAGTAAATATTCATCAACTCTTTTTTTCTTTGTTTCTTTTTCACTCTTGTTCATCTTTTTTTTTCTTTTTCTCAAGTGTAGAAAGTGACGATAAGCCCGGAGTCTCGTCTTCATATGTTTGTTTTTTTTCTCAAATGTAGCAAATGACAGCGAACCTCCCTAGCTCATCATCATTTTATTTTTTCTCAAGTGTAACAGATGACGACAAACCTCCCTAGCCCGTCATCATCTCTTTGTTTTTTTTCTTAGGTGTAGTAGACGACGGTGAACCACCCTAGCTCATTGTCAATTCTTTGTTTTTTTTCTCAAGTGTAACAAATGACAATGAGCTTGGAGGCTCCCAACTTGTTGTCATCTCATGGGTTTTTTTTCAAGTGTGAGCTCACTAGCTACATCACCACCCGATGCATCGTTATTGTACCTTCCTATATGTGGGGATGTCACCACCCCTTGATAAATGCAAAGGTAAGGAGGAAAGGGGCAATGAGGTATACAACATTTGGACAAGGTCCTAGCCAAAAGGAACCACGCTAGTGATGTTGGCTAGAGTTTTTTGTGTGTGTTGGAAATTCATTTTATTCAATTTGTAAATGGGCACAATATAATTGAAAATTTTCAAATTTTCAAAGATTTTGAGAATACTTGAACTAGTAATTTTGTAAATGGTGCATGCAATACACTGAACAATTCATTCTTGTTAATTAGGAGACCTTGAGCTTTATTCAAAAATATTGGCATGTGGTGAATCCATGTTGCCTCATGTGTTCTCATTGTAATTATTGTTTTGTGGTGAGACCACATTGCCTTGAGTTCCTACATTGCTTGCACAAGCTCACAATGTTATGTTTGGACTGTTCCTATCTTATTTTCTATTCGAACTTACAAAAATGTATTTGCTCGTTATGTTCTAGTGATCTTTGAAATTTTTGGGTTTTTTTCATATGATTTGTTGTGGAAATTCTTGAGAATTGTGGGAGGACAGGTGTTCATTATGGCACATCTTTTGGTGGCTTTTAGTAAAAGCATAAACTTCATCAAGTGACATATGACCAAAAGGGCAAAGAAAGTTCGTAGGTAGTGTTCTACTTGAGTTTTATTCTTTTAAATATGAGAACCCCTCTATTTCATTTTGAGAAGGGGTGGTGGTCCATATTGGCTCATCATCATTTCTTGATTTGTTTTTCAAATGCAAAAGATGACAATAACCCAGGATTTGGGCTCGTCACCTTCTTTTGTTGGTTTTTTAGTTGTACACGAAAACACCACGTGTCATGCCCAAGATTTAATGTAATTATTAGTAAAAATTCAATTATGAAAATTAATTTATAATGAATTCATGTAAATAATTAATCAATATAGCTAGATAATTATAATAAAAATAAATTTAATAATATAACTTTATGATTTTTATATTTATTCAATTCAATTATAATGAAAAACATAGTTATAATAATTAAATTTTATAATTAGACTATATTAGTTATTTTAGTCGAAAATAAAACTTCTAAAGTAGAGGGCTTTTAAGCTTTTAAATATAATGAAAAATATTTTTTATTATTGATATTGGAAACATTTAATTACAATTTTTTTTGTTTCAAATTGTTGTTTTTGTATTAAAAAGTTGCAACAAGTTGGAAAAAATAAGTTACTATCCTTTTTATATGTTGTTTGCAATAGTTTATTTAAGGGAGCTTGAAGTTTTTGGGTAGTGGTGGCAATTGCTATTGTTGGGGAGATTCAAGCTTTTGTTTTTCTTTTTTGGATTGATTGTTGTTTAAGGATTTGAGTGTTTCTGTTGTAGGATGGCATGTCCTCGAAAGAAACTTAAACGCCAAGAAAGGTGATTGCTAACATTCAACAAGTCAATGTTGTAGCAAATGAAGAGGAAATTGAAGTGGAACAAATAATTATCATCTATACTTCTACTTTTGAAGGTAAACCTTAATTCCACTCTTATTCTTGAAAGTAAATTTGTTGCAATGGATGATACATTTCACATGATAGGGTTTCAAAGAATGTAATGCAACACATTATGAATAAAAAATCTTAATCCAAACCCTAAACTCCATTTTCATTCTCTATTTGAGAATGGGGATGGGGTATTTTGTTTTCGCCCAATTTTTTCCAAGCAATATCCTCATTGTTTAAAGGTTTTAATTGCTAGCCTATTTGCAATGCCCTCCTTGTATTTAATGTTTATTTGTTAGTTTGTAATACCTTCATATTTTTAAAGTTCTCTTGTTAGTTTATTTGCAATACCTTCATATTGTGTAGGGTTTTCTTGCTGGTTTATAATTTGCAATACCTTCATATTTTGTAAGTTTTTATTGTTAGCTTGTTTGCAATACTTTCATCATTCTTAAGGATTATTTTTTGGTTTGATTTTGAATGTTGTTCTTATAGGGGTTTCAATGGCTTCACATGAAAGTGATTAAATAGAAATACCACCATATCATGTAATGGAAGATGCAAATTGGGTGCATGAAGGGTCAAGGTGGAAATGCAAAATCAATGGATGCACCGACATTTATGCAGTTAAATGGCTACTTTGTCAACATTTGGACAACAAACACGGGCTTTGCATGGAAGTAGGCAAATTTGGCCGTCCTTCTGCTCGTGTTGGGGGACCAAGGCAACAAAATCACCATGCGATGAACGCTCAAATTTTGAACAACCCATACACAAGGCAAAAGCGGAATGAAAAGAAGGCTCTCGATAGAACGAAAAAGAAAGCACAATTAGAATGGGATGAACTCCAAAACCCAAGCAAAACAAATGGAACAGATTAAATGGCCTTTGTTGGTACGTTTAGCCTCTGAGATCTTGTTGGGCACCATTGGGATTCTAGCATGGGGGGTGGGTTCATCCCACAAAGTGCATGGGCATGCTTTGAAAAGGACGAAAACCTTGTTGAGATAATTCGAGCAAACAAAGTTGCTTATGCAAAGCCTTTGAAAGTTGCATAGGGCGTTCGGACTTGGACATTGGAATCCAATAAACACAACCAAGTCAAAGAAATGGATGTAATATCCAAATATCAAAATTTCAAAATCATTCATGGGTAGTATATATATGTATATTTATTTATTTTAAAACATTCTTTGCATCTTAACATGTAATTGTTTTCTTGTTTTCTTGTGTTAAGCTTTGTGGCACAACAAAAGAATTTTTTGTTGTAAATGCAATTTGACTTGCGCTTGAACATCGTCAACTATTTTTGATCACCATGCAACCAAAGTTATAAAAGTTGTAGCAAAGTATTGCACCAGTATGGGCATTCCTTTTAGTTCATCTTCTTCGAAGGAATAATTATAAATATAGCTTTAGTGCATGTATACACCATTTTGTATCAAACCATTATACATTAACTTAGCATGATATATTTTTGTCACCATCCTTTTTATAGTGTGGTTATTTGAACATTTTTGTATGAATCCACTTGTTTTAATTTTGACATCTAATTTTGGGATTCGTAGATTTTGGGTTAATCTTATGCCATGTTGCACACAATACCCCCATCCATTACGAATGGATTACATTTACTATAAACCAAATGAACAATACCTTCATTTAATAAGGTTAGCACATTATGTGGCCATGCTAGAGAATTTAAGCAATACCTTCATTATCTTTATCATGAAATACTCGCACAATAACCTTAATGAAAAATGTAATATTATATTTTTATATAATTACATTGCTCATTTTCATGAACGGACCCCTTGGTGCATAAATCAGTTTGTCTATGCATGTATTGCATACTTTTAATCTTCTCTTGTTTATGGTTGGGTTTTCCATAAAACATTTCAAATTACAATACCCACATATTAACCAACTCATGTTCATGTTCCATTACCCTAATCTAATTTTTTTCCTCGTATATGTTTCAAATAAATAGGGGGGACATTAGGTTTTGGGAAATTAAGCCCAACTTTTTGTCATTCATTGTTTTAAAATAACCTTTTTCCTAACATTTATATTATTTTCATGGAATATTTTTTAAGTGAATTTATGTATTCATATACACACATAAATCTAATGAGGTTCCTATTTTTCCTTTCTTTTTCATTAATGAAGAGGAGAATGAAAGTGACTTCGTGACTTCATGATAAAAAAACCTTCCCACTTGTTTCCCCCCCCCCCCCCCCCCCCAATTTAAGTTTAAAACATAAGTTGATAATCTATACACAATTTAGGGTTATGCAAAAATAATTCCAAAATTAGGTTTAACATTTAATTTTTTAAAAATTGTTAAATTCCACCGTTAAATTATGTAACCACTTTTTTGTGTTTATTTAATTTAAGGTCAATGTAAGGATTTTTTTGCTACATACAAATGTTTTAACTCAACATTTTAAGGTTTATTATATAAGTTTGCTTAATTTTTCAAATTCAAACCTATGCATGCATTAGGTTGTAATGCTGGCCTCATAATAAGTGGCATTTGCCACTTTTTATCCTTTTTAATATAAAGTGGCACGGCGCCAAAGATTGGCGCCACTTGCTACCCCAAAATGCAATTTTTGCCCTAACTATCAGAAAAGTGTGGTCTACGGAATTATAATGTGGCGCGGAGTGACCACACTTATGCGCCACATTATATAATGTGGTCTACGGAGTTATAAAAAAACTTATAATGTGGCGCGGAGGCCTACGGAGCAAGTGGCATAAGTGGCGTCTAAAAATAAAATGCCACTTCTTATGAGGCTAGTTGTAATGTCTACATGACGAGGGTTAAATTTTTCAATTTGTAATACTGTACCTTATCACCCTATGTTAAATCCCAAATTGCAATACCTTAATAAATCTATGTTATGTAACCCCCCTTGATTTCATAATGCAAAAACCTATTCCCTCATCATCTAAGCTTATGTAAGATCATCTTATTCACCAAATGCAATACGTACATTTAGTGCATAAAAACAATAAGACGTATCCAAAAGATACCTATTTTTTAAAAATTACCCAATTATCAATACCTTCATCTTTAGGTGTAAACATTGATTATGGGCATGTCCTAATTTTTCCGAACCTTAATTTGCAATACTTACATCGTTTGTAATGAGTGTTAATGTGATCATTAAAGTAAATTTTCCTTTATTATTATAATGTAATATTACCAATTTACCATAGTAAGCTTATCATTATATCTACATAAATTTATATTGTGTACCTTCACCAAAAGCCCCCTTTTGGTTAATAAATACTTATTATGCAAGTATTGTAAAAACTTAATCTTTCATAATTTAAGTATACTTAAGGGGATCTTGTTCACCAACTGCAATACCTACATTTAATGGATCGAATGCAATAAAAAATATCCAAATGATATTTATAACTAAAGCAAATCATCATTCTAATGAACAAAGTAAAACAATACCCACATTAAGTGGTCAAATCCCCCTTTAGAAAGAGTAGGGAAATCACAATACTTTCATCTAACATAATTAATACCCATGAAAGATATGAAATTGTATGCAATACTTATGTTAGTTTTTGTTAACCTTTAACTAGGATATACCCTAAACCTTGCAATATCTACATGTAATACCAATTAAATGCCATAAGAGACAAGATAACATTACTATCGCAACCCTAATTTTGGGCTCATGACCAAGGCAAAGGGGTTGCAAGGTTGCGGGGCAAGAGGAAGCCTGGGAGTCACATCACATCCCCCGAGAATGTAAGAAAGTGTGAGGGAGTGAACCATCACACTCCCAAGGCAACTCCCATTTTGGGAGATGGAATCATGGTAGACTTCTAAAATTTCAAAGAGCAATTTTAGGGGTCAAAACTCAATTAGTTGTGGCATTCTTTATATCATTGAAAAGCTCTTGGAATGTAGATGTCTGAAATGGGCTTGCATTGCTCATTTGGACATTTGAAACACAAGTTATGGTCAAAAGAAAGGTCGAGAGTCAAATTGTCAGTTTGCCTCCTGACCAGAAAAAGTTGGGAATCGACCCGATTTACTTGTGTGTAAATGATTTGCAACATATCGTTGGAAAGCTTTCAACGAGAGCTATAACTTTGTTTTAGACCACACCTCAATCCGAGGTCTGCTCGCAAAGTTATAGGGCTCCAAAGTCGCGAGAGTCCTAGTTGGCGCAATTTTGGGACTCGCACTCGGGAGTCTCGAGAGAGAAAAGCCATTTGGATGTAGGCCCCGTGGAGAGGTGTTGAGTATACTACAAGGGGGAAGGTGGTGGCTTCCTCCAAGTCCGGGCCGTTATGAGTCTTGTGTGTTCGTGTTGCCCATGGTTCGTCCTAGCACCAAAGGTGTTCCAACTACGCACTAACCACCTTGTGTGGGTTGTGTGCAGGCCCATGCGAGTGAGTGAAGCTTGTCAACTCTTCCTAGTCCCATTCCGGAGCTCCAACACGCCTCTCTACCCCTCAAAATGTTGTGAGCTAGGGAGCATGCCCTGAGTCCTCCCTCTTCCATTGTCTTCTACTTGGACTCACTTTCGAATCCTTCAAGGAATTGGGAGTGCGTCAATTATTTGCATATTGACCTGGTGATTACGGTACAATTGACTTGCAATACCCACCTTTATATAATGTTTGAATGAAATATTCTTATTTGGGAATTTTAAAAAACATGTGTTATATAGCCTTAATAACGTAATTTTAACTTTAAAACCTTATATGTTCATTGATACACAAATCAACACATTAACACATAAATAATCTATTATTTGACACAATTATAACATGATGCACATTTTAGGAATGGAAAATTAAAATGGGGGACATGTACAAATAATTTTTATTTATTTATATTCATGAGCCTCTTCTTACGAATATTTCCATGTTCTAGCATCATTTCATGCCAATCCTTCATTTGATGCACTAAATTACCAAGTCCACCATTGATGCAATGAAATACCATGTCAGGATGCATGATTTCATTCACCTTGGAAAGGCAAATACCTCGTACATTTGTTGCAATAACACACAACAATGATGTGGTGTGGTCTATGAGTTGAACCCCACCTTCTTTGACTTCGTTGATGATTTCTTGCATTATGTCACCCATTCGAGTAAACATTTTTTCCGTGGAGGTGGATGAACTTGAAGGTTGGTTGTGATTTTTCTCTTTTTCCACATTGGGAGAGGTATCATCTGATCTCATAAGCTCACACATATCAACAACCCATGGTTTTTCAGAGTGATCTTCATCAGCCTCTTCATCATCAAATTCATTGTCATGAATGTGTAAATAGGTAGGGTCCATAAACATGACAACAAAACCTCCACAATCATATCCATAGCATGTCCCACAATATTGAATGATATTTTCTTTAATGAAATCAGTACATTTAAAAAAATTAACAATTTGATGTTTACACAAGTTTCCACACAACGCCCATTCACATGTGTAATAAACATACTTGGTGAAAGGAAGTGGGACCTTATATGTCATATTCAAATGTTGTTGGCTTTGTACCATCTATGCATGGCCAATTTTGTTTGAATCATCTATCCCATGGGTGACATTGGTGTGAGCGATCAATGTGGCTTTCTCAACGATCATTTTTACAATGCATTCCACAATTTTATTTTCTATGAACCCACATTTCTTCATTTCAATTATGTGCACATAGTGTTTTGCAACCGTTGTCATGAGTCTCCACACTAACCAATCAATTCATCAACCTCGAAACCTTTTTGTTTCCAAAGAGAACCAACATTTCAATGCCCCATGGTAAGATTCAATTGATGCTTGTGTGTCATGGTTTGAATGTGGCACTTATTGAAACCCCACCATCCACAAATCTCTAATAACATATAGTGTGCATCCATAATTTGTCATGCAAGTACTGCATTCCCTTCTACCATATATAGTATGGATTAGGGTCATAATGTGGGTATTGCATTTTTCCCCCATATACAATGTGCATCTTTAAAAAGTCATGTAGGTATTGCATTTAGGGCTCCCACATATAGTGTGGATTAGGGTCATAATGTGAATACTGCACTTTGCCCCCACATACAGTGTGTATCTTTAAATTGTCATGAAAATATTACATTTAGTGCTCCCACATATAGTGTGGATTAAGGTCTTAATGTGGGTATAACATTTAACATGCACATGGGATTGCTAAATCCACTAATTGGTGTTTTTACCTTCATTCAAAGAGTGAATATTTTGGGATATTCACAACATGGTGGAATAATAATAATGGATTGAGAGTTAATTCACGTACCAACTTGGAAATAATAGGTCTAAAAATATCGAATCCATGAATCATCGGATAAATGTTGGGTGAAACGTTCAATGATTTTGTTTCTCCCACGAGTCATGAAGGCTTCAATGCTTTCATTTGGTTCAATGGGCATGTACATGATGTGTGACGGTCATTCAATATTGCATGTCACATTTCATTGTTTTTGATTTTTTCCATCGAACGTAAATGTTAAGCCTTTAAGATGTGCCATGCGCAAAGGTAAATGGGCATTTGATTGTTGCCCCACACAGTCCTAACCATGCATAAACCAATTTATTATCATTTCAACTAATAACATTATTTTAAATGGAACATGTGGGATGAAAATTTGAAATGGCTACATGTACATAAAAGTTCAAAAAAGGTAGAATGAAAATAAAACTCCCTGCAATGTTCGTAATTCTTGTGAAGCATCATCAACAATGAAACATGAAGGTTTCCATTTAAGGTTCATCCTTATAAGCTTTGTTTTCAAAGGAATTAACCATTCCACCAAATCATCACATGTTTGGTGACTTGTAATGATCCACACAACTGGCATTCAAGTGTGATGTGCATCAAACACCATCAATGTGAACAAATGAAATTTCACATCATTGGTGTTAAAGGTGGCATCCATTGAATTTGCCCCATTATCACCTAATGAAACCATGGCTTGCAATTGAGATGGGGTTTGTATCCTTATTGTGAATGGGACATGAATCCCATTATCTTCATTTGCATCTTGAAAATAAACACATCATTTCTCTTGTCATCCCTTGTCATCATTTCTCTTGCATTGATTCTAGTCCACCATATTGCCTTATGCTTATCATATATTTCCTTGACGGTGTAACCTAAAACCAACTGGGTCCAAATGTGGTCCTTGAAGGCTTGTGGCATTCGTGGGGCAAAAAAAGATGGTCGTGTAATGGAATCAAGGTCATGTTTGCCATGTGCAGGCTCTCCATTGATATGTGTATGAGGTCAATGGTAGAAGATAATCTTTGCCACCTCAGGTCGTGTGTACATTTATTTATTAAAAAATTGAGTTAAACAACCCTGTTTAATGGATCGATGGCAATTTGGGTCTCCACAATTATCTTTCAACCCATACGCACATGCATACCTACAAAATGTGAAATCAATTTAAGACCTAAAGTTTGGTACAATATGAGGTTAAAAAACAAGTTCCATCTAACAAAAATGAATAATAGAACATCATACCATATATGGCTAAGGTGGTTTTGGATTCTTGGCAATTTTACATTTTCTTGTGAAGGTACCTGCTTATAAATGTTCCACTCCATCAGGGAGTTTTCATGTCTTCATTCACCATTTATCAATTTTGAGATTTGTGCATGTGGGATGTATGCACACTCAACTTTGATTATATGTGCCCCTCTATGTTGAACATCTTTTTTCCACATCAAGTCCATGTTGTTAAAGGGTGATTTTTTTGGGTTTTGAATTTCAATATATTGATTTTGAAGCATGACCCATGTTTGAAACTTTATATTTGCAATATGTTGAATTACATGTTAATTGTCATATTCAATACTAATGCAAGTGTACATGTTTTAGGTACTTAATTTGTATCCCTCATTTAAACCCTATATAATCATGCACATAATACTTTAAATGTTAAATATGGAAAACATATGATATGGTCTATGGCCATAATTATAAATTTTAAATCCATATTATCCATGGATAATCAAAAATGTAATACTCAAATGATAATTAACAAACTACATTATTATGGAAAAAAAATGTAATACCTACATGATAATTTTAAAATGCATATTGTACGTGAAGAAAAACTACAATATCCACATTATGACCCCAACCCACACTATATGTGGGAGCCCTATATGTAATACCTACATGACAATTTAAAGATGCACAATGAATAGGGGGGAAAACTGCAATACCCACATTATGACCTTAATCCACACTATATGTGGGAACCGTAAATACAATACCTACATGACAATTTAAAGATGCACAATGTATATGGGGGAAAACTACAATACCCACATTATGACCTCAATCCACACTATATGTGGGAACCATAAATGCAATACCTACATGATAGTTTAAAGATGCACACTATATGTGGGGGCAAAGTGTAATACCCACATTATGACCCCAATCCACACTATATGTGGGAGCCCTAAATGTAATACCTACATGATAATTTAAAGATGCACATTGTATGTGGGGGCAAAGTTCAATACCCACAATTGACCATAATTCACATTATATATGGGAGAGGGATACCTGTATAACAATTTAAAGATGCACACTATCTATGGGAGGCCAAAATGTTAAATCCATATATCAAACATGGAACATTCTTAGTGGAATTTGATGACCATATTAAAACCATCCAGGGAAATTGATTTCCTTAAATTAGGAACAAAACAATAAAAAAACATAAGAAAATGATTAAAAAAAAATATCATACCATTGATGTTAAAGGATGATATCACATTCAAAGGAGCGCATCTTGATTTGAAAACACAACCTAAACAAATCAACACATGTTTCATTAAGCTTTAAACTTAAAACCCTAATTAATCCTAATGATAAATGCTCTCAACCTAATGATTATAAACAAAACTACAAATGGAATACAAAAAACATTTATAACAACTATGTTTTGAATTATAAAGTTAATCAATTAAAAATTATAACGAATGGAAGCATTAGCCTTAGAGTTAAAAATAATTACCCCAAAAATTTATGTATAAACCTAATTTTTTTAATGGTAAATGCCATAAAGAATAAAAAATACGTATATATACAAATGCCATAAAAAATAATCTTTTAGGAATAAGTGATGAATTAAAATTAAAACACAATGAAACGAAAAATTTAAATGAATGAAATAAAAGTTTATTCTCTTACCTTTAATGTGGTCATTTCAACTTGAGACTTTCTTCATTCACCTTCAAAAGAGATAAAATGCATCTTGTTGCAAGTATTTGTATGTGAAAATTTGCCCAAATTTCCCCCCAAAATCCAACCTAGGATTGATTTTGATTAGTATTAAAAATTATGCAAATATTCATAAATGTTTGATGTCTTTTTAACTCTATATTTATCAAGCCTATGCTTTATTAAACTGAATACATCTTTAAATGGTCCAAAGTGGAGGTAAAGGACTACTGCCAAAAAAAATTTCACAATTGCAATACTCACATTTTACATTATAATTTTTGCAATTGAAGTCCATAATTTGCAAGTGCATAGGTAGGTATAATGATGTGTGGGTAGATAGGTTGCCACTAAGTAGATGTTTTACAAATGATTACAATTACATTACTGAAAAATGTTTTTATTTTTTTAGTTTATTTTTGGAGTAGGAATTAGGTAGAAGTTTAACCAATAAGGTATATAGAGATTGCCAAGAAATAGAAGTTTAGTCAAGAAGAAATATAGGTTTAGCCAAAATATACAAATTTAACCAAGAAGAAATGTAGGTTTAACTAAGAAATAATTTTAACTAAGAAGATATATAGGTTTTGCCAAGGGATATAAGTTTAATCAAGAAATATAAGTTTAACCAAAAAGAATATAGGTTTAGCCAAAAGATATAGGTTTTTCCAAAATAAAAAAGTTTAGCTAGTAAGATATATAAGTTTAATCAAGAAAAAACAGTTTAACCAAGAAATATAAATTTACCCAATAAGAAATATAAGTTTAGGCAAAAAATATAAGTTAACTAGTAAGATATATAGGTTTAGCCAAAAGAAAGAAGTCTAGCCAATAAGAAATATAAGTTTAGGCAAAAAATAGAAGTTAGCTAGTAAGACATATAAGTTTAGCCAAGAGATAGAAATTTAGCCAATAAGAAATATAAGTTTAGGCATAAAATAAAAATTAGCTAGTAAGATATATAGGTTTAGCCAATAAAAAATATAGGTTTAAGCAAAAAATAGAAATTAGCTGGTAAGATATATAAGTTTAGCCAAGAGACAAAAGTTTAGTGAAGAAAAAATATAAGTTTTTAGCGAAGAAATAAAAGTTAGCCAATAAAATATATAGGTTTAGCCAAGAGATCAAAATTTAGCCAATAAAATATATAGGTTTTTTCAAAAGATAAAAGTTTAGCCAAGAAGAAATATTGGTTTAGCCAAGAGGAGATAAGAGTTTTGCCAAGGTAAGTGAAGGACTAATTGTTAGTTAGTAAGCAAGGCTAAGCTTTAGGTAAGTATAGTAGCTAGGTGGGTGGGTAGTATGGAGGTCAGTCAGGGTTGGGAAAAAATTGGCAATGAAAGAAAAAAAAATGGTCAAAGGTCAACAGCCAAAAAAGATCGACTGTGGTAGAATGTCGGTTAACGTAAGGTAAAGAGGTGAATGAAAAAGAGATGAATCATCCAGCCCATCCGATCCTATCCTATGGACAGAACGGCCAACTGGTGCAGTCATGGGGGCTGATTCACTCTGGCCTGCCAATATTGTACATGCTACCTACCGTGTCCACACTGTGAACACCAACCAAAACAATCCATTCCAATCTAAACAGTCTAAAACACTTTTCACCAAAGAAACCAGTTCTCTTAACATGAAACTGGTTCTAATAAGGTGAAAACTTCCAAAAGTTGGACCGCACCGAGAACACCAAAACAATCCGTTCCAATCTATAAACACTTTCACCAAAGAAACCAGTTCTCTTAACATGAAACTGGTCTAATAAGGTGAAAACTTCGAAAAGTTGGACCGCACCGAGAACACCAAAACAATCCGTTCCAATCTATAAACACTTTCACCAAAGAAACCAGTTCTCTTAACATGAAACTGGTTCTAATAAGGTAAAAACTTCGAAAAGTTGGACCACACCCAGAACACCAAAACAACCCGTTCCAATCTAAACACTTTCACCAAAGAAACCAGTTCTCTTAACATGAAACTGGGTTCTAATAAGGTAAAAACTTCCAAAAGTTGGATCCAATGGTGACAATCATCCATGACCATGCAATGGAGAACTAACTGTCTTTTGCATCTGGCACAATACTGAACTAGGTAGCAGCTGCTGAGCATTGTACTGAGCAGGCACAATTTGAAATATCTTGCAACTATTGTTTTGTAAGGTTTTTAAAAAATTTACAAAAGAAAACCCTAAAATTATTAGGGTGTCAGCTTTATACACTAGGAGGAGTCAGGGGCTGACAAACTCTTAGGGGCCAATTTTTGAGCATTTTTGGCTTGTTGTTTGAACCCAAGTTACTACTAATAAATGCTGAAAAAACATTGATGTCTGGATATCAATAAATGCTGCAGCAACTCGGGGGCAGATTTGAAAAGATTTATTATTATTATTATTTATTTTTTTCAGCCTTTACTCCTAATGTAAAAAAGCCCTTGGGGCTGATTTCAACTTTTGCACCAATAGGAATGCTTGATTTGGGTTGAACATTGGGCCTGACTCCTAGTGTAAAGTGGACAAAGTTTTTCCAAAACGTTGAGGCTCAGTTGGTTGTGCACCATTAAAAAGAAATAAAAAGGTGAGTGATTTAATGTTATGACTAGTGTTGGGCAGGTATTGAAGTTCTGATCGGGTATCAACCTGGGCATGCACCTAGCTATGGGGTACCCTGACCGTCGGGTATTGGTTCATCAAAAAACCTCTCGATACCCTACCTCAGTAGACTTCTCTTTTCCCATACACAAGCGATGCCCTTACATGGGAGGTCTTGTATTTTACAAATTTTGTGAGTTGCATTAGTCAAGCAAGTATCCACACATTGCAAACATGTGCAGGGTATTGAAGTTTAGGGTTAAAATTTGTAGGGTTTAGAGTTTAGTGTCTAATGAGGTTGTAAGTCAATAATCTACAAATTTTAAGAGATTTGTTGTTTTTATGTTAGCTTGATAGAAGAAAAGATCCAAGATGGAAATGGATTGCAACAGAAAGGAGTGTTGTTGACTTGATTAAAAAAAAAATCCATGATGAAATGGCTTGCAACCAAAAGGAGCGGCAAATTTGTGAAGCTATAGACCAATTGGTGATAGCTACATTGATGTTCATGATTGAAGAACAAGGTAAGCATTCTTGCGGTGTTCTCATGTCTTTTAGTTTTGATTTTCTCCTTCTACTATTTGTGTTCAGTGCATTATTTATGGTGTTCTTGTGTCTTCTTCTTGTTGCTAGGTTGAAATTGCCTCATGTTTTATTGTTTTCATCATTCTATTTTTGGTGCATTGTTCTAATAATCCTAGCTTTTCTTCTTCTTGTCAAGCCAATATCTTGTGTTTGGTCAACTTCATCTTTGGTGTTTTGGTGTCTTCTTTTTCTCATTAGGTTAATAAGTTGGTATCTTGTGTTTTGTCAATTTCATTTTTGGTATTCTCATGTCTTCTTTTGGTCATTTGGCTAATAAGTTAATATCTTGTGTTTCATCATCTTCAATGACTTAAAATTTGCAAGTTTCAAGTTTTCAACCATTGTTACATTGCAACAAGTTTGTTGGTGTTTCATTTTGATTTCAAAAACTAGTCTATAATGGTTGAGGACCATGATGTTTTTATGAACGGAGTCATAGAAGATGAAGAGGGAATTGATTTGAATGTAATTGACTATGGTGTCAACTTTGATGAAAATGGGGTTGGGGGTGGCAGTGGTGGGTTTGGATGTAAAGTAATAACAATGAAACAATTGTTGATTGAGAGCTTAGTGAGGACAATAAGAGATTTTTCAAGTTGAATCAGATGCATGGCAGTAACCTCTACTTGTCTAATTAAAATTCAGCCAAAACTATTACTCACATAGCAAAGGTTAACAAGTATATGGGCATTTTAAAAATTGAATGACCATAATGTTGATGTTGATTCCTTTCAATTTCAAAGAATGAAATGCATTATGTGTCATAACATGAAACAACAAGAAAACAATTAGAATTTTACAAAAATTTGAAAAGGTTTAATTAAATATAAAAAGGACCATGGCATAATTGCCATGAATGATCACATATTTTCTAAACATTGTACAATTTTGGCCTTATCCCAAGCACGACAATGATTTGTTATTACCATGGCACTTATTAATCACCAAATTGCTAAAAAGAAGAATAAGTCAACTACAAGTTTCATTGCCGGTTTTTTTACCATTAGAGTCCCTTACACAAATATTAACCCTACTCAAAAACATTTCTTTAAGGATTTGGTGTTTTACGTTGCAAAAAGCTACCATCCTTAATGAGATGATCCAGTGAGATTACTTTTAACATGGTTAATAAAACCATGGAATGTCATGTTCTCCCTGCATTGGTTAAAACCACCACAAGTACAACCATATTTGATTTATGGATGTCCTAAGCATGCGTTGATACTTGTGCATTTGTTGTCAATTACATTAACAAAAAATGGCAGCTAGGTCATATTATAGTGGGCCTTTTTGACGTTCATGTGAAACAACGAGGGCTATTATGGCTATGCAATTATAGGACTTCCTTATTCAATATGAATTATTAGACAAGGTAGTAGTATATGTGAAGGATGAGGGTGTTAATTTGAGCACCTTCACAAAAGGCCTTAACGAATATTGTCTTTTGTGTTTCATTCATATCGCCACAACCTTATGCTACCATTTATTATGGGCATGCCATGTTTAAATGTTGTCAATATGCTACAAATGACCTCAAGGTGTGTAATGGAATGTGGGAGGTTTTATCAAGGATGTTTAGTCTTTTGTGCATAAGACAAATACTTGGACCAAGAATAATGGGAAAGGTAGGCAAGAGTGGGCTAAAGCTTGTGAAGATTCCAAGCTTCACACTAGAAAACAAAAAACTCATGTTAAGACTCAATTCACCTCCAAAATGGTTTTATTCAAAAAGACACTAAAGTTTTAAAATGATATAAATTTTTGTTATTCAAGGCAAACCATTGCCTTTGAAAGTAGAATACCTATTCCCCAAACATGCATTGTGGTAAGAAAGTTTTAAAAATTATGACACTGGTAGTCACCTAATGTGTTTTGAACCAATCCCATAGATATTAATTATTATTTGATGTCATTTCTACTGCTATCTCCATGATTGTTGGCATGCATGCCAACAATTCTACTATGGCTAATCATGAAATGCACATATGTGGGCCAATAAATTTTGGTTTTATTTGTTAAGATTTTTGGTTAAACTTTTTATCTTATAAAAACATTCAAATATAATTGTTTAATTATGTTTATGGAATTGCATGTTAGAGATTTTGACATAGTTTATGCATCTTGAGCATCACATGCAAGTTGAAGTTATTGATGTGTTGAGGCCATTTTCGGCCTTTGCATCATCATTTTAGTCACAAGCCATTCACAATATGTTGGTTTTATGTTTGATCCATGTTTTAAGAATTTGTAGTTCATTTGAGATTATGTTGGCCTGGAATTAGCCATGCAAGTTGTTGTTGAGTATGATAAAAAAGTTTTGATGCTTTTGATGCAAAAATTTCAATATGGTTAATATCATCACATGTTTGAAACATCATTGGCTTGGTAGTGAAAATTTGGATAAATTAATTTTAATCATGAAAAAATGGCCAAATAATCCTAGATTTGGGTGCACAAATGCTGAAACTAAATCAATTGAAGAATACACATATATTGAAAATGGCATGGCGTTAAAAAATGAAAAAATCATTTTTTATTTCAATTTGTTTGAAGAAGCTAACTTTCTGTATTATTTAAAGGTGTAAAATATGAAAAGCAAAAAGGGAGGAATCTAGTTGCATTTATGTTTTCGTTTTCACTGTTGTTCTAATTTGTTGGGTGCAAATACATTAACCTTAATTGTTGTCTATGTGTTTTCATTTATTTGGTTGTAGGTGCCCCAATTCTTTGAAGTACAATGCCCCAATGATGAAAGAAGGAATATTGTGAGTCTCCTTAAATTTTTTCAAAGCATCATAGTAGGTTAGAAGGTAGATGTGTGGTGTCATTTGGGTTGTTTGTTTCAACTACATGTGTTTATTGTTTGTCTATGTGTTAGTGTCTACAAGAATCAATGTTTTTCAATTTCTATTCCCACTTGTCAAGTGTTGTTTAGTTGAAGAACATGAATGTAATTGTTGTGGGATGTCTTGTGTTTTCAACTTTTATTTTTGACATTGGGGTTTCTTATGGTTGTTGTGGGATGTCTTCAACTTTTTTTTTTCACCTTGTGGTTTTCTTGTTTAGCTACGGGTTGTCTTTAACTTTTATTCTTAACATTGGTGGAGGTGAAGCAAGTCATATTGTATGTTCTTTTGGTATGTATATCGTTAGTTTTTTAAATGCTGGAAACATACGAGTTGCCAAAGTTGATGGTGAGAGTGGTTAATTGTGTTTTGATTTTTAATTGAGATTGGATCACAAGTTTTATGAAAGTGAATGCAAAGTTGTTGATGACAAAGTTGCTTGAGTTTGTTGATATTTCAATTCCTTGATGCAATTGTGTTCAATGAATTGAATGTAGCATATCAGTTTGAATGTCTTTGCTTGCTTGTGTGTATTGTGTTTGAGAATTTGACAAAGCATTTCACCCACCATTGATCTCCTATCAACTTGTTAAGATTGTAGTTGAAGGCAACCACTTACTTAGGACTTCAACAATTCTTCTAGCATCCACAATTCCAAGTTTATGAAATGTTAGGCTATAATGATATACTTACGACACTACAATCTCAATAGTTAATAATAGGTTTATAGTATACATAAAAATTTCCATTAGAAAACCTGCATTTTTGTTATGTGATAGTTTCACTCACATTTTTACTCTTTGGATCCATCAATCAAACTTCATTTAATTTTTTGCTTGAAAACATTATCCATTATGACCAATTTGTCAATGCACATGTTTGGGTTTATGACCGATGGGCATCACCCTTTTCCATATCTATTATGAATGCCCATCTGGGCAAAAAAAGAAGAATAAGAAGAAGAACAACAACGTGTACTATGGATATGCCGGGCAGGCTTCAGTCTGCCAAAAAAATTCTTATTATGCCCAGGCCCGGCGGGCTTCAACTATGAAAAGTGTTTTTGGTGAGTTAATATACCCTGCCCGTCGGGTATAGTTGAAAGTAGATACGCGCCGAACACTGGTTATGAGTATGGCGTCTGTGGTAAAGGCGATGTTTTCACGAATAGAATGGGGCGAGAGCGCGTGCGTTGCAGCCCAAGCTTTCAAGGCAGTTTCTGTTGCATGTAAAGATCGTTTGTGGTACTAGTGTTAAGTGATTTGGCGAAGGCGAGAACGCGAAGATTATGCCCTCACAGGTGGATTTTCCCTTCTCCGTTTCCTTCCTTCTTTCGGTAGCTTTCACGTGACCCCTTTTCTTGCTGCAATTATTGTTGTTGGTTTGTGCATTTCGTAGTCTGGATGTAAGTAAGGGTTTCTTGTTTCTTCTCGCGTTCTTGTCCCTTTATCTGGAGTGTTTAAAATTGCGTTATACGAATTCGACAAGGGATTTCCTCGCGGATTTCTTTCAGTGTCGTGCTTGTGCTGTCGAGCTCTTTAACGGCGGGCGGCGTAGAATTTATCTGGTCGAGTTTTTTTGACATTCATTGGTTGTTGTGTTTCCATTCTCGTTCGCCTATTCGGTGCAATTTTGAAACAGCTTTGGGGGTCTTGATTGATCGCAGATTGTTGTTAATCGTGTCCTTCTGTTGTTTCCTTGTGCGCAATTACTACATCGGCATATTGTAGCTTGGTTCACCACGCCGCATTTGTAAAGCGTGAAGCTTGTCGTACTTCCGAAACCCCTGCGTTTGTTCTCAAGTCTAATTTTTTGCTTCTTGTCCCCTAATTCTAAGAACGTGAACGGTAGGTAGGTAGATCAAAAGCGCAGTTGGGAGTTGTCGGGATTGGGAAAGCTTATTCCTGAACGGCGACTATCCCTAAATTCAGCGTCCTAGGTCCAGTCCTTAGTCCCTTCTGCTCAGATGCCCACGGGTTGGGAACATTCTGTTGACGAAAGCTCTCAATGCTGATCACTTATAGGCTTGGATTCTAAGGGAGGAGAGTGACCTTGTCTGCACAAAGGCCGCAGGAGACTGCATCGTGGTGGTGGGACTCTAACGAGGGTTTTAGATTAGTTGACTTGGTGATCATCCAGCAATTGGCTAAACTGACAAATGTTCCTCCCTCTTCAGTGATGCAGATGTTTCTTCATTTGGGATTGTGCTGACTGATGACCGGCTGTTCCTGCTACAAGTGCTTGGAGACAAGGTGAATGTGATTTGTTTTGGAAATTGAACCAATTGGAATTAGACTTTCCTTCTGTAGAATACTGTCAGAGACTGTCATACTCTATAATGAGGCAACCTGGACCGAATGTAGGAGGCAATCTTCAGAATCTCACATCACTAGAACTTACAAATATCATGTGAGATTTGTTGCCAGGGTTGTCAGACTGGATAGAGCCAAACATCTAAGCATTGGTAAATGATATTCAGGGTTTAGAAGGAATTTTACAAGAAAAGATTCTAGAGAAGCACCCTCTTGGCTCAACAGAGACTCTCTACATCCAGGCCAAAGTGTAGAAAGAGCAGGGGAAAATTATTGGTGGCAGAGGTGATGCTGCAATTGAACCAGGGTCCTGAGTTAACAGAGACTTCTAATAGCACTGAGTGTTATCCTAACTCAGGTCTAGAACTGTAAGAAGTAACCTGAAATGAAGAGAGGACTGTTTACTTGAGAGAGGAAAGCAAGGCGGAGCCTATCTTTTTGGTGTTCACTCCACTGGTTCTGGGTCTAGTTCCTGTGTTGTGGTCCTCACACTATTAAGTGTGAAGTCCATGACATTCAATTCAGATCACAAAAGTGGGATACCCATCAATAGGAGTATGGATTCGCATTTGTTGTGGGATTTGGTTCAGATGTATTCTTAGTGGGCTAACAGCATTGATGAATGATTTCTTGCAGAGTCACTGTTGATGCAAGGGATGCAGTTTGAAAGGGTTTACTAGGAGGTGAAATAAGTGGAGAGTAATGACAGGGTTCCTATGGTCAACTGCCAGAGATGTAATGTGCAGGATAATATGGCCCTGGCGACAGATTTTTGGGTTACTTCTGCACCTATATGTATCAGTATGGAGAATTTCTTTCAACTGGGTGGTCACGGTCCTTTGGACACCAATCCATATTCTGACAGCAGTGCACCGGGAGAGAGAGGTTTGTTTTCTTTCCCTTGCCAAATAAGGAGGGGGACTAAAGAGCAAATCGGCAGCCAGAGAAGTAGCTATCTTGATCCTTCACTCCATTTCCTATCTCCTCTTCTGTGTTTTTCCCTCTACATGGCTCCATTGGCTGCAAATTCTGATGTGCAGAATTTAGCAAGTGCTGATACCAGGGTTTAGTTGTCTCTGATATTTTAGCTATTTATTCAAGGTATTAGATGTTCTGTATTGTGTACCTACACAAAGATTTCACTGCAATCCAGCTGGCAGTGCAACTGTACGTTCTGCAAAAGGAGTATGAGGAGGTTATTATACATAACAAGGACTATCAAAGGAAACTGGATGCACTCAAAAGAGATCGTCAGCACTCAATTGACAAGCTCAATCAGATTTCTGGACACAGAAAGAAAGCACTGGAGAATGAAATGAGCTTAAAAACCAGGGTATGCATGTTCTTGGCCTATTTTGATCATCTCATGATACGATATAAACTTTATAAGAAGTTATTGAGCTCTAAATCTTTCCTTACCTTTGAGAGTGCACCTGTTGCTGCAGGTAAATGAATTAGAACATGAAAACCAGCATTTGATTGAGTGTCATAAGGAACTACGGCAGCAGCTTGCAAAAGCTGCCCTGATGGCAGTATCAACTGCAGCTGCAAAAATGGGGGCTCCAAGTATGCACTTGGATGGACTGGGTTCAGATCCAAATATATCACAAGCGAAAGAGCTTACAAACAAAGGTCTCCAAGATATTCACATACAGAGAAAAGCAATTGAGCCTGGTATTGAGATGGACCCATGCAAGCCCTGTAAGTGTGTCCAACCAAATGATGGCTCAAAAAAACATACAAACTCTTTGGCAGCTGAGTTAGAGTGGAGTGTGGCATTTGCATCAAGCTCATTTAGTGCCATGCTTTCAACCTTGGTGGCAGTGATTGCTTGGGAGGCTCAGGTAAATCTGTCATCACACCCTTACCTGCAAGTAACTTAAGCTAGTGAAGGCTGGGACTTTCAGGGGTATTGCCTTGTTGATTGCCCATGCCTTGACCAGGGCACAGTGTTTTTCAATGGGGTTGATTTATGTGCTTTTGTTTTATCCAGTTGCTGCCCCCTCTTGACAGTATTGTGGTCTGAGATACACTACACCACTCAGTAGTGCCATTTCTGTTTCCAGATTGGTCAAATATGGCCACTGTAAATTCATTGGTGAAACTCTGAAACCTGGGAATGTGGGATGACGCCCCACAATAGAGCTTGATTCTACTGTCAAGTAATCAAGAGGATGCTTGTCAAACAAGATAGTCTGTGTCCTGGAAGCTGTAATGTTTTTTTCTCTGATAACTGGAATTGACAGCTTGTTTCTTGCACAGGATCCATGCACTCCACTGGTTTTCGCACTCTTCATTGTAGTGGTGATGTCACTGGCCAACGTAGTTCAAATCTTTTCAAAGATACATACACAGCAGTCTTTTCATGCTGTCAGTCTCCTCAGTTTCAACTGTTTTCTGTTAGGCACTCTGGCGTATCCAGCATCACCTTCCTTCGGTCAACTCACACATGCCATTTTGCATGGCATTGCAGTTCGCTTCTTACGTTTGTTTGCCTCCACAGCTTCTACTAATAATGTTCACATTTCAGAATCTTGGATAGAGTTGTGACAGCATCAGGAAACTGAGATTATCCTTTTGTTTTGCAGCACAGTTTCTAGTTCCTGTATAATGCTCAGTTTTGTAACCGTTGTCTGTGAGATTAGGGTATATATATATAGAGAGAGAGTGTACAGATATTTGTGGTACAGTATAATATGTATACTTGGTAGAATGTTAAGAACCCAAAAGTATGCAATGGACTTTTCTATCTACGTGTTTGATGGATGGAAACTTGGCATTGTATTTTCTTGTGGGATGTACTCTGCTATTCCAGGGGTTGACCATATATGATCACAACAAAACTAAGAAACATTTCTTGAGGTATGGCACTGTGACCAGTAACTTGCTTCACTTCTGCTCAATTTTGCTATCATGTGTGGATTGGTCATAGATGTGACTTTGCCTCCAATCATGGAACAGATATAAAGCAAGAAGTTAGTGTAAACATGCTTCACTTGATGACAAGTCATTGTTTTTTCTTCTCCTGTTAATTCCAACAGCAGAATGTCCTGCAAAATTCCAGGTCTCTCCTTTTTGGTTGCTTGAATTAATGTAGCAGTTGACATTGGGAAACAATCTGCACCATGCTATCAGCATGAAAATTGTAATTGCTATACAGATGAGGAAAGGGAATTTTCCACATAGGTTCTAGTGACCGAATGCTAGACAAAGAGGGCATTAAAATTTTGAATCCCTTGTCGTCATCTGGCAAACCTACCATCTGTATCTAGACAAGCTCTGATATGCTTCTATCTCACATTTTGCATGCATCTCAATGCGCACATACAGGATAGGGATGCCAAGTGAAAACTACTGTCCACAGTGAATGACTTCAGTAGTGTCACTCGTCAAAAGACAGGTCAATAGCACAGGAATAAATGGGGCAATTACCTAGTGTATAAACTTGGAGCTGAGGTCATGCACATGAGCAAGGCTTGCCTTCTCCTTTAAGCTGAAGCTTGGTTGAACACCATTGCTCATCACTGTTCTAAGCCCATTTGACTGGGCTAACGCAAGGTTCCTGCTCAAGCTGATGTCTCCTGCCTTACTGCTATTCTTGACATTACCAGTAGAGGTAGTAATACTTCCTGGAGAGTTGCCTTGTGAACTTGCAAATGGAATTTGATTCTCTAAAGAACGAAATGGATGACCAGATCGTTGAGGAGTTACAAACAGTGTGTGTGTGAGGGGAGGTCTTAAGCATGCAAGGCGGCTATTGTTGTTGAGACAGTCTGGTAAGGATGCCACATGCACATTTGCCTCAATGTCTTTATCCACTGGAATTGCTCCTACCTCCTGCATTAAAACCAGTTGGAGACTTAGCCTTGGAACATTAAGCATCATAGGGTTACTTTCGATATGATTTACCAGGATGAATTTAAAACAAGTTCATGAACATGCAAATGGCAGCATGACTTCCCACATGACATGGTTCAGAGTTCAGACATACTCCAAGAATCAGAAATGCAAAGTTCTTCTTTGCAATGGGGATGTGTGCTTCCACTTCCTCACGCAATTCCGCAAGGCTGGCACTCTTGACAGTGCTAACAATGCAGATGGGCTTCCCTCCTGCTGGATCTTTGGATGTCTCCCACTTCACATACACATCACATTTTCCTTTTCCATGCTTTGGCTGGGGTGTATTCTCATTTGCATATGGGCTCTCTGTAAATCTTCTCTTTAATCTCCCTGGTGATGTGAACCTCTGAGGGGAGACAGCTGGCAGTGGGGAGGGCAGGGAGCTAACATCGGTGGATGTTGTCTCTGACAGACATGGTGAAGTGGAGAAAGCTGAAATTGACTGGTCTGCTTTCTCATGTCTTAGACTCTCTGCTAGAGAGTCAGATTGCAGGTGACCAATGAACCTTGCAGAAGACAACTCCTCAGCCAGTTCTGTTTGATGACCTTGGATTAGAGGACTTGTGTATGTTTTGGCAGCAATCTCCCTCCGATCCCCACAAAGTAAGAAGATGCTGTTAATTCGAGCTCTTCGAGCTGCATCAGCATCTTTTGACTCTGAGAGCCCCTTCTCAACCAGCTCCGATTCCAGCTCCCTTGAAGACACTTCAAGAAACACCTTATCCTCTGCTGGACTGACCATGAAAGCTGGAGATATTTCCCTCAAATGTGCTTGTGGGCTTAAATTATGATGTTGAACTTTCCATGTGGGAAGAGCATCCGAGGGCTTGGCATCTCCTATGCCTTCCCCATGAATAACAGAAGGCCCCAAAACACTGTCCATGCTGCAACTGTCGACAGGAGTTCCAAGAGAAGAGACAAATTCCAGAGGTGATGAACGGGAGTTCAGTGCTGTAAGATGCAGGCATTCTTCTCCCTCACTTTCTTTGCCATCTGTGAGAGCATTTTCTGGAGCTGTAGATTGTTGCCAAAGTAGATCTGCATCACTAGAAAATGGTATGCATGTAGAACTCATGGCAGCTACATTGGCGACCTCACGTCCAGACACCATAGCATCACTGTCACAAACTTTCTGTGCTGCCTGATTCTCTTTGCCATGATCCTCCTCTTCAAGAATGATTGGCAACCAACCCTTTCTACAGAGCCCTTCATTCCATGCTACTGAGCCATTACCTCTCTTAGGGACAGTTAGACCCACCCCTGCAGCAGGTGATAGGGTGCCTTGATTTGCTGTCTCTTGCCCAGAGGAAGCTGGTGAAAAAAGCTGCAGAGAATCAAGAGCAGAGGAGACCAAGCCCGAAGAATCATCTTTTATAGTTTCTGCTTGTGTTGAAGGAATTTGATCAGCAGTCCCAGTGTGCAGATCTTCAGATTTTGGACTGCCAAACACCAAACCTGATAGACCCAGGCCACAAGTCATTTAGTGCAACAGAAATCAACAGACACAGTTCCCTGGCAAGTTCCTAATCTTGTTTGATAATGTGCACAGCATAGAGCTAATTCAGCAACCTATTGTTCAACAATCCAAGCAAGGAACTAAAAAAGCAGACCGAGGTCCTAGAAGCACAATACAATCAGTTAGACAGGAGTTCAGACTCACTTTTATGATTTTGTTTTATCAAATTATCTGGTGCTGCTAAGCTAAGATCTGCTCTGAAACCTGCAGTAGATTCTGCCTGCAAAATTGCCTTGTCTCCAGCTCCAGATGCAACCTGAGTTCCCAAAATATAGGATTTGCTACCACTACTATAGCTTCTTTGCAAGTGCAAAAGTTCTGCTTCAGCCTTCTCAGCTCGAATAAGTGCCATGTCAAGCTCTCTCTGTTGCTGAATCACCAATGCTTCCAGATCTTCAATGTTTTTCTTCCTGGACCCACCATTTAACCTCGCATCCAACTCCACATCATTGTGCACAATTCTTCTGGAGTCATCTACTTCTAAATCAATCTTAAGTGGCATTCCATGTCTTTGCTGCATAAACTTTTCCTTCATTGCATCTAGCTCAATTTCCAACTCTCTTATCTTGGATTCATTTTCTTTCATCTTGGATTCATTTTCTCTTCGTAGCCTATCAATGTATGCATCCTTATGACAGATGCGAGCTTCCAGCATCTCCAGCTTCTTTATTTCAGGCATAGCCTGTCCTTTCATTGGTGAGTTTGGCAAGCGGACGATGCACTTCGCCTTTGCTCCATACTCTAATGTATTGATTGTCTTGTGAAGATCCCTAGAATCAGGACTTGCACATAGGACCATCAAGATTCTGGTCCCTTCATCCTCAAATGACTCCTGTCACATAAAGACACGCTTTTCAGAATTGGAACACTAGTTGCTAATGTCATGTAGCACAACCTTCCATCCAACATCGCTGACAACTCAAGGAGGACAGGGTTGGTACCTGAAGAACCATGGTGAGCTTGCTGTCACGGTATGGTATGTATGGATCACTATTTGCAATTGCCTCCACCACCCTCTTCAAAGCTGCATTGCCTTGATTAATCTTCCCTGTCTGGCATGCAAGCAAGATCAAAGTACAGGATCTTGGTGAAGAAAAACTCCATGAAAAGTCAATAAAAAGAAAAGATGAACAAGGTAGGTGGCATATTTGAGAACCTGCATCTTGAGTTCCCTCCCAAGGCCAGCTTGCTCAACATTCTCTGAGCCAGCCATGTCCACAAGCACCAACTTGCCTCCCACTGCCGGCACATCAAGTGTGACCTTCATGGCCACAAAAGCAAGCCGTTCAATGTAAAGCGAAGACAAGCACATTACCAGCAGATTACAGGCAATAACACATGTGCCAATGAATAAATAGATTTTGATATCAAATCGAACGTGTCTTTTGAGCACATTCAACTTGCCTCTCTCTCTGCCAACGTAGTCTTAAGGGAGTTGTAAGTACCATGCAGTGGCTGCGAGAACTCCGGTCATTACAGTTTGTGCTCTTCACAACACGTCTACTCTCCACTTTCGAAATCTCTTGAAGAAGCTTCTGGGGATCAGTTCCAGTAATGTACATTGAATTCTTCACTTTCTTTCCCATCACTTCTAATCTCATCTGGAAAGAGGCAAACTTTGGATATTAGCATTGCATACGCTCAAAGTTGAAGCGAGTATGCTAAATCTTCAATTGCTACAAATTGCCACCCTTCCAGCAACAAACTATGGTTTTGCTTACCCGGCCTCCAGACATCTTGAACAAACCTCCAAGGCCTGATTTGTTCGAACCAGCCCCGGAAAGAAGGTCGTAAATTTCTTCATTGTAAATCTCCCACACACTCGCCCTAACCTCAACTCCCTCGTCCACACAGTCTTGGATTGGAACGTGCGCCGGTCTCATCAGCTGCTGCAGCGCATGATAAGCAACGCCTTTCTGTCCCGCGGATCCAAACATGGTGTAACTCTTCCCAGCCCCTGTAGGACCATACATCATGATGCTACATCTCGCTCCTCCCTTCACATCCTCCACTCTCGACTCCACGTATTTTTCGTAGAAATCCTGCAAGCTTTCCAACGCCGCAAAAGATACGCCGTCCAGGCAAAATTCTCGACTTCCGTTTCCATGCTCCGCTTTCACAGTCACTTTGGATCCATTCACGCGAATCGCCGACTCTCGATGCGGTCCGTCTGGATGCTCGCGAATTCGTCCCACCACCTCCACAGGATGCTCGCCGCCCCGGCCCGCTCCTTGCTGCTCCACCCCACCTCCGATCCTAGATCCAGAAGGCGTCCGGTTGTGGAACACCATTCCACACTGCTGCTGCTGCGAGCTTGCCTTTGCCTTCGCAGGCGACATTGCCGTCACCATTTTTACAAAAACCCTCTAAAAACCCAAAAACTCGTCCACCTTCACCACTCTTTCTTTCTCTCTCTCTCTCTCTCTCTCACGCACACACACACATTCTCTCTCTCTTCCTCCCTCCCTTCTCCCTCTCCCTACAACAACAAGACTGCCCTGCAAATTACCCCTCTCGATCCGGACAAATGCGTACCACCAAACTTCTCCGTTGCTGCTGATTCCACAAGTATTGTGAAAGGAAATCCAAATGGTGGGAGAACGACCGATTTCTATTCGAGACGGTGAAGAGAGCCGTTAAAGTTTTCTACAATTCAAAACGAAAGAAACGAATGATTCCGACTGCCAACACAAATGAGGTACATAATCTGTTTTCTATCGAGAGAGAGACGGTGGTGAAGAGAGAGCCGTTAAGCTTTTTCTATAATTCAAAAACCAAAGAACGAATGACTCCGGCTGCCCGAATCAAAACAATCACCCCTGGTTGACTTGGGACCGGGCGTCGCGCTTGAAACTTTCAACCAAGCACGCGCGCTTGTTTGTGGATTTTGGACTTCATCTCTTCTCCTGGAAACATTTGCTTAAGTACCTCTCCGCCGGGAACAACATTGGGCATAATAACAAAAACGACGAGGACCATGGTGAGTCGTGACACTTAAGGATGTTTGCCATCGCCGGCGGCTACACGCAGTAACTCAGCACGCTTCCATTTATTAGATTACCAGTTGCCACTAACGAATCCTTGCGTTAAGTTTCGCGTGTGTTGTTGATAATTCTGCAAACGGCTTAATATGCTTCCTGAAAGCAGAAATTTTGTGCTTGACCTGATTGCTGCTGCTTGCAAAGCAGACGACATGGAGACGAAGATGGATTGTAAAATCCAAAATGTGAAAAACCTTACAAACTCCATAAACACAATCAATCACACTCGACATGTATACACACACTCCCCAGATTTTTTTTATTGCATCAAGATTCGGACTCCAATATCATTCCATTATAATAATGAATAGCAATTCTAGGAGCTCCGCTCCTCAACATCAACACACTACAACGGATGGCAATAAAAATTCTAGCAATTCTTAGGCATCAATTGAATTCAAAGCCAGCTTTGTATGTCAAGCCTTCACTTGTATCACTTGTGGCTCTTTCTCTCCTTCTTCCTCCAATGTCCCAATTTCAAAATGCCACTCAAATACATCACTAATTTTCCAATCTTCAAACCATTCTCTCTCTCTCTCTCTCAACTTTTTCTCTTTTTGTTCTTGTTGCAATCTTCTTATGAACTTTGAACACCATTCTACTTACATCGCTTAACAACTTTGGTAGCCCTAGGAAGCTTGAATTTTTTTTCTCCTTTCAACCTTCTTTGCCACTTCCTACCCAAGTCAACAACTACATTTAATACTCTAATTTGGATTAGACTATAGTCCTTATTTCAATCCTCTACTCCATAATGGTGATGTCACTTTCAAATCTTAAAAGTTTTCGTCCTTCATCACTTGACACAAATTGGGAATTCAATTCATATGTCATGATTTTTCACATTATTCTCCCATCATCACAATTCATAAAACCTTCAAGCCCCAATGTTTACTATGCTTGAATTTGCATTGTTTTTAGATAAACGACAATACAAACCTTTAAATGTTTACTATGTATGCAACTTCATAAAGTTGTGAAAGTTCATTTTTTGTCATCACACCCCAACTAAGCTTCTATTTTTTCTTGTAAAATACATTGCAAAGAATTACCAAAACCTACACATTGAAAGAATCTAGGGCAAAGGAAACTTTTATAAGATTTTTTTAGTTCTTTCACACATAAAAACCAAAACTCTAACCTCAAACAAAATAAAAACACTGCAAGTTTATCAAATTTGTGTGATCAAACCATCTTCCATAAGATAATTATTTCCTCCTCAGTGTTCTCTTCATCTACCATTAAAAAATCCACCTTTGTTCCCCCTTTCATTGCATTAATTTTAAACCATCATTTGTGCATTTCCACCAATCAATCGAAACTTTCGATAACTTACACACAAATTAAAATACCAAACACAACCATTGCGAATCGAATCCAACATTGTAAAAAAAGTTTTTTTTTTCAAGTTCTAGAACCTCCAAAAAGGGAAAAAAAAACAAACATTCTATAACCTTTTAACATTTCAAGTGAAAAGAAATTTAATCATTTCAAACCTTAATCAACCTTTTTTCACACCATGTTAGCAATTTGTAGGCCATGTAAATAAACCATAGCCACACCATTTCAAGTCATTAAATAATTTTACATGAGTTTGGAAAATGGATTTTTTTTTTTTTTTTTTTTTTTTGTTTTGAAAATTCACACATTTTCATGAATCACAAACCATGAACCGCATGTGATTGATTATATTGATGGATATCAAATTTTGATTTTTAAATATTACAAAAAAAAATTTGAAGGTCATTTTGCATCTTTTGCAATTTATATGAATATGATGAACAATATCGATTCATATCAAGACGATAAAAGAAGATAAAACATTTTATACCCCCTTACATCCAAGAATCATCAATATTGAATGAAAGAATGGGGATGTAGAAGTGTTAAATTCCATATGTCAAAACAAATTCACATCATATCCATTGCAATAGTTGAATACAACCATAATTTATTGGTCAAAATTTGAAACCCATTAACAATCTTCAAATAAAAGGATCATTTTCTACGCCATGAAACTTTTATGGGTAAGTTTAGTAATCCAACATTTTTAACTTAAAAAACCCATGTAACATATGGAATGTTGGTTCAAAGAATAACCAAATTCATGTACCATCAACATAATGCAAATAATTTATTTACATGCAAGCATGTATAAATAATATTCAGAAGTGGTGGCACTAAAGGTGAGACATAATGTTAATGTTGAATGGACATTGAACTTAAAGTATACCATTCTTGCCATTACCAAATCAACTTTTAATTTTTAAGAAGGAACAACATTTGATTCAACCATATGGTTTATGTTAATCAACCAAAAAGATGTTAACTAATTCCTTTTGTCATTAACCTACAAATTTCATTAAAATATGCAACCCTTGTAGCCCAAAGTTCAATTAATAAACCGAATTACATGTAAGAAAATTTAGGCCACAATAACTTCAAAGCCAACATAATTTGCAATTAGTTCCTTCTATGATTTTAAGGTCAAAAAATGGTCAATATTAATAAGTATTTGTTGTGTATTTTTTTCCTTTTTCTTCCTCTTTCCTTCAAGTTCACCATGTCTAAATGATGTTCACTGTCCTCTAATAAGGTCATCTACCCCCAATACCCATGTGGGTAATTTAGAATTAAATAAAACAATATTCAAGTATATCAATGGAGATATTAGTCTTGACATACATAATATTTCCAATATTAGACTATGCAAAATGTGAGAGTTTAAAAAAAAAACTCCAAATTCAAAAAAATATTATTTTTATGAATTCCATAAAATTTAACACAATTTATTACCACTATAACTAGTTTCTTAACATCTACATGTGCATAATTATAATCATGAGCATCATTAAACATAAGCCTACATGTAACCAAACATTGACACATGCTCTATTCATTTCTTGTCTTTTTTTTAAGGTCTTTGTGGTTATGAGTGTGTTAAGTGGAGAGCTCTAACACCTCTTTGAAATCCAAAAGCGCAAAAAGAACAAATAAAGATGAAAGCACAATCTAATGTGCTCATAATCTTCATGATAGAATCAAATGTACATTTGAGGTGAAAATAATGAAAAAGTAAGAAGTTGGGGCATGCTATTTAGCTCACAACACTTTGGGGGTAGAGGGGCGTGTTGGAACTCTGGGATGGGACTAGGAAAAATGACAAGTAATCGCTCACTCACATGAATTTGCACAAAACCAAACAACAAGTTGTCAAGTTAGTGCATAGCTGAAGCACTTTTCGTGCTAGAACGAGCCATAGGCAAACTCAAACTCACAAGACTCACAAGACTCACCACGGTCCAAACTTAGGGGAAGCCACCACCTTCCCCCTTATAGTATACTTTGTGCCTAGCCACAGAACTAACACTCAAATGTCATTTTGTCTCGAGATTTTCACTTGGGAGTTTCGAAATTCTCACACCTAAGACTTCCATGATTTTGGGGGGCGCATAATTTTGTGTGTAGACCTTTGATTGAGATGAGGTTTAAAACAAAGTTGTAACCCTTGTCGAAAGTTTTTCAACGATATGTCGCACGCCACCTAAAAACAAGAAAATTGGGGTGATTCTTGACTTTTAATGGTCGAGAGTCAAATTGACAATTAACCTGTGTGTGAAGTGTCCAAATGGGTCATGTGGGCCCATTTTAGATATTTATGTTCCAAGAGAGTTCTAATGATATAAGAAACTCTTGAATCCAATGAGTTTTGACCCTTGAAATCGTTTTTTGAAAATTCAAAAATTCACCAGGATTCAATTCCCAAAATGCGACCCTCACTTTTGGGAGTGTGACTGTTCATTCCTTTAGACTTTCTTGCATTCCTGAGAGCATGAAATGTGACTTCTGAGCTTCCCTTTTGGCCTGCACCTTCTCAAACATTTGCTTTGGTCACGAACCCAAGGCTAAGGTTACATCACAAAGTGGGGACCCCTTTGTATTAGTGCTATTTAAGTGCTTTCACAATACTTTTACAAGATGTCCAAGGTTTAGTGCTTTGTGTGTGTAAAATAGGCATTGAAAGAATTTAGATTGTATTGATTAAATTTTGGTATTGTTTCAATGATAATTGGTGTAGCATCATATTTGCATTGTATTTACGTTGTTTGCCATGTTGTATTCACATTATGTCCATATTGTAATGATATGGCATTAGTATTATGATTGTATTGGATATGCATTTTTAGTCGTAAATGATACAATGTTGTTACAATATGGTTACAAACTCTATTATTGTATTGATTCTATATTGTATTCTTGTTGTCTATATTTTGTATTTATGTTGTACTCATATTTTTTTAACATCATATTTGCATTACATGTGCATTATTGAAGATAGGGGATGCAATGTTGCAACAACGTAGCTACAAACTAGATATTCAATATTGACTCAATGTTGTATTCTTGTTATTTATGTTATTGTATCTATGTTATAATCATATTTTCCCAACATTGTATTTATATTGTTTGTGTGTTGTTGAAGGTAGGTGATGTAATGTTGCAACAACACAGTTGCAAATTGGAAATTCAATAGTGAATCAATATTGTATTCATGTTTATTATGATGTTGTAAATGTGTTATAGGCACACCACAACAAAAGCATTTAGAAACAGTGCGCAAGACTTCTCTAGAAAGAATTATAAGCAAGCATGGCAGAATCTGCAAACAACAGAGTAAAGAGAGAGATCCAAACAGAAGAACAACCACAGAATTGATGATTGGTTGACATTGAGTATTCAGCTCGAAACAAAGGTTGGATAATAAGAATTGAACATCATCACCTAGAAGCTCAAAGAAAATTCAAACAGGAAAACCAAAGTAAATATGAGCAACTATTCAAGTGCAAAAGAGAGCAAAAAATTTACTGGGATGTAGCTTCTGGGTCACTCAAAGTCTTTTGGCAAGGGAAGTTTGCGATATGCAGCCTCTAAGGCCTGTGAATTGAACAATTGATCATGCTGTCCTGAGGCATTTCCTCCCCCAAGTGCTGGAATCAGATTGTCACCGATGGCACCCAGGTCAGTCATACTTCTTCTCCCTATCAAACCTGGACCAGGTGAACGCTGCTGCAAAGATGATACCACTTGCCCTGGTGCAAAGTCTGCATCCCTTGATAGCTGGCTGAACTCTGCTAATGTCCCAGGTCCACCAATCTACATACAAGATTAGTGTCACAATTTTTCAGATACAAATTCTGTGTGTCTGAGCATAAAAGTCTAAGTACTTCCTGGAGATTGCAATACTAGAATAACTTTGACTATGGAGTTGGACGTAGCTCACTGAAACATCAAATGTGTCAGCATTCTTCAGGTCATCTTCACTGAGGGATACATTTCTAGCAAGAACCGCACTCAACACAGATGCATCACTGTTTGTTTCCTCCGAAGGCTTTGTTTGTTGAGGTGAAATCTATTGCACTTCTTGCTCCACAGCTCTTACACCTGTTTCTGAGCAAATCATGTAGCAATCATTCATTATGCTCTGAACCTCCCTGTACAGTTGGGACATCTTGAAAATACAAAAAGGAAGAATCTTCAAACACCTAAGATCACTGCAGTTTACAACCCCACTTGGCAATGACAGAGAGGTACAGAAGTAGACTCCATCCACTAACAAATTAAGAACAACAGTGGATTACACCTACTATCCATTCTCACTAGAAGATGTTGTGGATGAAAGGGACAGTTGTATGGGGACTTGGTGAGCAGAAGACTGGGGTGTGAGCAACTCCAAGTTTTGAGGTGGGATTGGTGGTGTTGAAGCTGGGGAAAGGGCCTGCGGACTTGTCACCACACCCAATGGTGGCTGCGGCTGTGGCATTGACACAATTTGGGTTGGTAGCAAAATAGAATTATGTTGTTGCTGTTGCTGTTGCAGACTTTGAATCTGGGCCTACATACAAAATCAAAATCTCATTGAAGTCCAAGATCAATTTTATGGCCGAAATCAAGTTACATTCTCATGTATCGACTAAGTTCCTCTGCCATCATGAACTGTTCTATCAGGACATGTATGTCCAAATCATCCTGAGAAACACTTTTGTAAGAGCTCTTATGTGGTCCAGAGAATAACCATACCTCCAAGGCAAAGAGTGATCTCAGTATAGACCCGAGGAAGAAACCATTTGCCTGCGCCGACGAGGTCAACAGCACAGGAAGCACATGCACATGCAGCAGAGTGAACACTAGAAAGATAGGCCCTTCATTCGCAATTCTCCCTTTCCCCCTATCTGCTATCTTCTTCTGACAACCCTCCACTGCTGCATGAACAAAAAACAAGCTCAGAAAGATGATATCTTCTGCCCTAACACCAGTCCTCTGCAAATGAATGAATTCCAGTCTTCCCCACTGGCAAATCTTTTGACTGAGTGGCAATGCAAGCTTCAAATGCTGATAGATGGTCTGAAGGAATTGGTACTACAAATCCAACCTAACTTTGTGCGCTTGACATTAAATTACATTACATGAGGAAGGGAAAATAGAGGGATGCAAACAATTGCCCTTGAATCTACTCCACCAGTTTTGCAACATTACAGAGACAATATTGGATACAAGATTGGCTAGCATCAGATGGAATATGATTGCAGAGTGAGCTGCAGGCAGGTCTCAGCCTCTCAACAATTCCCATGTTCTATAAAGACCATCTTTTTTCTTGAGAATCAAAAGGATTATAAAGGATGGAGGCACTTCATCATCATTGTCCATACCAAGTGATGTTGAAATCACACCACCTTATAAGCAGCAGCTACAGCACTTCTGAAGGAAGAATGAAGAGAAAAAGCTGAAAGGCCAGCTCCTTAAACAAAGATAATCTTCTTCTTCCTACAATGGATGTCCCATTGGATCAGCCTCGTCTCTAAAAGACAGAGTTGTGAACTGATCACAGGATTCAAGCAAAAGCACATACTTGAATCTCTGCCAGAGACTCGATACAAAAGCCGATAAGATTAGCAGCCAAAATCTCTAAACAGAAAACATAGAACATATTCGAATACCTATATGGAATGCAACAATCCTCAGTGCAGAAGAACTGGACATACAAAATACATGCTGAAGACATAAAAATAAATCAAGGTGTATTGGCTTCCGATCCACACCTCACCGGACGACTCAGTTGTTAAGGACAGTGCGACATGTCAAACATACAGCACATCAGAGCAAAAGCTTCCACAACTTGTTTCCCCGAAAGAGTTTTTAAAAAGTCCACAATACACTAGAGGGGAATCATTTGGTCTGTGCCGAGATACGACGACAGATTTCAGTTCTATAAGCCAAACAATCGCACGAACAATCATCAACATTCCACGATTTCCGAGCCACTGCCGCACTGAAAAGCAAGAGCGCCACAAAGACGCTAGATAGAAAGTGCAGCCGTAAAAGAAACACACGGTTGGAGAAAAAAAGAAAAATACCTGAGAAACTGATCCGCACGAGCTTCCTTGCTTGCTTGTTTCGTTTCCTTCCTGCAGAAAAGAAACGGAAATTTCTTCCTTAGGGCCCGCCGCCATAGAAAATGGATCACGACAATGCCACCAAGAGATGCCATTCCTTCCACTCCAGAGGAGTCAATCAATTGTCTCGCAACAGTAATAGCCACTCGAAAGGGCTCAAAAGAAGCAGAAGAACAGCAGGATCCACGATTCTGTCTCTGCAGATCCAATCGCGCAAGATAACGTGCGAAAAAACTCAGCAGAACTCGGGAGGAAACGACGACGACAACGCTGGAGCTGGAACACACGATCATCATCGTCGAAGGTCGTGGCTATGGCGGACGCAATGGTCCATTCTTTTACTCGAAACCCATTCTTTTATTTTCTTTCTTTTCACAATCTAGATCCCATTATTTATATAATAAAGTTTAAGTTTATACTGAATCAATGTTCGTTATTTGCCCATTTGATATTGCAGCATTTCATAGAATTGTATTAATGTTGTGACAATGAGTATCATTGTTTTAACATTTTTAATGTGTTGATTTTATATGATATGTAACAACATTGAAATTTCACCTTTATGAAAGTTGTAACAACATCAATTCAATAGCTAATCAATTTGTGTTGTCTCAACATTGACAAGATCTTATTCTTTGAATGTGTGTTGAAAAAATGTAAATTATGTCAAAACAATCTCAATGCTAATTCAACACATATTCTTATAGTGCCATCAACATATTGTATCAATGACCATATTAGCATTGAATTTTCAACATATAATCATCAATTTGATGACTTATTAATGTATGTTGTGCTAATGTTGGTCATATTTTTTTCATTGATTTAATATTGATAAGATGTTAAATGTTTAAGTATTATATCAATGTCATTTCAGGACATGTTGTTACAATGTCACTTTAACATCATATCAATGATTGTATCAACATTGAACGATGAACATATTGTGAAGGTGTTGTAAAGGCACTCATACAAAGAGGGGGCAAGTTTGTGATGTACGACATAATTATTGTATCAAAAAAATTCATTAAAATTATAATCATATTTTTATATGTAAATGCAAGAAAGTAAAATTGAAACCTTTTTAATCATTACCAAATCGTTGTGCCACTTTAAATTGAGTTTATAATATGTTGTATACAAAATTTGACAAACTTGGGTTTATTAAAAATAGGTAATTATTTTACAAATTGATTGGTGAAATTGTGTTTAAAACCATTTTAAAATTAAAAGATTAATATACTAATTATTCTTACATTGGAAATTTAAAGTGTATAAATAATTTTAAAAGTCACATTAACCAAGAAAGTAAAATATTTCAATATTTCATTTACTTGAAACCTATTTTGTTTATTCAAAAAACTTGCAAAATAAACAAATTTTACTTGTACACTTTTACTAAATCTACCTAAATTTATTTAACCTAACTTGGTATGAAAGTTGTGATTTGATATTCAAAAAAAAAATTGTTGAAAAATAAACAAATAAATAATAACTATGTCTAGATCAAAAAAAATTACATGGAAAAAAAATCTCAAATGAAAATTCAATTACAATTGAACTTTTTGATAAAATTACAAACTCATTGATGGCATTTCCATAATTTGCATAGACATAGTATCAATGAAATGTTAATGAGATATTGGAGGCATTACATTTTTTCATGTCATAGATTAACCCTAAAGTTGGTTGCATTAAAATAATCAATCAAAGGCAGGTTTTTTTTTTTTAATTACAATTTTTATAGGTTCAGAATATAAATAAACCTAAGGATTGATTGATCTCATTATTCATCATACTCATATTTGTTACAATACTTTCATTCAAATGAAATTAAAAGTAAAAACATTTCTTTCATTCATCAAATTATTTCATCATCTCAAACATCATTCATATCATATCATATCATCAATATATCCATTCATGATTGCTTCTTATATAAATATTTCCTTGTAAACAAGACTTCATATGTAATTCAAATATATTATTCCTAACAAAAAAAGAAGAAGATATAATTTGACCCCAAAAATTTACACATTTCTATACATGGTTCAAGTAGGTTGTCAAGTAGTAGCCAAAAATAATAAAACAAAACAAAATAATATTATATATATATGGCTTTAGAAAATTATTTTCATATTTAGTTTATAGCCAAATTTTGCTAATTTTTTTGTTCTACGTATCATTATATCAAAACCTGGCGATCGATTTTATGCTTGGGTTGAAAACGTGTAGAGGACACGGAACCCTTCTTCCCCTCTGCAGATCTCCAATCCTCTCGCTGACGACGGGGTAGCTTTCGGTTGTGAAGAAAAGAAGAAGAAGACGAAGACGAAGACGAAGACGAAGATTTGCGTTCTTGTTCTGGTAGTGAGAATTTTTTTGTAAGTTTGTGTAAGGTGTTCTGAGGACTTGAATTAAAGCTGAGCTAATCTTGTGCGATGACGCAAAGAGCGCTTCGGTTTGCTAGTTTCCAAATCCGGTTTGAAAGGCGCTCACCCGAGGTTCTTTTTTCTTTTTTTTTGTGGCGGGAAACTTTGCAGTCAAGTGCAAACTTGCTTGCAAGCTCTCAGCAGAGAAAAGTCCGGGTCGGTTGAGATAGGAAGGCGGTGAAGAAGAAGAAGAAAACAGTGGACGAGCGCAAAGCTTGAGGATGAAATTCAAGGCCATTCTCACCGATTACGGCGTCGCACTTTTGGAACGCCGTATGTATGCTCTTCTCATTTTCTCTCTGTCGCATGCATGCCAGTATGGTTCCTTGTGCTTAGAGCATCTCCAGCTTCGCTTGCTCTGTTCTCTTGTCGTCATTGTTATCGATGTGTGTGCCATCTCTGTCACAGTAACTTGTATTGAGACTCTTTGTGAGCGTGAAACTCCAAGGGTTCCAAAACATTACGCGAAATGCACACATGTGAAATGCAGTCTTCTCATGATTGACTTAACTAGCGATCAGGCGGAGTCCATACAAGCTCTGGGCAAATATATCTGGGAAGAAAAGCTTAGAGTCCTTGAATTTGCAATCACATTCCATCTTGCTAGATCATTTTTTTTCCCCTTACATTTGCATTTCTGAGAGGAGAATGGGCAATTCTGGATGTGGCGGCAGGTTTTGTACCAGCATTTGAGAAAATTGGCAAGACATGTCACGTGTATTTGACCAGGGTTCATATCACTCTTCTGCACAATGTACTGAATGCAGATGGTGTGCAAGCAGTTGCTCAGTTCTCAAGGGTTTTGCACACTACACCTCTTTTTGTCATAACTTTGTTTTGCTTTTCTGCTCAGCTTTGCCTATTGCAGCAAATCTAGTCTTGTATTCATGTTCTGTCAGCTGTGGACAGTTCTCCCTCTTTGTGTATTTTTGGAACATCATGAGGAGGATTGCAATATAGAGATACCAGAGCAACCAAGAATTGGTTGAAGATTCAGGGGAGGCAAGTAAAATTGGGAAGAGGATGGGGGCAGGAAGTGATTTTCGATGATTACCAGATCTCAAGCCAGAATGATGATCGCATTGCATTCACGGTGGATTTGACCTTGCTGTCAAGAGCATTGAAGAGCAGTGTAAGCATGGATGGTGACAAGTTGCTTGTGAAACTTGTAAGAAAACGACCCAGTCTTGCTGAGGGACGTTTGCCCTATCTAACCTTTGAAAGTAAGGTATGCAGTCACAGAAGCAACCATCTTTGTTGATTATGGCAGTTTTGTACTTGTCCCAAGCAATCCACAGAAGTGCTACTGCTCAAATTCCAATTTTTGAGAGCAATTCTTCTTTGAAATTCTGATCATACAGTCAAATGTGTTCTATGGCAGGGTCACAGGTCTGCCATCATCCAGGATGTTCCGATTTCTCAGCCTCTAAACCGCATTGATGTTCAAGAACTGCAGTCCAGTCTTGACATGGCACAAGCGTTGCCTCGGGTGCCAACTAAACTCATGTTGCTTTCTGGATGGTTGTGAGTTCTATGTTGTGTTCATCTGGCAAGAAGCCTGGGATGAGTGGTTACTTTCTTTAGGTGTCTATCACATGACAGTCACAGTGTGATTCAGGGTTTCAATGTTTGACTGCGTGTCCATTTCAAAACTACTTTGCTACTGTGTGTGGAACCTCTTTGTGACTTACTGGAACTTCATGTTTCTTCAGACATTAGTTCAAGTCCCAGATCTACAACAGCTGCAAGGCTTGGTTGATCGCCTAGGGAAGGTGGGTGATGTTCTTGAAGTGGGCGTTACACAATATGGTGACCTCCACCTCCAGGTCTCCACACCAATGGTGTCAATTGGCTCTGAGTATCAAAAATTGCGGGTGATTGGAGTACGAGGTGTGTCTCTTTCTGGGGGGCCACTAATTGTTGGGGTTTCTTTCACCTGCTGTCTGTGATGTGTCTCATTCCTGCAGATTGTATAAGCTGTGTTAATGCTGTCCTGAGTTTTCAAACTTGGATACTTGCCCAACAAGTCACTAAAGTTTACTTCTTTCAATGAGTTTGAACTCATCATCACTCATCTTGTAGGATACCAGGTTTTGAACAGGCCCTTTTGTCTATCATGCCATGGACAATGAAAGTAATAATATCTTTCATCTCTGGATGTTCTTCTGCATGTGGTGTATGAATCTTGAAAGTGGCTGTAAATGGCTATCTGAAATTTCAGGATCTTGATTTTCAAGTGAGTTTCATGGTTTTTCCAGCTGAGCCTTCTTCTTCAGAAGCTTCAAGTTCAACAAGACGACTCCAACTAGCCTTGCAGAAAGAAGAGGCATCAGCAGTGGTATGGGACTACTTTTCAAATGCTTGTAGAAGTACTCTGAAAACTTTCTTTGGTTAGTGCCAGGAGAGGACAAAGGAGGTAAAGGTGTTGCCTCTTGTTGGCTTAGGATGATGATTCTAATTTTCTGTGCAGAGTGTCAGTATGAAGCACTTTGCTAAGAGCCTGCAATGTTACCTCACCAAGCCAGATGCATCTTTCTGTGGTAAGTAAGGGTCTGCTTATTGGCTACTTATTAGCTGTTTCCTAAACTCCTGTCATGACTATTAAGTAGACAGCATTATACCACCACTGCAAAGACTTTTGCAAATCAAACAGTCTGCTCTTGAATCACAAGTGCTAGATTACCAAGGTCTCTGGTACTCTTGGAATGTGCAATTCCTGTGAGGGAGGAGCTGCAATAGCTGATGGATTCAGATGTTACCAGACATCATCTGTTGTACATAAAGTTCTTTCCAATTGAAAAGCTTTGAGTCTTGGCATTGACATTTTCTTGGTATATTGAGTTTGGCAGGTGTGGCACCAGATGATGCATGTCTTTTGATGCTGTTTCAGTACTTCAAGCCTGGGACTCGCCAGACCGACAATACAATTAGCCTGCACTATCGCCTGCCTGTTCTGGATCAGGGCAGGCCATAATCAAAAAACTAAATGCTTACCCATTGGAGTGTAGAGTCCACTGCTGTGGAGTCTACATGGTTTTTCAGAATGCATTTAGAGCATATCTTTTTCATCACGGGGCAATGTGTCTATGTCCACAAAAGAAAGTACAACTTCTGGAAGATCTCATTGGGTTATCATCACTCCTATTAGGTCTAGGTAAAGAAGTGTCAAGAAGCTATATCAACAATATGAAAATTGTAATGGGACATTCATGAGGTCTCATTTCAATATGCCATCAATCACCATAAGTGCTACAAGGGATTTCTAACGTCACCAACATGTCACATCTAATGAGAAATATGTTTGACATAAAAACAGCTTATGTAGTAGAATTTTTGTTCAAATGAGATAAGTCTAGTGAAAAGAGTGAAAAGGAATTTTAGCATTCGAGGCTTTGGCAAGGAGCATTGGTCGAAAACAAATGTCATAACCATTGTTTTTCTAATTGATGAAATGGAATTGAAGACTTCATAAGATAATTGTATTGAATTTTTTTATGGTTTGGACCAATGTTAGGTGAGCATGCCCATTTCAACATACCAATTGACTATTGGTATTAATATTTTTTTTTCAATTTGGACATTGGGTATGAACATGAGTATTCAAACCTGCTTGAAATGGACATATCAAGTAGGTTTATATAATTAAAACTTACATGTTTTAGGGGATCTCGAGTAAGAACATGAATACACAATAATTTAATATTAATTGATATGAGATATGCATCTAAGTATTGAATATTCACATTGAGCCTGAAGACAATGTTGCTCAATTATTTGAAAAAAATGGTTGGTTCTCAGTATGGATCCAAGGCAGCCATTTTTATTATAAAAAAATTGTGATGGAGCCAAAATGATGAACATCCCAAAAGAAGTTTCGCATCAAATGACAACACACTTGTATAGATCATTAAAATAATAGCCATCTAACACAAGGCAAAAGTGCAATAAAAAAAGTGGAAGACTAATATTTCATAAGGTGCACTTTGTGATATGTATTATAGGTATGTTTTAAAATTAAATATGTTGAAAAGTCTATAATGAACATAACAATTAAAATAAACTTCTTTGAAACAATACGTTTGTATAATCAATATGAAGAATAGTTTTAAATTACCAATGACATTAATCAATAAAATTGAAAGCATGATGAAAATCTAACATGTTTATTCAAACATAACTACAATTGAAATTTTGAATAAAAAATGAAGTTAAAAAATAAAATCCACATCAATATTAACCATTATAATATATTTACATACCAAGAAAATAAGTTATGGATCAAGTTGATTAAATTATAAATTGAAAAAAATATATCATTTGAAATATGAGTATGACATTATGAAGTTAAATCGTGAAAGGGCCACTAAAAGATTTGCAAATAATGTGAACACATGGAAAGACTTTAAATGAACCAAAATTGGAATGGTCCATCACACTTAACCAAAACTCTTGAAGCTTAAAACTCATGAGATTAAAACTATTTGAACATTTTTTAGATTTCACGAATTATATAATTAACCAACATAAAATCATGTGCTCATGTATGAGATAGGTTTTGGGGATATGATATTTATTATTAACTATGATCTTTTCATTTTTGGATTTTCATTTGTATTACATCATTACTCAACATATGTGACATTTAAAATATTCATTATGAACAAGTTCTGAATATGTGTGTTTTAATGGGAATAAAATATAATGAAAAATGCATGGTATAAGATTTTAAAAAAAAATTAATGGGATGAAATAGGATATTCCTATCAAGATTACAAAGTATTGGGAGGACATAATTTGTTATAAATCGCAACCCTATCACTATACAACACAAAAAGAGTATTATAATTAGAATATTTTTCTCCCAAAATTATTAAGAAAAAATCATTTTGATATTTAAATTAATATTTTTTCAAACCAATTTTTTAATCAATGTGTTTAAAAAGGTTTAAATTTTGGTGATATGAACTCAAATATGTAATTGTATAAACACATTGTGAACTAAAAATCCATATTCATAATTTTTCATATGATTATTTTGATTTTCATAATCCATTCAAAGTCATTTAAAATAAACCTTTCATTACTTTAATCTATTTTTCATTGTTAAAAAACTTCATGTGTTAACAAGTCAATTCAAGCTTATAAAAACCAATGATGCACCTTGAATTATTAATTAGGTCATTACTTATCTCAAAATAGTCTCTAAAACATCTTAAGAACATTCAATTTGCAGATTGAAAAATATATATTAAAAAAAAATGAAGAAAAAGGATGTTGCATTATATTATTATGCAAAGATTATTTTTTTAAATGTCCTCAAAAATATTTTGTTTCAAAATCATTTCGAAATCCATTAACTAATGAAGAACATTGGATATTATGTTTTTGAATATTCTATACTCATTATATTCATTCTACGTGTTTCCATAAAATATTTAAAACATAAGTATGTAAACACGTTTAAAAGAAATTGTAACACTAATATTACAATTGATTTGTACAAGAAGTTTAATGATCAATTATTAAAAATGTTCAAAACAATGTTAATCAAGGTGTACAATTTAAACTCTTTTAAAACTTAATCATTACGTTTAATCAAATAGGATTTACATGATGGTTTAAATTGGTGCATGTCTTTGTTTTGTGCTTAGTTATGAATTACATTAATTACAAATTTGAAATTCAATACAACAATTAAAGTGCATGAGAAGATTTATAATCACAAAATTCAATGTTTTAATTATATAATAATCATAAATTATTGAATGATCAACCCTTTTAGGTGTGTTTTTTTTTAATTGCAAGTGAACACCTCACATTTGATCAATAGTATTTTCATTTTTCACATTTTGAAAAAACCATCTTCACTTTGTCAATTCAATATGAATTTTGATGGTCACTAACACACACTTTGGACCCAACATAATAACAAAAACACATGCAGACAACTCAATAAATAACAATTGAGAACCACACAACAATTAAATAGTTGACACACATTACTATTGTCACTTCAAAATCCAACATTTAAAAACTTATTACAACAAACTAATATTTAAAAATGAAAAAATCTAAATGTAGAATGATTTAAAATGATTTAAAAATTAATGAATTTTTTTATATCAAAAGGCTTTTAAACCATTTTTTAAAAAATTCTTCATTTGATGTGGTTTTATTTTTTATTTTCACATGATTATGACTTTGTTTTTGGTTTGGCAATTGTGTCATCATTACAAAATTTCACTGTGAAACTAATATTTTCTTAGAATTCATTCATAATTATGATATGATTATCATTAGTATGACTTTTATTTTTATTTCTTTTGAAACGTTTTGTTGTTTTAAAATTTCATTATTTTTTCCATTTTTTGAATTTAAGGTTCAAGATAAGGTTAAGTTTGTCACCAAATTGAATTTGTCACAAAATAATGTTCTCTTATTTTTATTTTTAAAACCTTCAATGTTTAACTATTTGTTAATGAACAACTAGACATTAGAAAAAAGATAAAAGATAAAGTTGATAAAATATAATAGTAATTAACAAAAGTGAAAACAAAACGTTTCAATGCCTTTTAATGTAATATTTTGTACAAAGGTGCATAATGACCTTTTTACAAATTCATGATAATGGAAGAATTTATCATTATTCCTCGATGAATTCTTGAGGAGGAATTCATGGAAGAATATTGATGCTTAGATAATGTGCAAAGTTTTACCTTAAGCTTACCCCAAATGTAGTGTAAATGCAGTGTAAATGCCATTGTAATTGTTTGATGTGCTTAGTTGTAAGTCTCATGAGTTTTAAATTATAAAATAATGAAATGTTAGATAATTTAATAGGGTCAAGGAGTCTAAGAGTTCTCATCACTTATAAGAACTTGAGTGAATCATGATTTGTAGACATCCTTTGATCCTAACAAATTATCTTGAGCATGATTATTAAACTGTAAAACAAGGAAGTGCTATTGTCGCAATTTAATATGCTCAAAGAAATTAGAGTTTTGATCAAGCAACAATTTGCTTGAATCGAGATTCTAATGCATCCTTTGAAGGTATTTAAATATAATGAACACATCATAAACATATTTGAATGTTGATATTCCATATGCATCTTTGTAATGTCTGACAACTATTAATATTGACAAATTTGTCATAACGACAAAACGATGAGGTATTAATCTTGTTCATTGTAACAAACCCAAAAGATGAGAATGATTTTCTTATAATCGTATGAATTAATAAAATGACAAAAACCCAAACGATTCATTCTGAAAAAATTTGTCCTCATTACTTATAAATAAGTTTTTTTATTCAACTCTTGTTTCACCTAGTCGCATCAATATAAGATTTGTAAATCAGTTCTTTTATATCCTAATACATAAAGAATCAATTGTCAATTCAAACATAGACCCTATTTATTTAAGAATACAATTCAAGCATAAAACAACTAATGTTTGAAGTCCATAAATTCATAATAATTTTAAAAAATGTCAATTCAAACTAAACCCTATTTCTTTAAGAATACAATTAAAGCATAAAACAACTAATGTTTGAAGTCCGTGTATTCAAATTTGCTAAATGCATCACTAACATATTACAACAATAATGAAGATTTTTTATATTCATGAATGAACTATCACCTTTTTGCATTTCAAAGCACTCAACTCGTTATATTCCTCATCAAACATAATAGTAGAATATCAAGGTGCAGCTACTTCCAAAGTTATAGGGTTAGTGATACAAATCCCACGCTAGCCATCTACTAGATGATGCTATTATGCCTCGTGATGCCCATGAAAAAGATACTCCTCTAAGCTAAATCGTTTCAATGGTTTTGTCTTCTGTCTACACCCAATACATTCAAATGAACTACAAGTGCACACACATGCCATGTGACCAATCAAGGGAAAGAACCAGTTCTCTGTTTTTTTTTTAAAAATTGCCAGTCACAAGCCCATATGCCTGACCCTTACCCATCAGTTCTTTATTTGAAAAAGAGGGGACCGCCCAACATTGGCGTTTTCGTATCTATTAGCTACCAAGCACCTTACCTACTTACCCACTTTACATAGGTAGCAACCTAGGTACCGTGAGTTGGAAGTAGAAGAGTTTCAGGATAGGTCACCAATATTCCACCTTCGTAGGTCAGAAGAATGAGCCTAATTCTAGGTGGAACCCATTGTTGGAACAGAGTGAAGTCAGAAATGGAAATGGATTTGGTGTGTACCACTTTTGGTCCCCCAAATATTCATTCCTTTTGCATTACAGCACTCACACACAGATAACAACTCTCACAAGAACTTGCCTTAAAAATGAGGTTTATCTTCATCTATCAGTAAGCGTGTGATGGACGGAATAAGCTCCTTCGCTACCTCGGACATGCATCCCTGCATGAAAACAATGGTCTTTTGGTGTCAAGAAACACTTCAGAATCCACAAACATGGCAAAACACCCCAGAATCCCGATGCCTGATTTGACATTTTTACATAATAATACTCTCATTTACATATTAATAATATCATTTATTATTTCTAAAATCAGTGCTATTTCTAAGTTGCAAAGGTCTTCAGAGCAGCAGTTCACTACAACCCATTTCACAAAGAAATCATCTCAGAAGAACTCTCAGGCAATCAACTTTCATTATCCCTCAATAATACACTTTTCCTGCTTATGGGATGCAAAAATATATTTTGATGTATTGCCCATATCCTAGCAAACCTGCTGCTCAGGGACCACAATTTTTGCATAAGACATCAGGGATCTGGCAGAGACTTGTTACAAGGATACTTCAAAAATTGTGGATCTTACCTGGGGCATTACAATTCTCTCCTGTAATACAGAGTCCAAAGTGATACGAAGCTCCTTGAAGAGGACTGCGGTCTGAGCTGGTGCATTCATCTCCAGCCATCCATCTACAATTACTCGTCCACTCTATTGCCACCACCCCTCAGCACCCACCAAACTCCAGTCAGAAATGTGGAAAAATAGCCATTCTCTCTTCATTCAGCTATAAGTGGCTATTGTTTGTCACATGATGTCCATCTCTGAATCCATTTTCAAAGAATCTCTGAATTCTGAGCATTTTGAAGCTTTCAATTCAGTAAATGGCTGCTGGACAGTCACCCAACCCCTCACTTCAAGAGCTGTTTTAAAATACAGTATTCTCAGGAAATGTACATATAGGACATTGAACTTTCTGCAACAAACTTGCTTCAGAGACAATCTTGCATTCAATAGCAAACGATATACAAGCCTGTGACAACTGTACATATTCTTTGGATTTTGTAAAATGTTTTGTGGAAGTGTACTAGTAGGTGAAACAAAGTTAGAATACAGTAAGGAATTGGAAGTTTGAGACCAAGAAAAAGACCTGATGTTGGACATTTATAGCCCCACCAAAAAGAAGTAGAGCATATGGAGAAATGACAGTGGTATCACGAAGATACACTTTGCTCGTCTCCACCTGAACAATTAATCCCATGTCAGTTAGATGATTTTGATGGCTCCTTTCAAGCATTCCAGGACTTTCAGAAGTGCCCATTTTGTTACTTTATGATTGTATGCACACCCCAATGTGTCACCTCACCTTCACCACAAATCTTTGCAGCTCAATATAGTAGCTCCATCCTAAGAACTTCAACTATGACTAACACTAATGGAGATGCTATAAGAACATGCATCCCTCCACAATCAGGAACTGTCATTTCTGATTCAAGATCACCAAGAAGGATCAGGCAAGATCATTTCTGAATCACTGATCTTGCCTGAAGAGCCAGCATAAGCTTAGAATGATTCAGTAAATTGGTCACATGAAAGGAAAATCTGTACCTTCTGAAGGTACAAGAAATAGTAGAGGAAATATAGCTCTGTTATGGGAGGTATACCTTTTCATGAAAGACCAGGAAAGGGTGGCGGAATTCAGTGACCAGATGGTTCACAGATGATGGATGGATGAACACTTCACGCCGTCCATCTGACCAGTGTGGACGTTGCCCTGAAGCAAGGCCTGCACGGCGGCCTAATGCACTTGCATGTCCAGCTCGCACACTTTCCTCCTCCATAGCACCCACATTCGGATAAAGCCCTGCTCCTATCACTGCCTGAATTATCACACCATCAATATGACACCACATATGTATGACCAACAATACAACAGACTTTAACCTCACTTTTCACCAGTACATGGGTTTGATCTCTACCATACTGGCTTTCTTAGAGCAATTGCTCAGGGGCACAGAGTACATAACCTACAAAGTAATGACTATGGAAACAATAACCAAAGGAGCCCATTTAAACCATTCCTGTTCAGGCTATTCTCAGCACTTCCGCAAAAAGGATTTAAGAGAAAAGGTGAAATAAATGAATTATCAGGGGACATGATTTTGCACTTACCTTCACAATGGGTGCATGCAAAGAATTGATGTTGCAAGGCTGTTGGAGGTCATCCATCCACCCCTCAATTTTGTCCCGTTGTCGTCCCTTGCTATCCTGTGCTTTAAACCCAATTGAAAATAAATTATGAATAAAATAATTGGTCAACTTCAGTTTTTTGGCCTGATTGCTGCTCTGTACTGAACCTGCACTATAACACAGTACCAACTATCCTGTAGACTGAGCTCACCATGTGAGATACACAGGGATCAGTTATTCTATTTGTGAAAAAAAGATAAAAAGAGGAAAATGTCTTATGTCACAACAACCTTGGGGAAGTTGAGAAAGCCAATATCAGAAAGGAGAGTAGCAAATTGTGATCGCATGTCTCTGTCATGTACCCAATCAAGTCAGTATGTATACAAGTGCCCAGCACTATCAAGAACAAGATCATCCATCACAGTGAAAGACTGCATAATGTCATTGGCAGACCTTTCACATTGCCGTACAATCTTGTTTTGAGGAAGGCAGATCCCTATTCAGAAGGATTGATAATTTGGGTTTGCCTAGACCTTACTAAATCTTTGCACAAATTCCATAAATTACAATTTGTGAACCTCTGATTTTGAGAGGTCAAAACACCTTATCTGGATGCACTAAGCTCCTCTTGATCTCATTCATTTTTCAAATAAGTGGATCTACATGAGGAACTAACAAGAACAAGAAATGGCATTTGGAGGCAGAATTTGGAAAAGGGTCACATTTTTTACTGGGTTACTCACCTCAACATTTTCAAAGTGTGTATACTGAGGAAATTTGTCTGACAGAACTGTTGCGCAGCTTTTGTGCCTTTCTGCATGAATAAAACACCCATGTTGCATTAACATGTTGATATTGAATTATTTTACTATCTCAAAAGTGTTCCTGGAAGCCATTTTTCCAAGACTTGACTCCAGCACAAGAACAATCACAGATGAGAAAATGGAATGGAGTCAATACTTGAGTAGCTAGAGTGATCCATGTAGTGTAGGCAGCAGTCATAGCCAAGTGGTCTGACTGCTGTGCTGTTGCTATGTTAGCACCTCCTTTTGTCATTTCCGACACCAATGCTTGCTTTGCCCTTTGTGCTGCATCTCTCTGCCAAACATAGGAGGCTCATTCCTTTTGTTACTAGATGAGATTTTTCTAACCAGTACCAAAATCTGCTCCAGAAGATATCACATTTCTCACATCCATTCAAGTCTTGGTTACTGTCACCTTCAATGAGAGCACTATCAGCCTATCCAAGGCTGGAAATTTTGGTCTAGACACTTTGCAAACTTCTAGAAACATTAACATTCTTGCTCTCTCCCTCTCTCTGAAGAAATGTGTTCACCTGTTTTCTGAACATAGTCACATCTTTTGAGACTCACAATAGAAATGAAAAAAGTTCAGCTTAGTACCTGGTCTTCAGGAGCAAAAAATGGGGATTTATGGCTAAGGCAAGCTGCCACTGTAAGCACTGGACTTATGCACCCGAAAACTGCTCCATATATCATCATCTGCAACCATTTTTAGCATGGCAAAAACTTGGTCAGTGAATCCATATCTGCACACACTATTTTGTAACTGACCATATCTCAAACTTGATAACCATCGTAAACTACTGTGTAGGACAAAGCTCTTCCCTTCTTTCTTCAAGCCACTGTTATGACTGTTAAATAAGTGACTGAGTCTAAGTGAACTCAGTTACACCCACTATCCAACTTGGAAACTAAAAAATACCAAAGACTCTTGAATAGATTAGACCCACAATCTTGCATTCTTAGACCTGAGCCTAATTGGAAAACACCCAAAATGTGATGCAATTCAGGTAAAGTGGCCTGCATGCATTGGGTTGGTTGCAATGCACTATATCAACCTTAGCTATGTGCACATCAACAGGCAGTGCAGCCAAATGGTAGCCCAAGGGTGTTATCTCCTCCTCCTCATCCACCGCTCCCACCTTCATTACACAGCACCCATTTCTACCTTGTTACTCCAGTGGCACTTCCAAGTGTCAAAAGAAATATGTTCAGGCATCTTTAGTTTCTTGTATTTTCCAATTTCACTTTTGTTCTTGGAAAACATCAGGTGACAAATCATAGCTCTTGTCAAATACATTTCCAAGCTTTTGATTCTCATCTATATCATATTTGTTTCCTGCAAGATCTCAATACCCAGGAATCCAGATTTCCATATCCAATCATGCATGTCATCACATCCATTGACGTTTAAATCCCTTACCTCATGGAGAGTTGCCATTGCATTCTTCACCGCCTCCACTTTTGGAGGCTCCAATGCCTGCCACATTAGTTTCAGATTTTCAGTGGTTTTCATGAGTTTTTACAGCATTGATATGTATCAATGCTTCTCATAATACTAATGGATCTGATCAAACAGAAGGCAACTATTTTGAAACAGCAACTGGAGCTGAAGTAAAAACTGAATTTAGTTTTTGCTCACTCTTTCAAGAAAGGAGACAACACTGCCAAGACGTAGAATCTTGATTTGCAGACATAACTCTACCAATGGAACACGCAACATCTCTGGCAACTGCAAAATGCCCCTCCACGTATTAGTCAAACCCATCAAAATGAAGGAGGCACATCAACAGCAGAATCAATGCTAGAGTTGCAAAGGACTTCCACACATTGATCTGAGACAGGAAGATAGATAAGATTTTACTTGAAATGGCCGCATCAAAGTTTCAAGCCTATGCCGTGTATAGAGACAGAAGCAGTTTCCAGGGCGCACACGTCCAGCCCGTCCTCCCCGCTGCCTTGCATTTGCTTGTGATATCCATGCCTCAACCATGCTCGACATCCCCTGCATCAAAACATAGCTGACAAAAGATAATCCCAGGCAACACATCCATCCACACAATGGAAACATCAACAAAATGCATACCCCAAACAGCCCTCCATAGAAGGGGGGAAAAAGGGACCAAGGATGGTACCCGGCGAGGATCGAACCGATTCTCCTTATGCTTCCCACAATCAATCACATGGACAACATCATCAATAGTGATGCTAGTTTCTGCAATATTTGTAGCCAACACGATCTGCACAAGTTTTCCAGAGATAAGAGAGCCAAAAACCACATTAGAATATATGGTTCAGCGTGCAGGACAACATCCTTATTGCATGCTAGCATTCAAAAGAACACCAATAGCACAATTCTTCTGTCTGAAAATAAATAGGCAGTGCTAAATATACAGTTGAAATTTATCAACTTCCTTCTCTGTCACGTCCATAGAAGGCCAAGACCAGGTCCAAACCCACTCTTGCTCACAGAACCTTAGTTTCAATCTGTTTAGAAAAAATCTGTTTAAATCTGTCAGTCCAAGAGTTTAAGGTGACACCCACCTTGCGATTGCCACTAGGAGGTCTCTGAAAAACACGGCGCTGGTCTGAGGAGGCCACAGAAGAGTGGAGAGGGAGAAGCCATTCTGATGCTGACCCACTGAACCTTCGTGAGGCAGACAGTCTATCCTTCATCAACTGTATCTCTGCCATGCCCTGCTCCATTCCCCAACCCACAGAATAGCAAGCACACAACACACATAGAATGAGCACTGCTGTATCCCACTGATCACCTGTACATGCACACAGTACACCTGATCCACCTCAAAACTAGACAGCTCTTAGAATCACTTGACGTGAAGTACTCTGACACCCTATCCAAGACAAAACCATTTCTCATTTGATATCCCACATTAAAAGTAGTTGTCTGCAACTGGATGCGATAAACCATGCAGTCACTATTAACCTTGCTTGTGACATACATAGCAGGCTCTCAAAGACTTACAGGTAAGAATACAAGAACAGCCCCTGCTTCACAGTCTTCATCAATGTGGATTATCAAATCCTCTAGGAGCTCGTAGTCTATTACATCCTCATTCACTCGTTCCTGCAACCAGAACCCATTAGTCTTTTTCCAGAGAAGATGAAGTTTGGGGTATCTGAATTGATAACACACAAAGAAGAGCCACATGAGGAATTGAAGAGATGTGAAACAGAAAGGGGACATAAAACTTGAACAAAAGCTTATAGAAATGGTAGCAGAAATCAAGAGTGTTAAAACATACAAAGAAACAGACCCCATGAACAGAGAAGATCAGTTCCAAACAGAATAACTCAAGATGTCAATGCAAGATGATAGGCCCTCAAGAAAATAATTGAGGAAAAAAAACATTTTTCTCAAAATGTTAGCAAGCTCTTATAACCACTTTGCCAGGAACAACACCCACAAGATTGATGCGTGTTTTTTCACTGAAGCTGTGGTAGAGGTCTATGTCAAAGAGTGGATTCCGGAGCTCCTGCTCAAGCTTGGTCTCATCACCCCAGCCAGAATTGACCAAGTCCTGTCTGCCCCTATTGCTGTCCACCACATTCCGAGCCAGCTACCAACCCACAACCATGGAATACTTCTCATTATTTTCCAATTCAAAGAGATAACTAAATTGAAACTTTGATTGAAAGGGCAGCAAACCCATCTCTATTCCGCATGTCAATATAAACTTGTCCACTTTGGAATGAAAAAACCCTCATATATTCAAAGATAAAATTTCAAGTTTTCTGTAGTTTGGTGAGATGTGAAGACAGAATAACCATACACATTAGACACAATTTGAAAGGAGGAACATACCTTCCTTGAATGTCCTTTGGAACTGTTGAAAAAGGCAGCAGGAGAGTCAGATGCAAGGCGGTAGTCCAACTGTTCATAAATGTTCTCTAAGAAAAACGTTGTAACAGGGAATGTCCGCCCCTTTGCAGATATCACTGGACAGTTCCCAAAGTAGCTCGAAAATAGATTTGAGTCTAGAGTTGCAGACCTATTTCAACAAAAAAACAAACAAATAAACAAACCCACGTTACCAGTGTCCTTCCCTTTGCTTCTCAACAGAGTGCAATAATGCACTGGAGACATTTCAAGTTTTCTCCCATTTGCTTCTTGACAGAGTGCAATAATGCACCAGACATTGCAGGCATTGTTCAACTAACAAGAGAAAAATTTACTGAATAGCCCAGGAACATGCAGCAACAGTAAGTGGATATCTTGTGCTAATACAGAAAACAACCAATGTAGGCATATGAAGCCCTTCCAAGGAAAACATGCAACTTACATTAGAATGAGCTTCAGAGGAGGTGACCCATTTGCTCGCCTTCTCTCCAGCAAGTCTTTCAATATAACCAATAGAAAGTCACCCTGCAATCAAGGATAAACAAGTATGTATACTTAGCAAATACAAATTCCAAAGAGGGGAAACTTGTGACTATATAACACTTGTTAAAGTGGCCAACTGAATTTAGTTACTCTGCAACAAAGGGAGTCAAGGTCTGAACAAAAAATGAGAACAAGAATACACCCAAACGGGACAGGTGGAGTGCAAATGAGAGAATTACCAGGACTGTGCGCTCATGCACCTCATCTACAATGATGTGTGAAATTTCACTCAGGTCTCGATCACCCTGTCCCACCCATCACAGTAGTAAGACAAAAGAGCACTAGGAATGCATTGTGCTGAGTATTGTGAAGCAATAAAGATGCTCCTCAAGTTATGGAATCTGACACCGATCTTGAAGAACCTCTCTGGAAAAAACCCATGTTGGAAACAGTTGACTTTGGGTCAAAGCCAAAGAAGCAACAAGAAAGACATCAGCAAATTCTAGTACAAAAAATTACGAGTACACAAACCAACACAAAGCCATTATAGTGCAATGCACACTCCAATCCATTATCTAGATCCTTACTATCATTGTAGGATCATGAGCAACAAATGTAATACTTACATAGTCAATAATTGCAAAAATGGAAACAGTTCAGTAAAAAGCACAAAACATGTGGATTTGTTCAACATACTGCAAGCCTTCGGAGCAAAATGCCAGTTGTGCAGAATAGAAGTTTTGTGCTCTGGTTCCTGGGAAGCATAAATCAAAAGCACATGAAACAACCAAAGGGAAAAACTGACTCTCAGAATACAGCTCCTTAACCCAACAGTAAGCAAAGAGAATGAGAAATTGCACAAAGAATTGGGATCAACCAAAACTTACCAGGCAGCATCAAGGCGCACTTGGTAGCCCACTAGTGAGCTACTGGTACTGCCAGGGGGTGGTTCACAGCGTTCTACTGCCACTCTCTCTGCCACAGATATTGCCTAATCCAAGCTCCAATACAACATTTCACATTGGCAAACCAATCAGCAGCCAACTAAGAAAAAGAAGACCACAAAAAGCATGATTAGCAAGCATTATACTGTCAGGTAGATTGCTGAATGAAACCAAACAGGAAGGTGATGAAGAAAATACAGCAATCCGTCGAGGTTGTGTGCACACAATGTTGCAAAATCCACCCCGTCCTTCAGCAATCATTTCATCTAGTAGGTATTGTGGCACCTACAGCCCACTCAGCTTCCACCCATCATCAGAATTGCAGGACCCAGGGCCCTAAACCGTGAACCCTAAACTCCCGAACAGGTGACTGGAGGATCATGGCACAACAGGACATGTGAGGAGTAAAGAAAGACCATAGTTTGAAAGGGTATACTAAGGTTGTGAGGTAGCCATGAACTAGAGAATCCAAGCACAGGCGTTGGGACCTTATGAACACAATAGAAGTATATCATACGAGAATGTGTATACATACCTGTGTAGTTTTACCACACCCAGTTTCACCACCCACCACCACCACCTCATTTTCTTTTATCTTTGAAAGTAGTTGATCTTTTACTGCCGCCATAGGAAGAGCAGCTCGAGATTTCAGCATTGCCTGTCCATCCTCAGCAAGCAAAACAGTGACACCCTTGAGGGTTGCAGATCTTATTTTGCAAAACCTGGACAAACAGTACATGGATGCCACACCTAAAATGGTGACACTCAGAGATTCCCATTGGAACACTCAGCTTCCAACACTGGATGTTCACAAAAGAATTGGTAACACACATTCAGTTACTGCAAAACTATCTAGGAAACTAAAAATGGACACACCAGGTACTGTTGACACTTGAATGTTTTATTTGCAATTTCTGAACGACAGTTTCTTCAGGGAGACCTGATAATCATATGTTTGGAGCTTTGCCTCCCAAATGTGACGAAGGTGACGGCTTTCTGCTTCCATTCGAGAAATGTGTCCTGAAAGTAACAAGATTTTGCATCCAAATTTGTCAATGGAAAATTCACCCTGCCAGGCCCCACACTGCTCAGTTTTGATGTACAATGTGCATTATAGGAAACTCTTCAGAAATGTTCTTCTACGGTTACCCACAAACAATGAGAGTTTGAAAAGCAATTGGCAAAAGACAACTAGTCTCACTGTCTCATTCAACAAGGAACCCCAACAGATAAAAGGGGTTTAAGCTCGTGCATACTGTCATCTTTCTGTTTCTCAAACCCTGAACTTTCTTGCTTTGTTTCTTCATTTTTGGTCGGAAGAGCTAGTTCCACTTTATTTGCTGTTGGTGGAGCTAGATTTGGTGATTCACCAGGATTCACCAAAGAATCCACAAATGCACTCCTTCTGTTCACCTCCTCTTCTACTTCTTGCTTCTTTGATTCTTGACCTTTGCAAAAGAGCATGTCACATGCACCAGAAAATGCTAAGCATCAAAAGACATATCAAAAGACACATCAGGGTTGACATGAATTTGCTGTAAAAACATTTATTTCCACAAAAGAGCATGACATTCACTTCCTGCAATTGAATTAACATGAAAATCCTGTTGTGCTCATAGCTCACTGTATTTCAGACAAAGAGAAAATCAACAATATAATGGAAGTTCCATGGCAACCAACCTTCAGCATGCCATTGAAAACACATTGTCCGATATGGTTCTGGAAGAATACGATACAATGGAAGTTCTGGGAACAACCAAAATAAGGCACGTGCTGCAACTGCATTTTGGGCCTCCTGCAACATCTTACAAAAGAGATTGATTAACAAGTACCGCATTTGAACATGCAGAGTCATGTGAGAACTATATGACTTGCTGGAGTTTGAACTTTGTGTGAATGTGATCTGTGGTTCCAGTAATCCATGTTTAGCCTTTCCAGACAATGTGCATCAAACACATTGTGGGGAAACCAAGACCCATTTGTACCAATTGGCAAAATTTGGGACATATGAGGATTGACAGTTCACTATCTTCAGAGATCCTCAGCCTGAACTGTAAACCCAATAGACCATGATCGAGAATACACAAAGGGGCAAAATTGAGCTTACAGCAATGGAAGCAAAACCATCTTCCTTATGGGGCAATTTGCAAGTTACGGGGCCTCCAAGTTTTTTGCTTTTTCCCCGCCCCATGGAGGGCTGCACTACTGTGACTGAATAGTAGTATTGAGAACTTGGGCCCGTAAATCTCTCGTACTTTGGCGAGGGCCACCCATTCTTCTGACAGTGTTGTTGCAGCACTGCCTTTGGCTGCCGCTGTAACTCTTCCTGCACCAAGATTCCTCATGCTAAAAAATATAGTTATGGGTCTATCCCAAGCTAGGCCACACTTTGGACTCAACATACAGAAATACACATAATGATTCAGCACCCAAGGAAATTGTCCAGAACTTATCTGAGGTTCCAAGCTGTGCATCTTTTTCCATTCAGAATTCTCTCTCACTCTTTCAGACAGATGCTTCCAACATTTGACTTTCTAAATTATGTACCTGTGGAAGCATGTGGAAGCATATCATTTGAATACCTGAGGTAAAGATTTGCTGCCTTTTTTCTTCACAGGTGCTTTACTGGAACCTGATGTGTCTCCATATCCTCCTAAAGCCGTAACTTTCTCCCACTTTTGCATTTGAACTACACTGGCAGGTAGGTTTGGATCAGTCTCCATCTCCTCATTGAACATGTCCAGCATTCCCTCTTCTTCTTCTTCTTCATCCTTTATCACAGGCACACTTTCCACACTTTTTGAACTGCTCAAAACTTCTTGATCCCCACCCATGTGTAGAGAGTTATTCATTGGGTGCTCATTAACACCTCTGGACATCTCTTCTTCATGTTTGTCTCCAATGCTACTCACATTCCCATCATCATCCCAGTCAAGAGGTGTATTTTGATCATCCTGTCTCTTGTCATCTTCATTGCTCTTTCTCTCTTGGTGTTGTGGCATAGTCATTATATACTCATGCTCTGATAAACCTGTAACCAAACCTCCAAAGTTCAGTTTTGACACTGGAAGAACTGAACTCTGAAATGTGGCAAGATCTGAACAATGACACCCAAAAAACTTGTCTCAACAGCTACCGAGTGGGAAACCCTGTATGGTTAAAATTGACGCAGATCCTACTATATCTAACAAACTTTGGCCTATAGGTGGATTTGTGTTTTAGAATAACATTTCGACCAAGAGATGGAGAAACATTTCAACCAAGGGATGTGAAAGAAATGAAGACCTAAGGAGGCAAGTTCCTCTTTCAGTTCACGAATCAGGCGACCTGCAGATGCCTGCTTCTGCTTGTCACCTTTTTCCTTTGCATCTGCTGCTGCTTTCTTGGCAGCGTGAAATTCTCCAATCGCTGACTGTGCCCGTGTTGCTGAGTCGACAGCCTGTACAGTGGACAGTAAGAGCCCTCAAACTTGGCTCTTGGCTAGAGATCAAATCAGGTGCATGTTAAATCAAACAAAAAGGAAAATCTGAATCAAAGTCCACAGTAGAGCATTGTGAAAGTCTCAATTCAAGTTGTATATTAAAATGCAGCCTACCTATATGAATGTGGACAAGGAAGAAAGCCTTACAGCGCGTTTTTGCTTACGGCGCTCCTGTTCACTTGGATCTGCCCACACCTGCAAGCACAAGTACAAGATGAGATTTGGTAAACATCTGAACAGAGGACCCAATAAACCTTAGACCTTTCACATCCTAACTCAAGGCCCAAAAGTGTACCACTGCCCTTGAAACAAATATCCAGGATAGCAGAGGAAGAGATTGCTCAAAATCGCATTAAAGCAGAAATTACTTACTTGACTGCAAGACATCAGCCCAAAGAAACTGTGCTTGAAGCAAGAGGACAGAATCTCACCTCCCAATCAGAGTCATCCCCGTTTTCACCTTCAGCACTGTTGATATCATCCTCCTGTAGTTTTGGCAGAATGTTCACAAATACTTTCTACATTTTGTAACTTACCTTGATGATGCTAATAGAAATTGTAGAATCAAGAAAAAATAGAATACAAATGTCTTCACATTCGACTATATCACAGACAGGCATGCCTCAGTTATATTCTGTCAAAAATACTTGTAAACACTAAATAGGGTGTTGTTGACCAATGAGCGATTTTGGTACTGTCCTGGTGAAATGAAATACAGCAATTAAGAGAAAGAGGTCAAAATGGAAAGGAAAAGTGCTCCAGAGATGTCACTACAAAGCCCAAAAGTATAGGATCTATAACTCAAGAAACAAACAGGAGTGAACAAAAACCTCATCTTGTTGAGCCATGTATCTGCGAATCCAGTCCGCCTGCTCTGCTTGTGTATCCACTTCTTCCACCTGTTTCAATTTTGCAGGCACCCAACTTTCCAACAGAATTGCATCCGGTTCATCATCCTCTGAAACCTTCTCTACAGGTTTCCAATCAGCACGAGCTGCTGTTATCAATTGTGCTACACCCCCTACAAAATCACGCCAAACCACACATCAGAGAGCAACTAGCATATTCAGAAGTGCAGTGCAAACCTGAAGGAAACATCTAGAGGTTATAGAATTGACAAAAAACTTTTCTCACTCAAACCTTTGCAACATACACACACTACATCACTCACTGCTCCTCCAGACTAACATATACACTAAGATCCAGGGTGGCAGATTATGTCATTTTCTTGACCACATTATATGACATAATCTTCCAGTGATGATCATACACTCGTAACGGTGACCAAACTGTGTTTGTTGAAAATGAAGTCATCAAAAAAACAGTTGAATCTGCCACCCCAGATCTCAATGTCATAGAATGGCCTCACCCTTGGCCATGATGTTGGGTGCGTCACCTAGCTCACCCTAATGGGCTCACCTGGCGCCTTACCCAACATAATGGGCAGGGGCTTGTCCATTCCATGGTACTACTACATATACAAAATGGGAGTCATGATGATACCTTCAACTGATTCTGTGTGAAAGCCACTTGAAAACTTTGAAGGGAGTTGACAGGGAGGCAGATTTAGGCATAGCCAGTCTAGTGCAGCCTCCAATGTCGCCACTCCCTGACATCCATCATCATCACACAAAGACACATACACATATCTCACAAAAAATGCGTAGTGATTGATGATGACCCCAGCTTCAAACATGGAGGAGAATCATCCAAACAAAGAAACTTGTTCAGAAATTTCTTTGGTGTATACATCGAGTATACCTAAAGCTCCTGCCAGCATTTTTGGACATCTCAAAGGAGAAGACTGCAAGAACCAGGATTTGAGTGCCTCATATGTTCTCAACTGATTGATTGATGCTCACACAAGAGTTTTCAGAGCTTGTAGATAAATCAATCTGAGAATCCTGATGATTGCATCTGCAGAGAGTATTTAAGCACAAATTCTTCTTGTGGGTGGTAATAGATTGTGTTATTCTGAAAAGAATAAAAACTGGGTAGGGTTTAGGGCTTATAGAACTGGATGGTTCGAAAGGGGTTTAGGGGTTCGGGTTTAGGAGGGAGAGCAAATTTGTTTCTGTTACCCGGGGAAGAGCTGCCAAAGCTTGCTCAATTTGCAAAGAAGAAAATCCCTCTGCGACAAGAGTATCGTATAAACTCCGGAGACGTCTTCCAGCTTGCTTTTTCTGGGTTTCAGTGAGATCCTCTTTCTGACCGGCAACGGCAGCAGGAGCTGAAGAAGAAGAAGAAACGATCCCGCCTTTTGTGTTGTGGAGAAGACGTCGCAATCGCACTTCATTCTCCGAAGAGATCTTCACTTGCGGGGCTCCTGCTGCTGCTGCTGCTGCTGCTCTTCCTCGAGACACCCGGCTATTGGTGGATTTTGCTCCTCCTCCCTTGCTGGAATCCGGTTGGGGCGTCGTCGTCCCCTTATTCCTGGATTTCTTGGGAGCCATGTAAACGATATGAGCAATTCAGGATGGCGAATTTGCCTCACTCATCATCATCATCATCATGCAGAGGTGCACTACTAGCTAATTCTTCCACAAACAAAACCCAATGTGCACACACACACGCCACGCACACATTCCTCGCTCGCGATTCTCTCTCCGCCCACCAACGCACTTCTCCGAACATTAGGGTTTCCGGCTCTTCAGCAATTAGGGTTTCTGCTGCTGTGTTTGTACCAGTGTAAGGCGGGTATTTGATTTTTGACATACCAGTCGGGTCTTGGGGTTTTTTATAAAAATAAATTTTAATGAATTGCCCAGGTCCGGTTGTTTTTTAAATTTTGTATTTTTTCAAGAAATCGCTCGAATTTGGGTTTTTTTGAAACCCACTCAACGTGAGAGGTATGATAACTACAATATCGTTGCGACATTAACGAACATGATTTCTTCAACTCAATTAATGAGGAATCAAAATATACAAAGGAAAAAATGCAACAATGTTTTATGATTATTTGAAAAAACTATTTGATTGAAAAAAGATGTTTTTTTTAAAGATTGTTTATTGTTTATAATTTTACATCCATTTCGGACCAAAAAGTCCATTTGACAAAAGGCAAATCATGGAGGACATATTGTTCTCTCGTACTGGTAGCATGTCACAAACTTGGCCAGGGCGATCGTGTTCGTAGTCTACATGAGCTCAACAAAAGTGCTAGTGTGGGCAAAAGGCAAGGCCAAACAAAAGCGTTCCCTAACTTTTTGTGTATTTGAACAAACAAGCAGCAAGTGCTCTTCATCCTCTACCTCCCCAAAGTTGTAGCCCCGACAAAGTTTCTTTGTGTATGGCACGCCCTTCCACACACTTAGCACTACTTCAAGTTGCGTGTTGCCACACCAAATCTGGGCCAAAGCTTTTTGCAACTGAACACTGATGTCACACAAGTAACTTTCGCTCTCATATGACATACCTTTGAAGCGTAAGTATCTTGTATACATGTTGGTTTCAATTGCACGATTGGTAAAGAGCTTTTCAATGAAAGCTAGCTACATATTATCCTTCACCCTTTTTACATTCAACATTGTGTGGGGAAAACCTAGAGGGGGTGGGGCCCTAGCCTCCTAATTAATCGAGCCTTTTGACGCAAATCTAGTACCAACTGGCTACACTAGCGTAGCGCAGCCAGCTAAGCCTTCCGAACTTCCATTTATACATAATGCGCATTACACCAAAGTATTGGTTCTCTACCGAACCTCTCACCCCTATTGGACGGGTCGAATGTATGTGCGTTGTCCCAGGAGCCATTCCCAATGGCGGTAGCGATGTCCCCACTCGCAACGCACGAGCTGTTATAAGTTCCTCAACTTTCAACGCACGGGCTGTTGCAAGCTCCTCAACCTGCAACACACGGGCTATTGCAAGCTCTTCAACTTGTAGCACACATGCTCCTACAAGCTCCTCAACCTACAATGCACAGGCCATTGCAAGTTGAGGCATAGTTTCCAACAACAGTTGGACCGGAGGCAAAAAACCTACCACCTTTTATGGCTAATTCTAAAGTAGCCATTTTTTCATAGATCTAACCCAACATTTCTCGCAACCAACATAATGAGTTGGGTTTCCCATGCCTTTCCCAAAATGCGGTCTCTAATGACCGTGCTCCCACAATTATAGTATAACAACACTTGCCCCCATACAAAATGTTCAAAGGGGAATTTGCCAAAATTCTACCAGCACGATGGATGTGCTAGTTGTTTTTTGCACCCTGAGCAGGGACTTGTGGAACCCTCGATACATTACTTCAATAGCTTTTATTTTCTTGCGGTCCACCCAAACCTCACAGGCATAGCTTGCTCTGGAACGCACCAACGTGTTAAAGAGGTCATAACATAACTTATCGTCCATAATATGTAGCTCCACACAACGATAATTCAACGTGAACAATGAGCACCCCCTAGCAGCTATTAAATGTTCCATTACACTATCCAGGTTCGAGGTGGTCTCGAGCAAGATCCTTAGGTATTTGAAGGTCTCCACAAGTTCAATAGTGTCACCTTCAAACACAAACTTTTAACATGGGTTAGTAGAATTAAACACCATGACTTTTGTTTTTTTCATGTTCATCGTAAGTCCACATTTAGCATAAAATTATTGAAGCGTGTTTAATTATTGTTACAATCCCACCTCTGACTCCGACATTAGAACGAGGTCATCTACAAAAAGCAACAACCATACCTGCAAGTTTGCTAAGGTTGGTGCATTACATTCTTTGCCATGTAAGCATCCCCCAAGGTATCCAAATATAGCCCAAATAGCAAAGGGCTAAGAGGATAGCCTTATTTCACAACTTGTTGGCACTTAAAGTTAAAGGTGACACCTTCGCTTGGGTGGTTGATGCATACGGTATCCTTGGCATACATTGCCTACAAGCATCGTAAGAAATGTCTCTCTAGCCCGAGGCCAACCAACACATGCCATAGCACTTCACATGGCACAATATCCAACGCCTTTTTGAAATCCACAAAGCAATAATAGAATGGTTTTTTTTTGCCTTGTTATGTTCTATCAAAGTCCGCAATATGAAAAGTTGGTCAATAGTGCGGTAATCTTTGCAAAACCCAACTTGACCCTTGGCACGTAATCCATGTTGTTCAGCCCACTCGCTCAACCTTTTGTCAAGGATCATAATGAACAATTTTGCTAGAATAGGCCCAACCGTTATCCCCCTATAGTTGTCAAATTCAAAGGCATCACCCCCTTTGAAAAACACGTGGACCACCCCAGTGGAAAGGGCTTCTGGAAAGCCCTCTGCCAAAAAGGAGTTGAATGTTATAAATAATGGCATGTGTAGAAGCTCTCCTACATCCAAAAAGAATTCAACTTTCATACCATCCAAACTAGCAGCCTTGTTCCTTTGTAATTTTTTCAACGCCTAAAGGAGCTTAGTAAGTGTGATATCTATGTTCAGGGTGTGGTTAGGTGGAGGTTTTGTCACCGAAGTCCAATGATCAATTTGCAGCTATATGGGTGGCGGAGGCTAGCCAACCAGCTCGTGAAAGCCTTCTAGAAATGTAACTGCAGTAATCTTGTCCACGACAAATACCTTTGGCCGATATTTTTTCCAAATTGAAAGCACATCCACCTTGGCAAACGCACACTTATGTTGAGCTCTTACAGTTTCCCAAAAGAATCTTTTCCTTTTTAATAATTTTTTAAGTTTATTTTCTTGGTGTTTAGTAGTGTGCGAATCAAGGTTGGCTTTCAGCCAGAGCCTCAGTTCACTTTTCGTTATACAATAGTTGACGTCAAACCAAGGTTTATGGCAATGTCTCTTTCTGTAGCTCTCTTTCGAAGTTTTACTACCAAAAGTAGATTTTGTTGTAACACCCACACATTGTTGTAGCAAGTCAGATAACTTATCTACCCCAAGATGCCCAATCGAGTTAGCAACACATAGGTTTCCAAAACTCATTGTTAGGGCAAGCTAATACTTTTCAACTTTTGATTTATCATATTTAAACCTAGGAAATAATTTTTTTAGTTCAAGTGTATGTTGTGGCTCAACAAAGCTACAATTAATGTTCAATCGTAGGTGTAACGTTCTGTGGTCAGAATCTCCACCAACATCACAATAGTGTGTGTCATCTACTATCACTTCGAACTGTGTAACAACTTACCAAACTGCAGGTGAGCCAACAATATAATCGATAATGTTGTGCCCCCCATTTGCCAAGCAAGTGAACTCCCTTGATTCGTCACCAGGCATCCGGCCATTGAGGATGAACAACCTAACATCATAGCATAGGTCCAAGAATTTGCGGCCCCAGCCACCAACACTAGCGTCGTGATTCTATTGTTTAGCCATAGCGCTTGGTTGTTCAATCTCAACAAACTCAAGCACCTATAATAGTTCACAAAAATTGTTAGTGTCAATGGTATCTAGTAATGTTGTAGTACACACATTAAAATCCCCTCCCAATAATACTATGCCCTTAAAGTTTGAACTTCAACAATATCTCTTGCCAGGTTTTGGAACAAGGATTCACTCTTGTGTTTGGAGCTAATAGGGGCAACGTACACCACGCAGACAAACAAGTTAGGTCCAACTCCCTTGTTGACATGTAGCCATAAGTAAGAATCGTTGCTTCCTTCCTTCCCTCCTTTAAGCTGAGGTGGTTGCGAAAGTAAGCTACAACCCCCCCCCCCCCCCCCAACTATGTTTTATCATTTTTGATTTTCCCAACTACATAGTGCGCGCTACCACAAGTGAATTAAACCCTTCAACATGTGACAAATGTTAACCTGGGAAATGCTAAGTTTTGGTTAATAAAACAAGGTCAGCACCCTAAAACAACTCTGATATTTGCACACATGTTTCCAATTTATTTACACCACCTTTGTGCATGTTCCATAATACCACACATAGGTATGTCTGGTCCCCATGCCCCTAGACAAAGGAAGGTGGGCAAATTTGAATGTCGTTGACAAAGAGCTTGGTTGTGCGCTAAAAAATGCGTTTGGCCGCTGCCTTGGCCTCCTAAAATAGTGGCCACATCTTTGACTTGCGTGTTTGTTGTGTGGGGTTGAGGTCCTCATCCACGCCTAACTTGGTCCTTGCCAAGCCCTTGCACCCTCGCAATGCAACCTAATGGTCCTCGCTTGTCTTTAACTTGATCACCACCCAGTCAGGGCGCACCTCCACCGTCGAGGCAAAAGCTCGCACAACAACAAGCCACTACCGTGTGGCGGTGACGACCTTGGCACACAACTTCATCTAGCCATGCAGTAGTTCTGTGTTGAGCTGCTACACTAGCTCCTTCTCGGTCTCGCCCTCCTTGGCCTTGAATCTCGTGAAGCACAGGTTGAACTTATGTTCTTTTTGTTTGGGCACGTCGGCCAAGGTCTCCAAATCCTCACTGACCACCTGGCGCACATTCTTGGCCATCATTGTGGTCCACTTAGGTTCATTTACAAATGCAATATCGGCTATGAAAGTCGTAGTCACCTCACACTCCATCAGTTGGTTGACCATAAGGTTACCAACAATCATGAGCGACGGAATGTTCTCGATGGCCACCTCCATCTTGGACAATCACACATCAACAAGTGAATTGTTGGTCTTGAGGCCCATCACCAGCCAATGTTTGACTAGGGCTGCTTGGTAGACCGCCACGGATGTATTGTCTAGGACATTGAGCTCAACGTTGTTACAATTTTGCTTAGTAGTGTTGTTCCTCAACGTGAAAATGTCCAACGTTATAGTGAAAAAACATAGCAGCGATGCAGCATCCAGCCCATCACGGAGTTCTTCAAACCCTAAACCCTAAATCAATGTCCATTTAAAAAAAAAAAGGTTTTGTTCCAAATTCAGTGATTACAACTAATCCTGAGAAAAGAAAGAGAAAAAAACCATGGAAAATTATTTAATTTTCAACTTACTCCAATCTCTTACATGCAAGTGTTGCTCCTAGGACTTGTGATCCATTATTATTGTGGTGTGACATCATGGGCACAGCTAGTGGTTACACCCGTGGACAACATCCTCTTTAACTGTGGATCTTCGAGTAATGTGGCGGTAGACGGATGAGTGTTCATTCCAGACAATACCTCAATGCTACTTGTAACTACTGTTGCTTGGAAGAATCAAATTGGCATGAACGGATCTGGATTCTCCACCCAACCCAAGCTTCACAACAACCAGGCAAGTAGGTAACTGAAGCTTGTTACAATTGAATGAACAACAAACCTCAATTACATGTAGTAGGTAAATGAAGTTTGTTGCAACTGAATGAACAACAAACCCTAATTTTGTGTTGCAAGGAATTGCAACAACTATGTTGAAAACTCAACCTAGGATGAAAGAAAAAGAAGAAAACAATAAAGATTTGTGGGAAATTGGGGTTTTTAATCTACTCATTGCTCCTCTGCATATCCCACTTCTTCCAAGGAATCTTTGAAATTTGGAGCTTAGGTGCTCCATTGACTATGGATGTTCATTAGTATATACTACATATATGTAGCCTTGGTTCACGAGCTGGATGTGGAGGAAGCAGTTAGACAAAAAAATATCTAAATCTTTGACATATACTCAAATTATTATTAAAGCGCATAGGTGCATTAACAAAAATGAATAAAATTGAAAATCTTCCTTCACCTCTTATAGCAAACAAATAACCATGTGCTCCACAAAATGTGGAATGTGGACCCTCATCATCTCATAACCTTTTTTATATATCATGATATAACAAAATTCAAAAAGCTCCATCCTATTGGGGGAAAGAACAAATCGAAACATTGTTTTCTTATAAACTCTAAATTCTAAACCTAATGAAAAAATATTGTCCAACTTGTTTCAATGGGCAATTCTTCTTCTCTTACATGTGCATCAATGCATTATTTTATTTTCACACAAACACTCAATAATTAACAAACCCCATCAAAAGCTTCACCAAAATATAAATGAAACCATGTTAATATTTGATAAATTGAACAATTCCAATCAAATCACGTAAGCCCCCATCAAAACATATTGGAGACAACCTTTCACGATTAGAAAAATAAAAAAGAACTTTGACAACCCCTTTTAAAAAACAACACTAAATTATGATAACAAAAAACGAGAAAACTTCAACAACAAAAACACCGTAACAAAAAAAAGAAACACAAACACAAACATCAAAGAATAAATGCATGACATAATAACTAACATTAAAAAAATATGTTGATTCTCCCTATTTTGCCAATATGTTCATATTATTATATGAAAGACAAAGACAACAAATGATCAAAATCGTGAAAGAATGGACTATTGAAAAACCATATAATCAAATAATAATTGGATAAACCAAATCAAAAAAGAAGTTACACACTTGCCTTGGTATGGACGCATTACAAAAATAAGTCCCATGAAAAGACAAAAACTAAATTAGGACAACAACCAAAAAAAAAAAAAAAAAAACTTGAAAGACCAAAAGATCAAAAGACACAAACAACAAAGAAAAAATGCATGACACAAAAACCAACACCCCAAAAATCCAAATTACCACCAATACATTATTTTCCCTCACTCTAGTAATACGCCCATATTATTTGATGGAAAACAAAGCCAGTAAACAATCTAGAATCTCAAAACATGGCATTGTTGAATAACCCTAACATAAATTTCATTTCATGTTTTTTAGTGTACCTATAAACTAAGCTTAAGTGGATCATCTGAGTCTAAAAATTCCTTGCCAACTTCCAACGCATGTGTCAGATCTAATTTAATTAATGTGGACATTCAATATCAAAAGGTTTTGACACATCCAACACACGAATCAAGGGATTGATTTTAATTCACAAATATCAACTTGTTTAAGTTGTTGTTTGAACATAACATCTACACAAAGAAATTATGATTCTAGTGCGTTGGAAAATACTATTTTCATTCAATTTGGTTAACCAAGTTCCCCACAATGTATCAAATTAGTATAGCCACAATGGGAAACTTAAAGTTTTTTTACACACCACCATGTTAAATCACATTTACAACTTTTTGCATTCACAATATTACTTTGGAACAAATAGAACTTTCTATCAACAATTTCTTTGAAATTGTTTGCATTTGTGTCAAAGCTTTGGAACAAATTTTAACAATCCACAACAAAACCAAAGTCTTGAAATTCCTTACCCCTTACAAGTATTAACAACTTGTACGCATCCAACAACAAAAACAACAACTTCCAATCATATTCAAAAACTCCATTGGCAACATTTTCACACCCCACGTAAATGTTGACATGTCACACATTTTAAAACCTAGGATCCAACATCAATGCTAACATTAAAAAAAAATTACATGTGCAATGTATGCACAAAATAAATAAAAAGTTGAAAAGCCTTTAACATTTGGTGTTTCGTGCAAGCAATATATTTTTCTATCTCAAAATTAAAAATGTTTTTTTTCCTCTTTAGCCAAATTATCATGAACTCTTTGACATATAAGGTTTTCCCAAAACTCTTTACATGTCAATATGACAAACAAAAAAATGTTCCCAAGAAGCCAATGTCCTTATCTTTAGTTTAAAACACAACCTTCACAATTGAAAAAAAAATCATTAACAACTTTGTAAATTGCCCATGTTTTTGAAGGAAGTATACGACTTTTGAACATTATTTATTAATGATTGTAACACAAGGCAATGGAGCTTGAAAAACCAAAGCTCATTGGAATAGTAATATTTGACTAACAAACGTATAATCACCATTGTAATCAAACACTCAACATGTGTATAACACCCAAGATGCACACAAACAACTTACAAATTCCAAGGGTATAATAGAATGAGGCAATTGAAAATTGAAAAGAAAAAAATCACTTACCTAGTTTTCACATGGGTGTTTAATTTTATGGGCTTCAATCCAAAATCTATAAAAGCTTACTCTCATGCCCACCTCCCCTTGCCAAAAAAATTAGGCTTATAATTCATTAATAGATGTCACTTTGAGCTAGTTTTATTTACATAATATAACCTGTGAATTATTTTTCATCATTATAAATGTTAGGTTCAATACATGGGTGTGCACATTATCCATGTTAAAATTGAACGTTTCAATAATTTCCATTGACAAATAGTTTGAGTGGTAAAACCAACGTGTAATACAAAATTATAAAAGTTGTTATTTCAATGGTCATTGAATCATGTGCAAAATCTCTAGAATGTAAATTCAAACTTGTTGAAACATGATTACATTTGAAAAGATAAGCAATTTAGTGCATATGGTATGTTGCAATGATTTGATGCAACATTCAACAACAACAACAAAATAGACAAAAAATTGAAGGTTCATTTAACCCTATTTAAACTCTTGATTATTATTGTAACTCATGTAGTGTGTTACAGTGGTAGTTATAGACCATTGATAACTTGATAGCTACACGTGACACCCTATCGAAATAAATTGTAACTAGTGGGTACCTATGACCTTCGGACATTGTGAAGTCCCTCGTTTTCTTTAAACCCAGTTCATGTTTTAGGCTTTTTATAAACTTTTATCTTTTTTATTTTTTATTTTAATGTGTTTTCTGTTTTTATTATTGTTTTGTTTCATATTTTTTGTCATCTATTTTTAAATTTTCTTTTAAGATTATTTTACTGTATTTTTCTTTTTTGTTTCATGTTTAAATATATTTATTTTATATTTATTTCATTTTTTTCCATTTTTAAGTGTTTAAAAAAAGTTTCTAATTGTTAAAGTGTTTTTATGTTTTTTTTTTTTGGCTGTTACAACTTTGTTTCATTTTATTTATTTATTAGTAATGCGATCGATGGCTGGTGCGGGGAGACGGAGGATCTAGCGAGCGTGTGTCTCTCCGCCACCACGACCCGCACCTGGCACCGGAACATTTCAGGCCAGGTACGGCTCATTTCGAGACCTTGTTTCTGTCATCTGGGGGTTGCAAAATCGACCTCACAGAAACTGTTAACGGGTCGGAATGGACAGGTTCAAACAAACACGTTGACAAACAGACAAGTGAATTAATATATAAGATTAGAGTGGGAAAAGGATAAGAATGTTCTACAAAAAGCTTACAAACAAATAGGAGCTTATGACAAGATGATGTAACTTGTGACATGCCTCCTTTGAAAACAAGCATATCACAACTCTTTCATGTTAAACAAAATGACAAGTATCTTCATCCTTTCATTCAAAATGTGACATTTGACTAAAAAAAGGATGTTGAATGGTGATGATTTGGCAAAATCAATGCCCCTAATTCAAAGCAAGGAGGTTAAAAATGGTTGTTTTACATCAAAATATATGATTTTTTAAAAATTAAAAAAACATTAGTTGGGGTCTAACATTGATAGATGGTTGAAACATGTAAATGAACATTTGAATACATAATAAGAAGACTAATTAGGAAGTGGTTTAAAGCAACGTGAAGTTCAACATCAAGCATGTCATTTGGGGAAATGTTGATATAAAAGTATATTCAATTGTGAAATTAAGTATGCAAAACAACAAAATTTATATAAAAAAATTTGGAACATTGTTGGTTTTTTCACAACCATGTGAAATGCATCAAAATTAAAGACCTTTAGATCATGTTTATAACATTTTGTATTAAATAATGACCCATATGAAATCAAAAGATGACATAACACAAACATTGTTCTAAACAAAACTAAATATTTTTGTTGTTGCAACAAAGGAGTACAAGAAGTGAAATTGATTATCTTTATGGTGAACACAACAATTGCAAATAAGGAAGCAATGAAAGTCATTTACAATAATGGGATGAAAATGAATGCCCTCAAACATACATGGGATTTCCATTGGGCTAATAGATTTCACAAGCATATAAACAAACTTATACTAATGGTATATCAACACGAAGATGTACTTTTAGTCCATGCTTGGAAAAACAACAAGTCAAATGATGAAGTTGAGGCAAATTATTAGTGTGTTCATAAGTGGTGGACCCCATTTGGTGTTTTTTCCTTGTATTTCATCATCAAGCTCAATTATTAACTGATATGGTGGCATATAAGGTCGACTCATAAGGGTGATTGGGTCCAACAAAAAATGACATTTTTTAAAAACATCAATTTGTTCACATGCAATTATAAATAAAACATATAATTTGGTCTAAGTTTATAAATAATGCTTCGAAGGATAAAATAAATTTCAGATCTACAACCTTGCACAATTTTGTAAAAATATTTTTTTTGAACATAAAGTACAAAATGTTCATAAAAAAAGTTATGTCATTATTGTGTTGAACAAATTTTTTTATTGTATTCCAAAACAACAACTTTAGATATAGGTTTTTTCTTAATATATCCTTAAATGCTCTTCAAAATTGAATTAATCTCAAACAATTTTACACATTTATCCATCAAATTTGACATAAATAAAAATGAAATCAAATTTAACATTTGAATGCTTTCATGTCAAGCGCAAGGGAACATATTCAAGTTCAAAAAGAAAAAAAGTCTTAACTTTATTTGAATTAATTTGGAATTAAAACTTCTTGTGTGTCCAGATGGAAAAGTTAAAAATATTTGTTTATTTTTAAAACTTCCATGAATGTGTTAAATTACAAGTGTGAATAATGGTCGAAGTCCAGTTTGACCCCCTATGGTTTAAATGTTTATATTTAAAATCTATTGTTGAATTATTGTGAAATCTAATGAACGTGTTCCACACATAATTTTCAACGATTTTTAAGAATTGAAGACCCGTTAAAAGTGATTTTCATGTCGTTTGAATGGAAAATACAAACCTAAGTTGAAGTTGATAAGTGCAATAAAAGGTTTTGTGCACAAAACATACAAATAAAAGTTCAAATTAGTTCATGTGAAACCTATTAACTCACTTAGTTTATTTAAATTGAACTACTCAAAGTAATCTAAGTTTTAAACCCGAACCTTAAATCTTAACAAAATTACACACAAATAAAGTTTTAGGACACATATAGATTTAATTTTTTGAAAGGCCATTTTAACTTATTATTATTATTATTTCATATAATAAGATTGTAGGTTTATTTGTTTATAAATGTTATAATTTTGTGTTACATCCACATAATTGTGTTATTTTTCATTTAATAATGGACACGTGTTAGGGGTTGCAAATTTGCATTACTTGTACACAAATTGTCACGAACATGAAACAACCAAAACTATAAGATTTTTTAACAAAACGAGAACAAGTGTAGGCCTAGTTTCCAATATAAATCGTGAAACAAGAAAAATAAGAATAAGAAGACGACAAATGCAAATAAAAATCCAACAAGATTTTATTACACAGAATAAACAAAACAAAGTTATGACAAGAAAACGTACCCAAAACTAATGTTGAACAGACCAAAGGTAATGGAAATTTTTTTATTATTTATACCGTAAAACATTTAATTCACAAAAGTTTTTCAAAAAACTTCCAATCTACATGTGGCACATGTTCACCCATGTGGGCCCATGTGTGCACTATGACTGAACTAAGATTCAATTGAAAGTGAATTAAAACTCAAATAAAATTGAACTAAAAATGAATTAAGAGTTAATTATAAGTGAATTAGGACTTAACTAAGAGTCAACTAAGAGTCAACTAGAAATGAACTAAAATTTAACTATAAATTATCTAAAAGTGTATTGAAACTAAAAGTTAAATACAAATTTATTGCAAATAATGGATGAACATTCAAATGAATGAACCTCGTGACATTTGCATTTGTGACACATATCATTAAATATTTTAAAATAAAATTTCTTTAAATCTTATAAATGTGCAATCATTGTGTGAAAGTTAAGTTTTGCAAAAGTTTGGAAACAAGGTGAACATGTAGGTCAAATGTGATTTTGACATCCCCAAAATATGTGCATTTGAATTTGGCAACAAAATTTCATCAAGGTTAAACAAATACAAGATAGTTACACACATGAAATTTTATAAATATAGTTTAAATAAATAATATTCATATAGGCCATTGTTATTTTGTGAGATGCATTACAGGTGTTTTTTTTTCATAAGGCCTTAGGATGATTATGCAAATCCATTGAATATGTTTCAAAAATACTATAATTATATTTTCATATTCTACCAAAAAAATAGATTAATAATGGTTGTTGAAAATATTTTTCTTAGAATAATACCAAAATCTTATTAAATTATAATATTTTATTTGTTCAAGTTATTTTATGATGGTAATATTGAAACTTCAAATTCCAAGCCAATAAATTCATGTGCATGTTTTTAATTCATGCCCAAATAAAGCTATTCATGAAAAATTAAAGATGTATAAATCTTATTTTTTGATATTTGATTTTTTGTAGGTCACAATCATGGTTAACACATTTAAAAAACAATTGTGCCCTTGTCATAATTTTGAACATTTTGACCTAAATTATAAGCTCCATTATTTTAGGTTTTCATATACATATTTAATTATTTGGGTATAAGCAAGAGTTTAATGTTGGAAGGTTTATCGTGATTAATCAAATCCTTTAAATGTGAATGGTTTAAAGTTTAATTCAGCAATGTTATGTTCAACACAACACATGAATGGTCATCACATATTAGCGACACATAAAATTAATAATTTTAAAAATAATTCACAAATTGACAATGTTTTGATATTTTTTATTTGAATGTAAACATAAAACTTACCTTGTTTATTTATGATATTAGTAGATTCAAAAGGTAAAAATATCTCATCATAAAATTATTTAAATTAAAAAAAATTGCACGACCAAAAAAAAGATAGGTTTTAAGTATTATCCATTGAATTTCAACTATGAACATGTTTTAATAAACTTTTACCAAATTTTTTGAAATGTTCTACTTTGAGGTTTTTTTTTGTAAAATTCACATGAAATAAGGAAGAAATAAATTCCAGCAAATTATATATATCGCTATATATAATGATTTTGATACCTAAGTTGATACACATATTTTCAAACAAATATTTTGTGTGCAAAACATTTTATTGTCAAAATTATCATGTTAATTTATTTTTTGATCTATTTTTTAATTTTCTGGCTATAGAGTATTATCAATTGAATAAATAGCATGAAAAAAAATTAAATCTTATTTTCCATTCACTTTGATGTTAAATGCATGTTTTTATATGCACGACACATGATAAAAATGAGTATTTTCATTTTTCTATCAATTTTAATGTTTTTCCACCTATCCTTAAAAATTTATTAAGAATCAAATGTATCACATCACATCAAAGGGTAAAATAAAATGTTTTGGGATCAATTTCACTTTACAAAATGGTGTTTTCCTCTAGTTTCCTTCTCCTAATCTTTATTATGTAAAAACTCAAATTTCAACAAAGGAATTCAAGTTTTTTTGTTTTGGAGTTTCATTTTTTTGTCTTGGAAAAATTTGAATTAATTTTGAATTAATTCTTTTCATTTAATTTTATTGGCCCAAAGTTTTTTAAAAATCCCTCATTGGGATACTTTGATTTGTTTTGTTATAATTTTCCTTTCCAAATATTTGATTTGATCTCCCACTTGTGTAATTTATTGTTCCATTGCACTACCATAGCACCTTGGCAACTTTTGCACCAATGTGCCAAATAATTAATATAATTTGAAGTTTAAAATTCAACACTTGAGTTTTTTATTTTGAAAATTTCAACATATAATGATTAATTGCAATAAAATCATTGAATTTCTCACAAGTTTCATGCTATGCTTTTGGTTAGATTGATCAAAGTTTATGATTTTTGTTGGATAGATTGTGCATCCAAGTCTAGCTATTTGGATTGAATTTTCAAAAAATTTGACATAAATTTATTTTTTTCTGAAAAAATTGTCAAAACAAAAAATCCATATAATTTGTGTTGAAACCACCCACTTTTCCACATTCACAATCTTCCTTTTTACCACCACAATATCTTTTTTCAATGTCACAATTTGCATATCAAAAATATATAATTTACTTAATCCATAGAAAAAATGCACATGTTATAATACAAAATAAAAAAAGGACATTGCGATTATAAACATTGTAGGATTTTTTTTGGAGTTTTGTTGTGCGAAATGGTTTCCAAAACAAGTTATAATTGTAATATAATTGAAATGGAATGACAAATTTCAATTCTATTTTTCATTTTTAGAATTAAAATTTGTACGAAGTTGTTATATGTGTATGCCAATTGTTTATGTGAAATTATCTACATGTTATGTATTGACCATGTTTCAATTTTTATGTTAAGGTTTGTATGTCATGTCCATGAAATACATAAAAATAATTTGGATATGCATTGGATGATACCTAAAAATGTTTAAACCGGGGAGTTTTTTTCCCAAGAAGGTTTAATCATGTAAGAATTATTTTATATGTCAAATGTGTATTCTAGATAATTCATTGATCAACATAATAAATATAATGAGATGAATATAACAAATCATGATTACATCAAGGGATTTACTTCAAACATCATTATAAAAATATTGAAATGTTGTGATCAATTCGTAAATTTATTGCCACTTAATTCCAAAGTTATGATAATGAACATGATCATGAATTTATATGGACTAATAATGAACCAATGTATAAAATATATACAAATGAACACATTAAAAAGTTGTACATAAATTCTTTTTTTTTATGCACCATTCCTACCAATCAAATTATAGCATGTTCAAGAAAAATAGAATTTTGTTTATAAATCTTATTATCCATTTTTTTTGCATGAAGCAATAATTTTGTAACTCATAAAAAACTATTCAAAAACATGCCATTTAAAAATATATATTGCACATTTTTTAATCAATAAATTTCAATTAAAAAAATTAACAAATACTTTTAATATAACAAAATGTTTTACATTTCAAGAATTTTTTTTACATATTAAATTTAAGGAATCAATAAAAAGAAAGTCACATATATTAATAACTGATAAAATTAAATATAAGAACCAATGTGTTTAACATAAATGGTGTTGATTTATGGTAGAAAAATATAAATATTCAATTTATCTTGTATATATATATACTTGCAACATATTGCATATCATGCACAATAACATTGACAAGTTAGTAACATTATAATTATCTATTATAATACATAAATGTATTGTGAAAAAATAATGCAAATAATAAATTTAAAAAATTAGTTTTTTTTAATGTTTAAAAAATGCATATTCAATCAATTGTTTTGTAATATTTTGTTACCTTGAAATCATTCATATCAAACTTTCAAATTTATCAACATTTTTCCATGTTAAAGTTATGTTTTTATACCTACCTTACAATTCAACAAAATGTACAATTTACAAATATTATGTTTTAATATATTGTCAAAATTAATATAAATTGAAGCATAAATAAGAATCATTATCATTATTTGAATATTTATTTAATTAAAATCTAGAAAAACACAAATGTGCAAGTTCACATAATTATTATATTTTAAAATAATAATAAAATGAAGGTTTTTTTTGGGGATATTCACCAAAAAAGATAATTCAAAAAATAATAATTCATAAATTGAAACAAATGTCACTTGACATAATGCATATCAATACTTAAATAATTAAAACACAAAATTAGTTCAATTTCAATTGCAAAAAAGATATACAAATATGACAAAAGATGGTTATTTTGTTGATTCAATACTAAAATCCTTGCATTCATTTATTATTTGGAACAATGATATTGATTATGACATGAATTTTTAGACTAAACAAAAGTGAAATATTTGTTCATGGCATCCGTAGGCGATGTTATATTTAATATTGATGATTTAACCATAGATTAAACTTTAGACATAACAATCCAATAATTGTTATCAAATTACCAAGCTTATCATCAACTTATTTAAAGAAATCTACATATTGAATGAATATTACGAATAATTTCAACGTCTTGTCATTAAGTGACAACTTTTGTTGATATTAAACTTTTTAATGTGACAAATAATCAATTTAAAGTTTATAAAATATGTACAAAACCAAATTTTAGTAACCTTCATGTTATCATGAACGAGAACCTTTATCACACTTCTCCTAGGAATAATGCCCCCCCCCCCCCCCCCCCCCAACCCCTAGAAACAAAACTTAATGCACTAAAGTTATTTGTAAAGTCAAGTTATTAGGGGGTGAGAATGGCTAGTTTTGGCATGATAGGCCATCACATGTCTAATCGAGAATGAAATCTAATATATTAAAGCTACAGTGTCTGTCTGTCTAACAAACAAGGCAAGGCAGGTGCAAGGGCAGGGCAAGCAGGGCATGGCAGTTATTTTCATTATAGAACATATTAAAAAAACTATAATTTTTTTGAAAAAGAAAAAAGAAAAAAAAATACGTAAAATAGAAAAAAATGAAGATAGACAAAATAAGAATAGAAAAAATAAAAACATGAAACAAACATAAACCAAAAAAAAGTAAAAACAAAAAAACTATAAAAAAGGAATGGAAACAAATGAAACAAGGAAAGGGAAATATAGTAATTTTTTTATAAAAGAAATATGTTTTCTAAAAATGAAGAAACCAAAAAAGAAAAAATAAGAAAAAATAAAACTTATAAATATTGAAGAAAAACCCTACTTGAAAAAGAATGAGGTGTGTCTTCTTTCTCCAAACTTCAAACTTGCATTCAAATAAATATATATATAAAAGTGAAAAAGAAACACTTTATTTTTATTATAAATAATAATAATAATAATAGAAAACACATAAAAATATAAAAATAAAAAAGTTTAAAAGTTTCTAAAAAAAAACAAAAACATGAACGGGGGGACTTCACAGTGGCCGAAGGTTACGGGCACCCACTAGTTTTACAAACCCAAACTAGTTTTTCCACTAATTTTGGTGATAAATTGAGTTTCATTCCCTCTTTTCTTTTTCCTAATACAAATATTTTCACTTCTCCTACCTATATAACTACTATAATTATTTTTGTACCTTGTGCATTAAATGTTGAAGTTCAACATTTCATATTGAGATTTAATAAAATTTCCTTACTTTGCGGATTCCATTGAAAGAGGGGATAGGGGTTAAAGGGAGCGTGACTTTATAGATAACTTTATTGGCATCAAATTTTGGGCAAACCCATATCTAATGTTAGAAACTACACGAAGTCATGCGAGAGTCAAATACAAAATATATAAAAACTTTAAAATGGTTTTACACATCAACATAAACCATCCAAGACATTCATTTTTTTAACTTAGAATGTTATTGACAAACATCAAAACACCTTACGATTCCATATTTATTCTATACAAAGACAATGATAATGTGTTCACTAAGACATTAGGTCCAACATTTTTGGTTACATCAAGAGACATTCATGTTGTAGATGATCAAACAAAAAAAATTTCAAATTTGCACTACGTAGTTTGCATTTTAAAAAAAATGTTAGATCAATTGAATGTTAAAAATTATTTTCGCATTTCGCACTTCGTGTAAATGAAACTAATGACATGTTTAAAGCATTCCCAACATATCTTGATAAAATTATAATGTGACTAAAGTTCCCATATTCTAAATTTGGAGTGTTTCTTATTTGAATTTCTAAAATTTATAATATTAGATCAAAATACACACGAATTGAACAAGTAATCAAAACGATACAAATTAGTGCAACCCGTTTTCATATATTATTATCAAAATTCAATTTCCGATGAATTTTCCTATTCAACTTGTAGTAGCAAGATCCATTCACCATTCACAAGGATTATCCTTCAAAGAACTAGCCTTTGATCTTATTGATGTACAATTTTATCGCAAATTGAAACAAAAGAATTTTTTTTTTTACAATGACATCAACAAAACATCAACAATGATCATAACCTCCAAATGTCCACATTTTATGTCTCATGGTAACAAGAATACACCACTCATCAAATGATCTTTACATTTCCATTCATGATGGTCATTGTCTTATGATGATGTATGACAAGCAAATGGTTCTAAACTCAATTGAGTTACACACCATTCCTCCTTGTCAAACCTTCATTCCTAGAGTAAAAAAACTTGAATGAAGTGCAACCCATTTTACATTTTGCAAGGAGTAACAAAATCATGTGATTAGGATTGAAGTGCATGCTAGATGTTTACCAACCCTTCTTTCCCCCTGACGTCACTTGTGTAATGGTCCTCTAAATGTGTGCACAACACAAATCAACTCAATAGAGAAAGAGACATTACAGTTTCCTTCAAAATCACCAAGCTTTTTTTTTTTTTTCCCTCTCCAATTGGAACATTTCACATTGACGGTTTCCCTTTGGAACAAATAAACTCACTGTGCCAATGATGCAGCATCTTGGGATCTAAGCTCAAAACCGTCCTGGAGATTTAACAGTCCCGCTCCAAATTAAAAAATAAGCTATTTTATTTTGCAGGTTTGTGGAAGGTATTGTACACTTACTTTCTTCCTTCATAATATTTTGGGGCTAGATCCTTGGCCACCAGCCAGCACTTCAAGTGTTGCTTCTGCAGGTGGAACAGGGCTTACTGCTTCCTCTGGCACACTTGCACTCATGTCTTCAGCTGCAATATCTAAAGCACCTGGTGCTGCACTATCCACATGATCCACAAGTGGACTGCTTTCTGGAACATTTATTTCCTCATCAATGTTAACTGCTGGAGTAGTGTCAAAGTCCATTGGGGTTCCCGCATCTGCAGGTGTCGTCTCATCCAATCCTGTAAGACTAGCTGGGGCCTGTAGAAAGCATGTGAAGGGGAAAGGGTTAACCTTGCATATGCACAGGATAAAAACCTTATTTGCAAATATTGGGTGAACCACATCTCTCATCTCACATACTATTTCAATCAGTTTGATGCTGTTGAGTATATCCTGTTAGTGTTGCAGCATGCTGATTTCTTTCAATTTTTTGCCAGGCAACTTAATGACTGGAATGGTACTGGAAAGACAGATCTCCCTTCATCATATGGGGCTATTGAGTCTTGTCACTCTGAGACCTCAACAAAGGGAGTAAGATATTGGCACAATGCTTCCCGAAAACCTGGAAACTCCAAGGATCCCAGTAGTCAAACTTGCAGGTTCAACAGAAAGCTTTTGCCAAAAGCTAGAGGTTATTTGGTGGTGAATCAGGGTGTCGGAGGGAAGGGACACTGTTTGGGAAAAATAGGACTTTCATAGCTTGTAGTATAGAGTATAAGATTCTGCAACCTAGTGCCACAATGGCCAGATTCTAATCTGAAAAGAAACACCCTCCCAGTGTCCCTGCTTATAAGCTGGGCTAATTATGATGGGCAATCTATTGTCCAACTAGTGGGATTTGAGCTCACAACACACTCACAAGGTATCCGTGAGCTCTGACTACTTGGAAATAGTGCAGTGTCAAATAAAAAGGTAAACTCTTACCTGGGTCTCCTCTGTTGGATCCTCAGCCTGAACAATAGATGCAATCCCATCTTCCTCTTTCTTCACTCCCTTGATCTTTGATTTTTCTGAGTTTTTCGGTAACATATTCCGCACCTCATTACTGAGCAACTCAGTTGGCACAACTCCACCTATCTTTTGCTCAGTGTACTGCAATTTCCCATACACAGCAATTTTAACAAAGCTACATCATACATATAAACCAAGATTGTCATCAATGCAAAAAAACTGGTTAACTACAAGTTCACTGCATCTTATACTGGGTGTTGGTTGACTTGCTTGTCAGCAGCAGCAATATGCAATAGATGCCATACCCGAGAAAAAGCTTCAAGATCTTGCCGGGCTGTAAAGCGGAGGCCTTTCCAGCAGTAAACCTGCAGCATCCATACATCCCATTGCAATATCTAATTAAAAAATAGCCGTGCTGCAACTTGATTCACCAGAACACCATGCTCACTGGTACTTTCACTGCTCTTCCAGTTGCTATAGGTGGTCAAACCTGCCAGTAAACTTGCAGCTGCTCAACCCTCTTCATAGTGGTTGCTGTAATCTAAGGCAATATTGCTTTGACCAGTCCAGGAATCACAGTTAGTTTCAGAGGTTTAACCTCAAGGTTGATTCTTGTGCCAGACCACTGTTTGCAAAGAGAAACAATTAAACTTGGTTGAGGAATCACTTGTTCAGTGGTCTGGTAAGATTTTATGCTTTCAGGCAGTCCAAAAGTCTTGGGGTTATGTACATAATTTACTCAATCCACAAACAATTCCACTGCATTGTTTGAAGCAAAGACAAACATCATGAATGAGCATGTTGGTACCTTGTCATTCTTATGGTGGTATTCTTCCTCAATGCCAGCAGAAGGATCCATCTGTGCCACATTTCCCCTCACACATTAGCATCAACAAAATCCTGTCCATCAAGCTTGGAGAATTCCCAGGTTTGGTCCAGAATAGTTCGATGAGATTCAGCATTTTGAATTTTTTCGCCTACTTCAGTTACTATCTTAACAAGCCCCATAGAGACCAAATTGAGAGGAAGTTTCATTAGTGTGTTAGTTTAGGGTTTGCATCCTGTGGGTGGGGCACCCAAAAAATGCTACCCCATCTAACTGATCAGCCAGATGGAGGAATAATTAAACAAGAATCACAAAAAGTACTCCATAAAGACCCTCAAACAGAAGCTTGGCTCACATCGTCTGCAAGAACTTTCCAGTACTCAGTGATGGGTGGCATTTGAACCCGCTCCATATCTGTCATCGCATTCTGTGAGAAACAAAAGAGAAACATCTTCATAAGCACTGTACATGTGGTATTGACCACCTACCATAACATCCCCACTGAGCAATAAAAGAAAAACCAATTCATCATTCAGATGGCCTCATGTAGCTCATGTCCATATAAACATATTAACACACATACAAGAAGACCTACACTAGTGTATTTGGTGATGAACAACTGCACATTGACAGATAGGGCCACTAACTGCTTGCTTTAGATGAACAATTCACAATAACCATAATTCAAGCACACTGTAGGCTCCTGTCTTTCCCTGAAAACCTGGAAGCCCCCAGATTCACACAATCGACCACTTGACCACCAGTGACATCCATTGTAACTCAATTGACTGTTTGTAGAATACTACTTGGATCCGAACCCATGGCTACTCACAAGGAGGCCATAAGCCTTTGACACTTTTTTGATGCCCATATGTTCCTAGACATTATCTCCTGCTCCCCATTTTGTCCTGAGGGTAAAAAGCAAGAGCTCTCACAACAGATGATCAGGTAAACGTAGAGCTTACTGGGTTTTGATCAGCCCATTTCCAGAGCAGTGATAGCTCTTTATTTCCAAGCCTCCACCTTGTCCTGCTGATATCCGAAACAGGAGTTCCGAGGGATGATACTCAGATCTCAGTTAGTTGTCCAATTCTACAAAGTTCGAAGGCAAAACAAGAGCCTGTAATACAGCAGATTGCAACTGAGGACAAAAACTACATACCGTCTTTTGCTGGGCTCATGTGTGCTTTTGTGCTCAGGATGAACCCTTTCAAATGGTGGACACCCATCCCGCTTCCACCATACCTTAACATAATGATTTCAAGATTGAAAACCCCTCTGTCAATGGAGAACCAACTAAATATACAGATATCCAGGCACTTAAATAGTCCTATAAAACTCTGAACTGCCACCAGTGAAGTAGCATCTGCTCTAACTGCAAAAAACAGATGATGCTTTTCTGGAAACATAAGTACCGAGAACTTCTCCATATAAACAATTCAAGTCAACATCAATATTTTTGAGACTATTCTGCATAGTGGGTAGAATTGTCCAACAGAACTTGTGAGTTCTCAAGAGGATAGGGATTGGGACTGACCCAGTTGCGTTCCCGCTCCAGGATATGCATTATGGAAGACAGAAAGGTTTTGCCCTTGGGTGGTGTCATCTCCAGAAGTTGTTTCACATGTTCCTCATGAGCTTTGATTTCTTCTCTCTGTCACTCAACAAGTTTCAAAATCAATGAATGCAAAACTTTGAAACCTCCTCTTTTGATCAGTTACTAAAACAACATTCATAATACTTGGCAAACTGCAACTCATATGCACCAAACCACTATTCCACTTGTTCCATGCAGAAGAGCAGAGATGAGGGAAACGAAGTTTTGTGTTACTGAAAATAGGTAGCTTATGTAGCTGTTATGCATGGAAATGTAATTGAGAATCTTACAATACTCTCACGAAGGGCATCTTTCTCCATCTTCCCTGGAGTCTGGTCAATAGCACATGATATTTTATGAGCATATTGCTGATAGAAGATACAAGAAAAAAGAGATTAAATGAAGCCCACTAAACATGATGGAAATGCTGCCACAGCAATCATCAAAACTATTTCCCCATTCATGTCATGGGTTTGTTGCAGAAATGACATACAATACTACATTGCAGCCAACAAGCAACAGAGTATCGGGATGATATCTAGATTCTCACCCATCAAGAGGGACCTTGTGTACTTTGGGAGTTTGCCTATTTTGTAATCAAATTGCCAAAAACAGGGAGAAGAGCAAACCTTTAGGAAATCAAAAATAATAAGACATTGTACCAGAACATGCCTCCTAAAACCTGGGTCCTTCAGCTGCCATGAACACATCAACAAGTGAGAAAGATAACAATGACAATGAGGTGATTTAATTCAGAGTGCATGTCTGGGGATAAAAAATTGAATGGTATTTTGCACATTTTGGACAAATTACAGGCCAAACCCGTATATGGAGAAAGCATCACAGACCTCTAAACTCATAAGATTGCTGCTTGTAAGGTACTTGATATTGAACATCACATCATCTTCTTCATCTAGATGGCTAGAGCTTTCATAGTCATCACCAAGAAATTGGGTGTCAAAAGTACTCAGCACAACCTGTATGTACAAATCCATCCTTGCCAAATGTCAGCATCAGCTATTCAAGACCAGAATGGTATCAGCTGGATAAGTGAGTTATTCCTCAGTAATTCAGCTCTTACATTGAAAACAGAATTCATTCATTACAATTTGAAAGCTACTGAAAGGTTGAACAGATTTGATAACATTCACACCAAGGTCAAACAGAAGCATTATTGTTGTGCAGGATGACAGATCAGAAAATCAATAGAAAGTACTGTAAGAGAGAAAAGTCAAGAACCACAAATATGAAATTCACAAAACTGAATATTGTGTCAAAAATTGTGTTTATCCACAAGAAAAAAAAAGAAATGGGAAAAAGGGAACAGGGATGAACCGTCAGGCTTGTTATGAAGGCTTGGAATCTAGCTGGGTGCATCAGAACTGTGGGGTTGCAAAAATACTCCTTTCACACCCAACAATAGAAGCATGTGAGTGAATAATGAAAATGACAAAGCAGTTTCCAATCAGAATGCACATAAAATCATAGAATGTGGACAAGGCATAGATGTGGGACATAGGCAGGAAGATCTTCCAGTAGAATAAAACAAAGGAACGCTTACAGGAGGAGCATAGGAGTTATGATGCTTTCATGAGAAAACTAAGCCAGTTTTAAAGTCCAATGCTGCATTTTGTCAGCTAGCTTCCTACTCACCTGGAGACTCCAAAATGTCTTGTAGAAGTTGAAGTCAATCAGCAGACCTGACATGGGCAAAAAAGGCATCCATAGTTATTACGATGATTATCTTCTAGCTGCTACAACTGCACAGTAAATCATAGACCTGCTAGGAGGACAGGCACATTTTATCATATTGTGTTGATTTTGACTAGGGAATAGAGCCGATACAAGCTGCAGCAATCATGCATTCACAAATACAACTTTCTAAAGAAGTTTTATTGAAAGATACCATCTTTTGGTGGCTCCTTCTCATATTTCGTCTCATTGGATACATTGCAGACACCCTTGATATTGACAGCTGCCAAATCCTAAAGAATTAGCACAGAATTTCTATGCTCCACTAGTTGTATGATGGCTAAAGCAGAATGCACATCCATCTACACATACTCTCAGACTGGACACTAGCTGTCAACAACTCAAATTTACTTACTGGGTTTAGGGTTTAGGGTTTAGCAATTGCATGAAAAGCTTCTTGGGTCCTGGAGATTTATGTTGTTGCACATGGTTGTGGATTCAAACCACTGCTGGGCAGGTATCAAGTTTTGTGATACCTCTGGACCTTGATTCTGGGTCAACCAGCAAGCAAATCTAGTGCAGAAATTTCAGGGTTTCCAACTCCTGGAGGAAAGGTTTGCAAAGCCACTTTGGCTCTACTGTGGCACTTATAAAGTAAGTGCCCATCAGTGTCACCACCAAACCAGAGGCAGGGGCCCTGGGGTGTGGTGGGATGGACCCATGATTGTTAGCAAACACATCATATTTCTTCTTTTCCCATCACTGATCAAATGAAGCCACGACAGGTGCGCTCACTCCACAGCAAGCAAACTATAACAGATTTTGGAAGCTGTTTTGTAGGCCATTGACACACTAAAAGCTACAGATGGATAGGATGCATGAATTGGTTCAATAGTTTTAATGCCAAAAGGAATACCGGAGCGTTCTGAAAGAGGAAAAAAGTGGGCAAGGAACATCAAAATCCGGCCACAAAAAACCACATCATTTGCCTGCAAACACCAAAGACATAGGTTTTGAAAGTTGAACCTTTGGACTTAAACTAAAACAGCACCTTCACAACAAGTAGACTTAACAATACAGGAGTACTGGAGCAAACCCAAGCAAACATCTATGCCAACAGGAGAATTAGGGGATACTGCAATATTACTTTCGAGAGGCATCGAAGCAGCTGATTGCATGTCCTCAACATCACAAGTTTGCCCCGCCCAAATAATTCTGCCTGGCCAGACCAAAAGACCACAACACTATCAGACCATCTCCAACATTGAATTTGATATAATTCTGCTCCTTCAGGTAAAATGATGTGCTGTTTACATTGACCCTGATATAGTCTCAATGTCTAGACTCAAAAAGTGTCTTTGAACATAGGCCCAATTTTGCCTCTTTCATTTCTTTGCTGTGTGTAAACCCTAAAACCCTAAACCAGCACTGACCTTGCCAAGAGTCTCTTGTTTGCTCTCAATGTATCCAAAAACTTCTTTGCAATCTCTGATGGTTGACATTTCAGTCAAATCTTCAAGTAGTTGAAACACCATACCACCCTCCACATGTCCTTTTTCGCACAGATACAAAACTATATCTGCGCCCTCAGTTCAGAGTATTTTTTAAGGAACAACTGGCAAACTCATGCAGTCCTGGTTGAAGGAATGTGAGATCTGCAAACCCCTACTGCTGAAGTCTAAAGACAAGTTTTCATAGGTAGCCTTGTGATACCAAGCAAACAGTTTAACATTGTTTTACACAGACATGAGTGTCATTAAAATTAAGAATTTTATGGGCTCTGCAGATCTGCAGATTTGGATCTATCTACCTTACCAAGGAGTCGTGTAATAAGCCCACGACCATCATCTCCCTCAGCAATCACTCTACCATATTGCATCACTGACTCCCCTGCGTCGACCGCATCTGCCTATATCCATACCAATAAAAAATTAAAGCACAAAATATAGTCAAAACATTGGAAGCCATGCACACAAGAGTTGCATCAATATTTAAAGCTGTGAGGGTATGTGCAATTCTTGACCTGTTGACACAAAATGTGCTGTCAACTGCCCCCCATCAAGAAGAAATGATAAGGTCAGATGATGCAGACTACGGGATTTTATGTTTCAAAAAGGGTCAAGAAACATATCATGCCCCACGCAACTGCAATGTAGACTGTACTCCTAAGTCTGAGCTTGCAGTGGCCATGTAGTCGTAGAGAGGATGGTGCACTTGTGGTGGGGTGGGGAGCAATAGGTGATTGTCACCACATTCAGGAAGTTACACTCCAGTAGTCGAATCACGATTGATGAGAATGCCTCCATTCTAATGTATGTGTGAACTCTTCTTTCAGATCCGTAAAATCTCTCTTCAACAGCAGCAAAAATCTTAGTGCCTCAAATGCCCCAGCAAATCTGTTGCTGACAAGGTAAGCTCCAGAGGATTGTAAAATTGGCCTCTCAAAATGCACAAAATGCATGAACAGGGATAAGGTACTTCAGCTGTGGAATGAAACGCTTACCACAACCTCCTGCAGAAGACTCCTGAGACCATTCTCAAGCAGCTGATTCTCATCCTGCACTAGCACTGTTTGTTTCTGCAAACCACAAGCTTCAGTCGACATTTCTAAAACATGCAGACGGGAGCAGCAAAACCAAAAATTCCCAAATCTTTGATGCCACCCTGCTGCATCCTGAAGGATCCTCCCTTCTGTCAAAAACAAGGAAAAAATTGTGTACAAAGTGCATGAAGAAATCTCACCTGAGGATGCATTGCCTCCTGCATGGTAGAGACAGCAATCGATGGCGTTGGCAATGGCTTTGAAATTGCATCCCTGAAAACCGCCTGAACACAGTGTTGGAGACAAAGATTAGGGTTTAAAACTCCAATCAGCAGCGGTTCTGTGTAGCCAGGATTTTTCAGTGGATCGAAAATCCGGCAAAAACCCATCGTCTTTCTCAAATTTCAAGGGCGCTCAAAACCTCGCGATGTCTCCGACTTCGAAACCCCAAATTTTCTCTAGCGACACAGAGAAAGAAAGAAAAAGCTCACCAAGATACGGATGCGATCAGAGAGACAATGAACATAGGCAGGCTCGTTATTGACCACCGCCACCACCGGCTCCGCCATCGCCATCTTCGTAGTCCTCCTTCTTCCTCGTCTCCGCGAGACGACGATCTCACCTTCAACTACAAAACAAAAACCCTCGCAAAACCCTAAAACCGTGATTACAATCAGCCTTTCATAGACCAGAAAAGACTTGGAAACCCTAAAACCTAGAGTTGGGTGATCTTGTTAAGGATTCAATTGCTTTTGCAGTAGTAATCATCCTATTTATTGTTTGCTCATCATAACATAACACAAAAGCTTTTGAAAATTCTGGAATTGAACTTTGTTGATCGTGAATTTGCTGACGATGGAATACAGTAGTAGTGCTGCTTGTTTTTTGTATCCATGATAGACATATCTGCTCTTGTAATGATGTCCAAGAAACTGCTCCAGTTGGATTTTCCCTTACTTGAATGTGGGATGTGTGTGCAAACTGTTTCCTCTCGATAGGAATGCAAACACAGATTCAGCGTTACGCTCTCTTCTCCTTGAGATTGTTGTCTGAAGTTGTCTTGTGTTGGTTTTTGGGTGCAAGTGCAAACTTTCTTCTTTGGAATGAAGAAATGGGAATGAAGGGACAATTGTTTTTTCAAGACAATTAATTCAGTGCTCATTTTAAAAGCCCAATTTCCTTCACTTAGAAAACCCAATCAGCTACACATGAACTAGCATGAAGAAATGAAAGTAGCATAAGAAGGCCGACCACCAAACACTTAGTGGTTTAGTGGGTCATCAATTTTAATAGAGTCATCTTTTAATTTGATAGCCAAAGAGAAATTGTAGCCCTCTTTTGAGTGGCACTTGAGGATGTTTGAATCATGCGAATTGGTTACAAATTGAGCAAGATATGTGTTCTTGGGCGGCACTTGAGGACATTTGTTTGAATCGTGTGAATTGGTTGCAAATTGAGCAAGATGTGTTATTGGGTGGCACTTGAGGACGTTTGTTTGAATTGTGCAAATTGGATGCAAATTGAGCGAGATATGTGTTATAAAAGTTGGAGGGTTGTGTTCTTGAGAAAAACTTACCAAACACTAGAACATTCTATGCATTGGCATATGACTACATGTAGTCACACACTTCATTCCTCACAAACATTTTAAAAAAAATCTCATCATTTAGTTTATTTTAAAAAACTTTCATCATTAAACCGAATGTGCTCTCAAATGGACAAAATATGGTGTGTTCATCTTTTATTCATATACACAAGGTTATTGAATCTATAAGCATGGATGATTTAACCAATGGAGCTCTAAAATTTTCATTGTTCAAGGGCTTTGCCGCAAATTGTGAACTTGATTTTTTGTTTGGTTAAAGTTTTTGAACTTTTCCCTCATGTTCTTAGTTTTTTGTCTGTTTCCATTAAACGATGTTTCCATTAAACGATGTTGTGGTCATTGTGGTTTTTCTTTTAGCTTCAACCTACAACCATAATTCCATCATAATTTCTTAAATTTTTTTCTTATGCTTTTGACCCATTAGGTTTGTGCTTAGTCCTCTCACTTGTTTCTTTCACAAGATTGTGGTTCTCTTGTTCCTTTCTTTTTCAAGTTTTTAATCTTTTTGTTTGTTTTTCTCCCAATCTCATAATATTTTTGTTCCTTTTCCTTTCTAGCTCTTGTGTCTTCTTATTTCTTTTTTTTTCAAGCTCCTAACCTTTTCATATTTTTCTTTTCAAGCTTTTGGTTTTTTTGTTGTAATTCGATTTCTTAAGCTCATGGTCCTCTTGTTCCTTTCTCTTTCAAACCTTTGTTCTTTTTGTTTATAATTCAATTTTTCCTTGCAATTCAACTTTTCAAGGTTTTGATCCTTTTGTTCATTCCTCTTTCAAGCTCATGGTCCTTTTGTTTGTTATTGGTCTTATTGTTTATTCATTTTTCAAGCTCTCAATCTTCTTACTATACAATTCAACTTCTCAAGCTTGTGGTGTTGTTATTTGTTATTTTTTCAAGTTCCCAACCCTCTTGTTCTAATTCAACTTCTTAAACTTTTGGTTTTCTTATTCATTTTCATATCAAGCTTTTGGTTCTTTTGTTCATTCCTCCCCTGACCTTTTAATCCTTTTGCTATAATTTGATTTTTCAAATTCATGGTCTTTTTGTTATAGTTCAATTTCTTAAATTCATTGTCCTTTTAGTCCTTTCTTTTTCAAACTCCTAATATTTAGATTCATTTTTTTTCTCAAATTCTTGGTTCTTTTAACTTAGTTCAATTTCTTAAGTTTCTTTTTCAAGTTCTTGGTGTTCATGTTTATGTTTGACCTTTAAAGTTCATAATATTTTTGTTATTGTTCGGCCTTTCAAGCTTTTGGTCTTCTAATTGCATTCCAACCTTCAAGATTCTTAACCCTTTCGCTATAATTTGACCCTCAAAAGACTTGGTTCCCTTCTTATAATTTAACCTTCAAACATGATGAACCCCTTTTGTTGCAACCCTAGCCTTGGGCTCATGAGCGAAGGTGCGGGCCAAAAGTGAAGCCCAGGATTCACATTTCATGTGAGAGACTGTGAGGGAATGAACCTATGGACTCTTAAGTGAGCTTTCACTTTGAGAATTAAAATCTTGATGGACTCCTAAATTTTTAGAGAGCAATTACAAGGGTCAAAATTCATTGCGTTGAAGAGTTCCTTATATCATTAGAATTTTTTTAGAATGTAAATGTTTAAAATGGGCTCACATGACACATTTGAATACTTAAAACACAAGTTATGACCAAAAGAAAGGTCGAAAATCAAATTGACCAATAAAAGTCCATAATTGTTTCGATTTTTTTGTATTTAGGTGGTATGGCACATACCATTGGAAAGCTTTCGATAAGGGTTACAACTTTATTTTAAACCTCACCTCAATCGAAGGTTTACACACAAAGTTATGGACCCCCAAAGTCATAAGAATCCCAATTATAGGAATTTTTAGGAGTATTGAAACAAAATGACATTTGGGTGTTGGCATCGTGGCTATGCACATAGAATACTATAAAGGGGAAGGTGGTGGCTTCCCTGAAATCTGGGTTGTTATGAATCTTGTGAGTCCATGTTTGTTCATGGTTCGTTCGTGCACTAAAAAGATTCCAATTATGTATTAACCAACTTGTGGTTTGGTTTATACAGGTTTGTGTGAGTAATTGATTGTTTGTCAATCTTCCTATTCCAGATCCCAAAACTCCAACACACCCTTCTATTCCCAAAATACTACGAATTAAAGAACGCAGCCCAACTTTTTTTTCTTTTGTTGTCTTCACTTTTAAATTCACAGTTGAATCCGTCGAGGGGCTTAGGGGTGCATCACCCACACACCCCTTATGTCCTTAACCTATTTTGTAAATAATTACAATATTGTTGCAACATTGTTTCTTGTTGCGTACCTTTTTTTTGTTTATTATTTAATTGTTCGTTGAGTTATTATTATAAATTGGGGTTAACATTTGTATAGCCTAATGGATGTGCTTTAAATTTGACTTTGAAATTATTGTGAAAATAATCATTAATTTATCTTACAACATTTATAATCCAAGCTAAAATAAAATTAACTTATAACACATTTTCCATTGATTTACAAGTTTTTTCAAATTTAGTCACCATTTTTACAACTTTCCAAGATGTTTTTTGTATTATTTTTCGTTTTTCATCACTACTCTAATTTCTTCTATTGTTGCCTTATCCATGGTCTTTTCCATAAAATATTTAAATATTAATAAAAAATTATCACATGTGATTTTGAATTTTCTACTAGTGGTTTTTTTTATCCCTAGATTATGTAGCAAGTAAATGGGGCAAGGACAATAAGTTGAGCATCCTCATAATTTCCTAGGTTGTATTAAAAGAATCTTGAAATTTTTATTATAACTATTCATTAAATCTCATCAAATTCTTTTAATTAACTTCTATAAACCAAATATAGTTTGTTGCAAATTCATTTAGTTTTGGTGGCTTTGTAATAGGGTTATAAAACATCTCCATATATGTTAATGATGTGGGATTATCCATTGGTGTTATATTTTGAATGGTTTCAAGTATATTTAATAGTTTTATTACATATGGTTATTCCTCCCATTGCTGATTTTTTTACCTTCATCATTTGAATTATAATCCTTTTCATCTTCTCATTGTCACTTATTATTGATCTTGTGTATATGTTTAAAAAGCTAATCTTATGTTTCAATGCCAATTTTGACATTTTGACAAACCCTAAATGTAGATTTGATGTTTTGTTTTGTGAATGATTAGTGCAAGCCCTTCTCCACTCATGTAGCCAAATTGATCCTGTTTGGTATTGTATAATTTATATTAACCATGGCTCCATCCCTTTCCTTTCAAAATGTTGTTTTGGTTTAAAACAAATTACACCTAAAGGTCGTAATGCATGTGAGGTGTGTGAGGGCAAGGTGATCATATCTAAACCAAAATCTTGTGAATGTTATATTGATTTTATTTATTTTTGGCCAAAGAGGTGTAAGATTGGGCATTAAAGGATGTTGAATCCATCAATAATACACAAATTGTTTGAAATTTTCATTGTAAATCATGTTTGTAACTTTAATCCCCACTTCATTTCCCTATTGTTGTACTTCTAGGTTTAATTTCAAATTTGACTCTTCCTTTTATATCTATTTCAAATTCAAAAAATTTCAACCCTTATTCCTATTTGATCTTTGTTCATCAATATTTTTAATGTGCTGGGGTTGTTTAGTTACTTTTTTTTTTTTTGCATTGTATTATTATTAAGGTGTTATGGCCGTTAATGATAAACTCAATGCCTTTTAAAGGCCAACTTAACCCCCACAACCAAACATTGTTTTGATTTGAATAATTGGTGTGTTTCTTAATCCAAGTCAAATGACCTTCGCCACCAAACTTCCTTTTGGAATTCGATGTTGGAATTATTCAAATTTACCCCATCGCCAAACATCACAATATTTTTGTGGGGTAATTTTTTTTTAACTTGGACCAAAATTAAACCCATACTAAACATTTAGAATTGTAATTGAGTATGTGTTTTTTTTCTATGATCATTTGTAGTCAATGAACTAATATATTTCATACCCCATTACCAAATGCCATCACACATGAAACCTTTTTCAATGCACTACAACAAATTATGATTCAAAAGGCGCAACTTGACTAAAGTGTTAACAACAATCAAAAGGATGTCCATTTGGTTATAGGCATGGGACATGAAAGATACATGGTTTTTTTTGGATGATTTTTTTTACCAAAATGACCATTTTGACCAAGTGTTAAGTCATACATTTAATCAAAAGGGATAATTTTTTTAAATGGTCTAACAAGATGCCCGTGGCTTAGTTAAATTGGCCATACTAAATGGCCATGTTTAATCAAATTGGCCATATTAATTTAGTTAGCTAGCCTACTTGCTATGCTTACTAGACTACATACCTACCTACTTGTAGGTAACATATACCTATTGACATCCTTCCTATTTACTTACCAAAATATGTTTTACCTCCTTACCTACCATCTACCTACCTACGTTTCATCTATTTATTATTTACTTATTATTTACCAAAGTTATTTATTTATCTACCTACCTATCCATCTACCTACTTACATAACAGCTATCTATTTAATTACCTATTTATTGACCTACCTACATACTATTTACCTACATAACATCTATGTATCTAATTATTTGTTTATTTACCTACCTACCTATTTACATACCTATATATACCTAAATACCAATCTACCTACTTATGGAAAAATTGAAGTTGAAATGTTGTTGTACACATTGACCAAAAAAAGTTATTGAAATTAAAAAAATGTTAAATGGATTTGGTATCATAATGTTTTACAAAGTGGTGTGATGGTTTGATGACCAAGACATTGGTGTGAAAGCAAAAAACCAAGGTTTGATCCTTTTTACTAACATATAGTATGTGGAGTATGTATATTCATAGATCTATTTAATACATGTGTGTAATGTATAATATTTCGATGGATTGTGATAAATAGGAAGGAAGTTATGGTGGGCAAGTGAGTAGGTAGGTATTTATTTATTTATTATTATTTATAATTCTAATTATCTCTTTAATTAATTTTGTTGGTTATTCAAATTTTTATTCAATTTGAGTAGTAAAATAACCGTTAGTCAAGTTGAACATGTTGAAATTGACTTGTTCAATATAATTGAGTGATCAAATTGAACAGATATCAAAATGATTAAATTTTTGTTTAATTTTCCAATAAAATAAACCATCATTTCTTATAATGATGGTACCCTTTCACACCCATTAACAAACAAAAATGCAAAATTATGTTTGAAAATTTTCTCCAAACCTTTTTTTATTTTCAAACCAATGGTTTGGTTATTGGTGTTGTACTTAACATTTAAAAAGCAAGGGAACCCATTTACCAACTACATTTTGTGCCATGGGGTTGTTTGGTGATAGGCTTATGTATGATAATGAGCATGTTTACCCTATTTTAATATCCTTTGGACCAATGTTTGGCTTTTAAAAGTGTCCAAATATGGGCAATTGGAAAAAGAGAAGTAAATATACACACTCTCCCGAGCCCTAAAACAATAGGAGAGAATTTTTATTTTGGTTTGGAAAGCATTGTATATATATGAATAGCCCTCCTAAAAGAGAGGAGAGATCTTCCACTTACTCTTCAACAATGGGAACAAAACTATGTCTATTTTTGGGTGTAATATACCTCCCATTTTGAAAGAGTAGGCCGAAAGAATTATCCCCCAACTTTGCTTAGTGGTTTATGGATGTTTAAGTGTAGGGTAAAGCCTAAGGGCGAGGGCATCAACAAGATAAAAGCTTAAGCAAAATGATAGCCAAATGTCAACTTTATTTCCATAATGTCATTGCTCAAGGGCTTTACGCCATCTAAAGATATACCTAATGAAGGAGAATAAGATTCTTTGCACACAATAAGATCACCAACATCATTTTCTTTCATGAATGAAAACACCAAAAAAATCTAAAGGTCACACCATCCACAAGCAACCCTAAAAACCAAAACCAAAAACAAGAAAGCTTCAAAACCAAAAACCCTAATGTTGTTTAATAATGAAATGGATTCATTTTTAGGCCACACCATGTCGTTGCATCTCACTCCTACAATGCTTCATGATCCACATATGTTGGGTTTACCATGGGTAAGAGCCATCTACATATGTATATGGCTTATGAGAAGGTTTGGGGAAGGTTGCCTTTAAGCTTGTAATTTTGGGAATTCTCCAACATCGGGGCTTTTACCAAAGCTACAAAAAAATCATGGGACCTATAATAAGGTAAAGTTTGAGGAGAGGGTTGTGTGAAAACAATGGACCCATGTGAGGGGGAAGCCAAGGTTTAATCATTTTTTGGGGGTAGGTGGGGGGTAGACCTTCCGTAAATGCGAGCCTAGACTCGACTATTGCATGCAACCCTACCCCACTACCATACTCGTAGCCTTGTGTGGCATGTGCTCTTGACCTAGCCATGTAGTTTTTATTTATTTATTTATTTATTTTTGTTTTGAGTTTGTTGAATTTGTATTGAATTTCCAATGATGAAAACTATTCAAATTTCTACATCTTGTACACTTGGTGTGAAAATTATGAAATCGTTAACAAGAAACTCCACTCGTGGAGAGCTTTCCAACGATACCAAGATTGCACTCCAATTATTATTTGCCATTTACATTAAAAAATATTTTAAGGCAAATGATGAATAACGAAAACTCAAAATATTTCACCATACCAAAAAAATTATATTCTTCAAAAACTCCTCTAAAAAGAATCCAAAATCCTTTAAAGATATTATTATAAATTTATTATAAAAAATCTCAAGTTTCAACACAAGTTAAAATATTGTCTTTCAAAAATCCTCATATAAAAAATAGACCTATTATTTATTATCTAGGGGCCAAAATCCATTAAGCTACTATATAACTCTATAATGAATCTAAACACACATATCCTTTGCCTTCCTTAATAGATTTGATTATTTTTTTAAATATGAAAGCTTTTTTTTCTTATAGTAACATTATATGTCTTGAATAATAAATACATGAACCTTCCTTTCCTAATTGTCAAGAAGAGTACAAGAAAAAGGAGGAAATAGAACTAATAATATTTTTTAGTGTTAATCAAATTTGATCAGGACTTAATAAGTTGCCAACTTGTGCACACAACAACTCTCTAGCAAGAAAAAATAGAGAAAATTAATTCATATTGAAAATTATCTACATATAATAATACTAACAAAATATTCGAAAAATTAGTTCATATTAATATTGTTTTAAAATGATTTTGCATTGAACTCACCTTCCTCACAAAGCAAATTGAAAACTAGTTCATGGTACAATTATTATTTTAAAAAATTATTCGAGAAAATAATTGTAACTTATTTGGAGAAATTATTTGCTTTTAAGTCAACTTAGCCAAAAAAATTTTTTTTAATTAGTTTACATTGTTGCCACATTTTTATATAAAAAAATCTGAAACAAAATACCATGAATAAATCGATTTGAATAAAATCCATGGGGGGAACAAAATGAAAAAAATCAACACCGATTTCTGCAAGCAAAAACCAATTTTTTTCTATTAAATAAATAAATAAATAATTGGGGAATAAAACATATTTCATATTTAGAATATTTGATTAATTATCTACCTAAGAAATCGCATTAATAAAAAAATTCGAAAATTAGTTCATATTAACATTATTTTAAAACTATTTGCATTAAAATCACCCTCGTCACAAAGCAAATGGAAAACTAGTTCATGTTACAATTTATTATTTTAAAAATCAGTTTTGAAAAAATTGATTACTCCATGATTATCTTATTTGAAAAAACTATTTTCTTTTTAAACTCGTTTTAGCCCCAATTGTTTTTGGAAAAACTAGTTTACATTTGTGCCACATTTTAAAAATAATAATATGAGAGAAAAAAAATGAATAAATCTATTTGAATAAAGTCCATAGGAAAAATAAAAATATATGAAAATATGAACACGGTTTTTTACAACCCATGGAAGATTCCCCGGAGAATTATGGCACTAATTTCCAAAAAAAGAAAGAATAAATGGCTATATCCTCGGCCCTATAACCGGGTTGTCGCCGCATAGACCAGACGACCTAAGATTATAGGCTACACTTGTAGGTACCCTCTCCCGTAGGGGGTAGAATACGACGGAATATGTGGACTGGTTAGCCACACGGCGCTCGCCACGCGCTCTTCTACTGTTTCCCCTTTCCTACACTAGTCGCTGTGTTTTGTGTGGTGCCGCAACGTCGAGAGCTTTTCCAGGCTTCCCCAGTGTCCCCGCCATCGCCAGGTTTTTGAGCTTCTCCCGCAGGCCATCGTCAGGTACGTCTCCCCATCCCCGCCTCCTTCAAATCCTAGTTTTTAAAAAAATTCTAAGAGATTTTTCTCCTCCGTTTCTGTTGATCCCGAAATCGCCTTGATCGGTCTGCAATGGACATGGAATGCAGTCGTTGTTCTTTGGTTATGGTTTCGTCGAACAATAGGCCGCAGTGCTCTCTTCAGTTGCAGTGCTTGTTTTAGTCCCGATTCTCTCCTGTAAATCGCTTGTGCTTTGTGAAGTTTATGCTTGAAGAGAATCCTTTCGGTCTGGAAGTGTCAGTTTGTGGATTTTTTGGGGTTCTTTAATGGAGTTCATCGTCGCTTATACGCGAGCTAGCTGCAGTGACTTTGAACCTGTGTTTCGGAATCCGAGCTTCTTCGTGCTGTGTGTCCCAGCTTGTGATGTCTATTCTGCCTCGGCAACGGAAGCCAGTTTCAATGACGTTGTGATGGAAGAAAGTTTCTCAGATGCTGTGTTCCATCCGAGCTCCTTGTGGAGGTAACCTACAGGTCGTGGTATCCAGCGTTCCTCGGTCATATTCCCGTTTCCACGATTGTTAGTTGTAGAAGTTAGCTCTGCTATTGTGTTGATGTTTTTGCAAGGAAGCGTCGAAGGATCGCATGTGGTGCAGAGTCGTGTATGTGTTTGGAGTTAGCTATTAGGAAGACCAGGATCTCAGGGGTATTGTTAGCTTGGAAGACAGAGTGACTGCTTGCTGATCTTTGTCACTAATGCCTGATTTTATTCTAAGTCGAGCAGCTCAGAAACCATGCTCACATATTTTAGATCCACACTTGACAATCCTTGGTCCTTGGTTTTGCACTCATTCCTGAATCCAGTATGTTAGATACAACAAAGAGGCACTTGTCCAGCTGCTTCAATAACCTGATAAAACTACTACCCTGACGACTATGGCAGGGTTCTCTTTTGCAGCACAGATGTTACTTCGTTCTGTGTCCATTGGTTGTGTCCCTTGTCAACTTCAAGTCCATTATGATCAGCTTTAGCAGCTCATTATGCATCTCTTTTCACTGATTTTGATCAGATTGCCATCTTAGACTGGCACAAGGGGACACAACTTTGCAAGCATTATTAGTCTGGGCTATTCATCTACTAGACCCCTTCGGAATTGATTGCTATCCAGGGATGCCCTCTCTACTTTTACTCTCTGTTCTAGTCTTTGAAGGTCAGCTGGCAAGGAGGAGATTCTCTACAACTTAGTGAACATGGTTTTTTCTAACATCAAACTTCCCAGTGTTGAGACCTGATGAAGTTGGTGGGGAGCTGTAATGGCTATTATTCACTGCATTTCATGATGCTGATGATCTTATTCTTTGTGAGTCATGACACTCACATGGTCAGTGACTGCATTCATTTTTTTCCTGTTTTTTTGTGGTTTGGCTACATCTGACACAACAACAACGACCTTCAGAGTATTTTTCTGGAGTTGCTCTGCAATCTGATTTCCATATATATATATATATGTAGATGTCGGGCTGGATACTGTAGGTCCCACTTTGTATACAAGAAGTAGAATTTCACTGCAGTTATGTGTACAGTAATAGGAGTTGTGGGAAGTTGCCAGGTATCTTTATCAGCAATGTGAATTAACAATTTGCACATTATTCATGGTGTTTCTATGCACAGCTTTTATGGAACCATTCAAGATGGCAGAGCAACCACGGCTGCTGAGTGTGGTGAATAAGATGTCAGGGTACTCATATTTGGGCTCAAAGCTTGCACCAAACAGGCAGATGTATTCTGGCCCAGAGCACCAGATTGTGTGCGGGTCCCCTTTTGCTGTAGCCAGACTTGGAGTGATGCCCAAGGCCTGTGGATTCAATGCGCTGTGTCCCATTGATCTTACAGGAGGGCAGAGTTTGGTGCCCACAGGCATAGCTCCAGTGTTTGTCCCTGCACCTAGGGAAAAGGGTATTACAGGCTTTCTGACTGATTTCCTCATGGGTGGAGTCTCTGCTGCTGTATCAAAGACTGCTGCGGCACCTATTGAGCGAGTCAAGCTTCTCATCCAGAACCAGGATGAGATGCTGAAATCTGGTCGTCTTGCAACACCCTACAAGGGCATAGGTGAATGCTTTGCTCGCACTGTCCGTGATGAAGGTTTTCTCTCCCTGTGGCGTGGAAACCTTGCAAATGTCATCCGTTATTTCCCTACTCAGGTATGTGTCAGGTCTGTCTGTGTCTATGTATTAGGATCCTCTGGGGCATCACCAAGACATTGGTTGCTAGTATATCTTACTTAGAGATGGTTCTGGTGTATTCATGCAGTTGTGGACACTGATTTATGTAGCACACAATGGAGGTATACAGTGTTTTTGGTACAGATACTTTGTTGTACAGCTGAGTCCAACATGCTGAGTGGTTTTGACATTAGAGCATGTGTTGTCTTCCTTCTCTCACCAGTTCTGAATTCTTTTGTGGGGAGCATTTGTAAGGAGCCAAAGTTGGTGGGTTGCTGTCTGTATCTTAAGTCCCCTATCAGCAGCCTAATGATTCTCCATACTTTGCAGGCATTGAACTTTGCATTCAAGGACTACTTCAAGGCTCTGTTTGGTCGCAAGAAGGATAGGGATGGTTACTGGGTGTGGTTTGCTGGGAACCTTGCATCTGGAGGTGCAGCGGGTGCATCATCACTTCTTTTTGTGTACTCTTTGGATTATGCTCGAACTCGGCTGGCCAATGATGCCAAATCATCAAGGAAGGGTGGTGGTGAGCGTCAGTTCAATGGGTTGCTAGATGTTTACAGGAAGACACTCGCCTCTGATGGTATTGCCGGTCTGTACCGAGGATTTGTCATCTCTTGTGCTGGTATTGTTGTGTACCGGGGTCTGTACTTTGGAATCTATGACTCCTTGAAGCCTGTTGTACTGGTTGGAAACCTCGAGGTAATTCTCTTAATCGTTGATGATTGAATAAGGAAAGTGCAGTTGTTTTGAAATGGAATTAAGAATGTTTGACAATGCCACACATTATATGAAAAATCAGTACTGCATTCTCTTACATCACAGGTAGGTGGTGAGTGACTCTTCATTGTGTGTGGTTTTTTATGTATGGCACTTTTGCATAACACTTTTTGCACTTGTGTATAACAGGGCAACTTTTTGGCTAGTTTCTTGCTTGGATGGGGAATCACAATTGGGGCTGGGCTTGCCTCATATCCCATTGATACTGTTCGGCGTCGGATGATGATGACCTCTGGAGAGGCAGTGAAGTACAAGAGCTCATTGGATGCATTCAGGCAAATCATAGCCAAGGAAGGCTCAAAGTCTTTGTTCAAGGGTGCTGGTGCAAACATTCTACGAGCAGTTGCAGGGGCTGGAGTGTTGTCTGGATATGATCAACTTCAGATACTTGTGTTTGGAAAGGCATATGCAGGCGGGGGTGGTTAAGGTTTTTCTCTAGTTATTCAGAGATAATGATGAAATGTTTCCAGCATTTTGCATGTGCTGTTACCAATTGTGGGAGGATAATTAAATTCATATTTCCCATTTTCTGCCACCACAATTTTACTTAATAGAATTCCAGTGTTGCAGCTTAAATGTTACACATTATTAGTATCACAATTTGTAAGCGTATTAAGACATCAGGTCTTCTCATATGTACTTGACACTTTTTACTTGCTGGAGCATATTGTTGTATCTCCTGTTCACTTCCATGTTCTGGCATTATGCTAGAGGTCAACTGGTCTTACTTGCCATTAAGTTTGATGGACAAGCCAGTTGGTAGAACAAGCTGCCTGCTCATCTTTCTTCCACTAGGTTTTGCAGACAGGAGGCAATGAGTGGAGTAACGTTTATGGGATGGTAAAGTCATGGACCTATGGATGCTTGGGAGGATCTACAAGGCTACGTTAGGCGGCTGCACATAGGTATACTTGTGATGATTGTACAAAGCATCTTTCTTTGTCGAATGACTACTTTGTACCTGAAGACTTTAAAAAGGATGATATGCGGTCCTTTCAAGGGGAATGTTGTATGTTCAGGAGCTACCTCAACATTTGTTGAATGTTCCTATTGCTAGGTACATCCGAACCTGATCCCTTACTACTGTAAGTGCTAACAAACATGTCTGTAGTAGTCCACAGATTTGACTTGATATGACGAGTGCAGGTCATTGAGGACTGATGGGTACTCTGATGGAGAAGCTGAAAGGTATACCAGGTGCAAGCATTAATGTGGTGGACACATCAACCAAGGCTGTGAAACCTCCCCTCTTCTGCAGACGTTTCACTGAACATCATTCAAGCCATCCATATTGGTATTGTAGGATTGACTTGAAGAGAGACAAGTACAGGATACCCTGTCTAACAAGACTCAGAGCCTTTTCCATGGATATTCTGCAGGTACTCCTCCTCCTAAGGGATGAGTTTGACTGGGTACTATATGTGGGAACCCTATTCTTTTGAAGCATAGCAGCACACTAGTGCTTCCAATTATGGTAAGACACAGGCATATTTCAGACCATGCTCCAACCAGTAAAGAACAAACATTGATCACACACCTAAAGATTCAGGATGTGGAAGTCATCACCTTTTTCAGGTAGGAGGCCCTTCCGCATTGCATCATGGATAGATAGCATTCTCCAATTCTATATATCTGAGTGTGGCTATGGTTGTCTTCTCAATTTCAAACTTTTCTCAAGTCCATTGAACACCTAAGGCTGTGATAGTACACTTGCCATTTCCAGGATTTAACCAAGTCAAGTTACACTATGTTAGCATTCAAAGAACACAATTATATGTCTACACTGAGTAGGCAGTGAAGATGTTGGACAATATGTGCCAAGAATTAAGGGAAAGTTTTTGGAAATGCCACTTGGATACAACAATGACATACCAGGTTGCAAGTGACATGCCAAATCCTTTGTAAAGCCCTCTAAAACTGGTTTTATGGTTTTGTTGCAGACTCTTCTTGTACACATCGAATAAAGTACCCCAGTCAGAGACTAGGGCATCTGTGACCAGTCAAGTATGGGCACAATTGAACTGCTACAAGAAGAGCATGCAAGTCAGTACCATTGTTGTGTGTGTTTGTGTAAATAAGCATATACTCAATGTAAATCATATACACTTAAGTTACCTGCAGTGTGTATATTATTTAACATTTACACATGCAGGTAATGTATGTGATTGTCAAATAGATTGACATGATGTCTATGCAAATAATTTTTGGGTGCACTACAGCATATGTTATATACTCTGAATGATCCCATTATTACCAATACAAAAGTGTGGAAATTTTGGGTGGGTGAAAGATATGAGATGAATTGCGTTGCAATTCAGGGTATATTTTGGATTTGAAAGCACTCACTCTGACAGGCCGTCTGGTCTTCTACCATATAATCAACCTAAACAAACTAAAGATAAAAAATTGATGGTGCTTTACTTGTACCATGATGCCACTGGGTGAGAGCATATCTGAAGCAAGGGGCTGAGGTGGGGCACACTTCGGCTTAGCCCTTAGGTGTTAGCTCAACCTAAAACACCAGGAGAAGTTCCCCATGTCTGTTAAACTAATCTAAAACACAAGGTGGGGCATGCTTTAAACATTCTTAAACCACAAGGATATGATGTGAGCATTACTTAAACGTGTATTATATGGTGACATCTTACACCTCTTCACCTGTAAAAATACTATATACCTAAGCTGCATATTTTCTGTGAGTGTACTGCACCAAGATGCTTTGGGCACAGGTAGTTTCTCTCTCTTCAGAGAGATGAAGAGAGATGATCATGCACAAGACCCATAACATATATTCAATCCTACTGTTTGAGGAAGATCAAATTTACTGCACAATTCTCCTACTGCATTTGAGAAACAACACATTTCCTGCTAGTATCTTTTACTGTGAGAAACCCACAGACTGTTTTGGTACTGCAGATAATTGATATGGTAGTTGGAAAAATTAGTGTGACACTCAATCAAAATCACCAGTTGCAATGTCAATTGTGCAGATTGGTCCCACAGACAGAAATGGCAGTAGCGTCAACCGTCACCTAGTGCACACTCTTGGAGCAAAACATTTACAACTTCCAGATGACAATACTTTGTCTTTCTCAGGCCAACCAACTACATAGTAGGGGGTCATCATAACTTCCATCAAAGACCTTTGTTTACATGACGGACTCTAAGTCGAGGATATGTGGCAACATAGTTCTCTTGCCCTCCTCCACTCTGAAGCATACAGTGCCACTGAGCAGCAATGTTGAAACACTACCCACTGGTTATAAACTCATATCTATAACTGCCTGCCTCAAGATATCATCAAAGTATCTAGAGGTTGTTAGAAAATGGAGCACGACAGCAGAGCTGAAACGGTATATCTATGACTCCCAGCCTCAAGATATCATCAAAATACCTAGAGATCATTAGAAAATGGGGCTCAATAGAAGAGCTGAAATGGTATATCTATGACTGCCAGCCTCAAGATATCATCAAAGCACCTAGAGCTCATTAGAAAATGGAGCACAACAGAAGAGCTGAAATGGGTCAACACCAATGACTCATTAGTTCTCAAATATCCTTGGCACTTACGAATATAAATCCTCCTTAACACTACCGACAAATGGTCCAGCATCTCATCAAGGTGGCCTCATAGTGGAAGTTCGGACTCCTTGCCCTTACCAGTGCTTGACCTGCAAATGTGATGCTTACCATGGCCAAAATTCTTCTACACGGGCTTGTCAGAATACAGACTGCTGATTAACCCAAGTCAATATCATGGAAGACCTAGGTTAAGAAGTTCAACTTACCCTACATTTTGAGAGCTGCAAAGCAAACCTCTGTAACCAAGGTGAGAATTTCGTGAGATCCATCAGCAAGTGATAGCATCAGATAAAGCTTAACAGATACTACAGTTTATAGCTAACTGGATCCAAAGAAACTATTCCCACATAATTGCATCAGAAGCCTCTAAAAGGAACGAATATATCTGCAACCAGAAAACCTTTTTAAGGACAAAGAAACCCATGAGTTGGAAAAAGGTCATGAAACACATTACCTTGCATTTAGAAGCTAGAGAGCAGGAGCTGTAAAAAGCAGCTGTGTTCTCAAGGAGATCCAGTAAAATCAACCAGTGTTCACAGGCAATGGAATTGCTGATGCACTTGAGCCAGCACACTAGCACACCAGACAACTACAAGTAGATGATACAATGGTGACAGTATGAAAAATTTATGTTAGGGACTAGGGCATCTGCTTGACACATGCAGTCACCTAACACAGGCACCAAATGAAAAACACTGTGGCAAAGTCAATAGGAGAATGAAATGGAGAACTATACCATGAAATATGTCACAAAAGCTTTTGTAGAAGCAGAGCCAGGAAAGTTCACATGAACAAGAAAATGCAAGGCAGAACTGCAGAGAACCTAATCATGCCTCTGGTGGGAGATAAAGGAACTATGAGCAAAATGGAGATACACATTAAGGAAACTAATTCACAACTATAGAGTGGAGGACAGAAGAGAAACAGTAATAGGAACAGACTTATATCACCCAAGCTAACCCTCATTAGCAAAAATTTATACTCTGCAGTCTCATGTGGACCAAAAACTCCATCCTTTCCCACCTCTACACATCCAACAAGATCTTAAAGTTGCACCATTTTGTTGCAAGTAATCAGAATGCTGAAATCGTTGAACTGACACTCTGAAGGGACATGATGCATTGCCACCTACGATAGTGTACCAAGTACCAGGTAGACAGTAATCCCCTTGCCTTCAGAAGAGGGAAAATGTACACCAGACAGCATCCTATGAAAGACTGTCTCTCCACATTGCCCACAACTATGTAATAGATATCCAACAAAACACAACAAACCTCCTGGCATAGTCAATGATTGACTGCCAGCTACTACTCTAGACAATGCCCCTCAGGCTCATCTTGAGGCATTCTGCTAAGTAGAGAATTAGAAACATGACCAAAAAAGAACAGATCTGTCAAGATATCCACTAACATCAAGGCTAGATATGGTTGGCCCTGCAGCCTGCCAATCAAATGTGACCAGAAGGAACAGCACACCACATATGGATGGACGTGACAGAGACCTGCTTCGACTAACTCCTGACCCCACACCTTGACCGAGGAAGGGTACGCCCCTGCGACCACAATGTAACTCTGGGAACTCTGGAAACTCTGGACTTCCGATCCACCCTCACTTGCGACGAGACGACACACGGCACTCACTGGAACAGTACCAGATGCAACACAATCAATACTGGTGCTCTTCCCTCTTAAATAGCCTCCGAAGTGTACTGAACTGGTCTAGTACTGCAGTCTGGTATATTCAAGCAATTTTCTCTACTACTGACAAAACAGGTATTTTACATGCAGCAGTTAATTTTCAATGCAGGATACAAGGTCATTATGAATTTATAACATCAGAATAACACATCAAAACCTTGAGACTTAGTCCTTTACCCCCCACTCCCTCCTTTCCCCCAGAAGCTCCCAAGTCAGACAAACACAATCTCAACACATACATAATTGAGCAAATATACATCAAAGAATTAGATGGACATAACAAGCAACATCTCTTACTTGAAGGTAAATTGGAGGCCAACGTGCAGGAACAGAAAATTGCAACCATGAGTTGCCACCAATATTCACAACACAGCATTAAGGTTTGATCCAACACTTTCACCTTTACATACAGTGACTCATAAACAAAAACTCGACAAACCTGAGAAATTGTTGGAGGTGGAGATGTAGTATTTGCAGCAGGTTTTGCCTCTGTTGGCTTATCAGCTCCACAATTTCTACGATTGCACTTTGAGCGGAATGGATAGTTCACATTCCCACATGCATCACAAGTCCAGCTACCATCTGGAGGTGGGCCCTCTGCACACATTTGCAGACAAGCATGAACACAAATTTTGTCCACACAGAATCACACATAAGTACTCAGTATGGCCATGCATAATCTACAGGTAGGATGAGGAGCATAACAGCTTGCATGAGATGGTGGAGCAATGCCCCTGAAATAATTAGCATTGATCAATGTGAAGTAGAAATCTGCATATGAACATTCTGACTTGTATCTGAGTGGTGAGGAATGCACTTATAAAAGGAGAGAGACTAACGAGAAACAGGAGGGGGTGCTCGTGCTGGAGCTGGAGGACCACTTCCATATCTTGCCTGCACAAATACCATCAGATGGACAGATGCACTACACAACATCAAAGCAACTCACCTCAAAAAGAACTAGGAGTTTCAAACATGGTAGAGAGCTATGTTGGGTGGTGATCATGCAATGCTGAATTTTCCATTATGCATCTTTTGGTATGGTAACATGCAAGCCAATGTGAGATGATCAAAATAGTGCACAAAATCCAGTCATTGAAATGGAAGAATTCACCTGCTCAGTGGGCTTGGAAGCACCACATTTACGCATATTGCAAGTGGAACGAAATGCAAAGTTGGTATTTCCACAATTTGGACACACCCAGTCACCTTCAGAGAAGCCATCTGGCCCTGCACAGGAAAGCCCAGAACATTGTTTCCAAATCACTTCCAGCAGCTCTGTCGGTCAAATGCTACTCTAGGCACTGAGCACAGACTTCATCAGACATCAAAGATCCAAAAGTGCTGAAATCTTCCACTTGCTTCATACTGCAGAATCATTCATGCTCAGTCCAGAAAAGCAAATCCAGCATACCTCCTCTACGCTTTCTGGAACCATTTTCCTCCCCAAAGTTTCCAGGTGCCCTAGGAGCAGGCATCTGCACGTAGTCAACAATGTAAGGACATCAAATTAGACCTCATATAAACAACCACCAAAATGATTTAAGGTACAATCTTCTCTAAGATCAAAGTGAACAAGAATTCCCAGTCACTAGTTTCAAAGAAATCCACAACACATCTTTACCTAACAGATCACCAGCTGACATGTCACAATACAGCTCCAAAACAAGGGCAAATCTTACTACTGCTGAAGGGATCAACAAAATAAGGAGCAAAGCACATACCGGAGGACCTATACCCATGTTCATGTTCATATTCATATTCATCCCATAGCCATCCAACACAGGTGTCCCACCATATATGGGTCCTGCCATCAACATTACACCTATGTTACATGTCAACAAACACTTCTGGCTGGCTGATCAATTGAGGGTGGTGGATAAAAGCCAGGCCTACCAATTCATGGTAGCATCACTCATTGATTTTCCAATCTGCTAAGTGCATGCCTTCAAGCAAAACATAAACAAGCTTAAATTGGCAACAAAAAAGGTTGAAATAACCTGCAGTAAGGACAGTTCCTGGAGGAGGGTAAGTTGATGGTCTAGCCCCAATGAGTGCACCCGGGGGAGCATAAGTTGATGGTCTAGGATTGTACGAGATGGGATTGTTGATAGAGGCAGTGTAATCATATGTCACAGTGACTGCTGCTGGTTGAGGGATGATCATGGATGGTTGATAGCTAGAAGGAAGTCCCAAGGACAATGGTGGAGGTGCCCCTGGGCCACCCATGTACATTGGTGTTGGGGCCTGCTCATACATGGTGGGCCCCATCACCCCTGCAGCTCCCTTCTGCATGTAATGCATCCATAATGAAGGTAGAGACTAGTGAGAAACCATTCCAACCAAATTCAATCGACCAAATTAACCAACCCAAACAAGATCCCAAACATCTCATAATACATCATCTTAGAGTGCAAAACATGAAGACGCACCAAACAAGATCCATGTGTACAACCATACTTAACTGAGACCAGGTTCTCAGAAAACATTTCACCTGAGTAGACTCAGCAGGCTTTGGTGTTGCACATTTGCGCATGTTGCATGTAGATCTAAAAGCAAAGTTGACATTCCCACATTGAGGACAAGTCCAATCCCCCTCTCCCCCTCGTGCACCTGTGAGACAAATCATATATATGAGATTGCAGAGAAAAATCTGCAACAGTGGTTTTGAAGCTACCCATTCTGTGAGTTCCCAAAAAACCAAAAGTAGCACAACAGGAATGAGCAAAAACCATACTACACAAAAACCATGAAATATCATTCACAAAGAAATTGATTGTCTCCTTCAAGTGGTTACTCTTGGGTTGCATCATGCAGCAGAACTCAACTTCCTATTGCTCTCCAAGATAATATAGCAAGGTGTCTGAGGACTTCACTGACATATATTAAACAAAGCTTACCATCAGTGCGTGCACGCTTCGGCCCTCCTCCTCCTCGGACATCAGTCTGGCCACAAAGAGACAAGTTCAGCATCCAGAAACAAGCCTCATCCCTCAGTACAAAACACCAAAAATATAACTCTTCACATCTTTCATTAACACTGACATCTGAGGGGAGAGAAGGTCAGAGTATACCATACTACATGAGATATAATTTGAAATGATTGGAACAATGATTAGAGAACCCTGATTCTATCCCACATAGAACTGCAAGAAGCTGCCTGAAATCAGACATATCATAGAGATCCAGGAAAGCATGCTTCAATCCAGTATCAGGACAAAATACTGGTAGCTATATCTCATTAGTATCAAGGCAAAGGATGCAAGAGCCCAAAAACCTATGGACGCCAACAGTCATTCTGAATCAAGCATGGCAAAAGCTCAAAACTTTTGGCTTCTCTTAGGGTATTGAAAAGCCGCCTACCATAAACATGTGCTGCCTTACTGACTACCTACATAACGCCAGTTCTCATTACAGCAAGATGGAAACCATTCCTTGTGCTACATAGTCCTTGAGTTTCATTTACAGCTTCCAAGAAGCACTTCGGTTTTTTTGAGTTCAAGAGTTTCAGAACATATCCAACGATTGATTGAGGACAAAGGGAATGTAAAAAGCAAACAACATCAGATGTACAAAATGTTGCATCAAAGTCTTCGTCATCATCCAGACATATAGAAAGAAAGAAAATCTCACTTGAAGCATGGCTGCTTTGGTTTAGAGTCCTGTTACTGCCACCACACAGAAAGCCTTGCAGAAGAATCTTCAACTCCAAACCACAACCCCCCCCCCCCCCCCCCAAAAAGAATAAAAATAAAAACAAAAGCTGCACTCAGCCGACACAAGGTGCGTCACCACGACTTCCAAACCCTACTCCACTTTCTCCTTAAATCAATCGTCTGCCCTAGATCGCGTTATTGCCTCGAGAGGAAATAAAAACAGCCAGCCACCTCTTCTCTTCTTTATCCTCTCCAAAAACGAAGTGAAAGCCGCCTCTTCTTCTGATGCAAACAGAACAAAAATAAATAAATCTTTACTAAGAAAAACGGAGACAAGAACGCGGACACAGAGGTAGAGACACGCACGCACGCACGCACGCATACAGAAGCACAGAGACAGCGCCGACAACTGCTGCAGGCTAACACGGTTACTAAATTTTCTTCAGGGAAGCTAAAAGTGATATCAGGAGATGCGCCTAGACGAGAAGAATACAAGGAAATGATTTCGGAGGGCAAAGGAAAAGCATACCTGGAGATGGAGACGAAATTCCGGTGGAGAAAATCGGGTGCAGCGCTCGCGAGCGGAAGAAGAATAAGAAGAAAAACAGAGGCGCGAAAAGACTGACTGACTTCTCGACGGCGAGACGACTTAGGTTTCCCAAAGCCTAGAGAGGCTATAGGGGAGTACGTGCGTAGGTACCTACTAGGGCACCCGAAGTCGTTGTACACATGGAAAGCGGAAGTAAAGTAGGGCCCGGCCCGGGATTTTTTTTTTTCCCAATTTTATTATTATGTAGCCGAAATGGTGGCGATCATCCATAAGATGATTTAGCCAGATTTGGCAATAAGGAAATAGGTTTTTTTTTTAATATATAACAACTAGCATCCCTTCTTTATTTTTGGCTACCGTGCTGCAAGTTAGGAAAGAATCTCGCCTTTTTTTTTCTTTTTTTGGATTTTTTTTTCTCGAAATTTGGTAACTCTATAACTCAAAAAACACTATATTCTCTCCAATTTGAAAAAAAAAAACATTCGCCAATTTCGCCAGGAAAAAAAAACACCACCCTTGGCCCCAGAGCTTGCAGTGTTTTTTTTTAAGGAATTTGTGATGTAGCCAAAGTGGTGATCATACAGAAAATGATTTAGCCAAATTTGGCTACGTAGCATATATGAAAGTAAAGAAAAAAAAAAGAAGGGTCCTTCTATATTCTTTAGTACTTACTGGAAGTTATCAGAAAAATCTGGTGATTTGGATTTTATTTTTTTTCAATTTTTTCAAATCTGGCGAAATTTGGGTCATTTTTTTTGTGAAAAATCTTGTGCATAGCTTTAAATCGTTTTTTCAGGTCAAAAATTGGCAAGAAATCACCAATTTATGGCAAAATGGAAGTAAGGTAGGACCTGGTCCATGGTTTTTTTTTTTTTTTTTTAATAATAAATTTGTGATGTTGCCAAAGTGACAAACATCCAAAAATTATTTAGCCAAATTTGGCTATGTACCAAATATGATTTTATCCTATAAAAAAAGCAGGGTCCTTCTATAATCTTTACTACCTATTGGAACTTATCATAAAAATTCGGTGAATTTGGCCTGTTTTTTCCATGAAAAATCATGTACATAGCTTGATCACAATTTTTTTTCAAATCAAATTTGATCAAAGAAAACAAAAAAAAAACCTAAATAATTTGAGAAAAACATTTGCCACTAAGGGTGATCCCAAGATGAGATGGTTGGTAGCCCATTGCTTGGATATTAAATCTCCAAAGGCATTCGGACCCAAATTTATTTAAAGGCACCTTATAAACCCCAATATTTTCAACGTGCATCCACAACTAAAGGTAATTTGATATTTGAATTACTAGAAACAAAATTATCACACCTAGACCTAGGGTTATATCGCAATTCATACAAGATATAAAATCTAATGTGACATACAAAGTTGAAAAGATGTTAGTGTTAGGTTTAGGGTTTAGAGTTAATAACATCTCACATTTCAACAGTTTCACATTAATGTTATCGTGGGAACAAGCGATATGCACATATGAGTTTGCATTTGAATCGTAATATCAATTTTGAAATTTATATATGTGCAAGTTCTTGCTCCCTATCTCCATGCACTTCATTGTGACTTGGTATAAGGTTCACCAAGGTTTTCCCACAATATTATTTTGTAAGCTTTTTCCTATTTGTTTCCACATCTATTCAAAATAATACATTTGTTACAAAATTTTCATTTCCATCATTGTTATGTTATTTTATCTTACATTACATAACCTTTGCTTACCACAAATGAGTTCATTCGATCATCAACAACCTAAAGTATGGACTTGCACAACAAGAAAACATAGATATAACTGAATCCACTATTTTCAATCAAATTGTTCATAACTAGAACTGTCAAAATTTTGATATTCAAATGGAATATTTTTCATGTTTCTTGGTTTTTTTTAAAAAAACCAAATGTTAGTGTTATAAAGAAACCTACATATTCCAACCACAAATATACATTGTTGTGCACACCATCCCAATTTTACTTTGAATTCAAAAGGGTAAAAATAAAAAAATTGAAGTAATTCCATCAAACTTCAACTCCTACATCCAATCAAGCATTTTGTCAACCAAATTGCAAGTACAACGAATAAGAAAAGGATTCATAGTTGGATTTGATATAAGAAATCCATGTGATCGAATTGAAACCATAATATCCAAATGAAAGAAAATTACACGTTCAATAAACTCAATCAATGAAACAGATCACTTTCCAAAAAACAAACTAGCCTTTAAAGACAAATTTTGATTGGCCATGAATGGGGGATTGCAAAAAAGGCTTTTGTGTAAGGTAAAACCCAAGGAGGGAAACTATGCATGAATAATGGATGTACACCCTAAGGTAAAAGCCAAAAGCATGTCCCATATTTTTGCACAACCCCACCCTTCATGTTTTACACAACATAAAAATCGAAGGGCAAACATAAAAGAAAGCATATACAATGTTAGGAAAGAGGACAACAAAGTAGTGGCATGAAATTTTCAACTTGATATTATATCGAAGTGCAAGCAAAATAAATTGTTCATACTTGTTATGTTGACAATTATTGGTTTTTTTATACATAATTTTTAAAATTTCTAACTTTCCTTTGACATTTTAATTAGAACTTCTAGTTTTCCTTATTTGCATCTAAGCCGTCCCTCTATCATTTTAAAATCATTTTTGTTTTATCATTTAAACCTTAAAAAATACTCACAAAATATCCCTAAAATTAAATCATTTTTCAAAGGGTTGGAAATTATTTTAACTAAAAAAACAAACTCCATTCAAAAAAGTATTATATTATAATGTTCATCACATAAATATTAACATGCTTGAAAGAAAAAATTGCAAAATGATTTCAAATACTTGAAATCTATTTTTCATTACCAAAACTATGAAAGTTTAATTAAAATACCTATGTAAGTACTTTGAAAAAACATAATTATATCAATTTACCTTTGGAGATCAATGCCAACAATAGTTGAAATGTACCCAAGTTTTTTAATATTATTTCTATATAATCAGCTTTTTTTTGCCATGTTTTCCCATTCTTTGTATATTGTACCATGTTTTAACTGGCCAAAATATGTAACTTAACGATGATGATTGATCATTGCACTTATTATACATGGAAAATTTTCATTAAAAGAAAAACATTATATGATTTACTTCCTTGTCATATTTTTTGGTTAAAATCTAATAGTGATTTTATTTTATCCAACAACTTAAATGCATCATTGATGCACCCTTAGGATTGTGAAGTGGTATCAAAGTTAAATAATTTTTAAATTTTTAAATTTGAAACAAAATGCAAAGCCAAAACACTTTCCCTAATTGCCAACCTTCGTAAAAAATAAAAAGGTGAAAAAAAACTAGGGTGGGATTTGCACAAACTCATAGGCAAGGAATTCAAGGTGTGATCAAATTGTGCAAGCCAAAACAAAGGGTGAATGATACAAATTGGAACCAAAATGATGCATGGATGAACCACAAACAACAATTTTCACAAGATTCATCATGGCCAAGACTTGGAAAGAAGGCACCACCTCCTCCCTTATAGTTATTCTTTAATTAATGTCAAGGGCTACATCAAAGTGACAAAAAGTCTTAGAGGAAGGAATTTTGAAAATACCCAATTTTTGTCAAGTTGTGAATCTCACAACTTTGTAACCTTATAATTCTCACATACGAGCTTTGATTGAATAGTTATTAAAAAAAACTATAGACCTTGAAAAAACCTTTTCAATGTTGTATCACAAGTTCAATAATTTGAAAGCCATAATTTGACTCATGTTGCTTGGGTTCTAATGATCAATAATCAAGTTGTCAATTTGATTTTTTACCTTTTTTTGGCCATATTTCTTAGTTCATAAACCTAAATGAAAAATGTGAACCCACTCTTGATATTTTACACTTCAAGACTTTTTTAATGGCATATTTGGTTCAATTTTAACATTGTTTATTACATGCACTTTTGTTTCAAACTTTTGAAATTCATATGTGTTTATGGTCAAAAGAACTTGTATAACTTAATATAGGCCTTTAGCTTACTAAGTAAACCCCATATTTTCCCTTGAATTTAACTATATGTGTATAATCCATATTGACCTCACAAATATGCATTTTTAGAATTATGTATTTCCTTACTACTGTTTTTTTTGAGTCACATGTGTGACATGGCAAAGTCACAAGTGCTTCAAATCAATGGTTTCAACTAATTTGACACGTAATGCATTTAGCATTCAAAAATGACCAAAAAATGTAAACATTATGAAAAATTAGGTTCATGGAAATTTTATCATTGAATAACTAAATGTGTCATTTCCAATTGATTTGCATTTAAGTTGCATTTTTTTCATGTTATTTAATCTAATTGTTTTTAGGAGGTGTTAGTGGGTCAATTAGTTACAAGTTAATAGAACTTGAGATTTGGAAAATATGGTATGTAAGAGGAAAATGGTGGGAGATTTGGGGAGTAAGGGATGAGGGGAAGGGCCATTTTCAATATCTAGCTTTGGTCTTCTTTTTCTTTGATTTTTTCTATCTACATGTAGCCCAGGATTCATGTAATTATTTGTACTTGGTTTGGACGAGAAGAATGAAGGATGTGTTTTTGAAGAGAAAGTAAAGAATCCCCTATTTGAGTATTTTGGAATAATAGAATTAGAGCACCATGGATGTATTCCAATGTTTTTATGGGAAACCTCACATTAGGTACATGAGGTCATGACAAAATCAAAGGTACCTTTGGAATGGCCCATTTTTTTGCAACTTTTATTTCTTTTAATGGCGATTTCTTTTTTTATCTTTTTTTTTTTTAAATGTGAAAATAACACTTTATACTAGGTGATAATTCTATTACATGGAAAAAGTACCACATGCGCACTATTGTTTTTAATTCAAACATTTATTCTTTAGTTTAGTTTTTAAATAGTTGTAGTACAATTGTATTCAAATTATTTCACATACTAATTCAATAATTACTAAGATGTTGGAAGTGACTATTAAACCCCTTATTGGGAACTATTTTCAATCCATGATTTTTTTTTGATAATTTATATATTTAAAATGGTGTGAAAAAAACATTCATTTTATTTAAGCTTGATTTGTGAATTCTTACTTATAATGATGACCAATTTGGGAAGGGTGAAACAATTAGCAATGAAAAAAATGTTTTGATATTTGTTTGTGTTTGAACACTTGGATTTTAAGGTCAAGTTGAATTAAAATTCATCTTTAAAAACACAAAGGACATTTTGTGCATTTTTGAATTTTTGCATTGTTTTTGTGTTATAAGACGTTGTAAGTAATGTTTGAATCCATCAAAATTAAATTTTTACATACAAGGAAAAAAAAAATTCAAACATGAAATTGTAGTTATACAATTTTACTAGGTTGTTAATAATTATTTCACTAAATGTGTTGTTTATTGTATGGTAAACCACACTAATACATGCCAAAACATCTTCATGAATCAAGATATCAAAATGGTGAAGTCTAACTTCAATACTCCAATTATGTGATGCATTTTGTTTTGAAGACCACCATTGTATGTGAATTTAAATTACATCATTTAATATGTATCAAGTCACAACATGCTATATACATTGCATTTTAGTGATAAAATATTTACAAAAATATATGCATGTTGTTTGCTTGAAAAATGTTAATGGCATTTTAGTTGTAGAATAAATTTATTTAAATTGAAAGTACGAACATCTAGTTTCTTTTATACTGCAAGGTTATATATGTATTGTAGACTTCATTTCACATCTAACATTGAATATTAGAATATGATAAAATTCAAAAACAAATAAAGAGGCATGTGGTTTGTTCCATTCAACATAAACAAAAGAAGACATTTTTGCGTCTAGTGTTCTATCCACTAGGTCAAATCTATAGGCATATAGATTAACATGATGGAAGATTAATTGATTTTCTCCCCCTATTTGCCAAATTAAGGGAATGGCTATCTAGTTGTTGAAGTGAATTAACCTCTCCCATTGGTGAATAATTTGTAGGATAGCCATGAATTGAACATGATACTCCTCCTTCATTCTTATCACACTCTATTGTTGTTTGTTTACAAATGCACATGGTTTCATAATGTTTTTTAGAACAACCTATGCTTCTTTGACCAATACATTTATTGCATCCATAGTTCCCTTATAATTTACTCCAAACTGTTGAATTATCAACACTAGATGAATGGTGATTTTTTCTCCACAAAAATAGCTTAAATTCACCCATCCTTTGTGGACTCCTAAGTGCATAAAAAATCTTCCAACAAGTTTCCCGGTGGTATAGTCCAATGACCAACAAACAAACCTCATAATTAGCCCATTCTACCCATTCATGTTATTTGGATCCCATCCATATCCATTGCAACATTTTCTAGATCTCCTTTCACTCAATTGGTGTTCGCTTTTGGGTAACCTTGATCGGAAAACCATTCTTTTCCATCACCTTTTCCCCCTTGCGTCTCATCATACACTTAGAACATGCCTTAGTAAAAACATGTATAATTGATGGAACATTTTAAAATACCTCAAATAAGTTTTCTTGAACTAGTTTAGATTAAAAGTCTATTGGTTCCTCAAGTTCAACAAGTTGAAAAACATTTGGTTCTATTGCTTGTTGGTTCTATCACCTTTTCCTCATAATCACTAATAACAATGTATGTTGTAGTGGGTGAAAAAGTTCATTGAAAGTCACGCAATGTTTCTTCAAGTCCCTTTCCCACAATGGTAGCTTGTTTCAAGGCATCAATAATTTCTTCTTCATGAACATCGTGCCTTTTTGCAAAACTTTCATTCATTTCTTGAAATCCAAGAGGCAATCGTGAAGCAAGCGGCTTTATATAGATAGCTCTAGTAGCTCTAAAACTTTGTTTTTAATCAACTACAACTCCTTTCCTCTCTTTCCTCCTCTCGTTGTTAATGTAATTTTTTCTTTCGTTTGTCATTTGCTTTCACAATTGCTATAATGCGTGTTGTTTCATCTCAAAACAAGGAGTACAAGTTCAAAAATGAAAAAATGAAAAGACACACCAAGAGACACGCTAGTTTTTTATATTACAACCATAGAATTAAAGGCGGTGGTGTTTGGAAAACAATGTGACCTTTGGGGCAAAAATGTTATAGGAAGCTGGCACATGTAATTAGGTGATTGAAACATCATTAGTTTGCATGGGTATAGGTTTAACATGCATTTTTTCAATCAATTATTTTTCCAATAGGTCATTAGTACATATTTTAACCGATTTTTTATTCACTACAATAAAAAGGTGTCCATGTACACCAAGTGATTTCATTAAGTTTTGAGTGAATTCATTGGTTTTAGTAATGGGGATTAGTTGGAAAGTAGTGAATTCACTGGTCTAGTGAATAGGTCTAGTGAACTGCACCCACATTTTGTTGTAGTGATTAAACGATTTATAATTAGTTTTTATCTCAATTGGGTTTTCGACTGCCACATCTTTAATATGAAATTCAATTGGGTCATCAATGAACATGAAAGAAAATTGACCTATTCCAACTGGTTTTTTAGTGAATAGGTCACTATAGTGTTTGTTTCAATTAGTTATTCAGTGAACAAGTTACTAGGATGGTTTATCTTAATTGAATATTTTGGTAATAAATCATTAAGTTCAACTAGAACATATTGAAATGTGTGATCTTTCACGAACCTATAAGGTTTTAGCTTGTTAATATTAACCAATATTAGATTAGAAACAAACTTGTCATTAATAACACTATATTGTTAAGTAAACAATATTGGATCCTATAAATTTCAAACCATCACCTTTGGAATTTAAGGGAATGTGCATTGACAACCCTTGAAAACCATAAAACATAATCTCCAAATTGATATTTGGTTTTTAATGTATTGGTTTTGAAACAATAATGACTGATTCTATTGTTAGAAGCTACAAGGTCTTGTGCTACTAATTGATTTTCTTGGAATTTTTCTAGTTTTGATAATTGACTAGTTAAAACTCTAACGAGTGTTGGGTCATGGATTTGTCTTGGCTTGGATGGTAATAAGTACTATGTAGGTAACAATGGGTGTAATCTATAAACAAGTTGAAAATGAATGTGACCAGTTCCAAGTTTAAAAGTTGTTTTATAATAAAATAAAATTGTGAACATGTGTTAATCCCAATCATTCCGGTTTTCATTCACTAGTTTCGTGAACAATATACCAAATACTTTGTTAATAGACTCAACTTGTTCATTCCCTAGTATGTTTCATATAAAATGATCAGTTAAATAACAAATGACATCATTAATAAAATGTGTACCTTAATATGTCACAATGGTGAATGGACAATCAAACCAGGTGAGTATGTGGTCATATAAGAACTTTGCAGTAACAACAACTATATTGGTGAATAATGCTCCTCCATTCATTTCGTGGCATAATCAGTGGCAGCTATAATGTATTGGTTCCCAAAGTAATAATTCATTAGTTTGATGGGTTTGATGAAGTCCAATCCCAAATTTTCAAAAGGTTTTTTAAGCAAAGTAATAATAAGCTTTGCCATATTTTGAACCACCAAATTACATTTTTTTGGCACAAATCACATGTTCGACAAAATTCATGAACATATTTTTTCATAGTTGGCCACTAATAACTGACATCAAAATCTTCCTCATGATGATATTTCAAGAGAAATATCCTCCACCAATTCCACTATGCAAGTCATGTAGTATAGTTGGCATTTCTTCTGGTTGCAAAACATGATGAAACCTATTGTCTTGTCTGAATTTGTAAAGAATTCCATCTTATAACCCAAAGGGTTTAGTTTTCTGAGTTAAATACTATATTTGTGAAACAATAAATCTTTCTGACATCACCCCTTTGAACAAATAATTGTATAATCTACAACCATTTTAACTATAATGTGAATAGGTGAGCATCAGTGGTCTAATTAAGTACACCAATTTGTTTTGTTTGGTTTAGCAATCTACTCAATGCACCAATGTGATTAAACGGGATCTACCAAGTTTATAAACAATCTTGAAGTCATATTCCAAAAATAACAATAACATTAGCTATTTGGCCAAAAATTTGTAGCTTGTCAACCAAGTACACAAGGGCCATGTGGTCGACATAACATACAATTTGGTTACCCAGTAAATAATGTCTGAATTTGTGTAGGGCATGGCCCATAGCTAGGGCTTCCCTCTTAGTAGTAATGTAATTTTTGTTAGCCGAATTTAATAATTTGGAGGCATACATAACTGATTGATCAAACTTATTAATTGGGTTCTAAGCAAATATGGCTCCTATTGTTAATTAAGATGCATCTATATGAACATGAAATTCAAGGTCCAAGTTTGGATTGATTAAAATAGGGGCTTGTACATACCAGTTCTTAATCTCCTCCCAAGCATTCCAAAATTATTCTACCCACTCAAAAACTTTAAAGTTTTTGAGCAACTTGGTGATTGGTGACATAATTGAAGCAATTTTCTTGATATAACATTCATAGAACTATGCCATCCCATTAAACATTTGTATCTCCTAGGGGGTGATTGGTACTAACATGTTTACTAAGGTTTCAACCTTTGTAGGATCCATGATTTTGCCTTTTTTAGACACTATCAAACCTAGGATGGTATTTGAAAACACCATGAATTCACACTTTGTATGGGTTTAAACTAATACCAAACTCTATACATTTACAAAAACACTTTCTAATTTTTTCAAGGTGAGTTGGTAGGTCATAGAAAAATGTAAAGTCATCAAGAAAAATCTTCATGAATACATCTATATGTTCTTGGAATGCTTTGGTAACTAGCCTTGATAAGTGGGCGGCTCATTTTTGACACCAAATGGCATCATAACCTACCACAAAAGGCCCTTGGTTTGTCACAAAGGCAATTTTGTGATGGTCTTTTGGTGCAATTGATATTTGTTAATATCTTGAAAACTCATCCAAAAAAGTATACACTTCATGCCCAATAATTATGTTAACAACTTCATTAGTGAAAGGTAATAGGTTAAGGTCTTTTAATGTTGCATTGAGCATCTTGAAATCAACACAAATTCTCAACTTCCCATTCTTATTGGGAACAACCACTATCAATGATAACTAGGTTTCTTCCTTAACCAGTTTGATGAAACCAACAATAAGTAATTTGTTTATGTGTTGCTTGACAATGGCAACATAGTTAGGATTCAACCAATACTTTACTTGATGAACACATGGTATTGTGATATCAAATTTAATCCTATGTTGAACAATCTCCAATGGAATACCCTTCAAGTTTTTGTATGTCCGGGCAAAATGTCTTCGAACTCTTTTAAAAGCTCAATCAATTGTTTTGTAATAGCCAGTTCAAGTGAAGCATTCACTTTCACATGTTACACATTTTCCTTCGTGCCCATATTGATTTTGGTCAATTGTTCCTCTTCAATTATTGTCCAACTAGTTATGGTTAGATATTGTATTCATTCCCAAGTAGGTGTTTCATCAATGATCATTTTTCCCCCTTTTGGATGGAGAAAGGTTTCAAGCAAATGTTGTTTGAGTGGTATACTTAGGTTAATAAATAAAACACATACTAGTTTAGTAAGTTGTTTTGGAACATGTCCTATTATATTAAGATTTAGTATGCAATTTACTTTAGAAACCAATTTAGTGTGAATATGAGGTATTATTATGGTTCCTATTGAAAATGGGTTTAATTTTGTGGTGAACACCACATCTTCCTTTTCACTAGATATTCCAAATTAATGGAAATCATAACATTCTAAAAGTTTTGGTCTTTTGGTTTGAACATCAAGTTTCTTTTATAACAAATACGGTCATTACAAGAAATCATAGTTTTTTTATCAAGAATTTTAGTCAAAAAACCCCCCATATAGTGTTTTTGCCCCCATGTCCAACTTGAATGTAATGTCATTTTGGACAAGTCGATTTGGACGTGACCATTTTAATTAGGTCTTTTTGGTTGGTATTTTATTAAGTTTTTTTTATTGAACCACCATGATTATAATATAATTTGGGCAATAACCAATAAATATATTATTTAAAATAATTTGAAATATATTAGTTAATTAATTAATTATCCTACCTACCTTACTTACCCTTATTAATAAACATGATAATGAATGCCAACAACTTATTTATTTATTTAAGTATTAACCATATGTCCTCGACTTAGGTTAAGCCACTTAATTTAACCACCTAGGTTAAACTAAGCCATTTAAGCTAGGCCTTTAAGTTAGGCCAAGTAGTTTAGGTAGGTGCTATAGTAGCTTTTACAACCTATGCTACCTGATTAGGTGACCTAAGTAGCCAAAGTAGCCTAGGTAGCTTAGGTTATAGTCTCTATGCCTTATAGGTTATAAGGCATAGAGACTATAACCTATAAAGCATTGAGATTATAACCTAGCCTTATAGGTACCTATTAGGTCTATGGTTATACTTACGTATTAAACTATCTATGCTTATGTTATTTAATAAGTTATGTACCTACTAACCTATTAATAGACCTAGCCTAGGCATACTAGGTAGGTAGCTTAACCTATTAGGTAGGTCTAGGCTTAGGCTACCTACCTAATAGGCAAGGTTACTTAGTTAATAGGTTTTAGGTGGCATAACCTAGTTTAACTACATACTTAATAGGTTTAAGTACCTTAGGTTAAGCTACGTACCTACCTAGTTGGCCTAGGTGGCATAGCCTAGGTTAGCTACATACCTAGTAGGCCTAGGTAGCTTAAGTTAAGCTATGTACCTACCTAGTACACCTAGGTGGTATAAGTTAAGCTACTTACCTTGTAAGCCTAAATTAGGCTACATACCTAGTAGGCTTAAGTGGCCTAGGTTAGGCTACCTATTTAGTAGCTAGGCCTAAGTAGCCTAGCTACTAACCTAATTAATAAGATAGGCTACTTATAGGTAATTAGTAACATATTATCAATGATTGATGAATCATTATAATTTATAAATAAATAAATAATATGAATGATTAATAATTGATTATTGCCTAGGAACTATTAAATATTAAATATTTATTATTTATTATTAAATGATTATTATTCAACATAAATGGTTGATTAGTGAATATTTCTAATGTTGGACTAGTATTGGATTTTAGACATATAAGGTGAGTGTTGGTATCATCCAAATGTTGAAATTAATATACCAAGTAGGTATTGGTATTGCTCAACATACTAGAATTATGCATACTGAAGGTATCAACACCAATGAATTTAAAGATTATTCAAAATGGTATGAGTATGTGGATATGTCAATGTCTCATATCATGGACATATTGAATATCAACGTACATGATATATGGAATATGTGCACAATTATATGCAATAAAAAACAATAAACACACTTGGATATGAGTTTTGCATTTCCACAAACATAAACCTTGGGGGCAAAACACATACAAGGGCCTGGAAGATGAGGATAAATTAGATCCATGCTTAAGCTTTCCCTTTCCACATACATTAAAAATTTAAAAAATAAAGAAATAAATACCCCTAAAGCATACCCCTAAAGGTGACCTTGAGAGTTTTTTATTACTAGAATATTCATGAATGACTTTTGATAAATTCAAACAAAATTGCCCAAAAATTCAATAATGTTTTGGAGGATAAAAATTGGACAAATTGGCTCAATCCACACTTAGCTCTACCCTTAATTTTAACATACATAAACATTCCAAAAACTAGTCATGCCCTAGAAGATAAAAGTTGGACAAATTGGAAAATGGAACCCACTTGAGCTTTGAATTGTAGGATCTAAATGTAACTCAAATTGGAGCATAGATTTCATGAGCTCTATAATTTTCACAAACAATCTTGAAAAAAAAATCTTATGATGTTCCACACAAAATAAAAGGTCAAAAGCCAAAACTAAACCTGAAAGTTACATAGAGTTCAAAAGCATTATTGTTGCCCTAAAATATAAGCTTGAAAACTAGGGTTTCAAAATGTATGGAGTCATCCATGGTTCCACATTTCAAACACTTGAAGCATAAGCACATATGGAGCCTACATTGAACAAGGAAAAAAAATCATGATTTAAGGACTAGGGTGTTGAACTTGAATGGTAACACATAATAAATCATTTCTACAAGAGTAAATCAAAAAAGAAATTTAAGGCTAATGTAGGCAACAAAATTGAATACAATATGAGTGAATTTACATGGAACTTTGGATGGTGTCACTCATCTTCAAAATACCCTAGTTTTTAAAGCTCCTTCTCGTGGTCATTAAGAAGGACATCTTTTGAATACAAATAATCTACCATACTTTTTTTAGTAAATGTAAAAGGACAATCTGCATGTTCATCATCCAACCAATTTTTACAAATCATGACCAAGGCATCCAAGTTGTCAAACCCTAATTGATAATGCTTCAAGCTAGTCAACACACCAACAATCGAAAAAATACGTTTGGTCTCAATCTAACTTCCTAGGATTCTCAAAATTTGTTGTGCCAAGAAACCCACATGTGGGTATTGGCATTCATGTTTCTTCCACCAAACCAAAGGATCTTTCAAATCATCTTCTAGAATAACAACTTGTCAAAACAAAGACAATTCAAGTTTCAACAAACTTTCATTAACTTCATTAGATGTCAAAACACCAAACAAGAATTCATCTTCCACATGTGTTTGTGGAGGAGGTGTATTTGCAAGAGTAGGGTTAAGGCACTCGAACACTTCGACCAACATGGGAATCAAAATCTTTGAATCATATTCATCCATAATAACCTAAGTTTTGTCCTTCCTAATTAAAATTTTCACACATTTCAAGGTCTTGAATATGGTCCAACATGAGTGCTAACATATTATGAGCCATCAATGCATCAAACTTATCACAAAAATTGAAACACAATTGTAAAACACAAATAGCCTTGTGAACCACTCAAACATACAAAATTTCAAGCTCATCAAACTCCCCACATCAAAGGCAAAATAATAGTTGCCCATGAATTATATTCATTTTGAAGCTTCAAGCGAATGGAAAGTGTTACATGCAAAACATTAGACAACGACCAATACCCCTTGGTTTGATTCAAACCACATTGTTAAATTGTTAGGTTTAGAATGCTAGTGATTGCTTGAGCTATCGTCCATGTCGGACCAGAAGGAACTCGAGCTTGTAGGTGGAGGGATTACCAATTGTAGCAAAGTGTGATGGCATGGGCATACTCCAATGTCTCCTAAAAATAACAACTTTTGAAGCAAACCTAATTTCAATAAGGGTTTTCACTTTTTGTGGAGGTAGACCACCTTCACGACATGCAATCCCATTCTTGCCTCCCTTTGCCCAATTTTTTCGTCCACGTGATGGTTTTTTGAAGGGAAAATTAAGCTTCTTTCAAATATATTTCTTTCATGCCTTGACAAACCACATCTTCATTAGTAGCATATTGGCACAATTTGGACATCACATGTCCAAAACACACCTTTGAATATGGTTTCACTATTAAAAAAAAAGGGTGTTTTGCAAATGACTTTGCAATTCAATTTTTGAGTTGCATCATACATTTGCAATTCACCATATTTATACGTTGTGAATGTTATTAGACAAGTTGCAAGAGTTACAAATTCACCGTATATACAACGTAATTCATTACAACTTTGTCACAACAACTCTTTTTCAACTACTATGCAATTCCCTTATGCCTCAGTCATAATGTCATGTTAATGTCGTTTTTTAGCCATCCATCAAAATTTAACACGTGGCACTACGAAGAGTTACAAAAGTTGCAATTCACCGTATATACAACGTAATTCATTACAACTTTGTCACAACAACTCTTTTTCAACTACTATGCAACTCCCTTATGACCTCAGTCATAATGTCATGTTAATGTCATTTTTCAGCCATCCATCAAAATTTAACACGTGGCACTACGAAGATTTTTCATGATTTTTTGGAAATATTGATATCCATTGTCCATTATGATTACTCATTTTCAATGGTATTGGATTATGCAACGTGGCACAGTCAAAAGTAGTCACATGGCATATTAATTGAATTTTGGAAAACAAATATATGCATGTACCTAGGTAGGTCTGTATATAGTCATAGGTAAGTCAGTTGATAAGCTGCAACCTACCGATTTACCTAACTACTTACTTATTATTTAGGTAGGTAGAAAAGTAAGACCTACTTATTTAGGTAGGCAAGTAGGCAAGTAGGAAGGTATAATATTAGAAAAATAGGTGAATAAAAAATTAGTCACATAAGGTTTTTAATCTGTTATGTGTTTTGCCTTAGGGTTAAGCTTTTATGAGCTCATCCCAACATGGCACATGTATTTTAATGTAAGAATGAAAGAGGAAACACCTCATTTATATAATTTGTGAAATTTAATATTAAAGACAACATTTGGTTTAAATATTTTAGTGGCACCTTAGTTGTAATTGAATTGTAACTACAAAAAAAAATTCCCACATGCTTTATATTTGATTTTAAATGTTAAATTATTTTGAAGTTTATCATTAATCATCTGACATAATTATTTGGAATTTAATTATTTGAATTAAATATATGATAATTGATGATTTTGATTCAAATAAAATTCAATAATTATTCACCTACATTAATAATTTTTTAAATCTAAAATTATTTGAATTAATCAAATTAATTTATATAATTAATTACTGAGTTTAAAACAATTAGTTATTTGATATTTATCTATTTATTATATAAATTAATTAAATATAAATTAATCAAATTTGATTAATGAATTCATATGAATGGTTTATTATTTAGTTGACTTTATTAGTTCATGGTAATTAAATATATTACATATTAGTTTTTAATTTAAAAATATAGTAACAAATAATTCATTCTGAAATATCAAATAATAAACATGAATTTGAATAAAAGACATTGAGGTATATAAAGACATATTCATATGTACACCCTTGTTGAATGTTTTATATAATATATACATTGCTTTTAATTTCAATTCAAAAATAGATTTTCAATTTTCATGAAATTATATGGTTTGATATGTATGTATACCAACATAATATTGTGAATTCCAATGTAGTGAAATACTTTTAACACAACAATTGAACATGAATCACAAAAAACAGGATTATAATATTAATTACATTATTTAAATTATAGTTATGTAGATAATTATGAATTATCATAATTAATTAATTCAATAAAAGAATTGGCTCGTATTAATGAAGCATTTAATAGTCTAATCTATAAAAGTTTGAAGTGTATAAGCAATGACATCTATATGTACATATTCATAAAAATTTTAATACACAATTCCAATCTAACTAAAAACCTACATTTACACTTTCAATGAATTGCACTATTTATAAATCTTTTAATGGTATGAGTTACCACATAATTGACAACTAATTCTAGACAAATTGAACATTAGTTTCAAAATAGTGGTTAAATAATAGTTATGTAGTGAAACCATAGTGGCACATTTAATTATAATTTAATTGTAAAACTAGCCAATTTAGTTGACTATTAATTGCAAACGAGTTGCAAGTTTTAGATGTAATGGACCTTTAATTAACCGTACATGTGGCATGATTGTATGCATCAACACCATAGGCCAGTTGCAAAGTAGTTGTTCTTTTAGCACTAAAGCTACACCAATTGTAACAAAAATTGAGATTTAACCACTTTGTTGTAACCTGTGATCATGGTCAAATTATAGTTGACTATCACCATTTTTTTTGTGCATACATATGCCCATATAAAGTCCAAGTTACAACTGATGTGCAACTAAATTACAACTATGAAATATTTTGATGTGACATTTTAATTATTAGTTCATCGTATTTCCATATTGTAGTTGTATCCAAGTTGCATAGTAGTTTTCGTGACCATCTAGTTGCATGCCAATCTAGTCTCCGTAGACATGATTTCTCATAATGTCTCTCCAATTTAAGCACCCCACAAGAAACAACATATGATAGGGAAGAATTTAAGGTAGCCAAGTTCTTTCTTTTGTTTTTTACACAAATGATTACCTTGTTTGTCAACTTGAACTTTGCCAAAAGAGGTTTAACTAACTCAGCCAAGGCTCCTCCACTTGTGTCTAGAGCCTTGAATAAAACAATCATAACATGACAAAGGACCCATTCTCGGTTTAAGAAGTTCATGACTAAAACAAAGGTGTCAAAACCCATTTGCAACATCCACATGTCATAGTAATTGAATCACATTGTGCCAAAATAAAAAATACTTAATGATCCATAGTCTTAATAAACATATGAGGGATATGATCTTTCACAAATTGTTTCCAAGTAGGGAAATGAACTTTACCATTTTGTTTCATGACTGAGTGGCGAAGCCAAGGACATTCCACCGTAGATAAAACTTCATACCCTTTTGCCACAAACAACATTAGGTCTTCAATAAAATGTATTTAAGATGGATCAAAACTCTTGTAAGGTTGTTGGCTTCCAAAATATTCGGTGATGGTAGAAGGTCCAACCCTGTTGCGCTTCTTACTCTTCTCATGTCCAGGGTTAGCAAACCCAACTTCTTATGTGAGATGATATTTGTATTTATAAACCATTGGCCCATGCTTGTTGTTAATGTGATTTTTCATGGATGTGATTCCATGTTGTGGATTGTAGGTGATGAGTCCCTTTTGAGATTTAATGGTCGAATCAAAATTATGGCATTGTTCGATGGGGTGGCAAATCACACACCTCAAGGTCTGGATTGACCCCACCTTGATTTTTTCGAGATGATTATTCACAATAAAAAACACCCACACATTAGCAATGCAATGATGTGCAAACCAAGTTTTAAAAATTTGACTTTTTTTATCAACATCAACAATCTTTTTTTGAATTTTATAATGTTGTGGCATAGACTCAACCTTAGTGAACCTTGCTTCTATTTCGAATTTTTCTACATCACATAAAACATCAATATCCATATATTCATGTGTAGCTTATGCCACTTTGTGGCCCTTTGCAAAAGATTTGATTATGTAACAAAAGATGATGCATTCTCATTAACTTCTACTTAATTCATGAGACCTAAAACTCAACTCAAGACTCAACCATTGACATATGAAGGATCACTAACGCACTAAGCAAACATTGTAACAAATATACCAACCACCAAACAAAAAAAATGAAAAACACACATATATCGACATTTGGCTCAAATAAACTATTGAAATGAACACAATCCAACATGTTGGTTGAACTCATCAAAAACTTGGTTCATTCTTTGTTCAAAATTTAAAATTGAACATTTGGATTCGACATTCAAGTTTAATAGTCGTAAATTGTAACTCATCACATACTAAAGAACTTCAAGATGGTTTTTAAAAAAAGGTATGTAGCTAATAAATGTTCTATTTCCAAGCTTGAGATATCCACCATGCTGCCAATATTGAAGTGCCGCATTTTAAAAATGTAATGCATTCACTTATTACTTGCTAAAGGAGACCCTAAACTTGCATTTAGAATCCCAACTATGTAACTTGTAACCACTGTTGATATCTAGGATGTAAGCTTGAAATACCCAAATGTGTGAGTAACTGGTGTAGCATCATGACCAATTAGATGAGGTATATGTCGATATATTGTGATTGTTACATATTGGGTCAATCGGGTATCAACCATAGTATCATCGAAAAATTAAATATGGGTACTGACATATTCTTATCGATATTTAGATTGATACTCGGGTTCAACTGATATACCAATCCAACATTGAATATTTCCTATGAAATATCAAATATGAAACATTAAATAACAATAATTTAGTAATAATATTTTGATTTTTTAAAATTATTAGTTATTGATTATTTACTATGAATTAATAATTATCAATTAATATATAGCCAATTATTATTAACTAACAAATTATCAATAATTATTTACAATTATATATTGACAACTATTAATGATCATAAATTATTATCAAGTATTAGCCAAGGAATTTGATAATTTTGATATATTTATAATAACAATTAATCAATTAAGAAGTTGATGGATAAGTTAATTATTGGGTATTAATTGACATTTATTTGGTGATTACTTAAATATATAAAATATTGAATATATAATATAATATATAATATATTAACCAATTAATGTAAATTTAAATACCTACATGTGTTGAAAGGTAGCATGTATGTAGCTTATTAAATTTTATAAATAACTATTAGGTGTAATATGCCTAACCTAGGGCCTACTAACTACGAACTTAAATTTGGTATGTACCTTATGCAAAATAAACTTGTAAGTTAAATAACCAAATTAGTTTGGTTGATTTGACTAAGTGTCAAATAGTAATGGCCAATTTGACTAATTATAAATCACAATGGCCATTAAGTAGGGTCAACTTGACTAAATTTTGATCATTTTGATGGACCTTTGACCTTTTTGACCAAATGTTTAATTTGTCACATGGTCAAAAAGGTCATTTTAGTAAAATGTTTTAGTAAAAAATAATTCATGTCCTTCATGCCCCAGGCCTTTAGTCAAAACGACCATCCCCCTTGGTCAATGTGGACATTTCAATCAAATTGAAGCTTTTAAAAAATCATGTTTTTTTATAGTGAATTTTCACTATACATGTTTTTTGTATGATAATAGTGTTAGTTCCCCAATCGTGGGATATTTTTGCATCTCTCAACCATGGACATCTAAAGTACGTACCCAAGGTTTAGGCTAGAATCATCACACGAAAGACAAAAAGGAAGAAAGTACACAAAGAAAATAACCTACACAATGCAAAATTGGGGTTTCGCATGATTTATATGCACCAAAAGTCAATTTATTGAAACAAAAGATGATTTATTCTAAAATCAAAATTCTCATTAAACAATCCTTTATATTTTGAAATGAATATTTGTGAAAATATGAAATTGAAGTGTGGAAAATTTTCATAATTATTGTGGGCTATGATTTAAATCATTTAATTATTCGTACAACAATATCATAATACACTATTGTAAATCATGAAATATTATATATATATGATCAATGTGGAAGTTGATGTTTGGATACATTTTTTTTGGTAAACTCATTTTAAACCATTGTAAGAATTGATTTTTGAATTTGCAACCTAAAAATAATGGTCAAAATAATCAATTTCAAAGTAATACAAGTTACTTTGACTATTTTCTAAATAATAAATTACAATTAGGACCATGAGAAATTATTACAATATAAAAATGAAGCCTTACATATGTGTGAGGTGCACATGACTAAAACGTCAACATAATCATGATGTAAGATTATTTAAAGATTTTAAATATGTTGATGTGTAGAAATGCAATATTCATTTAAACATATTATTAATTTACTTTTGGAAGTTGAATCAAACTTTTAAAAAAATGATGATCATGAGTTTGTTTTTTTAAAAGGAAGCAAATCATATTGAAGGCATGGACCATTGGAGAGGGAGTGACATAAAAAGCACTAGCATTCAAGTTTCACAATTTTTGATAATAATGGAATAAAGGGATCACATAGGATGAGGTGGAGTTGGATTTACAAGTGTGTGACATGGGGGTCCATGGCACAATAAAAAGCATTACAATGTGTGGAAGAAGAAAAAAAAGTGACAAATGGGGATGTTAGTGTAACAAAAGTCTCAAACGATCATCAAGATTTATTTATTTTTCAATTTTGTGAAATAGGTGGGTTGGTGATCATACACACTAAGATTTTGCCAGATTTCACTAAAAATTAGAAAAGAGATTAAAATATTTTAGGATTCTTGCTATGTTTTGGTGACATGTTTAAATATGGCTAATTGAGTTTTTTTTATCTCTCTCAAATATAGTGACTTTGGGCCATAATTTCCCAAAACGTCCTTTGTAGGATTTGCACTGTGTTTTTTGTTTTTGTTTTTGGCCAAGTGGTAATCCTTCGCCTTACAAAAATGCCATTGCTCATGTAAGAAATGTTCAAGATGTTCCAACATTTGGGCAAGGATTTGGTGGTGCACCAATAGGAACAACATCAATTGTAGCAAAGAACTTGACCATTGCACCATCTCGATGAAAGAATCATTGAAGAGATCCAATTCAGTGAATTTATTTTCCTTTAATATCGTTTGTAGATGCATGTACATAGTAAGCATTATTTGTGAAAATTTTCACATTGGCACAACATTGATTTAAAAAAAAATTTGCCAATTTTAAGAAAAATAAAAAATCATCGAATTTTTTATACATGGTTTGAGTATCTAGCCAAAAATATATAACAATGCTAGAAATTTGTCTTTTCTAGTTTTCTAATAAGTTAAATTTGGCTAATTGGTTTATTTGCCACATTAGACACATATGAATGACAAAAAGAAAAAAACATTGGTACAGGTAGCCTTATATTTGCAAGTAATACATGTTTTTTTCTCCATATATATATATATAATTTTCTTCTTGATTGATATGGAGAGAAATGGTAGGAGATAGGATACATGAAGTTAGTTAAGAGATGAGGGTTTTCATGTCTCCAACATTATTCTCAAATGTAAGGAAGCCACACATGACTTAAATTTGGCTCAAGTGTTGAGAATATTTCAAATGTATAAGAGGAAAGGAACAATTTGTCTTAAAGTTAGCAAGCAAACAAAATTTTGAGTAGTGAACCCACATTTACAAAATCCTTAAAGTCTCAAATGTTCCACATCATTCTCAATTCATCACTTGAGTGCAACATTTTCACACTAACAATACCATAGCACCTTGGTGGCTTTGGCACAAATAAAATTGATTTAAAAAATGCTGAAATTAAATTTTTCCTAAAGAAATTGTGAAAAAATGAAGAATCTTTTTGAAAGTTTTGGGGAATTTTTATTTTTGAAATGGAATCTTCAAAATTAATTTAATTCTTCGACCGACATGTGCTCAACATTGCCACTAGTTGGAATGTTGAACTAGAATGTTGTCTTATTTGGGTGTGCATTTAAAGTCATAGAGTAAACCAGCAGCCACCAGCACACCATCCATTGGATGTGTCTATGATGACTCCGTTGTGGATGAATTTCAACTGGGTTAAAATCCGGTTTCACCTTGAAAACCCATCGTACAAGAAGTAGGGTCCTATATAGGTAGATAGGTAAGAAAATAGGTGACAACTAGGTAAATAGATGCTTTATACATAGGTAAGGGTTAATTTAAATTTAATTAATTAATTAATTAATTATACTACCTACCCACTAACAACCTGCTTAGTAGGTAAATAGTAAACAAAGCAACGGAGTTGAGTTAACCATGGGTTAGCTAGGGAACTGGAACTCAACAGAAAACTGTTTCTTGACCATTTACCATTCATCCTTCCACCATACATCACTGCACTGGTGGGGGTGTTGGTTCACTCTGGCCCTTTTGAAGGTTTTTTTCTTTTCCTTTGCGTTCATACCCGGCGGGTATCAAGTAGATACCCGGAGGATATCATGAGGAATTCTTCTTTAAATTAAATAAAAGGAGGTGCATGGTTTAAAAATGTTGTGCAATGCCCGTGACCGTGTGCATTATGAGGATCAAGCTTGTCTTGGCTTGGCTTCACACATGCCTTTTATTCTCGTAATGCCTATGGCCTCGAGTTTTAACCTACAATATTGTAAGGGCGATGCATAATAGTTAAGGTACCTTTCACAGGAACCAACAAGATCCAATTTAACAAAACTTAAAGAAAGTCATGTCATTGGTTTTAGAGCACCAATATGAGCTACTTGGATGGATGGGCCTTTTACTTCTCATCCACACACACTATGCCTTTGATTTGGACGGACTTTTGTTTTGTGAAGCCCATGAAATGCACCAATGTGGTGGGCATCTTGCACCACCAATGTGAGATGCATTATTATTATAGTTGTTGGTGGTGCACAATGAGCCATTCTTCATGAATTGGGACAAGTTTTGAGCGTCACGTGGAGATTTTCTTCCTTTCTTTTATGTCTCCAAGTGAAAGTCATTAGGGCAAGGCCAAAGTCTCCATGTGTATCATATTTGTATTTGATCATCCATGTGTTTTTTCTTGGATAATGATATTGATTATGAATGTATTCATCAACACATATTCCCTAATCATGTTCAATAATCATTCACCTTTTTCACACCTATTATGCATATACCCTTATGTAAAATTTTTAAAAATCTATGTCCATACTCTAATGCCCCTATCTTTTACTAAGAAATAGAACAAGCCCTAGCCCTTGAACTAAACCCCGCTTTTTTTAATGTCATGTTAGTTGGGTATGTTTAAAAGTATGCTCTCCCAACACTAGCAAATACATATTATGTTTGAATAGTATTTTTCTTTGGTTACCCTTTCAATTACTTTGCTCAATCAACAAATATTTTCAACCTTACCCTTTGTCTTTATTTTACTTAGAAATTCTCAAAATTGCACAAAATCATCACTTTATAGTTTATTAATTTTGTTGTAGGGGTGTAAGGAAAGTTGAAAGTCACATTTTTTTTGTCGAACAAAGTTTTTACCATATGCTACCCTTGAGATTTTCCTACCATTTGCCATTATAAAAATGCGTTTGAACATATGTTAAAGCTATTGGTTAATTTGATTCTATTTCTATTAATATATTTTCTATAGGATGAAGTTTGAAATTTCAAGTGCTCATGTGTGGCAATGCCAATTGCACAAGTAAAATACATGTCTTTCTTCAATTTGAAATGTGTAACTAGTTTTCAACCCTATGTTTACCTACTTATACCCACATGGTATGTATAGGTTAGACGATGAAATATTTAACTTTACCTTATGAATAAGGTAAATGTTCATCATTAATCTTAACCCTTACTTGGATTAATAATTTTATAATGACTTTATGTCTTTACCATTGGTCAGTCTAATTTTTTTTTGAACCCTTTATTCCTTCACCATGCATCATTACCTTAAGAATACCTTCTTGTATTCTTGTCCATAGCTAACCATAGCAATTAGCAACTAATTGTTAATCACTAGTTGTAAGTGTACTCACAACTAACGATATATGTGAGGGGGTAGAAAATTCTTTGATGTAAAGTTCAAATAATAATTCCACAACTTCCCACATGTGAGGCCTTGTTTTGCCCTATTGTTTAGAACAAGGGTTTTTACCCAAAGGTTACAAATTTAAACCCTAAACCCTAAACCGTCTCAAGTATAGTAATTGACGGCTGCTACCTTGGGCGGTTCTCAAAGGTGTGTTGGTTCTCACCATGAGAATTGGCTTGAAAGCTTGGGCAGTTTTCAACCTAGGTCTAAGAACCTCCCAACACTAATAGTAACAACCACTTGTGGTACGGGTACCCACTTTGGGTGTTAAGTGGGTACCCATACAACCTAGTTAAGTTGAGCATTGTATGGGGATCCCAATGGATAGTGGTGGGTGCTACGTCAAATAATCCCATTTTGCCTTTTGGATAATAGGCGAGGCTCTATGACCAAACAAAAATTTGGAAGGGGCTAAAATTTTCAACTAACGTGAAAATAAAATCTTTTATGAAAATCCATTTTCACTTCACAAAAATGAGCAAACATTACAAACCTATCCTATCCATTCTAACATATTAACACCAACTAATATTTTTTCACAAACACCTTGGACATTGGTGCACAAGTATCCCAAAACTCTAAGTGTGCAACATAAAAACACCAAAAGATTCAAGTTGAAGAATAGCCAAAGATTGAAGCCATAAACCTCAATTCAACATAATTTTCTAACATATTGACACTAACCAAAAATTTCCCACAAACACTTGCTCATTGGTGTAAAAGTATCCCAAAACTCTAAGTGCACAACATAATAACACAAAAGGATTCAAGTCCAAGAATAGCCAAAGATTGAAGGCATAAAACTCTATATATATATATATATATATATTATTGTCTCAACAAAACATTGCATGAGCATAACCACAAAAATTGCAAGATCTTTTAATCCTACACAAAAATTTGCTAGAAAATTTAGTTCACAAAACAAATTGGTTACATGTGACCAACTTCAAGCACTAAAAGATGTTTCACCTTTCTCCAAAACAAATTATTAGCTATCAATTGCACTCGCATACAAACCCTCTATTGCATCTTCCCTCGTTCAAGAAATCTTCACCAATGCCACTCTATAAGTTTTTTTCCACTCAACTTCTTCAACAAGCTTCCATGACAAGATAATTGCACACCATCAAGCTTGAAATTCCACACACTTGCAAAGTCCCAAAATTTTGATACAAAATAAAAGCTAGACAAAAAAGGATTCAAACCAATAGCTCTAACCTTAGACGAAAAAGAAAAAAAATGTCAATCTATTTTGGCTAAATATATTTAAAGAGGAAAACAATAGTTACTTTGGTATAACAAGGAGCACAACAAGATGGTTCACCCAGCTCCAAAATAATAAATTTGTGGCAACTTTTCACCATTTTGTGAAAAATAGTTATAACAAAACATATATATTTGGCCACAAATTCCCTTTTTAATAGGTAGGTAAGTAATAGTGGTTGCTCCCAAGGGTTTTTTTGGCGTAAAGACCTGATCCATTGTAGGCACAAGGTTGCTCCAATTCTCAAATAGGTAGTAGGCATAAGATCCTTCCTACTCTTTATCGGCCCTTGCTTAGGCTTATGATAGGGTTCCCCTCATGCTTTACATTATTAAGTAGGACCACAACTGGGGGAGAATCCCCGAGTGTGACACCCAACTTGGGTGCGCCTCGTCCTAGGCCCCTTATTTTAGGGGATGCCCTCACTCATTGGCTTTTACCCTATTTTACGTAAAACACACAAAAAAAAAAGGTAGATTCTTTGAGTTTTTATTTAAGAAGCATTGCATGGTGCAAAAGTCCTAGTATGTTCCAACTTCCGACCAATAGCATTGATTGAAATCATCTATTATTTATTTAGAGGCACCGAATAAATGAGTGGCATATATGATTTTTGTTATTCGAAATCAATCAAACATAATTATTAATTTCCATAAAGGCTAGTGTTATATAATTAAGGGGAAAAAAAAAAGGTACATCTACTACAAGGTCCTAGCAAGACGACATTTAATGAAATTGGCTATTATTTATCGGAGGCATCCAATATCAAAGTTTTTAAAAATAAAAATAAAAATAAAAATCTTTTTGTAAACTCTTTTTGGGGTAAGTTTTGATGAAAAAATGGGGTACACATATAATGTCAACCTATACAAACCTTTAAAAGGATTTTTTCATGGGAAAAATGGCCCAAGTTTGCTGGATTTTGAAGTTAAATTTAAAAAAATAAATCCAAATCACCACATTTTTATCATGAGTTCTTGTAGGTAGCAAAGAAAATAGAATCATTCTGTTTTTTCTAATTATTTTTTAAAACCTATTTTCCGTTTTAGTATGTAACAAATTTGGCTAAATTATTTTCTCAAAAATCATCACCTTGCATACATCATAATTTAGAATTTTTAAAATTTTTTTTTAATTAAAAAAAAAACCACTGGGTACACTACTACACTTCCCGGAATCAAAAGTGATGTATTTTATTTTTTATATCCAAAATCTAGCATATATATATATATACATAAGGAGTTAGTTAAAAATTGTTTTAAAAAATGGGGTACATCACACAAGTACTAAAAGACAAAATGCATTAAATAAAATCAGCTTTTATTTATCCAGATGTGTGAATTATCAGGGCTTTATTTTATGTAATATTCGGAATTGAGCATAATTATTGGAAACGATCATTGGAAGACCATTCAGATTGGGTGGGCTCCCGATTGGGAATAGTATCATGAGGGTAAGAAATGTTCCATTGTTGTATTGTGAAGTGTCGATTACAACATGCTTTTTCTCACATATTTGAGATTGAGCTTTGTTGTCCTTTGAAAGAGCTTTGGAGAAGGTCATTACATTGCAAGCAACAAATTGTTGAAGATTGGATGCCAATTGGGTACATATATATTAACTACTTATGTGTTGTTCTTATATCTTGACATGTCATGTTTGTTGTTGGAGTGTGTAATAATGGCATTAAAATAAACTTAAAAAAAGAAGAAAAAACGCCTTGACTCATCATGAACAATGACAAAAGCATGGATGGATTTGAGGTTCTCTATGCAATTGTGTCTAGAGGAGAAGTACCAATTTGGCCACAAAATTTAGGTTGGTTGCTAAATTGGAGCTTGTTTGATAGATTGAAGCTTGCTAAACACAACATGTGCAATTTAGAAAAAAAAATGATTTTCAATCCTAAATCATAGCATATTTCACACGTGGAAGTGGAAACAAAATCCATTTAATATTTAGATCATGCAATGGGGTGCAAAGGGACAATTAATGTTGAGATTTAAAATAAAGTTTACATTGTTAGAATTGAAGGCCATGATGTCATGTAAACTTCCTTTCACATGGATTGTAGTTTAGTTGTTAAAGGTTGAAACTATATTTAAATTGTGCAAAACAATATTCAACTAAACATACATTTGGTAAAATGCAAATATGATTAACTTTGGAAGTTCATCTTCAACAAGGTTTTTCAAACTTGATGGATCAAATGGGATGGATGATATGCTTAGATTTCAACTTGTAAGAATTTTGGGAAAGCCTTTGAACACAACACATTTAATTATGTGAACTCCTTGGCTTGTAAGATATCATGGAAAAAGCAAGGACAATTTCAAAACAACATCAAGAAAACACTTGTAAAACGACAATCATAAGATTGAAAATATAAGCATAAGTGCAAAATTAAAACCCAATTTGTGACACATTCAATGTCTATCATGCATTAATAGTCCTTGCTTAGTTGTATCTTGCCTTGCATCACAAAATGGCCATGCTAAGAAAATTACCCAATTGTAAGAATATCCTTCCACATTTGATGCAAGTTGTTAATTGTGGTTGTGACAAGCTAGTTACCAATTTTTTCACATCCTAAATCTAGGTCCAATTCATCATACACTACATCAACTTGATTCTCATGCTTTGCCTTGTTTGCATTTGCCCACTAAATCACAAGCAACATGAACAATTTTGAAAAACTAGATGACAAGCTAAGTTCTTAGCATGTTCCATTGCGAGTTCACATTTGCCAATCTGTTTATTAAGGAAGGCAAGTTGTTTTGTTTTTGTCATGTTTAGACCTCTCAAACCACAATGCCCACAACCACATTCTTCGCACCTTTTAAAAAGTCCTCAATGAGGATTGGTGCATTGAGGTGGTATTGTAATGTTTGGACCTATGGTGGAGGAATTACGAAGATTTCAATAAAATTTCAATGAAAAAAGTATATATATATATATATGAGAAATTTGGGGCATTTTATATATTGTTGTAAAGCTATCAATGAGTTGGACTCATGGCTAGATGGTTTTATAACTTTTAGACCTATGGTGCGAGAGATATTGAGTTTTGAGTAATTTTTTGTCATTAGATATTCAATAAAAAATGGAAACTAAATTTCAAGCTTTGGTTAAAGAAGGTGTACCACTTGTCCTTTCAAAATTCATACAATATTACTATATGTGTTGAACAACACAAGCCACATACATAAGTATGAATTATGTTCACCATAGTTGTTGTGTCAAGCAAAAGGATAAACAATAGTTCAAGGTCCAAAGACTATTTTGTAGGTGCTTCTTTGGTCTAGAGTGTCATTGCTTTGTAAATTTGATGATGGACATTCTAGTCACAAGCCCCATTCCACTCACACAAAGGTGTAGAAAATTGGACCATTTGAAGAGCAAAATTTGATAGTCATGCTTGTGAAGAAACCAATGGGTGTTGTAGCAATACATTTGCCATGCAACAAACATCTCTTGAGTCTTCAATTGAGTCTTCAATTGGTATTTGGTTGAGGCTCATTTTTAAAATTTAGTTTAAGTTTTACATATTTGACCAAACCTTGCTGGGTTTAAGGTTTAGGGTTTAGGTTTTAGGGTTTAGGGTTTAGGTCTTTGTATGTAAGCTTGGATGGAATTTTGGACATGATTTTATAAGGAGGAGGGTCCAACAATATGAGCTAGTAGGTAGCGAAGCAGGCAATTGTGTTGCTGAATTATTAAGAAATACTGAAGTGACAAAAATCTGTAGGAATATATAGCCAGAATTAGCTACAAGCTAAATATGAAAATAGACAATTGCAAAACATCCTTCTATAATTTTTGACTACCTACCTACCTACCTACTTGAACGATGTAGAGATATATGGCGATTTATTGATTTTCTTCAAATTTGGTCGAATTATGGATATTGAAAATCTTTATAGAAGCAATTGATTATATTAGTACTTTTAATTCTAATTTCGCTTTTCGGCTACATGTAGCCTATAAAGAAAAAGCCTGTAAAGAAGGGTTCTGTTTTTTCTGTTTTTGGGGGCTACTTTCATATCTATAGCCAAAAAATTTACCTAAAATTTATTTTCTGGATGATAGCCACTTTGGCTACATCACAAAATCCTAATTTTAAAAATAAATTAGAAAAAAAAAATATTAATAAATTATTAATAAAGAAAAACCCCTGTTGGCAAGTGAAGTGAAGGACCGTTGATGGCGGGCGGGGGTTGCACAGAAATTAAATAGTGGGACTGACAAGAAGGGACAGCAGGAACAGAAACAAATTAAGCCGTTGGCGGTGCTGCTCAGGGGGAGTCATAATAATAATAATAGTCCTAAGTGGGTGAGCTATTGACTCTGCCTCTAAGGAAGGGAGAACTAACTGACTTACGCAAAAAACCATGTAGTTTGTAGTTCCCCATTTGGTCCCACATTTGGAAGAATGTTATATTATATAATAAATTAAATTAAATTAATATAATATAATATAATAAATCAACATAGTATATATTCATTTTTCAATTCATTAGAGTTGGGGGGTTGGCTCCAAAGATTTTTTTTATTTGCTTATTTTTGGCAATGAGTCATTTTGATTGGCCCACCACAAAAAAAAAAACAAAACATAAACTTTGGAGGCTCCCTCCCCCCCCTCCCCCTTTCACACAACTTCTCATTGGTTGCATGGAAATTCTATTCCTGAAATTAATAGGAATGATGAAAGCAATAAATAAATTTAAAGTTAAAGTGATTTTTATTTTTTTTTGGGGTGTCGAATACCTTTTATGACGTTGGTTGTAAGAAAAGAAGGAAGATTTTGTGAAGATTTGAAGGTTTTGTTTTTTTTTTTTTTTTCAATTGTCTGATTTTGCTTAATTAGGCGAATCCAAGCATGATTTTGCATTATTAAATGACGATAGGTTTTTTAGAACCTGTCAAAAAAGTGAAAAACGGCTAAACAAATGCCCCCTCAGCCTAAAATCGAAAGAGAAAGAAATGTGGCAAAGTATATTGGATATATATATTTCAGAAATTGACAATTTTTTTCCCCCGAAAAAAAGAGGAAAAATGTGACCAATTTTTTTTTCAGCCCTTTTTTTTGGCGGGGTTGGGGGGGGGGGGGTGCTTAACCCATTTTGCATCCCAAGAAAAAAAGGCTGATATACACCTATATTCATTTGTCCCCCACCCCCCCAAAAAAAAAAAAAACTACATGGATGAAAAATACACCCTATTTGTGAAAGAATTTAAATTGGGAAGAGTAACTAAATTGTATCATAATTAATACCCCGTCCTTTATTTGGGGGAAAAAAAAGCATAAGCAAAAAATTTACAGAGGAAGGAGGAGGGAAGTGGCGTTGAAATTCAATTCCTGGCCCTTGGGTTATGTGCAAGGTTAATAAGTTAGACCTAAAAGTAGGTACCAAATTACAGAGAGGAAGTAATAATAACACCACCAGTAAGTGGGGTTGGGGGGTGGGGGTGGGTACCTACTTTGGTTTGTAGTTCGGTTCGGGTCAGTTTACTTAACCCACCACGGCAGCCACTGACACAAGCTCTCTGCCAGGGTAGCCGCGACAGAACAGCGTACTCGTCGCTGATCGTAGCAGCAACAACAGAACAGCGTACGTGGTCACTACTTACCACCAGGAGACTTACTCGCCTCGTCTCGGGAACGGGGGGTTTGGGAGCGGTTTGTTTTGCTGTCTCGAAACCGCATACATTACATTGTGTTTAACGATGATCACAATTGCCTGATGGAAAAAAAAAGACCTTGAAAAACTTCCGACGTGCGCTTTAGCTTTTTGCTTGCTACCTCAAATTTGGCGCTGATGCTACTGGTTGGTGGTGTTGGTGGTGGTGGTGGTGGTGGTGCTACTACTAGCACCAGCAGCATCTAGTAGTAGTGTGTCGTATTGTGTGCCGCCGGTGTCGTTGCTGGGGTTTTTGTCAGCTATTTTAGTGGATTCATGTAGATTAGCTCGTCACCTCTCGAGTAGAGGGGAATATCAGTAAAAAATCAGGCATTTTGTTTTTTGTTTTTTTTTTGTGTTTTTGCCTTTTGCTGCTTCACACGTGAGTTTGCTAGTGTGCGTGCAATCGAGCGAGCGAGCGAGCGAGCAAGTGACTCTCTGTATAAACAAACCTGCGTGTGGACGTCTTGGGGTCAGTCGGTGGTTTTGTGTAACTGTGATCACAACAACCTTATGGAAAGAGACCATGATTTGTTGTTGGCGAAGCTGCTCGACTACTATTCGCGACAGCAGGTTCGAGCAAACTAGTATTTTGATCAATACTCGGCACCTGAGTGAGAGTTTGTATTAGTGAGGAGTGTTGTGCAGGAAGGAGAGAGAGACGCACACGCACACGCACACGCACGCATGCGCAGAGGTGATGATGGCCGTAGTAGAGAACATCAGCTCGGATTAAGAAATGGTTGCAATGAAGAAGTCATGCTGTAGCTGGTCTGACGAAGTAGTAGAAGACGCGGAAGAGCTGAAGTGCAACGTGAGGGTCAGATCATACTAGGCTTGTAGGGCTGAATCATGAGAGCTTGCAGTAATTGTTCCTAGTAACGCGTGGAACTTAGCAGCGGGAGGTGACATTGCGAGAATCAGCTGCCAGCCAGAAGTTCGAGGATAAACAAGAAAAATAGCTTCTTCTTCTTCCTCAATGATCAGCTCAGCAATGCAGCAACTCGTAAAGGCAGTAGTAGTTAGGAGGAGAAGAGGAGAGCCTTGCAGCATAACAGCAGATGGGTGTAGGGGATGAGCACCGCAGCTGATCGAAAGCAGCCTACATTGAGCTGTTGCAGGGAGAAAGTGTTTTGAGAGTTAATAGTCTGCAGCTTACATGGCGCTGCAATACAGGTATCAGCGCCTGCTGCAGGTCTTGGACATTATTACAGTGGAAGAAGAAGACGCCATTGTAGCACACGACGTAGCAGCTCGCCTCGCGTTCTTCTTTCAGCAAACCGTACTCAATTGCAGCAGCGGCCGGAGTCTTCCCAGCTAGTTGGATCTCAAAGCTTTTTTTTGCAGTTTAGAGGAAACGCCAAGCAAAGTCATGAGAGCTAGCTGCAGCGGATGGTAATTACTTCGGGGGGCCGGATCTGCAGTGTTTTGAGCAGTTTGGTTGTATGGGGACCGCCTGCAGGATCAACAGGGTGGCGGCATTAGGCCATCGTCTTGTCCAGCTTCTTCTAGTTCTCGTGCTCATTCTAGACGATGGAGGAGGGCCACGTTTTGGTGTTGTCATGGGTATCATCATGTCAAGTGCGCAAATCACAACATCGAGTAGTAGTAGTACAGAAACAGACATCGCAGCTTTGTTAGCAACCAAAGCTGTTCTGATCGATCCACAAGGGGTTCTCGCCAACTGGTTGACGACGTCTTCCAACGCTCCTTGTAGCTGGTTTGGCGTCACTTGCAGCAGCTCGCCCGAGAATCGTGTCACGGAGATCAATCTGGAAGCAACTGGATTACAAGGACCCCTTGCAGGTGGGTCTACCCATTGCATCAGCAGGCTTCTTTTGCAGTTCCTGAATGAAGAGGATCCAGTCGCACAAGTTGTAGCCTCTTAGACCCAGCAGCATCAAAGAAGCTTGATGCATTTCTGATGGTCTTGTTTGGTTTTGGTTTTGGTTTTTGTTGCAGTGGAGGTGGGCAACTTGGATGAGCTTCGGAGGTTGAGTCTTCATGGAAACCAGTTGAATGGCAACATACCTGCATCTCTTGGAAACTGCACACACTTGCATGCGCTCTACTTATTCGACAACAGCTTCTCTGGGACCATCCCTGAGGCACTTGTGGTCGGAGCTACGGAGCTGCGGATTCTTCATGTAGCAAACAATAGACTGGCAGGAAGCATACCAGCTGGGATTGGGAGTCTCCTTGCCCTTAATACACTCCAGCTTTCCGGCAACAGCCTCTCGGGTAGCATTCCAAAGGAGATTTCTGGATGCTCCAGTCTGCAGTACCTGTACCTGGGAGACAATCAGTTGTCTGGAGAACTTCCACCAGTGCTTGGCAGTCTGTCGAATCTTGAGCATTTGATTCTGAATGGTAACAGATTTGTGGGTGTACTGCCCACTGAGCTTGGCAATGCCACAAAACTGCAGAGTCTGGAGCTCCAAGACAATCTACTCATGGGCACGATTCCACTCAGTTTGAGCAATCTTGCAAGCCTTCAAGTGTTGCAGTTGGGTAACAACAACCTCACGGGTTCACTTCCTTCTCAGCTGGGTAACCTTTTGTCACTACAACAGCTAGGGTTAGCTGGGAATTTTTTGTCAGGTCCGATTCCACCTTCACTTGCAAACCTTGTTAACCTTCAACAACTGAACCTGTCGCACAATCTGTTCTCAGGAAGCATCTTGTCTTCGAATCTTAGCAGCCTGAAGAGCTTGCAGATTCTAGATCTAGGTTCAAACCGGCTGAGTTCCTTCATCCCTGCGAGTTTGAGCCAGTTGGGTGGATTACGAGTTCTTGCGCTTTCTTCCAATCAGCTTTCAGGTGCCATTCCAGGGGAGCTTGGAAGCAGCTTGCCAAATCTTCAGTTTCTTTCTCTGGACCAAAACCTCTTGTCTGGCTCTATTCCCCCCCAATTAGGATTCTTGCAGGGACTTATGTCACTTTCTCTCTCTTTCAACAACTTGACCGGTGAGATTCCTGGAAACCTCTCACAATGCTCTCAGCTGCAAGTTCTCAATCTTCAGGCAAACCATCTCTCTAGCAGTATCCCACTTTCTCTTGGCTCTCTCCAGAATTTGCAAGTTCTTGATCTGAGTGCAAATCATCTCTCTGGAACACTTCCACCTGAGCTTGCAAACTGTGTCAGCTTGCAAATGCTTAATCTTAGTGGGCAGGGGTTCTCAGGCAGCATACCACCTGTGTATGCCACACTTGCCAACCTTGAAGGTCTTTCTCTTTCCCAAAATTCTTTGAGTGGTGGCATTCCTGAGGGGTTTTCAGCTGCCTCTGGACTTGAGGTTTTGTCTCTAAGTGACAATACATTGAGTGGATCTATTCCACCAGAACTCTTCGCTCTTCCTTGGTTGTCAACACTTTCACTGGCAAACAATCAACTTTCAGGAGGAATCCCTGCAGATGTTGGCAGCAACTCTTACCTCCAGGTGCTTGATCTGGGTGCAAATCAACTTTCTGGTAGCATTCCAGGATCACTTGGGAATTGCCCAATGCTGATCTACCTTGATCTTCACAACAACAATTTGACAGGAGCAATACCATCAGGAGTTGCACAACTGCCACAGTTACAGGAACTTTTTCTTCAGGGAAATTCCCTAGAGGGAGATGTACCACAAGGGCTAGGCAACATGACATTGCTGCAGGCACTCAATCTCTCCAAGAATCAGCTTACAGGCCCAATTCCTGCATCTCTAGGTGCTTCCAAGAGCCTGGTGGCTTTCAACATCTCTTACAACCATCTGCAGGGCTCGATACCTTCATCTCTTGCTGCAAAGTTCAATGCTTCTTCATTCGAAGGTAACCCAAGCCTGTGTGGGGTGCCTCTTAATCTGGCTTGCAGTGCAGGTGCTGGTGGTGCTCCTCCTCCTCCTCCGCACCCAAGTAAGCATCATGACAAATGGGTAATTATTGGCATTGCTCTCAGTGGAGGAGTGGCAGGTCTTTTGCTTCTCACTCTTTGCTGCCTCTGTGTAAGTTGCTGCTGCATGGGGAAGATGCAACCTAAGTGGCGGAGAGGGCTTGCATCACCAGATTCTAAACTTGTAATGTTCCATGACCCAATCACAATTGCAAACATCCAGGAGGCCACTGGCCAATTTGATGAAGACCATGTGCTGAGTCGAACAAGTCATGGGATTGTATTCAAAGCCATTCTCCAGGTAGGTACTCACTCATTTTGCAACCTGTGTAAAATTGGACATTTGAAAGCATTCAATGCTCATTCAATATATTGGAGTTGGCCAAAAGATTTCTGTCTAGATGAACCAGTTTGCAAAATATGTAATCTGTAGCAATTCAATTTTATGATTTGGATCATACCCATTTGGAACTTGTGCAGTAAAGTAAGAAATCTTCAGAAATAGTCTGTAGCTAGCTCTGTGTTCTTTTATTTCAAATTAAGATCCACCCAATGTGTGCTCTTCTCTCAAAGCCCTTGAATCGGGGAGCTCAATCTTCCTTGGTGCTGTTTTTCTGGTGGTTTCTTATTGCAGGATGGGACAGTGCTTTCAGTGCGAAGGTTACCTGATGGAGCTGTGGATGATGATGTTTTCAAAGCAGAGGCTGAGATGCTAGGAAAAGTGAAGCACCGAAACTTGACAGTGTTAAGGGGGTATTATGCACATGGCGATGTAAGACTTTTAATTTATGATTATATGCCCAACGGTAACCTTGCCTCTCTACTGCAAGAGGCTTCACAACAAGATGGTCATGTTCTAAACTGGCCAATGCGGCACCTGATTGCACTGGGGGTAGCCCGTGGGCTTTCATTTCTACACACTCAGTGTGACCCACCCATTGTGCATGGTGATGTAAAGCCCAACAATGTGCAGTTTGATGCAGATTTTGAAGCCCATCTCTCTGATTTCGGGTTTGATCGATTCTCTGTCACTCCAACAGACCCTTCCTCATCCTCTACCCCAGTTGGCTCACGAGGTTATATATCACCAGAGGCAAACAACTCTGGACACCTAACAAGGGAAGCGGATGTGTACAGTTTTGGTATTGTGTTACTGGAGCTTCTGACTGGACGAAGGCCGGTGATGTTTACAATACATGATGAAGACATTGTGAAGTGGGTAAAGAGGCAGCTCCAAGCTGGACAAGTATCAGAGCTTTTTGACCCAAATTTGCTTGAGCTTGACCCTGAATCCTCTGAGTGGGAGGAGTTCCTTCTGGCTGTGAAAGTTGCTCTTTTGTGCACTGCCCCTGATCCACTTGACAGGCCATCAATGACAGAGGTGGTCTTTATGCTCGAAGGTTGCAGGGTGGGTCAAGAAATGCCAACATCATCAGACCCTACTTCACATACGTCACCTGTTTGAGCTTATATGGCTCCTCCCTTTCTTGCTCAATGTGTTCTGCTCTTGCTAGGTATAAAGACACACAAATTGAGTTCAAGAATGCTAGATCCTCCTTAGATGGTAACCCTACATTAAGAAGTCTCATTATTTTTTGGCAGACATGTTTCCTAGTGCTACATATTCTTCATGTTAAGAGTTGAGTACTACTATCACTTCATGCATCATCACAAAAGAACAAGTCTGTCCAGGCCCAATTCAGGTGTTGCAGTTTTAGTGTGTACCATTACCTTTTTGCAGTTCTCTTCTTACAATTCTAAACCTGCATGCGCGTTCTTCCTATTGAAATGTGAGGTATTCCTGTAATAAAATGAAATTCAGATTTGTTTGCAGTATGTTTTTTCCAGTGGCAAAACTAGGTTTAAAATTGAAGCTGTTTTTAAAAAATCCATATAGCTCTGCACAAACTCACATTGCAATGATCAAGAATTCTGCTGCATTATTTCAATGGCTATGACCAATTTTGCAATCAATTTGAAATAAATCTACTTCTCATTGTCTTTCTTCACACCCGTGGCCTGAATTTGTAAACTTCCAGGTTCACCTTACTGGCTCTTTGCATAGGGACATGAAATAAACTTGTGCATACCTGTGCGTCAAAGTATCTGGCTTTGGAAATTCACCTGCACTTTCTCATTCTACAGAACTTGCAAAATAGAACAAATGTGCAAATCTTTGCACCCTAATATGGCATACAGGCAATCAATCTGAAAGGAACAAGTGATATGGGGAACATGGAAGAGGTTAGATAGATGACAAATAAGATCTGGGAAACTCAGAACTGCAAGATCTAGTTCCTGGCTAAGTGATTTAGGGGCATCACATCTTTCCAGATTTCAAGTAATTACTTTTAGCAAATTTTGCGAATCGATTCAAGTCTTGTTGCAAGATGCTCTCCACAAGTGGTGACACACCCTGCATATCATTTAATTTTGGCTCATCAGTCATTTAATAGGTTTCAGTGAAAATCAAGGTGTCTAGTGCAGTCACCACCCTTCTACTGAGTGATTACAGATGGTACTACAGACATGCCTCTCCAAACAAATATATACTTGAGTTCTCTTACTGGACCTGTTAGCAAAGAAAAAGACCATCTCCAACTGCTAAAAGATGGACCTGTTTACATCACTCAAGCACTAGAGCATAGTTTCCACCCCTCATATCCATATTCACAACAGTAGTAACATAGTGAAGATGCTTAGTGAGGGAACAAGCTAGAGATGCAAGGATTAGATGAACATACCGAGGCAAAGGGAGCCAATACATCAGGAACTTCATATGAAATTGTGAGCTTCACAAGGTCACAATAAATAAATAAATCAATCTCAGAGGTTATGTTGAACTGAGCCCTCTATATGAACTGCAAAGGCCTCAAAACCAATCAATCATGCCACATACAGCAGTTGAAATGCTTGCAAGTTTCAGAGGGCACCCTCCTCATTCAAAGTTCTTCACAGGGCTTAGTGTATGGGACCAATCATCATGCACTACTAGAGTCTTTGGGAACACAGGATATGATGCACAATTTATGTTCTTGCTCATGATGTTCACTGGGTTCCACACTTTCAAAGCTATATGGCCACCCCTCTCAATACCACTCTTCGAAGGGACTCACAATCAACCAGTCAGCAGACAATTTGGAGACTTGTAGCTCAACTGACACTACATTCTGCTATTGAGCAAATGGATGATCAACCTGACTAATCACAAACTATTTAAACTCAAAGCTGGTAATAGAGTTGCAATAGTATTCCACCATCAGGACACTGGTCCCAAGGCATACTATATGATGGTCATAAAGAGAGCTTCAATGCCTTCTTGACACTAACTGAAGTGACCTGAACTGTACATCACTATGAGACAAGCAAAAGTTGGGTTACCTGCACACCACAAGCTTTTGCGCCCCGAGGATAAAACCGAACAGCACCCCTGGCATTTCCAAACAGTAAAGAAGTCTCACATGATTTATTTCTTGAATACTCTAAGAAGTTTAATGACAAAGATGGTTATGGTACCTTATTATACCTGTATCTGTCTGCAGAAGACTCTCTCAACCACACAGATTCGACAAATCACTTTGTTCCCGAATTCCATCTTAATCAAGGGAATGTCCACTTTATGTGTCTTAGAACTGAGCTGATCACAGGTTTGTTGATTCAAATACCTGTTTGGAACACCATCAACTGAGCGCCAATGTATTTTTTGATGATGTATTGGCTGCAGAAAATGAGTTTGTTCAGAGAAAATTTGCATGTCATCGACAAACTTGTAAACTGCAGTAGGTTTAAATAGAAGAACATAAGCTTCTAAGCAGTTGCAGAAAAAACCTTTAGGTTTCTTGAGAGCCAAGAGAATTCGAACTCTTGACCAAAAGCCTCATACCGTAGTGTCCACTTTGACATCTCAGGCTTATCTTTCAAAACCTGCTCATCCTCCCAAAAGCGCATGTTAATTCTAACATTCTTCCATGTAAGTCATCAAGACAGCTTAATTAGGCAACTTGCACACTTAAGGAAAAAGTTTGCACAATGTACACATTCTGATGAGAGAAAGATGCACATGACAACAGCTAAAAAAGGGAAAAAGAGTTCTCAAACTGTCTGTGATGATTTCCCTTCATCTGTCCTTCCAATGGGAAGCTTACTGATCAGAAGCATGATTTGGTTTCCAAAAGCCCTTCAAACAAAACACAATTGGAATCAACAGACAAACAACCTTCACAGATGTGATCCAAGGCATCCACTGTGTCACATTTTCTCTGTCATTCCACAGTTCCCAAGCCTCTGAGAGGGGAACATCTGCCTCCACCTGCACACTGGAAAAATCAGAAAAAAAATTTCTGAAAGAATGTTACCATATGGCATGTGATACCTAGTTTGCACAGAAATGTGCAATGCACTACTGATCATCATCTTGATGATCATGGGCAATTAGGGTTTCATGATTGCACACACACATGAGGTTGATTCATGATACAAGGAGTGCTGCTCGTCACTTACTGTGCTCAGTCTTGTGAAAAAAAAAACAACAGTTCTTAGGCAAAAGTGGAAAGCTCCTTACGTGTTATCTAGCCAAGTGCTTGCAATCCATTTGCTCCCATTGTAACTGTGTGCTCCAAAGACTTGCCCTAGATAACCGCTGCTCTCCCGCAGACCAACAACCCTTATACCGCCACAAAGAAATGGACTTGAACTGCGGTGCGAATGCTTAGACTGGCTTCCAAATCTCAAATTCTTCTTCTGCTTCGGCATGCGCAATCTGGACGACGAATAAGGCACATTCGAAGAATCCAATTTCGCAATTGTCTGCAATCGAGAAAGAGCAAACAAATGTCCTCCTCTGCCGCCCGATCTATTATTGTACAACTCCGGAAACTGTGACGGGGTAACAACAACCCTAGAAATAATGGACTCCATTTTTGTAGTAAAAGTTTCGCCGCGGGGGAGCGATTGATTCCCAACTCTCGTCACAAACCTGCTCACACGAACAAAATTTCTTCACGAAAACAATCCGCCAGAGAGCAAAAGTCTTCAGAGCAAAAAAATGGGATTTGAACTACATAGACCAAATTTACATTGAGCCTGGAACGACGACGAGGAGCAGAAGATGTCCCAGGCCCCAGGGTGAGGGGTAAAGAGCAGCTCCACCAGTGCTCAGTACGTGGCCCTGTAATAGAAGATTAGATGCACAAAAAGTCGAAGCATGCCGGTTTGGCTCAACAAAATGGTTTTGGCCCAACATTTTTGCACAGGTGGGTTGCTATTAGTACGCAATCTACTACCAATTTGGACTTTTAGTTTTATGGGTGGGGTTGGAAAAAAAGTAAAATTTTAACTAAACTTGGATGTTTGAAATATTTTTGCACTGTCACAAATTTTGCTGGAAATAATAATGCTGAGTATGTGACCCTGCAAAAATTGTTTTTCAGAACTAAGTTTAGTTATTTACTTTTGGAACCCCTCCCATAAGACTGAAAAAACTGGGGTGGTGGACAGCGAATAGGTGAGGGACTGCTAATAGTAAACCACCTGGACCAATCATTATGATGGGGCACTCAGAAACACTGAGCAGCAGACACATCATATAATAGTACACTTTTTTCTGCAGGTGCACAGTTTTTCGCTGCCGCCTTTACCAGCCACCATACATTGTAGAACTATACTTGAGCTAAAGCCATTTTCCTGAGCTAAACCGGCACATTTTGACTTTTCTTCATCCAATTTTCCTGTGCAGGATCACATATTGAGCATGGCTGGAGAATCGGAGATGCTGTAAGGCCCACCCAACAAAGGCTCCAGCGTGAGTGAACATTATGTGTAGGGTAATAATGCCCCATGAGCAAGGCATTAAGTGTATGCCTGAGGCAGAGCTGAGGGGTGCTTATTTTGAGGATCCACTCCAAAGATTCAGAAATGCTTTACAAAGGAGAATGCAACTTGCTTGTGCATATATATATGAATTTGAATTAGGGATAGGATGTTCTCAAAAGCTAGTAGGTATTTAAGAAAAAAAAGTAAATTGAAATTGGATTTTTAAGTTCATGATATGGTGCTTTTGAAAGTGTTTTCCAAGAAGAGTTAGTTGAACAGTAGGAAAATATTATAAGCTTTGGTCTAACATATTGTGAACTTCTCAAAAAGGATTCAGAAAAATTCATCACATTGAGGTGATATGGCCCATACCAAAACCTTTTGTGCATTGCATTAATTAGATGAGGTGCCTCCCAATTTCAAATCTTTTTTTTTTTTTTTTTTTTTTTTTTTGCAATGAGTCAATTTGATTTGGCCCATCACTAATAAAATTGAAACTATGGATGCTCTCCAAAATAGAAGGTTTTGTTTTGAAGTATAGAGTTCTTCCCTTTTGGCCCAACTATATAGGTGTAAGGAGGAACAATGAGTTCCATTTTTTTTTGGGAGAATTTCATGCAACATTTCTTATTTTAACTGATGCTGGTTTATAGTATAAAGCTGCCACTTATAGGGGCAAAGACATTAATTAATATGTGACGAGCCACTTGTTAATATTCTTTCAAAATGATTGAATTTATGCTGTAATACTTTGGCAATTTGACACATGTTTGTCAATTAATTAACTAATTAATTAATTTTGACATTTTCATTTCAACGAATAGAATAGTTGTGTAGATACAATATTTTCATTCACAAAATTTTGTTCTTTGAATTTTTCTTCCAAAAATTTCAACATTTCTTTTGAATGTAATCTAGTTAGTGTGGAAGTACCTATGGTAAGTTTAAAAGAAGGTCATGGAGTTTCACCCCCAATCAGATCTCAACACAGAATGAAATGCTAGCAAATGTGTGAGAGCAGGTGTTGAGGTGGTGGTGGTGGGAGAGAGAGAGAGAGGGAGCAAGGGAGGAAGAAGAAGAAAGACAGGAAAGCGTAATACAAGGTTTGTAATGGTTTGCCCGTTTGTTGAAGGAGGATGGAGACCACGAATATGCTTCGCCCGGACGAGGAGGAGGATATGGGGTGGGGGAAGATAGAGATCAAGAGGATTGAAACAAAGTTGTAACAAAAAAGAAAAAAACAGAACAAATATATATTTTAAAAAGGGAAAAAACTATATAAAAAAATAAAAATAGAAAAACACTTTAACAATTAGAAACTTTTTTAAACACTTAAAAATAAAAATAAAATGAAAATATATTAAATAAATATATTTAAACATGAAACAAAAAAGGGAAATACAGTAAAATAATCTTAAAAGAAAACTTAAAAATAGATGACAAAAAATAAGAAACGAAACAGAGAGCAAAAGAAAGAGAAGAAAACTTGAAAAAAAATAAGGTTTGTCTTCTTTTTCCAAACTTCAAACCTGCATCTAATCAAACAAAAATACAAAAGTTTTTAAAATTATTTCTATTATAAAACATATTTAAAAAACTAAATTAAAAGAAAATACAAAATAAATAAACTTATAAAAATAGAAAAAAATGAAGATAGACAAAATAAGAATAGAAAAAATAAAAACATGAAACAAACATAAACAAACAAAAAGTAAAAACATAAAAACTATAGGAAAATTCTATTTTCACACCTTTTTTGGCTAGATTCACACCTTTTTTGCCGGTCTGATTTTAAACAGAATAAATTTGAGTGCGTCTGACCACTTCCCTGTGGTTGGCATCACGTCGACCTACGCGATTTATTCTGTTTAAAATCGGACCGGCAAAAAAGTTGTGAATCTAGCCAAAAAAGGTGTGAAAATAAAATTTTCCAAACTATAAAAAAGAATGGAAACAAATGAAACAAGGAAAGGGAAATACGGTAAAATAACTTTAAAAGAAAAAAAATTTACAAAAAAGAAAAAACCAAATAAAAAATGAAAAATAAGAAAAGAAAAACTTATAATAATGATAAAAAACCCTACTTGAAAAAGAATGAGGTGTGTCTTCTTTCTCCAAACTTCAAACTTGCACCCAAATAAACAAAAATACAAAAATGAAAAAGAAACACTTTATTTTTATTATACAAAATAATAATAAAAACAAAAAACACATAAAAATATAAAATATAAAAGTTTTAAAAAAGAACTAAAACATGAACCAAACATTGTTGAAATAACACACCTGTGCATTAGGCACAGGGTTCAAACTATGCCTGATGAAAGGAGGTCAGATTTTGAGGGACCAACTAATACAAACATCTGAAGGGAGTGATCAAAAAATACACTTCACAGACAACTCATGAACAATATTGTAACTCATGAACAATATTGTTTACTGTTTACAATTTAACGTCCGTTTGGGACCAGAGAGTCCATTAGCCAAAAGGTTGATCATGGAGGACAATTTGTCCTCTGGTATTGGCAGCATGTCACAAATTTGGCCAGGACAACTTGTTCGTAGTTTGCATGAGCTTAACAAAAGTGTTAGTGTGGGTGAGGGGCAAGGCCAAACAAAAGCGTTCCCTGACTTTCTCTGTGTTTGGACAAATAAGGGAAAAAAAGCATGAGAAGATCCCAACACAAAAGGGCACCCATCACAATAGGATTAAGTATCATCCCATTTTTTTTTTGATATATTTTGGTCCCTCATTGGCCTGAAGAAATCTCAATCATCAAAATCATCCTAATGTCATAGAAACAATAACGCTGTTCCCAAATCCTCAGGAGAATGCACAAGTATCCGAACCTTTCCGTAAGTAAACAACTCTCTTTTTATATTTCTTGGCTTCTTTCTTGTTTGAAAGTGGAAAAGAAATAAAAATAAAATTCCATGGGAACGTGGGAACATATAAAATTGGGGGAGCTCCCATGGCATTACATAAGCTCCCCCATGCCATGCCACCTTATCCAGTGAAATTTCTCCAGGGCAAAAGGGTGGGGTTGTATTAGCACTGACCGAGTACCTAAATTTTCCTTATTTTTTAAATAAAAATTCCAATGATAGATACTTGGACGATACTTGTTTGGGCATCAAAGGAAAACAAAAATTTTAAAATAATTTTCCACCAATGCTTCACTTTGGGTAGGCTAATAACACCCTCCCCCATTAAGGCCCCTCCCCATTAAGGGAGTTCCGGAGAAGATATGCACCACCCCTTGGCTCTACCTGGGGCACGCACTTATTTTGAGAATGCCCCACTCATCAGGTATATTGGAAAAGGGCGGTGATTTTTACGCCATGTAAACACACCACCCCCCCCCCCCCCCCCCCCCCCAACTCGACTCTTTTCTTCCTAATCCCATTAAATTTAATTGTTTTTTAATTGCCTATCAACCAATGAAATTTACCCAAAAGTTGGAATCTATCCCTTTTCTTCTCTGTCCTCTCTTTCTTTCTGTGGAACAGAAAGATTCTGCGATACCCGAGAACAGATTCTGCGATACCACTGAACAGATTCTGCGATACCACAGAACAGATTCTGCACGTAATTCTCAGGTTGCACGTTTCTGCTTCGTCGCTTTGGAGGAAGCAATGTTTGATTTTTTGGGGGTTAAATTTTATGATTATAGCCAAAAATGGCGATGATTTTGGCTAAAATTTGGATATCGTCCAAGTATTTTGGCTGCCAAAAAATGAGAGTAAATTTTTTGAAACATCCTAATTTATAATTTCGGCTACCTAATTGAACCGTATAAAAAGTATCTGGAATTTTTTTTATTAATTACTTATCGAATTAAGGCTATTGAGAATCTCAAAAAAGGACTCAATTTTTTTACACTTTTTAATTTGGCATTTCTCATTTTGCCTATATATTATGGCCAGCGAAAAAAAAGGCGAGTCCGAGGGGAGGGTGGGATTCTTGCTTTGTCTTCGTGTTTGAGCGTGCGCGCGTCTTCGTCCGTTTTGTTTTCTGCTGGTTGTTTGTTTGTTTTGATTTTTGCGGGAAATTTCTGTTGGTTTTGGAGTTGCGCATCGAATTGTGGTTGCTGACAAGAAAGAGAAGTGAAGAATTGTGGCGTCATTTTTGTCTTTTTTTCTCTTTTCATAACTAGTATGTTTTCTTGAGGGAGGGAGGGAGCGAGGGAGCGAGGGGAGGCAGACAGGCAGGAGGAGGCATTGAAGGAGAAATGCGTTAGAATTTCATGTTCGGATGATCGGAAGGTTTGTTGGCTGATAGTTTGTCATAGATTTTGAGAGCCGGAGAGTAGAATGACGTCAGATGGACAATGAGGCAGGCTTTCTTTCAAGGGAGCAACTATGGTTGTTCCATTGCTGACGATGGGTTGGAGAGAAGAAGAAGAAGAGGAGTAGTAGTAGTAGTAGAGAAGGGCTTTTTGAGGGCTTTTGCTTTGTTTCTTGCAGTAGTAATCTGAGCAGGAGGGAACAGATCATCAGCTTTCATTGATGTGGGGAACAAGCCTTTTCTTGCCATGCTTCTCCAAACATCAAGATGCATTACTAGTACAAGCAATACTGTATTCCCCAGCTTATTGTTGTTATTGTTCTTCTTGTTCGTGTTCTTCTGCTGCACAGGAGGAATATCTTCTTCACGTTAGTGGCATTCTTTTTTTTGGGTGGTTTCTTGGCATCCGCAGTCTTTGATAATAATAAATGGCGCCGAACTTCGATTTTGTGGAGTGGTGGAATAAGGAGCAGCAGCAGCAGTTCCGAGGAACTCCGGTGGTGGTGAAGATGGAAAACCCGAACTATACTATGCTGGAGGTTGAGAGCCCACAGCATTCTTCTGGATCGCCGCCATTCGCGGCAGCAGCAGAGAAAGACAAGGGGAGGAAGAATGCCAAGCAGTTGACGTGGGTACTGCTGCTCCAAGCTCACAAAGCAGCTGGATTCTTCGCATGGATGGCACTGGGACTGTGGACAGTTGTGGTGGCCATCAACAAACGTCTCATTCTGGGACAGGGTGTGGCTCCTCCTCCTCCTTCCAGTACAACAGAAGATTCAAAGCCAGGAAAGGGAAGGATATTGCTCAAGGCCATTACAGGATTCTTGATTTTCGCGATCTTCATGTTGTGTGTGGAAGTGGCAGCTCATATGATGGGCTGGCACTTTGTCCAGCGCCCGCACTTGCCCCCAGCATTTGGAGGAGTGCGGAATTTGCCACATTCTATATATGTCAACTGGATCTATCTGCGAGCCACTTACATCGCACCACCACTTCAATTCCTTATCAATTTTTGCATCTACCTCTTCCTCCTTCAGTCTGCTGATCGGATTCTTCTTTGCCTCGGATGTGTGTGGATCAAGTGGAAAAAGATCAAGCCAATTCCTGTAAACCCTTTGCTCAAGTCAGATGATGATGATTTGGAGCAGTCCAACATGGGCTATCCCATGGTTCTTGTTCAAATTCCTATGTGCAACGAACGAGAGGTTTGTTATTTTTATTTTTAGAAGTTCTTCCTGTTCACTACCCTGAAGCTTTTTATCTGTTTGTGCCATGGAAGCATCTTGCACTCCTGGACAGGTTACTGTACAAATGATCCAGGGCTTACTTGAAGGGGATCTAAGAATGAGGATTTAACAGTGACAGAATGATTCTGCTTGCTGCACAGGTATACGAGCAATCCATTGCAGCAGTCTGTCAGCTGGATTGGCCAAGGCATTGCATGCTGGTGCAAGTACTGGATGACTCAGATGATGTTGATATACAGTTCTTGATTAAGGCAGAGGTAGCAAAATGGAACCAGAAGGGCATCAACATCATCTACAGGCATCGCACCAACCGCACAGGTTACAAGGCAGGCAACCTCAAGTCTGCCATGAGCTGTGATTATGTGAAGGACTACGAGTTTGTCACAATCTTTGATGCTGATTTCCAGCCCAAGTCTGACTTCCTCAAACGCACAGTCCCCCACTTTAAGGTGTGTACTTTCTGCAGTACTCCCCTGAATTCAACTCTCTTTCAGATCCTTTTTTCTCAGATTTTCTTCCTGCAAGATCTAGATTGTCAATGTCCCGAAAGGAGATGTGCAATCAGTGTACTACAGCAGCAGTTCTCCGTGATCAAGGAAAGCTCCTTCATAGCTCATGGGCTTCAGTAAAAGTTTATTGAATACTAGCTAGTGAGACAATACACTAATGTCTATACAAATTTTTGTTCATTTTTTCTCGACTTCTTTGCACATCAGAAAAGCTTGGAGAGTTTAGTTGTTACCTAACCTAATATTGTGTATATGTCTTGTTATTAGCCTGGGATTCAAAAGGGAGGGAATACATGTTCTTACAGCTGACTCAAAACCTCATGGCTGTGTGACCAGGACAATCCAGAACTGGCTTTAGTACAGGCACGGTGGTCATTTGTCAACAAGGATGAGAATTTGCTCACCCGTCTTCAGAACATAAATCTATCATTTCACTTTGAGGTGGAGCAGCAAGTGAATGGCATCTTCATCAACTTCTTTGGATTCAATGGCACTGCGGGCGTATGGCGCATTACAGCGCTTGAGGAGTGTGGTGGGTGGTTGGAACGCACTACAGTCGAAGATATGGATGTGGCTGTCCGAGCTCACCTTTGTGGGTGGAAGTTCATCTTCCTAAATGATGTTCGAGTAAAGACTTTTTCCTCACACAACCTCATTCTTCTCATATATCTGTTGATGAAAATGCTCAATTCATACTTTCTCTGTGCAACCCATTAATATGTCCTGTTGAGGATGTGGACCATGATTTCTGGCTCACAGTAGCAATTGACTCACCCTCTTAATCTATCATGCGGATTTGTGGACTAAACAGTTAACCTTCAGTTGAGTAGAACACATCTCAACCATCTGGGGTTACATTTTAGTTGAATCAAAACAATATAGCATCCCGTATGGATATGGTATATGTTGGCCATATTAACAAGATTTGCTGCAGATGTTATGTCTCCACTTTGTTTGACATCAAGGGCTAATCAGGAAACTGTGATTTGCAGGCTTTGTGTGAGTTGCCAGAATCATATGAAGCATACCGCAAACAGCAACATCGATGGCATTCTGGCCCCATGCAACTTTTCCGTCTGTGTCTTCCTGACATCATTGCATCTAAGGTGGAATCAATTTCCTTGCTGCCACAGCTATTGCGAGTCTCACTTCCTTTGTGCTGTTAACAATCCCTGAGTTGTACCAGCTTGATTTTCAACATAGTAGTACCTCTAATGAATCAATGGCAAATTGATGACGATTCACAAAGTACCTGTGGTGTTGAGTCTTCCCAAAATTCAGTGCTTTGAGTTATAAGGCAATAGTCTGTTCCTTTAACACAAAGGTGTAATCGTTAGTCATAGGATTATCAATATAGCCATCCTATCATGGTGATTGGTCGTGAGATACTGAAGAAGATAGACTGGGAACCTGGTGGATGGAAAAGAAAATGATACATTCCATGATTGCAACATGATTCATGCTGTGTCTTGATAGTAGCTTCCCTGATACCGTATTGACCTGTCTTGGTTTTCTATGCAACTTGCAGGTATCAATGTGGAAGAAAGCGAACTTGATATTTCTCTTCTTCCTCTTGAGGAAACTGATCCTTCCTTTCTATTCCTTCACACTCTTCTGCATAATCCTGCCAGTGACAATGTTTGTCCCAGAGGCACAGCTACCAGTATGGGTTGTGTGTTATGTCCCTGCACTGATGTCCTTCTTGAACGTATTACCAGCACCACACTCATTCCCATTCCTGATCCCGTACTTGCTCTTTGAAAACACCATGTCTGTGACAAAGTTCAATGCCATGTTATCAGGTCTCTTCCAGCTCAGCAGTGCACATGAGTGGGTGGTCACAAAGAAAACTGGGCGAGCATCAGAGGCAAATGTTCTTTCTTCTGTGCAGGAACTCAAGCCCCCTGTGAAGCTCAGTCGAGGGACCTCTGAATCAGGCTTAGATGCTTTGAAGCAAAGGCAGGAACAGATGCATCTGCTGCCTCCTGTATCAACACCAAGACCACTGACCCCAAACAAGAAGTTGAACCGCCTATATAGGAAAGAACTGTCTTTGGCATTTCTGCTGTTGACTGCAGCAGCACGGAGCTTACTGTCAGCAAAGGGTGTGCATTTCTACTTCCTTCTTTTTCAAGGGATTTCATTTCTAGTTGTTGGACTTGATCTTATTGGGGAGCAAGCAAGCTGAGAAATTTATCACTGTGAATTATGAACCTGTACTAGGTAGTACCATTAGAGACGCCCCGTTCAAATTCCTGTCTGCCAACTGGGAATAGCAAAGCTTACCTAATATCTGTAAATGGGATACAAAATTTGAGTTTAGCCACAAAGGTTATATAGCATTGGATGCCGTCCAAGAGCATGGGTTGCAGATGCAGATGGTATCTCAGAGTCATTATATTTGTTACAGAGGTGCTTCAGATTCCAGGTCTTGATGTCCTTCAATTACACATTGGTGTCCTGGACCAGCATGAAAGAACTATGTAGCTAGAATGGTACATCTCAACATCAGGGATCCTCCTCAGTATACAGTAAGCTCATATCTGATGTCATCAACTCTATAAAAATTGGCTTTCAATTCTTTCTCTTTCTAGTGGAATCCAAATGTCTGGCAATTTGAATACTTTGATTCCATTGTCACCTTGCAAGCCATGGATGGTTCCATGCTGCAGAAAAATTGATTGAGAGAATGCACACCTGCATCCCCACTGGACCATGTGGTGTTCCATTTGTTAGGATAAAGGTTAGAATGAGCAAGCGGACAGTGGATCTAGCTTAAGTCACACCATACTGTGATTGGACTTCATTGATCTCAGAAGCTTTCATTGTGGCCATCTCTGCAACTTCTGAAAAATTGCTTACCTGCCTCGATGAACATCTTACAAAACAAAGGATGAGATGTTAGAATATTCTCTGTTGTAATTTTCCTTGGAGTGACTCCTTTGCAGTCATCTACCTTGCCAATGTGCTGCAATGATATCGTATATCTTTGTAGGTTTTCTTTGCTTCTGAATGGGGTGTGAGATGCACATGATCATTTTGTGTCATCATTCCAAATCCATCCATAATGTCTTAATGCTCTTAGTGGTTCATGGACTTGCTTGTTTCGTTGGTGCTCATGATGCCTTGGTGATAGTTTAGAAGTGTCATGGACATCAATTTCTTGAAGAGATGTCCATCAACAAAATTCTCATCTTCAGCAAAATTGATGTCCATCAGCAGAATTCATAATCTTCACAAATGTTCAAGGTTCAAACTTTATAATTTTACACTAGTCTGCAAGCTCAAAGCTTAAACCTACTTGAAGCTAAAAAATACAAGACTAACCCAAAGCAAAACCTTGAACATGTGAGCACTAAAAAAATTTGGTGGATGCCAAACTAAAATGTCAAACATGATTGCATGAATTCATAACAGAAATGTCCAAGCTTCAAGCTCAAGCTTAGACGTGAGTGAAATTGATTTGAAAATTTACAAGGCATGAAGGTAAAACTACAAACCATGTGAAGATATCAAAAAATTTGGGAAGATCACAGAACAAACTGAAATGCACACCATGATCACAACCACTAAAATGTAGCCACTACACATTTTCCCCAAAGTAGTCAAACTTGCCCAATTCATCCTCATAGGCATCAAGAAGGTCTATCTCCAAGTTGAAGAACCCCCCAATGTATGTGTTTGCAAGGTGACACCCAACTTCAACATCATTTGGCCAATTCTTGTAGATCATGACAAGAGCATCAAGATTTGTGAGCACGAGTAAAATCTTTTCTATCTCAATTTGGAAACGAAGAATTGCAAGTATCTATGTGGCAAGAAAATTACATTGGGGTACAATCTAGCATATTTTGCAAACCAAACCAAAGGTGACCCTACATCATTAATGTTCACAACACAAAAAATGGAAGAGGGACAATTCAATTGTCAACAATCTTTCACTTGCCTCTTCATTTAAAGTTGGAACATCGAATTTTCTTTGCACAACTTAGCACTTTGAAAGCTCATTAGTGTCATGGGAAGAACATTGGGACCAACCAGTTCTACATCCTACACTTATTTGATGAGTTGAAGTTAGAGACACAAACCTCTTTCTTCAAAATGACAATCATGGTTAACTTTACAACAACAATGAAGCCTCCCCTAGATTGCAATCCAGGTTCTAGGATGTGAGCATTGCTAACTACTAATTAGATCATTTGTCACAAGTTATTGAAGTGGTTAAAAGTTGATAAAGCTTTTTATGTTTATGGTTCTAGGAAGATGAAGAATGAAAGGTGTTTTTCTATGTTATCTTTCATGAAGAACAAATTGATTAATCAAGTAACAATCCATTTGGATCTCATTGTGTGGATGTACGCATAAAGCTTTTGTATGAAAGAAACTTTCCCATTTATTACAACTATCAAATTGTCTAACCAATAGAAGAATTAGAGGGTTGTAGATGTGTAGTAGACATGAGAATTGCACAACAAAACTCCTTCATGCTCTACAACATAGCCCTAAATGCTAAACTTTTCTTTGGTCTATGCATTTGTTGTTGTCATAGCTTTGCCTTTTTTGGCTTTACATTTACTAGTGCAACTTTGCATTTTTAGTTTGTCTTTGTATTTTTTTTGTGTTTATGTACTAGACTTTTGAATTTGCTAGTGTGGTTTTGTATGTAACTAACCTACTACAGATATGTTTTTGTAAGCAATTTCTTCTTGTAGTGGGCAAGGTTCATCTTAGGGTTCAAATACCCCAAGAAATTTTATTTGTAGTTGAACTTTCACTTGTCAAAATTTGCAATGGCCTCATTACTACTTCATTTTGCATTTGATTGTCAACAATCGTCACCAAACAACTTTTTACAAATAAATTCATAGAGTGGTCAATGTTTTACCAAAAAAATTGACACCTAACTTTAACAATATACCCTTGAATTTGAGAGATTGCCATTATTAGCCATGGGTTGGAAACTCTTAACCATCTTAAGCTCCTATGAAAATACTTTACAAAACAATGGCCCCTATTTATGTGTTGTCCATCTTGCATCATTTTTGCTTTTAGTAAGTAGACATAGTTGTAAATTTTGAAGTCACACCTTTTGACATTTGAGCTTTGAACCAAGGCACCCCCAATGGATACATTGTTGCCATTGCATGAAAGTCAAATAAATTGCATGGTAGCATAGGGTATCTATTGTTAGTTTTAATAATCAACTAGTGTGAACCTGGTGCATAATGCACCCTGTCGATCCCCTTCACCCGATTCTTCGCATTTCCCACTCCAGTTCTAAATGGTGACGAACTCTTTTGGGAATAGAAATTTCATGCAGCCAATGGAAGGCCCAAGGGTGCACTCAAGGTGCCTTGCTTTTATTCCTTTTAAATTTTGGGAGGAGGGGCCAGAGGGGGGGCGGGGGGGGGGGGGGGGTGGGGGGAGGGTTTCTTTTCATTTTTCTTTGGCTCCCAATGTGTTCCCCAACATAATATTACAATGTGTTCTTTCTCACTTCCACCTATTAAGACCCCTAAAACCCCACCCCCACCCCCTCCCCCGTCCACGAAAAAAAAAAAATCATGACCAGATGCTCCACAAGGAACGAACAGACTGAAAGAATCTTTCAGGCATTGCCCAATTTTTGTCCACACAGACAGATAAACACGTCCAAGAAAGCACGTTGAACACGAAAACCACACCCTATTCACACGGATTCAAAATATACCGTCTTGAACACACTGAGAGACTTACTGAATTAATATATAAGATAGTGAGGTGCATATCTCAAAGTTTTATTTTTATTTTATTATTATTAGTTTTTTTGGTATGAATCGTTTTGTTTGGGCCATCCCCCCAAAAAATTGCTACCTTGAATACTCTCCCAAATAAAAGTGTGCACTTCCAAAATATATTTACGTAAGTGCTTCCCTTTTGCCCACATACACATGTTTATGAAAATTTAACTTTGAGCAAAGTTTAAAGGCTAAAATGTGATGACATTGGGAACATCTTGGGGAACACATTGAGAACTTGGGCAATGAAATGAAAAATCATTTGGAAACATAATGGGATTGCATTGGGAATTGAAAATGATCACATAGAAAACTTGATAGGAACATAAAAATCCAAAATATTCCAAACCCCCATGGGGGTTGATACCTATTGTTACTTGTGGGGATGTGTTTCAAATAATTTTCATTTTATTTTATTTTTGCTAATGGGCCACTTTGATTTATTTGAAATATTTGAATTCACCAAATATCATAATGCAAGGGTAGATTCAACAAATGTATATTGAATAATTAATTGATCATGAAAACTTCATGTCAATTTTTTTTCAAAGTATTCCAAAAACAATTCTAGTTGTCTTCACAAAAGAAAATTCTTTGAAAATTTTATATTGAATATTTTAACATTTTTACAAATAAGGCATCTAAACCTATAATTAAACCCACCCCTATCACTAAATGGCCAAATAGTTCACATGCCTACCTATGTCCAAACAACAAACCATCCATTGGTAGTCATCATAGACCCTATGACTAGATGTTTGGTGGAGAAAATGGGTTTTTTCACAAACATACCCATGTCTATTGTAATTGTGTTTACTTGTTTTTAGTCATAAATGTAGTGCATAACACTTTCTAAGAGTATGTATTCAAAAATCTAGAAAAGATGTTTGTTGATAAAGCCCAAGTTATCACATTAAAATGCACACAAGTGCACACAAACCAAGAAATATTTCTTTGGAGAGGATTTGTAAATGTTTGGTAAAAGGGGTGGTTAAAGGGGATTTTCAATTTTCTCTTCTCAATATGTGAAAGAAGTGTTTGGTGATGGGTTATAACTTGTCACAATTATATGCACTATGATTCAAATAAAACAAAATCAACTTAATTAGGTGTTTTAAGTGTTTGGTTTAATATGTGATATAATGTAGATTTGCAAAAGATGTTATTATGGCATCTAGATTGTTTGGTGATGGGAGTGATTTTGTAAGTTGAAAGGAATACAACAACACATTAAAGGGGTATACCCCTAACTAAATCGTATTTACAAAAGTAAATTTTAGCATGGAGGGTGCATTTATGTTCCTTGTAACAATCTAACTTCAAAAACCAAATTACACATTGTGACCTCAAGACACCATGCAACATTCAAGGAAAACATAAGGATGAATAAATAAGACCTTATACCTACTTCCTCCACTTCCTTCCAAAACATCAACATCACAGTCTGAATTCCAAAATGCGTGAACACATTTGTTTCACAAGTTTTACGGCCTCAAAAGGGGAAAAACATGTCCAAACTATCAACAAACTACAAAGTTGAACTCTAGAACTTTTTCAAACTTATAGTTATAAATGCAATAATGTTAAGAATATAAGTAGGACAAGAACAATCAACAAAATAAGAACCACCAAATCTGAAGATAAAAGATGAATTATTGAGTGAAATTTTTTCACTGAAACAAAACATCTAAGGAAAAAACACAACAAATTCTTACACTATCACCGGGTATCTAAATCTATTGTCACTAGTGTACGAAAGAATGCAAAGCAAGTGGGTTCTCATAGATTTTAACATGTTGTAGTATTATAGTATAAGATTCACACTTATAACTTGCACAACAATAACAAACAATAGATTGAGTAGACTTTTTAATTTCTTTGACCTAATATGAAACTAGGTTTATAGAATGGCATGCATGCCAATCCTACGATTCATTATATCAAAACTTATAAATGCTCTCATTCAACATGGTTACAAATGCACATCACTTATGGAATTCAAATGAAATTGGAATCCAAGCAAAGAGACAATCAAGTGCATGTGTTTTAACTAAACATGGATCACACCAATTTCATAACATCATCCCAAAATCCAAAGAATGGTGGATTGTGAATTATGTAATTAACATAAATAACATATATATTGGGATACTTCATTTTGAAGGCTGAGAAATTACATGTTGATTGATTCCATTAAGCTGTGCAAGACAAAACCTTGCATGGTAATGCAAACTAAAGCATGAATAACAACGTTTTTTTTCAAAAATATCTTTAGTTTCTTCAAGAAATTTATACCAAATGGGATTTCTGAAACAAACTAACATCTTTTAACATTAGAAGAAATCTTGTTTTTTGTAACCAAATTTTGCAACTAGTTTTTTGCCTCGTGCAATCACTTTTTATTTGCATAAGTCAAAGACTAGTTACAAAAGACAAGATTTCTTTTGATGTAATTATTGACATGCAGAATTCACATGTTTTTTTAGAAACAATAAAACGGGCCCATCAATTTGGACTATACATGGTTACACTTCTAAACCATACATCACACACATTATAACACGTAGACATGTCTTATTTTAAACCTTTCAAAACAACATTTAGAAAAAAAATGTATAATGCAATGACTAAAAAAAATTACAAATAACTAGATAAAATTATGTTGGTTTGGTAGGCAAACAAAACTTAAATATGTCAATATCCAAACATAATATCAAATCAAGTTTTAAGGTTACATGAATTTGGCCTATAAACCTTATATAATGGTGGATAAGATCATGCCTAGTGGATTGTATATAATATCCAAAACCAATATGAAAACGATTGAGAAAGATTATAAGTATGATGTTGAAGTTATTGGTAATCCTACATGGGGAAAGGTCCACTTCCACATGTCTAACAAATATTGTAGGAACAATTTTTGCAACAATTGAGGAGGATTTTGATTATATTACTCCCCTTGAGGAGAAATACAATGTGGAGGTGCCTCCTAATCTTATTGTGATAAAAGAATGGAACTAAAAATCCCCAAAGTTAGTGGTTGATTTCAACCAAGAACATGAACATACCTTGCAATAATTTCAAATGAGGCAAAACCAATTTCAAGCTTGGCCTTTTTTAATTTGCCATTATTTTCACATTTGCTCACAAGAAAAACCAAGGTTGAGAACCTTTAGTAAATTATTCATAATCTTTATGTGGTGACCTTTATTGAATATCTAACAATCATATGATAAATGCCATTGAAAAAAAAAGAAGAAAAAGAAATTAAGGAGAGTAAAAGAAACAAAAAAGAGAAAAAATGTAGCAAATTCCCAAACTATGGTTGAACGTGTAGCCTAAAGGAACATAGGGAGGCAAACAACACCAATGAGGGAATATGAAAACCAATTGCATTAAAATATTCAAGCAATTTACATGTTCAACCACAAGGATATTAGGAAACCAACCATGGCATATTGTCAATAACTCCAAAAATCATTAGCAAAAAAAAAAAAAAATGCTTGCTAGGTTGCAGGAACCATCCAAAACTTGAGATAAATGAAGGAGTTGGGGGGGGGGGGGGGGGGGGATTAAGAAATGGATATCAACTAAACAACCAAAAAAACACACACAAGAATGAGGGTTAGAATTTGATTAGGAAGAAAAAGACAATGGTGAGGATTGGTTTCAACCAGGGTTTGACCAAGAAGAAAAAGATCTTAATGAAGACTACTAGGTTCAAGCATGAAAAATAAGAATATGGTGAGTAGCATTGTAAGCCTTACTAAACAAAATGGAGGTGACAACATGTTGCAACCAACAAGAAGAAGACCACCCAAAATGCAAGCCTTGCAAAAGAAAAAGAAAAAAACATAAAATGGTGGTGGTTTTTGGTTGTAATTAGGAAGATGAAAAACACTTAAAAAAATTAAAATGGTGGTAGTTTTTAGTTGCAACCAAGAAGACCAAAAGGAACCCCCCCCAAATGGTAGGTTCTGATTATCAGAGTCACTAAGTGTTTAGTCATAAGCGTAGTTGCCCTAACATAATTAATGTCGAAGTTGTCAAAGTATTATAAGCTAAGAGGCACAACCTATTATTACCTATCCAACAAAGAAATTGAAACTAAAATGAAGCTCATCACAAAACATTATAAGCACTCACAAAACAAATGGTTATGTAAACTTTAACTTTGGTCTACCTATATAGTAGTAGGTTACAAGGGTAAAATTTTGGGAAAAGAATAGGGGGTAAAGTGTGCATGCTGCTGATGGGAACAACTTGAGGAACACATTGAGAGCATGATTGGGAACACGTTGAAAACATGGTGGCAATACCAAAATTTAAAAAAATCTCAAACCCCCCCATCTCCCTCAAAAAGAAAAAAAACTGGGCCCTCCTGGGTCCTTGTTTAGCATCACAAAGACAATGCATGAATAAAATGCAATGCATGAATTTAATTCAATGAATAAAAATGTCATAATATAGTGCGATGCTTAGGTCCTTTCAACAAATCCAACTAGCTTAGAAATTAGCAACCTTGGAAGGAGACACAATAATAGGGTTCTCTAGCAAATTTGGTTAGCTAGAAATGAGTTTGTGTTCAAGATGACTTAAATATTTTGGTCCACCAAATTTCTAGACATGTCGATGGGTTTTCCATGTTGAACTAGGGAAGGTTAATAACATTTGGCTTCTTTTGCAATATCATGCTTCTTGTGGCATTTTTCACACTATATAATAATATTGTGTGTGCTCATGACCCCCGGGAAATGTTTTCTCCTATTGAATTTTTTAATATTAAAACCCATCATCCATCTCCGATCCAAAGAGACTTGGGAAAAAACACAACATGTTGCTCCTCCTTCTCCACAACGAGTTGATGTTCAAGATGACTACTTTTTTGTTCGACCAACGACTTCTAGACAACTTCTTCTAGAGCTTATTATATGTTGGTGACCCATTTCCAACCATAATTAGAGGGCGCCAACACTTCTAGGTGGCATTCTACTACGGCTTGTACAAGATGTCCCATGTTCAACCATGGTAGATAGCTGGAGAAGTACCGAGCGGCTTATTATTGCTTGGTGGGCATTGTGGGACTTGGTTCCTTATTGACTTATATATGTTGAAGGCGGCTAACTATCGCTTGGTGGGAATTGTGGGACTTGTTCCTTATTGACTTATATATATATAATATAATATAAATTCTTTTAGTCTGTGCGTCTGTCCGATACGACGATTCTACGTTTTAATTTGGCGGTAGAACCGGCCTCTGTCGGCCTCTGCATGTTCTGACCCGGTAATTTGCGAGGCCGATTCTGCAACCCTCTTTGTGTCCGATCGTCCGTCGGTCTGTTGTCCGTTCATCCGTCTGTCCAGACGTATTTGCTTCTTTTTTTATCTTTTTTTTTGGATTTGTTTTTTCGAAATTTTCTCCCTGTCTCTTAAATTAACAAAAATGAAGAAACAAAAAAAAAAATGAAAAATAAGAAATCGATAAATTTGCTTCTTTTTTATCTTTTTTTTTTGTGGATTTGTTTTTTTGGATTTTTCTCCCCTTCTCTTAACAAAAATGAAAAAACAAAATAAAAAATAAAAAATAAGAAATCGGCAGAAAAATCTAAGGCTACGTATTTGCTTTTTTTTTTTTTATCTTACTTGAAGAAAAATGAGGTGTGTCTTCCTTCTCCAAACTTCAAACTTGCATCCAAATAAACAAAAATATAAAAGTGCAAAATAAACACAAAATTACAAAAAAAAACACATAAAAATAAAAAATAAAAAAGATAAAAGCTCGCTTCACCATGTATGTTTTCACGGGGGACTTTTCAACGAATTTTCGAAACAAAAAATTTTTAAAAAAAAAAGAAAAAAAAAGGCTGCTTTGCGCGTTTGTGTGTCCCTCTTGGTTTAAAGAAAGGGGGGACTTCAGAGTGTCCGAAGGTCACGGGCACCACTAGATGATATAATACACACACATGATAAGTCTAGCTAAGACCCGAAGAGAATTGCTTGACGAAAATGTGGGTGACTTGGGAAGTCCTTGCTTTTTTGTGCTTGTAAGTACAGGCTCCTAACCATGTCCTAATTGTGGTTTGGGGATATGTGCGGCATTGAGGTAACAATTTAGAAAGTTTTTTTTGTTGGCAATGGAGAAGAGATTTTCACTTTCTTTCATTAGGAAAGAGAGTTTCACACCAAACCAGCATTTTGTTTTTTGGGGGCTCATTTCTTTGGGGCGAGTTTTCTGGTCTAAAATGTGGTTTTTCCAGTGTAATTTTCATTATAAAATATCTTTGTAGAGAAGTCGGCCAGTTTTCCAAGATAAAAAATATTGGGGGAAAAAATAGAAAATGATGATGATTAGTGTAGGATTTTCAAGCCAAAAAAAGCCAAAGTTTTTGGCTTAAACTTAGGAACCAATTTTGTGTGGGTGGCAGCTGAAAAATAACAGTACTCTCTAGGGCTCTGCTGCTTTTTCTTTTTTTTATTATCAAATTCAATTTGTTGTCAAATTGTCGAATAAGTGTAGTTGAAGAATAGAAGGTTCCTCAGGTCTCTGCCCAAATAATTATTTAATTTTGAAGATTCCATTTTTTGACAAATGGAAATATCTCCAAAATATTCCAACAATGCTTCATTTTCCTTTACCAAAAAAAAAAAAATCTTTAAGAAAAAAAAAGTTTTTTGGGGAAAAAATTCAGTATCTCCAGTAGAAAAAAAATAAAATAAAAAAATATATATATATATATATTTTTGGGTCAAACCTGCTAAATTCAACTAAAGTAGCCGTTTTAGACATGATTCTAACGTTCTAAATTTGTTTTTTTTCCATCAGTTCTCATGATTTTATTTGAACTTGCCATAAAGGCTAGAGAGTCAGTCAAGTCAGTCAGTCATTAGGCGATTGAGCTGCTGCTGCTGCTGCTGCTGCTGCTGCAGCTTGTTTGTTCTCTTTCATTCTGGACTAGCCCAAAGATGCCTAACAGTTTGCACTGGCAGCAAGATAAGATAGTACCTAGTAGCACAGGTGTACAGAAGAAGAAGAAGAAGAAGAAGAACTAGTGAGTCAGATATCTCTGAAGATGCCAGGCTTGCTTCTTCTTCTTCTCCTCCTCCTCCTCCTTGCATCTGCTCTTTTCTTTCTTTCTTTCTTTCTTGAAGGAGATTGGCAAACTGTCCAGTACTGCAAAAGTAAAGCTTCCCTTATCAACTGCACTTGCTGGCATGTAGATTGTAAAATAGTAGAGAACATTTGAGAGAGAGCGAGAGAGACAGAGAGAGAGAGACACAGAGAGAGGAGAGAGACACAGAGAGAGAGTGTGTGTGTGTGTATGTGTTTTAAAGTTAAGAAGTACTTTTGCTTAGATTGACTGCAGCAATAGCAGAGAGCCCATGTGCTAAATCCAGCAAGGGAGATTAAATAACTGAACATCCATGAGTGACAAGTAAAAGGTAGAACGAAAGCAAGGAAGAAAGAAAGACTGACTGAAAGCGCAAAGCTCATCATCTTATTCTCACACAAACCATGATAAATGAGCTCTGAGCGAGTAGTAAAAAGGGTAACGGCAGAGGATTGGGAGAAGTTCCAGAAACAAATCACCACCCATTGCAGCTGAAGCTGTGGGATGATGCTCACAAAAAAACAAAACTTTTTTATTTTTATATAAAAATAAATAAAAATAAAATTACAATGCACTTCTTGTGCACACCGACCTTATATGCTCTGAGAGTGTACCTTGAAATACACTAGAAATAGTTTTGGAGGTTTTTATGTTCCCAAAACTTCACGTTATGGATCGGGTTTGACATAAACAAATTAAATTGGATACTTAGTACTTACCCATTCTAGTAGATGAAAGTGTGATTCAAATTTTTAATTTTTTTTTCTTATTTTTCCTGAAATTTTTGGTCATTTTTGGGCGAAAATAATTGGGGTAATTTTGGAATTAAAAAAAAATCTACTATAAATTTGACTAATTTTGCTAAAGTTTGAGAAAATTTTAATATCAAAAATTGAAAAAAATAGGTCTCATATATAGGTAGATAGATAGGTAGGAAAGTAGGTAAATAGTAGGTTAGTAGATGGTTTATACACATTAGGTGAGTGCTGTCTTTACTAACTACTTACTAACAACTTGCTTGTGGGTTGTTAGTTAAATAGGTAGTTAGAAAAAGCAACTGAGTTAACCACCATAGTTAAGTAGGCAATTGGAACCTAACAGAAAATTTCCTGACCACTTATCATCCATCCTTCACGCAGCGCTGGTCGGTGCTGGTTCTGGGTTCTGGACTCTCTGGACTTCCTACGCTGGTTCCCCTTCTGGAGTTAGCAGGAGTTTCGAAGAAACTCCGTTAAAAACCCTAAAAAAACCAGGGCAGTAGGTGGGGCCCTTTTGTGCCTGCCCTGGGCCAGCGAATAGCCCAGCGGAAAGCTTGGGTGGAGGCAAGTGGAAATCATCCATAACAAGGATGGAGCTACAAATGATTATCATCAATAACAAGATGGAGAAAGAACTAGCTAGCACTCATCCATCCATCCGCAACAAATTTAGATTACGAATTGGGTTCATGTAAATAAAATAAAACAAAACAAAATGAAATGAAATAACTTACCCATTTTCATTGCAGAACCCAAACTCCTCCAAATTGGATATTTTCTGGCGAAACTAATAATGCAAAAAAATCATTAATGATGTTCTATTTCAGGGGTTTTCAATCCCCAAGAACTCATAAAATAAGAAAAAAAGCCTTTACTAAATTGCTATATTGATTGAGTTCTTCTAAGTCAGTAGCCAGAAATATACACCTAGATGCAACATACTATATGATTTATAGCCAGATTTGGCTAAATCTTCATTAGGGACCATTAATACGTATACCACTTTTTGTACATTTTTTTTTCAAATGGACGAATCACAACTTAGGCTACTAATTTAATATTCTCATTAAATTCCTACTCCCTCCCACCCCCCCCCCCCAAAACATTTTCAAAATCCAATCTTTTTTTAGCCATTGAATACCGTTCAATAAAGCAACCAGAAGTTCGTTCTAATGAGCTTTCTGCGTTCCCAACAGATTTCTGAGCATGTCAACAACAATCATCCTCCCTTATTCATCAGCCCCCCCATTTAGTGATTTTATTGGACAAATTTGGTCGTGTTTTTTATTTAAAAAATTGGGAAATTTTCTGGATTTTTTTTTCCTAGTATGAATTTGAATTTTTTTTCTTATTTATAAAAAAAGTTCCAAATTTTTGATATCGCAAAATTTATTAAAAAAAACTCTGTATCTATGTGTAACTATATATGAGTATATATATATATGTACTTATCTAGTCTATACATATGCATACGCCATATAAGATATGTGAATGTTAAAAAGACAATAGTAACACGGGGTGTGTGTCATCACACTACGGCCTTGCCATTTACATTAAAAAGCATCTTAAGGCAAAAGAAGAAGTATGCAAATTCAAAAATTAATGGAAGATCGCCAGTAATTTGGCTACAAACAAAATAAGGAAAGAAAAAAAGAAAGTTGCGTTGGCGTGCGTTTAGTACAGACCGCTGTTGTAGTAAAGGGAAGTGAGTATCTGTTTTGGCGGGTATTGTGATTGCGTGAAGTTTGGCGCGGAGGAGGGGGACTTCATGTTGTAGCCAAACTGGCGATGATGATCTGTAGGAAGATTTAGCCAATTTTGGCTACAAACTAAATACGAAAATAATTTTTCAAAAAAAAAAAAAAACAAAAACATCCTTCTATATTTTTGGCTAGCTTCTTGAATCATGTATAGAAATCTGGTGACTTTTTTTTAAATTAAATTTGAATCGAATTCCGGCTATTGAAAATCTCTAAAAGTATATGATTTTAGGGCTTTTAATTATTTCAATATAGCATTTCGGCTATGTATATAGCCAGCCAAAGAAAAATAAAGGCTGGTGGAGACCAGCCTTTTTAAATTTTTTTGCTGGCTACATATATTGGCCAAAAAGTTATATTGAAAAATTAAAAGTGCTCAAAATCAAGTTCCTTTTTGAAAATTTTCAATAGCCGAAATTCGATTCAAATTTAATAAAAAAAAGTCACCAGATTTCTGTACATGGTTCAAGAAGCTAGCCAAAAATATAGAAGGATGTTTTTTTTTCTTTTTTTTTTTGGGGAAAATTTATTTTCGTATTTAGTTTGTAGCCAAACTTGGCTAATTCTTCCGATCGATCATCATCGCACTTTAACTATTAAAAAATAATAGTATTAAAAAAACCGCTGCTGTTGAAGAAAAATTAAAAAATAAAATCCACCGAGTGAGTCGCCGAGTGAAACTAAATTGCAAAAAAGAAATCTGCAAACTAACAAATGCAAAGAGGACACTCAAAACACACGCAGACACTTACGCGCACTCGCACACGACTTCGTGTTGGAAAAGCGAAGGGAGGAGGGGGAGAAGAAGGAGGAGGAGGGGAGGAGGCATCGGAGAAGGCTGTAACTCCTACTCTCCTTCCTTCCAGCAGCAGCAAAGCAGGATTGTCTTGTTTTTATTATTAATAAAATGTTACTTACTTAGACCCAGTCTCTCTTCTCTTCTTCTTCTGGTTCTGGTTCTGGTTCTTCCGTCTGTGTCCGTGTTTCAGTAGTGTTATGTGGTCATCGACAGCTGTAGGCGCCAACTGTTGGTTGTGGCATTTAATAAAGTCTGGGTGTTTGCAGAAACTCCTGTCATTTGTGTTGTTTCCATTTCCAGACTACTCGCAGATGCCAGGATTTTATGCAGGTGGCATCCTCTGTCGCTGTTGAGGTGCTGAGATTTGGGTCTTGATTAGCTTTTACGTACCCTTGCAGACCCAGAACTACTTCTTCATTTTTAATTTTCTCTCTCTCTCTCTCTCTCTCTCTCTCTCTCTCTCTCTTCTTTTTTTGCCCTTCCCTTTTTTTTGGTTGGTACCCAGGGGGTTTTGGGTTTGCTTCATGAATCTAGATGTTCATTTGTAACTCATTTGTCTCGTACATTATATGTGTTTGTTTGGGTTTTGCATTGAAGGAGGTGGTCGGCTAGTGTGGGTGTTTTTTGTGTTTTTCTTTCTTCCTGTGTTCTGTATTGTGTCGGAGGGAAGGAAGAACGAAAAAAAGAAAAGAGAAAAAGGCTTGCATTAAAGAAGTGGTGTTTTGCTTTGGTGGGTGTGGGATGGTTTGGTTGCTTTGGTTTGGATCTGCTGAAAAAACTGGCTGAAATATTTTTCTGTGTTTTTGGATTCTGGGTTTTGATGGTCAATCGATTCTGCTCGGTTCTTCTTTTCTTGGGTTGGTCCACTGATTAGCGAGAGAGAGAGAACCTTTCCTTCCGGCTTCGTCTTCTTTGGTTTCTCTTCTTCCGTTGGTTAGGTCAGCTTTCATATTTGTGCAGTGACGAGAGAGGGAGGGAGAGAGGGAGAGGGAGAGAGAGAGAGTAAGCCATTCCTCCTGAGGTCGGGGGGTTTTCTTTTGGCGGGGGAGCTTTTTGTTGGCATTGCAGTTACGCACTGAAATTATGCAATGCAGCAGCAGCAGCGGAGTCTAGATGCGACGAGGACTGGGGTTTTCTTGCTGCTGAAGGACACTACTGTCGTCGAAGAGCAGCCTTGATCTCCGCCTAAGGGCGGGAGGAGGCATCCGGGGGAAGGATTTACGTTCTCATCCGCTGTTGACGACGTTTGATGATAGAAGAAGCTCTGTCGTGAATGCTGCAGCAGAAGTTTGGAGCTGCTGCTGGCATCTATGATCGGTTTCTGTGATGATCTAGTTTCTTGTTGCTCTCCCTCTTCTTCTCAAGAGATATCACGATGCGATAACTAGAACAACCCAACATTTTAGTATTCTTCCCCCCATCTTCTTCTTCTCTTCACAACAGCAGTGCAAAAAGATTTTGGCTAGTGCCCATTTGTTTCTTGGCATCAACAACAGTGTTTGTTTGAAGATGGCACCCACCAATTTCGACTTTGTGGAGTGGTGGAATAAGGAGCAGCTGAGGGGGGGAACTCCTGTAGTGGTGAAGATGGCAAACCCAAACTACACAATGCTGGAGATCGAGAGCCCAAGGGCTGGTGGATTTGGTGGTGGAGGAAAAGACAAGGGAAAGAATGCCAAGCAGCTGACATGGGTACTTCTGCTCAAAGCTCACAGAGCAGCTGGTTGCCTTGCATGGATGGCATTAGGGTTGTGGACGGTTCTTGCAGCCATCAAGAAACGTCTCATTCTTCGACAGGGTCTGGCTCCTCCTCCTTCTACTGCAGCAAAACCACACAAGGGGGGGAGCAGACTGTTCAAGGCCATTACAGGGTTTTTGGTGTTTGCAATATTCATGTTGTGTGTGGAGGTAGCAGCACATTTGATGGGTTGGCATTTCCCTGGCCCATACTGGGCTCCTGCATTCCAAGTGCAGAACCTGGCCCACTCCATATACCTTGGCTGGTTATATTTACGAGCGGAGTACATTGCGCCACCACTTCAGCTTCTCATCAATTTTTGTATCAGCCTCTTCCTCATTCAGTCAGCAGATCGCATTATCCTCTGCATTGGTTGTATGTGGATCAAGTGGAAGAACATAAAGCCTATTCCAGTAAACCCTTCACTTGAGTCGGATGATATTGAGCAGCCGGACAAGGGCTACCCCATGGTTCTTGTTCAAATTCCAATGTGCAATGAACGAGAGGTTTGTTCTGTGCCCCCATCCACCCACAGCCTTGTGCTGCTTGTGTTGAGAGAATCTTAGGATTCTTGAGAAAACCCTTCTTCTGTACATGTCCAGGGCTGGCTGGCTGTCAAAGGAATGGATTTCATGATGATGTTTTTTAAGATCTTGAAAACTGTGTGTATTGTGTTTGTGCAGGTGTATGAGCAATCCATCTCAGCAGTCTGCCAGCTCGATTGGCCAAGGCATCGCATGCTGGTGCAAGTGCTGGATGACTCAGATGATGTTGATACACAGTTCTTGATCAAGGCTGAGGTGACCAAATGGAACCAAAAGGGGATCAACATCATATATAGGCATCGAACAAATCGCACAGGATATAAGGCCGGCAACCTCAAGTCTGCAATGAGCTGCGAATATGTGAAAGACTATGAGTTTGTCACAATCTTTGATGCTGATTTCCAGCCAAAGGCAGACTTCCTTAAACGCACCGTCCCTCACTTTAGGGTATTCCCAAAACCTTTGTGTGTACGTACTTTAATATGGTTCATTTTCTCTGTCAGCAATATTAGAGAGAATGCCCTATCCCTAAAGAAAGGAAGGTAACAAGAAGTGTCTTTTCATTGCTTCTTTTGTATAAGCAAACCAATGACATCTAGTAGTATTGAGAACAAAATTGTATGTATTGGAGAAGGTTTCCTGATTTTCTCAAAAACAACCATGACCTGAAACTCCAGAGTTCATGGATGACTTCTGTTTTGTTGAAATTGTGTCTCTTAGAATACATAGTGACACAGAGAATGTATAGAATCTTCCTTGTTGTTAAGAAGCGATTTGGTTGTTGATCACAGGACAATCCAGAACTGGGTCTAGTACAAGCACGGTGGTCATTTGTCAATAAGGATGAGAATCTGCTCACACGTCTCCAGAACATAAATCTATCATTCCACTTTGAGGTGGAGCAACAGGTGAATGGTGTGTTCATCAACTTTTTTGGCTTCAATGGCACAGCGGGTGTTTGGCGTATCAAAGCATTGGAAGAGTGTGGTGGCTGGTTGGAACGCACAACTGTAGAAGACATGGATATTGCTGTCCGGGCTCATCTTTCTGGCTGGAAGTTTATCTTTGTCAATGATGTGCGGGTAAGCTGCTTTTTTTCCTACAAAGCCATGCTTGTTCTATACTAGTTCACTTGTGATCCTGACCACAGCATTGATTCTAAACTCAAGGGGTTCAGGGAGTGGATCAGTGCTAGATTTATAGGTTTGTATTTGAGCACCTGGTTTACTACTTAATTTGTGGTGTTAGCCATTAGCACTAAATGCCTGGGGAGCTGGTGCATGTAGGATGAATCAATCTAGCTTACTGTGTTTGCAAGGTATGGTATATGGTTGGTGGGTTAGCTGTTATGAAATGGTGTATCAGGCTGAGGAGCTAGCAAAAAAACAGTGCTAAATTAGTGTAGATCAACATGTTCCAACTGGGATGTTCATGTTAATGCATTGGGAGATAGTCTGGGTGCACTTGTTTCATGGGCATTGCTAATCAGGATGTTGGGTTCTGGCAGTGTCTGTGCGAGTTACCAGAGTCATATGAGGCATACCGTAAACAACAACACCGCTGGCATTCAGGCCCCATGCAACTTTTTCGTCTGTGTCTTCCTGATATCATCAAGTCGGAGGTGGGTTCAGCTTCTAAACATGCACAACCACACTAGGGTTAAAGATCCTGTAGTTAATTGATTATGTTGTACCACAACATGTTATCTATGCATCACAACCTGTTTTGATTTATTTCACTGTCTATAAAGTCTAATGCCACAAGAAACTGTCCAAAACACAAGGTCAACTGCGAGTGCTATTATTCAATCATAGCTTTCCATATTGTGTTTGCCGAGAACAAATGACAGCATACATTGGGAACTTATTCGATTAAAGAATTGAACACTGCTTTTGGGCTTGTGTTGCCAAGTACCCCTCTTTTTTGTTAGTAATTAGCTGTTCAGTAAAAAATTGACATGTTTTGGTTTCCTCTGCAACTGCAGGTATCAGTGGGGAAGAAAGCAAACATGATATTTCTTTTCTTCCTTCTGAGAAAACTGATTCTTCCATTCTATTCATTCACACTCTTCTGCATAATCCTGCCAGTGACAATGTTTGTGCCAGAGGCAATGCTCCCAGTATGGGTTGTTTGCTACATTCCTGCACTTATGTCCTTCTTGAATGTGCTTCCAGCTCCCCGTTCATTCCCATTCCTCATCCCCTACCTTCTCTTTGAGAACACCATGTCTGTGACAAAGTTCAATGCAATGATTTCGGGTCTCTTCCAGCTAAGCAGTGCGCATGAGTGGGTGGTCACAAAGAAAACTGGGCGTGCATCTGAGGGAGAACTTCTTTCTAGTGTTCAGGAAACCAAACCCTCTGTAAATCTCAACCGGGGGGTTTCAGAATCAGGTGTAGAACTTTTGAAGCAAAAGCAGGAGCATAACTCTCTGCCACCACCCATACTGGCACCAGCACCAACAATACCAAAGAAGAAAGCAAACCGACTGTACAGGAAAGAACTGTCTTTGGCATTTTTGCTATTGACAGCAGCAGCACGGAGCTTACTGTCAGCAAAGGGTGTGCATTTCTACTTCCTTCTTTTTCAAGGGATTTCATTTCTAGTTGTTGGACTTGATCTTATTGGGGAGCAAGTCAGCTGAGATTTGGACTGGTGAGTATATGGACATTCCAATGGACCAGTGTGGGAAATATGAAGTGTGGAAGTTGGCCAAAGTTTTTCCCATTTCTCGTGTGCTGCTGCCTCCTTCAAATGGCACAAGTAAAATGGGCCTAGTATCCACCATATGTGTTCTATACAGAGTCTGCACATCGTCATCTGATTCTTGTTGTGCGAAATGAAACAAAATATTAGATTGCACATGGAGAATGATTGAAGCCATCGTATGCAATAGAGATGCCCAGCATTCCAGGCTTAACTCTCAGCTTGAACACCACTACTGACTGGAGTCAAAAAGTGGGCAAGCTGAGAGGGGAGAGCCAAACCTTGGGTACAGTTTTCTTAGAAACTTAGAATAGGACCATCACAGTACAGGATTTTTGAAGCTGTTAGAATTTCTGACTACATAGTAGAGAGAGAGGATGACGCCGGTCTTTGAATGCAGTGGGTTCTCAAGTTTGCTCCACAGCTATAGCTTATGCTGGTTATCATCCTGACACCATTATTTCTGATGCCTCAAATGGAGGAGCACTTGTAGTTGGGTTGGTGGATTGATGTAATATAATTTATACGCCGAGGCTGAGAACTTAAAAAATTGATTGGCCATAGGTGAAATCCATTTGTGAACATGAAGTACAAAGAGGGAGAAAAAACACTCTTTGACATTATGAATACTCTGCACAATGCTCCTCAATTTGACTTCAGTAAGTAAATAAAACAATTTCCACTGTCTTTTCCTTCTCTCTTGCAATTCTGTAATTCTTGTTCATTTGAGGACACTTCTGTTTTTTTGTTACAAATCTTTCCACATCACATGATTGCTGTTGATCATCAGTTTGAAGCAATGTAGGACTAGTGGATTACAGCCATTGTGGTTACAAAATGTATTATTATTATGTTCTCAATCATGGATTTAAAACATTTTCTGTGCTCTCTTTATGTCATTATTCTCTTAGTTTATTTTGAGTTTGTGATATATAACAAAATTAAACTCCCTCTTTCAACACATTGAACGTTTGAGCTTTTATCATGGACAATTGCACTTTTGTCAATTGCATTGGGAGCTCTCTGAGGAGCAAACTGGACAGCTCACTTCTAGAGCTTTAATCAAGTATGTTCCCCATCACTAAGATATGTTTTCCTGAGTGAAAACATGTTGTGAGTCTTCTACTTTTCTTTACAGTGGATTTTGCACCAATGGCTTTCCAATCAGAATCTCTGTATTCAAGTGGTCACTTTGTTGTGACCCACTCCTTGGTTTATCACTACAACCCTAAAGAGCCTCCTCGACTGATGGCAGTACATTAGCAATTTTTATTTTGGCTTGCAGCCACCTAGGCAACCAAAATTGAAGCTGAAAAAAACCCCTAGCATGCAATGGCAAATGCTATCATGTGTTGGAAGAGCCAGTACCTCAGGTTTCAAAGAAGGTCATTGCCTGTTCCTGCACAGGCCAGTAAAGGACATATCAAAACCCCAAAGCTATTTCTCAAAAACCATGTCTATGCCGAGTTCAGTATGTGACAATTCATGTGAGCAAGGCACATAACTTCAATGCAACTTATGAGTGGGATTGATAATGAGGCAGGGATAAGAGGAGGGTTATCTACCATATCATCATCAAGACCATCTGCTGCATCAAGTTCCATCACTTGAGTGTTCACCTTCTGTGATCCTGATGGCACTACTTGTACACCATCCCTGGTTGGTGGAACAATGTTTCCCACCTTCTCTGCCAAAGGAATTCTGAAAACAAGCAAGCAAACAATGTCACTCAATATTGCCCAATCACTATTTGAAATTTTCAAGCCATTCTGAACTGGAAATGGGAAGCAAGAAATCTGGATGACCTGGACAGTGCGAGTGCTGTCTTGTATCTACAAGCTCTCACGCCAGGATGCTGACAAGCATGTCTTACTGCAGTGGTATCAGCAGTCTGTCACATGTTCAGACTTACCGAGCTTTCTTCCTTGACTCTGTATTCTTCAACATGCTCTTCTTTTCCAAGCATTTCAAGTTCTGCTCTTTCTCTGCAAGAAAATTGAAATTCTTAACAAGAGTAGAGCATACAAAAACATTTCTTTGATGTACTTGAAAGAGAGGATCCTATTTACTCCATTATGATATCAACGTATTTACAATAGAGACCAACACTGTAGGTGTGCTTTGAAAAACATTAGCAAAAGAAGAGGAGCACTTGCAAAATACCAATGGAAAGAGAACTTAGATGGTACCAAATGTATATTGTGACAATGTCTCAAGGAAACGTTTGCCTTGTGAGTATGATCTTGATGTGATGTTATCTGCATTGCTGCCCAGACAACCAAAGTTATAAGACACAGACCAAGATGTTACCAGAAGACAGGAGAGTGATGAGTCTGGGAATGAAGGCTAAGGCATATCAAACTGGTCACATCTGAAAACCAAAAATCAGAACCTACTGATCCCTCAATCGTATACTAACAAAGTCAAACAAGTCATGCTCTTCCACAGTCCTAGAATGTTGTGTTCTATTGAGACCACAAGAACAAGTGTACCTTAGGACTTTTCTCAAGTCTGGGGAGGTCAAGTGCTTAAGTGGCCGCATAAATTTGGTTTCCTTGGTGGGGCTCAATACATTTGGCCTCACAGCTTGTGCTCTTTTAGTTCCAGGGCCAGAGAATGCAGTAGCCAGGTTCCTGAATTGTGGAAAAGGTTATTTTATGCTGCCTTTAATGCACAATAGTCTATGGCATCTTGCATTGGGGCAGACCCAATGCTCAGTTTGACAAAGCAGTTATGGAAACAGCAGGAAGGAAAGTCATATTAGTCCTGGAAGAACCATTCCAGTAGTAACTGAACCCTAGGCTGATGATCTTTGCATCTATAATTAGTAGCAGTACACTGATGGAAGCATGATACTCACCCGCCATTGAGCTCTGCTCGATGTGTTCGATGCTTTTGATAAGCGGTCTGCACACACCATCCATGCACTAGTTAGAACCTTACTCATCATTCACAAAATGGAGAGGAGTGAATGTCCATGTGCAGAGCATGCACATATGCTCTCTATAAAATCCAGATAAGCCACTCCCCATCTAAGCTGGAGAGCATATTATTGAGAATACTTCCTGCTACAGCTCCACCCAAGCCACAACTACTTATTATAGAGTGGACTTACTCCAAGATGATACTGACAAAACTCTCCTTGCTGCTTCCTGCAGTCCATCAGCATTGCTGAATAATTAGAGGAATGTGACATTGATTTTAGCAATCCACCATGTCTCAACTCTTCAAATTCATGTTAAGTAGAAAAGACAGACAGCAATGCAACTGGATGCTTTTGTGAGCCAAAACTCCATTCAGAAAGGAAAGATCTGCCTACTGCATGCAGTATTATGAAGACTGCAATGAGCAGCCAAGAAAATAACCAATTTGAGCAATAATATACAGGTTCTGGCACTTGGGAGGTTCTCTGGTGACTGAAATCAGAACTCACTTATTGACAACAACAGTGCAGGATGTGCCATCTTTGCGTTTCCCTTTGCAAACAGCATAGTCAGCTGAGGTTCCCAGTTTCAGCATCTGATCACCCTTGAACACACTGAGGCACATCTCCTTGCTCTGCCAGGTTAAGAACTCATCAGATCTTTTCAAGTTTATGTACATGAAAAGATAGGGTGTGAAGACACTTGTCAATTAAACTACCACTGCTCAGGGGTTTTGTTGGTTCTTCTTACCCTTTCATCAAGACGAACTTTGGCGTTGAACACAGCAAAAACAGCACCTGCTGACTCTTTCCAATGCTCTGTGTATGAACCTCCAAACAAGAAGACGCTTACAAGTGCTCCATCAAGTGAAGACAGTTTCCACACCATAAAATTCTTGCCAGCAGCACTCAATTTTGGTTGGCCCTTTTCCGTCAGTACACCCACAGTTGCCCATGAACCTTGGAGATTGGTACGCATCCCTGCCCGACTGAAAAGAAAGAACCATCACATATACCCACTCATCAATCCAACTGGCAATTCGAGACTTCGAAAAAATTCTGAAAAGAACTGCTCAAGCATATACTTTGTCATGTTCATAAGGATTTTGTAGGCAGGACCCTTACTTGATTCCCTGGAGCCGGACAAAGTGAAGATCACAGAATTTGCTGGTAAGAGTATCAGGTGCGACCAGCCTATCCCTGTAGGTATGCCAGGTGTCAGTTTCAGTCCAGTAGAAAAGGTTGTGCCAAATACTTGAGCAGAATACCATACAGCAGTGAGCAGACTCTTTTTGTGTGCAAGCTAGAGTGTTACCAGACTCCACGGATTAGCAGCAACCAGACTTGAGAGATACAGAGTAACTTAAGCATGGACACATATTTCTTCTGCATTGCAAGTCAAACAGGATCTTATGGAATAAAAGTACACTACTCTTCAAGTTCTAAGCCAAATCCTTTTGTGCTGTATGACGAAGGGGGTCTATGCTGCAGCCCTTCTGAAAAAAATGATGAAATTGTGGCTCTCATGTACTCCAGAAGCACCAAACCTAGCACTCAATTTGAAGTTACTGTGTAACATGAGTTCTAAGCTAAGGGTATTGCCAGGGGTAAACCCTAAGGGATGACAACTAGGAGCAATTTAAATAACACTGCTATGCTGAGGGAGCCAATCACAAAGCCATTGATGATCTGCTTGACAGAGGACACATGACTATGCAAATAAGGCATCACCTGATTCTCAAGCCAGAGTGTTGATCAAAATCAGGTTTGAAAACAGATGACAGCCTAGGAGGTTCTGAACGGCAACTGAAACTCGCAGGAGCTGCTGTGTGGTTTGAGTTCTTCAAAGAATCCTTGACAAAATCTCTGAATGCTGCCATGGTTACATTTGTCTTTGGTCTAGAGAGGTCCTCCTCAGCTGAACAGTATCCTGCAAAAATCAACCTTGTGGATGATCAAGTTTTGACCATAATCACAGTCTCATATAAGCAAGAGTGAAGAAGGATAAAAATTGCTTGCACATGCTTGTTGATAATGAATGCACAGAATTCAGCACGAGTTTTGCTTTCTGTGTGACTGACAAATTTTACCAGACACTGATGTTCTCTTCATTTCCTCAAACATTTCCACACCATTCACATTCTGAAGAACAGTGGAGGAACTGCAGACAGACTGAACAAGGAGACCTGTATGAGGTTCAAATTCAGGTATCGAGGTCAATGGTTTGGCAGGAGGAATCTTCTCATGGAGCTGCCGGGCTTCGTTTTGTTTCATGATCCTGGTTTGCAGCCGGCAAGTGTCATCCATACGGAATCCAGCTCCAGTTTCTTCCTCTCCACACTCTGCAGATTACCATAGCCAAAGGGCAATCCAAAGACAGGGAGATAGATGGTATGTGAAGACCACAACATTCCTCAATCAGATTCGCTGAATTCCTTAAGCCGTCTTTCGTTCTTCACTATCATACAAACACATACCGCGTTGTTGTTTACCGTGCAATTCATTACAAAATCCCTCTTAAATTCCTTGGCGATAAATATATCACACTGTTGAAGGAGACTTGCTCATTTCATCGACCTCTCAAGATCAAAGAAATAACACAAGTGCTCGCTAATAATTGACTTCAACGCCATGATCATCAATTTCCGGCAGGAGCAGGAATAGTCTTGCCTAGTGACCATTCGCAAAATACAGTAAAAGCGCCAAACCAAACCAGAAAAGAAAAAAAAACAAAGAAGGTCTGCCAGAAAAAAGTAACCAAAAGCAATAGAATCAATTGCACAACACATGTATGGGACAATATTACTACCGAAAAAGAATCAGAAAGAAAGAGCACGAGAAACAAGTCTTCCGAAAGCAGCAATAGAATTGCCCAGGATATGACGCAACAATAAAAATACCGAAAAAGAATCAGTCAGAAAGAAAGAAACATCACGAGGAACCACAAGGTGTAACAGGCGACAGCATACCAGTAGGATCGCAGGGTGGTGGTGGTGGTAGTGGTGAGGATGACGAGTGATGACCACGCGGACCTTCGTCATCACGAACATCGTTGCTAGCGGCATCATCATCTTCACACTGAAGAGAAAGTAAGAGATCCAAGGCCTCTTCGTCATTTTTCTCCATCTCCGCTCCGCCACAGTAGTGATGTTTGCAACAATTAATATTGCCCCGCGCGCAGGAGGAGAAGACAGGAAACTCCGAAGAACAATATCCCACACACAGCAACCAAAGAAGAGCGTTCTGGAGAAAGACGAAGAAGAAGAAGCAGACGAAAATGGAGGGAAAACTTGAACTGAAGAATCCTTCGAGATTCAGGGACGGAGGAGGTGGGTACGTTTGTTGATAACCTCCGGTTCCGTTTTTGGAACCATTTCGCAGCCGGGTCTTTGAAACGGAAACTCAGAAACAAAGAACCACTGGTTCTCTCGGTTTCAACAACCTCGGAGGAAGCCCCCCCGGTGGTTTTAGAAAAGAACCGGCAGTTATATAGGAAGGTATTATTGACTTGTTTGTTTATTAGGAAAGATTTTGAGACTCGTGGTTTACTGATCTGAAGGATGGTTCATTTTGATTCTTTGGGTATCAAAATCTCAGCATATACCCCCCCCATGGCCACCCAAAGAAGCTGCCGACATTGCAACAAAATAGACACATGAAAAACCTAGAGAAATTAGCTTCATTGATAAGCACCTAATCTGATAATGCTATTAATTTGAAAACAAAAAGCCATCTCACCTTCTTGCCACCACGAGTTGTAAGCCAACAACATGCATCAAACAAGTTTTCTCACATGTATTTGTTTTCAAATTAACACCATTACAGTTGCTAGGCCAAACCCTCAAGCCCCCTTAATTTCAAAACTTTGAATATTAAACCCTAAAACTTCGACCCTTAATAACTAATCTCATTTGTGGATGTTATTTAGATTGGCATGATTGACTTGTTTTAAGGGAAATTCCTCTATTTTTCAAAAACTTCCCAGCAAGTTAGAAATATAATTGCATTATTTGGATGCAAATTCTTTTCATTTACCTAAAATATTAGAATATATTTTTAGCTTTCACAACATTTTTGGTCCTCCAATTTCTTAATTACCCTACTTACCCTGGCAGCTTTGACACCAATTACATTTTTTATAGAAATGTTGCAAATTGTCCAAATTTTATTTTCTTCCAGATAAAAATAATTAAAATGAAGTAAAATATTGAATCCTCAAGAATATTTTATTTGTTGAGATTAATTTTTAAAAATAAATTAATTATGTAAAGCTGCCAAGGTGCTATACAGCACATGATTTCTGTTGAATTTGTTGCATTAGGTTTCAGATAACCTTCTCAAAACTCACAAGCAGCTCATTGCAAAATGTCTCTGCCCCTGTCTGGGAAGTGCAAACAATCATAAATGATGGAACTGTGAAAATGGGTAGATGGTGTTAATGGGAATAAGTTGGTTTTTAAAAAGCACCCTACAGAGTAGAGCTTTGGACACTTATCACCCACAAAATTGGTTCCAAGTTTCAAAGCCCTACATAAGCAATTTTGTAATCACATTTGGTCTAATTGGACGGCACTCTCCATTTACTTAAATACTTTGTCTTTGGGCCTCCTGACACCCCCCTAATCCTCTCTTGGAGGGAAGTCGAAAAAGTAAGGAATTTATTATTAAATCTGGGTATGAAATGTTGAAACTCTATTTTTTAGTGCTAAATGAGAGAAACAATCCATCTCACTAATTTAGTTTAGTTCAACAACACTTCAAAAACAGCAACATGCAAATTGTTGCCTAGGAGACCTTGTCCATTGATATGTTTCACAACCAATTTTTGTTCTCCAATTTGTTGAAAAGAGAGTTTTTTCTTGGAGATAATGTTGCTTTGCTGAAGGTGCAAAACTAGATTTTGTTTGAGTGGAATCAATCAATCAATCAATCAATCCCATGGCATTCATGACCAGTTGGAACAATAGATGAAATCTGATGCGCATGTATGTGGACACTGGATCCAGTTAAACCCACCAAACTGTGTGAGCTGAAGAAGAACCAAAGTAATGAAAAATGTAGAAAAGCTTTACTCTCTCATATCCTGAGGCTGCTATCAATGAAAACACTACTACATCATCCTCCAGTGCTGCTGCAGCCTTTCAAAAAATTAGGTGGTGAATGCAGAAAAGATTTGACCTAAAAAACTACCAGTTAGGGGAGTTTGAATCAAAGTTCATTTCCAATCATTTTTACTCAGATGGTGTTTGCATGTATGGGGGTGTGTCTGTTTGAGAATCCTTTGCGGAGTCCGATTTTTCAGATTCAGGTTGTTGCCTCGAGGCTTCATCTCCAGTGTCAGAGAACTGATGAATATCTTCAAGCATGTGCACCACCTCTTTCATTTTTGGCCGCCTCTCAGGCACAGTGTCAACACATGCCATAGCTACTTGTAGCATTTGAACCATCTCCTCCTCAACATTCTGATACCTCATCAACTCCACATCAAAAACTTCAACTGTCCACTCCTCCCTCACCACTGACTGCACCCAACGAGGGAGATCAAGTCCTTCATCATTTAGCGTCGACTTTGTTGGGGCCTTCCCTGTCAACAGCTCCAACAAAACCTGCACTCAAATAACAAACAAACGGGTGATGGTAAAAAATTAGACACTGGATTCAGAACAACACATCTCTTCAAATGACTAAAAGATCCAGGTTCATCTACAGACTCTGAACAAGTAAGTTCAACTAAACCCAATCCAAGGTTTGGATTTTACAATTGGATTTGGAGTCCAAGAAAACACTATGACTTGACGTGCTTCTGGACATAAACCATTGATGCACACAGAGGACATTGGATTATGGTACACGGAGGACCTTCAATGGAGAATGAAAGCACATGACACATACCACACCGAAGCTGTACACATCTGACTTGAATGTCGTCTTACGGGTCTCCAAAACTTCAGGTGCAGTGTATCCAGAATTGATCCGTGAGCCTAGTGCAGGAGTCGTGCCAACAAGCTGTACAAGGCCAAAGTCTGATACACCTGCTTCCAGATCTTGATTGAGCAGGATGTTAGATGACTTGATATTCCCATGAGCCAATTTCTGTGCACTTCCCGCCTGGTGCAAATATGCAATTCCCTTTGCAGCTCCAAGTGCAATTCTTGCACGTGCTACCCAGTCCAAAGGTGCACGACCCCCACCTCTGTTGCCTGTCAATCAGAAAGTGCACAGTGGCACACAATATATATATGTCAAGGCAGATCAACTTTTCATCAGCTGTTGAGAGCCGATTCTGCACACTTTTCAGGCTACTTAGATTGCAGAAGACAGCCTTTTAAAAAAAAAACTGCTGATTCAAAAGAAGTGCGGCATTTTGAGGAAACCAGAGCACTATATTCAATAGAATCTGCTCTCAGAAATCCTCTCTGTAAGCCAGGGAAGGTGCACTCCCCCCAGGGCGCATTCTGCATCTAGTTTTCCTTCAGGCATCTTGGCCTATTGACCTCAGCCTAAAAGCTCACTAGGATGCAGAATGCACTGTAGGGGGCGCCTTCTGCATCTAGTTTGCCTTCAGGTCTTGATCTATCAGCCTTGTCCTAAAAGCTCACTAGGATGCAGAATGCACCATAGGGGGCACCCTTTGCATCTAGTTTGCCTTCAGGTCTTGGCCAATTGGCCTTGCCCCTAAATGCTCACTAGGATGCAGAATGCATCATAGGGGGTGCATTCTCTGGTTACATAAAAATGGGTAAGTAGGTACATACCATGGAGGAAGGCAGAGAGACTGCCATTGGAGTAATACTCATAAACAAGGAGCTTTTCCTCTTTGGAGAAATAGTAAGCCCGGAGAGGGACCACATTGGGATGCTGCAAAGTTCCCACCAGAGCAATCTGCAGTTCGAAGTCCCTGCGAGGAGTGACGACATCCTTGAGCCTCTTCACAGCAACAATGGTCCCATCCTCCAAAACGGCCTTGTACGCTGTTCCCACTGAGCCTTTGCCCAGTACCTCGGCGGAAGCTCGCAGCAGATCCTCCAGATCGAAGCTGTAGTTCTTGCCTTGGAAGAAAACCAGCTTGTTGCGGCCCCCAACTCCTCCTTCTAGCTCCCCCTGTGCTGAGCTCGAGTTCTCATCCTTGTTAGTCTCATCTTCTGGACTTTTGTCGTCAGAAGACTTTTCAGAGCCCTTGGCACCAGCTGCCCTCTCCCTTGCTCCCAGACTCGCTCTCCTCCAGCACCAGCAGCATACCAGAATGGCAGTTGCCAGTAGAACAACAAACACAAAACTACCCACTACAATAGCTGCAATATACGCTGCTGCCAGTTTCTTTCTTCCGCTGTGAAGAGCTGGTGTGGAGGAACGAGGAGCTGGACTAGGGGCTTGAGGAGAAGGTGCAGGAGCAGGAGTGATAGCAGTGCTACATAGAATGGATGTAGGTGGACCACAGAGATTTGGATTCCCTGCGAAGTCTGCAGCTGGGAAGCTCTGTAGACTGGGAGGAATAGGACCAGACAAGTTGTTGTTTTGGAGAGTGAGCTTCTGAAGAGCATTCAGCTTGAGAGCAGGCAACATGCCAGAGAAGGAATTGTTTTCCAAGTCCAGCAAGTAAAGCTCCTGGAAGAAATCCACAGTATCGGTAATAGCTCCACTGAAGTTGTTGAACCCAAGGCTGAGATGAGTGAGACGGGGCCAGAAGCCTAAAAGAGAGGGAAGTGGACCATAGAAGCTATTGCTGGCCAGATACAAAGCTCGCAAGTTGCTACAGTTGCCAAGCTCTCCCGGGAAAGGACCTGTGAGGAAATTGTTGTGCAAACTCACAACTCGCAGCTGGTCCACCAGACCCAGACTGTTGTTAGGGATGATACCAACCAGTCCAGAGAGTGGAAGCCTAAGACTGTACACTCTGCCTTCTGAGCAGTCCACTCCAAGCCAGCTGCCTGTACAGACTGCACTCGCATCCACCCAGCTGCTCAGCAGCATTCCTGTTGGGTCCACTGCCTCCCTAAACCGTTGCAGACCTTCTACATCAGATTGCAACGTCCCTAGTGCAGCTGCAGACAGCACCAAACTGCTCCAAATTACAACAATCCTAAAAAGTAGTGCATTGCAGAAGCTCCTCATGGAGTTGCTGCTGCTGCTGCTGCTGCACGAAGAAGAAGAAGAAGAAGAAGTGAGCACCACCTGCACCTCCTCCATATTCATTGGGTTGTTGTTCCAGACCAACAACTCCCTCTTCTTCCTTCTACCCATGATGCAGAAGGGAATCACCTTTTCTTTGTTCTCTTCTCCTTTCTTCTTCTGCTGTTGCCATGGTCTCTCTCTCCACTAGTATTTCTTTGAAAACTCTCTCAACCCAAAAAACAAAAAAACCAAAAAAACGAAACAGAAGAGAGCTGCTGCAACAACAAAACAAAACAACAACAACAACAACAACAACTTCTTATTCTTCTACTGCACTAGTATATAATAACTTGGCAGATCATAAGCTGCAGGGAAGCAGGACAAGCTTCCAAGCGAGAGAGAGAGAGAGAGAGAGAGAGAGAGAGAGAGAGAGAGAGAGAAGAGAAAAAAAGAGTGAGAGATCCAAGGAAAACACAGCTGCAATCACACACCTCCTGAGAGTCTGAGAAAGCCCAGTAGCAGCAACAACAACAGCAATAATAAACCCATATCCTTTACACTAGTACTCAGTTTTGGGTTTGTGCCAATAATATTGTTTCCTTGTTTGTTTGTTTGTTTTTTTCCAAATTTGGCGAAAGTTTACTAGTTTTTTATTTTTTTTAATTATTAAAAAGTCAAAAAAGTTTTTGAAATTTTGAGTTTTTGAAGTTTTTTTTTCCAAATTGGCGAAAGTTATTAGTAATTAAAAGTCTTGAATTTATTTTTTTTGATTTTTTTTCAAATTGGCGAAACTTTAGTGTTTTTTGAGGTTTTTTGGTCGCCAAATGACCATTTTGTTTTTCAAATTGGTGAATTTTTTTGTGTTTTAGAAGCATGTTTTGTGTTTTTTTTTTCCTTTTTTTTTTTTTGGTTGGAATTGTTTTTGCCACATTTGGACTCTGATTTTAGTTTGGTAGCAGTTTTTCTAAACATTTATTAGATAGGTTTTTTAAACCTGTAGCCATTTAGTGCTAAATGGGATATTAGCCAATGACACAACATTAGAAAATTGAAAAATAATAATAATAAAAAAATTTTAAAAACCAAAAAGGTCACTGGTCTGGAGAAAGGTTTTTTTTTCTTTTTTTCTCTTTTTTTTGATATTGAAAACAAGGTGGCTTTTCTCCCAAAAAAATAGAGAAATTAGTCAAGTTCAATTACACTAAAAAAAAAGCAAAATTTTCCAAATTGATCCCAGTTTTTTAATGAACAAAACAACTTCAAAATTTATTTTAAAAAATAAACAATGGGACTCACAAGTCACAGTAATATGATCATTAAATGCTTTCTATGGTTTAAATGTTTTTTAAAGTTTACTCTTTCTTTGTATTTAGCAATTTTTTTGTGTTCTTTTGGGTACACATTTTTATACTTTTTTAACCCAAAAACGTTTTTTGAGAAAGTTTTGGAAATTTTCCGTTTTTAAAAAAATAGTATACGTTTCATTTAATTTTTCTATTTCTTAAAAAGAAAAACTTCCCAAGTTTTTGATATCACAAAATTTTAAACAAAAAAAATCCTGATGGCAATAAGGATCATTTCATTTACTATGGTTTTAATATTTTTTTATTTTTTATTTTTTTAAATTTGGTTTTTGGTTTGGAAAGCTAGATTTGGCTTTATATGCATTTAAGTTTGAGGGGGAGTCAGTAATAAAAGTAATAAAAAAATATTTTTTAATAATTTTAAAATAATAAAAATATATTTTTAAAATATTTAATTTTAAGTTCTACTCTTTCTTTCTTCTAGTAGCACATATTACACTAATGTTAAAACTATGGTAAATATTAAATATACCACACATATTTTACATAATAGGGGTTGAAACTTGAAAGTTGAAACCACATAGTTTCTTGTATTGAAATTTTGTTGCATATAAATAAATATATATCCGGACCCACTTCCCCTATGTCTAGTCAAGCATATATATATCGTAATGTTGAATGAATTTGAAAGGGAAAAATGATACACCTTCTTTTAACCTAAGTTTGAATTTTTAAATTTTTTTTCTAAATTTCATTTTTTGGGGGTTTTTTTGAATTTTCAATGATAATTTTTTTAATTCAAAAATCTAATTTTTTTTTACACCTTAGGTCTAAAAATGATGAAGTCCCCTCCATACAACACTACCCATTGAGAGGGCTTTCCAACAAATACCAAGGGATGGATGACAAAATCACCTCCATCCAACCCTCATCCAACCCTACTCATCGCAAGCTTTCCAACCTTACCAAGAGTGCACTCCGGTTTCCTATCATTTTTAAATTCTTATTTTATTGAATTTCCCAACAACATAATTATTCAAAGCCAATAGCTCGTTGCACCATATAGGTCTAAAACATTATGAAACTATTTCCATGCACCACCCCCCCTAATGTATCAAGGGCTTTTCAACACGATACCAAGAGCACAATGAAGTGGGCACAATGATGGGTTGTTTGAGAGATTTCAACACGATAAAAAAAACATTTAAAAAAAACCCTTTGTATCAATCAATGGATTCTAACACTCGTTGTAGCAATATGATCATTTTCATTGCATGGTCTATTCTAACTTGTTGTGCATGTTTAAAGCTTGTATATCAAGACTCAATTGAATCTTATGTGTGTGTGTGTGTGATGAAGAAGAGAGAACAATTCCTTTGGTATCTCTCTCTCTCTCTCTTTCTTATTTGGGATTGTGAAGAGCATATGGTTGATGGATTGGGAAGTGGGTGGTGGAAGGAACAATTTTCTTTCTCTTTTGGGAGTGAGTTAATGAGAAACAAACAACAAAACCTTGGTCCTCCTCCTCCTCATTGCTCATTCCTCAAATGGAGAAGGGAGGTGTGGAATTTGATTGAACCCTTGTTCTTCATTGTGTATCATTTTCTCTATACAAGGTAAAGTGATTGGAGACCCCTCTCTCTCCCCTCGTGAAGTTGGAGTAAAGGAGTGGTCACATACATAGGAAATGAAATTTTAGTTCATTCTTATTAACCCATCATTTTGGGATGAGATACTCCACCACTTCATCATTTTTTTTTTTGCTCTAGTCTAGATGATGATGGCCTTTTTTGGACCTAGATGGCTCCCATATTACTCAACTGGCCAAAGGGCCAGCCCCCACTCTTTGTTGAAGTAAGCTCAAAGTTAACACTCCTTCAGGTTTTTTTTTGGCTCATGACCTAAAGGGGTTTTGTGTGTGAAAATCCCACCATGGGCATCCGGGGTGGTGATCTGCATGTTTTTTATTGTTTAGTGGCAGAATTTGTTGTTGTTCATCACAACTAAAAACCCCCGATTTATGGTGACTTGTTTTGTGTATACATTATGTGCCATGTTTCTTCCACCCCCTTCACAATATGAAAAAATGTGATGTTTATTGTGGCATAAACCCTAAACCCTAATACAGTTTGACATTAATTTGACATCTTTCCAGTTCCATCATGTGTGTTGGGTGCTATGATGTCGCATAAGAGAAGCCCCGAGAATGTACATTATCATTCAATTGGTGGGAAGAACGGGGTGTTTATGACAAAACACATGACTGGCAAAAAATATGTGGATTGAATAAAACCTTGTGGCTCATCACTTGCCTCGGCCCATTGTCTTTGAGCTTTGCATAAAGCAAGAGGTTCACACAAAGGGCTTTGTGCACATAGCTTTTGCACATAAAGAAGTTTGTGCATAAAGCTTTCCACTAAGAGAAAAGAAAAATTGTCACACACAAACAACACACATACTTCTTTGGCCATAAAGAGCACGATTATACTCCTTCGCGATTCTCATCATTCAAGCTTTAATTCTAATCAACATAGAAAAGAAAACGAAATGAAACATCAAGCAATGATGAAGTTTTTACTTGTCCATGGCATTGCCTTGAAATTGATATTTGCACCTAACAAACAAGGCACAAAAGAGCTCCAAAATTCAAAGGACCAATTATATTGAAACAAAATGTTGGCAAAGGCAAAGCTTCGGTAAATCTTCTCACCTAATCCATTCTTGTGTCCTAGCGTTGAATTCAAAACTGATTTGTGCATAGGATATAAATTGACCACTAAAAGGGGATATAGAATTTTGCAATTGAACAATAGAACTTATTTTCACATCAAAATTTGAATTTGGACTTCTTGTTTTGAACTAAGGTGACAATGGCAAAGATGTGTCAACATTGTTTGCTACAAAGATTGAATTCATGCTAGCAACTAATTGACATTGAAGTTTTTGCAAGCTCCTATTGGCGAAATAGTTGTAAGCATTGTTGCACCTCTATTGAACTCAAAGCATTCTCAAGCAAGGTGAAAACTACTAAAGCCAACTAATCTTCAAGAATCTTCAATTTTTTTCAAAGTTGTTGTCACCATGTCCATGATCACTTTTGCTTTGCATGCACAAAACAATCCTTCAATGCCTTTGTGTTATGGTATTCATTCACATTAGCTACCTTGTGGGTACTTGGGGAGTTCCCCTCACCATCATTAAAGGATTCCATGACAACACATTCTTCAAATACCTCCATTGTGCTAGTCATTGGCATTTTCAATTTCATGAGAAGGTGTTTTTTCAACTTAGTTTCTATATCTACTCATCTAGGGATGTCTTTCAAAAACAACCAAAATGAAATCATGCAAAAGATTAACCTTTGGGTGCTTGTAGGCTCCAAGGTTTTCCGCAAAACATCTTCCAAGGATGTTCCTGACTCATTCAAAGAAAGCATGGAATCATAACAATATATGAATTTTGTTATGTCATCATGCTTAATAGCACCCCATTTTGTCTTTAGACTTCAACAAGATGACCTTGTGCTTCACATAATGGACTTGAATGTGCTCCCAAAAAGTGAAATATTTTTGGCCATTTCCTCTGATTGAATCTTGAGAAATAACAAGAAAAATTTATTGATCTGTTTCCAAAAAAAAAAAAAGATTTTGGTTCTATTTTTAGTTCCACACATAAGTCCAATGTCGAATGATTATAAGTAAAAAAAATTGGTTTTAATTTTGATTCTTTTTAATTACAAATGGCTCATATAAAATACTTGCTTTAGGTTTTTAAAAAATTATTATGTGTAATTTTTTTTAAATGAATTAACAAACTTGTATGGACAAATTGAGTGTGAAATTTAATGTTACTCACTTGACTTCTCACATAAAGCCTGTAATACCTATTTTACTTTCCAAAATTGTACAAGGAAATATCATCACAAAATTTTTATTTAAATTAACTTTGAAAATGCCAATTGCATCCCTCATCTAGTTTGTGACATGCACAAATTTTAGAAAGCAAAAATATGCTTTCACAAAAGTCTAAATTGAGAAAATTAAACCATATCTAACCTCTTTGAAGCAAGAGTGGGGATGTTTTAACAGTAGGCAAAGAGTTTAATAAAGAAGGTAGTAACATGCCAAATTAAGAACAATTTTTTTTGTTTTAGTATCACTATTGCTTTTCCAAGGAACTACCAAAACTTTGTGTGATGAGTATTTCAACCATTTTACATGTTTACAACTCCATTGCCTACATTACAACAGTTAAAATGTCCACTCCTCCACAATAAGGATATATAGCCATAAATGTAGTAGAGTGGGTTGAGTGACAAGTACAATTCATGAATAATACATATATATATATATGTACCCATATATCATTCTTCCAATTCAACCACCAATTGTCTACAATGGGTCAAGTGATGAGTTAGGTATAATTCATGAATGATACACCCATATATATTACATGTCATTCTTCCAATCCAAAAAGTAGGCATAATTCAAGAACATATATATATGCCCATATGGAGTCAGTTGACTATTCTTCCCATTCAACTACCACAATATTTTCACAAGATTATGGACAACACAATCATCTTGGATGGGTATATAATCACTCACATTTTTATTTGAGTTTCAAATACTCATCTATTTACTTGTTGGGTAATATTGATATCCATCTCATTTCACCCTAGACAAAGGGGGATGGAGGGTTTGGTGATCCACCCTTTTTCAAAACACCCCAATGCTCCTCTATACATAACAATTTGAAAACCTCTAGTACATGTTCCCAATGATGTTCCTCATGTTCTCAATGCATTCCCCAAGGGTGGTGTTCCCAATAACACCACACTTTCTTCTTGAGTGCATGTTGAACCATCTCATTGGCTGAAAATTTGTATTTATGAAAAAATATTTGCCAACATTTTTGGCTTGAGCCAATAATACTCGTTCTTCCTAAGAGAATGGGTTTACGTATTTGTTTAAGGAATTACATTTTTTCACCCAAATAATAAATAAATAAATAAATAAATATTTTTGCATGAAGGTATCAGACCTAGGGCTTATCCAATTAGGTAAGTCTCTAAAAAGATTTGTGAAACACACACACACACACACACACTCACATACATACATACATACATACATACATACGATGCTCGCAAATGTGGGTTGTAGGCCCCAGTAAGGAACTCATAGTTGTCTGATGACCATTGTTGTGCAAAAAGCTCCTTTGATTTCTGACTCAACTCTTTCTTTATGTTCCAATCAACCATTTGTTTGCTTCAATTGTAAATTTTCTCAAATTGTTTCGATTTTTTTTGTTTTGTTTTGTTGCACAGCACAGCCTATAGGTAATCAATCACCTGCCCGCCCCCCCCTTTCCTTTCTGTTCCTTTTGGGCTGGTATTATGAGTAGGTAGTGTTAAAAACACCCATGTAACAACAATAGTGTTGATAATGAATGAGTAGTGTGTGTGTGTGTATAGTGTGTACTTGTTGAGCTTCAGAAATGAAGGACCCAAAAAGAAGAGGTGGTGGTGGACGTGGTGTTGTGTGGTGATGGTGTACAGCCATCTGAAAAAGAGAGCATATGAAGGCTGCAATTTTGGACTACCGTTGTACCCAACATGGATTTGCCACATCGTCAAATGTTAATAATTTTAAAAATATATTCATTAGTTTTTTATTTCTAATTTTCTCAACAACGGGTTTTGAAAAGAGCGACAAATACATTCAAGATGTTGTGGTGGCTTTTACACATATCCACTATTGAATGTGAGAGAGATTGCATTACATGTAGTAGGCAAAGGCCAGCCTCTCTTCCCAATTCCCTTAAGCAGTTTTGAGTACATAAGAACCAAAATTATACTCATGTCAAAAACCAAAATTTGTGTTGCACACTGTTATAGATGAAGCGGTAACAATGTAAGCTTTCTGAACCCGATGGACATATCCATTTAATTTGCACCACAAACATACACAAACTTTGCAGCTTTATGTGTACAATAATACTAGCTGAAATTAGAGTCTCTGTTCATGCAATCTTCTTTTTTCCCCCCCTTTCCTTTCCATGCAATCTTTTCCGTAGTCAGATATTAGCCTATATCCTTCACTCACCATATCTAAAGCACGCTCCACCTGCAACATACCTCTTTACTCTTTGCGGTATTGTTTCTCATATCATTACCACCAACATCTCTGACTCATGAAGTTGTGAGTGAGTGAGCGAGCATCCAGTCAGTCAGTGCCCCCCAGCAACAGAGGTACCAAAAGGTTCAATGAGCTCAGAGAAAGAATTAAGTGTTGTTTCCAGGGGCAGACACAGTCAATGTATTGTGGTCATTCGTTTTTGGTTGGTGCATGCAGACAAAACCTTTTTCATCAATTTGGTACATACATACTACATACATAGGTGTGCAATCGCCATGAACTTCTTCATCATCATTTACAGCAATTTGTCAATAACTTAGGGCCGCTGGGGCACTAACGCTAATGGACAAACCCTTTTCATTCATCTGATCAATATGCAATCCTCATGAACTTCATGATATGTACACGCAATTAGTTAATAACTTTGCTGTGGAGTGGGGGAGACAGATCGAATGGGGAATGCAGCATTCTAGTTCTAGTTATCTATACGTCTTCAGTAAGGGACATTCCCTTGTTGGTCAGTTTTCTAAAATGAAGCTGATTGATCCACTTGTGGGTTTAGATACTAGGGTTTAGGGTTTTACAAAGTATGTGTGTCCTTTTTGGGTTTTGCAGTTTGTGCATATCACAATTTACTGCTTGCTTAAAGATGAATCTTTATCATGGTAGGATTTTGCAAAGTCTCAGGATTCTGCAATTGATCAGCTTCCTAAATTTTTCCATTTAAGTAGTGGCCACTCTTTTTGGGGGCTTGGGTTGGAAGGATTTGGTAGTACAGCTGATGAATGAGGGATTGCATGAGCTCCCTCCAAGCACACAACTGTCATTATGGCACACATCACTTTTTCTTTAGTTTGTGTAGGTAATGAAATCTTGGGGAAAAGGGGAATAATGAACACTCCCTGTTGGATGTTGCAGTTAACCAGTCTTGTGGGTGGTACTTTGAGTTTTGTTCTGTTTTGAGCTTTTATAAAAAGTTTAGAAATCAAGAAACCTCCAGTTGCAATTGTTTTTAAAAAATTTCAGAATCAGAAAAACTTCTCTACCATTTTCACAATCAAACAAAACCCTCCAGATTTTGGGTTTTGGCAAATTTTCAAGAGACTAGGGACCCTAGTAATAAGGGTCACGAGTGGAGATGGAGATGCTTTTAGTTAAAAAGCTCCTCTGCTTTGGCCTCTTCTCTAATTTACTGACTACCGAATCAAGTATCAAACACTTGCTTGGTAATTGATGATGTTGCTTCTATTAATTTTCCCAAAACATGTATATCATAATACATGGGCCAGTTCGACACTAATTACATTATTTTCATATGTGTTGAAATTTTCAAAACATATTTTTCTCAGATTTTATTTTATTTTGTTAAAGAAAATGAAATATGTGATGGAATATGTGAGATTATATCATTTGTCAAAATGGAATCCTCAAAATTATTTGACAAACATGTGTTCAAGTGAACACCAAGGTACTAGGTACTACAGTATACAACACCCATGCCAGATTGACTTGTGTAGTTTTACAATCAGACACACTTTGTAGAGCTTAAGTTCAACTGTTTGATATTTTTCCCACTCTTGTTCATCAAAAGACAAGAAGAAGCTGGCTGCAAGATGATACAAAAGTCTTGAAATTTTAAACAAAACTGACTTTACATATACACTCTATTGATCTATGGTCTTTTGTGACACATCATTGCTCTTCTTCTTCTTATTCTTCTTTTTTGTCTCTTAACATATTTTAAGTCTTGCAATAGCTAAAATAGAGTTCATTAGCGTGTATAGAGAGCACCTTGTATGTCCACGAATATTTATCCTTAAAAAAAGGAAGGGATCTTACACCTACTCCTCAAGAATGGGAGGGAAATTATGTTTACTTATAAGTGTAAGATTCGAGCTCTAGCTCTTAAGGAGTAGGTCAAAGAATCGACCACCATTATTCCTTGCAATCTACATATGTTTGAGTTCATTCCAAAATATAGGGCCAGATTTTATTGTTGCTTCATCCTATGTCCCTTACTTTGGAAATGCCTCCACTTGCAGGTTCTACTTTACACGTGAAAAGGGTTTGAGTAAAGGGACCTTACAAACCTTAGTGCACCTCCCCACCCATGGCCTTCAACACAAGTACCACATGATTATGAACATGAGCATAGTTGTGGGCATTAAACCATTTAGGGCTTTCCAAACCAGCTCAAACCCCACCCATTCTCTACGATTTCACCTTAGGCTTGCACATTTAAATCTTGGTGATTGTTGCACACAATGCAATACCTATGCAAAAACATTCAACACCATAGAACTCTCACAACATAATTGTAGTGTCTCTAAAGCTTGAATTTAGAGCACTCATACAAGCTCAACTTGGTCTTTCTCTCCTTGTGATCTTCTTTCACAAGCTTCACCCCACTCAGTCACTTAATTGAAATTGCTGGAGTGATTGCTTGCACTTCCTAGACTTGCGTATCACTTCTATCACTCATATCTTTTTCAAAGATTTTGAGCCTAGCTCCTTGCACCAGTGAGTGCTTGTAACCTTCTTGCTGATGTTTTCCCATAAATCCACCCACTATGAAGCATCTTCCAATATTTCAAAGGAAGACATTTTTTGCACACATTTCTTCTTGTAAAATGATCAAAGCATTTTCACACGCGTCCCCTTGCAAGGTTCTTCATTCATTAAGCACAACCACATACGTTTAGACCCCAACAAAATTGCTCACATCATGTTTAATATTGTCCCATCTCATTTCCAAATTGAAGGTTAAAACATTTGAGTTGTCTCACCCTTTTTGTTGGAAATGATCTACAACACATTCCCAAAATGAAACCAATTTTTGGCCATTGCTCAGAACAAGATCTTGCAACATGTTTAGGAAACTTCTCAAAGGTTGTTTGTCAAGAAGGTTTTTTTCCCCTTCCACCCCTTTGCTCAAGTTGTTTCCATGTGGTCACTTGTCACCATGTCCGTGCACATCATTGGGTTGGGTGGCAAAGTGGACAAGGTGTATTCAAAGCCCCAAACATGCTTCCAATGTAGTGAGAATGGGAGGTAATGGTGGGGTGACATTAGAGCACATTCTCTCTCATGAATGGCTAGGTTCCATTATAGGTGTCTATGTGAGGACCCACTAGCAAAGGTCTTACACCAACCCATCTAGGCTAAGGTGAACTAGTGCCTATCTTGGTACCTTCAATTTCTCGAATGGGTCCTCTTAGTGATCACATATTACCTAGTAAATGTTTAAATTTGGACTCAAACACGCCTTGATTTCAACCAAGAAGATGATATCATAATCTAGGGGCAGGTTTGGCAAACAAATGCCAATTAATTAAATAATTCTAAAATTTTAGATTCACCATGTCGGTTTTGGAATTCTAAATTTTTGAGGATATAATGATATTTAGATATTTAAATTTTAACTCAATTTTGGAGTTCTCTTATTGTCCTTGTTGTCAGTGTGTTCACACCTAATATGCTTATTTGTACTTGGGCTATGGGTTCAATTTCCAGATTCCTGCAATCTAAATTTTTGAAATAGTTGACAAAAGGGAGTAATTTTTTTTTCAAAAAAATTGACAAAATTAACAAATAATAATGATAATAATTTATGCCAAAGACACCCATGTACTACAATATTCGGGAGTCAGGACAAATGAACCACATATTGTATTGCCCCAAAACCAAAAAAACCTTGTACCATCACCATAGGCACTATCTGCAAAGTCCACACAAGGCACAACCAGGATCCACATGGAAGAAAGGAAACTGCAAATTAACAATTGGACAAAATGATGTTGCATTTATGCAGCTACTGTCATGTGTATTGGGTATGGATTTTCAGGGTATAATGATGATGATAAGAAGGCAGGAGGACTTTGGCTGCTCTTTCAACAAAGCCAAGAAGGGAGGAGGGAGGGTTCTATAATTATTTGCACCACAAAACCCTAACTGGATTCTGAAGTTAAAGTCCTCAGAACTATTGCACCAGAGTGGTCAATTATATCCCCAGAAGTGGCCCATCAAACTTACCACATCTGGAGGGGAGTGTAAGCCACTCCACTAGTAATTCACAATGCATGTACTCCAGATTCTTGCCCTGGAAAGGGATTGAGTGGATGTACTGTTCAGACTAGCGTTGTTGTACTGATATGTGATGAGAAACTAGTGTCAACAACTAAACCCTAAACCCAAGAACCAAACCCTAAACCCAAGAATCCTAACCCATAAACCCAAGAATCAAACCCTAAACCCTAAACCCAAGAATCATAACCCATAAACCCAAGAATCAAATCCTAAACTCAAACCATAAACCCAAGAAATCTAACCCATAAACCCAAGAATTGAACCCTAAACCCTAAACCCAAGAATCATAATCCATAAACCCAAGAATCGGACCCTAAACTCAAACCCTAAACCGAAGAATCGAACCTAAACCCTAAACTCTGACCCTAAACCCAAGAATCCTAACCCCTAAACCCAAGAGCCAAACCCCAAGCCCTAAACTCTAACCCTAAACCCAAGAACCAAAACCCTAGTAATATTTAGCACCAGTAGTATCTAAGAAATATCTGTAATGACTTGGTATTGTGTTTGTAAATACTTTGGGTCATATTGTATAGTCTTGTAGGTAGGTTGTAGACGATTTCACACCCAATACCAATAACATGGTCAATTTGTGAGAGAAAACCTGGATATGAGTATGTTCTTCTTCTTCCTCCTTGATGTTGAACTTTGAAGCTGACAAAGAACACAATGGAATGGAATATGGATGTGACACACAAGTTCAATGAGCAAAGTGGGTGTTTGTTTGTTGTGGTGCAGACACACAATCCAACATTTGTTGTCCAGTGATTTTTAATCAATTGTGGAAGTAATGTTAACATACAATGAATTTTCTTTGTACCATATCAGTACGGATAATGCTTCAGTGTTGATTTTATTTATTTTTTAAATCTTGCATATCAGCAAAACACCACCCAATAATGAATTATTGATATTCACGTGCATTGATTTATATTTGTGGCAAACTTTTGGTATTTTGCCTCCAAAAAAGAGAAAAAATCAGAGAAAAAAATTGGGAAAAAACATGTTGTTTTCAGTTTAAAGTATCAATTTTGTTATCAGCAAAAGTAAACCACTTTTGCAGAACACATAAAAGGAAAATAAAACAAAATGCCACCACAGTATTCAAATATCAAAATTTTCCCACTTTTACAATTTCCATGGTCTCAACCGTTGCTAGTCTGGTATACAAAGTATGATACCAATCTCACACTAGTTTTAAACGATATGTTTTGCCAGAAAATATGCCTTCTGGTGTGCTGTTCTGATAGGTTCCAGGGGCCATTATGTCTGAGGAAACGGTTATAGTCACATTGTGTTCACTTTTGTGCACTTTTGATGTAATGTGGATTGAAGGTTGAAATGATCATGTTGTGGGTAGTTGCCAGTGTCTAGATTTGCATTAAGCTCATAGGAAATCGTAGTTTTAAAGCTTTAGCACCAGGGTGTGGTTTTGAGATTAAAACATATTATCAAATCATGCTACTAAGCACGTTATTAATAATTTAACGACCACATTATAGTGTCTTGGCATGCAAGCACATACTTTACAACATGTTAGGCACACAAAATTCTGTCACCTTCTGGAGTGGATTTCTGGCAATCTCTTCTGAGGATTGAAAATAAAACCAAAGGGTTTTGTTTCCATACCTCAACTAACCAAGTGGAAACCTATAACAACACAAGCCTTGTCACATTTTTGTCACAAGTATACTTCGGTTTTGGGATGATTGACTGTGTTGAGTATGTTTTTTGTCAAATTAAGTGGGTGCAAACTCACAGATACTAAGTTGCAGTTCACCTGCTGCACATAGTTTCAAGAAAATCATGTCTTTACATCAGAGATGCTATTGAGTGCCATTTTTCATGATTTGACTTGGAACCAAAAGTGAAAGGATCATGGTGTGGGGTGCTGCAGGAAAATTGCTTTTGGTTGAACAAATGTGCGCAGACCATTGATGCTGCCAATAGTGGTTCCCAAGCCTGATCCCCTCCTCCCTGACCTGCTTGCTCTCCCCAATCCACCCACCCACCCCACGAGAAGTCCAACCATTCTTTTGTGCTTGCAAGTTCATAAGCTTTGCACAGGCACATATAAGTGAAGCATTTCAGGACATGTTAATACTCTTTTTCACCATTACAAGCCCAAAAAGCTTGAAACAACTGAGCATTTTTGGGATCAATTAGCATCTCTTTGGTTGACAAGGATTGGACTAGTGTCATGATTGGTTGAGGCTCAAAGAGCTTTCTGTAAGTATGGAAGCAATGTAGTGAGCAAGGGGACATGTTTACCAGGGTAGGCGAGGGGACACACGATCACAGCAGTTCCAATATCCTGTGCCCACATCCAGCTCTAAACCAACCCTCCCACAAGTTTGTAAGCTCAACTACACTTACAGAAGTGAGGATCCTCCTAGCAAATTGAAATTGCAATCTCAAATGTAAGTCATCATTTCCTGACTAGTTACAACAAAGAAGTAATCATGGAACATTTGTGCCTGATGATTATATGATAGTATTGCACTTTAGATATCACAAACCTCTGAGGATCTCTTCCGCATCAATGCTATGCTTGCAGAATACGCTTGCAGTAAGCCCGTAGGGAGTGTCCTTCATGAGTGTTAATGCCTCCTCGTCTCTATCCACAGCCTGCCAGCAGTTTGTGAGAAAATCCAACAAGCTACTGTGACATTGCTAATTCAAGGTCACAAGGTGTGACAGAAATTAGAAGTAAAAGGTCAACTTCAATGATGGAACATCATTGTTATTGCGCATCTGTTTTCATGCTTTAGTAGGAACAAGAATGGAATGTGCAGTCATGGAGGTTCTCTAGAAGCATGGCATGAAACTCACGTTGATCTTAAGTACAGAAGATTGAGTTAAACACTTATCTAGTGGACACAAAAGACATGACACTCCTGACCTGGATGCCAATTAGTGGTCCAAATGACTCATCCCGCATCACTTGCATTGTATGGTTAACATCTGTCAAGACCTGCTTTGCATGTGAGTGATGAATTACTTGAAAAGTTCCTACATGTGATAAAGTGCCCCTTAACCAAATCAAGCCCCAATAACCAACTACTGTCCAATATTGAGAAACATAACTATTGTGTACTCAATTCATATATCTCATGGAAAACAATCTAAACCTCAAGCTAGAGCAAGCCCAAACCACAACCTAGGGAGGAGCCAACAAAGATATAAAAGAAGATCAAGAACCAAGGAAAAACAAGAAGGATAAAGGGATGGGAGGAAAAAGACCAAAAGGCAAATCAGAGGACTTATATACAACAAGGAGAATGAGCACCACAGCAATGGACCAACCATTGGGGCTACTTGGGGCAAAGTTACCCTAACCAAATCAAGCCTCTAGACAATCACTGTAGAAGAGGGAGGACTAGCAACTCTCATGGTAGATATGCACATAGTGGTGTCCTGTTTTAAATGAAACCAGAAAACAGGTCATCTGCTTATATAAAGGAACATGGACTGACTATGAGCCTAAATACACAGTTGTATTGAACCCATTCACAAACTGTAACACTTGTACTACTACTTTCAATAGATTAGAACATTGGAGACCGATATTGTGTGGCATTCTGATTTTCAGATGTCAAACATGTTTTGAGTATTCAATGCAAGCTAAATCATCCTCAATTGAGTGGTCGTTGAAGATGGTAACCTAACCCTATTTCTAGGGAGAAGAGAAAGGCTAAGGTTGCAGGGCACATTCAGTGGGAGGAAAATAGAAACCATCTGCAAAAGCACTGCTCCCTAAACCGGTGTGCAGTATGGCATGTGCTCCTTTATCCATTGCATCCTTCACCTGTTCCCTTAAATAGGTTAAACTAAACTTTTTTGGCCAGCACAAACTCACAATATGCAAACATGTAATCAGTGTACCCTGATCAATTAGCAAGTGATCCTGCTGAATTGTGGAATTACCAAGAAACATCATTGGCTCCTCATGATATAAAAGAAAAACATGACAACCTTTAATCAGGCTTTCTAACCAAATGACCTTGCTAACATACCTGAGAGGCAAGAAAGGATAGGTGTGCTCGACGTGCCACTGGCCCTATGTATGTCTCTGGTTCCAGTGGATCTCCAACCTGCACCCAGACATTTGATTGACATTGACCTCATTGTCACCTTAAAATTTCTCTTTTCTCAGGAACTCTACATAACCATGTAATAACTGATCCTTCTAAGTAAGGACACAAGGCATGCTGCATAGAAGCTAAATAAAATGAAGCTCACCCATGTAGTATGTCTTGTCATATGCAAATACCTTAAATGACTTCACGATTGTAGTGAAATGGTCCAGAAACTCTCCATAAATCTGTTTATCAACATAAACTCTTTCAACTGAACAGCAACTCTGCCCATCCAAGAGCCACAACCATTTCAAAGGGTTGAATTAAAGCTCCAACTTCCATATGTGGTAACTAGATGGAATATGTGTACATTGAACACACATGAACTGTCTTCCATGTAGAGGTTTTTGTCCTAAACAGACTTTCAGCTTCTATGGATGTTTAAATTCAAGTTTGATTATTATTTTCTTTTTTCATCATCATTGTTTAGTCCTTAGCACTTCTGCTAGAGACACTAATAATGCTCACTTCTAGCACTGAACCAACACACATGTAAGTTGGAAAGTAGAAATACACGATCAAACAGTTGAAATTTGGAGATAAATACTACCTGTCCACAATTGTAGAAGGCTCCATCTGCAATTGATAAAGCTGCCGCAGCCACATTCGGGACATCCTTCCTTACATATGCTGGATCTTTGCCCCCAAGTTCTAGCTGAACCTGTTTTACCCCATTCACTAAACTTCTTGTGCAAAGAGATATGATAAACATTTGTCAAGATAATATGATGATCAAAGTAGAGGTCAGATGAACATCTTTTTCCCTCTAAATTGGCATTATAGACTCCATCATCACAAAAGTTTATAGACATGGAAGCAAATGTAAACAGCTGATTTTGAGATGCAATGTTGCTTTGAAACCTTGCTTCATCACTATGTGAGGTTCTGGTCAAATCTCACCAAAACCACTTTGCACCTTGCAGACAATTAGTCAGAAGCCTAACATCTACTGATTCCTGAGCTGCATCCAACATCAAACATCGTGCATAACACATCTACCTCATTAATAATAAACTCACTTTCACAAGGTTGGGAGCAGTATGTGATGCAATTTCTATGCCGGTCTTGTATGAGCCTGTAAAATACAGCCCCCCTAGCCCCTTCAATGATGCCACTGCAGACCCTGTCCCTCCCCTGCCTGTTGACATCACAAATACGTCGTTTGGAACACCTGCCTGTGAGACAGGTATGCACAGTACTCAATGAATCTACTAACAGTTATATGAAGACACATCTCAGGCAACTGTATGCAAAACTTTCCTTCAAAGCACTACAAAAAAAGTCATTCTTGTACCTAGCCCCTGGCCATAGTTGTTGAAATAAAATTCTTGCTCAGAATCAATTCCACACAGGTATAAAAATAGACTTTTCTTTGAAAAAGACTTCAATGTTTGTAGTTGTGCATTATAGAGTATGGATTAAATTTGCTCAAAAACTTAGACTCAGACTTGTTCTTTGCAAAAATTTACCTCATAAAGGAGTCGAGAAATTTCAAAGCCTGCGAGTGAGGCATACTCACTTGGCTTATATAACACAGCATTGCCTGTGAGTAGGGCTGCAGCAAACACATTAGCAGAGACAAAATATGGATAATTCCATGCTGAGATATTGGCCACCTGCAAATAATGGCAAGGTTTACACAGAGTTTGGAGGGATGTGTGTTTGGGCTCCAAATATTCCACTCCAGGAGGGAGAGCAGCAAGGAAGACAACATTTCTATAGATCTGGCCAGATACTGCAGTGCAAAACAGATATATAATCCTTAGGATGAAGTTTGCTTATCAAGGCTGGAATGTCTACAGTATGCTGTGGTTGTCAGATGCAAGAAGTTGAGTGCTTGCCAGAGAACAATTTAGAGACATCTTGGCAATATTGCAAACTCAAAAAAGGAAAACCCTGCTTACCACACCAAGAGGCTCATATAGTACTTTCTCCTTCACTCGGGTTGTCTCTAAAACAGTCTGCTCCTTGAGGACCTGCAGTACCATACCATACATATTCTTTCTCAGTTACAGAATCAATATTAGTTAAGCAACAGTGTTTGAGATATAACTAACCCTCTAGAGCATTTTGCAAATATCTCATGCATGCATGCTGACATATTATCAGAAGCACATGGATTAAAAGCTGAGTGAAAGTAGAAGAAACCTTCTCATAATTTTCCAAGTAGAATTTCACACGATCTACAGTAGCCCGCACTTCATTCTTGGCCTGTGCTGTGGGCTTTCCCATCTCTGTTGTGAGAGTTTTGGCAAGTGTTGGCTGCAGATCATCACTCCAACAACATTCAGGGGACAAATATCTCTACAGCAAAAGAAGTTTATATCTAGAGGATTTTTTTTTTATGACCATCTGTCATACAGCTTATAGATCCAGAGGCAAGCTGTAACAACGAGAAAAGCACTTTGCTGAAACATCTATACGTCAAAGAAGTTCCTCTAGAAGACTCATGAGTGTCACAGCTAGTTAAATCCAAAGGGAAGCTGTAACAAGCAAGCAAACCCTGATTTTCTTTCAACATCCACAACTGACTCAGACAAGATTGCAAGCGAGGAAGGGGCGATGTAAAAGACAGGATTCAACACCATGTTCAGTCTTAGGAGTTCGTTGAATCTCTCCAACACTTCCTGTTTTCAGAAACCAAGAAGTGTTCAGCAGGTGTGTAGTATAGGCATTTTTCGCAATTGCGGCTCTTGCCATGCAAATGTTGAAGGTTACCAAAGACAAATCAAGATTCTGAACAGTTTGGTGGACTTGTTTTTTGGTAAATGCAATTTTTTTTGTCTTTTATACAAAAGCTCACCCTCCGCTCTGCCAAGGGTACTGCCTTCCACCTCTTTTGACCCGCAACCAATACTCCAAACTTGGCCGCAACCTGCAGCAACCAGCCACGATAATAACAACAACATTGGAAAATTCTACAAGTAACAATCCTTGATTCAACACACTAGTCCCAACAAATGTTGTTCTTGTACATGTCGTCTTCAACTTTCTCGCAAGCAGAAATAAAGAACATCTTCTTAACTACGAAATGGATCAAACACAGAGGAGGAGATGCAAGCATTATGTATGCATTATTGTGTTGAAAATCTTGCAAGAACTGCCGCAAATGACCGACCTGTACAGAGGGTACTTAGGCCGGAAGGCAATCAATCACTGAATTGCAAGGAATAGAAAAGGGACCGAACAAGCAGGGAGGGAAGAAGAAGAACTTTCTCACTTCTTCAGCGGAATCGTCAGGAAGCTCGGCAATGGTCTGGCCCGTCGCAGGATTCAAAACGTCAAACATCGTCGCCCTGTGTCCGCTCCCATCCACACGCCAGCAAATGATTATAGATCCTAGAGCTTCCTACTTGAATCCTTGCTCTGCCGTTCTTAGATCATTCTCACATTGAAGCTCTCGGCAGGAAAAAAAGGAAGACTGGGAATGGATCGATGGAGTTAACGAATCTGAAGAAGAGGACTTACGAGCGGTGCACTTTGAAGAATCGTAGCTGCGACTGGAAGGATCTCCTGGCGGCCATGGCCATTGTCTTCTTGGCTTCCACCATCACCATTTGGAAAAAAATTGCAGATCAGAGTTGCAATTGGCGATTCCCGAAATTTCTCGGGCTCATTTTCTATGCAACACTAACAAGGCAAGGATTACTTCTGAAATCCTTGAAAAACAATCAATCGTGAACATCTTGTACAAGTCCATTGATGATATTATATTGCCGGGTATGCCAATTGCTTCGTGCCTGCTGGGATTGAGAGTTTGCGTGACCTTGAAAAATAAATACCTGCAAGCGGCTTTCTATTGACGATTTTCCTTGATCTATTTTCAACGCAGACTAGCCGCCTACTACAGGCATCATTGTCATTATACAATTGTCGCTGCGGAATTTTCTGGCGCTCCTCCTTTCTATGCGACAAACAAGGCAACGATGAGTTCTGAAATCCTTGGAAAAACAAATCATATTTACATGAAATACAAATCCATCCATTGATGATATTTATTACCGACTGCCAACGGCTTCTTCGTGCATCTTGTGTGATTGAGAGTTTTCATGACCTCGAACAGTACCTGCATCAGGTTCTCTATCAACGATTTTGCTTGCTCTATTTTCAACACAGACAAGCAGCCTACTACAGGCACGATAGCCATTTTCCAATTGTTTGCTGCAGAATTTTCTGGCCGCTTCTCCTTTCTTTTAACAACTTACACACCTTCCCTTCCCTTCCCTTCACTTCCCTTCCTTCCCTTTTCTTCAAACCCTTCAAGTTGTACGTAAAAACCTCTTCTCATGGGTCCCACATGTTCAAGAATGAGAATGTATTTTTGACATCAACAGGGTAGACTTAATCCAAACCATTTTCTCAAGTGAAAACGGTGATGATGGTTCACAACTAAAATTGTGTCGATCTCTCCTCAAAATCCTCCCATGCTCATTACTAGAATCCACAAAGCATGTGCCTTGAGTGTTGCTATGGCGCCCATCATCTACATTAGTCTTCACCTTTCATTTCCACTTGGTGGTAGTTATTGGTTCTCTACCAAGACTTGGGTTCTGCTATGTGGTGCCAATTATTGTGCTTCACTCCTTTTCTCAAAGCTAATGATAGAAGATTATATTTGATTTTTGCAAATGGTGGTTATACTTTGTTGCTAGGAAATAACACCTATAAGCTTTTAATGGCAATATTGTATTGTACTCAAAAAATGTGTAGTTCTTGGATTTAGGAAACCATTTAGCTTTTTGAGTGTTTATGTGGTCAAAACACTCATAACTACCGTATTCTTACAGATGTTTTGAAGAGCACCAAAAACTTTTGAGAACATAATCATCTTGTCAATAGCTCGAGTAAGTGAAATGATAGTAAAATAATTTTCAATGTTAGCTATCTTTGCTCGGAGATGGACCTTGGGATATGAACACTAATGGCCAAGCTCCTTACTTTTTATAAAATTGTTTTGTTTTTCTTTTCAACCATTCCGTTTTAGTGACCATTTTTTCATTTGAGTGAACTACTAGACAACACCTTGTTCCTTATTGTAAATAAATGAAATGAAAATAGGTTGGAGGTATATTCACCACCTTTGTTTGATTGTAAAACCTTTATGGACCTGTTGAATGATTTTTATATTTTAGAATAAAAGTGCTTATTTAGTGAATGAAGGTATCATATTATTCATTTTTGGCATGAAGTAGATCCAACCATATTTATTATGATTGTCCATAAAAGTTAAGATGTAAAGGACCCCTAACAAAGACGTCATAAAGAAAGGTTCACACAAATTAATGTGCACTAAATCAAATGTCTGTGACCTCCTATTCATGTTTTTTTTGTAAATGACTTTGTTTGTCAAGAACACATGCTTAAAATGTCAAATCTATTCATGAGACTTGTAGTAATTAGTAACCTTATAACTTATCCTTTTTGATGCATTAGTTTTAGGGCCTTGTGGTTTAGATACCTATAATGACGTTTCCAAAGTCAAAATTTGTCTATGATATTAGTAACTAAACTTACAAAGCTCTCTTGTCATGGGTGGACCTCACATTGTTCTTGGAAGTTGTCAATTTCTTCCTTGCTACCTTTCTAAGCTAGTACATTGATAATGTGTTTTGCACATTTATGTTCAATAGCTCTTCATTTAATCTCATTGGAGAAAGCTTGTTGCATGTGTGCATCCAATGGCTTGGGCTACCACAAAAAGTACAACCTCTTTTTTGTTTAGCTCCACCAACATTCTAATTGTTCTCAAGGCCATGAATCTTGGCTTTGTTAAACCTAGTTTTGAAAATCAAGACTTCAATCTCCACATTCTTGCCCTTGACCTCTTGAATTTCATTATGCAATAAGATTCCAATTAACTCTTTAAAAGTAGGAAAATTAAGGTGATAAATCAAAGTGTTTGCAAGTTATTCATAACTCTCAAGAAAGGAAGTGAGGATCTACGTAAGAACATCATTCTCTTCTATTAGTTCATTAATATTTGCAAGCTACTTGATTACATATTCTTCAATTCTTTGAAGAAATCTATTATAAAGGCACCTTCATCTAATCTAACATTAACAAGCCTTGTGTACTACTTCATTCAAACAAACCTTTTATGCTTTGCCACATCTTTGTCGGATTAGTGATGCCCCACTATATAATAAATAATTTCATTTTCAAAAGTAGAAGAATGATAGCCAATATTTTTTTTGTCTTATGTTTTGATTCAATGAAAGATTCATATTCTTTTTCTTTTCTTGTACCAATTCTCTTATTTTCAAGTTCAATTATGTTCATCAACTCATTTCTTTGAAATAAATTAGAAACTCTGAACTTTCACATTCTGCACTTCAACTATCCCTTTAGCTTGGAATCTTTTGACATACTACTATGCATGTGGGCCATTTCTTTTTTGTATGTATTTGTTTCCAAAGGTTTTGTTTTGAACTTGTTCCTAACAATCTTAAGATAAACCAAAAAACTAACTTGTTTTAATACTATGAAATCAAAGTGACATCAAAACCTATGCTATAAGTCTACCTAGCAACAACAATATAAAAGCCCTATAAAAACACAAAACATGACTAAAGGACTAACCTATGGTCCATTAATAGCATATAAACATTCCAATATAACTAATAGATTATGGAATGTAATTAATAAAACATTCGATTAGTAACAATTACTACTAATGGGCATAACTATTAATTACATAGCTAATTATATATGTCCATCCTAACAACTTCTATTATAGCATAATAAATATCTTCAATAAGGCAAACTTTGAATTCTATTTATGCCCCATCCAAGAGCCTTCCCATATTTAAATAATTAAAAAAAAATTCTTTACAACAACATGGACCCCACAAAAACAAAAACAATATATGCATTAAAAAAGAAGGAAAAACCTTACAAGAGTTAAGCTTCTACTTCAAAACATAAGCTACTAACCCAATTTTTGAAAGTGATCTTATGTTTTTTTAAAATCCTCCAACTACATGGGAAATATTTACTAGTTTTTTATAACCCTAAGGGCCAATTGCTACAATGAACACAAAGACATTACATAAAAAATTTCATTTTGTTGGAAAAACTAATGTGAAAATAAATCTTTTCATTTCTTGACTTTTAAAAAAAATATTATGTCTAATCTTTTTTATGCAACTCTAAAACCCAAAGTGGTAATTATCCCAATTGCATTCATGAACTTAAAGTTCTCAAAACTCTCAAAGCACTTTAGGTTTTTTTCTTTTAATTATGCATTTAAAAAAATTTATAAAACGATTTCTTTTTTGGTTCACTTGTTATTTTTATGTGATCCTTCTCAATAGGCTTCTTAACCATAGCCACAAGTCTTGGATAATTTTTGAGTTGCTTTCTCAAATATCTTTTGAGACCCTTTCCAAAAATCTTATTCAAGTCCTTTGAGAACTTTTTAAAAATGTTTTAAACTTTTTGAATAACTATCAAACAACCTTCATGGTTTCCTTCTAAGAATTACAAAGGCAATTTCCCTAATTTCTTTATGAAAACTTTATTCACATCTTTTGGGAACTACCAAGGGAATTTTATTATATTTTCAAAATCTTTGCTAAAATTTAATATTGTTACAATTCTCCTTTTTAAAAGGCAACTTCTTCATTGTTTAAATTTTCAAGTTGAAAACTTGAAATGATTAATTGGGCCGACATTGGAAAAAGGATGTCATGCAAAAAAAATTATGTGTTAATTGTTTTAGGGCCATTTAAAACAAGAGTCCAAGGACCAAAAGCCCATGGACCAACTTGAAGCAAATTGAACCTTAAATTGGACCTTTCTTCACATTAAAAAAACACCCTAAGGTACAATGAGAGACGCACTCCCAAGCCCCTTGTTAGACTCAAAGATGAATCTAATGTAAAAAACAACAGAAAGGCTCGGGGCTCGGGGCATGCTCCCTGGCTCTCAACACTTTAAAAGGGTAAAAGGGCATGCTGGAGCTCTGGGATGGGACTAGGAAGAGTGACAAACAATCTATCCATTCACTCGATTTTGCATCCAACCAACCACAAGTTGGTTAGTATTATGTTGCAACACCTTTGGTGCTAGGACAAGCCGTGGGCGATTTTGGACTCACAAGACTCACCATAGCCCGGACTCAAGGGAAGCCATAACGTTCCCCCATATAGTATTCTCTACGCCTCTCCATGAGGCCCGCATCCAAATGGTTTTTTTGTCTCGGGAATCCTGAAATTGCTAAAGTTGGACTCCTATAACTTTGCGAGACCATAACTTTTTGCTCAGACCTCCAATCGGGATGAAGTCTGAAGCAAAGTTGTAGCTTTCATCGACAATTTTCAACAATGTATTACATTCCATTTGCACGCACGGAAGTCGGGTTGATTCCCAACTTTTTGTGATCGGGAGTCAAACTGCCAATTTGATTCCCAACCTTTCTTTTTGCTATATGTTGTAGATGTCCAAATGGGTCATGCAAGCCCATTTTAGACATCTACACTTCAATAGTTTTCAATGATATAAAGAACTCTTCAACGCAAGGTTTTTTTACTTCTGCAATCGTTTTCTAAAGGTTCAGGAGTCCATCGAGACTTCAGCTCTCAGAAGGAGAGCTCACTTGGGAGTGTGAATCTTCATTCTCATACTCTTATTGGCCCCCACCTTTGAAACCCTTTTCTTTTGGTCGCAAGCCCAAGGCTAGGGTTGCGACAATGAGTGTGTTTAAAGGCTTGGATTCCAGCTCAAAGGTCCAATATAAAAAATGTGTGATTGACATGTGACATGATTAGATACACCTTTCGTTTTTTCTCTCTTCTTCCTTTCTTTCATGGTTTTTTTTAGTTTCTAATTTTTTCTTTATGTATATTTTTACCACACACAATGGATTATTGTAGGCACAAGATATTGGTGGCTAATGTTTTCACTATGGCCATGCATCAAATGATTGCATAAGTAGTTACGTTGCAACAAATAACTATTGGACAACATTGGAATATGATGAGTGCAATGTCGTATTTCATGGAGTTTGTTGACATGGCATCAAAAACTCACAACAAGCAGAGGTATGAAAGTGTGGTGGGATACATGAAAAATGACTTATAGATTCACATCTTTTGTAACCTACAATTTATTTATGAAATGTCTAATTTGGTCATCCATGTTTTTGAATAAAGTATTGGTTTCAGCAAATTATGGTAATATGGATGTATTATTTTCAACTAGGTTGAAAAATGTTCATACACATCTTTTTTAATCGCTCTATTTTTAACCTCATATGAAGTGAAAGGTTTCTCCATTAGCTCCTTACTACCCTCATCCTTTAAAGCACTATCAAAATCTACTTGGGATTATGGATTGTTTACAACTTCTTTAGTTTGGCAAAAGTGTTCACATGTTTCATCACATTTCCACTCCAATGTCCCCATCTATCCCTTACCATCATTACTTGAAATGTCATTTACAATTTTATCATCCTTGTATTATTTGTAAATTGCATTAAACTTCCACATGCAAGCAATTGGAATCCTTGAGAATCTAGGGGTGGAAGCCAACATTCGAGTGTGAAACTTCAACCATGTATCCACCCTTTAAACAAACCAATTGGGGTAAGAAGCCATGAAATACAAGTTAAACATAGTCCCTAAAATTAAAAATAGAAATGCAATACATGGGTAAAAAAAATTGACATCATCCGAATCACTTGAAATAAAAATTGGTTGGTGGTTAACTCCTTTCCCTTCCCCCAAGGAGATGAAGGCTCAATCCCCATAATGGTTAAATTGAATGAAAATGAATGGGGGAAAATGGGGCAAGGGCAAGAAATAAAGGCCAAGGGCCTTTAAAATGTGCAATCCACCCGATTTGAATATGATTTTTTGTGAATTTTTTATTTATTTATTGCAAATTTCAAACTTGAAATCAAATTGTGTTTACATTCATAACTAGGGTTTCAAAGTTGAAAATAAAATAAATGGATGATGATAAAAAAATTTAAAATTTGCATTTTTGGAAAATTCAAGCTTCATTTCTTTTCTTAGAACAATGAAGTGTAATGCTTCACCATCCACCCAATTTTTTTCTAGCTTTTTCACTTTTTTCATCTTCATCTTTCATCACAATTACCTTTTTCCATTATGTTTTTTTTGTTTAGAATGATAACTAATTTAAGGATCTTTTGTAAATCCAAATCCCTTTCCATTTGTGAAAATTGGTGTCTCAACCTTCAACTTTATATTTGACCTTCCAATTCACTTGCATTTTGTGCATTTGGAAAGATTGCAAAAACATATTTTTTCTAGCAACCATTTCATGAAGCTTCACAAAACCAATCATGAAAATGCTAGAATGGTCAAAAATGGGGGAACTAGCATGCTCTCAACAATGTACTCAATTCATAACATGTTTTAAATTCTCACAAAATTTGAACAAGGGCAAAAGAAAATAATGAAATAAAATAAATAACAAATAAGTGAGCAACCTTGGACCCTAGCTTACATTTGGTTTTCCAAACCATGAACTTTTTTTTTTTTTTTTTTGGTTTAGACCAATTGGTTTTCCCTCCAAAATGATGTCATGTAAGTTAAATCACAATTTGATTTGTCTAGGTCTTGGACTTTCATTTAAAAGCCTTGGGACCAATTTACAATTCTTGACCAATAGGAATACTTGATTTCATTGGACCTTGCTCCTTGGACCTTTGTTTAAAGTGGCCTTTGAATGAAGGTGACTTGATTAAACTCCAATTTAAATTTGAAGAGATTTAGTTCATTAGGGATGTTTTGATTTGATATAAATGATGGAATTAATATCATTGTTTTCAACATTTCCTATTTGGGTCAATATTCCTCCCATTATTGATTTAACTTCCACAACATTGGCCAACCTTGTTCCATCATGGAAAATGATGTGTTTAAATGCCAAACTAGGACAAGGGTTGGTGTGACACAACACTCACAAATGCAACACCTTCATGTCCCATTTTTAGGCCATCTAATTGGATAAACCATAACATTGAACACCTAGCACATATTAAGAACCCCCAAATATGAGGAATTTAGTTAGGGATGAATACTAGATGAAAATAAATGTCTTGTCCTCCCACCATCCATGGTTGTGTGTTGGTGGGTATTGTAATTCACTTTAGCCATTGGTTACTTGGATTGGGTTGTTAAAATTATATGGTTTGGTGTGATTTCAAAATTGAAGCTAATTATTTATAAAGTTATAAAATTGTAGTAAGTCAATCAATAGTGGTTTTGGTGGAGGAGATTTTGTGTGCAATGCATCCCCTAACTTTCTAGCAAAAAAAATTGATTGAATGGATAGTTGGTGGCATTTCCCACCTAAAGAATTTGCAAGTTTTGTGTTGTGTAACAAAGCACTATTAGAAGTGTTTTTATGACAAAACAACTATATCCAAGAAGGCACCTTATGTCCATGAACATCCCTCTTAGGAAAAAAGGAGGGGTATTATGTCTCTTCAATAAAAATAGAGAAATCTTATGCTTGAAGATTCCTCCCATTCTTAAGGAGTAGGTAGGCATAAAATTCCTCCTTGTATAGTAATTGTACACAAATATGGTAGGGGCAAGAACCTTCACCTCTTACACAATGCAATCTACTTATGATTAGGTCCATGATAACTTTCACCTTGAATGGGAGACGTTCCCAATATGTAAGGTTGGATTCAAATATTGTTTCCATCATAACAATACCTTAATTGGCACAATGATGTAATAAGTTAAAACAACAAGAGGTCCCACATATGAGCCCACCTTCCAAGGGAACATTTCATGAATTATAATGGTCACTTCCAAGGTTATTATAAATCAACAATTCATTAAGTCCATGATATCCGTAGGAAAAACTATTGATTATTTAGAGAATAAGTGATTGATAAAAGCAAATTAAAAAGTTCATAATGGAAAAATATTTTTTGGTATGGAACTATTGAAAGCATAAGTCAAACACAAGATGATGAAATTTCAAACTTGGAACGCACAATATATAAATGAAACTTGATCTAGTATAGAATGGGATTAAAAATGTGGTATCATTTTTATGTTTATATTGAGATTTCATCATGCTTGTGGTGTTTGACACAAGTGGTCAAAACATGTTTGAATCGAGTCTTTATTTTGCACTTTTGATTTCCAAACACATTCCATTTTTTTGTGAAAATGTGTTTCATTTGCTTTGGTTGATGTCACACATTGAACTTACTTCCAACCCCACTTTGTTTTGCTAGCCTTGGTTGTGAACCTTTTTTTGTGAGGGTTAAAAAATGACAAATTGTTTCTTTTTACATTTTTATTGTTTGTTACCATATTTTTATTCCACTACTTTTATTTGTGTTTTTCAACTTTCAACTTGAATAGATCTTGGCCATGCTTGTTTCAAACATGTTTTTGTGAATAATTGTCATTACATGTTTATGATTGTAAAATACAAGACCCTAACATGGTGTGGTTGGGTAATGAGAATTAAAACATGTTTAATAAAACAACACATGACTTCATACATTTGTAATGTCTTGAGTTTCCTTGGGAACCTTTCCATAAATGATGTTAAATTCCCTCCTTGCTCAACTATTTATATATTACTTTCCTTGAAGGTCAGTCTTCAAATCCTTTTCAATGAATGGATTTTTTTTTTTCTAAGTTTGATTTATCCTCTTTGAGTTTTATTATTTAGGAAAAAAAATTTTCCACCAATGAATGAAATTTAACTTCTTCAAGTTTTATTTAAAAAAATAAAAATGTTAATGGGTGACAAAGGACTCAACCACAAATGGGCCTTTTGTTAACATTTTGACTTTTTCATAAAAAGAAAATTTGAATGATGGTTTTTGTAACATGTTTTAAAAAAAAATTTAATTCCCCTGATAAATTACATGATTTGTGTTAAATAAATTTTAATTGTTTAAAATCGTATAGATTCAATTATATTCAACGTTTTGTTTTGAAAAATGATCATAATTTCAAATCATACAAAAGTATGATAATTATTGAAGGTTTAATTTTTTGTATCATAAGCCACAATTTTGTTCATATGTCATACACATTATGACCCATTTACGTTTAGCAAATGACTCTTGAAATTTGAACATTTTGAAATTATATTTTGAAAATTTGAAATATCAAATTTTTTGGAATTATGAATGCTTTTCATATGTGCATGGTTGATTATCATCATTTCAATTTTTTCCCCATCAAAGTTTCTATATTAAAATAATCCTTAGGCTAATGTTTTATAAAATTAAATTTTGGTGTTAAAGGTCAAAAATCTTTTACTAAAGTCAAATTTCAATTTATGAAAATAAATGATTTAAGAAAATTCTTTAACACCCCTATAAATCATTTAGGACAAATTTCTTTGATAAACATGATGTTAAAATGACATCACATAATTATGTTTGACAAAATTGAAAGTTTTTGATCATTCAACATAATTTTTGACTCATTTGGTTGTGATCACACCTAATTCCTATAACAATCTTTTTCCAATCATGCACAAATGAAGAAAAATAACATTAAAAAATGCCTCAACAACTTTGCAATAATAAACTACAATGAACAAAGAAGTGTCAAAGTGACATGAAATGACAATTGAAATTTTTTATTGTATTTGATTGATAACATTTTATGTCCAAAAACATGGAGAACATTCTTCATGTTCAAATCTTTTTGTATTCAAATTAATGCTAGCTTATGTTTTTTTCCCCACTAGGTGCCAACCAATGTAATTATTAATTATCAATATTTTGATCCATTTATGTTAATTATTAATGTATTTCACAACCACAAATTGATGTGCCCAAAAACCAACATTTCCTAAGATAACAACATATTTATTCATAATCTTGATATAACATGTATTGAGTTAGTTATCTTAATCCACTCATCCATTAGTTAATGCTCGATTATTATCACATTGTTGTCCTCCATCTACACATGGATGGAAATGCCTAAAGTAGACTAGGTCAAAATGAGCGAATTGTTTGTTGACACAAAAAAAAATTTGACCTCAACTTGGTCATTGGCATGTCTACCTTAACTCCTTGCAAGATGAGGCGATACTAAATCACGAAGGTCATTATGTGTAGGTGAAGGGCATAAGGAGTTATGTTGTTTGGGGCATGGGAATGAAGGTTCCTATGAACAAAGAACAAAATGAACCTTTCCAGATATGAGCTAGCTTTCCCAACATTGACAAAATTCAATATGCCTGCCTAGAGGCACCTTAGACCTTTTGAAGGTGCTTCCAAGGCTCAGAGGAAGGTTATGCTCAAAACACCTCCTCCCCTCTTTGAGCATCAGAAGTAAAGGAGCAATGCAGAAAAGACAAGAAGAGGATGATGAGTGATAGTTTGTTTTTCAATTCTTTTGAAGAAATTAGCTTTAAACCTCTCTCTAGTTCCAAGCCTCATATATATCTTCCTCAATTTTTTAATTCATTCTGAGAGTATTTAACACTTGATGATGGGTGCATCATTAACTAGGGCTTTTCAAAACTTCTTTGCATTCTAAAAGCAAAGATGCAACTATCAAAGATCTTATTCAGCTTGAAATCTTAATCTGTTTTAAGTCATCCATCATCAAACATTGAACCCATTACACCAAAAATCTCATATTTTGCCCATTCATTTACCAAATTGATTGAGAGAGTTGATTGAGAGTGTTTTGCTACATTGGGAAGCACTAGGTAGCCAAAAATGTTCTTTGAGCTTTAGAATCATAAGAACAATGTGTAAGGATTCGACTTCATCTAAGTTCTTAAGTCTTTGGTCATCGGCCTATCTAACCCTAAACCTAATCGGCAGGCCTTGCCAATTCTCTTTTGAAAAAAAAAGGGGCAAAAAAAAGGGGCAAAAAAAAAAAACCCAGAAAATAGCTGTTAACCCCAGGGAGCGGGCAGGGTTTGGTCAATCCTGGGCAGGGCGCAAGCAGGGTTTGGTCGATCCTGGGCAGGGTGAGGACTTGTTAATCGCTGGGATCCTGGGCAGGGTTAAGCAGGTTGGACAATTTATGAGGCGAAACTCTGCCCGCTCCTCGGCCCTGCCCGCTCCTTGGTAGTACAATACGTGAGAAGGAAAAAAAAAAAAAAAAAAAAACAAAACCAAAAAAAAACTGCTGATTTATTGAGTCAACGACCTTTCCAACAAAATGCAGCGTCATAATTACGTCATTATTAAGAACATGCATAAAACTTAGGCGTCGTCAACACACCTCCATGGGGGGCCTGCTGCTGACTCTCTATTCATTATTTAATAAAATAAAATAAAAAGTAACCAAAAAAAAAAAAACCAAAGAAAACAAACCTACTGTACTAACTATTATTACCTTTTACTGTCCCCAGACCTTTCGCGCTAGACAGCTTTACCGACAACTACGTAGGTATGGATGGTTTCCAAGTTTTACCCCCCACAGTAAAACATAAATAAATAAATAAATATGTATAAATGAATAAATTCTTTGGGTGAGTGGGTCACATTCATTAGGAGACTACTTAAATAAAGGATTAATTAAGTTAAGGATGGTTTACCCACTCACCCATGGACTACCTACATCTACCTATACCCATGAAATATTAATGACTTAATTATTACTCACTTACCTACCTACTTATGTAGGATAGAGATGATGAAAAATTTACATGGGGCCTATTGAGGGGGTGTACCTAGGTTAGGGGATACCTATGGGTTACTTATGAAACCACATAGAGCCTATTTAAATGGTTATAAAAAATATTTCCTAGGTTAAGGAATATTTAATTTAAGATTGTTTAAAAAGAATATTTATGTAACCTAAGGGGCTACTTAAATAAGGGTTATCAAAAGGTTTTGTAAGGAATTACATAGGAGCTACCTTGGGACCTAGCTACGTTAGGGAATATCAAAAAAATTACTTAAAAGAGTTACATATGGTTTATATAAGGATTTTGAATTAACTTTATGTAATTTAAAGTAGCCTCCTATATAATCCTTAGGTATCTCTTAATTTAAAAATTCTTTAACTAGTCCCACAAGAAGGTTTTGTATAATGTTTTAAGTAGCCTTTAGATATCCCATAATTGGGATAGATCTTTAAATGTCTTCCTAGGTAGTCCTTTTAATACTCTTAAGGTATTCCATGACTTAGGTAAAGCCCCTAGATGTCTCCCTAGTCAATCCTTAGGGAGGCCTTTAGATAGGCGTTATATAGTCCCTTTGTAAGCTTTTGATGGGCCTTAGGTGACTTTCTAATTAAATCTATATAGTCCCTTAAATAGTCCTTAGGTATCCCATAGTTCTAGGTAGGTCTTTAGGTGTCTCCTTGGATATCCTAAGTAGACTTTAAACAATTCATTAACTAGTTTTTAAATATTTTCATAACCTAGATAGACTTGTAAGTGTCTCTTGATATATTCTCGAAATAATACTAAATAACCTTTAATTTTAAAAAAAAAGTATCCTCTAACTTTAAAAATCCATAGTGAACTCCTTACGTTAGCTTTGATTAATCCCATAAGTCCCCCTTAGATATTCCACATTATAATTAAACTTCACATTAATATTGACTACCTATATGATATCTTATTACATCCCACAAGGAGTTTTAAAAAAAAGGCTTAGTAAAAACCAAAAAAAAATTTAAGCTACCAAAATGTATATTTATATATGTATGGGGAAATAAGGTAAAGGAAAGACAAATATATATACATATCTATGAAGACTTTATATGGATCTCATTTTATTTCATTGTTGTATTCTTTTTGGGTTTAATTTCATCTTAAATTCTTATGTTAAAAGAATAAATTATTATTATTATTATTATTATTATTATTAAACACTTCTTCAATAGGGAATCTGAAGTACAATTACTTTCAATAAAATTAATGTAAGTAACATTATGGCATGGACCTTTTGTATTTTATGCATTTAATTATGTTGCTCTGCTGTGTCTGGGGACCTATTTATTGTGTCAAGTGGCAAATAATGCATTCCTGTAGGTACCAGCAATGCCTTCCCCTGAAGCCCCCCCTATGCAAATTAATATTGACAAATTCAATTTATAAATTGTGACAAATATTACTTGTTTTAAACATTGATTTTAGGAGATAATTTGTTGAGGTGGAAGCATTTGGTGCAGTAAATTTTTTTTTTTTCTTCCTATTTTGTGATGATTCAGCTGAAGTGGCAATCCATAAGATGATTTAGCCAGATTTGGCAATTCAGAATATGAAATAAAAAAAAGAAGAAACCATCCTGCTCTAATTTTTGGCTACGATACTGGAACTTATTAAAATAGAATCTGGCAATTATTTAGTGGGACATTTTATTCAACTTCAAAATTATTGGATATTTTTTTTCCTCCTTTTAAAAATATTGTTAGGTTGGTACATTTATTAGTGACAAGATACTAGGAAATTTTGTTTAGAAAAATAGCCCCAAAAAAAAACTGCCTCAAAATTATTAAAAACTGTGTCCAAAAGTGATGAAATTTTCTCCAAAATAAATAGGTAGTTGATTTGCTCAGAAATTTGGCAAATTATTTATTCCCCAAAAAAACAGAGATTTTTTCACACAATATTCCTTTAAAGAAAATTTGTTTCTAAAAAGCTCACAATTTTGCAAAACTTCATGACCCCCAAAAAACTTATTGCTTTGCTTAAAATTAGCATTTAAAAATTTATTTATTTTTTCTTTTTCAATTCTGTGATATGAAAATTTTGGGAAAGTTTTTCCAGAAGCAAAGAAAAATAAATCTAATATATTCTATAAGGAAAAAAATTCCAAAAAATTCCTGCCTTTTTTGGTAAAGAAATGATAGAAAATTAAATAAATTATTTTAAAATTATTTAAAAAAAAACTGTTGCTCATTGCATTTTGGATACCTATGGTCTACTCACCTACCTAGGGTCTACCTGAATTTGAAGAATTAAATTCCAAAATATATTTGTTTTTAGTTCAGAATTTTGAATTATTATTATTATTGCATGTCAGAAAAATGAAGGATACAAAGTACGAAAAGTTATCCCTGGTGGTAACTTATCAGAGGCCAGATGCAAAAGGTAAGAAAATAATTACTGCGGTATCAGGCTCGGAACTCAGGATCGGAAGTTAGGCTCGGAACTCAGGCCCGCCATAGCTGCCTCAGGGCTTGGTGGTCTAGCGCACTGCACATGCGCGAGAAGGAAGCAAGGAAGGAAGGATTTGCTTGCGGAACGAGCGAGCACGCACGCAGCGATTCTAGATCTCGGAAAGCTTTGGCAAAATAGTGAGGAGGAAGATCAAGTGATTGAATATTATTAGGACTTTTTTCAATTCTTTGAAAAATTGTTTTCCTGCCCTGCAAAATTTCGGGGGATGAATTTGTAGTTTGCGGAAGGAGGATGACTTTTCATGTTCTTTTTTCCCCCATTTTCTGAAGAAGGAGAATAGCTTTGCAGAAAGCAAGCAGCACCTTCTTCTTCCCCCAACAGACGGGACCACAAGAAAGAAAAAAGAAAAAAGAATAGAACGAAAGACCTTCGAAGTCGTCGAACTCACTAGATAGCTGCAGGAGAGAGTGAGTTTACTTCCGTTTGTTTCATGGCTTCAACAAGCGGTGGTTTCGTTGTTGTTGCTGACGTTGTTGTTGTTGCGAAGGAGAATATATCGAAGCACTTCTGGACGTTGTCGCGTGAGTGATATTGTGGAATAAATGACGGACGGAGGTCGAAGAAGTGGTAACAGCAAACATCGCGTCTTCTCCTTTTGCCTATGGCGTGGTGGCGGTTTAGCACGAGACTAGTGTCCTCCATCAGAGGATGATGTTTTGAAGAAGCTGCTGCCGCCGTTGGCTTCGTCAGTGTTGCTGCGAAGAATATGTGGACGTACGCCGGGTTCTTAGCTTTTGAAGGTCATCGACGGATTAAGAATTGCTAACAGGTGAGCTCCCTGAGTGTGCTTGCGCTTTTTCCCTCCACTTCTCTCTTGCTCCCTGCCCTGTTGCTGTGCAATAATAGTAGAAGGAAAGAAAAGAATCAAATCTTTTTTAAGACGGAGATACTGCGAGCTCCCGGACGACGACGCATGCGTTTGCGCGGCTTAAAGCTTTTGCTTAGTTTAGTTTACTTTCCCCTAGACTCTTGTTCCCTCCTTTGTTGCTGTGGAACAATAGCCGGAGTGAGGAAGCAATAGATGGAGAAAACAACTCCTTGTAGAAGATTATTCTTTCCGTGTGCGTCCTCCTCCTGCAGAGTGCGCTTCTCCTAATGAGTGAAAGCTCCAGTTTCAATTTTTTTGGTGTCTTTTGCTCCCGTGTTGCTGTGGAGGTAGAATTATTATATGTGCGTTTTAACGGAAACGGACATCGAGAATCAATAATCCCTGATTGCCTGGTTTTTTCCTATTGAAGGAGACAACAAATATTGGCTTGTAGTTTCTATAACCTTCATTCTCAAGCTTTCTTCAATAGTCATCTCCCTATCATCAGCCCGCAGGAAGGTGTAACTTTCAGCTGGAAAGTTGATACAAAACTTGTGCATTGTAGGAAACCCTAAATGCATACAAACAAGTGATTTCTAGTAGGTTCTTATTTGAGGCTTTGTATTGCCAACGATTGTCTCAAGCTCTACTACCTTGTAAACCTTTTTACCCTTTTGGTTTGTCAATGAGACAGACAAAAGCAGCAGTTTCCAGAGTTTTGCTGCATGCCACACCCAAAAACCTAAAATGTTATTTACTGCTTTCTATTGTTCCCATGATGTGATGTTGCACAAGATTATTGAGGTGTGTGGCATTTGTATGAGGCAGGAGTCATGGTCCCCTGTGCAGTCAGTCAGGGATGTGAGTTTTCTTTTTGTGCTCTTTTTTCTGAATGATGTGGTTGACTACCAACAATTGAGTTTCTCTCTTTTGCACTTTTGTGGAACTGAGGGGACTCTCATTCTGTTGCCAACTCTGACTGAACCTGTCTTTTTATAGTCACCAAAATGTTTGAACAGTGGTGTCACTGGTGTACATGAGGAGGTTATCTTCAGAAGTGTTATGGAGGAAGATGATGCCTTCTGTGCACCCAGCATGATTCATTCTTGAGAACTGTTAAAATGTCTACTAGTATGTGTCCAAGGATGAAGATTTGGTTAGTGATGTAATTGGGTATGTATGGTGAGCATCAGAGTCAGTATCCATTTGGAGTCCTGCTCTTTTTCTTCTCTTGTTGATTTTCCCATTCTCATGTTGTTTATCAAAGCTGAACACACCAGGTAACCAGCTCTCAGTTCATCTCTAGCTGGAGATCTAGCAAGTTTCATTATGGTTCAAAGCTGTGGATGTAAACAAGTCTATTTCCAGATTCTGTAAGGTGGAAATTATTTCTTGAACTGGTGCTGAAAATCTTGTTACATGAGAAGCACCTGTGTAGGATGCAGCAGTCAACAGAAGTAGCCGGGGAGGTTCTCGTTGACAAGCTGTCAGTGGTGACTGCAGCAGCACGTAATGCTGCAGTGGAAGAGGAGATCTTTCAGCAGTTAGCAGACTTTCTGGAACGGCTCCAGCCTATTGCTATAGAGTTTCTTGATTACAAGCAGGAGTCTGTGGAGGAGGTGGTGGATTCTTTGATAAAAGATGTGCAAAGTGCCCAGGAGCTTATCAGCTTCTGGACTAGCAAGAGTCGCATCTATTTTCTTGCTCATTGTCGATTGGTTGCAAAGCAGCTCAGAGACATCACCCATAATATTGGTGACAATCTGGGCCTTATTCCTTTATCATTGGTGCAAGATGACACACAGGGTCAGATTGATGAGCTTGCTGAAGATACACAGCAGGCTTACTACAAGTGCAAAGAATCAGATGAGCACATCTGCCGGACACTAGAAGGAGAGAATGGGAACCTCCGCACTGATGTTTTATTGCAGAAAAGCGTCTTGATGGACATTGCAATATCATGTGGAGTAGATGACCTGTCTCGCAACCCTTCTGCTTTGAAGGATGAGATAGAAAAATTAAGGAATGATGTACAGGATACAAAGGAGCCCTATGACCTTCATGTGATGGATGTCATTGAAAACCTTTACAAGAAGTTTGTGCAGTCAAATGATCAGCCAAGCCCTTCGGAAGATATGAGTTATCATCCAATGCACAGTGAGTACAGACGGCTAGAGCCTCTATATGAGGCCTTTGTGTGTCCACTTACAAAGGTTGTGATGCGGGATCCTGTAACAATAGAGACTGGGCAAACATATGAGAGATCTGCAATTGAGGACTGGTTTCAACAATGTCGTGATAACGGTCAGGATCCTGTATGCCCGCTGACTGGGCAGAAGATTACAGCTGCACCAAAGTCAAGTATTGCTCTGCGAAATACCATTGAAGAATGGACTACTCGTAATGAACAGGCTCGCATTGACATTGCACAAGAGTTCATTTCAGCTAACAGTGTAGAAAGTGATGTTCTTTTTGCTCTCAAGGATCTGCAAGTTCTATGTCAGAGGAACAAGGTGAACAAATACAGGATTGGGGATGCAGACCTAATCCCTGTCATAGTGGCCCGCTTGAAGAATGGGGATGAAGTAAGGGTTAATGCCCTTCGTACTCTTCGTCTTCTTGCTGAAGATAATGAAGACAACAAGGTATCTCTACCCTCTCTGCCCCTAGATTGGCTGGGTGGTGAAAACATCTCTTTTTTGTACCACAGAATTGGCTGATGGTACTACACCTATGGCTCTTGTTGTGGATATCAAGTCTCATTGCTAGACTCTGCAAATATGGACATGATGTGTCTAGATTGTGTTTGCAATTCTTCTGACATGTCTCTCATTGTTTGGTGCATTTTAAGGTGGCAATGGGAGAGACGGTCCTGATTCGTTCAGCTGTTAAGTGCTTATCAAGGTCACTATCAGCAGAGAGAGAGGAGGCAGCAGCACTGCTATTTGAGCTCTCAAAATCAGATGTCATGTGTGAGAAGATCGGTGCCACCAATGGTGCTATACTTGTCCTGGTGGGAATGACGAGCAGCAAAACTGAGAATATCAGGGCATCCAGACTAGCTGACCTTGCTCTCAATAATCTGGAGCACTGTGATATCAATGTTAAGCAAATGGCAGAAAGTGGACGACTGCAACCACTCCTCAGACGGCTCATCAATGGTAATTGCTGAACTCTGGCAAACTGGTGAAGGCCTTGGTGTGCAAAATCCTAGCAGTCTTTCCTCCAACCATGATGCATAAGCTTGTGCACCATTCATGAATGTCTCCTATCTTGGTTTCAGGTGATGAGGGTGTTCGAATAGAAATGGCAGAGTTTCTTGCCGAAGTCTCTTTGACAACAGAGGGCAAGGCTCGAGCAGCAGAGTCAGTAACAGGGGTGTTGGTGCAGATGCTTGGCAGCACCAGCCCTACAGAAAGGTCTGCGGCATTGAGGGCTCTCTGCAGTCTCTCCTCTCTTGAAAGCAATGGTAAGCTGCTGATAGAAGCTGGAGTGCTGCCTCCATTAATGAGGGATCTCTTTGTTTCTGGTTCCAACCTGGTACCAATGAAGCTTAAAGAGGTGTCTGCGACTATACTTGCTAATGTGGTCAACTCTAGTGGGAACTGGGATGACATGCCAATTGATGCTACCGGAAACACCCTCACTTCAGAGCCTATAGTGCATAATTTCCTACGTTTGATCAGCAACACTGGTCCAGCAATCGAGACTAAGCTTTTGCAGGTTAGTTTGACCCTATGCTGTTGTATTTCTTTGAATATTGTTTTGAATCTCAGTTTTTGAAGGCAGTTTTGAGTTAAGGTTTTATCTTTTTGGAAAGAGCTTTAATCTCCAAGGGTAACAGCTGCTGGAGATCAAAATGCTTGCCCATGGCCACAAAAAGGGGTAAAATTCATGATCGAGATGTAGTTGAATTCTCTTGAGATCATTACCACTGAAGAGTTGCTCTTCTGCAGGTGTTGGTCGGGTTGACCTCAAAGCTTCAAGCTGTGAGCAAAGTGGTCTCATACATCAAAAGTGCTGGAGCCACTGTGACCCTGATCCAGTTCCTGGAAGCCCCACAGCTACGGGTCACTGCCATCAAGCTTCTATACCAGCTCTCAGTGTACATGGGGCAGGAGATTGCTGATGGACTGATCACAACACGTCAACTCGGCACATTGGTGAAACTGTTGGGAGCACCTGGAGTGGCAGAGGAACAAGCATACACAGCTGGTCTACTTGCAAATCTGCCTATGCAGGATATCAAACTTACCTTTGCCTTGCTTGATGAGAAAGCCTTCCCTATACTCATCTACCGTATTGAAGAGGTCAGGAAAGGAGTTGTCCGCATCGGTGCTGGTCGCTATATAGCCCCCTTCCAGAAGGGGCTAGTAGGAGTTCTGTCACGGTTCACCTATGCTCTAGACAACCCTGCTATTCTAGCTCTTGTCCAGGAGAAAGATTTAACATCCCTCTTTACATCATTGTTACAGTCTTCATCCTTTGATGAGGTGCAATGTTCCTCAGCCCAGGCATTAGAAAAACTTTCGCTCAAATCAAAGCAGCTGTCACAAGTCCCAGAAATACCTGCAAACAACTCTTGTCTAATTTGCCTCCCTTGTGCTCAGAAACCTCCTCCTCCCACAGGAATGTGCCCTGTACACGGAGGATTGTGTTCAGCACGAGACACTTTTTGCCTCATAGAAGCAAAAGCTATTGTCCCCTTGGTTGCTTGTCTGGACCACCCAAACACAAGCCTTGTTGAAGCTGCAATGGCTGCTCTCTCCACTCTCATCAGGGATACAGTTGACATTGACCACGGAGTGCAGGTTTGTGTCTCTGAATCCACAACTGTCCATCATATATGTAGAATAATGTTGACACAAGATATTGTGAAATGTGTCCTTGCTGATCACTGTTGTTGGTTGTATTCTGACCTCTGGCAAGTGCAAGGTGTTGTGCCTTTTGTTGTTTGAAAAATTTGGTTATTATAATTGAAGACGACTGGGTGGTTGCAGGCACTATATCAAGCAGAGGCAATACCACCAATACTGGCGATCATGCAAGAGCATCGAACAGAACAGTTAAGGGCACAGGCAGTGTCAGTGGTGGAGCGTGTTTTGCGCAATACTGATCTAGCTCGTACTGTCTCTGAAGACTCCAATGTTAGTACTGCTTTGGTTGATGCATTCCGAAATGGCAACTATGATGCTAAGCAGCTGGCAGAAAAGTCTCTGAAAGCCTTGAACAAAATCCCAAATATCTCAATAGTGTCTACCATAAAGTAATATTCAGTGTTGCAGTTTTGGGTTTTGCTAGACATGCAAAGCAGTGTATCAAGGAATGAGTGTCATTTGTTTAAATGTGCTGATTTGTCTCTATTCCAGTGCTGATTGCTGTGCACAGGTTTAGGTTCAACATGTAGGCTGAGAGGTATTCATTATAGGACAAAGTAACCAGGCTTCCTCCATTCTTTGACCCCAGAATATGGTGTTATGACGTTTCGAATTGCAGAATCTGCAAGATTGAGATGCCAATGTTGGTATCAGATTTGGTGACCACCTATAGTTGTGGGGACTTTAAAAGACTTCTTTGTGAAGGGAGAGTGGGGGGGGGGCAAGTGGTGAGATGGGACTTTTGGGCAAAACCATCTTAGAGTGTATGTACGTTTGGTCTATTTCCTGGTTAAGATGATACATATTAGAAGTAGGATATCCACAATGTGGCACTGGAAAAGAATGATTAGCTACCTTACTGTGTCTTGGAAATTTCATACATTCCATTTGAATGTTCCAAAGTTGCTTGAAGTCGGTACAGAGAATGGCAATTGCTTCAGGTGTACATTTCTCTGATTACAGTTAGTTTTCGCGTGGGATTCAATTTTCTTTCATTAAGGCCAAACCTTTTAAGGCATTGGTTTTCTTTTCCTCCACTTTTGAGTTTCAAATTGATTTAAATTACTTAATTTCCAGCTATTAAGCAGAGCAATCTCCAGTTCAAATTCCCAAATCAACACTTTTCTTATTTGCTTGTATAACTTTTGTTTTACATTGTAGATTGTATCTACAACATGGAAGGCTCTTTGTATTGCCATCATAAATTCACTCCATGAACACAAAGGACAGTATAGGGAAGGCTTTCTCATCAAGCAAGGCACAGGTTAGTTAACCACAATAAATTCAACGTCACATTTCACTATAACTAAGTTAGAACACGTGTAATAAAAAGTTCTGTCAAATTATACATAAATTCCATCTTGATTGAATGTGCAAAAAGTTAAGACGTGCTTTTACTTTGATGTCACATACCACTGCACAAATATCAACACACCATTACATGAGGCCATGCTTTTACAACAAGTGCCAACTCTAGATACAAGTTTTTCGATGTCATCATCTACAACTATTGTTAGGAAATCAACAAGGGACATTCAATTGAAATCATATGCAACATTCACCAACAAAAAGTTATTGGTTCACTTCACCCATTTTTATTTTTCACTGCCATCTCTTGAAAGATCTTTACAACTTTCATTGCTAGGTTACATGCCACTTCCTTTCCCAACCATTTTCAGGCATGGCAGAATCTGACCTATGACAATGGCATCAGGGTGCGGCAGCAGTAGGGTGTTGACACAACTTTGGAACTCGAGTTGATAGCTATGGGGGGTTTTGGGGGCACATGCAACCTCCTTTCCCCACCATTTTCAGGCATGTCAATGACCTATTACAATGGCATCAGGGCCTCTTGCCACCATTTTCAATCTTGGCAGAATCTGACCCGTGACAATAGCTATGCGGAGGTTTGGGGACACATGGGGATAGAAGAAGCTCTGGAAGGCTCACATTCTAAGCGCTTGAGGGATTGTACAAGCCATGCACCAGTGATGGCTTCCACTAATTCACAAAGTTTCCAGGAAAAGATGGAAAACGACTACAATGTCAGGAGAAAAGCTTACCAAAGGGATAGGGTCATGCGTGCTACAGTCGTCGAAAAGACATTCTGGTCTTCCGCAGCGTTGTCTTCACAAACACATGATACTAACACCATCGATATTCTATGTCTGTAGTTTTATCTAATTCTGAGAAAACTCCTGCAGTACCTCTTCTATGAAAAGCTCTAAAAAAACGAGAAAACCCTCAAAACCTCAATGTGTCCTTGCACTCATATGCACGCCCCTCTCCGCATTGCTTCCTCGGGCCTGCAGGGCTCCTGATTTGAGTTTTTCCCCTTCTTATGCACGAAACTCCTCTCGCAGCACACACTTCCCCACCCTTGCAAACCCTCTCTGGACCTCTCACTCTTTGCTCCCACTCCTCCGCACTACTTTTATGTATAAAAAACACACTCACGCTTCTCTCAAAACCTTTTTCATAACCTTCTACTCTTTGCTCTTGCACCCGCTCACTATCTTTTCTTCCGTCATTGCAAAACGGACGCAAACTCGCTCTCTTTTCTTCTCTCACAGCAAACAAAAAACACACGATGAGCTTCGCAAATACACATTACCGGCTCTCCACAAAAGCTCACCCGAAATGCTGCTCACGTCGCAAACGGACAGGAACGTGGGACCAAACTCAAGTCCAGTGACCCGGAGTTTTAGCACAAAAATGAGATTCGTGCCCTGTTGAACTCCTTTGTAAGAGCAGATTCGTGCCCTTTGTACTCCATTTTAAGCTGCGTTCACACTTGGTGTTAGGGTTTTTAGTATTGAGTGCCACCTAGATTTTTCATTTTAACACTGACTTTACATCAGTGTGAATGCACCCATTATAAGATTCTCTATTTTCTTTCACACACTTTGTTCTTGTTCCACAAAACCACATATTTGTTGAAATTTTCAAAAAAATTCTACAAAATAATGTAAGAAGTGTTGAAGCTCGTCAAGGTTAGTATGTGTAGTAGGATAATGCTGCTCAAGGAGTAGGGTGTTCTAGGAATAATGTGGAGAAAGTAAATGGGTTGAATGCTCATTAGATCAAATTGAAATTTTGAGCTTAAATTTTTTTTATTTCATTGCATCTTTGCCTTTGGAATACAAAGATTTCCCTCCAGTTTGCATGTCCAGTGACACAAAAATTGCTAAATTTGGTTAAAGATCGAGGAAAAAATTATTATAAAATGTTTGATGATAAGTGGGTGTTTGATGATGATGATGAGAGATTTCACCTCATTAATAGATATAAAGATGAATTAGGGTTTGGAGCTCCTGTGAAAATGTGTTTTTGTATGCAAATTTCCATCCTCTCTTTCATCTCTCTTCTGTTTAGGGTTTCTTCTAGCATGCAGTTCTTTTTCCGCGGGATGAGCTGGACGGTTTCTTTCCTTTGACCCTGGGACTGTCAAGGCTTTTCAACAGCTGCTACACGAAGTGCTTGGCTCTAGTGCAGTACGAAGCTGGGTATTCTTGTCTCTTGTTAGATGCTTCATTCTTCCTTTGATCTGCCGCTGCTTCTGCTTATTTTCGCAGTGTTTTTTGATCCTGAAAGAACTTCACTGTTTCTCTGATTTCTCTCTGAGATTCTTAAGTATCGCATGCTTCTAGTTATCCTCACACTTGGGGGTTCACAATGTATCATGTGATGTAGGACACATTGTTTGAGGAGACGAGAAGGAATTTTTGAGCCAGGTGGGGCGTTGGCTCTTGCCCCTGGTGCAAAGGCTTACCGTCGATACTATGGTATAGAGGATGATGTCTCTTTCATGCCTGAGGACAGAGGCTCCTTCAAGACATCGGCAGAGAAAGGTAACATCAGCTCGTCAGTGTATGTGTGTGTGTGTGTGTGTGTGTGTTCCCTTCTATCACTGTGCATAGCCAAGGTCAATAGTCTCTTGCCCAACAACAAATATGGAATGTTACCATAAACCCTAAACCCTTCTTGTCCATCAAATGTGGAATGTTGCCCGTCAGATTTTGGGCCTGAATGTCAACAATGCCATCTCGTTGGCATTCTGGTTGCAACAGGAGCCCTTGGCCAATGGTTTTGGTTTGCGCTTGCAAGTTGTGAAGGGAGATGACAATCAGGAGTTTATCTGCTGTGATGACAAATCTGGTTATGAGTATCAAGGTGAGTGAGGGCTGCAATGAGTTTGTTTCCAGTTGAAACTGTGCTATTGCTTATTCAAGTTCCCCTTGTAGGCGCATATCTGACCACCACCCATACTGCCCTGCAGGTCTGCATTTCTTTTGTATAAGAACTGAGCTATGTGTGTCCATGTTTTAGCCCTTCCTCATTCCTACTAGACTTACACAACTTTAAGTTACCCTAAATCCTAAATCCCTGGTGGCAACTGGATAACCATTTTGTCATCACCATGCGGCATGAAGTATGAACCAGTGTTGGCTGGGTATGGTGCTGCAACCTTGGTATATAGACCAGTACCAGTCCTGGTATGAAAGAACTGACCAGACTGGTATGATGACTTGAGGCAATACCAGCCTTGTACCAGTACCTGCCTGGTAGGGACTGTAGGGACATGAGGTAATGTCAGCCTCATACTTAGTACCTGCCTGGTAGGGACTTGAGATAATATCAGCTTCATATCAGGACTGTACCAATCTCAATACTAAGTATATACCTACCTTGTACCAGTCAAAAATCAGCCTTGAACCCTGGTACCAGGATCGGGCTGGTATGAAAGTTTTTATTCCACTGGACAACCGTCCCTGGTCATTTTATCACACAGAACTTGAATAACAGTGTATTAACTTATTGCTCAGTTATTGCTGATTTGCTTTAGAAATAGGGTGGCTTGGGTTTCTCTTTAATAATAGTTGGACATATCAACAATATGGATGCCAGACCGATGTCTCTTGGCAAAAGCTGGTGTTCAGGTTAAATGGGATATCAAAGATCCTGGTCATGCTTTACTCTTGACAGGTAAAAACAGTCCATGACATTTGTGGCTGTCTTTTCCACCATAGAATGTGGTTGTTCTTGTGTCTTTTCCACCATAGTATGTTCCTGTTGTGGTGTCTTATCCATCTCAGAATGTGGTTACTGTATGAGTGTTGTGACAGAACTTGTTTTTGAAGTGGGTAGTGGAAGGCCATCAAGTTGGTTTTGGTTTCTTTGCTTTGTTTTCTACTTTCTTTCATCCTTGAAGACATACAGATAATGGAATTTGGCCAGTTTGTTGGCTCTGCCCAGAGGTCAGAGACTTTGCATTTGTGTGGCATTTGGGAGACGCTTTTGGCTTCAATTGGGAACTGATTTGTGATGGCAGCTGGAGACTGAGTTGTGTACTCTATAGACTACTTCTTGAATCAAATCCATGTTGTATTCAAATGATCCAACTGTGTTACACGGTTCCATCATTTCTTGCAATTTTGTTTTGATTCATCAGCCATTAGGTTCTTTTCTGTAAAGAACCTTTCAAAGAGCCTTTGAGTTTTGGAAATAACTGGAACATAGGAGGGTTTTTAGTTTTTATTTTTTCCCTTCAAAAAGCTAGAACCGATGATCCTTCGATTTGAGAATTCAATCAGAACTGATGGTTATTAACAAAATCTAATAGTTGCTTAACACTGACACCGTAGTAACTTGTCAGCTTCAAACACTGATTAAATTATTTGTAGAAATGTTGAAAATTTCAAGAAATTCTTCTTTTCAAAGAACCAAAGTTTTGTGTGAAGGAAAATAGAGAATCTAGAAGAAATTGAGGAATGTTACAATTTTTTGAAATGCTACAATCTAGAAGCTTCTTCTTCTTCAGAAGAAGAAGAAATATATGCATGACTTGAATTGAAGAAATATATGGGTAGCTTTGTGAATACTTCATAAGATACTGGCAGATTCCACCCTAATTATATCATTTTTTGAATGTTGAAATTTTCCAAAAAAAATTTAAAATAATGCTTTTTGGGGTTTAGAACATTGGAAGAGTAGTTTTCTTGACTGGTTTTTTGAGAAAAAAAATTATAGATTAGACAAAACAATTCTCAAACAAAGCCCTTGACTCAGCTACATTTATTTGATTTTTAGGTTTATGGGATGGTTTTTAATTCAGTTTTTGAAAAAACTTGGTTGATTATAGTTTTGGTTCTGAAGCAAAACACCTCATTCATTACATTGTTCCAATTATCATTTAGGCCAAATTCGGTTATTTCAATTGTGGGATTTTGCTTTTACTATGAATTCTTTTTTAATGTGCATGTTATAAAGGCCTTTGAAATTAGTGAGGTTTCTAGATTTTTGGAAAATAAGAGGAACAACACAATGTTTTTTAGTTCTTGCTTTCAATAAGGCATTAAAATTACATATTGTTTTAATATCAACCATGAAAATTAAACAATAAGAATATATTCCAAAAGCATTTCCATTCAGCCAAAACAAAAACACAAAAAATCTAGAATTCAAAATACAAAACAATTGTGAAGAAAAAGCCTCAATGATCCACATCAAAATTAAGATATGAGCAAGAAAAAAAAGAAAGATCTATGCCTAAATTAACAGAGTGAAATCTCATTATGACCAAAAAAAAAATGCATCTCATGATTTTACTCTACCCCAAATCAATAGGTTAGTTATTGTTCATCTTGAAGAAGGCCCAAATGTGAAAAGTCTTTTGATGAAGCTTCCTAGATTTGCTTGCTTCTTCAAGTTCTTCAAAAACAACTCTTGCAATGTAGGGTCACGAGTGCCAATGTCAAATGGGGCTTGAAACAAGGTCTCTTGCTTTAGTCTATTCACAAAGTTGTTATTGCTACAACTTGCCAAACACCCAACACCAACATAGAAACGATTAGGTTTAGTTTTTTGCTAATGAAAGTGATATGAATTGAAGATTCCATGATAGCTATAACAAGAAAAATGGGAGGGGGAGTATTTAGATGAATCATGAGTAATATTGATTTGAAAAGGTGAATAAATAACAAATATGTGCAGGTGATGGCCATAGGTCCAAGCAAAAAGCACTTGCAGTTGCATAACACACCTTGAACTTATTGACAAAGCTTTTAAAAGAAGAAAAATGCACACTAAACACACAAGAAACAATGAAACAATAGAGTAAAAACACACACAACATACTAGAAGATTTTTTGTTTTTTCACCTTCATATGATGCTTTTGATGCATTCACCATTGTCAAGCTTGAGTAAATGAGTAAATCCATAAGGAAAAGTGGCAACTCTTGCTATTTTGAGGTTACATTCAAGGAGCTAGAAAAACAAAGGTGTGTTGAATGTTGAATGATCCAACTTTCTCCATCACAAGAAATAGGAAACCAAAAACCAAAAACTCAAAAACCTCAAACAAAAACACAACTAGATTGAGTGGTTTTGAAAGAACCTCCACACACCCAAATAAAAAACCAAAGTGATTTTCATGTTTTGTGAAAGTTGGATTTTTTTTTGGAAGAACCTCCATAAAATGTGGACGATTTTCATAATTTTGCAAAGTTGAGTTCCTTGAAAAATGAAAAATGTAATCAATTTCCATATTTTGAAAAGTAGTTAGGTTTTTTCTCTTGCCTAAATAGCTAAATCTACATAAGTGGGTACATATCATAAATAAATATGTAAATCATAATGTAAGCGGGTTAATATGTAAGTAGGTAAGTAGGTGAAACACTTGGTAGTACTAAGTAGGTGAAGCATGTGGATGGTTAGTGCATAGCTAGCCATCATGGTTAAACTACGGAAGAGGATGAAAAAACATTTCTTATCCACATATCATCCATCCTGCATGGTGCACTGGTCCATTCTAGACAGCAATTAATATGAACAACCTTTTCTAATTAATTAATGTCACCTATATTTTAATGTAAATCATTTTTTTTTCACATTTGCAAGCTTAGCTTCACAGATGTCAGATGACTAACCCAAGGAAAACAATTTTTACCTGGGAATCTGGCTTAGTATGTTTACTATGATTATTGCCTTTGCCCTTTGATACTTTTGTTTGGGCACAAACTTCTAAGCAATATATATATGATGTTGGTTTTTTTTTAAATTTTTTTTAAAAATTAGATAAATTTATTTGGGGTCTTTTTTCAAAAAACTACTTAAAAAAAATTATCTATATTTTTGGGTTTCCAAAAGAGGAAAAACAAATCTCATCAAAGAAAGAGCCTGAAAAAAACTTTGTTAAGGAAAGTTGTGTCCCAAATGTGCTCTTCAAGAAAACTTGGGACAAGAACCAGAACCAGATGATCTGCCATTTTGCAATCATTTAGGGCTTTTTCACAAAAGAAAAGATCTGCTTTGATGAGACAATGAATAGTTGTTGGGTTTGGGAAATCTGTGACAACCCACCCCTCTCTCTCTCCTTGGGGGTGGCATCTTTGAAGCCTCAAAAGAGTACATTGAACTGCCTTCTAGAACCTTCCAGAACCTTCTTCTGGGGGGGAGAAAACAAAGGGTATTTTCCTGGAGTGAATTTCCAGTGCTTTTTCCTCACATTGCATAATAAAAATTATTTAAAAAAAATTTTTTTTTTAAAGGGAAGAAAAAAGGGCAAAAAGACCAGAGTTTTGAATTCCTCTCTCTCTCTCTCTTTTCATTCCCTTGTACTAATAAGTAGGTAATAAGTAATAACCATCTGATACACTACCAGCAGGATGGATGGATGAATGGATGGATGAATGAATGGATGGACCCTAAACCCTAAATCCTAAAACCCCAGCTAAGAAATTGGTGACAAAGGGTTTTTTAGGGTTTGGATTCTGGCATGGTGATGAGTATTATGCGAGACTATAACACCTGTTTGACAGAGAGCAACCCAAATGTACAAGAACTAGCTTAGAAGGTGACACCAAATCATGTGTTGCAGGGAAAAGCTAACAACACTCACTACATTCCAGCAAGCAGCTTTATTATATAGTGTTGAGACAAAAAAACTTTCAACCCTAAAAATGTTAGGAAAAATTAGCTCTGAATTTTTTGGGCCTTCTTATTAGTTTCACACACTCAATCAAAGCCTTGGGAATGAATACCCACTAAGCTTTAAACCCAAGGTACACAACAAATGTTTCAAAACAATTTGTGTTTAGATTCATTATAGAGTATAGTAGCTTACTTGGGAATGAATTCCCACTAAGCTTAAACCCAAGTTACAACAAATGTTTCGAACAAAATTTGTGTTTAGATTCATTATATAGTATAGTAGCTTATGGGATGTTGTTGGCCCCTAGGTAGTAAGTAGTACTAGGTCTATTTTTTATATGTGGATTTTTGAAAGATGATAGGTATTTTGGCTTGTGTTGAAACTTGAGATTATTAGTTATTAGAGAGTTATGACATCGTGAAGGAATGTGGTTTCTTTTTTTTTAGAGGATTTTTTTTTGGAAGATTATATTTTTGGATGGTGAAATATTTGAATTTCCATAATTTTTTTTTTTTTTTGCCTTAAGATACCCTTTTAAAATGTAAATGGCAAGGCCACAATCTGACACACACCCCTTGTTATTGTTGTCAAGCTTCACTATGATTTGTTAACATACAAGGTAAACCCAATGTCCTCTTTGGGAGGAAGCAAGGAACAACATGATCAAATTGACGTAGTGATGATGCTTGCACTTTGGCCTGGTGATGTTCAAAGGACTTGTTCCATGTACATGATGAGACCTTAGTTACCAAGGATTTCTTTTCTTTTTTTCTTTTTTTTAAAAAAATTTTAAATTTAAATTTAAATTTTTTTAGGGTTATTATGTAAAAATGGCCTTTGGGTGAATCAGCATGTAACTTCTTGTTGGAGCTTTAACTTCAATGAGTTACCACAACCTACCTTAAAAATAAATATAAAAAGTTATGTGTAGTTTTGTTCATGTGGAAGTAAGTCATGGTGTGGTCTTCAAGCATAAGCAATTACCACAACCGAGTGAAAATTCTTCAAACATTTGGGTCTTGCTTTTGCTAATGCCTTCATCCGAGTTTGTTGAGTACATAAGAGTAGTAGCTCCACCCAAACGATTACACATCCAAGTTTGTTGAGTACTAAGAGTAGTAGCTCCACTCAAAACGATTACACATCCAAGTTTGTTGAGTACATAAGAGTAGTAGCTCCACCCAAACAAACGATTACACATCCAAGTTTGTTGAGTACATAAGAGTAGTCGCTCCACCCAAACAATTGATTATACGACCCTGGAAATGTGGCATTGGAAATGTGGCATTTCTTACATCAACAATCAGTTATTTACTTTTTCCCAACCCCACTCGATTCAAATGAAACTCAGAACTGGCAAAAGTGCGAGACAATTAATAGCAAGCCCACCTGGAACAATCAAACTATCTAGACAATCAAGAAGAGTAGGTGTTGGACTTGGGTGTGTGCCATTTTTGCTCAGACTCAGTCAGCATCTTGTTGCAAAATTGCTGCAGCTGCTGCTCAGCCAAACCAGAAGGTTTTGACTTTTGTGTATCCAAGATTTATTTGGGCTGTACAAAGAAAACTTGGAGCATTGAGCATTGTACATGGCAAATGCTCCAAATGGGGAAGTTGCTCCAAGTTCACAACACATTTGCATAGTCATTAGTTTAACAACTTCATGTAACTCTTGTTCAGCCCAGCCAGCTCCTGACCAGTGATGATTTGGGGGGTGGGTTATGATTTGAATTTTTATTCATAAGAAGAGTCAGTTTTTAGGTTTCTTCAAAAACTAAAAAAAGAAAAGAAATTAATAATCAAAGAACCATGGATTCCGGGTATTTCAAAAAAAACTTCAAAGAATCCGTGGGTTTCATTTGAGTTTTGTTTTTTCCTTCAAAAACTTGAAACCCATGTGTAACATCATCCATTGTCAATTATTGGGTTTTGTTGAGACCCACTGTTATCAACCATGAAGGACTTGCTTGATCTACTTCGTGTGAAAGGCCTCCAAAATAAAATTCCACACGGGGCTCTTTTAGTGAAAGTTTATACGTTCTTCTCAAGTGCCCTTTGTTATTAGAAACATTGTTGTAGCCCCACAATGATAAATTTCATTGTATTTCAACAAATCAAATTCAAATAATTGTTGGTGTCAAGTATTTCCAAAACCTCAAAAAACCATCAAGTTTCATGAAAGAACTATCAATTTTTGTGTTGAGTTTTTATTGTTTTCTTACTTTTTTCTTATTGTTGTTGGGTTGGAGTTGAAGGCATGCTTTTCAAATTTTGGCCTCCATTGATTATATGCCTACTATATGCATGGTCTAACCTTTGGTGCAGGTTTGGTCCAAAATAAAAAATTGCCAAAATTATTTTTTTGGTATATAGAGATTGTCATAAACCATCAATCTTAGAAACTAGCTTGAATTCATTTTACACACTAATTTGGCACAACAAGGTTGGCCCAACGAATTGCACAATCATCCTTGTTGTGACCCCTTGAAATAGCATTGCACCATATGAACGAAAACACACTAGTTTGAAAGAATGGTTTGATTGAAATGAACCATTGTACTAGGTTCTAACCACAAATCAAATCTTACAAAGAAATTAATATTATGTAATATATAACTGACATTTTTTCAACCAAAAAATAAAATTGCACACAATATTAATTTGGAGTCTCAAAGAACAACAAATTGAAAGGTAAGGTGAGAAATTAATATGAATTTGAACTTAAAGCTTTCTAAAAATTGAAGCTTTGTTCTAGAGTAGTACAATGGACATTTTGTGTTCTCTAAAAACAACAATCGAGAAGTTTGATCTCACCTTCAAAACTTGCTTTCCTTGCAATGTTGAAGAGCACAAAAAGATTACACATAAGCTAAAAGCTTATATGTGATGGACCTATGGTGGCAACAAAATGTGATGGGAGGGGCGGATGTCAATGGGCCATGAGAGGAGCCGACCCATCACATTTTGTCATGATTTGTGGCATCCAAGGGCAAGGTGTGTTTTTATTTGATAAGAACTTCTCATGGCCATTCATCATTTGGGTGGTGCTCATCTAATCATAATATGTGGAATCTAGTGACAATGACCAAAAAATTTATGTAGCTTTAATTAAACCTAGAAGGTGGAACAACTCTTGTAAGCTCAAACCGACCGTTTTTAGGTTGAAAATGTGCAAACTTTCACACACACAAAAACATTGAGCTTGATCATTTGACCCATGTGATGGATGGCTTGGGAATTATACCAAAGGTGCACATGGAATGAAGAGAAGAAAAATTGTACTATAATTTTTATGCACAAAAAACCTACCTTGGCACTAAAATGGATGGTTCTTGAATTTTGGGTATTGCAAACAAGACCCAACCAACATGGTTTGAGCTTTGAACCCCCCATCCATGCAAACAACCTCATGCAACATGGTCATTAAGAGTCCTACATTTGGGGCTTTTGAATCAACATGATGGCCCCATCCATTGGAAATGTCCAGATCTGAAGGTCCTACGGTCCACTTCTGCCTTTGGGTTTAGCTAGAGACCCCATGGTCGGATTCAAAAATCCAAGGGTGGTATCCAACACAAAAGATATGTTTTGCTTCGGTAAGAGTGGAGATCTTGGGACCATTGAATCTCCAAAAAATGGGTTGCATGAATTTCACCAAAGCACTATGATTGTTTGAAAAAACATAGAACTTTCCAACACTAGCACTAGTTTACATTTACTATTCACAAAGCCATAAGTGTTATAGTTGAAAATATGCAACTTGAAAAAAAATTTGGAACACAAGTTCAATCTTTTTTTTAAATTTCAAAAACTCAATGGATTTTGATGTTGTCACCCATCAAGCACTCGATTTCAAAATGCAAAAAATTAATAGTGGATATGTTTGAAGAACAAGCAAGAATTGTCCATCCAAAATCTGATTTGGAACTTTTGTGTGACATTAAGATTTTTTAAAAGTCTTACATGCATTTTGCCACTATTTGTGTGTGCCTACCTTTGGAAAGGAAAGTGAAGTCTCTTCATATGTGTGCTTTTGAATGTTTGAAAAATTTACACAAAGCAGCAATGTTTTCATTTTAAATTTTGTGTCCACTATTAAATTTTAATAAGGTGACATGTTCATTTTCTTTTGCAATGTAGTGAACAACTATGGGTCCTTTGTCTTTTTTGAAATTTTGAACATATGTTGAACACACTTATGATGAGGCTCTGATTATTAACCTTGCAATAGACCAAAAAATTGTAGGTTTTTTGTTTTATGGGATGCGTTTATGTGATTTGCAATAGTTGTGCCATCACTTGGGTTGTTAAGTGTGGTTTCTAAGGTGGAGTGCTAGAGCAATGGAAATAACAATGTAACAATGTTGATTTTGACCTAATTCACAAGCTTGAATGAAGTTCCTCATCCAAGATTTATATCAAAATTATCTACCTTTAGTTTTTGGTTACAAACCCAAGTTGAACATGTTTTTTTGGTTTAGTGGGGCATTTTCAAAGCTCATTATTGTCATGGTAGAAATGTTGGGCATCATCATTTTTCCATTTTGCCTCTATTGAATGAGGTTTTCTTTCCTCAAGGATCATTCTTCAAGTTGACAATGTAAAACAATTGTCACATAGTACAAAGGGACCCCAAGATTGCAACTCTTGCACATGAAAGTGGGCGCAATGTAGCTTGCAACTGGCTCCTCAACACTAGTTGTGTAAGTGCTTAAAGCTCCTTGAGCTTGCAACAGCAAATATTTTAGGCATTGTTGAACATGAAATATGTTTCTTAACATTGAACTTCATGAAGGACAAGCTTAGAAACAAATTGATGATACACTTCGATCTTGTTACACACATGTAATATGCAAAAGTTATTTATTGTGAAAACATTTAATCCTTGAAAAAAAAGAGAACTATATCTACCACTAGTTCAAACACCCTCCCATCACATATCCCACTCACTCCTTCACAAAACAAATACTTTATAAATGGGCAAAAAAAAAACTATTTTCCAAATTTTTCTAAGAAACACAAATTCACCTTTTGTAACCAAAGTTCATTGTTGCATTTTGTGACCAAATTCCTCCTCCTCTTCCTCCTCCTCCTTTGGAAATTTGGGCTGTTTCTGGACCAAGATGGCTTTTGCAGCTTTCTCTTTTAAAAAAAAACTTGAATTGAAAAAGAGGATGTATCCAAACTTCTTCCCCTTACAAGGATTCCAAAACTACACACAACTAGCTGAAGATAAGTAGTAGACATTGGCATTTGGGAAGGAAAACAAAAAGCTTGCAATATGTATTTTTCAAAATCTTTTTCCATTTGATCACTTTTTTTGAATCAAATGACAAATTGTTGAACTGCAAATGTCCAAGTTATAGTACCTTTGAGGCTCCATTAGAATGGACTTCCTAATATGCATATCTTGTTTCTCAATAATTTGGACATTTGGAAGGGATTGAGAATCCACGTCCACAAACCCATCTACTTCCCCCTCTTAAAAAGGATATCATAACTTGTTCATGGTAGAAAAATCAAACTCCAACCCAAAAAAAAAAAAAAAAAAAAAAAAACCCCAAAAGAAAATCTCAATGAGAAAAGTTAGATTATTAGTTTATTGAAATTCTAATTCAAGGTCTAATTGATTTTTAGTTTTTAAAGTGCCTATTGCAATGGTGACCTATCTAGGGTTTGGGTGGGATAGATCTATATACTCTAATTGATTGATTAAATGGTTATGTTTATTGTTAGCCAACAATCTATAATGGATTTTATGCACCATCATTTTTTTGAATTTGAGGTTTTTTCAATAATGGAAGAATTTTTTATAAAAAAATGCTATATATATACACCAGTTCTTTGCAGGGTATATCATGAAATGTTTTTAAAAAAAATTATTATGGGTTTTTTGAAAATTACAAAAAAACCAACAATTTATTTGATTTTGACATGAATTTTTTGTGTGAACCAACAACAACGGTTATCAAAAAAAGAATCAAACACCCATCCGACACCAAAATCTACATGATTAGGATCTCTGCAACAACAACAACTCCAACATAAAAACTTCTTTCCTAGCAACACACAATTCTTCTCTTGGAGTGAAGAAATTGAAGAAATGCCAAAAAAGTCAACAACACAAATGGCAAGTTAGTTGTACCAACTCCTTTCATTAAGCCAAAGAGCATGAATTATTATTATAAATGTAAGTTCATTGCAATATGCCAGAATGAACCAGAGAAAGCCCACCACCACACACACACCCATCATCATGTGAAAGCCTCCTATGACACAGTTGTGGATGAAATCCCCAACTAGGGTGGAACATTGGTAACTCATCTGGATGTAGTTCATCCACAGTCTCAAACAGCAGCTGATTCAGCATGAGAATTATTAGTCCATGACTGCACCAAGTTCCATTTTGGATGAACTCTAAGTCATTTAACCCAACCTCCACAACTGCACCAGTTCCATTTTTGAATGAACTCTAAATCATTTAACCCAACCTTCACGACCGCACCAAGTTCCATTTTGGATGAACTCTAAGTCATTTAACCCAACCTTCACAACTGCACCAGTTCCATTTTGGATGAACTCTCTACCTCATTTAAATAGGAGAATAAGACCTAACCAATTGTTAAGTGGTTTTCCATGGATGCTACACTAGCGAGGTCAACATAGTGGTGCAAAAAAACACTATGCAATTTTTTGATCTTTTGTAAACATTTGAGCCAAAAATATTGTAGTTCGTATCATGGCGTCTATCAACGAAGAATCACTCACTAGTGCAAATGGGTGTCCAAGTACGTTTGGTGATCATCAAACAATGGTGGCGAATGTACTTTGCATTAAAATAGAGTCTTTAGGACATCATTTGGGCTTCATGTTTCAACTTTCAACCTCACAACCACTTTGAAAGAGAGAGGGGTGGTGGTGCTATGGCTTAGTTTCTAACTCTTAATAATACTATATGGAAAAGAGTGCTCACTTACCCACCACCCAATAACCACATTTGTAGTAGTATATGTATACGTGCACTTATTATGGCAATACTTCTTGGCTAGTAATTTTGCATGAACCTTCAAGCTCCATTAAATGGAGTATAGTGCTACTATATTGAACTCTTTGTAACTATGATTCTCGATTTGAGTTCGAGTAATTGAGAACCCATTTTTCTTTTTGGGGCTCCCAAGGAAATTACACGGTGGAATGTTAGATCTTTTAGACTAGTAGAAACTCAAAACACATATCTAATGCCAGTGCTTTACAATGCCAGAGTTGAATAGCAGGTTCCTTGGGTCTCTGCTGAATACCTAATTATTTATTTATTTCTCAAGATTAGATATCCCCCAAAAAATATTCCCAAAGATGCTTCATTTTCAAAACAAAAAAAGATTTATAAAAAATTTCATTGAGGAAAAAAAACATTCTTTTGAAAATTTTCAGCATGTCTAAAAATAATAGGATTTGTTTATGATCTAGTTTCATTAAGGAAGTCAAGGGTTTGTTTCATGACTATAAAGTTCAGTTGCTCTCCCAATTCCAATGGGTGGGCATAATAGTGTTCCAAAGGCCATGTATGATAAGTTGAGCTAACAAATTTGTGGATCACCTTTAGGCTATGCTTGGAAAGGTAAATGGTATTGGTGACCAACAAACCCATGGAGAAGAAGTTGAGTTGCAATCAACCCTTGCAACACCCATCACACAATATACCACAAGTTCTTGATGTCCCTCCCCTTGACCCCTTGACCACCCCACGTAGGCTATACAACTCACCTCCAAAAGGCAAAGGCAAAACTCTCCGAGCATGTGTGTGGCACGCATTCAAAAGATCATCTCCCAACTTTAAAGTGTTGTTACACACAACCCACCTTCAAAAAGAGCCAACATCTTTGAGAGGTGGTCATATGTAAAGGCCAACATGTTTGAAAGGTGGTCATATGTAAAAGGCTTTGTAGAAGTGGTCTCCTAATTACTTACCTACATGGCTATCTAGCCATCACCCAAACTTTGGATCTCTCATGCATTTTAGAGTCAAACTCCTTTTTGTCTATCTATCTAACAATTCAAACCCTAAACTAGCAAGTGATTAAATTTAATGAAAGCTATTGTGGACCTTGATGATAGAGCTCAATTGTGAAAAGACTATTTTAATTTTAAAGTTAATTTGTAGTGACAAAAATAAATCAAAATTCAATATATTTCCGACTCATCAAGGGCTTTCTGACAATATCAAGAGTATACCCCTGATTTCTTAATTTAATATTTTTAAATAAAATTATTTAATATTCAATCATTTTTATATCATAAGTCTAAACAATACTAAATCACCTTAGTGCACTCCTACTCATCAAGAGCTTCCCAATGGTATCAAGTGTGCAACAAAAAGGTGTTGTCATTTGCACTTTTGGTATTGGTGGAAAGTCTTTGATGAATGGGATTTTATGGAAATAATTTTGCAAGTTTTTAAACCTAAGATGCAAAAGATATTGAATTTTGTACAATTTTTGTCATTTGAAGCTTAACTAAATTACAAAATTTGGTTATGAAAGGAGATTCAATCACTTGAGTTACAAGTTCACACCTGAGCCCACCACATAGGCCACACTAGTTTGAGTTATAACACCAATTTCAACATTTAGACCATAAAGCACAAAAATCAATCAAGAAAACAAGTTAGCAAACCCAACCAACAGGCCATGAAAGGAAGGCACATGAGTAATACATAAAGTGGGGGTTCAAAGTTGTGACTTAGAAGAAGTTTCTCAAGAAGGAGAAGAAGAAAAAACAACTTGAAGACATCTTCCAACCTCACCACCAAATTAAACCAAGAAGCCAACAAAAGCAAAGCAAAATAAAGATGTAAAATGCATGAATGCCATGCCATGTTTTTTGAATTTATTCTAAAGAATATCACTACATTTTAGATTAGATTGCTTATGAACATATAACAACTTATATCATTTCTCAACTAAACATTAACATTACAATGAAACCAAGAATTGACCAAAAAGAAGTAAAACGAGATACCAAACAAATGAATTAAAAACATATTGTTGATAGAAATGAAATACCAAGTCATTTTGTTCTTCTCTTTACCTTAGTTTAAGCCTTTTTAAAGATAGTTCTAAATATTTTTGTTACTAAAAACTTTTTATAGGTGTGCTTGAAGATCAATTATTTCTGACCATAAGGTATAAGCTTATTATCTCTTAAAGATAAGGGTGTTTTAGGAATGCATAATAGAGTCCTTTGCTTAAAAGGCATGGCCCAACAAAACAAAATTACCTACCATAATGATCAAACCAATTAACACCAAGTGTACACCCCCCTCATTAGGGGAAGCAAGTTTCCCCTAATGTACCCAATCTTTGGCTTCATAGGAGTTCAAAAATGGAGAAGGAAGAAGCTGGGAGGGTAGTAGGGAAGTTGGTAACACCTACCAACAATGGCAATGAGGGCAAGAGCTATATACTATATCATATCCCCCACAATAAAAATTCCTTTTTAGGGCACCATATCTCCACAAATTTGCCTATATTTTCGTTTCTTAGGGTACCAATATCTCCACAATTTTGCCTTCATTTTCCTTTCTTAGGGTACCCATATCTCCACAATTTTGTCTACATTTTCCTTTCTTAGGGTACCCATATCTCCACAATTTTGCCTACATTTTCCTTTCTTAGGTTACCATATCTACACAATTTTGCCTATATTTTCCATCCTTAGGGTACCCATATCTCCACAATATTCTCAAATTTTTTCTTTTTTAGGGAAGGAGGTGGTGAGATTATTTCTTCCTTTCACCTTGTTGTTCTCCTCAAATGAAGGGAGCTGTATTATTGTTCCCATAAATATTGCACCTGGGCATTAGCTTGGCAAAAAGGGGGCTGTTGAAAATAACCCTAAACCCTAAACCCTAGACCCCCCCTCCCTATTTTTAAGGGTGTGTGAGGGAAGGGGGTTGGTAGGTAGGTAGGTAGGAGAGCTACTTTTTTTTAAAGCTGACCATAGATTTAGGGCCAGTAGCTAAACTTTGCAAACCCTAGGGGGTGTGTGTGCACACAATTACACAATTTCTAGAGTGGCACTAAAGTTAACCTGGACAATTAGTCCCCTCCCCCTATTATGCCAAAGTTCTAACCAACACCCACAAGTTGAAAATTAAGAAAATTGTTTGGTGAAGAAGTCCTTCAAAATTTAATTAACTCATCAATCAATCACACTTACTTACTTAGTTCACCGAAACACAAGTGGTTTTTAGGGTTATAACCCTAAAATGCACACAAAGATACAAGGGTATGGGGGCAATACTAGACTTTTGGGTCACCTATCGTGTGCAAAGAAAACATTTGTTATGAATGAGAGATTGTTGGCATTGGTGCCTTGAATCATTTTGAACAAGAGTTGGGCCTTAGAGCATCTCCACTTGTGCTCAATATGTGACCGACCCGACCTCCTCCCAAAAAATGTTTCTCACATCCAAGTGTAGTTATTTTAGTTTCCAACCCTAAGCCCATCCATCCAAGTAAAATTGGGATTGCAAATAGCTGGGAGACTACTTACTACCAACTATGTAATAGCAACCCACCTGGAACAATCAAACTATCTATCTAGGCTTAACCAATCAAACACCAAATATGTGTATTTTCTTTAGACTTTGTTGTGCATCATTTTTTCAGCCTCAGCAAATAATATTTGCTGGGACAAAAAAACACTCTTTTGATGAGCTAAACCAGCACATTTTGACATTTCTTCATCCAGTTTTAACTTGCAGCGCGTCACTGAAGAAGAAGACGACTTGGTGGAGTTAGTTACTCTTAGTGAACTCGTACTTAAATGGTGCATGTCTTTTGCATGTGGCCTTCCGCAACAGACAATGCAAAGTCTGAAAGAAAACATCCTACCATGAATTTGGAGCTCTTAACAACCAGGCTTGCTTGCTTCTTCTTCTGTGACGAACAAAACAAACAATAACATTTCTATACTACATTTTCTTCAACCTTGTACCTAGTCTCCTGCTCGTACTAAGTGACAAGGTTTTATTTTTGTTCCGGCAATTGTGTGAGGTAGCCAATTTAGTAGTGATTATCATCTTTATACGAAGATTTAGCCAAAATATGGTTGTAAATGAGATTCCTAAATTTTAATTAAAAAAAAATATCCATTTATATTTCTGGCTACCTACATGAACTAAACGTAGAAAATATATTGATGTTTATTTCTTATTATTGTTATTGTCATCTCAAATTTTGATAATTGGTAACTTCAAATGAAATCACCTTTAATTTCATCACAATTTCATTTTTATTTCCATTTTGGGTGAAATTAGTGTATTACCATCCAATTTTATATATTTTTTCACTTTTTGGGTTACGAATTTGATTTCCTATACAGAAAATAATAATAATAAATAAATAAAAAGTTTAAAAGGGCTTTCTTTTTGCGTTTTAATTTTTAATTTCACTTCTTGATGAAATTTTACTACCAAAAATATTTATGACAAATAACACATGATTAGTCATGACAATTCCTCAAAATGTGGGACCAAATGAAAACTACATGGGCCCCTAGTGTAATATCTATTATCAACCTTGTTTTATTGGCAAAATTTCGCCAATAGAAGAAATTCAAAACTAAAAGAAAATTCAAAAATGAAGTGAGGGAAAAATATTAAAAAAATTAAAAAAAAATAAAATCACCAGATTTCTATTAATCTTAGTTTTCAATGTGTAAACAAGATACATGAACAATGATCGAAGATTTGTACCTCATATTTGGTTCATAGCCAAATTTGGCTAAACCTTCCTCAAGGATGATGAACATCACTTTTTTCCTCCCCTTATGCACCCACCAGCCTTTTTTTTGAGCTGGCAATATACAGCCCAAAAACCTATATGAAAAAAAATTTAAATGCTAAAATCAGGTGTACATATCTCGATGTTTTCAATAGCCAAAATTCAACCAAAGTGTAAGAAAACTTGCCAGAATTGTAGTCATTCAAGCACATAGCCAATTAATTATATATAAATACATACATACATACATACATACACACACACACACACACACACACACACACACACACATATATATATATGTATGTTTATGTATGTAAATTTCAAATTTAGCTTGTAAACAAAATTTTGGCTAAATCTTCTTGTGGATCAAATTGCCACTTTTTGGCTACATATAATAATAAAAATAAAAATGGTAAAAATAAATTTATAAAAAATAGAAAAAATAATAAAAACATTACATGACAAAAGGCAAAGCTCCTACCCAATTAATCACCGTTCCAATACTACTACTACTACTACTACCCCCCCCCCCCCCCCCCCCCTCCACTTACAACTAATAAGTTCCAGTACCTACCACACTATAGTACCTAGTTTCTTGCAGGGGGTGGGGAGGGAGGCAGGGGGGGTTGTATTTAAGAGAAGCGCCAGTCTCTCATGAGTTGGGGGGTGGGGAAGTAAGTTATTTAGTTCGTAGCAACGTTGCAAGTGCGGACTCCGGAGCTTCAATTAATGCTCGCTTGCTCGCTCTCTCTCTCTTTGTCTCTCTCTTTGCGCCATGCGTCGTCGTCAGTCAAGTCTCTTCTTCTCTTTACTCTCAAGTTCGATTGTTTGGGTGTTTTTTGTTTTTGTGTTTTTTCTTTAAATTTTTTTATTATTTTTAATATAAGTTTTTTTTTAGATGGGTTTAAGCTCAGGTAGTTGAATTCTTTTGGCATTTTTGGTTTCATGAAGTCTTTCTGGCACCTTTCCTTCATCTCCTTCAACGTTTAGTCTTTTGTAAAATTCTTCTAGCTTTTTGTTTTGTTGTGTTTTTTTTTTTTTTTTTGTTTTTTGTTTTTTGTCCTGTATTGGTTTAGATGTTGGTATTGCACTTTTGCATTTTTTTTTTGCTTTAGTTTTGGTTTTGTTTCTTTTTTTGCATAGTTAGTAGTTGTTGTAGCTGCAGGCTCTCATTATTATGTCTTTCGTTGCTTGAAGCTCTTGATTATGTGAAGCTTCCATGAGTTTGTTGTTGTTTGGAGAACAACTTTCGTTTGATTGTTACAAGAAGAAGAAGAAGAAGAAGAAGAAGCAGTAGCAGTAGTTGTTGTAGCAGTAGCATGAAGACTAGTTGTTGTTGTTGTTGTTGTTGTTTTTGTGTGAGTTTCTTTTTGGGTTTTGCATGGTAGTACTTATCATCATCATCATCATCATTGTGATCATATGGTTTTCTTTTGTGTGTTTGTTGTTGTTGTTGTTTGTTGGAAGCTAGCAGCTGGAAGCAGCTCTAGGATCAATCTGAGTTTTAAGGTATTTGCCACTGCTGCAGCAGTTGCATCTAGAGGACTTTGTGAAGCTGGGTGCTGCTGCATTCTGTTGAATGTAGAAGAAGCTGCTGGAGTATCAACATGCAGCTCACAGCAGCAGGTGGAGAGATTCAAGAGCCCAGATAGGTTATAGTTTTGGTGGGGGGAAGCAAAAATGCAGCAGCAGCCGGCAGCTGATCCAAGCTTCAGCTCAGTACTTTGCAGATGCAGATTGGAAGCTATGGCACTAGTCAGAAGCAGCTGCTCTAGTGTTTTACATGGCCGATGCTGTATCCATGCGCTTAGATACATGCCAGCAATAGCAGCACCAGCCGCAGGAGTTTCGACCCGGAGCTGTTTTTCTTAGGCTGCAGCTGGAGTTGCACCAGCATTGCAAGCTCTTTCTTTTATCAAGAGCAGCTGGCAGCAGAGCTTCGAGCTCCCTGTTTTACATTCTTTTGGCACTAGTACTATTGCTGGAGCTATGGGGATGTTCACCACCGGGATCAGAAGTTGCAGTTGTTGAGGATTTTTGAATTCTTGTCTTTCAGTGGGTCGGCGAACGACCTCCTTTCTTCTTCTTCTTCTTCTTCTTTGTTGTTCTGGTTTTTTTCTTTTGAGGGCTGTGGGCGGCGATGGAGTCGAGCAGCGCCGTCCCGGCAGGACGGGGAGGGTTGGAAACATTGCCTCTGATGAGCAGCAGCAACCTCGGGAGCTCGAATGTGGTCCCATTGCTGTTGGGTACAGCGGAAGCTCCTACTCACACACTGCTAGAGGTCATGGTTGACGTTGGGATGGAGTCCGTCAAGCTGCGAAGCGTGAGTACAGCAGCAGGAACAGTTTCTGCAGTTCGGCAAGAGAACAATAATATCCAAGCTGCTGCTGCAGCATCATGGGTGGACGCGACAACCGCGGGCATCCGCAGGTCATCGTCGTCGTCGTTTCGTCGCATCGTCGATCAAGCAGGCGATGCAGGTCGAGGAGATATTCAACAGGCAAGATGCAGCAGCTCGCGATCAGGAGGAGGAGAGTACTCGTTCCGGGAGTCGTTCAGGCGATTGAGCTCCGCAACGAGTTTCGTGCGCCAACTCTCGCAAGAGTTGCCATTCCTTCTCCGGAATTCTTCGCGCGTGCAAGCTTCCAACTCCCCGGATTTGTTCGATCCGGAATTAGCCAAAGCGTCGCTCTCGTCATCTCCCGATGAATATTCCTCCACCTCCACTTCTTCTCCTCCGGACCAACAACAACATGCCGCAGCAGCAGCAACAGGAGGAGGGGGAATGGTGAGGACCATGTCAGGAGCGGAATACGCACTAGAAGGCTTGCGCTTCATCAGCCAGGCCACAGCTACTGCAGATCAGAAGTACCTGTGGGAAGCTGTGGAAACTCGGTTCAAGCGACTTGCTTCCTATGACAACATGCTCGCTCGCTCCAACTTCGCAGAATGCATTGGTAAAAAAACAAAACAAACACACAAAATTCCTCAAATCCCCCTCCTGTCCTCCTTCCTTTCTATGGTACTCAGACTGCAACCTTCTTCCTTCCTTCCTTCCTTCCTGGATGCACTTCTTCGTCTTCTTCTTCTTAGGATAACAAGAATGAGCATAGTAACTACTCAATTCAGCAGCCACAACAAAACAGCTTTCTTTGAGCTCCAGCTTCTTTGTCATGAGGAGCTGCAGTGTTTCTTTTGCTGCATCAATCCACATGAGCTGCCGCTAGCTAGCTAGCTAGCTTGCAGGATTAGGTTAAGCAGCTCTGGCTCCCTCACACATCACATAAGCAAACTGCTGCTGCTGCCATTGCTGAAATTTTCCATTGGAAGTAGCAGCATGCAATGCAATGTGACAAGAGAATTGCAACCCACTCTTGTTCCCTGAACATGCTTGAAGATGATCAATCCATAACCCCTGTCCATCCAACCGAGTGACTGACTGGTGATCAGTAACAACATCATGGGATTTCTGAGACCCAGGTCATTGTCAAGGAATTCTCCAGCTCTCAAATCTGTGCTTGTTGCTTGCTGCTGCTTGATCGCTGGTGTTGGGTGCTTCTTTGCTAGAACTCCTCAAGACAAAATTGGCACACGAGCTTGCTTGCTGTGCCGAAGATTATGACCAAAATTCTTTTTTAATCTGTGTGAAAAAAATTCTTGTCATTGTTGTTGTTGTTGTGATAGGGATGACGGATTCCAAGGAATTTGCAAATGAGCTTTTCGATGCCCTTGTGCGAAGGAAAAGCCAACAACAAGACATGATGAAACTAAGCCATGGCCAGCAACAACAACAACAACAACACTGTTTGCATTGCATCTCCAAAGAGGAGCTTTATGAATACTGGCTGCAAATCACTGACAAGAGTTTTGATTCTCGCATGCGAATCTTCTTCGCATTGTGAGTGATTGCAACAATTCTTATTATTACACAACCCTAATTTCCCATTCCACCACTTTCCTCCAATTGCAGTAGTAGTATGTAGTAGGCCTAAGTTCCCTCCCACTCGTGTTCACGAGTAGGTGTATGATGATCCCTCCTCTTTCTTTTGCTAAGAGGGATGATGATATTCATGGATATTCTATGTTATGGGTGGCCTCTGAATACACTTATGAAATTTCTCCAAGTGCACTTTACAACCTTAGGTTTGATGCTTGCCTAAGCTTTTTTTGGTTGACCATTGCAGGTGTGACAAAGATTCTGATGGCCGCATTACTGGAGAAGAAGTTAAAGAGGTAAGTATGTTGGCAATTTTGAACCCTTTTTTTTTTCTTTCTTTAATCTTCTTTTCTTCTTCGGGTTCTTCCTCCCTCTGGAATGATTGATGATGATGGTCTGTGAATCACAACTTGGGCTAGGTATTAGGTCAACTACGCTTTGAGCTCGGCTACATACAATGGGCTGTATAAGTAGGCCACTCTATCTACCTAGCTGCCTGCCTACCTAGTTGATTGAGGTGTGGAGCACTTGGGAGACTAGGTTGATGGCTCACTTCTACTACAGCCTTTTAGTTATCAGATGAAAGGTGTAGGGTTAAAGCCCAAAATAAAGAGGCCTAGGGATGAGGAGGTAGCCATATCTGGTCTTGCATTTTTGGGATCAATGTCCCCGTACTTGGGCTTTATCCAAGAACAAGACAAACTTTATCATGAACCTAAAAATACGTATATCTGCATAGAAGGGGGAGTGTTCTTATGCCTACTCCATAAGAGTGCATGGCATCTTGCACTTGTAGGGACATAAGACACCCTTCTTCATGTAGTATCCTCCCCACCCACTCTTAAGGAGTATGCATAATATCTAGGAGGGATATTCGCGGATATAAGATGCCCTCCTCCACATGCACTTAGAAAATTTCTCCAAGTGTTTTCTTTATGTGGCGAATACATAGCTGGCCATGAGGTTGCTACCTACCTCTTTACACTATTACTTGCTCTTGACTGACCTATCAATTTTAGGAGGTTAATAGGAACGTCCAGGCTACAATGCATAACTGCCCACCCTGCTGAGAGCCAGTAGCTTAATGCTACATCCACAAGCTTTCTCAAGACATCGTCAAGGCTCTATGGGTTTACACACACACCCTTCTGATCCAATAACATCGGCACATCTTAGCTCTGGCTCTCTTTGCAAAATTTTGAACACTAAAATAATGTGTTTAGGTCAAGGACTCATGTTGAAGAGCTTCAGCTTTAAAGATGAAATTGTTTTGGCAAAATAGCCCTCCTCTACAGGTGGATTATGCTTTGGAGTGTTTCGATTGCCTTCTCATTGTGAATCTCTCCTGTTATGTTTTTTCTCAGGTGATCAGGTTAAGTGCATCGGCAAATAAGCTCTCAAAACTGAAAGAACAGGCCAATGAGTATGCTTCACTTATCATGGAAGAACTTGATGTTGATCAATTGGGCTATATTGAGGTCAGATTGCCAGTTCTCCAAGTCCACCACCCAATATCTCTCTCTAACATCTGGCATTGGACTGGTGGTATCATCAACTTTTGAACATATGCAACCTGCTCCTGGTATAAGGTCTAGGGTTTAGAGTCCTGGTATAGGATCTTATAAGACTGGTGAATTTTTTTCCTGTAATGGAGTGGGCATCAACCTAATATTGAAATTGAATTAAGGTATTGAAATTTCATACCCTTGTATTAGGCTGTTGTTGATCACCTCAGGTCACATACTAGCCTGGTAGTAGTGAAAGAAAGAAGTATATATACATCTTGACTGGAGGGCATATTTGGGCTGCAGTTAAGTCAATTGGAGAAGCTGATGGAAGGATCAGTGGCAGGGATTGGACAGGAGGGAATGATGCAATATAGTCAGCTTTTTGTGCCTCAGTGTGCTAGAAACTGTATACAGAGGTTTCTTGTGAAGAGCACATATTGGGTCCTTGATAACTGGAAGCGCCTTTGGATCATCTCGTTGTGGCTCATTGCCATGACCTTGCTTTTCTGTTGGAAGTTCCATCAGTATCATGAACGCTCTGCATTCCTTGTGATGGGTTATTGTTTATGTGTCGCCAAAGGCGCAGCCGAGACTTTGAAGCTGAATATGGCACTTATCCTCCTCCCTGTTTGTCGCAACACCTTGACATGGCTTCGCTCCACCCGCCTTAGTTACTTGGTCCCCTTTGATGATAATCTTGACTTCCACAAGGTTGGAAGTTTTCATCACCCAAACGTTCACCCACACTATCACTACTACTACTACTACTACTACTACTTCATTAATTGAAAACCCATTATTAAATTGATTAATTTGTCCCAATATCTAGAAGTGTTTAGGGTTTAGGGTTTAGGTAGCTATAGTCTTCTCACATGGGCAGAATTTTTGTTGCATTTTCAGAACAAGGGAAGGTCATCTTGCTAGATTTTTTTGTTTAAAATTTTTCTTTTCTCCAATGTGAAGAAAAACCTGAGAATCACAAATCCTAAGAGAGTCAGTTCTTTGTTTGGGGGATGCATGGATGGATGGATGGATGCAGCTGCTTGCAGGTGGGATTGCTGTTGGAGTTTTGGTACATTCAACACTTCATATAACTTGCGATCTTCCGAAATTAGTAACTGCCAATCCACTTGTGTTTGACAAGGCACTGGGCAACGATTTCCATTTTAAGCAACCCAGCTACGGGCAGATTCTGAAGACACCCGTGGGTGTAACTGGTTTACTCATGCTCATTCTCATGTTGCTTGCCTTCTTGCTGGCTATGTATTGGTTCCGCAGAAACCTCGTGAAGCTACCATGGCCCTTTCATCGAATGACAGGGTTCAATGCATTTTGGTATTCACACCACCTATTTGTGCTCGTATACGCCCTTCTCTTTGTCCACTCTACCGACCTCTTGCTTCCCAATCCTTGGTGGCAAAGAAGTGTAAGAATTCCTTCCTTCTTTCTTTCCTTCCTTCCCCAGGGCTCTTGTTTGAGTGCTCAAGTCTTACATAGATCTAGAAGCTTTTTTTGCACAAAGGGATATATTCACATAGATAATGTGATGTTGGCTGCATTTACACTTGTGTGAACCTCCATGTCATGGATCCTTTGTAACCTACGAAAGGTAGAGATTTTACCATGAAGACACTCAACCACTCCTTCAGTTGGTTTTGGTTTCATACATCTAGTGTTATACCCTAAACCCTAAACCAAACATAGGTAGCCAAGCGCTTAGTACCCGTCTTACAAATCAAGATTTTGTTTCTTTTTTGTGGCAGGCATGGATGTACATTTCTATTCCAATACTTGTATATGCTGGTGAGAGGACACTACGTGCATTGCGTGCTGGAAACTACAAGGTGGATGTTGTTAAGGTACATGGGGTTTCCCATCCATTGCAATCCAAGTGGGTGGTTGTGTTGTTACTTTCGTAGATGATTGAAAATACATAAATTGTATTTCTCTTGTGTGTGGAAATGTTCCTCACCATGTCTTTGTATGCGAATCAAACTTCATATTTTTGATGCTCATTTTGAGTCTTTCGTTGGTTGGCTTGAGCACACAATACGCAGATCAAAGTTATATTATTATGGGTATGAAAAATCTTGGATTTTATGGTTAGTAATTATTATTTTCTCTTGTTGCTTGCTGTAATCCCTAAATCAATGAAAGACTAAGCATCAATTTCACGATTTTGATTTGATTTGATTTGATTTTTTTTCAAATTTAAAAATGGTTTGAGCAGGCAGCAATATACACAGGTAATGTATTGGCAATTCACATGACAAAACCCGACGGCTTCAAATACAAAAGTGGGATGTACCTCTTTCTTCAATGTCCAGAGATCTCATCATTTGAGTGGTGGGTGATTTTTCATTTAAAGTTTTTCTTTAATTGAATTGTTTTTTGTTTGTTTGTTTGTTTGTTTTCACTCATGATTTTTGGTCTGTGTTTGAATTTTTTGCTTCACATAAGAAAAATAAATAGCCACTATCTTGTACTGTGAATTCAATGGGGTTAATTGAATTGCCACTTTTTTTGAAGAGCTTGAGCCTTTTGTTTTTGGACAGGCACCCTTTTTCCATAACATCGGCTCCTGGAGATTTGTTTCTAAGTGTACATATTCGAACTAGTGGTGATTGGACAAATGAAATGAAGAGAATTTTTTCGGAGGTAAGTAAGACGAATGTTGATTAATTCTCGTTTGGTTTCCAGAGTTGGTTTTTTTGGAATGGTAAATTTTTCTTAAGGTTTTCTAGACAGAGCTCACATAAGAATGCATCTCTACTAGAGGATGACTTATTTGCATGAACTGTTTTAGGGTTTAGGGTTTAGGGTTTAGGGTTGACAATAACATCAGATTATGAGTAAAACTTAGTTGGGTGATCATATATATAAAACTAATCTCCATTTTCTTCAGAAAATCACTTAAAGTTTTTCTTTAAATTAATAATGAAATGGCTCCTTTTTACAGGCATGCGGTGGTCGCATGCGTTTGCAAACTGTCAACAAGTTTGGTCTTAGTGGAGAACTAACATTGGCAGCAAGGTATCACAAATCACTTCTCAATAATTTCTCCCATCATATTTCATGTCTTCCATTCATCTCCATTCAATTTTTTTGGCACAAGATAATTTTGCCTTGAACAACGGTTAATAAATTTTGAATAAATTTTGAATAGATTCTGAATAAATTTGAATACGTGAAGGATTAGGTTAATATGCATTGATGCCCAATTTTAATTCCGAATGTTTTTGTTAAAACCCTTGAATGGTAGGTAAATTCTCCCTATGACTTCACAAGGCATCATTATTAACATATTTTTGCGCTAGCTTTCATTGCTTTTGCTAAAATCATAGACAATTTTTTGCCATGTGGGTATGTTTGGAACAGATTTCCCAGGCTTCATATAGATGGACCATATGGTGCACCGGCACAAGACTACCTCAAGTACGATGTCTTGTTGCTTGTTGGATTGGGGATTGGTGCAACTCCCTTCATTAGTATTCTCAAAGACATGTTGAACCACATTAAAGCTGGTGATCCCGTACGTCAAACCTCTCCTCTACCAACTAAGTAACATTCTACTTGAGGTTATTTTTTGCAATAAAAAAGCTTGGGTTCTATGTGTTATTTCAACAAATTTTGTTGCTTTCTTGACAAATTTTTAAAAAAAAAATAGGGAGATTTTTGTTTTTCTAGTGTAAGTTTGAGAAAGTTTGCTAGTGATTGGCAAATTTTGCCAATTTATTGATATCACAAAATTGAAAAAAAAAGAAAAACCCCTTTGCATGGTGTTGGTTCTTATACCCATTGGGTTGGTGTTTATGTTGTATTTATAACACTGGATAAAAAATTTAAGCCAATTAGGGTTTGTCCTCTAGCCATCTATTTTATCTCTATTTTGATGTTTCTTTACTGTTTTTTCTTTTTCCATCATGTAGTGCTCTACCCCGGATTTGTGCCCAGTAGAGAGTCCAAGAAGATCTAAGGCCAGAAAGCCACGTGGAACAACAAACGCCTACTTCTATTGGGTGACCAGAGAGCAGGGCTCCTTTGATTGGTTCCGAGGGGTCATGAGAGAAGTGGAGGACATTGACAAAAAGGTATCCTTTTTTTTTCTTAAAACCTTTTCATTTTGTTTTGAGTAATGTTTTCCTGAACCCTAAACCCTAAACCCTAGAACTTAAACTAAAAAAGGAAAGGAAAATTTGATGGCAGCATAGTTATGTATAAGCCAAACCCTGCCTTTTGTAAACATTGCTGGATTTTTTCTCTGCCTTGGTATGATTTGCTGAGCCAACACCTTCTTTCGTTGTGTGCATTTGAGCTTGGGTCCAATGACAGGCGGTTATCGAAATGCATAATTATTTGACAAGTGTTTATGAAGAAGGTGATGCCCGCTCTACGCTAGTAATGATGTTACAAGCATTGCATCATGCCAAAAATGGCATTGATCTTGTTTCTGGAACACGGGTTAGTACTTATAAATTAATCGTCCTTCCCTATTCCATCTTTCAATGAAGGTTTTGATTGCACCAAATGGATGGGTTTGATGAACATTTGATTGTGCAAAATTGTGTGCCTTCAATCAATCCTTTGATTGCACCAAATGGATGGGTTTGATGAAGGTTTTGATTGTGCCAAATTTGGGTGCCTTTGATGAAGGGTTTAGGGTTTTTGATTTGTCCCAAATGGATGGATTTGATGAAAGGTTGATCACACTAAATTGGATGCCTTCAATGAAGGTTTTGATTGTGCCTAATGGGTGGGTTATGGTTTAAAGTCATTTGCAAATGTACAAAGGATTTTGACAAGTTTTTATTTGAGATTTGTTCCTTATAGGCACGAACACACTTTGCAAGACCAAATTGGAAAAACGTTTTCTCCAGATTGGCAGCTACTCATAATGAAAAGCGTATCGGTAAGTCATGCTACCCATTGATTGATTTACATGATGTCAAAAACATTTGGTGTGAAAAGCACTTCTACAAAGTGAATGAGTTTTAACCCTCTTTTGATCACAATTTCTTCTTGCAGGTGTGTTCTATTGTGGGCCAATGGCATTGGCAAAGGAATTAGAATTGTTATCAAGAACGTTCTCACAAAAATCAACAACCAAATTTGAGTTTCACAAGGAAAGTTTCTGAAGGGGAAAAAAAAGCACAGCTTTTCGGTAGAGATGGACGGTGGTGTCTCCAATTGTGAACAAGAGGACTGTAATATATCACATGAGTAAAAAATGCCAGCCCCAACGGTGTCCCCAACTCTCTCTCTCTCTCTCTCTCTCTGTGTCTTTGTGCTGAATAATGCAACCCACTTATAGCTTAGAAAGTTGGGGAAGAAGGGTTTAGGGTTTTCTAAAAAGCCATTTTTCTGGCATCAGAAATTTTGTTTTGGATCCAAATGGAAAATCATTCTGAGGTTGGGAAATTCAATAATTGCCCCCTCTTCAGCAAGCACCCTATGACATTTTAGGCCCTGAAATTAATTTTTGTAAATTTACAGTTGTTACTTCTCTTGGTCCCTCAAAATTGTTGTATATTGATCAGCTCAACCCTAAACCCTAAATCCATGAATTCAAATTGCTTTTTATGGCATTGCCCTTCTACTAAGTACTCCTTAATTGTGGGCAAATAAATGGATTCATTGCTAATCTTGTATCCTTTTTCATCATGTAATTAGAGAAGAAAACATGTATTTTCTTCAAACAAACTTAGAATGTATTAAATTCGTGTAGTGTATGATGTATTTGTAAAGTTTATATAATGCACATTAATAATTTCTCCAAATTCCTAAAATATTTAACTCAATATTATTTGGTGCCAAACATGCTAGGTTACTATGGTATGTGAATTTTGTAGTATAGGTTGCATGGTTACAAGATTTGTTCTTGTCAAAACTTTGGAGACAACCACATGGTAGTGCAAGTTTTTTAAATGGCAACTATATGCAAAGCACAATTTTGAAAAATGGTATTTGCAAGTACAAGAAAGTAGAAAATTAGAGATCACAAGAAACACCTTGAGGGGGAAGACATCATAACAAGAACTTAGTTAGAAACATAAGAGCAAGTGCAGAGCAAAATAAGGAACAAAAGAAAAACTCAACCAAGACAAGCAAATTTAAGCAATAAAAGAAAAACGAAAGGGTATTTGAAAATGGCGAATAGAAAGTATGTTTATCATTCTATGCTTAAAATCTTTTTATGTGGGCATGCTCTTATTGTTAAAACAAATGGAAAGTTGTCCAAAGTATACATTTTTTGAACATACATTCACATTACCAAGTCAAAATGGGTTGCAAGTATGTTTCTTATTTTGTTCTTTGTGAAAGACAATGTAGAGAAACACCTTGTCCTCCACGCTCCCCAAAACCATTGCTATAGAACTTAATTAGTTTTAGTTCATGTCCAAAAAGTGGTTGAAAACATTGTTCCCATACCATGTTTGCTCATCCCAACGCATGACTCGATATTTAGATCCCTTTCACAATTATTGAAAAAAACAACCAAAAAGTTACAAATGAACAAGTTTGAACAAACTTCAAAGACTTCGAACAAAAATTTTAAAAATAGGATAATGCAAATAAGACACAAAAAAACCTCAATGTTGCATGACAATTCCAAGTTTGTATGAAGGCAACCTCATGTTTCACTTATCTTCAAATGTTTATATCACCAAGGTCTTGTACTTAGTCAAAATCATTTTGGCAAAAGAAATCATGTAATTCCAACATGCTTTGATGTTGTGGAATATCTTTAAAACTTCATGCTTAAAATTTTTTCCCAACTTGCATCTATCTAAAACGCACTTAAGGGACATTAAAAGGGATGTGCAATAGGATGTTTACACAAGTTACAATAATGCTAAAATCTTGAGAACAAGTGACAAGTTGGAAAAGGTTTGAATGGCAAGTTTGGTCTAATGGGCAACATAATGCAGCACTACATGAAAAGAAGCTTGTTTCTCCCTTAGCTCCATTGCAACACTAGTTTTTAAACCTTAGAATATTGAAACACTAGATTTGCACCAAAGCTAGATTAGACTTAGAACTATGTCCATATTGCAACAAACTTAATAGTATCATCTTGGTTGGGTTGTTTGCAATAGCACCATGAACATTTTTTTTGATGTTAGCAAAATGGGTTTGCATTTCCAACCTTCAATTCCATAAACATTATCACAAATACGACCTTCAACTACATAAAAATCAACACAAATCCAACCTTGGCAATTGATAGTGGTCACTTTATCGACAAATACCAAAATAAACCTTGCCTTTTGAAGCTTGTGTGTGCACTCACATCATTATAGTGATGGCAAGGGTTGTTGACAGTTAGAGGAAATCAAACAATCATAGTTTGTAATTGGACCTCCATGTTTCAAGAGATGATAAATTGTCACAAAATACACAAATATGGGTTTGCACTCAATATATATTGGACAACTTTTACTTGATCAAGAATAGAATGATTGCCATGCATAGCTACAAATTGACATTTGTTCTTGGTGCATGTTGGCAAATCAAACTAATGTAGCACTACCTTGTAGCTACCCTCAAACTAGTAGTAGAACAATTTGGATACTTTTGTACAAGGAATTTTGTGATTCAGGGCTCCACAGAACTTTGGAACGTTAATGACTACCACCTTATGCTTCATGAAGATGATTATGACATTTATCTCAGGTTTGTTTGGATTGTATTCATTCTTTTTCATTTGTTGATTGTTAAATAATTTTAATTCAGTTGTTTATAATCTTGTTTGTGTTCTACTCCATATTGTTGTTAGGCTTGTTTTTCTTTTGTTGAGTTGTTTTGGTCGGATGCAGGAATGAAGAGGGTTTGAGTAAGAATTGGAAAATTGATGTTACTCACTATACAGTAGAAGAACATCACCCTCTTATCAATTGCTACATTGTTGAAGTAGTAGATACGTTCAAGGCCATGATGTTACATAGACCGCCGTTTGCTGATGTTGGACCTTGTCTGTTGTTTCAGACACCCACCTCTGAAAACTCTCACCTTTGAAAGAGCTTGTTTGGTTGATCAAAACGCTAGTAGGCAAGAATAGCTTGCAACTTTTGAGCAAGAGGCTGAAAGGAGGACCTTGCAGGTTTGAAAGGAAAGAATATAACAAACAAAACGGGTTGAGGTGTTGCTATTACGAGAATGTCTAAAGCACTTGTGCCTGTTGAGTTTGGAACGAAGACTATAAGAACATCACAATGTGAAAAACTACTTCAAGTAAGTTTCTAGTCCATTTTTAGGTTGTAGGTTATTTCTAATGATGTTTTTATTCTGCAGGTATGATCAGACTGATAGTGCATTGAAAAATCAAGCCATGCAAAGTATAATGTCAGGAGAGATTAATGATGACCACCCCCTGACATTTGAAGAGGCCTTCAGCCAAGAACAACAGAGCTTTTAAGAATTAAGGTTAGTTTCGAAAAAACAATTCTTGTTATTTGCAATGGTAGTGTTGCAGGGTTTAGAGATTTGAAGGTTAGCATTAATCTTTTTCTTATTATTTGCAATTGAAGTGCAGCAAAAGTTTATAGTGTTCTAAGTGATTTCTCTTAAATTAAGTTTCTGTCATTTTGTTCTTTTGTGTAGAATTTAGAGTCCTCTTGCTCTGTCACAATGGGTTCTTGAGCCCTGTTGCTGGTGATAAGGAGAATATTGAACCCAAGAGGGCATCTCACCAGCCTCTTACTGAGTCAAATGCTAGTGAGGCTGGTGAGATGGCCTCTTGGGTTCAATATTCTCCTTTGCGGGAATTGCAAGAAGACAAAGAAATTATAAGCTTCTGGTAAGAAATAAGTTCATAAATTCATACCTATTGTTTGTCATTGTAGCAATATTATTGTTTTTGATTGCAGCTTGTTCCAACAGCTTAAATTTTCAACTTTGGCAGCTTAGAAAATCTGTGATTTCATTTGTTGGGTAATTTTTAGTTCTGTAATAAATAAACTTTACGTGAATTGGTATTTCTGATGCAATTCACACTGCAATAATCTATTTAAAGAAAAAATTGTAATGAAAAACCAGACAATGATAAAATTAGGAATTCTGTTTAAAAATAGCTTGAATCAAAAGTTAAGAAATTCTTTAACATGGAAAACCAGATTCTGAAAATGGAAGAACCTGCCCAAATAATGAAAGATCATTCTGTGGGACTGAAGAAACCACTCTGAGAACAAAATACACCCCGCCTCCAAAACCTAACCATTCACCTTCACAACTCACTTCATAAAACTTTTACATGCACTGGTTAAAAATTTGGTTCTCAAATTCAATCCCTTCAATAATAATAAATTTGCACCCATTTGAAAGGTTTGATTAGATTTGATGAATCAGTTTTTGCTTTCAGATGCTGTTGTTTCCTCCATCATTTGACAAAATCAAATTTGTCGACTTAATTTTGAACTTGGTGTGAAATCGAGATTGGCCATGTAAACATGCACATGATATGTATATTGACCTCAAAAACGGTCACATTTAAAGAATAGAGGTATACACAAGGACACAAGTGGTCAGTAGACGACACCAAACCCTTAAAAAAACAGAGCGAATTACAAACGAATGGGAAGCGCAACTGAGCGCCAATCATCGTTTTGCCTCGGGGAAGGATTGTTTGTTGTAAGAGCTTCACGATTTCGCGTGCACCGGGTCTGATGACTTCCAGAACGTCAACCGTCTGTTGCTCTGTTGTCGACATTTGGGCCTGGAATCTGCAACTGAAACCGCGGTGTGAGGAAGAATTGTCACGTGAGCCGGCAGCTGATTTTGACGTACTTCTTGTACTACAGCTTGCCTTGGAACCTTGACGACACTGAACTTGCCATCTGCTGATTCGTTTATAGTGATGCGCATGTTGTCAATTAATTGATCGGAGTCGACCATGATCGGCTTTCCATCCGCGTGCACACCCAAGCAAAATTGTTTGTAAGTTGAATTAGGATCCATTGAAAATTTGTAAACTCCATCTTTCTCAACTGTCGCAAGATCCCTGAATACCCGATTGAAGCCCACTTTCACCTTCATTACATTGCTCGTGTGGTTGATAATCTCTGTAGAACCCATGGTTGTTGTTTATTGTTGTTGTTGTTGACTAGCTGGTAGGTGATCGATACAACTGCCAGCTGCTGCGCTAGTGTTTTGTTGGTTCAATAATTTCCACCTTCACATTCCAAGCAGATCAAAGTACAAAACAACGTTCAGTGCTCATGTGATTTCAGGAAGCTTACAAATTCGGTGGAGTCCTAGCTCCAACAATCTATGTATGATACACGTATCTATCCGATCACCATATTTTTGCAGAACACAATTTAGGGCTTAGGGATTTGGCTGATACCTGAAGCTGATTCTTCGTCCAAAATATAGTCAGGACCAAGTGGCGGTAGATTTGAGGCGTGAAAATTAGTTGTCGGTGTGTCGTCGTCCCTAGCTAGATTGACTCAGCTAGGTCACTGATCCCAGCTCGATCCCACCAACGATATCAAAGTAGCTAGAAATTTGCTTGTAGTAACTAATGTCGCTCGTGCTGAATGGCACGCAATGTGTACTGATCCTGCACTCGATTTGCTTACAAAAGGAAATTGTGCTAATGTCTGTCTGCAATGTCGCTGCTGATATCGATGATTGCCTGCGAGCTGATTGCAAAGTTTTGTTTTACTTCACTTGCTTTATAGTGACTACTATCTCTCGACACTCACACGGCACTTTACGAGTTTCGTGGAAGGCAAATTTGTGCGATTTCAGAGGAGTTCTGTCTCAAGAAAGCACGAGGAACGATGCGATCGAGGCCTGGAGGAGAGTTTCTTGCTTGCTCCCTCTCGCGGGACCCACGCGTTGTTGCAGTAGGGCGCGTATTGGACGGTACCTTGTCGGGGGACCCGGGGACGTAGAAGCTACCTTGTGTCGGGGACGTCCGTCCTGTCTGAGAAAATCTGACAGCGGGAAAAAAAAAGGCTTCAGTTTTACCGCGAACTTCACACGCGCCAAGTGAATTCGCATCCTATGACAGGAAAATCCCATTTCCAGGAAGTTTACAGGTCGTGAATTCTCATCCTACTAGGGTAAACAGGCCGGTGACTGAACACTTAGTGTCTCAGTCACCTCTCTCTCACTCAAAACGCTTCCTTTCCACATAGGGTCTGAACGTAATCTTCATGAGTGCAAAGCGCACCTGAACACTTAGTGTCCCAGTCACCTCCCTCTCACTCAAAACGCCTCCTTTGCACATAGCGTCTGAAGATAAAATCTTCATGAGTAGAAAGCACACCCATGCCCATTTGAATCGCTCAATATGGGTGAAAGATGAGTAAGATACATTCCTTCAAAGTTTGGGAGGTAAAAATTGTCAAAAGAAAATGGGTCGTACACATGGCAGCTCATGACAGTTTGTTTACTCACCGAAAACCAACCAGTCACTACCCCACTCCTGAACACTACCTACTCCCATAATACAACTTAGTGAAGATCAAGATGATCAACATCTTCAAAATAAACGGTCACTTTCCAACCTAGGGCTCAGATCCAAGGAAATTTAGGGCTAACAAATCAACGGTAATAGGGTTTCAATATCCCATTCATCAAAATTGTTGTGCTCATTCTGAATGTTTGTGGGTGCGATTTTCTATCACCCTCATAGGCATCTAATAGCTGGTCCATCTTCTCAATATGTTGTCCATTCACACTCTTGGAGCTTCTGATCCTCCCTCTCCTACTCAATCTACTCATTCCTCCCTATCCTGCTCGATCGTCCTTCATCTCTTTGTGTCCTTTTGAAAAGTAAAAAAAGCCTGAATATATTTCATGTTGTGAACTCTTGGTTGAAGTTGGTAGATGTTCATCCCAATTCCAATGTTGTGAGCTCCTAGGTGAAGGTTTCATATGTAAGTAAGTAGATGTTGATTCCCTTTAGTGTTGTGAACTTTTAGTGGTGGTCTTGTGTTTAAGGTGATTTTGCTGTTCTACATATATTGTAAGTGATTGCATGAAGCCTTTGGTGGTCTTTTTGGAAGAGCAAATGCCTAGTCCCATGTTTTGAGTTCTCTTCGCACCTTCTCCTCTTTCTCAATGCATGATCCATCACCTCTCATTCCTTCTTGGTCTTCCATTTGCTATCATTTGTGTTGGTCCTCTTAATCACCTCACTAACATGTGTTCTAAGTCCTTCCGGGTGCTTTTTATGCACACCATGTTCTCGATCCTCATTACACACGCTCTTGATCCTTTTTGTGTGCTTTCTATGCACAATAGGTGCTTTTGATCCTCATTGCACATGCTCTATGCATGTTAAGTGCTATCAATCCTCATCACACACATTTTATGCATGTTAGGTGTTTTTAATCTTTACTATGTCCGCTTTATGTGCACTAGGTGTTGTCGATCCTTGCCACACACTCTCTACATGCACCTAATGTTATCCATCTTTGCTTTGTGCACTAGGTGATGTCAATCCTTGTTGCGCATTCTCCATGTGTGCTTACTGCTTTCAATCCTTGTTACGTGTGCACTATGCGCACTAAGTGTTGTTAATCCTTGTTGTGTGCTTTCAGTGGGGTGTCTAGTGCTCTCAATTTTCATCGCACACTTTCCATGCACATTTCATGCTTTTGATCCTCTTCCCAAACACTTGGTGTTATTATCCTCGTCACATGTTCTTTACACATGTTTGGTGCTTTTGATTTTCTTTATAAGCGCTTGGTCCTCCTTCTTTTTCTTTCAATACTTTAATGTTTGGTATTGTCTTAGGTCATAATCCTTTGAGCCAAGTCCTCCCTCTCCTCTCCTAATGCCTAGTTCTCTTTCCTTGATCGACATGTGGTCATGTTTTTCCTTAATCAACCTGAAATCATTTCCTTTCCTTTTCATTCCTGACAGCTCTTACAATTTTTGTCTCTTTTGATCCTCTCTAATGTTGTAGTTGGTATTCTTTGGTTGATCGATCCCCTTTGTTGCGACTATTGGTTTTTTTCATTTTTGATTGATCCTCTGTGCTATTGCAGCTTATCCTCTTGAGGTTGTTCTATTTCCTTTTAGTATTGGTCATTTATATGATTATATCCATATGTTGCTCCTCATGCTAACCAACTCTTTACTTCTTCCCCAATCATTAAAGCGTTTTAGCCTTGTTATAAGGCATCCTCTTACTTCTTATTTAGTTCATGTTTACAACCTTGCATGTGGTTGAATCCATGTTGTGTAGCTTGGGTTTACCCACCTATACATGTGTGGATCTTTGCATAGATTTGCCTAAAACTTATAGTGTAAGTGGTCACCCAACTCAGCTACAACTATTAGAATTTAGGTTGTATCTATTTTAGCACGATTTTTTGTTGATTTCGAAGCTGCTCAATGTGCTATAGAACCCACTTTTGCTACTCATTTGGCTCGCTTTTCTTCCTTCTCCTTTGTTTGCCTTCCCTAATTTCCTCTACAACTACCTTTTCCATTGTTTTTCTCCTAAGGATATCTAAGTATTCATAATTGTGAATAATCAAATAAGGACTATTTTCCTTTAGTGTGTTTTATAGGTGAATAAAGCAACAATAAGAGGTTATGCATCCTCATGAATTCTTGAGTCAAATTTGGAAATTGTTGGGTTTCCTCAAGACTACCTTCAGGGCTTCCCTCATCTATGTTTACAACAATATTTTCTTCTAACTACTATTCTTTCACTATAGGGCTTTGGGGCATATCAACATAGTAGCATTGGTCATTTTCTAGCCTGTACGTACGTAGATCTTTAGATGTTGGATGTTGGATGTTGAACTGTTCACCTATGTGGAGAAGTTCTGCAACAACAAAATCCTCCCAAATTGTTCATTATTTTCAGCTTCCTTCTTTGTTGTGTAATTTTTTTCATTTCTTGCATTGTTGATGTTTATCGTCGCATTGTAAACCTTTGATGGTCTAATGTTGCTATCCATTCCTTTGGGTTGATAGGCCATGTACTTGTAGTTCTGAATCCAAACTTAATGTTTTTTTTGGTCAATGATTGCTTTAAGAATTGATTCACCCAATCGACTAAGGTTATCTTATCTCATTCCTAATGATTGTTTCTAGACATGGCAACATCCCTATTCCTTCTTAATGTTATTTTAAAAGGTTTGAAACAAGAAACATCTCATGGTTACAACGCATGTGATGTGTGAGATGGTAGTGTAATAATGTCTAACCCAATATCTTTGGCATGTTCTATTGCTTCTAGGATGACATGGTTACCATGCCCAACCAGAAATAACAAATGTCCCAAATAGAACATATGAAAAAGAAGTGTGAAAGTAACTACTGTAGCTTCTTGGAATTGGGATTTACTTGTAGTACCATAAGAATTTACCACCTGGAAACTTCCTTGAAATGGGATTTTCCTGTCATAGGCTGAGAAATCACCTCGCGCGTGTAATTACGCGGGAACAATGGAGGTCGTTTTGACCCGATGTCATATTTTCTGAAACAGGACGGACGTCGCGCCGACAAGGTAGGGTACGTTCCACGTCCGCCAGTCTCCCGATACGGTACCGACCAACACGAGCCCTACTGCCGCAACGCGTGTGTCCTGTTAGAGGGAGCAAGCGAGCAACTCCTCAAGCCTCGATCAACTCGTTACTCCTGCTATCTCGAAACAGATCTCGGCTGAAAACGCAGAAATTTGCCTTCCACGAAACTCGTAAAGTGCCGTGTGAGTGTCGAGAGATAGTAGTCATTATAAGGCAAGTGAAGTGTTGCAAAGAAAAACAACCAAAAACAAAGCTTTGCAATCAGCTCGCAGGCAATCATCGACATCAGCAGCGACGGTGCAGACAGACATTAGCACGATTTCCTTTTGTAAGCAAATCGATTGCCGATCAGTATACATTGTGTGTCATTCAGCTGCAGGAGCGACATCAGCTACTACAAGCAATTTTTTAGCTGCTTTGATATCACTGCTGGGATCGTCCTGGGATCAGTGATCTAGCTGAGCCAATCTAGCTAGGGACGACGACACGCCCACAACTACCTGTCACGTCGGGAAGCCACCGCCACTTGGTCCTGACTATATATTTGGACGAGAATCAGCTTCAGGTATCAGCAAAATCCCTGAACTCTAACTTGTGTTCTACAAAGATCTGGTATTTGGAGCAATATGTGTATCATACATAGATTCTTGGAGCTAGGATTCCACCGAATTTGTGAACCTGCTGAAATCAAATGAGCACTGAATTTTTTTGTCTACTTTGATCTGCTTGGAATGTGAAGGTGGAAATTATTGAAGCTACAAAACACTAGCTTAGCAGCTGGCAGCTGTATTGATCACCTACCAGCAAGTGAACAACAACAACAACAAACAACTATGGGTTCTACAGAGATTATCAACAACACAAGCAAGGTAATGAAAGTGAAAGTGGGATTCAATCGGGTGTTCAGGGATCTTGCGACAGTTGAGAAAGATGGAGTTTACAAAATTTCAGTGGATCCTAATTCAACTTACCATCAATTTTGCTTGGGTGTGTACGCGGATGGAAAACCGATCATGGTCGACTCCGATCAATTGATTGACAACATGCGCATCACTCTAACCGAATCAGCAGACGGCAACTTGGGTGTCTTCGAGGTTCCAAGGCAAGCTGTATTACAAGAAGTGGGTCGAGATCAGCGGCCGGCCCATGTAATAATTCTTCCTCATGCCGCGCTTTCAGTTGCAGATTCGAGGCCCAAATGTCGACAACAGAGCAAAAGTCGGTTGACGTTCTGGAAGTCATCAGATCCGGTGCACGCGAAATCGTGAAGCTGTTTACAACAAACTTACCTTCTCTGAGGCAAAACGATGATTGGATTAGGGTTTGGCGCTGGCTTGCGCTTCCCATTAGTTTGTAATACGCTCCGTTTTGTAAGGGTTAGGTGTTTTCTACTGAGCACTTGTGTCCTTGTGTATACTTGTAAAGCTTTTCCTAACCTACATTGTAGGTAACTAGATACAAACCATCCAGTACATGTATCTAGTATCGACCTACATAGTAGCCACCAGGTGTGCCTTACTCTCTTACCCAGATAGAAACCACTTTTGTTTCCACTATGTACTTACCTATTATACCTAAGGACCCTTCACACATGGAGTTGTGTCGTCATTAGGAAACACCAATGCTTTCAGACATGAGTATGTTTATCCCTATGGACAGTCCAGTAACTTTTCCGCCCACTCCGTGGGCTCACACCAACAACTTTTTGGGCATCTTTTTAACTTGTTTTTTTGGTTCCCCTGGCACTTCCCTCATTCTCACTCACTCCTCGCTCTCATCACTCTCTCCTCCCTCTCACACTCTTCTCACCCGCATTGTCTCTTGCACATGCTTTTTCAAATCTTTTTTTTGGGTGCACTTGTTGTCATCTCTAACTTTGTGCATGTCAATTAGTTTTGTGCTCATTTCATTCTTGCCTTGTTTCGGCTTTTGCCTATGGTTATTACAATTGGTTCATGTTCTATGAAGTGGGTCTTACCATTGCTTTGCATTCACTTTGTTTTGGTTTCTATCTATGATTGGAACAATCACAACTTGATTTTTGCTGGCATTGTTTTGACTTCAATTATAGTTATAACAATCAACTCATGTTTTGTGAGTTTTTATTGGTTTCAAATTTTTGGTGGCTTCTAAGTTTTCAATTACAAGTGTTGTAAAGGTTGAGCAATGATGGATGATGAAGTGCTTTTCCTTCTCATGAGCTGAATTTTATTATTGATTAATATGCTGCAAGAACCATGTGTTGAAGCACATCCAATGAGCTCCACATTTTTCAAATCTAGCAACTTTATAAATGCATAACAAATGCTAGAACCGAAGTATGTGTTGTTAATTACTTCTTTACATCAATATCGAATTATGTGTGCATTGAATCTAGTGTCTAATGATTTGGGTCACTAGGTGAAGCCTAGAAGTACAACTAGGTTTTCGAAGTTCCTTCTAATCGAATTTGATGAGGATCGTTGGGTCAAGAATTTCTAGATACCTAAACCCACATTGTTTGACATTGCAAAAAAACTACAACCCATGCCAAAAAACAAGATACAAAATACAGGAAAATAGTTCATGTTGAAATATGAGTTTGTTGTTTAATTTTTAAATTAGTTGAGGGCACAAATTTTTTAACTTGCAATGAGCTTTTCATTGTTGGAAAATCTAGTCTCCCTTGTCATCCATGAGTTTGTCTATGCTATCAATATTGTTTACAAAGACTTGATATCTTGGCCCCAAGGTCTAGAAATGTTAATTCTTATGGAAGGATTCATGAAATTGTGTGGTCTTCTTAATGTGCAAGGTGATATAGACGGTACCCATCTTTCAATTCCAAAACCTCATTGTGCTTTTCTTGAAGAGTAGTACTATCATAAAATTGGATACAACATAATGGCATAATGTGTTGTTGATTACAATAAAATCTTTATTGATGTTTTTGTGGGTTTTCTAGGTAACGTTAATGACTTACGTTGGTTTGGTTTATACAATAAAGTTGAATACAATAGGTTTTTGATATTGAAAAGGTTTCTCAAAATGAATTGCACCTTATTTTTAGCTAACAGGGGATACCCATTGATTTCATGGATTAAAATGTCATACAAAAAAGAAGGACGACACTTTGTCCTAAAACTTATCTACAATAGTAAACATAAAAAGGGTCACTCTATTGTGGAAAATGTTTTTGGCAATCTAAAAAAAGCCTTTTGAAGATTACTAACAAAATCTAATTTACACATGTATTTTTTGCCAAATGTTTTTACTTGAAATGAATCATCAGCTTGGATGATTTTTAGGATTTTACGGTTTAGTGCTTAGTTATCCAATTTTTGTTAAAAGATCATGAAATTTGGTTCATCATTGTTTATTTGCTTTCCCAAATTGTCCATCATCACAAAGGATTTCATGAAACAAATTGAGGGAAAGGAAAAGGGTTTTGTTGTTTGTGTGTAATGTAAGTTTTAACAATTATCCTTAATGAACTACATAGGTGGAGGATGGAACCACATTTATGGGATTCTTGATGAAGCTTCACATGAAGAAGATGCATGGGAGTTTTGTGATGAAGAATAAGAGGATGGCAAAGGAATTTTTTAAGGCAGAGGACAAAGAATGAAAGGATAAGCTAAATTTTCATAGTAGGTGTATGTGGGAGGCTGGATAGGAAATGTTGGATTTTTTCTTGTTTTTTTCTTATTGCTAGTAATTTTTCTACCTTTGCACTAGTAGCACTTTAGTGAGAACATGTTGGGGTGAAAACGTGGTATTTTACACAAAAACAATTGACAAAAAATATCAAGTTTAAAAAGAAACAGTTTTTCACAAAAACACAAGAAAGTAGATTCAATTTTTACTTAAATTTCATTTTGAAACCATTATGCTTTCCAATTGGTTTGTATTAAGTTGAATACAAAATTTGAAAATTTTTGGAATAGTAAAAGTAGGAAACAAATACTTTTGAATTTGACTAGCAATATGGTGTTCAAAAGTACTTTTTCATTAGAAAATTTAATGAAATAGATTTGTGTGAAGTTATAACATAAAGATCATTGTATATTCAAAGGAAGGAAAATAAATAAATTATACTTTCTCTTTGGTAGGATATATTTGACACATACTTGAAACAAATGTTACACACTTGAAACCTACTTTTACAACATAAATTTTAAAAAAATCATAATAGTGAAGAAGTATCTTGATTTTCATCATTTAAGTAAAAATTTAAATGTATGATAGGTTTTAGTCATACTTCGTGTTAGCTTGACAAGTAAACTACCAGGGTAATTGAATTGTATATTTTACCATGCTTCCACCCACCATGTACCTTGAAATTTCATATAAGGAGTTGGTGCCAAAACATGAAGATAGAATAATGTGATCAAGTATGTAAATCTGGGTGGGCATTTAGAAGCTTTAAAATCATGCATGCATCAATGAAGAATTAGGGGTTTGGATCTAGTTGGGTGATTGGTTTTTGGAACAAGAAACATGATAAATCTATTCCTTGGGTTGGAATAATCGATGGAGAAGGTAAAAATTTAGATAAGTTTTTTAAAATCAAATTAGGAAAATTGGTTGTAGGTGAATGTGTATCCCCATATTGTTAATGGTTTTGGATAAACCCCATGTTGATTATCCAACCAAAAGTTGATTCTTCATACAACAAAAATATGGAAAGGGACTAGACATTTTGGGAAATTAAAACTTAAAATTTCTAGTTGATGCATTGCATAAGGTTGGGATTAACAATTCAATGGCCTACCGAATATAAAGGTTTTGATCTTTGGCTAAACTTCAAGAAAAAAAAAGTAGTGGTTTGGTCCAAATTGGGGCAACAAATAGTAATTCTTAACAATTGTGTTATTAGGACCAAGGGTTGTTATGATACAATATTGTAATTTGGAGCCTTTAAAATAATAAAGTTGTGTTTTCTCTGATATTTGATACATAATGTTTATAACATGTATTGCCAAAGTTTGGTTGGCAAGACTTAGGTCTTGGGTTTGTTGTTTAAATGAAACAAACAAAGAATTTTTACTTATGGAAGTTTTAGATTCCTTTTGTTTGGTTACAACTCTTTTAATTATGAGTTGAATTGATTATCTTGTTGCAATTTTTTTCACCTAGCACGAGGGCACATGCTTTGATTTTTAGTAGATTTATTGTTGTACATGAGATAATGAAATGCATGTTATGCAAGGTTAGGTTTTGTGCATTTTTTTCATGTCTACAATCTATCTTTTAGGTGTTATCAACTTGGTAGGTGGCTTCTTTCTTTCATGGTTTCATATTGGATTGTCAAATAGGATAATATATTATTAATTAATACTTTGAGTTTGGTCAGTGCACTAAGTGATTGGAAGGAAACAAATGTTTATAGGGCTTCATAGAAACAATAAAACATCCTATCACTACTACCAAGCCCTTTCTATGGATTGAGATGTAACACGGACAATGTTGATGATTTCAATATGAAGTTGAAGAATGTTCTACAAAAGAAAGTAGATTTTTCAATGGAGTTGAGTGAGCTTGGATGGTGAAAAATTACTACCATGACAAGTTTGAAAAACTTGACAAATTTTAGGAACTATTTTTTGATTCATTCCTACATGCCTTTTGTAAATAATTACTTAGACAATTTGCTATTTTGTTTCCTTAATCTTATGTTTTATTTGTAAGTTGCATAGGTGGAGCTTTCAATGGTTATTATTATTTCTTTTTGTTTCATAAGTGTAAATGTTTATAGAATGATTATGTTAGGTGATGTGTTACTATTATTAAGGTGTTTGCTCATGGACTACATGTTAGAATTAATTTCATTGGCTCTTGTAATAAGCATAAATTTTGGATCTAGACATGGGGATTTCTTACGAGTTTTTTGTTGTGAAGTTTGTTTACTTTTCTTATTGTGACTCAAACCAATATCAACCAAGCCAACCACTTATTTTTCTTGATTGTATATCCTTGGAAATGTGGTAAGTATTAATAAGGCACATGAATGAAAATGTTTTGGTTCCGTTATGTTACATTTCTAATGGTATGATGTTGTTTTACATTGTCTTTAAGAAGACGTGTTTTGTGTGATGTACAAGGTTGCCAAAGGAGGTTATTGAAGATGGATAGATGGGATGGAATCATTTGGCAATTGTTTCATTGGGATTTCGAATTATAGCACTAAGGACTCCATATAGGTCCAAGGGCTACAAACAACATGGTGGATTATAACCCTAAAGTAATTAAATTTTTTGAACATTATGTTGTGTGCTTTGGGTAGGGAAAAACCTCAATTTTTGGGCCTTTTTCTAATGCCATTTGTGGGTTCATTTGGTTGAAAGGCACATGGTTATTGAGGGTTTGAAATCATTATTGATTTTTTCATGTTGGTTTTGTAGTAACCAACTAATTGCAAATGTAACATGCAATGACTACCTAGTAAATGGATGAATCTTGCTTAACATCTAGTTTGGGTTCATACATGTAGGGTACACATTTAATATCTTTTTAATCCAAATTCCTTCAAATTTGGGTAATTTGTAGACCTAAATTATGAGCCTATGGTAAATGGCCATAAATGTGCCTTATCCACAAATGTTAACTCCAATACAAAGCTCTTTGTCTTTACGTTCATGAATTTGGAAAAACTATATATATATATTAATTAGAAGTGTTGTTGTGGATGGTGTTTATAGGGGATCAATGGGCATGGGTCCAATCAATTGCATTTGACCTTAGAAATGAATGGTTTTACATTGGCTTAATTTGTAAATCAATTGGCAAAGGTACTTTGAAGGAGTTGATTTTATTTATTCTATTAGATATATGGGTGTTTATTTGAATGTGGAGTTTTAGGTTGAAATGTTGATTGAATGGTTTGAGTATGTTTTTTACGCAAATTTTGTTTATATCAAATGATAGGTCAACAAGTAGTTAATTGGCAAGTAGATTACTAGAGTAGGTAGTTGTGACAAGTAATTAGTTTTTAAATTTTTGAATTGTGTATGTTTATAATAGCTAATTAATATTTAAATGGCCTAATCAAATTGTTTATCTTATATTAACATGTATATAGAGAAACATGGAGAGAGGAAGAGAACAACATTTCTATTGTTCTTTTCAAACTTGTAATGGATAATAGACAATTTTCACTTTTACATTTATTTTGTGATTTTGCAACTTGAATATAATTTTCATTTGGATTTTTATTCATACATGGAGTTCAGAAAGTTCTATTTGAATGTACATGTTCATTATTGATTAATTGTACCTATTTTTAAGATTAAACCTATTCTAAAAAACTTTTATGGGAATCAACAAAAATCACATTAACATTTGGTGATCACTTAATGGATTAGAATTGTAAGCACTAATGCTTACAAAGATTGGTTTATATCATGTTTCAGATTATTTTTGTGCAATTTCAAGTTTTATTTTAAAAAGAGATAATGTTGTTGTTTTTGTTAGTTTTTAAAGCATTTGGTAATAGGTTAAGGTTAATGTAGAGTTTTTTAAGAAAGTTAGACATCCTATCTATAAAAGAAATTATCTTCAAATTTTAACTATTAAGCATAATCAATCTAGGTTTATGTTAAAAAATAATGCAAAAACTTTCCTAGAACCTATTAATTTTAGAAATGTCAAGAATAGTTACAAGAAATTTCTTAAAACAATTAAACCAAGTTATACATCAATCTATAACAAAATTTGCACAAATGTAAAACAAGTAATAAGTGTAACATATGGGAAATGAACCAATGAATGCACCAATTATGGAGGTAATACAACAAGTAGAAGTTAACATTCAACATTAACTATAATAGAACAATTTATGCACATGGAATCAACCATACCCTCAAACATTCATCAAGTGACACCACAAATATCATCCCAACAATGGGTAATACATACTCATAATGGTGGCAATATCAAACTTGTTCAAAAGTCTAATGAAGTTGTTTCAAAACAACAACAATGGCGATTTGCAACCCTTAGTTATTTCATATCTAGAATAGGGCACCAACACAAACAACAATCTTTGCTAAATTGTGATATCATAAACCAAATCCCAACATGGATTTAATGACATCCAATTTTGAAATGGAACAAATCCAATTTACAAATGAATTGGAGTAGCTTTGTTGCATCGACAAAAGACCTTTTAATCAATTGGTTTCCATGGCGCATATGGAACCAGTTGAACTTCAAGCAACATTAATTATTTTTTAACAAGGGCCAGCACACCAACATGCTATTTAGCCAACTAAAATGGTTCCTAGTTAGGGTGAAAGGTTACAAGTTCCACAAAATACATCAGTTTTAGGAGGAAATCCAAGTGTTGAAATTATACCTATTTTTATTGTCAATAGGTTGGAGATCAATTCACATGCTACCCCTTTGTTGATGATAGATTAAAACAACTATTGAAGGATGAAGTGATGAATGTTCATCAACATGTTATTCCAACTACCACAATTGTATTACCAAATATACATGTGCAAGTCATGAATCGAAACTTTGGTCATTTTGTAATACCGGTTAATTATTAGCCAACCTAGCAAACACCTATTACAACATCTATATGAAGTTGAACCAATGTTTTACCTACATCTACATATCCAATCTAGTATAATGTCGCACCACATTACATACCTTTAGTTCCTAGCTTGTATCTAACATATCCTAATGGAACAAAATGGTTTAATCCATTCACCCCTAAGAATCCCACAAATTATGTATTCGGATATGTATACCCATCATCAAAGTAACTTGTTATACCAATGATACAAACACCATGTCACATTGTTGTCAACAAATATATTACAATGGTTTAGTTAGTCATTAATAAAGATAGAAAACCTGTTCAACCACATGTCATGGCTTCAATTACAACCATTGTACCAATCTATACTAAGATGCATTGAATTGGTATAAGGTTGTAATGAATGTTGGGTTTTTTTTAAAAGATGTATAGGGATCACTGGTCTTTGTCCAAATGTAAACAACCACGACATTATTCAACCACAATAGAACAATGTTTGAAATATTTTGTTGCCCATCCTTTTGTCCCACCCCCATTTTGAATTTCATTATTTAATAATCTAGAAACTTGTGCATTTAACAAAATGTACATGCCCTTGTTTGATATTAGCGTGGCTCAAAAAATCAAAATGAAACATCATAAGTGTGAATTTTTTTCTTTTCACATGTCCCCTATACCATAAGGTGTTAAGGTGTTAGGGTTTTAGGGATTAACCTCCTCCATTATAGGTAGGAGAAACAGTGAAGTGGCGGACCATATTGGTCTAATGTGATCTAAACTCCTATTCCTTACATGTTTAAGGGAATATGTGAAGGTGGTGTACAACCTAGGCTATGAACTGTACAACTACCCACCATGACTTAGGTGGATAACATCATCTACCTATGTACTTGTTTTATGACCACCTACCTACCTATCTACATTTAATTAAAAATTTGAATAGACATTCTCAAAATAAGAAGTTAACCAAAAAGAATTGTTACCCAATTTTTTTGTTGTGCAATTTGACCAATCAAATAACCCACCACTTAGCTAGTCAAAAAGACCACTAATCAAATTGGACATGTTAAAAACAACTTGACTAGTATGACTAAATTTTATTTTTGACTAGAGTCAAAAATGGGTATTTTTTTATGAAATTTTTAAGTAAAAATAAGTCATGATTTATAGTAGTGACAACATTTGTGTCACACATTAAGGTTATAATTTATTCCTATCATGTGATACGTGGATGTTGATGTTCATTTTTGCATGTCATATTTGAATCATAATACACAACATGTTAGTAACATGGTTGGTGTATTGTTCCTTGTTCTCATTGTAGAGTTGATGAGTTATTGGATGAATTGAAAAATGATGTCCCATTAGACACACATGTTATATCATCTTCTTCTATGGCATTAAAAAATGGAAACCAACATCTTCAATGATCTTCAATGTGTCACAAACTTTGAAGCACCCATGTTTGACAAGAGTTTGGATTTCACACTTATACATACATTTGCAAAGGATGTCATGTGTGCTTGGGTAACATCTAACAACTCCACTTCCAAATGTTACTCTTTTCCCATGTTACAGAACTAAGGATCGTGTGAAAGGGGTCAATTCATACAAGGTGTGCAAAACATAGTAAGGCTAATAATAGTCCCAAAAACTAGTGATTATTTTTCGCCCAAAATAGATCAATTTTGTATGATTTTTTGTAGTTACATTGGATGAACAACTTTGACCATCCATTACTTTTTCATCTCAACTTGGTTTTGCACATTATTTTTTTCACATCATTCATATATATGCCTTTTATTTACCTTAGAAGTTTTATTGTCAATAAACCATGGTATCTTGGTGGAATCCTCCAAAAACTCATAATTTTGAAAGTTGCCCAAAACTTTAAATACTAAACTTTCAATGGTGGGGATTTTCCATTTCTAAGCCAAATTGTTTTTTTTAATGCAAAGGATTTAGCTTCAAGTTCTCGACAACTTTTTTAAGTTGGATTTTTTAAATTTCAACAAAATTCATGACTTTGGGGCACATTTGTAAAGGCTAGTCCAACTTTTGTATTGGGATTGTTTTGGTCAAATGTCAATTAAGGGTTAACCAACTCACCACACCTTTATGTTGTGATAAAACTTATAAATTATTATTATTTCATGTGTATTCATTACATGCACTAATATATGGCTTGAGGTTTATTTGGGAATTTAAAAAATTGAATTTTTTAAAAATGTATATTCCTAATTAAAATGGCCCCTTAAAAAATTTGTTAGCCTCAACTTTGGAAATTCAAACTAAGTCATATTAAAAAAATTAATTACCTAAAAATTTGAAAATAGAATGACTTCCAAATTACATTAGGAAAAAAATTCACAAGAATATTTTCAAATTATGGTTCAAATTTGTGTTGTGGACAAAAATGTTTAAAGAAAAAAACTAATGTTACGATCTTGAAACCTTTTCTAAATGCAATGATTAGGATCCCAAAACAAAGAAAAATATTCTTGATATTATTGAAATTCAAAATCTATGGAACCTAATATATGTATTGATTAAAAAGATTGAAAATGTTTAGTTAAGTGTTTCTTATGATTTTTCAAAGTTCGATGGGTCCAAGAAAATTAAGGTTTGGTGTTCTTAGTGGTACCATCCAAGGATGGGCTTGCTTTAATAGACTACTAATTATGCTAGGTAAGTAACATAAGCTTAATTAGTAGGCTAATAGGCTAGTTATAACAGGGTATTTAATTATGTATGTTAGGTATGTAGGTGGCCTAGGCTTGCTTAATTAATGTCAAATCAACATGTTCGTTTTGAGTAAGCCATGATAATTTTGATGGGCCTCTTTTTATTACTTGTCCCTTTTGTTTAAATGTCCGATTAAGACCTAGTCACAAAGGTCACTTTAATAAAATGTATTAGTAAAAACTAACACATGTTTTTCATGCCCCAACCCACTTGTACAAATGGACATCAATTTTGGTCGAAACAGATACTTTAGCCAAGTTGGAGGTTTTGCACACTAATTGGAATTTCTTGTAGTGTATAATGTTTCAAGTTTTGATTTCTTGTAGTGTGTAATGCCTCATCTTTTAATAGCATAATAATACAATGCTTTCATAAATAATGATTCTTTTGTTTCTTTTGCAAATGTTGTTGATGGCTAGGGCATGCTTGTCATCAAATGGTATAAAATTTGCAGTTTGTGACCCCGTTGCTAATGCAAACTCCTTACTCATATTTATTATAATCAAATTGAGTTGGGTCATGCCCTAGAACCTTAATGTGATAGAGTAATAGCTACAAAAGATTGTAAACCTAGATGAGGTTACTCCTAAGTTGGTGCAAGAAACCCAAAATCGTCGAAATCTAACTTAAAAAATCGTGAGGTTGCACAACTTGCTCTCATTGCCTCATTTGCCTACAAGACGCACTTGAGGGGAAAGGAGCCATTAGTTGATAATTCTTAATCACATGTTGTGACTTTTGGTGAAGATGTGAATACTAAGGAAAAAAACCATGGACAAGGTAGCTACAAAGGAAATTAGATGAAAAAAGAAAAGAAGAGAATGATAAATGAGCCAAAAGAATAATAGATTTAAAGACTAGCAAATAGAGTAGTTATCATAATTGTTTAAAAATTCACTTAAACACATTTCATTCTAGTTTAGACTCTAGCAAGTGTCAAGGAGGTCATGATATATTTCATTAGAATTTTCAAACATGCTTATAAGATCCTACATGTACGTACAAAGTGCCAATCTTGGATGCACAACATGGGTTCATCAAAAGGTTCAACAACAAGTAACAAGGCATCAAGTAACAAGGATGTTACCTTCTAATGACTAAATATGGAAAATACATATGATCATCATTGAGACCAACACTAGAGGATAACATGATTAGGATTGTCGAAACGAAAAACAAAGTATAAGCAATTCAAGAACATGGAAAAGAAGCAAAAAAGGCCAGCATGGACTTCAAGAGCACAAATGAAAGTTCAAACTTGGCAAAACAAAAACATATGAGCACAAAAAGCGCAACCAACATAGATTTCAAGAACACAAAGAACACAACTAGAATGTGGGAACATCATCTCAAAAACACCCAAAAGATCAAAGGAATTGAATAAACTACAATAACAATGGAGCTTTGAGCTTAAAGTTTCAAGAACATGCTCAAAAAACCAAATGATGGGTACATTACCCAAGGAGTTTTGAGGCCAAGGTTTCAAGAACATCCCCAAAAGACTAAAATAACATGTAACAATGGGCCCATGTGAACTCATGTGCATCTTATTCCTAGTGATGCAAATTAACTTCTTTTGGGTGACACACTGTTCTTAATGACGAACCTCTTTCAAAATGATGTTCTCTCCTACCTAGGAACACACTACTTTTGGTGATGTTTTTTTCATGGTGACACATTAGTTTTGGTGATGTGCCTCTTATTGGTGACACACTCGCATTGGTGATGAACCTACCTGAACACGTGATTACGTCTTCCTAGAGATGAAGGTCCTAAAAAACCACACCCACCACTGCACCCTAGACCTATAGCATCTTTGGTGAATGAGACCTTTTAAACTCATAACTATTGATTTTGTAATTGTAGTTTTTGTGAAGATCTTGTGGTCACATGTTCAAAATTGAAGACTCATTTGGAGATTTTTGGTTGTTGACACTTTCATCTATTTTGATGAAGAGGATAGAAGATGTGCATTAAGGAGCATATTGTTGTTTGGTTTTAGGTGAGCAAGTGAAACTTTCATGAGCTGTCATGTGTTTGAAGTTTTTTCTCTCTCATTTTTTGTCACCAGATTTTTAGAGGGTCATAACTTGCTCATTTTTTACTTGATTTAAGCAATTTAAAGGACGTTAAGTGTGCCTTCTACTCCTCTACACTTTATCTTTAAACACTAAAAGCAAAGGAAACATATTGAAAAATCTAGAGCTGACTGACACAGTCAGTGTTCAATCACCAACTTGTTTACGTGCTACACCAAGTTGATATCATAATGTTTTGATCTACAATGGAAAAGTTATTGAATATTGAAAAAAAAAAACTATTTGTCAAAACAAAAAGTTATTGAGGAATCTGGGCATGCACTTGTTATTGTTGCAACGCTCTAAGTAAATAGGATGTAATGAAGGTGATTTCAAAAAAATTAGACCTCAGGCACAGGCAGATATTGAATTTTGAGTAGTTTTTGTCATTGGAAATTCAAAATGTTTCAGTTCGGTCACGAGTTCAAACCAATCACTATTATTGGCTGATAAGAAACATGGAGCAATAGTCAGATCATATTTATTACACTTCCTCAACAACTTCTGCAAAACTGCTGGGCCAAAACCATTTCCTTGAGCGGAACCAGGATCTTTAAACCTCAACTACATTAAACCTTCCTACTTCAGTCATGGCACCTTACCTTCATGTAAGTGGGCAAATATCTTACCTAAGTCGGTAGGGAACCTGTAAGTGGTTACTATGTAGGTAGGTCAGAGGTTAAGGCACTTGGTGGCTGCTAGGTAGGTAGATACTAGATACATGTACTGCATGGTTAGTATCTAGCTAACCACCATGTAGTTACGAAAAGCTGTACAGGTATACACAAGGACACAAGTGGTCAGTAGAAAACACCAAACCCTTAAAAAAGAAAGCGGATTACAAACGAATGGGAAGCGCAACTGATCGCCAAACCCTAATCCAATCATCGTTTTGCCTCAGAGAAGGTAAGTTGGTTGTAAGTGCTTCACGATTTCGCGTGCACCGGGTTTGATGACTTCCAGAACGTCAACCGGCTGTTGCTCTGTTGTCGACATTTGGGCCTCGAATCTGCAACTGAAACCGTGGCATGAGGAAGAATTATTACATGGGCCGGCCGCTGATCTCGACCCACTTCTTGTACTACAGCTTGCCTTGGAACCTCGACGACACCGAACTTGCCGTCGGCTGATTCGGTTATAGTGATGCGCATGTTGTCAATCAATTGGTCGGAGTCGACCATGATCGGTTTTCCATCCGCGTGCATACCCAAGCAAAATTGTTGGTAAGTTGTATTAGGATCCACTGAAATTTTGTAAACTCCATCTTTCTCAACTGTCGCAAGATCCCTGAACACCCGATTGAATCCCACTTTCACCTTCATTACATTGCTCGTGTGGTTGATAATCTCTGTAGAACCCATAGTTGTTGTTTATTGTTGTTGACTAGCTGGTGCGTGATCAATACAACTGCCAATTGCTACGCTAGTGTTTTGTTGGTTCAATAATTTCCACCTTCACATTCCAAGCAGATCAAAGTGGACAAAAAAAAATTCAGTACTCAGCAGGCTTACAAATTCGGTGGAATCCTAGCTCCAAGAATCTATGTATGATACACATATTGATCCGATCACCAGATCTTTGCAGAACACAAGTTAGGGATTTGGCTGATACCTGAAGCTGATTCTCGTGCAAAATATAGTCAGGACCAAGTGGCGGTGGCTTTGGGGCGTGAAAAGTAGTTGTGGTGTGTCGTCGTTCCTAGCTAGAGTATCACTGATCGCAGCTCGATCCCAGCAGCGATAACATGAAAGTAGGTAGAAATTTCCTTGTAGTAGTTGACGTCGCTCCTGCAACTGAATGGTACGCAATGTGAACTGATTCGGCACTCAATTCGCTTACAAAAGAAAATTGTACTAATCTGTGTCTGCACCGTCGCTGGCGATGGCGATGATTGCAAAGCTTTGTGTTTTTTGAGTGTTTTCCTTTGCAACACTTCACTTGCTTTATAGTGGCTACTATCTCTCGACACTCACACGGTACTCTACGAGTTTCGTGGAAGTAAGATTTCAGCGATTTCAGAGAAGTTCTGTTCCTAGAAAGCAGGAAGAACGAGTCGATCGAGGCTTTGAGGAGTTTGCTCGCTTGCTCCCTCTCGGAGGACGCACGCGTTGCCTGCTGTAGGGCGCGTGTTGGAGTGCACCATCTTGTCGGGGATGTTCGTCGTATCTGAGAAAATCTGACGGCGGAAACAACAAGGCACCAGTTTTGACGCAAACTTTACACGCGACAGGTGAATTTCCAGGAAGCTTACACATAGTGAAGTCTTATCCTACCAGAGGTAAATCCCGGAAACTTACACGTGTCACATTCGGTCAAGGTGAAGCAGCACCCACGTTGGTGGTACAGTAAACATTCGCTTAAGTCCGCATTCATATAAGTCCGCATCCCAGTTAAGTCCACATTTTGTATTGTGAAAAAACCGGATCAACATTTTTAGGGGTTATTCAATGCATGAGGTCAAAAAGAGTCAGCTGGCGGCTGTTGCGCATAGCCTCATGTGTTATCGCCGAGTGCTCGCTCTGAAGAACGCGTCGGAGGGTGAACAATGCAGACTTCGCCTGATGTATTTGCTCCGACGTCGAGAAGGTCGATTCCTCTAGTTGATGCAATCGGACCTCCAATCCGATGACATCTTGCAACGAACAATCGATCACTTCACGCTGGTCAATGGCAGCTGAATCTGTGATCACCTCATCAGGGCCAGAGCCACTGTTGTCGACATCAGAGTGTGAATCGAGCACGAGAGCTTGTCCCATGGCCTCTTCAATCTCCTCAATTAAAACATTTTTGCAGAAGTCGGATTTGTCATTGTCGTCATCAATGCACTGCTGGACCTCGTCGCGAATATTGAGGTCGTTAGAGTTGCGCAAAATCGAACAATTTTGGAACAGCTCGACAATCTCGTCAAGGTCGTCGGAATCGGAGTTGACTTCACTCATGCCGCGAAAGCTCGAGAAAATATCGGCTTTCTTGAAACAATTTTTCAAGCATTGCGAGGAGATTTCGTTCCAAGCGATGTTGACAAGATTAGCTGCGTCAAGCACGTGAGGAGGCTTGCCGAAGGCCACTCCTGCTGCGCCGCGTTTCATTTTTGCAACAGCGGCTGACAGCTGTGCCTTCACAGTTTCAGAGGCGTCATGGTAGGCAATAATCTCCTTGATCAGCAGGTATTTGTACCGTTTCTTCATGGCTGCAATAATTCCCATGTCCATTGGCTGCTTCCATGACGTCACATTGGGAGGAAAGAACACGACACGAATTCCGTTCCGCTCAAACGCCGATGCATGACCTGGTGCGTTGTCCAGAATCAACAGCACCTTGTGACCGGTACGTTTCCGAACAAAAGGCTCGAAAACCTCATTGAACCATTTGTTGAAGGTCGGAACATCAATCCATGCATTTTTCTGCTGCATGTACGGAATCGGCCAAGTGTTGCGTGAAATGCACGCTGGATCTTTTGCTTTTCCTATCATGGTGATAGGCACACGTTCAGTCCCGGAAGCGTTGCAGCAGACGACAAGGGTCACACGATCTTTGGCTTTCTTTTTTCTTCGAACGGTTGAAACGTCTTCTCCAGGCAATAAAACAGTATATCGGGGGACCAGCCGAAAAAAGAGGCATGTTTCATCCATGTTGTAAACGCAGGACGGGTCGTATTGGTCGATGACAGACTCTAGCTCCCGAAGAGCTTTGATGATCTCCGGATCGTTTTTGTCGACCTCACCACCTTCTCCAAAGAGGTTGGTGCTATTAAGCCCGAATCGATGGCGGAATCTGGCAAACCAGCCCCACGAAGCTTTGAACTTGTCCTCTGGGATATCTAGGGCAGCAGCGATTGCTTTAGCCTTATGGCAGATAACGTTGGGCGGTAGAGTTAGCGCCATACGACGGCCAGCTTCGATCCAATCAAAAAGACGTTTCTCAAGTTCAGGAAAGATGCCAACAGATGCTCGGAAAGTCGTTTCCCTTGTCGCTTGGTCCAATCGTTGCGCTCTTTCACGAACTTCATCCTTTTTAGCTTTCAGCTTTCTTATTGTCTTATCGTCAACCCCATATTGCCTTGCTATATTTCGCATGGAAGGGGGTTTTGGCTGCTCAAGGAGAGCGAGGATCTCCATTCTCTGACTGTCGTTTAAACGACAGCTTTCGCCTCTACGCTTAACCGCACGTTGCGAGCTCATTTTGGAATGTGGAGACGCGAATTCTTCAGCTGAACAAATAGAACTATGATTTCCTAAAGAGTTTTACCCCTTTTAGTGCTAAGTCCGCATCCCGGTTAAGTCCGCACTACTTGTCTGAGATCAAAGTGCGGACTTAAGCGAATGTTTACTGTACTTGGTATGATGCCTCTTTGTAATGTAGCCAAAGTGGCGATCATTCACAAAACAATTTAGCCAAATTTGGCTACATACTAGATATGAAAGTAGAAACAAAAACAAAATCCTACTATATTCTTGGCTACCTACCTACTGGAACTTATCATAAAAATCTGGAAATTTTATTTTTTTTATTTTTTTCTCAAAATCTGATGACTTTAGTTTTTTTTTTCTCCAATGAAAAATCCTTTTTATAGGTCACAATCATATTTTTCACTTCCAAAGTAATTTGACTAGAAATTTGCCTGTAAAAGAAACACTAAGTTAAATCCCAGTCATGGCTGCCAGCATGCCACTTGTGTGTGAATGAATGACCCTTAATAGTAGCCATATTAATCCCCCAAAATGTTAGATTTGAAACTCACAAACCTTGATGTGGTCTAATCATCAGATATTTAGGACATATAGAAATAATTTAAATGGAGTTTGTGATTCCTTTCACTTTCCTTTTGATAATTTGTGCCCTTTTTAAAAGGTAGTGTTGGTGGCCTACATTTGAAAATCAAGATATATTTCATAAGGCCTAATCAAAGATGTGCAAATATATCGTAACTTATAATATATTATTTCATTATGCATTTTTGTTATTTGAGTATACAAAACATTTGTTATATGATGTTATTTCAAAGGAATGGTGAAATGTATTATTTTTGTCTCAAAAACAAAAACCTATTTTTCGAGCTTTTTGGTAAAAAAAAATTGTTTACACTCACAGTTTTTCAATTATTTTTATCACTAACTTACTTTCGAAAATACCAATACAATAGGTGTAATGATGATGTCACCAGTGCCTTTACTTCCTCTACATGCATAAACATCAGCCATGCAGGCAAGAATGATGCCCCACCTGTGGATGCTTATCTCCTGATCAATAAGAGTCACAAATCCAGAGGAATTGGATTAACCCACAAACTCAAAATGCAAATCCTGCAATTATCCATACAATTTTCAGCTTCCCAAAAGTCCTCAAACTAAAACTTCATAAAATGAGAATTCATAAATTGAGAATAACACCTCAAGAAGCATTTGCATCCAAGATAAGGTTCAGGCATAAGGTTTGCAAGGAGCTTGTAAGTGTATGAGCCCACATGAGTACTTGCTCACCATTTATATGCTCAGCCTGACTCAAAGCTTCTGTAAGCTTGGCCTCTGCCTGCTCAAAATCCCTGCCAGCAAGCCAATAGATACTACCCTCTTTAGCCTCATGGCTTATCTGCAATCCATTTTCATTTACAATCATGCTCAGAAGCTTGTGGAGCTCCAAGCTAAGAAAATGTCACATTTACATCTGATTATTATATCTGGGTGGGTGGTGCTGTACACAGTCAATGTTGAAACTATAATCGCTAGAAAACCCTTTGGTGTTGCCAAGGCTGTCTCATAAGCACATTGTGGAAAAGCAATGATGCATACCCTAGATGTGAAGCAAGTTGCCCCAATCCAGTAAGAGCCCAAATGTGGACCTCTTCAGGAGCCATAGCCACTGAAGCTAATGTCAACTCAGAAGTTTCTTTTTTGTTGCTGATGATTGTGATGGCCCTTTCATAGAGGTCCTTGGCACATGATAACTGACCACCCACATGTGCACATTGAGAAAAACTCAGAATGGCAGCAGCTGCATTGAAAATAACCCCACACCCAAGACAAATCAGCACAGAGAGGTTTGAAGAATGTGTAGCCAACATAAACAAGATCCTGATTGTTAACAGGTTCTAAACCTCATATGTCACTGGAATCTTTATTAATATCAGATATGAGTAAACATCCATATTTCAAAGGACAGAGGACACCAAGCCATAAAAGTCACCACCAAAAACCCTTGCATGCACAGAGGAAAAACTACTGCCAATGCACATGCTGCATTCTCTTTACTTCAAAATCTAATATATAACTCTTTGGACAAATCATTGCCCATGGTGACCACCACCTGGCAAAAGATGGGCATATTCAATCAGGCACTGTAATTTGCATGTTGAAGAGCTTCTAACTTGGAAGTGTGAGGTAAAATACATACCTAATTCACCAGTGCCATGTGAATTGTCACTAATCCATGTTGGCAGGTCTTGGCCCAAAGGTGCCTCAGCTGCAGGAGAGAGGTTACTTTACACTAGGTTAATATCTGTTTTACAACCTCCAATTGAAGGTTCTTAACCAAAGATTGTGTCATGAAACATCTATTCATATGGAGAAATTGCTTGTAATTTGAAAAAACTATATTACTGGAGGGTGTTGATTAGCACTAACCAGCTCCATGTTGAGCACATACAAGGGAGCACAAGGCAGCTATTGCATTTGACCGAAACTCAAACTCCTCAAATTGCAGTTTTGAAACTTGGTCCTTTGATGCTTTCACAAGCTGACCACAGCTATTTGCATAGCCCAACCCTGATTCTTCCTGCCCCAACCATAAAAGGAGAGCATCAATTTCTCCAGTCACATTGCATAAACCAGACATGCGTATGTCAAGATGTGCATTGTTTTTGAGTTGTCTCCTCTTCAGAAATTCTTTCCTCTTCCTTGACAAACCTTCCTCCAAATATAAATACCCAATTTTTTTGTTGCACAAAGGCCTCCTCTATTAGTTTTAGCAGACCTGGTGCAACCGCAGGCAAACTCCCACCATCGCTTCCAAAGCAGCCACTGCAGACAAGAACACTACTAATTATCCAACATGTAAAAATTCTTCACACCAAAGCAGGCAAAAGATTACATATGCAAGATCAATACCTGGGCACTCACTTCAGTAGATGTTCGCAAGAGTTGTCTACAATCCTTCTGATACAAATGCAACTGTTCAAAGGTACTGAATGAATAATAAATTAGCAACTATGAGTAAACTTCACCTCAGACCTAAAAGAAGAACTGTGAACACAACTGTAGCATTGGATGAGCTGCTGATATGTATTTGCAAAATTCAGGAGATTTCATATTTTCAGATCATATGAAACACAAGGGGCAGCAGTTTTATATGCCACAAGAACAGGAAGTATTGAACAGATTCATAAATTCCACCACATGTTCAATAAATTGATGCAGGAAACAATTCAAACCCTAAACCCACATACCCTAAACCATCAAAACAATCACAAATAAATTGCTATTTGTGCTGATTCTGTAGAATTCTCTTTGGTGCCATTAACTTATTCTTTAAAGGAACCTTTGTTGGGTTCTTTTTCTTTTCATTCTAATACATTAGGGGGTGAGAACGGCCAGTTTGGGCATAATAGAGCATTAAACATGTAACTGCGAATGAAAATTTTAGAAAATGAAATAACTGGGACCCAAACTAGTTTTTCTGCCAATTTTGGTGGTAAACTGAGTTTCATCCTGTCTTTCATTTTTCCTGAGCTCCTCCTCCACTGCTGCTACATATATTTCCATTGCTCCTACCTGTAAAACTACTACAATTACTCTCGAATACTGAGTTTTACCGATACCATTGAAAGAGGGGATAGGGGGTGAAAGCAGGCCCAAAAGAGATGGTGAAGACAGGGTGACTTTATAGAGTTATTTCAGGAATGCCTCTGCCCTTAGGCATTAATTACCCTACACTTAACCATACACATGATATCTGTCAACATTGAGGAGATCAGCAGCACTTGCTAATTATACTGCCCTAGATAAGAATGTAATGTCTTGCATTTTGAATGTCTTGCACAGACATGCGATGCCAAAATCAAATTTCACATTATTATATTGTGATTCATCATCCATTTTAAAGATATGATCCACCAGTGCAGATCCTCTTAGCTTGGAGACACCTTTGTGAGCATTTTTTTTGGATTGGTTTTTTCCTCAATCGTATGATGTAGCCAACATTGGCAATCGTCTACAGTGGAATTAGCGACTTGTTCTATATGTTTGTACCACCAAATTTGGGTACATGTGTGAGAGGAAAGTAAATTTTTTTAAGAATCTTGCTATATTTGGGTGACATGTTGGAACATGTTGTTTGAGGATGACAATTTCAGCTTTAAAAAAAATCTTCAGAATCTGGCAACTTTGGTGCATTTTTTTCACCAAAATCCTTTATATGAGTTGTATGGAATTATATTTTGTTGCCAAGTGGCAAATATTTGCAACAGAACAAAATTGCTGCTTGTGAGCTATATATTTTATTTGTTCACTGAGAAGAAAATTATTCATTCTGCCAACAATGAACACCCAATACGTCAAATCGCTATGAAATGTTAACCTCAACAGCTCATGTAAATGGTCAAGCTTAATTAGCCATTTGATAATCAAGCAGAAGCTTCAAAGCAAGTCAGTTGTTAGCAGCAGGCATTGGCATCTGCTGCAGGTGATGAAAGAATGGATGAGCAAGTGAGCTGGAGTTGACAAGCTTTTAGATGTGGCAAGAATATAAAAATTGTAAATGAAATTTTGCAATGGTGGAGTTTTCCTTAGAACTAGGTAGTACTAAACAAGCATTGGGGAGAGCCCTTGAAGGAGGTGTAGAGAACCCAGGAAGGTTCATCCTGAAGTTCTCTTCTCTCCACTATAATCTCCTTCCTACCAACCCATGTGCTCCTATCTACTTGGCCCCACCTTCCTAGTTAGTCTAATGACCTACAGCACCTATCCACTATGTGTAGGTATAGTGCTAGCTTTTAGAAGCATGTTTGTAGAGAAGCAGGCACCTTGGAGCTAATGATTGGGTGAAGAAAGAGTGTATTTCAGTAATTGATTTCTAAAGCTGGAATCGATGTGTGGTGTGTAGGGTAAGGACCTGGAAGGGAGCTGTTCTGGGAATGGGAGCCTGGGTGAGGCAGGAGTTGAGCACGAGTTGAGCACCCCAATTCCAAGAACCAACCTGTTCAAGGTTCAAGGTTCCCACGGTGATGATCAGCTAGAGTTTTAAATGGTTGCGAATTCTGTTTGAGAAGGAGAGGAAGCATCGTAGCTGTAAAGTTCCTCTTTTTTTGAGGAACCTTATTGGTGGGTAAGGTGCAACTCTGTTGAGGCAGAAATTTTATTGAGGGTAAGGCACCCTCCACATACACTAAAAAAATTCAATTTCCATTTGATGCAATGCCATCAAGTACATAGATAGCAGGTGGTCTTGAGAATGTGTAGTTTATACATTCTATGGACGACTAGTTTGCGTGACCGCGTTCTCCAGAGCTTTTTATGTTGTTGTGGACAACACAAGCTTTCCAGTCAATTCATGTTGCTGTGAAAACACAAGTTTTCACCTTTTTTCTAAACATTGAATTTTTTGAAGATAAATGTTACTTTTGTCTTTTAAAGCATTTTTTGCAACTGAAAACTGTGATTGCATTTGCAATTGGTTCATTATTACAAATCATGGCTTGGTTCAAACATCTATCTAGCAATGTTTTCAAAATGAATGGTGTGATGTGTGATGTTATGTATTTGTTACAAGACATTAATTTTTTATAATTTATTACATTTGGTTGAAACTTAGTTTAGTGTGAATGGAGTTTTGATTTTTTGTCTTGAGGGTTATGAAATCTTATTGTTCATATTTTGAGATTCTAAAGCACATAAGAAAAACATGCCCTATGTTTTGTGTGTTTTTGAATTTAGATTTTTGTAATTTGCAAATGTTGGGTGTCATTCTTGTAACACATCATGATGATAGTGGCAATTAGAATGTTGAAACTACTGCAGGTTATTCATACTGGACCTTGTATGGGCTGAAATTTTGCTTAAGAATTGGATAGGAACCCTTCCTATTCTGTAGAGACCTAACAAGAGCCTTACAGGTGAGTTTTCCTTTGATGGAGCCAAAAAACTGAGATGTACCCTTCTATGTTTCATCTGGAGAAATTCTTGAATCCCTAAACCCTAAACCCTAAACATTAAAAGTTTTCAGTTGTCATTTTTTATTGGGTTACATTTCTCCAATTTTAGCTCCACTTTAGTTAGATTTTTAGCTTAAATTTGATCAAAGTGTGGGTTGGCAATTGTGAAAAGTGGAAGGAAAATGCAATTCTTTTTCTTTTTGGATAAGTTTCAATAATAAAAAACTTACCTTTATGCATGGTATTGGGTGGTTTTCAAGTTGGGTGTAAGTCAAATATTTCAAAACCAACCTTTATGCATGCCAAAGTCCTAGTATTTGATACCTTGTGTGTAGGATAGAAAAAACAATTTCACAAAGACCCATCCAGTTGGGTAAAGAAAAAAGAAAAAGAAAAGGAAGGAAGAACCAACCAATCCTCTGGGCAGTGAGTGATGTGCAAGGTTACTCTTATTCCTTCATCCCTCAGCCAGTCAGTTTGCTTTTAGTGAAAAAAAGGGTTTGAAGCTTTCCTGTGCATGTGCATAATAGGCCTTTGTAGCTAAGATACTAGAGAGCCAGTAGTGTAGAGTGTGTGTGAAAAGTTCACTTAGATCGACTCAAGGTGAAAGAAACCAATGATATAGGATTTCCTCACAACAATTCCATTGGAATTTTGCAAATCTAGACTTACTAAATTTGCAAACCACAACTTTTGTCCTCCTTTCAATTCTGCCACGAGCTCACACACAATCTGGGATGCTAAGTATTCTTAAGGAGCTCTATCTAGGCATCAATGTGATACCCTGTATGGGAGTCACATGGTTTGACTAATGGTAGTCTAGTTATAAAATGAACAAAACATTACTTTTACTCATTGTTGTCTTCTAAGTGGTGGTTGGTTCAAATTTGAATGTGAGACAACAAAAACATCTGAACATGTAGAACCCAATGTTTATTTTTATTTTAAAAAAATCTTCATAGTAGAAAAGCCATAGTTGCTCATGGTGCAAAAAGGCAAGCCCAGACAGAGCTTGTTAGGGGGGCATTCAGCATCCTCCCATCTAGACCTTTCCTATCGTTTTTTTAATGCTGAGGGCAGGTTTTTAGGGTGAAAATGCTCCTCATGGAAAGCCAATAAATGAATGCCATGACAGAAAACTTTGCAAAAAACCTAGATTGTATGATGAGCTTGTACACAGGGGAGTGTGACAGTCCAATTGCAGGACTGACCCATCACCCTTTTTGTCCTTTGCTGCTGTGAAAGATTTCACCTTGTGAGTTTGGTGGTCGATTTTTTTGGTTTTCAGATAAGTTTGGTTGTGTTTTTTTTTGGGTTTTTAGATTTGATTTCATACCACATTTTTATTGCTAGATAACTGCAAATGCTTGGAGTGTCAGTGATTTGGTGCTGCTGCTGCTGCTTCACTCCGGATTTTGTAAAAAACATTGGTCCAAGCCTCTTCTGATGATGATGCTTAGAAGTTTGAGCATGGGTTGTGGAGCTCTTGCACACCAGTTCTCAATCCCTGTTTCTTCTTCTTCTTCTTCTTCCAGTTCCTCCAAATTGTTGTTGGTGGTGCCAAAAGTGCATAGGCGGTGGGGATTTCGAGCTCACGCTTTGGCTAGGGATTTCAGCACAACAACAGGGTTGCTTGTGAGTTTCATCAGCGAACTCGTCCATTAGTGTTGTGTGTTAATCTTCTTTCGCCATTTCTTTTCTCAATGCTTTTGGTGGATTGGTTTCTTCATGATTCAGAAACCCATGTTGGTGCCAAAAGTGCATAGGCGATGGGGATTTCAAGCTCAAGCTTTGGCTAGGGATTTTAACACAACAACTGGATTACTTGTGAGTCCCCCCCCTTAATGATCAAACTCCTCCAGTAGTGTTTTGTGTTTTTGTTTCACCGTTTTCTTTTCTCAATGCTTTTTGATTGAACCCTAAACCCTAAACCCATCCTTTTCCTTCCTCAATTGGGATGATGAGCTATGATTTTTTTGAATCTGGTCATGAAGCAAGTAACTGTCCAAGGTGATCAGTCGCCTCCCTCGAAGCTGGGAAAGCTGATTGCTTTCATGTGCAATTGTTTGAGACACAATAATGCAGGCTCGGCAGGCTTTGCTCAAAGAGCGGCTTGCAAGTGGTGAGCAACTGTATGGAGCTTTTTCTGTGAGTTTTTCACCAATTGTGGCTGAAATACTGGGTTGGGCTCAGTATGACTTTGTGGTGGTGGACATGGAGCATGGACCAGGAGGTACTATGGCTGCACTCCCAGTTTTGCAAGTGTTAGCTTCTACAGGCACACCTGCAATTCTTCGTCTTCCAGCAAATGACCCCGTGTGGGCAAAGAAGGCTTTGGACCTAGGACCTGCTGGCATCATGTTTCCGATGATTGAAAACGCAGATGCTGCTCAGAATGCTGTCAGAGCTTGTCGATATCCGCCCAAGGGAATAAGGGGAGCTGCATTCCCCATTGTCAGAGCAGCACGCTATGGATTGGATTATTCTTATCTCGACAGATGTGAAGCTGAAGAATTGCTTATCATGTGCCAAGTGAATGATCTTGCTCCAATTCCAAGTGGTTTTTGCTGAACTTGTTTTTCTGTGTTGTGGAATTACCAGTTGCAAGTACTCTTTCTGGCAGAAAACTCTTTTGTGTGGACCTTGTGGTTTGTGTGTACCCATCACTGCAATCTGCAGTGTTGATATCTGCAACCAAAGTGTTTTGTTTTCTGAAGTGTTTCAACAAATGGGAGTTGTTTTCAAGGTGGAGTCGGTGGAAGCAGTGAAAAACATTCCAGAAATTGCTGCAGTGGAAGGAGTGGATTGCATACAAATGGGACCTCTTGATCTTCGTGCAGACATGGGACTCTTGGGATTTCCAACAGATTCAAGCCCTTCCAATCTGCTCAGGTAAAGGTTTTGAAACCCTCGTCCCCCACCCAACCTGCCCGAAAACCCTAAAATTATACAAGACTAATTGGACTCTTGTCTTTAATCCATGGACATCCATTCTTTCTCTTCTTGTTGGCAATTGTTTCAAGGTTTACATCTAGTTCTAGATGCTGGCCTACGCATACCAGAAAGATGGTATTTCACTTCTCTACTTGTATAGGGTATGTTTTGTGAGTAGACAAGAATGACATGTCATGAAGTATGTTTCATAGAAAATCTGTAACTCTTGTAAGCAGTTCTTAGCAGATCTTGGTCTAACTTATGTCTACATGTGGTTTTTTTGAGGAGATTGTTCTAAATACTGTCTCCAATCCAGCTAACAATCCAATTCCACGCCACAACCCATCAGAGGTGGCATTGTTTGTACTATTTGTAGCAAGCAGAAGCTCAGAAATTTGATTCAGTTGATGTGAGTAATCAGGCAAAACAACAATATCTCACTTTTTCTTGCTATACATGGTATGTCCTGCAGGGAAGCTGAGGAGATGGTCAAGTCCACTGGTGTGTACTTGTGCGGGTTTGCAACAGCAGATGATTCTCCCTCAGCATTGATGGAACTGGGATATGATATGGTCTCAGGGGCAGTCGATGTTGGCCTTCTTAGAAATGCTGCTGTCACTGATGTTCAACAACATAAGCAGAAAACGAAGAAGAAGAAGAAGAAACTAGACAACTCAAAATTCTCCAAAATTCTTTGACCATCTCAAAAACCCAGGTGCTTTAAGGGTAGCAGAGATTTTGTCAGCTGGTGTTTTTTCAAATCCCTAGTTTAGCTTACATGGGATTAACGAATTTGCAATATGGTTCACAAAATTCAAGAATTATGTTTGCATATTTCTCTTCTCTCTCTTGCTCTCTCCTCTGCTTTCATGTTTCCTATTTGTAGTTGGGGTGTTGTTTTGAGGAGAGGTGTATGTTGTATTCTAAGTTCATTTCGGAGAGTCAACAGAACCTATTGGAACTTTTAGACTGCTGCAAGGAGCTGGAGGAGCTCTTATCATCATCAATTTGTCAGTCACTACAATATTAGTCTGCACTTGATGAAAGGCATTGGAGAAGGTTGCCAACAAGATGAGAGGCGAAATGTGCAAGCAAAGGGAGGGTGATCCAGTCGAATAATATGAGAGAACTTGGCAGCTGCAATAATGGCAACTCAGCTGCTGCCCAGTTCGAGATTCCCTGACACTTACAGAGTGCTGTTGTTATCCCAGCTTGCTGTCAAGAGCAACAACTGGATTGAGGCTGATGTATGGCACATGATCACTAGCAGCTCCACAAGGCTGGGATCTTCTTCACTGTGGTTGCTAACTGTGAACTTTTCTCTTCTCTCAGTAACTTGCACCATACTGCCATCTTGTTGTTCTGTCCCCATCACAGTTTCTTGCTTAGGTTTCCTCCAGGTACAGGGTTTGGGGTCCAGACTCCAAACAAATGTTTAGGGTTTGCAGTTGGAAATATCTTGGCATCCAGCATGAGTCGGCAAGGTAGATCATTTCCTGTTGTATGTACCCAGTGCCCAGTAGCTGCAATTGTGACAATGCTGGTGATGAAATGGTGGATGGCGAGAAGATTAAAGGCGGCGAAGAAGCAGCCAGGAGGCGCTCTGCAAAGCACATCCAGCTGTCGGTTCCCGCTGCACTAGATCTGTAGCGATGTCGGTGGGTCCGATCTAGATATGAAGATCAGATTTTAGGGTTTGCCGTGTGGAAGGCCGTCGAAGCAACGTCGCACATCGCCACGGCTGCAACGCGTCGGCTGCTAGATAATTAACCTATAGACGACAAGGGAAGCCGCGTGTTGGTTTCTGCGCAAGAAACGCAGCACACCGGTGGTTCTGTACATCAGATCATCTGTACATGAAATATCGTCTGACTACTGCAGGGAGATGAAGTTCTTCTGCATATAAATGGGCAGTGTGGTGAAGGAAGGAAGAATTACTACAGCAGCAGCAAATCTCACGATATCGCTCAAAACTTTTGTTGTCCATAGAAAGTTAGTTCTCCACTGCACTAGTGTAGATTCTTGAGTTACCCATTTCACAAACTCCGGTGTTTTTTGTAATTTCACGTTGTTGTGACGGTACTTCAGGAAGGCGGAAAGACAACAACAGATCAGTAGCCTGCAGGGATCGTCGGGAGGTGCAACAACAAACGACTAAGTATGGGTTCTACAGAGGTTGTGAACCACACGAGCAAGGCAATGAAAGTGAAAGTGGGGTTCAACCGTGTGTTCAGGGATCTTGCGACCGTCGAGAAGGATGGTGTTTACAAGATTGCTGTGGATCCCAATTCGACTTACCAACAATTCTACATGGGTGTAGATGCAGCGGGCAAACCCATCATTGTGGACTCCGACCAGTTGGTGGACAATATGTGTATCACTATCGCTGAATCTGATGATGGCAACTTCCAAGTCCTCAAGGTTCCAAGAAGGTTTCAGAATTCCAGGGAATTGCAAGAAGCCTCCTGTACTACTCCTTCTCCAGCTGCTGCTGCTGCCTCCGTTTCTGTTGATCCCCTGAGAGCCAGAAAGCAAGCAGGTCTGCCCACTAGCTGGACGCAGTTCTGGAAGTCATGAAAAATTCGAGTTCCAACTGTGTGTTTTGCAGAATTGATTTTGCCCATTACTTGCAACAACACCCTGCGCCCTCAGGGAGAGGGCTTAAGTCTTGAAAGTCTCCTGGGAAGCTCCCAATGTCATGTTCTGGAATTCATGGCAGTCTGGAAATCTGGAAGTCTGGGATTCATGGCACGGTATGCAATCCATGGCATTTCTTTGACTTCTGGAATACTGGGATTCCTCCCTCTTCACGAAATTTGATCAGAATTCTGCAATTCTTGCTATCATCCTTGCTGAATGCAAAAGGCTTGCTGTTCAAATGTCCGAATCATCGAAAATTAGCCAACCATTGATTGCATGCATAGTTAGATAAAACTAGATGATGAATTCTACATGATACAGAAGACTAGTGTGTGAAATTCGAAGTTTATCGAGATTACAATGTTACTATTTTTGTTTGTGGAGATCAGTGCTTGGAAACCAACTAGCTAGCTAGTTGCTTCCAGCTCTTCATCATTTCATGTACATGGAATTGTTGTTCTTGAGTATTTGTGATATAAAATGTCGTGGAACTTTAATGTTTATCTTAATATGTGAGGAGGTAAAATTGCAGAAGGAAAAATCCCTCCAAACTGGGTCCATTTTTGGGTTTCCTCTTGAACATTCAACTCTTGGAACATTCAACTTGAAATGCTAATAAATATAGCAGGATTGTACTATCTTATCAAACTTTTTTAAAAGACTCTATAGCACAATTGGTGTGTATGTGTGTGCCAAAAAACTTTCACATGATCTTTTTTCACATAATAGAAATATTTGCATAGCAATTGTGATGGTTGGGCCTTCGTTTTTCACCTCTTAACTCTCTACTTCAACTTCAAACACTTCCAGTCCATGAAGCGAGATTTTTTGAAAAAATGAAATATGGATATAAAATGCTATGACTTAACATATAATGCACATGATTCCAGTAAACAAAGTCAAATTTTATTTATTAAATATGAATACATAATGCTAAAACTTTCAATATCCTCTAATGTACATGATTTGAGAATACTTCTATAACAACAGCAAATGTACCTAAGGAGAGAGAGAGAGAGAGAGAGAGAGAGAGATAGGGTGAAAACTGGAATCACCACTAAATTGACAAGAATTTGAGCACCATCTCCCTCTTAATAACAATGTATGTTTTTCTACTCTTTTTCAGAATCTTGCCTTCTTTATGATGATTAAAACTGGTATTGATGTTATGTTATGTTTCCTTCACTATTTGAGTGCCAATGGAAAACTGATGTAAATTTCAAGTTGATTTTTACTCTAAAAACTCGGATATTCCCCACTCCCCACAAACTAGCGAACATGCCACCAGATTTCACACAAGACAAAATGGCGACTATGAACCTACTGTAAAGATAAGTTTACACTTGGTGTTTTAAGGCTTGTGACTAACATCATCACCCTAACACTAACGAAGTGTCGTGAATCACAATATGACTACTGTGAACCTACTCAAGATATGGCCACACTTGGTCTTTGGGGCTTCGCTAATAATATCATCATCCCAACACACCAACAAAGCAACAAAAGTGTCGCAAATCACAATACCACAATTTCTAAGATTGTAAATTATTAACTTCTTCTTAAACATTATTTCAACATGTTCATTCACACATTATGTTAATTAGTATTTAACATTGAGTTATCTTTTTGAAGTTTGCAATTCAGTTCATACTTAACAAAGATCTTTTCTCTCTTTTCTCTCTCTTTCAAAAAAAAAGAGAAACGGAAAAATACCTAAACACAGATGAACACTAAACATTTAAATTAATTTGTCATTTTTCGAAACTTAGTTAACACCAATGTTTGGCTTGGATACCTACTTTTTTCGAAGACTTTAGGTTAATTACCAATGGTTCACTAACATCATCTTAACATCCTGGCAGCTTCAAAAAGCCTCTGAAAAAACCTCTTGTCTGGTGATAGATGAGGCCTTTTTCCATATAATGTCGCACTCAGCTGGACAGGAATCATGGCCAGCTTAGACACACTGGAAAATCCTTCTAACAGATGAGCTTTTTCCTCATATAATGTCACAAAGTTGTTCAGACTCATGGCAACTAGAAATCCTTCTCTAACAGATTTATTGAAAAGCCTCAGAGAACATATGCATAAATTCATCTTAACATTTGTTTCACTGATAGGGAGATATAGGTACATATACCTTACACAACAGATTGATTCTTGATTAACCCCACTTTCTTTCATCAACCAATCTATGTACTACACATTTTTCTGGTAGAATGCCTGAAAAGAATCATCTGAGATCGACAAATCTGCTGCTGCAAAAGTTTAGCAGCATGTGCAATCTTAGGTGAAAATTCCAAAGTAAATAAAGATGGGCTATGAATGGACATCCTCCAACAATCAACCAATGAGCAACAAGTTGGGTTCAGGGTTTAGATCCTGGACCATAGAAGGATAGAATTTTCGTGTCAATCATCCAGCAACAAACAATAATGTACTACTTAGTATCAAACCCCCCCAACCACAAACAGCAAGGGACTGCACACACCATCATGAGTTGGTATTATCATCACATCCCATGACAAGCCAGCAGTAGTATGGCTCAAAAAGGTTTGAATTCATTCCATGCATTCAGCAGCAGTTGCTGACCAAAGAATCACAGCCATTGCATTATCCTCTGCAAGAGATTTGCACAGATCAAGGCCTATCAACTCAGACAACGAGCTTAGAGAGTCCTCCAGGTTCCTAAGAAGATCCACATGGATGAAGAATGGACAATAATTCATACAAAACTGGGTGTTTGTTCTCCTACTACACAAAACAGCTGCTGCTCACTCCTGATGAGGCCCATGGACTTCTTCCCAATACAAACTACTGCAATTCTACACCCTTGAAAGTAACTCAGAATCTTTAGACATGTCAAATCCTACCAGATGATCATGTACATCTTTGAGCTCAATTGTATACACAAAAAATTCTATTGATGGAGGAATGGGCACAAAATGTGAACCCACTATTTCTCACGGCTGTTGATGTATGTACACAATTCACAGAGATCAGATCAGATATATTACTAGGCCTTTTGCTTAGCCCTTCATTCCGTCTGATGACAAGCTTCCTGAGATATCATCGTCAACAGATTTCAATGGAGGGCCCATACAGGATCGAGCCACAGATTCAAAAAGCTTCTCTATCTCCGGTGCACAGCGAGTAAAACTATGGGTCCAAAAGCTGTACCGTGGATTCTGCACAGGCCAGCCAATCCAAGATGAGAGAGATGCACAACCCCCAAGAGAACACGTGCACTTTGATGTGTCACACACAGGTACTTCTCATGCACCAACTGCTGCTGGCTCTTTGATCAAAAAACACCCACTGCCCCGTGACAATACTGGATATTCAATGTACAATACAAGATAAACTCAGGAACTACCTTGATCAGCTCAATGAAGGTGATGAGAAGACCCCAGGGATGCGGTCGATTTACAATCAGTCTCTCCAGCAACACCCTTGTGATTTGCTCCTGTATAATTTCCTGAGAAAGAGCATGCAAGAATAAGCATGTTTATTACAAAATGAGGTGCTTTTAGAGGAATGGCAGTAAGATGGGATCGCCAACATAAGCCAGTATTTAGTCTTAAGGACAGCAGCTTCCAAACAATCATGGTTGTCAAGGAACTACAATGTCTTATATAGAAACCATGGACGCAATGGGGAAGGGGGGAACTTACAAGATTAGCTTCTGCAAAAAGGTAAAGAAGAACACAAGAGAAGTAGTGTGTATGGTTGTTGGGATAGCGCAATTGGTTGGCCACAGCATTAAGGAACAGGTATCGGCCTTCTGTGTCAAGCTCCAGAACAAGGTGCTGGAAGATATCCATCGGAGCACTGTGAGTGATGGGTGCTGATGGCACGGCCAACTGCTGTTGGGTAGTCTTGGTTTGAAGTTGCTGTATGGCCTGAGGAGGGATGCAAAGACAAGACACAGTCGATTAGCAGACAAAACCTGGTGTGACTCCCCTGCTCATCATTACTGCTCATCATGACTGCACTCTTTTTTTTCTCTATGTCAAAAAGTTAACTGTGACTCAAATGGGTGAAGGTTGTTAAAACAAACCTGCATGCCAACATACAGAACTAGAGCGTTGAGGAGAGGCACATTGTATTTAGTGCCACTGGTCATAGCTTCAGCTGGAGGCAACATTAGCCGCCCCTTCAAGTCCACAGACAGAAGTGATAGTCGTTGCCGAGTCTGCTCATCCAAACCCATAAACAGTATAACAATAGGCTGTGGTTAGTACAACTTGAATCTTTTTTGCCACTTTTGTAAGAACCCACTTTAAAGGACACCTGTTGCCAGGAAAAATCACCCTGTAGTTGTTTGGCAACGTAATTTGCCTGGCGCAGACTTTAGGAGGCACACCCACTCATGCGCACTTCATCAACAAAGAATAGTTTCTGACAACCATAACCCAAGTAGTGTGGCAAACTGGGCATCATCCCCAGATGTACAACAAACTGAAAAAGATGAGACAAGCATGCAAATAAATGAAATTGAGGTAACAAATTATGGAGCTTGCTACTGAGAGGAACATTGAACACTATTCCACAGATCCAAATCAGAACCAGGACAAACAGACCTTGAGATAATCATCCACTTCAGCTTTCAACTGTTTGTTCTTGAGTGCAGACTCAACATCAGACAGAATGCGAGGTGCTTGACTGATTTCAGGCAGCAAGTCGACCTAGCAACACACAGCCACAGACCCGCCAGTCAGTCATGCACATCAACAAATCCTCTCAAAGAGGGTGCAAGGTTCAGTACAACCTGTTTACTACTAGGTCCCAGAGGGTTAGTGAAGCCTGCAACATAAGTTATTATGCAACTCATGGTGCTGTGAAAAAAGGGTGTGACATCAAAGACTTACTTTCAGGTTTGGTGTGAAAGGGTCAGGGAGGCGCATGTTGCGAGGAAAAGCACTGAGGATAAGGTTGCGCATTTGGATGCAAGAGGGTGGGATAACATCACAGAAACTGAAGTGATGGTCGCACAAGAACTCGGGAAAGTCATGAAGCAACACCAGTAAAACTCGTAATGTACCTTTGTACAATAGCCGCACCTGCCCCCGAACACCAAACCCCTTGTAAATAAATGTTCTCAGAAACAGTCCAGTGGACACAGGTTTCATTGACATACGACCTCCACATTCCAACTCCTGCATGATGAGCAATTGTATTGTAGTTTGGATCCTCCAAAAATAGTTCTGAGCAAAAAGCATCACTGTGTGTCAAAGATGAGAAGCCCCATGGTTAGTAAAGAAAGCGGTTTAGGGTGTGGGGTGGACAGACAACATTCAGAAGAAACCACACACCGGATCACTGACATCAGCATTTCGGAGATATGGCTCCATAAATTTGAAAAGGGCTACAAGCAACCGTTGAAACAGTGGCCAACCCTTCTGAGGATTGCTAAGCAGCAGTTTGGGCATGAATGCCCGATGGCTTATGAGCTCCAACCATGCAAAGCTGTGCAAGCCAACAAACCCACCAAGACTTTTTCATCAAATGACATATATTCTGATGGTCATCACCATTACTTTGAAGTTGTAAGGACAATATTCAATGAAAGGAAACTCCTGAAAGAACAGACCCACTCTTGTGTGATGATGATGATTTAAGGAGCTATATACGTGTTCTGCACCTTCAAATCTACACTCATCTTCAACAATATAATTCTCTTGCAAGAATTATGGCGAGCTTGGACTCACCTCCAACCAGGCACCTGAAGTGGTTGTAGTGCCAGAAGGGCATTTCCAAACGCCGTCAGCACCTACACAATCAAAATACTGCTTAGCAAGTTTGTCCAAGTGTGATTAAGTCACCACTCTCAACTGAAGATTTGAGTATTTACTGAAGAAGGACGTGGGCTGAGCCCCCCGAAGAAACAACAGCCAATTTCAAGAAATGTATACCTGAAAATTACTAGAGTCTAGAGTGGAGTCTGCTGAGTTGAAGTCCATGAGCCATGTGACAAAGAGGCGGAAGTATGGACGGGGATGAAAGGCTGTTTTTCGCTCATGGGCATCTCGTTGAATCACACGCACAGTTACATTCAGCACCTGGGATACCCATTGCAACAAGCAGAACATCAGTATGTCAATACAATAAACATTACAATATACAATAAAAAAATCATATAATATAATATATAATGTATTTATTCTGACTTCACAGAACATTGACCAGCATCCATCCACATATAGTCTCTGTTCGAGAAGAAACTTGCTGATACACTAAACCAGAAAAAGTTTCCTCATCTCTCCCCTACCCATGTGGTGGTGGTATCCACGCGAGGTCCTAAACTGCTCGCATTTTTTTACCTTGTTCAGAAGGTTGACCTTGCTCATAGAAGGATCGACATTATACTGTGCAACAGAAACAACACACATCAAGGTGTGCCAGGTCAGACAAATTACTCATCATCTACCTGGACAGAGCTAGCTTCAGATTCAAAACTTCCATTGCAGAGTGACAATTTGCACCTGTGCAGCAGGTATGCAAACACTTCTCCTCCAATACAAACATCCCAACATCTAATCCTGCTGCCAGGACTTCCTTATCCTACATCTAGGAACATGATGCTGATAGAAGTATCACTCAAATTGGAAGCAAATGTGTTGCATGCATACCTTCACCAGCAAAATCACAAGCTTGGCAAACATATCAATGGCTGCAAATGAGAGGTTTCCTCCTTGCTGCCGTGGTTCTCCTCCAGGCCCTGAACTCGGCAATTGCAGCTCTGTGTTGAGGCAATGCGCCACTGCAAGTTCCTGCAAAAACCACACGTCATCATATAAACTTAGGATTTGTTCTATATCCAATAGATAGGAGGCACTATTATTCGATCATCCAGTTGTAAAGACGATGATAAAGAATGTCAGTTAGATTGACTCCATCACAGACTTGTCTAAACCTGAGTCAGGGATATGTAAATCACATACTACTAGGATACGGAAAAATCTGTCAGAAGAGTCATCGCCTTTGAGCATGCCCAGGTGCTGTAGTTGTGACAAGTAAACAGCATACGCCTTGTCATTACTTCCAGGAGAATCACAGATGCGAGCCCACTCATCAAACAACACTGCAACCTGTTTACCATCACCAACAACATTATGTTCAGCCACTACAAATTTAAATAGCAGTGACAGCAGCTGCTAAATGAACACTGGCAGTCCCTATATTGTTGCATGAGGGAATGACAATAAGCTTGCAATTTAATCAAAAGCCCAAAAGGAGAGAGAGAGAACACCAAACACACTTCTCTTCTTCATTCCAAAGCCAAGATGCTAACTTTGGGATTAAAAAAAGCATACTTGGTCTCGAAGTCCAGCAGGGTCACCAGCTGCCATATCACGACTTCCAACCTTTCCATCATCTCGGAGACCCGCATTCCGGCTTGAAAGAAGCTGCCCTCATTCAAAACAAAAAGAAAAGCCATAAGCTGATAAACCCTAAACCCTAAACCCTAAACCAAAACTGCAGTCTTTCTTTGAAAGCATCCTTTAGACACTAACTGATCTGTACAGTGTTCTAGAGGGTTACTATTACAGTAATCCCACTTCATCAGAGTAGCACCAGCAGCAGATGTGCACCTTCTTGTCTTTAGTCAGCCTTGCTTTATCATCCTTCCCAGTGCTACTGCCTCCCTGCCCGGAGGAGGCACTGGATGTACTCTTAGCAATCTCCACTAACTGCTGCAGAGACTCTGGAGACCCTGGTTGTGCAGCCAACTACATTTCCACATGACATGAGACACTTCAGATAATTGTTACTTCCATCAGTGCTCAAAAAAACCATAAATGCCAGACAACAACCACCCATTACAAATGGTCACAACAATGATCTCCTCTGCCCTAAACCCTAAACCATGCAATAGATGATCAAGGGAGCTGGAATGGATACTCCATAGAAATATCTGATCTACTGCTCCCTCCATCTCATTGACTGTGTGCTTGCAAAATGCCTCGCCTCTCCTCTCACAGGACATTTAACTTCAAAGCCAGCCAGCCAAACTATCAACTTACACAGAGAAAGGAATGAATAGGTAAATACACACCTTCCCCAGAGCTTCAATAACATTGTAGAACTCTGTATTACTCACACCGGCATCATCAATCACACAGGTCTTCACCAGGTATGCCGCAAAATCAACTGCATCCTCTGCCACATTTTGATTGGATAAAAGGAGGAATAGGCAAAAGTCAGGAAATTATGTTAGCCAGAATAAAATGCAATTACAATAATTTTCCAGCACATGGACAGCCGGGGAGAGGGTCATCAGCAACAAATAACATAAGGTGGTCAAATTTCTTACTGTTGCGGCCGCCGTCAATCAGCTTAGCGAGGTGAAGATTATAGTCTGTTAAGATAATCAATTCAGAGCGAATTAGGCCAACCGTGATCTCACGGTTGAATTTTCGTTCGTCATCCGAATATATAACCTGCCATTTCAGTGCCAGGCAGGCAAAAGCCCAGTTGTCAGCAAAAGAAAATGTTTGTTAAAACATGCTCACAGTCAGCCCTACTACTGCTGTTGTACAACAATTGGAACCCTGGAATTGCCCTCACAAAATCAAAGAAAGAATTGGGTAGTAGCATATTGAGAGCTCTCTCAAGTTTAACCCTAAACCCTAAAAGCAACAACTGATCACTCACCCAGCTGGTGAGTTCCTTCACAACCCGCTTGCACACATCTCGAATAGACTCAAGAATTGCCAGGTGGACTGATACATGCACATCACTGGTGGTATTCTCATACAAGCGCTTGAACACCTGGCAAACATCCATCCATCCATCCATCAAACAACAACCCACATACATACCACAGAAAACCAGCTTACCACAAGACAAGTTGGGGATGTAGAACAATCATAGTAGCCATTCCAGTGGGTAGTTTCCACCCAGCCACTGGTTTCTGTCCGTGCATCCTGTTCATTGATGTGACAGAAAGCAGATAGATCCTCCCTGAGGACTCTTTTCGCTCACCTTTTGGGCTATAGCCAGAGCTGCTTCATCCCTGCTAATACCTTGTAGGATAACCTCTTGTACCTCCATCACCAATGTCTGTTAAAGAACAAATCAAGATCATCAAATCAGAAAAAAAATACCCACCAGAATCATGAATACCACTGGGTATCCTGAGGCTTGGGTCCCTAAACCCTAAACCTGTGGTTACGAGAAGTCCATGATCTCAAAAACTTTAAGTAACTCAAAGAGGATATGCAATAGAAAACTTACCAACACCTCATGATCAGGGGGCAAAGATGAGTAACTGAGTGCTGATTCATTTGCAATTGCAGCATCCAGCTGAAAAGCACCACATCAACAGAGACTGTCAGTAAGTTTCATCTGTCAGTTTTGTCCAGAATGCCACAGAAAACAATGCATAGACATTAAAGGACCATGACAATGAAATTAGTGGGTAGTCGCTTTCTACCTTCTGGGCAACCAATTGATACTTGTCAATAGCCTCCCCAGTAGTCAGAGAAGGTTCTACCAATGGTCCTCCCAGTTGGTCTGTTGGCAAAGGTGGTGATGGTGACAGTGCTCCAGAAGAGCTTACTGAGCCCTGCTGCTGCTTTTCACAAACAGCCAGAAAAGATAAGATAACCCCATTTTTGGGGAAATCACCATGAAAGATCTGACCATCCCTTGCTATGTTTTCTTATACACAAGAAACCAGCAGTACTCAAGTAGAAAATTGTAGGAAATAGAACCTCAAATCTTGAACCAATCTCCAACTCTCGAGAGACATCATTACATTATAGACTTTTTTCCTCTTTTCCCAACACAGTTAACAGACAAAATAGATAATATTTCAAACCTCTCCTCCTCTCAGCCCCACCTTCACAACAGATGTGGCTTCAACTCCTCCACTCTCAAGAGTTGACGTGGAAATGCCAGGGAAGGATGTCAGAATGAGGGAGGAATCCTGACTTTGGCGAGCTGCTGCTATATCTCCTATGCCAGCTGATGCAGTTGATGAAAAACTGTTGAAAAGACATTTGCACAACATTAAGTGCACACCTTTTAAGAGGCCACCCAATAAAAAGATGCCACTAGGCTGTCTATGCTCAAAAATGTCAAACAAGCCCCCTCCTACAACATTACCATTCAACCTACTCTTCTGGCCAGAGCAATACCAAACTTCATACTGGAGAGCCATGAGAAAGTTGCATTATCAAACCTCAATGGTGATTGAGCCTGAAGATCTACTTCGTCAGGCAAGAGATCTCCTGCTGCCTGTGCAATCCCACCAATCGTTGTCATAGGTGGCTGACTTCCACCAGCATTTGTGAAGGAACCTTGACTGGCTTGTTGTACTCCTGCATACACTGCTTGTGCTGAGAGGGTGGATGCTGCTGGTGCAGGACCAGCAGGAGCTGGGGTTGGTTGGCTATGCTGCCAAGGGAGCCGAGCAAAGTCCTGAACATTAACCCAACCCTTGTTCAGAATAACAAACTGCAGACTTATTTCAACTGGCTCTCACCCATGAATGTATCTCCTTCAGAACTTAGTTTACTTAGTTTAGGTCAATGTGCACCATCACAATGATTCCAAACATCTCAGCATCATCATATCAGTTCACAGACAAAAACCTGGAAAATTGCATAAGAGGAGGAGCCTTAACCTCATATACACGCTGCTGTGCATTGGTGAGCCGACCCGGTTTTGGTCGAAGGGCTTCAGGCAATCTAGCAAGGTTATTCCCTGTATAGAAAGCGGCATCATAGTAAACAGTTCCTGTCGAATCCCGCTGATTTCTCCTCATTGCAAGTGCTGGACCAATTGCTTCATCTAAGTCTCCAAGTGCCTGGTCAAGTCCATCCCCACATGGTGTTGTCATCAGCCCTCTACTTATATGATCATCACCCAAACGAGCCTCCAATACAATACCTAACACTGACGCCATAACTAGAAACAGTTATTTACCACAGTGGGTGGGGTGCTCCAAAATTGCAACTAGAACCTAAAAATCCACTGCTGCTCACCTTCTCAGTTGCAGCTTTTTCTATAACTGCACAACCCAAATCAAGGTTATCATTGGTGACCAGGTTGACAGCTTGCTCCAAGACTTCTGTGACAAGGTTCACTACTTGCAACAAACTCCTCAAATGATTTGCCATGGCAAGCCTCAAAGGCTCCTGTCATCGAATCCCACAGTCTCTATGGTTAGGAAATTTGCAGCACAGTAATGTTTCTTCCACATTGGCAGTATGGATTTAGGGTTTAGGGTTTAGAGTTTAAAATTCTTCTAGAGTGCTTTCAAGCCATGATGAAGACACTTAAAACAAGTGGTGTGAATCAAGATGTATGTACCTTGCATGTCACATGTGCCAAGCTCCCAGCCAAACTGGCTACCATCAATTTAGCTGCCTGATGTGTTTGTGCCTCCTCTGCTTCCATAGCATAGTCCTACCACCCATTTCATACTCAGAACATGTCACAAATGTAATTAACATATTTAAGATAAGTGATGAGAGAACAGTAGACAAAGCAGAGTGTGTTGAGTCTCATTCACACAACCTACACAACCATCTCTCACAATCACTTCCAAACAAGGACCCAGCCATCTGAAGAAATTGGTCTGACTTGAAGGACTGAAAAAGCTCTAGTGTACTTGGGAATTACCCCCATAACAAAAAGAGCATTAGGTTTAGCCTATAAGAAATCCTGTGTAATTAGGCAAGAGCTGTGAAACCTCAGCTTTAGGATTTAAAGGTGTCAAACCTTCATCACCAGCTCCCGGGTAGTCATGCAAGCGATGGTGACACTCCGATCCACCACAGGTGTGATGATCTCACGAATAGCACGCTCCATGGCGAGTGGCACAATTCTGTCAGAAAAATAGAGTATTTATCAATAAAATCTGCAAAGGAATTGACATCTCCAAAAAGACTCCAAATTTGCAGTAGCCTACAATCTTCTCCAGAGAGCACACAACTTACAGTAGACAGCAGTGAACAAACTCAACCTAATCCTAATATCTCTCATGCAAGCAAATACCTTGAAAGCTGGAGTTGTTGCCCAAGTGTTGCCAGCTTTGGATTCAGTACGACATATGCTGCTAAGTTTGGTATGGACATTGCCACCTGCAAACCCAATTCACAACTAGTGTCTGAGCACCTGCCTACTTTTGCAAAACTACAAAAACAATACGAAGATGTTGGAATATTCAGAATGTAAAAACCCAAATAGACCCTTATGATACGAATCAGGTCTCACAGGCAATCATCCTCTTACAGATCTCCAAAAAAAGTCCAGACATAGAATGAACCTGGCCAGGAGGAAAAGCTGCCTGTGAGGGTATAGGCTGGGATAGTCCTTGCCCACTTGCTGTTCTTTCAATAATGTTCATACCCACAACCTTTTCTTCCTCACTTGACTGCAACCCAATTCCACAAAGCGGTATAATAAGGGACTTTGCAACCTACTCTAACATCCTTTGCAAACTGGCTGATGGATATGGACACAAATCACAAATCTACACATGAGTAGAGTACTAAACTAGCTGTAACTTTGCAAGAACTGTCAAGCTCAGGCTTAAGTGAAACCTGTGATAATGAGGCCACTGTGACTACAGCTGTGGGATGTGGAACTGGAGCAGGTAACTCCTGAGGAAACTCAACTTCCGATTGGCTCAGCATTGGCAACATCTGAGCTCCTCCAGTTGACTCAGGAGGAATGGGTGCCACAGGTTGCAGCTGCTGCTGTACATGTGTGGAATCCTTGTTGGAGAAGTCAGGATTACCCTCTATCTCTCGTGTCCGCCCTCTCAGAAGCTGTGTAGGCTTAACATCCTTCATGTCGACACCAAGATTCTTGTATAGTACCTGTACAAATGCCAAAGCCCCACAGTTCATGGTTGCTGTGATATTGCTCCTACTCTCAGCATCCTAGAATCAGCATGCACAATTACCTGATTCAATCCACCACCCCTGTAAGTAGAAGTTTATCCCTACCCAAACCAGTCCTGCCTTTCCTCCTTGAACCCTAAACCCTAAACCCAACTAACCTTTGCCCTTGGGCTGTTGTCCGACCCACAAAACCGTTTCTCAACAAGAGGGGGAAGGCAGTTTTTTTAACCTCAATATCAAACTTAAGATTCATCTTCAAGTTGGGTAGTGCGTAAATTTCAGCCAAGAGACCAAGGATGCCCATGGTCCACGGATTGGGAGGTTGATACGCCAAACTGGACTGGCAGGGTTCCAGAATCTGCAGTTTAGACACACACCCCCAACAGAACATCACTTAACATATATGCATGATTGGCCTTCCCACACACTGCTGTCACCTCTGACAAAATGTAGGACTGATTTGCAACCAGCTTGCAATCAGCCTGCTAGAAGATAAAATATGTAAAATAATCCTAAACCCTAAAACCCATCACCATCAAGCACTAGATCCAGTTATGGCCTCTGCTCTAGAAGCCATTCATCTGTAACCACATATATAACAGCCATTCATGTGTAACCAGACATACAAAGGTGACACATATGTGGGTAGGAAGATCACCTTGGAAGTAAATGGAATGACTGCAATCATGAGTCCTTTTTCATATGCCTGCAAAAACCAATTTGGTGAGGTGTTTAGGTCAGAGAAAACTGTCAAAACTTGGCTCATCTGACAGCAGAGAAATGCCTCATACTTTCACTAACAATCCTCAGAAAGTGTTGACAATGGGTGCTGCTGCTGAGGAGTGAACTTGATGACAATGGCAGTAATAACAGGCCACTACTAACCAGAGCTTTCACATTGCAACGGACTGAGATGGAAAACATGATTTCACAACAATTTAAACACATTAGTATCTATGGAAGGTTAAGAAAAAAAAGCAGTAGCAGCACCAACCTCAGTAATAAGTGCCTTGGGGTCCACTTCACGTGCTCTCAAAGCCTGGTTACGCCCAATTGTCAATTTCCCCAACCAACTCCCCAGATTCTTGAGAAGTGACCGCTCCTCTGAGCTTGACTTAATCAATTCTGACCGCAACAAAACCTACACAGAAAAACAAAACCTTTGTTAGAGGAAACCACCCACCCAAAAGCAACAAATATCACTGAAACATTGATGTAATTAGTTGAAAATGGGAAAAAAAACCCTGAACTCTAAACTATAAAGAATGGGAAGGACATGTGTGGAGTACTTCAAGTTTTCTAGCAACAAACAGAACTGAACAAGATGAACAATTAACAAATTCATCTACTCCAGAACAGTCTCTAAAAGTTACTAAGTCCAACGTCATAGAAAAAATCCATCATCCCCAGGGAAAAGGATGTAAAGCCTTTGTATATACCTTGCAATTTTCATACGTTGCCTTAATAATCTCTTTCTGCAACCCCTTGGAGTTGATTTTGTCTAAGAACTTGAGGTACAGGTCATGGAAATTGGGCTCAATACTTGCTCTGCCAACAATGTCCTGCAGGTGTTAATGACTGAAAATACGTAGCACAGTTTACAGGATTCCTTATATTTGCAGCTCTAGGAGCAAAGTATCATCACCCATGACCCTAAACCCTAAAACCCATGAGTTAGATCTAGCACCATTCTGGTTACCACCTATTGCTCCAGCTAGAACCAGCCAATGCACCACCACCCATGCCCCAGCTAGAAGAACTAGAACCATTCTGGTTATACCTTTTCATCACCATGTATTGAGCAAACCAGGTAAAATATTGCTCTTTTAGCACTTCCAAGCACTCCTTTGCCTTTTGTTCCAAGTTGGCTGTTACAATGTTGTTGATGATGAATGCCACTTTATCTTGAACCTCTGAGGAAGGTGGCTGGTGTGACAATTTCAAGAAGATCCCGAGCACAATAATTCACCACCAAGTAAGACATTCCCATATAGAAAGAAAACATCAGCTGAAACCGGATTAAAACACAATGCAACACTAAAGATAAGCAAGCAAGCAATCAGCCAACACTAAGGAAGACCCTTGTCTAGCATGACTGCTGCACACTAGTTGACATCACTTTTTTCCCAGTAGACCTTGTACTATGTAAATCAGATTTTTTTTTAAATACCTCAATTGGTGTATCACGCCTTTCTGCAGCAGCAACCAGCGTCTCAATGTTCAGTGCGTGTCCAAACCCTGTTGGTATGGATGGTTGCCGTAATATACCTGAGGGAAAGAAAAAGACCATCACAATCATAAACTTTTGTGCAGTTCAAAATAACTACTTTAAGTATCCAGCAATACCCACTGAACAGATTGCTCAAGGACTGAGGTGCCCTAAACCCTAACCTTCAGAAATGTAACTTGAGCTGTCCTCAAATCTCTTCAAAAAAAATATAGCTCTCTGTGATGGGTTAGGACCAACATAACTCATTGTGGTAAGCAACCAAATTAAATCAGAGAGTACCTGCAATTCCTCGAGCAGAACGAAGAAATCCTTGACCTCCTGCAGCAGCAGACTGGCCGTTTGCCAATGATGAATAGACTGTCCCTTGTGGAGCCAACTGCAAGACCCCAAGTCCACATTAATCATGACCTTGCGCATGTCTATATAGACCCCACTTCAAAGGAGATGATAGCCTGTTCTAATCCAAAACTGTATAGAAATGGAATCAGAGATATCAAAGGAGTCTACAACCTTAATCCATAATTACTTTACACCACAGAAGGACCAGCACTTGTGAACTGCTGCCATAAAGGGATAAGGGTTTACAGTTTTAGCGTTTTAGAGGGTTTAGGGTTTAGACAAGGAGCAGCAACATTTACCCCTAGTGATTATAGCCTACCTTCTGTCCACTTCCCAGATCAAATGGTTGGCTTCCAGGTGCCAGAGGCTGTTGCTGTGAGGAGGGTACAGATAGTGTTGAAAGGGATAGCACAGCTTTAACAGTTTCAACTGAGGAGCTTCCACCCACTTTCAGCTTCTCCTCTTGCAAAGCTGCATGTTGTGGTTGCCCCTGATGCAAGGGTAGAGGAGTCAATGCAGCAGCTTGGGACTGGGACTGACTGCCTAAGAGTGGAACAGGTGTGCCTGCTTGCAGAGAACCATGCAACACTGTATCTGTCACCTGAAAAACAAAAACACCCATCACCCCATAAATGAGTGCTATGCATCACAATCAGGGGAAAAAAAAAACATACGTCAACAAAACTCAAGAAAATCATTGGAACACTAACACTCGAAAAACAGACATTAGTCAGCAAATAAGAGATCCTGCAAGTGGAATAGACAGCTTGTCAACCAGTATGCCAACACGATAAAAAACATAACATTGTTGTAAACAAGAGTACTACTACAGCAGCACACAAAGTGGCGACAACATGGTGAATTCCATACCTTGCCTGGTACAAATTGGGAATGAGAACTCAAGATATCAGATGGCAATGCTGGACCTGTTGCTCCTTCTAAAGACTCAGTGGGTGTGCTAGTAGACAAAGGAGGTAGAGGTTGTAGGACAGCAGGAGTCAGATGCTGCTGGGCAGTAGAAGTCGTCATCACATTCTGTACAATCTCAGGCTGTTGAGGTCTTGCTACCCTTGAAAGTGCACGCTCAATGAACTCCACTAGCTCACTGTGGGTCTCACGAATATGTGTGATTAGCAGAATATGGTTGCAGTACTGTGGCCACTCAACCAAACGATCTTTGAATTGGTCCAGCGCTGCCAACCCAAATGAAAACATCTGCAGCAGAAATCAAATCACTTCATCAGCCAGAAGAAGAACTTCAAAACCTTTTCACTACCAGACTTACCAAAATTCTCTGCTGACAGGGTACAACAGGGTTTAGGGTTTAGACGGAGAACAAATAAAAGGTCTGCTTACTGCCAACCAAAGACATACATGCACAGTAACTGACATTAGGAAGTCATACCTTAGAGTCCAAAGGCTTCCGCAAAGCTTCCAAAACACATCGAAGTGCATGACCCAGAGGACTGGAGGATACTAGCTGATGCTTAATAAGTGATCCTGTTGAAAAAAGAATGTTTGGACAGATCTTTAGATTTCAACATCACATGCAGAAACATATCCACAAGAAATGCCAAATCCTTGACAACCAATAAACACCACCAAAGATTTAGTCCTTATGCACCCAAAATCTTTATCAACATAAGGAGTGGGTCTAAGCATAACAGAGAACCAACACCTAGGTAATCTGAAAGTTCCAGAATTAACAGGTAGAAAGACCCATACCAAAGAGTATGGCTGTGATCCGCAACTCTCTTTCTGGGTATCTGGGGAAGAAGCGGTATTCATCAAACAAGCTTTGAAGCATGCATGAAAAGATGGCCTTTTCCCGCCTGGAGTGTCCATGCCACACAACCCAAGTCAGCAACAACCTTTGGTTAACAGAAAAAACCCTTGCAACCAGGCAAGGCTAACCAGTTCCTTCAAAAGAAGCCGAAAAGAAGCATCTTAACTCGCATCTACCCATCTGGTCCCATGAGTTATAACACTAAACCCACTTACTCCCTAATTCTTCACAATCACTCTGCCCCAACAGAAGCAAACAAAATTGACCAAAAAGGATGCCATGAGTCATGTACGAGTCTGGAGGTGCCATGTTGAAGCGCTGTAACATATCAACAACATTATTGATGCTCAGCTGTCCAATATAAATCCTTTGAAAGTATGAATTTGCCTCCTCTTCCACATCACTACCATAGGTTGTCTCCACCTGTGATTGCTCTGAGGCGGCCCCTGCACTCATCAGCCAAGGGTTCAGACGGACGGCTGCATCCTTGATACGCTTGAGCTCCTCGGCTGGATCTCTAGAAGCCAGCTGTGCTGCATTCACTTGAAGTACCTGCATGGGTGTGATGATGGCACATACACAAGGAACAGACTTAGAGATTCTGTCCCATGATGATGCCAAATACAGAAAAAACAGCACAGAAAAACATATATATTTCCCCCCTAAACCCCCACAATTTATTATGTTATAGGGTTCTGTTCTAGATATCGTGGTGAATTGAAATATAACCTTGAAAAATGCATTTACAGTATCCAGGGAGAGACTGAGAATTGGGCCTGGCCGTTGCCCAGTGACACCTGCTCCAAGTTGTCCCTCAACTCGCGCCTCATCAAGTGTCCTTTCTCGCAAGAATTTCAAGCAAGCCTGCAGACATACGTGCATACAAAAATTCTTGTCATATGCCTGATGATTGCTTGAGATTTAATTGAATTCAGTGCTGTCATGCACACATACACTCCATACTTCAGTTACCAAACGCACCCATACAGTAAGAAACTCCTTAGAACTCGGCTTAACAATAACCAACCCTCAACAAAATGATTGGTCTATCAAAAAGGAAAAAGAAAACAATGTCGGTGCATATCACCACATTGGATTATAATGAATATGCATTCTCCCTCTTACCTGGAAGAAAGAGTCACGATGAATGGTGAGGTTATCTTGCAACCATTTCTCCAAGTTCAGGAAATCTCTTCGTGCAGCAATAGCCGCCAACTCAATTGAGAGAGAAAAAGGTGCTGTTTCCAGTATTGTATTCACTGCCTGAAATCAACATCACATTCCTTCCTTAGTATCCTGATCAACCAGTGTTTTCACACTGAAGAAGCATCATGAAGTGACACTTCCTAGCAGGCACAAAAGTCAGTTGATAAGGTGGCCACCTCCAGGCTATCAGTAGTACTACCTTTAGCTCTTGACAAACGTCCAGAATTCGTGAGATATAACTTCTATCACTTGTGTGCATCTCCACCATAGTTCTCGTAACCACCTCTGGATTCAGAACCCACAATTGATGCAAGACTCCAGCAGTGGAATTGCTGGCAAAAAAGGAGGGCAGTAGGGCAGACAATATCTCCGATTGGATCGTGTTCCACTCCGTCTGCAAAGTGAAAAGGTTTTTTTTTTAATTCAAGTCAGCAGTTTGTCATTGTTGTTCTCAAACCTAGGTTTTTCTACATGTAGAACCCATCTAGAAAAAAAACTTCAACAGGGAAGGTGGTCTACACCTCAAATAAATACTGAGATTGATGCAAATACCTAATCCCCCCCCCAAAAAAAATTGAAGCCCCCAAGACCAAATACCTTTATTTGTGCCAATCCCAAGACCAGAAGCTCTGGACAGTGCTTCAGGGGTAACTCTAACAAAGCACGCACAGAACCCACATGTCCCATTTCAGCAAGGCTGCATAGAACTTCTAATAACTCCAGTGACAACCAAGCGCAATTAGGTGTACCATACGAAAGTTTCTGCCCTTGTATGTTTTCCAATGGTGCCTGGGCAAGTCCACAAATTGTTCACCTCCATTACTGTCAGAGAATTTGTTCTGCAATCTGTGGTCTTCTAGAGAACCAACAAAGTTACAAACTGATTGCAAGGTGAAGCCACATCTCATACACAAACCAAGCAGATTCTTTCCAACTGGTTCCTTTCATGTTTCCTTTAAAACTCAGAGCAATATCTAGAGAGATACTCGTCTCACAGGAAAGAAAAAAGGTATTGCAACTGCAACAATGGTCAAAAGGCACAAAAAAGTCCAACTATGAGGAACAAAGATCCTGAAACAAAAAAAAAATTCACAGAAAAACAAACCAGGTGATATCCTAAACAGTTTGTGTTATTATATACTCTGCAATGGGCTTTGAGCTGCAACCACTCCATCTGCCATTGTGCAGCAAAGGCTACATACACAACCAGAGCAGGGATTCTCCTCACCTGTTTCCTTGAAGAATGAGAGAAGGTGAATATTTCAGGGGGGGCAGAAACTGCATGCTTCAAAAAGGATAGCTGACCCTCTCCATTCCTCCACACTTTTCCACACACTGCTTCCAAGGGAAAAGGGTCCTGCTCTCAAAGCAAAATCAACATGCAGAAGAGTAATGATACTGGTTAAAAACAGTGGTACAAACCAGAATTGCCCAAACTGAACAATGCAAGTGCAAGAAGAGGAGTACAACAACACTCAGACGATAGACAAAATCCAGAGTTTTCAGACTGACCCACCTGGCAGGCCTTGTTATAAACTGTCAGCAACAATAAGAATCCCTTCTGATCAGGTAAAGAAAAACCATCATGGTCAAGATTCTCCATGACTGACCTCCAACTGATACCTGGAGCCTGCAAGCATGTATGGAGGATGCATTAAGGAAGGGGGGGAGAAAAAATGGAAAATTACTGCTTTATTCACATACAAAACTAACACAGAAATTTGGCAATTTGAATAACGTACTAGTTCACTGATGGCCTCAACAAGAACATCCACATTCCAATGTGTTGACCAGACACCAGAAAGCTGCTCCCCATTATTGCAGAAGGCAGTGCAAAAGGTGTCATGAGTGCCTTGTAAATCTTCTAAACCCTTGTATGTGCGTGCAACCATCCCAACGATTTGAGCAACATCAAACTCTGATAGGGAGGGAAACATTGAGAAGATCTCCTTGCAGTGTTCTACATTGACAGTGCAACTGTACCCCAGCTCCTCCATAACAGCAACCACTGATGTGGCGCCTGACAATTGTGACAGCATGTCTGCTGATGTAAATATTCCAGAAGTAGCAACCTGCTTGAAACTCCTTCAATCACCACAGCAATTTGCAGGTCTACCCAATCAGAAAAGGCACAATAACCTTGTCAAAGCTTGCTCACTGTGATCCCATACTACATTGGACAAACCTACAAGAAACCCTAATTTATTTTTTCATTGCCCCAAACCTGACAGTGCAAGTATTCTTATGAGTATCCATCTAGAAAAGGTGAAGGAGACAAATATGAGTTGAAACCTTCTTTTTTTTTGCATTGGAAAAAGCAGCATGGAGAAAAAGCATACCTCAAGCAGTTAACTTCGTGAACCTGATCGTGGAGAATTAGGGGTGTGAGCAAAAGGGAGGAAAGTGCATCTGGCTCTAGTGATGGCAAAGCCTTTACAAAGGTCTGTTCATGTCTCAACAGACCCTCAGTCTGGCGCAAAAACCACAATATCTTTTCAATTAAAACTTCTGACAAACCAGCAGGCGTCAAGGTTTGATATATCTCTGAGATCTTGGCTTTGCAAAAGGAGTGACCTGCAAAGTGATAAAACGTGACAGTAACACTTTTCCTGTCAATGTCCAGTATAAAGCAAGAAAACCAAAATCAATCCAACAAAAACCCACTCCCCTCCAAGTGCATGAAATAGGGTGGGAGCAGCAGCACCACATTAGCAGTCCCCCACCCACAGACAAATGCACTTTTCAACCAACTCACTGGACACCTGAAAGATAACCTAATTCAGAATGGGAAGAAAAAAACACAAACACTTGACTGATCATGGATTCCAGGAATAAATAAAATATGTATTCATGAATTTTTGTGAAATGGGTGCTCTTTCTCTCACCTGCTTGACAATGACTAAGTTCTTCAGCATCTGTCAATGCAAGGCCAAGTTGAATCTGCTCAGGTAGGGACAGTTTGAGTTCCGTAGAGAGATTCTCAAGGAAAGCTTTGGTAACAACAGATGAGAGGATATGCTGCACAGCTCCACAGAACACACTACCCGCATTTGGCTGTCGAAGCAACTTCTTTACCACTAATGACAACAAATCCAGTTTCAAAGGCCACTTGTGTTGTTGCAATTCACCACTGCCCTCCAGCAAATCAAATTGCTGTAAGCAATTGCGCAGCAAAAGAACATTTCCATCTAACCCATAGTTTGCCAACTGCTCACCCATCCACTCCACCCACACCCCATCATCCCACCATCAATCAAAAATCCCACCAATGCAAATTTCGGCAAGCAATTACAAAAACACAATACATTTCCATTTTACACAACAAACGATTTCAGGTTTAACACATGTAACCAGAATGAAAAATCCAAAAGAGGAAGAAGGAAGCTGCTGCAGACCCTAATGGTGAAGAGGAGGTTTTAGGGTTTGGACATTTCAGCAAAAACACATTACATTTCCATTCCCCAACAAAAAAATTCAGCTTTTTACATGTGTAACCAGAATGGCAATCCAAACAAGAGGAGGAAGGAAAGCTGCTGCGAACCCTAATGGTGAAACCCTAATGGAGGTTTTAGGGTTTGGACATTTCAGCCAAAGCAGCAGCGTCTCGAGCGACATGCACTTCCTCTTCTACTCCTCCTTCTTCTTCTTGTACTTCTGAGGGGCTGAAAAGAAGTAATTGGTACCCCAGTTCATAGGCAGCAGCAGCAGCAGCGCGTGAGAATGAAATAAGTACCTGATTCAGCTCGAGCGCTAAGGACTTGTAGTTGCTCTTGTTCAAACTGGCGATTAAGAAGCCAATCTGGCTTGCTAGAGGAGATGCGAAAGAGAACATGGCTTTGGATGATCGTTCCTCAATACCCTTTTCCTTTTCCGCTTGAAAAAAATCTTCTTCTTCTGTTTCTTCCCGGTTTCTTCCTACCCAAGACAGAAAAACAGTGCCGGACTTCTCCTCCTCCTCTGTGCATGCTCCACAAAACCCAAAGAAGAAAATAACAACAAGAGCAACTTCCCCCACCCACCCAGCAAGCACAGAAAAAGCTCCAGAAACTTCCAGAACTGGAGCTCTAGGAGACCAAAATGAGCACCGTAAGAAGCAAAAAAAAAGGCACCCACGGATGCGCAACAAGCAGCCCTCAAGGTCTATTTCACTTCGTTCCCCAAGAGCGAGTAAGAATGCAGAGGAGAAAGAGAGAGAGCGATGGGGGGTAGGGAAGCCAACGACGGCGCGCTCGGAAGTGCAATACAAAACAAAGAGCAAAGGAGAGTTCCCGTTTGTTCGATTATAGCGTCAGAAACACCAAACAAACGCACATTATGAACTTGGATCGAGGTCCTCATGGATGTGAACATCCATTCAATCTTCAGTGAAAACAGAGATTTACCATCCATTCTCTTGCTGTCTAAAACAACTAATCAAATAATTAAGCACTTTGGAATCAGTCGTCATGGATGTAAAGTTAGTAGCTATGAATCGATGGATGGATGGCACATGGCTGGCAGATGAGCTTCATTAATAAAACAACAGCATCTCCAAGAGAACTGTAGCCAGTAGTCCAAACGTTCTCTATTCATCCAAGTAGATGATACTCTTTGGGTTAGAATCTTAAAACAGGCCTGATGGATGGATGGATGGATGGATGATAAACTATATGCTTGTTTTTTGCTTCAACAAAAAGGATTTTTATATTAATATGAGTGTGTTTTTTGAAAAAAATTACACAACTTTGGCTTCGCTTAATGAAGAAATAAGTAAATTGATTTGTGGAGTTCCATTTGAATGAAAATATTGAATGATTTTGCATGCAACTTGAATTTTATTTTATTTTAATTCAAAAAATTGGATCCATATTAATGAACAAGATATTGAAATTTTACTTCATTACAATAAAAAGGTGCTATTATATGTCAAGTGATTTCATTGGATTTTAAGTGAATTCACTAGTTGCAATGACCAAGACCTGGTGAGAATGTAAAAAGGTGTTATTGTATGTCAAGTGATTTCATTGGATTTTAAGTGAATTCACTAGTTGCAATGAACAGGACATGGTGAGAATGTAAAAATGTGTCATTGTATTTCAAGTGATTTCACTGGATTTTGAGTGAATTCACTAGTTGCAATGAACAGGACATGGTGAGAATGTAAAAATGTGTCATTGTATGTCAAGTGATTTCACTGGATTTTGAGTGAATTCACTAGTTGCAATGAACAGGACCTAGTGAGAATGTAAAAAGGTGTCATTGCATGTCAAGTGATTTCATTGGATTTTGAGTGAATTCACTAGTTGCAATTAATAGAACTTGGTGAGAATGTTTTGAATTCACTAGTCTAGTGAATTGAAACTAGTGAACTACACCCACATTTTGTAATAGTCTTTCTGAATATGGTGTTAGAAAAAAATAAATCAAATGACAAATATTTAAAAATACCCCTCTTCTTCTTTTTATTTTGGAATGGGCTAAACACGTTTTAAGTTGGAATTCTTCAAATGATAACTTTACAAATTATGGAATTTAAAATTATCCTACTTAAACCAAGTGCAATGAATCGTTGTCGTTGGAATTTTATTTTGTTTCTATTTTTTAAAAAAAAAATTATTGTCCACATTAAAACCAAAATCCTATGTAACCCCCCAAAAAACAATTAAACACACATTTTCTTTTTAACAAAACGGTTTTAAGTTTTCAAGGAAATATTTGATGTTAAAAAAGAAATCCATAGAAATGAATTGTATTACGACTTAAGGTTGAAGCTAATGAGAAGTTTAAAATAATTCATGAAAAGGTAAAAGGAAGTCATCTTTGGAAATTATTCAAGATCAAATTAATGTTTGCTAAAACTAACCTTTCAATACCCTAATTATTTGGCAAATGCCAAACAATTGAAGGTGCTATGCATCGACGATTAAAAGATAATTATATTTTTTTATTTTTTTCACATCCAAATATGTAATATTCATATTATCGATTTAAACATCTAATAATTACAATAGTATTATATTATAAATTTAAATTAATATTTTCACAAAAGGCCATGAATTTCACCTTTCTTTTGGGAATTCAAAATAATATTCTTTCATTAGATTATAACACCTATTAATGTGTTGAAAAATAAAATAGCATAAATTTTAGCTAAATGCATTTTAGGTAGCAAATATGAAAAACGTATTGGGGACAAGTCCACGAATTTTTACAATATTTGAACTTGAAATTAAGTCACCATCAATTACAAACTTAAAAAGTGAATAAGCCCAAAATTACATTCTCGTAAATCAACAAACAAAGGAAGAAATTTTTTATCAACTTTTACCATTGGGTTCAAAAACACTTTTTATTTAATTTCAAAATGTGTTTGGTTACATTTTGGTAAATTCCAACTATTGATTTGTTTTTGTGTCATAATGATCATATCAAACTACTCCATTCAACCTTTAAAAAAACCATATGTGCTACCCAAGGAAGGGAAGAATACCCATGAATAAGCTGGTGTAATGGAATGGTTTCACAAACATTAGGATTATTTCTTTAATATCCAAATCATAACCACAAAAAAACCCTCATATGAAATTAAAATACCATTAAACATGCACGACCAAATTATAACTTCTTCAAAACCTTTCATGATTTGTAAATATTGATATGAAACATCAACAATGGAAACTAATCCAAACATTTGAACCAAAATTGGAAATCCATTTCCCTATGACAAAATTGTCTTCATGAAAATTGAATTATTAAATGCCCTTTGCAACTAATCTATACCTTATTGCAACTTATTCAAATTAATAAAATGGAATTATAAATAAAATGCCTTGATTGAAATTCAAAAAATTCATTGTTATTACAAAATAGTCATAATGGTACCTTCTTACAATTGTAATACCCACCTATTATATTATTTTAGTCAACATTATTTGAGTTTATTTGCAAGTTGCATGGAAGTAGCAACCAACTATGGTGTAACATCACAAACTTTGCATTCAACAAAATGTTTGTGTGAAATCATTTTTTCATAGGTTTCTAGTTTTTATATATGAATGTCATGCATTTAAACCATGTTTGAAACACATATAAAAGCCATGGATGATTTTCATCCGTTATTTGTTTTTTTTAGAAAATGAAACATTCAAGTTAAATTACAAAATTTTCATTTTCATTTCAACAACATGGAATCAAAACATGATTTTATGTTTTTACTTATTTGTTTTAACAAATTTTGATTATTTGTTGATTGTAATAAACAAAGTCTTGTATTGATTGTATGAGATTCTGAAAGCTTTAAGTCGAGGGTTGTAATGATTAAAACTATTTGTTCAACACTCGTGTTGTTTTATGCATGTATGTTATCATCCACTCTTCTTTTGCATAAGAACATAAGGTTAGATTGTTAATTTTTATACTTCTAAAACAAATTATTCATTATGTGAATTTTGGATGTCATAGGTGTTAAAGCATCCAAGTTCAACAAACATTTATGTTAAAACAATGAAGGCAACTTGACAAACTTTTACATCTACATGTGGGGAATTCAACATTAATGTACTTCAAATTCAGCTTATTTTGAAAATAGATAGTTTTGTATAAATGTAGTTTATAATTTAATCATGGAATGGTATGATGTGTTGTTTATGCTAAATTTTATTCATAAATTATTCATGTGACAATGTGTGTATATCTTTTATAAGTTGAATATAATTGTAGGATATGCCTCCTCAGTTTTAACAATATGAACAATAGATATAAATAAATGTTTTTAAAAAACATTTGTGGCAAAACAACAATGGTTGAGTGAAGTGGACAAATATCATTATTTTATGTTGTTTATATTGTATTTTAATGTTTTATTAATGACAAATATATTGTATGTAACTTGTTTGTCAATTCAATTATTATTATAGGGAACTCCTCCTTAGTTTTTAGAATATGGACATATATAAATGTTTATATAAATTGCAAGGAAGGGTGCAAACAAATTACAATGAGCCAACACAATCACTTTAAAAAAGGACTTCATGTCCTTATACTCAATTTTTTTTTCATATGAATGAATGTTACAACAATCTTTTTTGCAACTTGTTACAATAAATGCTTATAATTGTCCAAATACATGACATGTTTTTTTCTTCATTATTTTTTTAATGAACATGAATTTTTTTAAGTGTTCTAGTTCCTTGTAAATTTAGTGTTTCGTGTTCAAAAATAGTATTAATTATAACTCATCACACATTTTTTATTTTACATTTGTATGTTTTATTATTAAAAAACTACAACTTTTCTTAACACATTGTGTACATTATACCCCATTTATGTGTGTCAAAGGACTTTTAAACTTTTAAAATTCTAAATCAATTTTGAAAAGTTCATTGAATTTTTAAAGTTTTAGAGTTCTACATATTTTAAGGTATGAATGTTTTTTTAATGTGTTTAATAGGTCTTTATCCTTCTAATTTGTTTCTCATCAAATGTGTTTTATTATATGAATCCTTTTGATAATCATTTGCAAAATTGACTCATGTTTAACACATTGTTGTTCACATATAGGGGTTCTAAATCAAAATCTAAATTAAAAGTTTTATCAAATGAACTTTTGGTTTGAATTCGTTGACATTAACATAAATAAAAAAATATTGACTTGCCATGATTGCCATAATTTTAAATGACAAAACATAAATATTTATCCAATTTTAACTATTTTTCTTTAAGGTCCAACACTTTTTTTGGTTCATTGGATTGTGCTACACATGGAGGTCATTATGACATTGATGTGCAAATATCATTCAACATTTAGCATTCTATCAAATACAATTTTATTTTCAAATGGAAACAAGGTGAAAATTTTAGAATTCAATAACATTATATTACTTTAAACAAATAATAGTTTAATATTTAATATCTAAAGAAAACACATATCAAGTTGGAAATATTATATTGTTGAAAGCATTATTCATATATTTTATTTTCAAACATTGAATATTAATACATATGTTGATATCATTTGTGCAAAATGTTTGTCATTATTTTTACCATGGATTTATGTAATGTGTTTCACAATGAATCATTACCAATTCCAAAGTGCAAAAAATGTCATCCATAAATGGACATTAGTTGTGAAATACTTTCATCAACAAATTGATAAGTTACAATTAAATATTACATTGATTGAATCAAAGTTGTAACACAATATAATTAGCAAAATACATTAATCACATATACATGTTGTGAGCATATATATGTTACTACATGTGCCAAGCATGTTTGTTTCAACTAATGCAACTCACAATGACACTTAAAAAGAAAATGTGATGAATTGCAAGTGGTTCATTATAATTAGAGAATGTGGTTGCAAGCCCAAATTTGTAGAACCTTTCTTTTTTCATATTGATTTTTCACATCAAACTCAATTGGAAAAAAGTATAGAACCCTCTTTTTTCTCATGTCAAAGTTAAACTAAAACAAAATTAAATTATTTTAAAATACTTTTATGCAAGTTGGTTGACATGGGTATAAACAAAAACCTCAAGTAAATGTTTCTAATGTAACTTCTACCTAATTTTCAATGTTTATTATTATATTCCATGAATTTCATGTCATAAAATATTTTTTTGCCCCCACCACTTGGGAAACAAAATGTTGCCTAACTTGTCAACATGCTAATAAAACAAGGCTAAAATTTCACTAATAGTGCCATGCATTTTCCCTTAAGATTTTTTTTAATGTAAATGCCAAGGCCATAATGTGACACACCCCTTGTTTCTACCTTGCATATAAACTCAATACATAGGTCCATTTTTTTCTATCATTTTCCCATATAGCTTACAAATCCTTATTTAAACACATTGTTGCAAACATGTTGTTAGATAAGGTATTCAATTATTAATGTATCCTTGATCTCAGACAATCTTCCCATCTATTCCAACACATAGTTAAAATGTATATACATTTTAAAGTCCTTGAATAAAAATATTGTCACCACTCTAAATCCCAAAAGGTCTAAAGACTATGAATTGTTTAATACATAGTTTCACAACAACAAATTTAATGAATATAGAAACAACAACAATTCCTCACCATGCTCAATATCTCTTATGCATTTCCATAACAATCCTGGATTTTACTTTTCCTATTGATTAAACATTATGAGTAAAATTCCAAGTCTTTAATTTATTGAAAATCATTAAATAACCCAAAATCTCAATTTAACGATGCCTACCATTTTTGTTAGACAATCATTTCTCTTGTCATAAATGGTTATTTCACACAAATATTAAACTCCTTTCTGCTTTCAACAAGTCCAATGAGGAAAAACAATAACAAATTTAAAATTTTAGCTTTCTAGATTTTTGCCATGTTAACACCACTAATAAGTCACCATTTTTTTCAAATTTGACACACACACATCCTTTTCACCATCACTCCCATGTATCAACCATTAAAAATGCAAGTAAAATCAATTTAAGAACATCTTCTCCATCGTTTCCACCTTTATTAACATTTGACACATCCACAAAATACCACATATAGTTTCTATTCTAAGCACAACCCATAAGCCTACATTTCACCACCCTTAACAAACTTTTAAATTGATAGGGTTTCAACCATTTTTGTTATTGATGATTATTTTGCATCAGGTAATTAATTTGTTCTTGTTATATTTTCACACTTGCCAAAATTCTTTGTCACCATTCCATGTCACAATGGTAAACAAGGTGTGGTATACACAATGTCCCTACCATTAATTTAATATCAAGAATTGATGTTTATGATAAATTGGGTATAGTTAAAGGAAAAACAATTGTTTGTAATATACATCATGTTGTTGTAAAAGAAAAAATTTCAAGATTTCTTTTTTCATTTTTTAGCATCACATTAGTTATGCGGAACCCAGAACGATTTCACATTAAATGATGACATGTTTTAGCAACCTATTTAACATTTAAAATTTTGTTACCAAACCAAAATCAATAAGGAAACGTCACAACATGTTTTTCAATTTTTTGCATATCTAATGATTTTTTAAAAATGATTAAATCTTTTTTTTCATATTTTTTTCACATTTGTCCAAAATTTCAAACCAAAAAAAGACTTGTCACGACATGTGTATTTGAATGTTTTCAATCACATTGTCACATTTTGAAAGAACTACTTGAATTTTTGCATATGATGGGTGCCATAACCATTTTTGGAGAAGGATTTTCATATTGAATTTTGTGGGTTATGGATCAATGACAAAGTCAATTGGGTTTAGTGCACGTTTGAGGAGGTAGCAAAGAAAACAAAATGACGTGATTTTTTCATAACCAAATTGGGATGAATCATCTCACCTAATTTCTATGGGGCAAAATCCTTTAGAACTATTATATTTTATAATAATTCTCAACACAATATCCATGCCTTATAAGGCAAGGCCAACAACAAAGGTAGGAAATGGAATTGAAGATAAGAAATGAAAACTTTGAACAAAAACAAAGAATTTTTTTTTAAAATTATGTAAAAAAATGCACATCATTCTACAAGGAAAGGAAAATAATACAAAATTTGGTCAAAAATATGCAATTAGGTTGGAAAGTACGTATGTTATTTAAAGTTGAAAAAATATGGGTCAAAAAGTCATGTATGATATGAACAAGAAACTCGTGAAATTCCTATCACAAATTTTGACATGTTTTAATATAGGCAATTTTGAATGACCTTTTGTTGCATTGAATTGCAAAATGAGGTTAATGATTTGGAAATCAAAATAAAAAACTTAAAACATTACATTCTTGGCAATAATGATGACCACAATCAAAACAACAATTAAAAATGTTGTAACAATTTTAAATGTAATGGAATTTGTAAATGCAATTACCAACACCATAACCTCAAAACATGATCTAACATTTGCATTGACAATAATGTCTTAGCCATTTTTTAATTACCAACATGAAAGCTCCCACCTAGTGATGTGTGAATTTAAAAAATGAAAAAAAAGTTAATTGAAAAAGCTCCCAACCCAACCTAACCTATGAACATTTGGGTTCATAAATAAAGATTTAGGTGCATCCTTGGTTACATTCACATAATAGTGAAAACTCTACATATATCCATGAAGTTGCAAAGAATATTCCACAATAACATAGTGAACATAACATGATAATGATCGTCATAACTTTATGAATGGCATTCACAAAATGTCAAATTGTCAATTTCATCATAAATCACAATAACAATCCATCATATGTATAGAAAGGAGTTCATTCAACTATGAATGCCTTAGGTTTCCAAAAACATTGTGGCAAAAAAAATTGTTTTATTTTCCAATAGTAAACTTTCATGTTGCTATGGAGACTTGATTTAACCATGTAATTGGAAAGAAGGCTAATTCACATGGAATTACATGTAAAATGTAGAATTGACAAAAAGAACATCAAATGTCAACATGAAAGCAAATGTAAAGGGAAAATCTATGCATTTTTACTTTTGTACAAGAAGATTTGTAACATTATACCATAGTACCTTTTTAGGTTTGACATTAATGGGTGCTAAATAATTAATATAATTTGAAGATTTTCATTCGATGCTTGAGTTTTTGATTTTGTAAATTTCGACATATAATGAGTAAATTCAATAATATTGCTAATGTTTTCATCAATTTCCTATTGTGCTTTTGATTAGATTGATGAAAAGATTCATTATTTTGTTGAACTAGTCATGGGTTTGAATTTGGTCACCTTGATTGAATTTTCAAGATTTTTGGCATTCGATATTTTTTTTCCCCAAAAATTGAACAAAAGTGAAACTAATATAATTTGTGTTAAACCTAAAAATGTATTACGGTAATCATGGTGTTACAACTTTGTGTTTAATGTTATTCAAGGAATTGGAATCAGATTATCTCATGACCTTGTCATGTGAAATAAAATATTATAGTGTTGACAAAACTAGATGGGATATGTAAAAATAAAATAGCCATATGCATAGTGAAGAATTATAAAAATCTTCAAGGTAACATGAATAAAAGATAGAACCAATGGCTATGTGAAAATTCGAAGACAATCCTCATGAATCTAGTTACAACATAAAAACAATATTTACACATGACACAAAGTCTTTTCATTCAATTTTATGGTATTGTTTTCTATAATATCATAAATTAACTTTTAAAGCACTTATTCCTCAAATTAATCTAAAATTAAATACAATTTACTTCATACAAGGTGCAAATCCCAATTCCAAAATATAGTCAAAAGTTAATCCTCATAGATTTCCAAAATATTAAAACTACAATGCACAATTCTAATGAAAATCTTTGATGCACACACGACATTCCCTTGCACGTTCTAAAAAGACATGCATGCTCTTGCATGTCTCTTAACATGCATGCTTTTTGACATGCAATCATATGGAGCTCCACAACCCAAAAAAAAAAGCAAGAACAACAACAATCAAACAAAAAATGATTAATCATTTCCTTCCATCAATTTTGAATTAGTTCTCACAAATTAGTCAAAGCATATTACACAAATAAAATTAGTAGTTAACCAAAAATAAATAAACCAATTACAAAGAAAACAACCCAAGCATTGAATTCTTGACGGTTCATTGATGATTGGCTTCAAAAACGCGCACACACACACACACACACACACACACACACACACACACATTACACATTTAGCTTCAAGCTAATTGATTCCAAGTCCTTATGTAGACATTAATATTATTTGTATAATTGATGTTCACCACAAAAAAAATCACAAAAAAATCTAGCTCAAAATAGAAAGGGAAAATTCTTAATGATATTTTTTTAAATCATTAAGAATTAAACTCTCAAGTAGTGAAATTTTGCTCTTTTAAAAAAATCCCAACTATTGGATTTCTATTACAACTATAGTTACACAACACAAAGGTGTACTTAATTACTTACTTACTTTGTGTACATATTCCTGAACACTTCATATTCTTTATTTTTAAAAAAACCAAAAAAAAAGAAACTGCCAAACCTTGGTTTTTTATATAAATAAATAAAGAATGAAATAAATAAATAAATATATATATATATATTGGGCAAAAAAAGAAGCAAGGATTGTCAGTCATAGGTACAGTAATCTAATAACTTAACAATACTAGAAAACCTTTTGTCTGTAAAATAATAATAATAATATATTTATTTAAATTTAGATAATTATATATATTATGTATTATAAAAATAAAATATAAATAAAATAAAATAAAATTATAAATAAATAAAATTATAAAAATTTATAAACTAAAAAAAAGAAAAAAAAAACAGACGAGGTTTTTCAAAACTTCAACCCAGTGACGTTTCCCAGCCACTGAGAAAGAGCCATTTGGAACTGGAACCACCCAGCTTAGAAATACCTAGAAAAACTGAATAACCAACAGCAACCCTATTGCACGTATAGGCCAGGTGCCTGAGGTGAGCGCCACGCTAGGGTTTCCACCCTTCCCGACGACGACGCTGTTTTCCTTCCTCTTCTCGGTCTTCGTATTCTGCTGATGCTGCTGCCGCAGCTGAGAAACGATACCCATTTGCGTGCAAAGGTGGGATTGAACACCGACCATCCACCAGCAGCTACCTGGAGGAAAGAAAGTTGGGAAAAGAAAGCATTGGTGGGGTTGGGGGTTTCGGGTTTACGGAGACTGGGTTTCTCATTTTTGTTCAATGGAAAAAATGATGTTTGCTGTGGTTTTGTTTGTCGCTTTGTTAATGGGTCATGTGCATATGGGAGTATCATCGGAAGCTGAAGCTCCTCCTGTTGTGGATGTACCGTCGGACGTGGATGTCGTGGTGCTAGATGCATCAAACTTCACTCAAACCATCGAAGAGAACGCTTTTGTATTGGTGGAGTTTTATGCCCCCTGGTGTGTCCTCCAACTGTTTTTTGGGTTTGGGTTTTCGCGAATTGAGTCTATGTAGAAGAAGAAGAAGAAGAAGTTTGCACACCCGCATGATGTTGCGCAATTTCGCTATTTTGCAAAAGTGTCAGTTGCTATTGTGACAATTGTGTGTTTTTATTTATTTTTGGGTTTGTTTTGTTTCCAGGTGTGGGCACTGCAAGCGGTTAGCTCCAGAGGTTGGTAAACAGATGATGATGATCATCAACTGTCTGTCTGTCTTCTTCAAACTCTTTGCATCTTCAAATCTTTTCCCCTTTTATTTTCTGATAGTATGGGAATGTTCCAACTTCCTTTCACGATGAGATTTTTTTTAATTTATTTTTTCATGCGGTGGTGTTGTTTCCTGACGGATCTGAGACGGTAAAGAATCATCAAGTGATGCAGGTAGCAACCACCCAGATGCATTTTTCTTTTACTGCCATTCGTCCTTCTCAACTACAGTGGGATTCAACAGGTGGTTTTTTTTTTTTTGGGTGTGTCTTTTTGGCAGTATGCCAAGGCAGCAACAGAGCTCAAGAGCCATGATCATCCCAAGATCATATTGGCAAAGGTGGATGCAAATGATGAACAAAACAAGGAGTTGGCATCTTTGCACGGTGTACAGGGTTTTCCAACACTTAAGGTCTTCCGAGATGGTGGTGAAAGTGTCAGGCATTACAATGGACCACGTGATGCACAAGGAATTGTAGCATACCTGAAGCAGATGGCCGGTCCACCCTCACACTTACTTTCTTCTCTGGAGGAAGCTGAGATTATTGTCAAGGAAAACCCACTTACTGTGGTATGAACATTTCACATACAAAATCTTGTGCTTGTTTTCAATATCTGATTGGTTTCAAGCTCATCATCGCCTAGTGCTAGCTAGCGCTTGTGGCAGCTTGCAAGTGGTTGCAGATTCACTCTCCACTGAGTGCACATGATTGCTGTGAGAATCAACCCTATATTTTGTATTTTTTTATTATGTGAATGGTGGTGCACTTGTCAATTGGGGTCTTATGCAGGTGGGTGTGTTCAATGACCTTGAAAACACAGAGTGCCAAGAGTTTCTTAGCGTAGCAGATGAGCTTCGTTCTGAGTACAACTTTACCCACACCTTTGATACCTCATATGTGCCCAAAACAGGAGTTGATCTTTCTGCCCCTGCAGTCCGCCTGTACAAGAATTTTGACGAGGGCTTCAATGATGCGAGTGTGAGTTTTTATTGTCTCTTCCAATGCATGAAATTTTGCCCCCCCCACTCTTGATCCATATTGCATTGAACCTAACCCTAGTATGTTGGTGGAAATTTGAGTTGCAGGATTTGTCCCCAGATGGCTTGAAGAGTTTCTTGGATGCAAAGGGTGTGCCTCTTGTTGTAGAAATGAACAAAGACCCTGCAAACCATGCTGCTTTGGTGAAGTTTTTCAATGGTGTGGGCACCAAGGTAAGCTCGGCTAAACCTCATATTTTTCCATGACTCCTGACGTTTTTGCAGTGCATTGTTGATTCAACTAACAATCAAAACTGATATGGTGGTGATGGATGAATGGACACAGGTCTTTCTTTTCCTGGACTTGAAGGGTGAGGGAGCAGATGAGTACCGAACTGCATATCACAATCTGGCAAAAGCACCACACTCAAAAGTCCTCAAGTTTCTTATTGCAGATGCAGCTGAAAATGAAAATGCATTGAAGGCAAGTTTTAATCCTGACAGTGTTAGTACTTCATTTTATTTTTATTTTTGGCACTCCCTTCCAACCTGAACTAATTCGGTGATTGGGGCCATTCATGTGTTGGGGGTTTATTGGAAAGCAGTTTTTTGGCATAAAGGAAGACAAGGTGCCAGCAATTGTGGTTCAAGGTGAAAGTAATGGTGAGCAGTATCTAGCACTGGACATTAAAGTGTCAGAGCTTGACCACTGGCTGCAAGATTGCTTGGTATATAAAGCTTTTTCTTCTCTTTATGTCTTGAACCACTAAAGCCAACTCTTTTCTTTCCTGCTCATTCTCAGCATAGATGATATACTGTGCTTACCATATAATACAGACCCCATGCTATGATGATGGGTGCAGAATCACAGCCAAGAAGGGTGGCTCGTGAAAGCTGTGAACATCCTAGCTCTTGGTCCTATCCCCTAGTTCAACTTCAAACAGGTGCAGTAACTTCAATTTTGGTTGTGGTGAGCAGGATGGAAAGGTGGAGGCACATGTAAAGTCTGATGAAATTCCTGAAACAAATGATGAGCCCGTGAAGGTTGTTGTGAGGAAGTCCCTCAATGACATGGTGTTGGAATCTGGCAAGAATGGTATGTGCAGTGAGTTTTTTTGTTTTTGTTTTTCCCACACAACTATGAAACTTTCTAGTTCCCCACTACCTTGCTCATGTTGGGTACGCCAAAAAGCTGACTGTCAGATATGATCTGGAAAGCAGCAGTCTCCCAAGTTCGCTTCTGAGTTTAAGCTCATTTGCATCTAAAAGTGTATGACCAGAATCAATTGTGCTAGCTAGGTATGTGGTTTAGCAGTTAATGCTGTAGAATTGAGGTTGGGTAGCTAGGAGTTGATGGATGTGAATTCTTGGGTTCTTTATTGCAGTGTTACTGGAGTTCTATGCTCCCTGGTGTGGTCACTGCAAAAAGCTGGCACCCACTTTGGAGGAGCTTGCCATTGATTTCAAGGATGATGACAAAGTTGTCATTGCCAAATTTGTGAGCATAACCTTCCTAATAGCAATTTGCAGGGATGTCCTCAGAAATATAAAGCAAAAATAAATAATTTGTGAATTTCTTGTTATTTTGGAAAAGGAAAAAATTGTCATCAATGTTTGGTAATTAATTAAATTTTTGATTAAAACCCATATGGGTTGGTTGGTTTCTCTATGGTACCAAACAGGATGGAACAACGAATGATGTACCAAGAAAGATATTTGAGGTCAAGGGATTTCCCACTCTGTATTTGCATACAGCCAATGGTGAGAACATCCCTTACAAAGGTGACCGTAGCAAAGCAGACCTTGCTGAGTTTGTGAACAAGCACAGGAGCGATAGGAGTGATGCATCACCTGAATTATCAGCAGTAGCTTCTTCGGAAGAAACAACTAGAGATGAGCTTTGAGGTTCAGAAACAACCAAAGTCTACTTTATGAACAAGTACGCATTGGAAGGTTCCAAATTTTCACAGAGTTTTACCCTCTTTGAAGATATGAGGTCAAAACTAAGTCTATTTTCCTCTAGAGAAGCAGCAGAAAACTTTTGTAATTTACTTCCATATTTACTTCTGGAATGTAACTCTCTGCTACTGGAATGTAAGTATTACGCTCCATAAAAAATATTTCCATGGTACAGTTTTGACAAAAGGAATCTCATATGCTTGTGCACTTAAAAAGGGAAGTGGTGAAACAATAATGTTTGAATGTGTATTAATCTCTACAATCCATCAACCAGTTTCTGATCAAGGATTGCTTTCTAAATAGTAGGATTTCATCACCTAAATAGTACACCATTGTCACAACCTCAAATGACCCATCTTCAGATGAAATGATTACCCAAGAGTTCTATTGGAATGATCTAAACAACATCTTGGCTGGTTGAATTGCACTGCTAGTTTTGTTTGGCTAACAGAAGCTGCTAATGCATATTTCAGTTTTGTTTCATTCCAACTTTATGAAAGGATTTATTTTTTATTCAGAGGTTACAGCTTCTCACCTTTGAAAAAAAACACACAAGATTTGAGGGCAGAGCACACTAATCTGCATGGAAATTAGGCTTCAGTGGGAATGTGCAGCCAGGGCGCTGAATGACAACATTAGCAGCATAGTTTCCTGCACGAACACAATCATGAATGCTTTTTCCCAGTACCAATTGTGACAAAAATCCTCCCACAAATGAATCCCCTGCCAAAGCCACAATGACCTATCAGCCCCTTTGCAGCATTAGAGAATTTTGAGCAAATACAGTAACCCGTTACACTACAGCTTCCAAACAGATTGATAAGAACACATCCAGCCAAACCATGCATTCCACTGCTGCAGCACACTGTTACTTCAGATCATTGATACTTCAGTTCCTTACCAGCTGCATTAGTGTCCACCAACTTCTCTTTTGGCAGCAAGATGACTGGAAACTTAGTGACCTGAGAAGCGAAGAAACCCACCAATCAGTTCTAGTTGAAACTCCTTATGAGACCACTCCCACAAAAAGCGGTTTCTGATTAAAAGAAGACTGGCAAAAGGTGACCGGTAAATGTTGCTACAAAGCTCATATTTTCTTCCTAAAGTATTTGATAACCGGAGCAGGGGGGCTTCTTGCCAAACCATTGCTTCTATAATAGCAACTCATGTTTGTCTGTTTGTTGCTGGCAAGTTTCATTATCATACCTCACCATCTTCAGCGACAATTGAGGGATCTGTACCCTGTGTGATGACCACAACACGCTTATGTGTGCCACATGCTTTGGGCAATGCTGCCAATTTCAAGGCAATCACTTCTGTATCCTCTGTCTGCAACATGGAAACCAATTTCTTGAATTATAAACCACCCAATCAACAAGCTAGATGTTGCAGAGACATTTTAAGGACACAGAGTTCAGACAGAACCTATTCCATCTTGAACGTAAATAGGGCGAAGCTTACCTCCCAGCCAAGAACTGAAGAGATTGTCTTAGCCTCTGTCTCGTTCCCAAAGAGGAAGTCCACATAGCTGTAACAACAATATAATCCATCTATGGTTAAAAGAAAAAAGTATCAGAGGATCTCACTGCCCTTCACAGTGTTCAGGCAAGATACTGTGTTTGGATCAGCACAAAGAATCAAGCTAAGGTAAGATGAATGAAAAGTGAGGATGATGCTAACTAATCCAACCACACATGCAAAAAAAGCACCTTCCTTCCATGAAGGAAACATGTATTCAATTTTCAGTACTCAAACTCTGAGATAACATCTCAAAACAGAAAGAGGGACCTGCTGCAGGATACCATCAGCATGAGATCGGTATCAGAGGGAGAACTTACGGGACAACCTCCAAAAGCTTGTCCTTAAAAAACTGGCAGATGAATGGAGCAGCCAAGTTTACCATGTAGTACTATCATCACCACCCATCCACAATCCCCACCCAATATGAAACTTTGAACCCCTCATCATCATAATAAACAACAAAAGGCCAGATGTCATCTCTCTTGCATGATGGGGGTTAAAGAGATTATGCCTAATGGACATAAAAACCCAGACTTCAACACTTTGGGTAATGGTTTAGAACACACTTTTCCTGTCTCTGCAGCATGCTTGGCTACCAGCAGCATAGAATCTGGTGAGACTGTCAAGAAGAAACCAGAACTGTAGAAGAACTTTGCCTTCTCAACTGCACAACAAAGGATCCATTAACCCAGTACTTAGACATGCACAGACCAAACTCAGCATCAATGTCCACAAGTAGAATATGTCAATAAGTACTGAGAACTTTTCCGTACCAACAGCCCAGTTCTCTGGCTTCTTCAAGTGCTCAATCTTGTAATTGTTGGCAGCTGACAAGTTTGCCACCAAGGACCTGGGAGATACACTCATGGCAAAATGTTTCTGCGTGTGTTAGAACCAGAGATATAGAAAACCATAATTGGTGGGCAGCTCTACTTTCCACCAAGTCACTTGACTTGGAGAACTGAGAAAACAGTTTTGTTACCATTAAATCCAACAGGAAACAAGCTCCTGAGTGCTGTGAACTCTGAGGGGAGAGATCCTCCTCATAGCACTTAAATCCCTTGGAAATTGGAACAAGAAAGAGAGCACAGCCAGAGGAGAAATTATACTATTTTGACAGTGTATATCAGTGGGTAGTCATAAGGTCCACAATTTCAGCATTATCAGAACAAGCTTCTGCTAGGGGTTTAAGTTACCTCTCCCCATCTACCACAAGAACAGCACAGGTACCAGTAGCAGTAGTTTGGTCAATGTCATATTGCACCTTCAGCATCACAAACAGCACACCAGAAAGAAAATGGATCAGCTCTAAAGACCTTTCAACCATGGACCCCAAACAAAAAAAAACTCTGACTTGTTGGATAACAGCCCTGTACTTTTTCCCTGGACTCATCCTTTCCTCTTGAACATTTCAGTGACAAAATATGAAATTGTCACAGAAGATGGGCATAGAAAAGAAGGCTTGTAAGGTGCAGCAACTTACATCTACTCCACCTTCAGAGGCAAGTTTCTCCATCTGCTTTCCAAATTCATCATCTCCAATACAACCAATATAACTGGTTGCTTTTGGTGTTTGAAGCATCCACTGCAGACAGCACAAGAAATAGAAAGAATGTACAGTCTACACAAGAAAAAGGACCTTCCCCTGAACCTCTTTTACACCGACAGATTCGAAACTACACCAGCGGTTCTGACTGTTCTAGCTAATCTTTTGAAAGACACTTAACACCTAGTCTGTCATCTGAAAGTCACTGAGTAAAACAGACCTCTGTCCACCAGTAGCCCATCTTGAAGGAATCACATTGGCATAAGTCAAAGTGACTCAAAGATCAGTTCCATCACTTGATTCCATAGAAAGCACGACAATTGTGTGATTGCACAAAGAAGCTATTGAATTTCTCTTCGACCCAATGCAAATGATGTTTACTTCAAGATAAAAACTCTAAAGAATGAAGCCCATTTTACCTGGGCAACCCTGATAGTATTCTGAGTTGCACCTGGTACACAACAACAACCACAATAAAAAAATGAAATTTGGGTTTCTGAGACTCCAGTTTCAGAACTCACTTTTGTTGAAAACTCTTTGAGTTGCTGTCATACCAAAAATGCAAAACTGACAGAAACAAAAACCCAGCACATACTAGTATATAGGCCTTGCAAAGATTGCGAGAATATGAACTGACACCACACAGCTTTCCTTACCTCCTGCGATGTACTCCACATCAGGCTTTGCTGCCAACTCCTTGTACCTGTGGGAATGAAATGCAATAATACACAAACCACCTTCAACCTCAAGATTTGCTACTGCTTCTTTCACATGTATGCAATGGAACATACAACCATCCATAATAGGTTTGATTCCATATGCAATAGCATATGCCCTCAAGAAATGTTGGTTCAGCTCTCAGAACAACCTTGTGGTAACACAAATGTACAATTCCAAAGGTCCAAATCCCATCCCTTCCACTAAAACACTTGCAGCAGCTGTTCATGGAGCTGCTAGCTAACCCACAGATTCAGCCTACTCTGTCAGCTGATAGCTTTACACCATTTGACCAACATGCTTCAGACAACTAGGAAAGCAATGCCTCCAGATCCATCCTGAGACCCCCCAACAAGTCCATAACTCACACTGATGACTACAAAAGCTATCCAGGCTACACGGGTTCCTTATGCAGCAGTGAGAGGTGGAATTGTCATGTGTGCATACATGGGCACATGCTTGTCCTCGGCAAGAATTGCATTATTGAGTGTCACTCCATACCTAACAAGCAAAAAGCAGCAACATAATTCATTAGAAGTTTCATGAAAAGCTTTGACAGATCTGAATTCTTCTCTTCACCTTCCATATTACCCAGATCCTTGCAAGCAAGCCAGATACAGAATTCTTCTTTTCACATCCCATATTATTCAGATCCTCTTGAGTGCTGGGTGGCAGCTACAAATTGGTACTTATTAGTGGCTCAGGTGACCAGTTCTTCTGTGTTTGTGGCACACCCAAACATCTCACTTTCGAACTATACTGTGGATGACATGCATGAATGATGAGATGGGTGAAAAAGTTTCCAAGCCATAGAAGCATCTTCTCATAAACCACGGTTCCTCCTCGACTTCCAAATTCCATACAGCAGCTCAAAGGTTCTGATAGGGAATCAAATGCTGGAACAGGAAAGAAAATGCGACCCATTCTCTCATTCTCTACTTTATTTTGGTCTTAAACAAGAAATTAATCAACAAGCAATATCTCCCACTTCCCCCTCATCAGCATTGTAGATCTGGACTTTAGAGATCTGGAAAAAAAAAACAGATGAACAACTCTATCATTGCAATGTTGCAATGCACACTCGCAGAGACTAGAGAGTAATGTGGACAACAGTACACAAAGGCACCATCAAAATAACCGTCGTCATCATCATCATCATCATCACCAGCATCATTGATTCCAGAAACTCGAGAAACAGAAAGGGGGAAAAAAGCAAGGAAGGAAGGAAGTAGTGGAGTAGTAGCTGCCGAGGAAAATCTAGTACTTGTCCAGAAACTCGTGGTCCACCACAGCAGAAATGTCGAGCAAAGGGTTCCCCATCCCTAACAAAACTCCCTCGGAAGCCATTGCTAACACGACAGTAGATTTGGGTGCTAAAAAAAAAGCCGAACACCGTTGGTGCAGAGCAAGCAAGCGTCGAAATGCCGATGTTGATCTTCCGCAACTGTGTGGCAGCAGCAACAACAAAAACAGCAGGGCAGCGCCGAGTCGAGCCAGGGACTCCAAAACAGCAGAAAAGAGAAAGGCACGAGAGAACGAGGGTTTTGGGCTTTCTGCCCCAGATTTAGGGTTTAGGGCAGTTCTTTGAAATTTTAAAGAACCGCCGGTTTAGCTGAACCTATACACGGTTTGATAATTGATGGGTATTTGTCCTTCCTCCTAAGAACCACCCAAAACTGGTAACAACCTGCATTATGTGGGTATTGATTTTTAAAAGAACATATAGTCCTGGGTATTATATATATATATAATTTTTAAAAAATTATTACCCATTTTGGGTAATGTTTTGAATTTTTAAAAATAATATTCTAGAACCTCTGGGTACTATTCAATTAATTTTTTCCACTCATGGCGGTTATTGGATATAGGGTTGTTGAAGTGGATGTTTTGAGTATGATTAAGATTTAGTGTTATAATTTCAAAAGTTTTCATTTGATTCAAATTGATATGAATTACATCATCTAGCTTTTCTATGCATCATAAGTTATCACATAACTTACAAAAGAATAATAAAAATACATTAAAATATATATTACATGTATGCATAATATGTTATAACCATATATATACTCTCTCTATATATATATATATATATATCAAAGTCTTAGCATCCTATGATCAACCACTTGAAAATGGCTTCTTTTCTTTTCTTTTTTCAACATTGTAGTTCGATGTACCTTTAACTTTGCAGAATATTTTTTCAGAAAGGGCCTTTGAGCACAATGGACCATGGACAAAACAACAAACCTAAACAACACACACATAATAAACAACCAAGACACAAAACAAAACTCACAGAAAATTGACCTACATTAAACAAAATAAACAAATTTGACAATTAACTTGTAATAGACAAAATGGATAAAATCAATAATAAGTAAAATAAACATACCTACAAAATTTAACAAAATGAATAGAAATGTGCATAATGGATAAAATGGGCAAATTTGACAAAATGGATAGAAATGGACAAAATAGATAAATTTAAACACAATGGACATAATGGGTAGAAATGAACAGAAAGCCAATAGAGAATTAAAAATGCAAAAATTCAAGTCACCACCACGAGGTCTACAATGTTTTATTCTCATAACCCATGTCTCCAACCCCTCAAAACCCTAAACCCAAAACCACATTAACAATGCAACTGGTGGCAAGCTTCCAATATAAGTTAGAAGCTCATGTCCAGTCTTGACCTCCATGTAAGGCCCTCCATAAGCTAACAACTTCACCAGTGGCCACCAAGAATGAGCATGATATGCAACACAAATCAACCAAACACTTTCCAAATCCAACCTCGGGGATTGGCCACTTCCACCATGATATTTTGAATGTCACCAAGCCCTCACACACATAAATAATTGAACCATCATCCACATAAGGGTTCAATCGCATCAAACATAATTATCAAGAACCCACTTGGAGTTGCTTTGTAGCATTTTTTGAAAATCAATTCTTGAGGTGTGAAATTGTGAAGCAATTTTTGTTGGCTCATTAGTTTAAAAATAGAACCTTTGACTTGTTCCTTGGTTTTAATGCCTACTTTTGGTTGGGGAATTTGTTCTAAGAACTGTGTGAAGGTTTTGCTGTGGATTTGAATCAAGTTGTTTAAATGATCAAAACTTAAGTTTGTTTTTGATGTTTTTCAAAATAATTTCAAATCTGATCTAGCCTAGCTTAGAACTGGTCAGATTTCACATTTATATTACTACCTGGGCAAAACGTGAGTTGATTGTTGCAATTGTAGACAAGCCGATTGTTGCAACCATAAATAGAAGTCCAAAGAGTGCGAGCAAAAATCGAGTTGTGATTGTTGCAATCATAGATAGAAAACAAAACAAAGTGAACGCAAAGCAATGGCAAGACCCACTTCACAAAACATGAACCAATTGTTATAATAACCATAGGCAAAGCCGAAACAATTCAATAATGAAGTGAGCACAAAACTCATTGGTAAGAGAGTAAGGCACACCTGGTGGCTACTATGTAGGTCGATACTAGATACATGTACTGGATGGTTTGTATCTAGTTACCTACAATGTAGGTTAGGAAAAGCTTTACAAGTATACACAAGGACACAAGTGCTCAGTAGAAAACACCTAACCCTTCAAAAACGGAGCGTATTACAAACTAATGGGAAGTGCAAGCCAGCGCCAAACCCTAATCCAATCATCGTTTTGCCTGAGAGAAGGTAAGTTTGTTGTAACAGCTTCACGACTTCGCGTGCACCGGATCTGATGACTTCCAGAACGTCAACCGGCTTTTGCTCTGTTGTCGACATTTGGGCCTCGAATCTGGAACTGAAAGCGCGGCATGAGGAAGAATTATTACATGGGCAGGCCGCTGATCTCGACATACTTCTTGTACTACAGCTTGCCTTGGAACCTCGACGACACCGAAGTTGCCGTCTGCTGATTCGGTTAGAGTGATGCGCATGTTGTCAATCAATTGATCGGAGTCGACCATGATCGGTTTTCCATCCGCGTACACACCCAAGCAAAATTGTTGGTAAGTTGTATTAGGATCCACCGAAATTTTGTAAACTCCATCTTTCTCAACTGTTGCAAGATCCCTGAACACCCGATTGAATCCCACTTTCACTTTCATTGCCTTGCTCGTGTGGTTGATAATCTCTGTAGAACCCATAGTTGTTTGTTGTTGTTCACTTGCTGGTAGGTGATCAATACAGCTGGGAGCTGCTAAGCTCGTGTTTTGTAGCTTCAATAATTTCCACCTTCACATTCCAAGCATATTCAAGTAGACAAAAAAATTCAGTGCTCATTTGATTTCAGCAGATTCACAAATTCGGTGGAATCCTAGCTCCAAGAATCTATGTATGATACACATATTGCTCCAAATACCAGATCTTTGTAGAACACAAGTTAGGGTTCAGGGATTTGGCTGATACCTGAAGCTGATTCTCGTCCAAAATATAGTCAGGACCAAGTGGCGGTGGCTTTGGGGCGTGAAAAGTAGTTGTGGTGTGTCGTCGTTCCTAGCTAGAGTATCACTGATCGCAGCGCGATCCCAGCAGCGATAGCATGAAAGTAGGTAGAAATTTGCTTGTAGTAGCTGATGTCGCTCCTGCAACTGAATGGCACGCAATGTGTACTGATCCAGCACTCGATTCGCTTCCAAAAGAAAATTGTACTAATCTGTGTCTGCACCGTCGCTGGCTATGTCGATGATTGCAAAGCTTTGCTTCTCGACGTGACAGGTAGTTGTGGGCGTGTCGTCGTCCCTAGCTAGATTGGCTCAGCTAGACCACTAATCCCAGCTCGATCCCAGCAGTGATATCAGAGTAGCTAGATAGTTGCTTGTAGTAACTAATGTTCCTCCTGCAGCTGAATGGCACGCAGTGTGTACTGATCCTGCACTCGATTTGCTTACAAAAGGAAATTGTGCTAATGTCTGTCTGCACCGTCGCTGCTGATGTCGATGATTGCCTGCGAGCTGACTGCAAAGCTTTGTTTTTGGGTGTTTTTCTTTACAACACTTCACTTGCCTTATAGTGACTACTATCTCTGACACTCACACGGCACTTGACGAGTTTCGTGGAAGGCAAATTTCTGCGTTTTCAGCCGAGATCTGTTTCGAGATAGCAGGAGGAACGAGTTGATCGAGGCTTGAGGAGTTGCTCGCTTGCTCCCACTAACAGGACACACGCGTTGCGGGAGTAGGGCGCGTGTTGGTGGGTACCTTGTTGGGAGACTCGCGGACATGGAAGGTGGCCTACCTTGTCGGCGCGACATGCGTCCTGTTTCAGAAAATATGACCTCCAGCGGGTCAAAAAGACGTCCATCTTTTCCCGCGAAATTACACGCGCGAGATGATTTCTCAGCGATGACAGGAAAATCCCATTTCCAGGAAGTTTCCAGGTGGTAAATTCTTATGGTACTACAAGTAAATCCCAATTCCAGGAAGCTACAATAGTTACTTTCACACTTTATTTTCATATTTTCTATTTTGGAAGGAATGCTTTCACACTTTGAAATTTGAACTACCTAAATGTTGTGCCCTTCACTTTCCTTTAGGTAATTTGGTGATTTGAGAACCTTGTGGAATTTGGGGCCCTCAATTTGAAAGGTAAGAAGAAGTTTGCCCTTAGTGGTGATCTGATCAGATGGGCTTGGGGTGAACCAGCACCCAAGTTGCTAGTTGGTACAATGGTAAAATTCCCAAAACACATTTAAATTATTTCTAAATATTTACAAATTTCGTCGGCTCAGACTAAATCCAGATCTCTGAGCTCAAAACTAACTCTGAGTTCAAATTTAAATTTTTTTGGGCTTTAATAATAAGGCCACTAAAGAGGCCTTGCTCAAACACATGAAGGTGCCAATGTGGGTGCTGGTTCACCTTGGGGCTGTCACGGCATACTCTGCCTTTGAACGATTTGACACAGAAAGCCTTTACCCCCCAATACAATCACAAAAAATTCCTATTCATGTTGAGTACAAATTTTTGTGATGTATGCTTGCTTCTATTAACTTATCCCTATTTTGGAGGAACCTTTCTTTTAAAGAGTTTGCTTTATTTTCTTCTTTTTCTTGTGATGTTATATATTTTGAGACAAGACTTCTCCATGCACTACTGGTTTATAATTTTGGTTCCAATAATTCAATCCCTCAATTAATATATTAGTGTGGCGCATGCTATTGGCACAAGTGTGGACTAGCTACTCAACTAATTTTTCCTTGAAAAATCAATTTTGGTAATTTAATTGAATTTCCAATATAGAGCTTGGATAATTGCTTTCTTATTTAAGGAATTTTTATTTTTTTAAGAGGTCAATTGCACGAGGGGTGTCATTCACTAATAAACATTTGTTAATTCTAGATGGGCATGGCAACCATGTCACCCTAGAAGCAATAGAGCATGCCAAAGATATTGAACTAAACAATATTACACTACCATCTCACACATCACATGAATTGTAACCATGAGATGTTTCTTGTTTCAAGCTTTTTAAAATAACATTTAAAAAAAATAAGGATGTTGCCATATCTAGAAGCAATCATTAGGAACCAGACAAGATAACCTTAGCCGATTCGGTGAATCAACCCTTAAAGCAATCATACGAATTCATAATACTACTTGGGTAATTTTTACTAGTAAATGTTTTTGAAACTAATTTCTATTATTTTCAGAATTATTGAAACTTAACAAAAGTCTGTGAAAGAAAAATATTGAATTTTAAAAAAACATATTAGTTGCTCAAAATGAAAATTAAAAAATAAATACTGAAATTATTTAACGATTCAAACAAGGTTTGAGTTTGACTTGCTAAAAGGGTCATGCTATGGCATGGATGAAAAAAACATGGGCTGTTAAAATGATTGTTTTTCATTAGTCGTTTTTAGCGATCGACCTTGGTTGAAGCATTTAAACATTTTCACACATTATGGCTCCTTGCTTTTCAAGGTTAAGAGTGAGGAGGGGAAAACAATTACTCCAAATCCTTGAACACCAAAAAAAAAAAAACACTAATAGATGGGCTTCCTACCACTGGAGATGTTCTTTACACACAAGTCTAATGAATCAACACCCTCTATATATTAGTACACTAATATATTATAACCCTATTCTATATACAAACTATTTTGTATAAGTACTTATCCATCTCATTTCCATTCCATAAATGTGGATTATAATACCTACTTTGCACCAAAGGAGTGGAGTTTTTTACTTGTAAAAAATCAAGTTTTATGAGGAAGCATTAGTTGATGAGAGTCTCTTGGAAGGATTAGCACTTATTGACAATGTGTTTAAAAAAATGTGCAAACTGTAGAACAATAGTGAAACATTTGCCCTGAAATCAAATGTCGTGACGTGTAGTGTCGTGACATACGGTGTTGTAAGGATGTAAATACGCAGTAAATTGTACCAAACAAAAAGACTAAAGCTAGTCAAAGGTATAAACTAATCAACTAAGAAAAAATGCATGCACACACACACATATATATAATGCATTAGGGAGGCTGAGATGAAATTCTCATGTATTAATGAAAGCGTATGTAAACGGTGGCCGTGTAGTGAGCACCGTGAGCATCTAGAAAATCCCAGTAAACTATGGAGACAATTATCAAAACAAGGAATTCTAGAAAAACTAAGAAGAGAAAGAAAGGGTTGGACCTTTTATATCGTCGCCAACAACTGAAACCCTAAGTACCTAATGGTGTACAGTTGCCTAAGACCGTGCATTAACCCTAAAAGCGCACATGGGCATGCCCGTAATTGGCCATCATGTATGAGGCCATGTACGGGCATGACAACTGTCGTGACGTACGGTGTCGTAAGGATGTAAATACGCAATAAATTCTACCAAACAAAAAGACTAAAGCCAGTCAAAGGTATAAGCTAATCAACTAAGAAAAAATGCATGCACACACACATATATATACAATGCACAAGGGAGGCTGAGATGAAATTCTCATGTATCCCCCCCCAGACCTGAGCCGAGAAACGCATGGCATGGTCTGAGTAGGAATCAAGGTGTTGTAGGAGAACATGATGGACAGTACCAATTGCCAGCGGGAACTTGAGTGAGCTCCGGCTTGAGGCAGAAAAGATGGTATCCATCATTACAGTTGTTGCAAAGCAGCATTTGATCAGCATCGTCCGTCCTCTGACATACCTGACATGGATAATCAAGTGGAGGAATCCAAGTTGACGTGATGATGGTAGGATCCAAGTTCGGCAGGTGGCAGGGCGCACAATTTTTGGAATGATCCCGAATTGTGCGTCCGTCAGCTCCTTGTAGCTCCAACACACCTGAAGGTCTGATCGCCTTAATCCTCAAGATAGTGTGACCGGAAGAAGTGTCTAGAGTATCATTTGGTTGCCGCTGGAGATATACAAAATCACCAATATCAAATTGTTTCACCTTAGGTTTGTAACTGCCACCTTGTGTGTGTGCATACCGTAAGGTGTCTCGATGTTGTGCAATGGACAGGTTTTCCATGGCCATGGGCATAACCCTCTGAATAGAACAGCCCTTTCTGTAATGACCTTAACCCAAGTAGTTGGGGAGTCCAAGTCCACAACTTGGTCCATTTGAGCAACAATGGAAGAGGGTGGAATGGGATGTCTCCCAAAAAGTAAAAAGTAAGGAAAGAAATGAGATAAAGAGGCGTGTTTGGACATCTTGTAACCCATGGCGATGTATGGGAGGGCCAGGTCCCAATCCTCTTTGTTCTTAGTGAGGCAAATCTTCCGAAGTCCTTTCTTGCATGTTTGAACCATCCTTTCTACAAGGCCATCAGCTTGGGGATGATCTCTTGAGGTTCGACGATGGTCAATGAGAGCATGGTCAAGTAGGTATTGGAATTCTCCCCTGAATTCTGATCCTTGATCAGCAAGGCACTCAGCACAAGCCCCAAACCTACTTAGAACCTATTGTAAGAAGGCTTGGCTAGTGCTGTGTGATGACTTGTCCGGTAGCGCAACAAGCTCAATCCACTTTGAAAAATGTTCAATCATAATCATGATGTAAACATTACCCCTAGACGTTTGTGGTAACTCTCTAGCTAAATCACATGACCAACTATAAAACATGCCATGAATAGGGAGTGGAGAAAGCGTGAGCTGTCGAGAGAAGAAAGAAGTTTTCACTCTATCACATTGTTCACACCTAGCAATGATGTTTCAGACTTAAGCATACATACCTCTCCAATGGTAATGAGGATTGAAAAGGCTATAAGTACGCTTAACTCCAAAGTGTCCAAGCTCCGAGTGTACTTTTTGAATAAGACCAGGCCGTTCATGGGGTGGTGGAACCACTCTGTCACCTTGTGGTAAGCATTGGACGAGGTGATTGTCCTTCCATGAATATCGTTTAGACCGTTGTTGTATGCGATCTCGCTGACTTGATGTAACTTGGAGAGGGTATTCCCCATGTTGCAGAAACCTTAGATGTCCAAGTCCTCCCATATATCGAGAATGGGATGTTCAACTAGGTTACATTGTAGTAATGCAAGATAACAAGATGCCTCAGATATAGGTATTGCTGGAATCTGGTCAAAATCTTGCCTGGTTTCTGAAAAATCTTTAGAGGTAATGAGGGGTATTCGTGACATGGTATTTGCATTCTGATGTGTAATACCAGGTCGGTGAATAACCTTGAACTCATATTCTTGAAGTATAAGCGCCCAACGAACTAACTTACCAATAAGCTTATCATTGGTCATCAACCACTTGATAGGCTGGTGGTCAGTACATAAAGTGAAATTGGTGCCATAAAGATAGGGCCTGAAATGTATGACAGCCCATACAACAGCAAGGCACTCCCTCTCGTATGAGGAGTAGTTGCTCTCAGCCTTGTTGTTGTTTCGAGATGCATAGGCGATAACATATTCCTTGCCATCCTCATCAAGTTGGCCAAGAATAGCTCCAATACCAAAAGCATTCCAGTCAGTGTGTAGAATGAAAACCTTGTTGAAATCAAGTCTTCTCAGAATGGGGACTTTGAAAGCTTTTCCTTGAGTGTGTTAAAAGCTTCCTAAGCTTCATCACTCCATGTCCAAGCAACATCCTTCTTTAACAATGCATAGAGAGGATGAACAATAGTACTAAAATCTTGGACATAAATTTTGTAGTAATTACATAGTCCGATGAAGCTCCTCAACGTGTGAACATCAGTAGGATTGGGCATCTCCAAAATGGCTACTACTTTGGCCCAATGAGCCATAATACAATTTGGTAAAATTCTATGTCCAAGGTAGATTACTGAGGAGACAGCAAACTCACACTTTTTAGGATGGATCTTCATGTTAACTTCGTGGAGCCTCTTGAATAACTCCTCAAGATGAGCCAAATGCTGCAGGAGTCCCTTGCTATGCACTAGGACGTCATCTATGTAGCACTTCAGGAAATCTACCCCTTCGAGAACCTGGTCCATGACTTGTTGAAAGAAGACAAGTGCATTCTTCAATCCAAAAGGCATCACAAGCCATTCCCATAGCTTGTTGCTTCCATGGAATGCTGTTTTCTTGCGTTCCTTCGTAGCGAGCACAATCTGGTTGAAACCTTGCCTCAGATCCACAATTGTGAAGATGTTTCAATCTCCAATGCTATCAAACAATTCTTCAGGGATGGGCATGGGGTACCTATCCTGAGGTGTAACTAGGTTCAAAGGCCTATAAGCCCCGCACATCCTTTTCTCAGTCCATAATCCAACTGAATCTTTTTTTGTTGGCATTACTGTAGCAACTGCAAAATCAGAACGTGATGGCTGAATGAGACCAGCCTCATGGAGCTCCTTGCATCTTTCATCTACCAATTCCCATTCATGTTTGCTCAACCTATGTTTTCTTCGATAGACAGGTGTCTCATCTGTAAGGTCTATAGAGAATTGCATGGTCTTACACCTACCTAAGTCTTTCATTGAGAATGCAAACACATTCTCATACTTAATTAGCAAGTTTGTGACTTGGTCTTTCTCCTTCTTGGTGAGCTGGTTCCCCATAATGAAAGGGTAGTTGGAAACACCTGGAATGGAGTTGGAAAGTGTGTTTGAAGAACCTGGTGTATTGGGTTCTCCATTATCTAATTACGTAGATTCGTAGAGGGTTGTAATTGTTTCTCCATAAGTTGAAGTACCTCCAAGTGTATTGGACATAACTTGAGTCAAATTACATGGTACCTCCTCTCCCCCAACACTGAGAATGAAATGTAGAGTGTTGAAGTTAGGCAAGTGTACTTGGTCGGGGTGCCATGTGGATGCATTGCTGGAACTGCAAGTTGATTGAATCAGTGTTGGTGTTGTGTACATTTGAAAGAGTACACAAGTTACCAACAACCAGGTAATGGAGTTTAGGTCCATGCCTCTCCCTAGTAGAGCATTACGCTCCAATTTAGTCACCTTAGTGTGACTAGTAGTGCCAGCTTGGAACCCCATAGCCTTTTTTCTTTCTTCTGGGCTTGGTTCATCCCAAGTGGCTGAAGCATGACGATACACCAGGCCTGGTCCATCTCCTTGAAAAGCATGTGCTCCTGGGAAGGAGACAAAGGTGGGCCAAGCACCTCTTGGTTTTCCTATTGTGTTTGCAGGAAACCAAAGACGTTTTTCTTGCCTTGTAACTGGTTGGCAAGAACTTTGATCATCCAATATATGAGAAACTTATAAGTTAGGATCTCTGATAGTGTATTGCAGAGCTAGTTGGAGAACTGATAGTGGTGCCAAGTTGGTCCACCAATTGCGCAGTTGGTGCGCATAGGAACCACATTGTGCTACATCAAGTAGGTTCGGCTTTCCAAGGTAATGCTTAACCAGTGTGTAGTGTTCCTGGACTTTCTCCCTCTGATCAAGCTGAGAAGGAGTGTTCCTAATTACATAACCAAGTGTAGGAGAAATGGATTGAGCCCAGGTGATAAATCGTATCATGTCCGTGAAAAGACCAGATCTTGTGTCGCTTAAGCCTTCTCCAAATCCAGCTGCTGAAAATCCTTGACACTCTCAACCTCAAATGATGAGGTCAACAGGGCCAAGTAATTCCATATGCTTCTTCTGAATTAGTTGTATGTTAGAGGGCAAAAATGTGAAACTAGCCTTCCATGCAGTGGTTGCAAATTGTTGTAGAAATCTTGTTGTGAACTCCTTCATTCTTGATGCCGCCACTTGCTTTGCAATAGGATCAATGTCTACGTAGAAATACCTCCGAACCACCATCCCTGATTGCAGTAGGGCTTCGAGACCTATACCAATACCACCAAAAAGCTCTAATAATGTAATCCCTTCCTTAGGTGGTGTCCAGGTGACTGACTGACGAAGTAATGGCTTAATTGGTTTGCCATGGCTCTCCATGCTTTCAAAACTAGACAAAGCTTTGACCAAAGGCTGGTGGGCTACCTTGAACCTTTGTAAAACCTCTAGTTCCATGTAGGAACCACCCTCAAGCTTTCAATAGCTTGAGCATAAGCTATCTCCTCCTCATCTCCTTCTATCCATTCGTGGTTAGCTTGTTGGATGTAGGAAATGGTGTGTGCTTCCTTGAGCATACAATGGTGAGCCATAGGACTATGGTTCCCATGCAAATCAAGGGGTATATATCCCAAGTGGTGGCCATCGGTCTCCCAATCCACTCGGTAGTATGCATGTTCGAACTAGTTGTCAATTGTGAAACCTAGTGGAAACAAGGCCTCTTGCCCAATGAACACATCATAACTTGTAGCATTCGTTACTAAGCATCTGACCTGTAAGCAAAGCTCCTGATCTGTGCCTTCATTGAATTTAAGTACAATCAAATCCGAGCTTTCCCCAAGTACCTCCTCTACGCTCCCATTAGTGGTGCGAATTTACCACATAGATTTCCGTAGTTTGGAGTCAAACATGCCCATCTTCTTGGCGAATTGAACTCCAAGAATCACTGGTTGGGCACCTGTGTCAAGGAGTACTACTCTGGGTGTATGTCCTCCCACTTGGATTGCTGACCCATTATTGTCGACAATGGCAACTCCGGTGGCGATGGAAGTTCTTTCACTAGGCACCACCTTCGGAAATGAGTGAGAGACTTTGTGGAGAGAATGGTTGTCCACAACACCTTTGCTGAGTAACAAATCCACAAGTGAGGTGTTCTGAACTCCCTTCTGATATGTGAATGTAGAATTAGAGGTAGGAAAACCCACTAGTTTAGCCATGCTAGAACTAGTGACCAGATCATGAATGTCATCTACAACACGTGAGCCAATCGAATGTCTCTCCAAGGTGTTGGATGGAACCTTTGTAACATGTGGTTCAAGGATTGGTAAAGGACCCGATGTAGTGTTTAAGGTATCCTCTAAGATTGCAATTATGTCCTTGGTGCTTAGCTTCAAATCTTGAAAACTAAACAATGGTGTACTCACAAGCTTTTGTGCCACAGCATGCATTTGAAATTGGCATTCCATAAGCTGATCAATGGAAAATTGTGTGTTTTTCTGATGTACATGTACTCCTCGAACACGAGAATTTGATGCCTTAACAGCTTGTGGTGTAGTAGTCTCTTCCCCCCTCGCCAACAAGGTGCGTTTTTCTTCCATGTTGAGAGGACGAAAAGATTGTGGCATGACTGCTCGAGCTCCTCTAGCCCTGGTAATAGGACTTGAACCAGATGCGAATCCATCAGTCTGAATTACCTGCCTAGTGGCAGAAACTCTAGGTGCCACACTAGCTTCTTGTGCCGCAACATAGGAAGGGAAAAAAGAAGTAGAAAATTCTGGTGTGAGACTAGAGTTGTGTGGAGTGGAAAGAACATACTCCCCAACCATGGCATCGTGTGGAAGGCCATAGAACGATCTAGGAAGTCCCTCGTGTGATCCTAAACCTTGTACAGGTTGGGCATGGCTAGCTGGTTGGGAGGACTTGCCTTTTAGATTAGCAAGTTGAGCCCTCAATGATTCAAGTTCATTTTGCAAAGTCTGAACTTGAATGGCATGGGCTTGAAGCACCTCCCTCTTGTTAGCATTGTGCTCCTTCTTCTTAGTATTCTTGTTGGAATTGCCCTTGGTGGGCAAAGCCTGAGTGGAAGGCTGAGGTGCTTTGGCTTTTGGTTGAGGGACAGCAGAAGATGTTGGCAGATTTTACCGTTGTAATCGGAGTTGCTTCCACTCTGGGAACTTGACAAAAGATACAGATTCCTGATGTCCCTCTTTCCCACAATAATCACAAAAGAGATCCTCGGAAGGAATGTTGCACTCACTAGCTTTATGGGCACAATTCCCACAGTAATTGCAAGAAGGTAGGATGGGTGTAGCCGAGTGCACCGCTTTAGTCCTTGAAGAAGAATGTGTTGATCTGGTTGGCGTAGCTGGTGGAAGCTGAGGCCTTGAACGTGATGGAGGCCTCATAGTATTGGCCTCATAATGTGCATGGGCCAATTCCAACTTTTCTGAAATGTTGTACACATCCAACAAAGTATACGAGTCTCCAAATTCTGCAAAAACTCGTTGGAAAACTTGTGCATGGAGTGTTGGAGTACCTTCCAACGAACAAAGATACCGGTGGGCAGCTTCCAAGTCGGTGATGCTCTGGGTATCCTCTTTGAGTTTGAGAAGCCTCCTATAGAGCATCTTTAGGGTTTCATCCTTTTGCCGAGTGAAAGTAGCAAGTTGCAGAATTTTTTTAGAACTCTTGATTGGAAATTCCAATTCAAAAATTTGAAAGAATTCTCCCACTGGATCAGCAAAAGCTGGTGCATTGATGGTGGGAGGAATGTTTGCGGTAGCAACAATGAGTTGTTGAGGAGAAAGGACTACTGAAGTAGGTACCGGGTCTGGATTGTTGGGCACAGTCCCATGATGTGTAATTACAGCTTGTAGTGCAGCTTGAGAAGCGATGGCGATGGCGATGGCTGTGGCGTAAGCTAGATTGGGAATCTGAGTGACTCCCAAAATCCTTGGAGAATGTTGCTCGTAGACATCCAATGCCTCGTAATGCACATAACGAGCCAATTGTTTGAATGCAAACGCTTCAGTGTAATTAACACCATATTTAAGCTCCAATTCACAAACCACAGTTGAGAAAGTTGCCTTGAACTCTCTCAAAAAAATGGTGCATGGCCTTCCGCTGAACTTCTCAATCCTTCCAGAAGAACTGCTGACCTCCATGGTGTATGTGGGTGTAGAAGTCATAGCTTGCAATGGAATATACGATGATGGTGTGAAAGCAGGTGCAGCAACGGGCATACCCCACTGATTAACCCCTCCAAATGGACTTTGATATACTGTTGATGTGGTGTAACCTGAACCTGAATTCCTAATAGGAGTAGTACTAGATGTTGATGGTGCTGTGGATGCTTGATGGTACCGTCGTGAAGATCGTGAACTCAAAGATATTGGTTTAAAGGGTTGTGTGTTATTTCGTAACTGATACCTTGGTTCTAGATGAATAGTACTACTTTCATCATCCGAGGATATGGTGTTGTCCCATGCCCCAAAATTTTGTGATAGTACGTAGCAGTAACTACAAAATTCTAACACAACGTACAATTTGAAAAGTACCATGTGTTGTTGTGAATGATGCAGGACGGCAGTACGTTGTCGTCACCAGTGACGTCGGTAGTGACGTCAGCGATGACGTAGGCAGGACGTAGGACGGAAGTCAGACGGACATCGGACGGAAACTGGACGGTCGTCAGACGGGAGTCGGACGAAAACTAGACGGACGTCGAACGGAAATCAGACGGACGTCAACAATGACGTCATTAGTGACGTCAGCGATGACATAAGCAAGACGCAGGACGGACGTTGGACAAAAGTATGATGACACCAACAATGACATCGGTAGTGACGTCAGCGATGACATCAACAATGACACAGGACAGCCCGCCGAAGATCGGACGAAAGTCCGACGAAAATTCGACGAAGTCCGACAGAAAAAAAAACCTGCGGATGATGTTGCAGAGCACGTCGAGCTTTGTGGCGATGGCGGCGCTGTTAGGCCTGGGTGAGAGGCAAGAAAGAACGCGACGAACGTCGCGTTGGAGCTTGGAGCGCGTCGGCGCTGAAAGTCACAACGACACTGCAACGCACAACGTTGCGAAGTGTTGCTACGACGTTGCAACTCGCGTTGCTGCGGCATTACACTGCAAAGAAACGCCTTGCTGTAGTAGCGAGTGTTTTTTTTTTTTAGACAACTTCCAGAGAGACAGAAAGAGAAAGGGAGGGAGAGACTTTGAAACATGTTCAAAGATCTCCACTTCAGCAGGAATGTAACACGCAAGCGCTCTCCAACACGCAAGAGCTCTCAACGCAAGCTCCCTCGGGTGGCAGCAAAACCGACGCTCCCCGGCTCCGACAACAGTAGCAGCCAAAATAGCAACAGCAACAACTCAAGAATTTTCAAGCAGACAGAAATCTGTGGCTTTCAACATGAGGCACAGAAAATGCAGTTTTTCTAGAATTGAAAATGTATTGCAAAGAAGTAATGAAAGCGTATGTAAACAGTGGCCGTGTAGTGAGCACCGTGAGCATCTAGAAAATCCCAGTAAACTATGGAAGCAACTCTCAAAACAAGGAATTCTAGAAAAACTAAGAAGAGAAAGAAAGGGTTGGACCTTTTATACCGTCGTCAACAACTGAACCCCTAAGTACTTAATGGCGTACAATCGCCTAAGACTGTGCATTAACCCTAAAAGCGCACATGGGCATGCCCGTAATTGGCCATCATGTATGAGGCCATGTACGGGCATGACACAAAAGCTACAGAAATTTTCATCCGAATTTGTCACCCAAAAAAACCATGCAAAGGAGTACTTACTTGTGTGGTTCAAAGAAAAAAATAAATCCATTTCAAAAGCAAAATTGTTTTTTGCCTGCATGTAATATGGACATGGTCAATAATCAACCAGCCCCTTTGGGACACATTTCAAAGCATGTGCAAATTGTTCATCATCATGAGGCATTCATGTCATGCATACATATTCAAAATGAAACACTGCAAGAATTGATGACAAATTTCAATCTGGAGAATCAAATTGTGGGATTCATCTGATTCATCATGAGCATGAAAAACAAATGAATCCATGGAAACTGAGTACCTACATTTTGAGAATGAAAGTATACAATAGTACAGATTCTGGTTGAACATATGATTGAAATTTCTTCTTTTCTACATGAAGAGGATATTATACAATGACAGAATTTTGAAAAGAAGATGATTTCTACATGATGAGAGATTTTATTCCGGATCAGCTGCTCCATCATTCTAAGCAATTAAATACCCAGTGGTACATCATCACCGTCGTCATCATCAATCATCACATAGCATCATCACTCTGCCCCTTGTAGCAAGTTCAAAATAGGAAATGTTGCATGAAGTTCCAAGAACAAGAACTCATTAGTTCACAATAACACCAGCTGAACTTACATGGTACCTAATGGAAACTACATCACTGCATATAATCTCTCCCTTACAGGGCAGAGAGCCAATAATAAAGGGGGAGGCTTTTTTCTGCTGAGGGTGTTCTGTGTTTCAGTGCAATCCCTCTGAGAAAAACAGACTCCAAAAAACCCATCGTCCAAAATAAAGTGAAAAGAACATATAATAATTTCACAGCTCTTGTTGTATATGTAAACTAGAGGCCCAGGAGAACATGATTTTGCAACCAGTAGGAGAACTGCAGTAAGCAGATTGAGCTTTTGCAAACAGACTGCATCTTTAGAAAAGATGGACTCTGCGAATCTGCACCACCACTCCAAACAAGAAGAATTTTACTAATGTGCTAACGAAAAAACCCCTTATGAGAACCATTGCCGGATAATACAATACTATCTAAATAGTCTAGCTTCCAGAACTATGAACACAACCCAATAATGAATACAATTTCTCCAGAAATTCCCACATGCAGACAGCAATCTCAAAAGAAATTTGCTCCATTCATCTTTGGCCCCCCCCCCCCACCAGACACTAATCTCTCCTTACTCAAGGCAGCACCTTCATAGCTAGTTCTTAGACATGCTACCATCCATCATAATAGTCTGCTAGTAGCTGTGAAGTGATCAGCACCAGACTCTTCTATACAGGAGTAACAAGGGCAGCAAAATTGAAAGAGAGAAAATGTTGGGCCAAGAGATCACATATCTGACTGGTTTGGAATATGCAAACCACATCATTGGCTGCATATCTGTGAGATTGCAGAGAAAACAATCCACTACCACCTGGTTTTGCATTAGTGCCAGCAACACCAAACTGAACACAAGACAAGAATGACTGCAATCATAATAAATGACACTCACTCACATAGTATTAGAGCATCACAGTGAATAGCTGCCAGTACTCCCCACTGACTTAACCAGTGGTGTGAAGATAAACAGAGAATAATCTGCTCAAAATTTTGGGCATAACATTGAACAAACAACTGAGTCCTGAGGTTTTATGTTGCATCCCTGGAAGCAATAGGAAGACTCAGATATGATGCTGGGCATCGAGACATACCTTCAAAAGAAAATGCCAATAGTATCCTTACCCGAGCTGCAACCAGCTTGTGAAAGTAACACTTGATTTGATTTTAGCTTTGCCCATATATGAGCAAGCATTTAAGCCAAATGTATAGAGAGGCCTACATAGAAGACTAGTGGTTGTGGGCCTCCTGGAACCTGAAGATTTCCTTCAAGCAAACCACCAGTGAATACTTGGGATGCATATACAATCAGAAACAATGGTTCTGTTTTCCCTCAAATTTGATCTCAAACATCACTGAAACTTGCTCTGAAATTTAAGAAGCCTGCCTATTCTTTGAATGGTGTCTAGAACCCTGAGAAGGGAGAGTCTCAAAAAATAGATAGCTAGGCTCAGGGGACATTTGACTTCTCAGTCTACAGACAATCAGGCTTGCTTTGCCTTCCTAGAGTGTCTCTCTTGTTTTACCTTCCTAGAGTGCCTCTCTTGTTCCGACATTCTCCTACCAATGTACTTGAGTATCTCATCAATCAAAATCACAGGAAGGGACACTACCAAGACTAGCAGCCACTCATTCAAGCTGAGGGGCACAATGCCAAATATGTTGGCCAAGAAGGGTATGTAGAGAACTAGGAAATGGAGGGCAAATGATGTAGACACAGCCAAGACCAGCCACGGGTTCACCCATGGTGGCATTGTTAGCAAGCTCCCATCTTCTGAAAGTGCATTTAATGAGTTGAACATTTCGATGGCCACCAACACTGACAAGGAAAGGGTAGTTGCTTTCACTTTCCCTGTTGTAAAATAGTCACACGGATTGTTGTCAAATCTCAGTGTCTCAGAGCCTGCTGTAAATGGTGAAACCTTGAAGTCCTTCCATGTGGCACACTCACCCCAATTGGTCAACTGTGAGAAACTCACTTGTGTGTGTCCATCTGCTGACAAGTCAATGCCCAGAAAGGAAGAGTGTGTGTACCAGACTGCAAATGCTCCAACTGTTGCAATTCCAACATATGATCCAATCACCTGCCCAAGCAGCATGACTCTTCTTCAGTCAGGATGACCAACTACATGTCTGCAATGATGCAGCTAGTTTAGCCTATCAAGCAGGGGCAATGCTGAATTCCAGATAATCTACCACATTCACTTTTTCACCCATCTGACCAAGAGCAAGAAGTCAAAGGAAGAAGAGAAAAAAAAGGATGAAAATGATGAACCTGTCAACTATATTCCTTTCCACAGGCAGATCAGGGTGTCAATGGGGTGAAAATTAAGGAAGTATAAATACATAAATGAGATCGCAGGGAAAACTCCACAACAACACTAGAAAGGTAACCATTGTTTCATCAGTCCTGGTTCAAATATATATGACAAGATTGAGTGCAGTCATAACCTTGAAGTGTCACTCACAAAGTATTGGACTGTCACTTCCATTATGAAGACAGTAAAGAAAGAGTGATAGACACATGCAGATGGCTGAGCTGAAAGACCCAGCACCACTTCACAATATAGCCTAAATGGAAACATCAAGCATAAGGGACCATATTCATAAGACTGTATTTGAAGCCTTAGGGTGCCCTAGAGCTCCAACCTCCAGTTTAGCCTTATGTTATAGCCATAGCATCATGGCCACAGACAAAAAAAAAATCAGAGAGAGAATGCTATTGGATGCAGGCAAAATCACTACTTGTGAACACCTTTCACACCGCTCCTCTCTAACAAGCATGGTGCTAGAAAAGTGCATAATGAAAGTTTGTTGAATTAGTGCAAATATAGCCCTGTTAAGAGAATGCTAATGATGTGAGCAAAGAAAGAGACTACCACAGGCACCAACACACAAACAATCTTACTGGCATATTATCATACATACAGCCATTCCCAGCTTTTGAGAGGGTGGACAAATTTACCATGTAGCGGAAAAACACCCATGTATTGATCAGAACATCATTGCTTTTTCGTGGGGGATTCTTCATGATATCCACATCAGGAGGATTGAAGCCAAGTGCAGTGGCAGGAGGACCATCAGTCACCAGATTCACCCAGAGAAGTTGCACAGGGATCAAGCCTTCTGGCATGCCAAGTGCTGCTGTAAAGAATATTGATGCCACCTCCCCTATATTTGATGAGATCATGTACCTGTGAGTTTGGTGGTTCAATGTTAGAAATTGCAACATGGAGATTAAAACTTCTCAACAACTAGCTGCATCTATTGCACACCTTTGATGGAAAAACATACCGGATGAAGGCCTTCATATTGTTGTAAATGGAGCGGCCTTCAGCAACAGCAGATACAATTGTGCTAAAGTTGTCATCTGCCAGGACCATGTCTGATGCTTCCTTGGCAACCTGTGCAGTAGGACACTTGTCAAAACATCCAGCTCATTGGAGAATGATATTATAGGACCCACATTAATGAATGTATCTATGAGATTGCAGAGAGAACTCCACAACAACAATTTGAATGAATGTAACGCAACAACGAGCGTGTTCATAACCTTATGAGAGTCACTCACAACATGCAAGACTACCATCTTCATCATGAACAGCATTGATAAGCTACCAGACTCCCCAATGACTTCATCAGCTCCTGACAGGGGTGAGGATAAGTATATAATTATCTGCCTAAAAATACGGGCAAACCATTATACAAACATCTCCATCCTAAGTTTCTGTTGCACTTCTGGAAGTGCAATGGCATGGCATTGGCTAGCCAAGCTAATGAAAAAAATTGATAGTATCCTCATTAAAGCTGCAACAAGCTTGTGAGGGTACACTCAATTCATTTCCCCTATACAAGCAAGCATCTAAGTCTATGCCATAGAGAGGTCAAAGAAGAGGGTGGTGGGTGGGGCCTCATGCACCCTGAACATATCCTTAAAGCAAACTTATGAGGCTAATAAAAGATGGTAACTGCAAGTTCTTTGCAGCTCCATCAATAAATATTCCACATCCAGACTTCCACCAAAGTCACCCTGGCAGTGACTTTAAGCAAATGCCAAAAACTTGAGCATATTGCACCACTAATATAATGTCATCTTACCTCAGTACCAGAAATGCCCATGGCTATACCAATGTCAGCTAGCTTCAGAGCCGGGGCATCATTCACACCATCTCCAGTCATTGCAACAACCTCCCCTGCATCTTTAAGAATGCGAACTATGTCTTGTTTGTGCCTTGGTTCTGCACGTGAAAACACACAGCCACCGGTGCCTGACAGAATTCTACGGCGGTCCCCAGCAGGGAGTGCAAGAAAATCACGGCTTGTGAAACTCTTATCTGTCAGATCTTCAGTTTCAGAAAATACACCAATCTCTCGGCAGATAGCTTCAGCGGTGTTTTTATTGTCTCCAGTGATGACCATCACACGAATTCCAGCCTCCCTACAATCATTAATTGCTCCATGTACTTCCTCACGAGGAGGATCCTGCACATGTTGCCACTTAATTACTTAGATAAAAAACACTAAATACAAAGGGGCCCAAAAACTTGCAAAAATCCTGCTGAGAAAGGGGACTTACTCTCAATCCAACCATCCCAACAAAAATCAGGTTGGTTTCAACCCGATTATAGTTGGCAGGTTCCAGCAAAACTTTGTGCGCGGGATGAGTATCACCATCATAGTCAGAAAGGTCTTCCAACTCATCCTTGTAAGCTAAGCCCAAGCAACGTAAAGACTTTGAACTCAAAACATTAAGTTTTGACAGCAGGGCCTCACGGGCAGAATCAGTCATCTCCACCACAGTACCATCCAGTAATTGCAAGTGTGAGCTTCGTTCTACCATATTCTCCACAGCCCCCTGATTGCATCCATCAACTTTCCCTTCAATGCCTGAACTAAGCTGCAACCTGATAAGTAAAATAAAGAGACATCAACCATTCCACTGCAATCAAGCTAATGTACAGGAAAACAAGTGCTCCGTTGAGCTGATTACCTTCACAAGTAGCCTGGTCTTTCCATTTTCAGTACGGACAAGACAACTCATGGACTTACGGCTGCGATCAAACTCAAGGATGCCAACCCGGGGTTCTTTCCTACTCCACCATTCACAACAACCTGAAAGAAAATTTTAGTGTCAACCCATCAGCTGCTCCATAAAGTCCAGCTTCACAGAACCTAGTATGTCACCCTATAGACAGCAGACATGGTTTCTCTAAGCCTCCCAGTGAATTAGCTTATGTCAAAAACTGCCTTGAAGTGAATCACAGAGGATATCTTAAAAAGGAATTTACTCCAAACAGAGAATACTGATTTTCAAAATTCAATGGTGCGGATTGATGTCTTACAACCACTCTCAAGCAATTTATGCAAGACTTCTAACAAGCCCAGACTGCATGTTGGGACACTTGAAGCTTTGCTTTTAGGGTTGGACTAAACCCTTGTCCTCTACATCACAACTATAAAATGGAAGTATTATTCTAAGAGAAACAACCAAGTTGACAAGCAAGCAAATCCTTTGATACTGTTGTCAAAAGAGATGGCAGCTCAAGGTTTTGTTGAAAAAGGAAGAAAACCTGTAGCCCAGAAGAAGTCTAACAGTATACACATTCATTGCAGAAACCTGAAGTTTCACTTCACATGCACATACACACCATGCAGTCAAGACCACTAATAGAAACTATTTGCACTGATGCCAAATCCTTGATTCCACACAAAATGGAAGTGCAGCAGGAGTCCACAAGAGTTTGATAGCATATTCAACATGTATACGCATCCTCATATCTCCAGACACAAACCCCAGCAGCATTCATTGTAATTGGCACAACCCTAAACAGACCGTTGCGCAAAGAGGACCACCCACTTACCCAAATCAACAACTGCCTCATCTGCTGAATGACCCATTGAAGTCCTCTGTGAAAGTATTACACGTTGTGCTGATTCGTCTGGCACCCCCATCTTCTCAACCAAGACCTTCAAATTCACAAGTACAGAAACAAGAACACGGGACAATCCATATATATTACTCAAACCTGAAGGGTGAACCCATAATACACTTATGATTAGGTCACTCCTGCAAGATTTAAAAAGAGTCCAACAGCTTGCTGACAATGCTACTCACTTGAAAAATTATCCAAAAAGTACATATATGCTGCAGCGAAAACTGTGTGCATGACCAAGACTAAGTAAGAAATTGGAGATAGAAAAAGAAACCTTGAGAGCTGCTTCAGTTGGCAAACCAGTGGCACGGAATTGATGGCCTTTGTATGAGACTCCAGCATCATTACATAGTGCAGCAATTTCCCCAAAGCTCTGAAGATTCTTGTCCAACACTCCTGGCTGTAGGTCTCGAATCAACCCATCAAGTGGACCATATGTGGTGCCTTCAACATGAAAATCCCGCATGATGCCTGCTGCGTCACCATTGAGAACAAGCTCTGCAACTGCCATCTGATTGGTAGTCAAAGTACCTGTTTTGTCAGAGCAAATCACAGTGGTGCACCCCAAGGTCTCAACACTGGGTAGTTTGCGGACAATGGCATTCTTGGCTGCCATCTTCCGTGTCCCCAAAGCCAAACATGTTGTAATTACTGCAGGCAATCCCTCTGGAATTGCTGCAACTGCCAAAGCGACAGCAATCTTGAAATAATAGGTGCATTTCTCAAACGAGAATCGAAAATTTGTCGGCCAATTGTTCGGAGTCCTATCCCAAGAGAAAAAGTATTTGTAGTTGATGATCCAGACAAGGAGGCAGATAACACCAATGACAGTTGTTAGTCTCTGACCAAATTCATCAAGTTTCTTCTTCAGCGGTGTGTCTGCCTCTTCTAGGGATGCTTCTCGGATTTGGGACTGAACTTTACCAATCTCTGTTGCCATGCCAGTGCTAACCACAATTGAGATAAATGAACCATTAACAACAGTTGCACCTGCAAATACCATGCACTCCTTTCCTTGCAGCTCAATATCCTCTTTCACAGCATGATTTGATTTCAACACTGGGTTGCTCTCCCCTGTGAGTGAGCTTTGCTCAACTTTGACAGTGGAGGTTTTCAGTGAAATGATACGCATATCAGCAGGAACTTTGTCACCAACCCCAAGTTCCACAATATCACCAGGGACGAGTTCTCGGGCAGGCAGACTAGAGATCAACTTGCCATCTCGAATCACTATTGCATGCTCTGATTGCATCTCCTTGAGAGCCTCCAATGCTTGCTCAGCGTTGCTTTCTTGCCAAACACCAACAATTGCATTGAGTACCAGAATGAGGACAATCACAACAGGCTCCACATATGCAGTCAAATCAAACTCACCACTCGCATGGCCGTCTATGTATGCAAGAACAAGGGATACAAATGCTGCTACAAGGAGGATCTTCACCAACAAATCATCAAACTGCTCCAGCACTAGCTTCCACATTGGCTTCCCAGGCTCCTTCTCCAACTCATTCCAGCCATACTGCTTCCTTTGCTTCTCAATGCTACTGCTACTCAAGCCTTCTCTGGCATCCACACCAAAGTGTTCAAGGCACTGTTCAACAGAACTGGCCCAGGCTGCAAACCATTCTCCACTCACCTCTCTAACAGTCATTGTGTCACCACCACCCATGAGACCTCCCAAAAAGAATTCCTTTAATCCTCCGGATAAACCTCACGGGTTTTTGTTTCTCTGTCCCTGTCAAATGCTATGGACGACCTGCACGTTGAGAACCTGATAAGCAGATTTCTGCCACATTAGTGTTCTCCTTGCCTGTCACAAGTTGCAAACCCTAGAATTTGTAGCTCTCCTGCTCCTCACTTGTCACAAGTTGCAACCCTAGAATTTGTAGCTCTCCTGCTCCTCACCTGTCATGAGTTGCAGCCCTAGAATTTCTAGCTGTCCTGTATGGACTATAGTGTTATGCCACCAGTCTGCTTTATCCTCCTCTTGGACTAGCTAAAATCCTGTGATGAATAGTAAAGCTGTAACCTTCATGAAATCACAGAAGATGGAGAATATACAATTCTACTTTTGACTTTTTCCGAATTCCTGGATGAAGACTCCCCTGTCCTGAGTTTGTTACGGACTTGGGCATTGAGCATCAATATTAAGCCGGTTTCCACAACTGATCTGCAAATCACCTGTTGCAGCAACCAATCTAGCTTTGCTTTGGTTGTGGAATATCATAATCACCATCGTCTGCTCATCCTCCTTGTGACAACTGATCACATGTGCCATCAATGCAGCTCGTCAAAGTCTCTGCAAGTAGAGAATTTTCCGTCAAAAGAGGGGTCTCAAACAATCAAGAAGAAGTTTCCTTCCATCATCAGAAATTCTGCAAAATAATTGGCAACAGCAGCAGTTTGTTTCCTTCGATCCAGCCATTTTCTTTTCTTTCAGCTTCCATACAAAAGTAGATAAGAAAACAATTCTGACACTAAAGAAAACTACTCTCTCACACTTTCCTCTTCCCTTCCTCTGCTGCTGCTGCACCTTCTGGGTAAATCCTTCTCCATTCTTCCTACTCCGTCTTCCACACGAAAACTTCCTTCGAACAACAACAATAGAAACTACCAAAACCAAAGAAAAAAGTTGGAGCGAAAACCGTCTCACCGGCTGATATCATCAGAAACCGCCAAAACAATCTTTCTTTCTCTTCTCGCCCTACTTCTTCCTCCTGCTGTTGTTTCTTTTTGTGTGCTCCTTTCTCCTCTGTTGTATCTAGATTCTATAACACTTTCATGACTAGAACATCCACCGATGATCTCATCATCCTTTCACGGAAACATTCTCTCTCTCTCTCTCTCTCTCTCTCTCTCTCTCTCTCTCTCTCTCTCTCTCTCTCTCTCTCTCAGAGAATCGAACCTTCAAGATCTCCTCTGCACGATGTAACTAACTGCTAGCTTATAACACACAAAACAAACAAACAAAAAATCGAAAAAAAATCGGAAAAACTCGAAAAAGCAACGACAACAACAAGAAAACGGTTTCTAAACAAAAAACGAAAAAACAAAACAAAACAGTTCAGTTGATTCTTGCATCTAAAACAACGACAACAACGAAGCACATGTGTTACACATGCTGCTTCTCATCTCTCTTTCAAAATCAAACCTTTTTTTTTCCTGCCCTGGATGCAAGATTACTAGTTGACAAAACCAAACAACAAATCAACAACAAAAACTAAAACAAAAATAAACAATAAAAATTAAAACAAGGACGACGACAAAAATTGTTTCTAAACTAAGAAAATAAAAAATTCGGTTGATTCTTGGACCTAAAACAATAACAACAAAAGCACATGAACAAATTGAGAATGAACAAGTTGAGGATGGGACATGTGATCAGTTGAAACAACTTGAGAATTGAGGGAAATGGAGGAGTATGATGACCAGATTTTGCAATCCTCTTCTTGCTGCTCCTCCTCCTCCTGCTGCTACTCCTCTGGAGTTCCGGAGCAGATAACGACGACGACGACGACGATCTCTAAGAGAAAGAAAGAGAGAGCGTGTGTGTGCGCGAGCGCGAGCTTGCTTCGCAAGCAGCTCGTAGTTTGCTTTCGGCTCCTCTTTCGGGGAACTCTTTTTTGCACGTAGCGTAGTGGTGGGGACGGCACTTGAGCCCCCACACTTTGTAGAAAAAGGTCATGGGTTCGAATCCAACCATGGTGAAAATCTCTAAATTCATTTAGATTATTTCTAATTATTACAAATATCCCCCCATTTAGACTAAACCAGGGTCTCTTAGTTCAAATTTAACATTTTTTAAGCTTAATATGACGATTAAAAGCCTCATCACTTGAAAAAATGTGAGGGTACCACTACCAGTGCTGGTTCACCCTAGTTAAAACCCGAATTCTTTTGGACCGCTTCTAAACATTATAGATATTAGTGCTCAAGTGGGAACTCATTATTTAACTCTCTTTTTTTTTAATCATTTTTGTAATTAAACTAAATGATATAAATTACTCAAAAATCAATTTCTCATGCATTTTAGGTTTTTTTTTTTTTTTTTCCTAATCGCCATACTAAATCCTATTATTCATTGAGTGCTTTTCAACAATATCAAGAGCACACATAAATTTTCCTATATTTTTTTTTTTGATTAATTAAAATTTTCAGTAAAAAATTTATTCAATATTTAATAACTTCTTCACAAAAAATGGAGAGTGTGGCAATAGACACCATGATTATGATTCAGAAAATTTCAATGTGACGAAGAAAACATACAAAACACACAAACATAAATACCATGTCAAGACTACTTCGAGTCAATTGAGTCGAAAATTAACATTTTTTCAATTAATTACTAGCTTCATAAAAAGCCTTACTCAAGAAGGTTTTTAGGGTTTAGGTTTTAAACCTTAAAACCCTAAACCCTATGCTCATTCACACTAGCCCAAGGTGGAGGAAGAAATGGCAACACCTTGAACTACTTTAGACCATTTCTTTACACCTTTTGGGGGAAAGGTGGGGCTTCCTCTTAACAAACCAATTTAGTATTGGGAAGTTAGTGTGACATTTTTTTTCAAACTTTTCTTTAACGCTCTTTTTGCTTCTTTAGTTGGTGGGAAGTTTTAGAACCTTTGGAGGTTGAAAAGAGTCATTTGAAGGGGTGACCCCTCCCATGATAGCATTTTTGCTACGTTTGTAAAGCTCGTATCTAAGGTAAGTTAGTTGTATATTTTGTGTATTCATGGAGGCTTTCTATCACATTTTAATTTTTTGTTTGGTTTGGTTATTTTCAATGTTAGGTGTGTTCCCCTACAATGTTGGTTCAAAATTGATATATATTTTTTCAGTTGATAAGAACCAAATCAAAATTGGATTTGATTTTCAAATTTTGAACCAAAATTGGACCCCATAACCATTTTTTTTTAAATTGTCGATTTATCTCCAGATAGCTTATAGTTGTGAAATTGATTAAAGAGAAAAAAATTTAAATGGGAAAATTATTGAATCATGACAATGTCATTAATCTAGATCACCATTTTGCACACATTTCGTGAAATGCTTCACTTATTGTGATCATGTCATAAGGTATCTTAATCACCAAATAGTGATTTGAAGGGTCATTGGATCTAAGTTGATCACTAACAACCTTTTACAACTTTCATGGCATCATCGCAATTCATTTTAATTATTAAAATGATGCATTCACCACCTTTAGATCCAACAAGGATTGGTCTTTATAGTCTCTAGTGGGTTCTAGACGTTTAGAGGGAAAAAAAAAAAATTTAACTACAATTTGTTCAATACATAATTTTGGAGTTTGTTCAAGTATATTGAAAATTGTGCAACGTACATGATTATCAACACGGGCTTTTATGTGTCCTTGGAGTCTAAACCTTGATAAGAAAAAAATTGTTCTTTCTACATTTTTTGTCAAGCAACATGGAATATTTATCAAACTTACATTTCAACAACTCCTAAGGTTGATGACTTCTAGAGACAAGGGTTTTTCCATAGTTCATTTTACTTTTGACACAATTTTGGAGTTTGAATTATAAAATTCTAAGTGGATCGATGACAAATGCTCACAAACTTGCCATGTTGTGTTCTTTTCTTTTCTTTTTTTTAAATAATGATTGCACTTTGAAGTCAAAGGGCAATGGCACCAACATTTACATGAGAGAAGGACAATATAAAAATTTGAAAACTTTTCTCATCTTGTGATCCATCCTAAATTTAAACCAATCCCTTCATCTGAAGCAAGTGTGAATGGAAACAATATCATTTCAAATTTTGATTTAAAACATAGTAATAATGTTATGTAGTTTATTTGTCTAGTGGATCACTCACTTTTGTTGCCCATGTGCCAAATGTATCAAAGATCTATGTTATTATTAAGGAAGAAGGAAAGGCACCCCTACCCAAAAAGCCTACAAATATTTATAACATCTCATACATGTGGGTTACTCAATTCTTTCGTGCATAGATGTTGAAAAATGAAAATAGAAAAAATCACCATGTGAAATGCATGATCTATTCATTTGTGAAAGCCAAGGATGTGAACTCGGGACCAAAGGTTGACATTCTTGAAATTTAAGGGAAACAAAGGTTGTTTGAACATGTCATACTTAAGCAAAATAACATGGAGAATGGTATATCAATAAGAAGTATAATTGTGCAAAAAACGAGGTCACTTATTTGAAAAAAAGTCACATCACAACTATTGAACATGTTTGAGGAGGGCTCAAGGGGGAACAAGGTAGAAATCAACAATAGTTTGCCACAATTTTGCATTTGTTAAAACAAATATGACCCATGCTTGAATTTGAAGCTTTGAAGCCTTTCTTTTCTTTTTTGGATGTTCTCATGTTTCCAAGACATAATTGGAATGATTCAATTAAATGGATAATGGTCAAATGTATGCATAAACAATTCATTGAGAAAATGAAAAAGTTCATTGCCAGCTCAAAATGCCTTGCATAGTTTTATGGCAAGGCAACTTCAATTAATAATCAATCATGCATTTCTATCTATTAAAGTATGTCATTCAAAATTGGTGTCACTTACTTATATTCAATTATTTAGAACAAATTACAAAATGAGGGTTTCAAATATCTAACGAAAGTTATTGTAGGTGTTTTGAAAAAATATTGTGTCTTTTTTATGTAGATGTTGCAAACTTAATGTCTTTTAGGGCTAACGGCATGAATGTTTTACAAAAGGTGCACAATGGTGTTGCCCACTAAAAGCAAAATAAATATAATCGCCATTTGGAAGACATTCATTGCATTGCACAAATATGGATGTGCGAACTTCTTCTCAAATCCATATTGTAAAGTCTATAAAGGATTTATAATAGTCTTTTTATTCATTCTTTTCTCACAACCCAAAATAACACATTGAGTTTTTGAAGTTCATAATTTAAATGAAAGCAAAGGGGAACAAGATTTTGCATAATGTCAAAACATATTGATTAACATGCTTAGTCCAACAAAGAAGGTGATGATGGCATTATATATGCATTAGTGGCAAAGATTGTTAAAAACATCGATCAATCATGGTTACTAAACTAAATTTCGAGCTTCTTTTTAAATTTGATCATCTTTATTCTTGGTTGTTGTTCATGTTAAAATTAATCAATTCATTGATCAAGTTTTCACAAAAGAATTTTTTTTTTGTCTACAAATGCATTGTAGCCATTAAGATATGTTGGGGTCAAATTTGTTTTCATTATGTGGATTCAAAAATGAAATCTTTTTGATGTGTTCAAAGACTTCCAAGGTTTGATTGATAATAATCATAAGATTTTGTATTTAAATGGGGGACCATTTCACTAGACTTCAACACCTTTGATGGTGAATTTTTGTCCTTTGATTTATCATGTTACACATTGCTTGTATATGTAAATGCCACTAGCAAAAAGGTTCAGGTTTCTTAAGAGGTTTTCACTAATCTAGTGGAAGATGTAAAATAATCTTGCATGCGTACTTAAATTTAAAACCATCCCTTTATGTTTTCAATTTTCAATTTACTAATTATATGTAAAAAAATCACTTTAATCTTTTTGTATATTCATTCCTTGTGTTTTTTTTTGTTTTTTTTTTTCTAATGTAGTTCTATATCTTCCTTTCATGTGGTTTTTTTCTCCTTACTATTGATTTTTCATATTTCTTTCTTTCTTTTTTTGTCTTTTTTATTTAATAATAAAAATAAAAAATTCATAGAATTTTTTTTTGTGTTTTGTTATGTTGATTCTCTCTTTATGTCTTTCACAAAATCGTTCTCTTTCTCTTTTCCTATGCCTTTTTATCTTTGTTTCCTTTGTCTTCTTAACAAATCTTTAAAATATTTTTCTTTTTTTTGTTTTCTATCTTAGTGTCTTTGTTTATATCTTTTATTTCATTTCATTCTATCAAATCTTTGTATTTGGTTTCACATCTCCCTCCTTTTAATTTATAGAAAAAAATCTCAATTCTATCTTCTATTTTTTTCCTCTATTTTTATCAAATTTATCTTTATGTTTAAAATGTTCCTTTATATATCTATTCTTCCTTTTTTTCAAGTTTCTCCTTTTGTGTATCTTTTTTTAATTTCTTTTTTTATCATTTTTTTTTTGTTTCTTTGTTTATGTCTTTACTTTTCATTATTACAAAAGCAAATATTTTAGGTACATCATAAAAGGCAAGTAAGTAAGAAGGTGGTAGCCTAGCCTACCTTGTCTAACCTAACCTACCTAATTAGACTAGTTTAGCCATGCACATAGATTACAAGTATAAAAAATTGAACCCCTCACTTCAATAATGGTAAACGAAGTCCTAACCAATGGATTACACCACCGAAAGGTGACAAGTATTGTCCAGTTTTTTATTTCACATGGTTATTTATGTAAAAAGGTTTGGTAATAGGTGTGTATGTAGGTAAAGGAGGTAAATAAATATGTTTAGGTATGTAGTTAAATAGGTAGACCTAGGTACAAGGTACATAAACCTAGGTAAACCTAAGCCTAAATAGGTGAATTAACTTAAATATAAGACATGTAGACCTATTTGACTATATATCAAATTGAAAATCCATAAGATTTTGTAATGACTTAAATTTATTTAAAATTATATGAAAATTCACTGGTCAAAAAATACATGTTCATTTAAGCCTCGATCTTCTAATCAAAATGGATATGTTCATTAATCAATGTGGGTCACAAGGCAATGAATTTAAATAATTTTAAAACAATGAATTTTAATACTTTTATTTTTATTTTATTTTTTTCAAAAGTTGTTTGTACTTTTTAAAATTTCTTTGCCTTGATTATTTTGTCACTTTATTTTTCTCTAGGTAATATTGTTAACATATTGGGACAAAATTGTTCCATATCCTTGCCCAACATTTTGATTCTTCTTATCATGCCCATGTTTGTTGTTTGTTTGACTGTGTTATTCATGATTTCACCCACTATTAAGCAAAGTTAAAATGCCAAAGGGCAACCTTGCCTCACCTCCCTTTTAATTGGAAAGGACTAGGTTAATGCCTCCATTAAGCTTATGGACGATTCTACATTTTGGAAAAGTACAAGTTCACCATGTTCACAAAGTCTTCCACTACCCATACCTTCTTCATGGCTAAGAATATAATGTCTTTAAAAAAACCTATCATTGGCCTTAACAAAATTCAATTTGAGGAAGACAAAATCTTGTTGGGAATGTTTTACCAATTAAATGTTTCATGGCTTAATCAATAACACAATGTCCAAGGTGTACCTTAGGGGTAAAAATTCAATCTAGTCACCATCAATCATTTCCATGGAGGTTAAAAACATAACTATAAGCAACATTCAATAAGGAAATAGAACATCAATTTCCCCAAGTTTTCCATATCTCCAACTTTGCATATAAGGATAATCAACTCCTAAGTAACACCTTTGGTCATCTTCAATCTTTAATTTATATCATGTTGAAGTAATCATTTTGCACAATGCACCAAAATTGAGCAATGAATTCTATGATAATTCCATCACATCTAGGGGCCTTGTTTTTGGCCATAGCCTTAGTTGCCCAATGGAATTCTTTAAAAGTGGAAGGAGTTGTTACTGCTGCATTAGTGGATGGGGAGAATTTCATCAAAGTAGTAGCTAACGTTTTTTTTCTCAGCTTATAACCTCGTTTATAATTAAGAGAACATTGTGTAAAACCCTATAATAGTCATAGCAAGTTGCTTTTAGTTTTTTAGCAATCTTTCACTAATAGGAAAACGTGGTTTTTCAAGCTATCCAAGTGGACTAATTGATTTCTTTTCACTAATAAAATGTCCATTTTGACTAAAGTTCTATTGAACAAATGAACATTGTAATTATTGAGTAATCAATTTGACTTAAATGACCCATTTAGCTACTTATCAAATGGGGTATTTAATTAAGTTAGACAAAAAATGATATTGTTGGTCAAGATGGCCAATGGGTTCTAGTCAAATGGAACATATGGTCAAGTTGAACAAACAACAATGACATGGACTACCTACCCTAACCTACCTACTATGGTATTTAAATGCCTACCTAACTACCCACTATAGCACATACTTAGTTTCCATAATAATTACCTACCTATTTAGATATTTAGGTACAATAGGTAGCTAGGTACCTACCTAAGTACCATATTAAATACCTAGCTAGGTCATTTTAAGTTAGTTATTATGGTAGGTGGGTGGGTAGGCTACATTTAGGTTAGGATGGTAAATAGTTGGATGGTCAATGCACCCCCTACTTAATAAGGTCCTTATTAAAATATTTTTAAATTATCATAAGACTTACTCTATAAAATCTATTAATATACAATGTAAAATGCCAAATAAGTTTTTTGACAAAAGTTAACAATTTATGATAGTGGTTCAATTATTAATACTTGCACAACCTATGTTCTATTCTAATCCAAAGTCCTTAACATTGTGATTGTCCACCTTTTATTCCTTTCCCCTACAACTTTAAATAACTCCATCAAACACATATTACCTTATCCATCCACCTAGTTGTAGATCTAATTTTGATACCTTTTGCTTTGATATCTTCCATTGTCTTCCTCTATTCCTTCAAGTCAGTAGACATTTGCTACAATTTGGTGTATTGTGTATTACCTTATAGTTTTTATTAGAATATTTAAAGGTTTTTTCTATTGAGGTTCATTGCTCCATTAATTTCCTTTTACAAAAGCTTTCATAAGATTTAACCCCAAGTGGCACATTTTGGCGAAAAATGATTTATCTTTCCTTTCCCCATTCCAAATCACCTTTACCAATTTATCCTTAATCTAATTGAAAAATTTGGTATTCATCTTCCAATGTGACTTCCTAAATGGGGTGTTGCAAAACTCTACCTCCATGGACCTTGGGTGGTGGTTGGATCTCACATCATTTGCATAGATGATGTATTTGTAAAACCTATTTAAGTGTTCTTTGAATCTTGGACACTGGTTAAGTAAAATTAATCTAAGCGCACTAAGCAGCAATGTGGGCCTTTCATGAAATTATCCCATGAATATTTGAAGGTACCATTGGAGTGATTAGCCTCTTTCACATTTAAAGGGTTCAAGGCATCCCAAGCCATTTGTTCATTCCACAATAATAACCTTTCACATGTAGATGATTCATCCCATGATTTTATACCAAATTAAAATTTGCATTCATTAACCATCTATAACCTTTTTGTAGCCTCACCATTAGATGTTCCCATAATTTGTATTGTTTGGTAGCTTTGTTAAAGGCATACACATTTATGACATCAATGTTTACATAAAGAAAACCTTTAACTTTTAGCCATTATGTTGTGTTATCAAGGATAAAACATTTCGTGTTACACCATTAAGTTGGTGCACCTACAATTAACTAAAATGTTGGTTCCTTTATGTTTTGATCTTGGTTTGTTGGGTTGGTTATTATATCTAAAAAATGTTTTCACTATCCAACAACTAACCTCTTTCCATACCATTATAGAGGTTGGATGACTTTCCCCCCTAAACTTGTGCTCCTAAAGTAACACCACATCAATCCTATGAATTATTTCCTAAATGTAAAGCCTAAGTTTGTGGATCTCATTTTTGAAATTCAACCCACACACACAGTAAGTTAAAAGGTGTAATTTCATGGCATAACTTTTGGTTGGTGAATAAGCTACTTCATGGCCTATTCATGTTGTCTATTTGAAAAAAAATTAAGACTTCAGAAGTCATAAAAGGACTACTAAACATTTTTAAAAAAACCATTAGGAATATCCACCTTCTAACCTTAATTATACCATTTTAGCTTTTTGTAAAATAAATAAATTTTGGAAAGGTGGTGTTGGGAGAGTTAATCTTTTTTTATGACCCACCATTTTTTGCATTCCCAAATCAAAGCTTGGGTTATTACTACTATTTAGGTCATTGAAAGCTTGACCACTATTAAAAGTTTAATTCGTAGATTTACATTGGTTGTTCCTACAAAATTTAGTTAATGAAACATGCAGTGATTGGAATTGTTGAACATTAGCAAAATCATGTGACTTTTCATTTTCCCTAGGTGCACTTATCTCTTAGAGGATCCAATATATAATTCCTTCCCCAATGTATAACCTTGGAGGAGTTGGTGGCCAATTAACTTGCTCAAGACAAATGATTATAATTTGTACATTTGCCCTTGAGTCCATGAGGTAGTCTAATTGTTTTAGGTGTGTTTGTTACTACGTATTAGTCTTAAATGTGTTTGTTGTTAGGTTGCCTTATTTTCCTAGGTTATTCAAGTTGTTTTTAAGTGGTCCCCATGGGAGTTAGGTGAGTTTTGGAAAGGGGGGTGGGTTTGGGAATTGGTAGCATAATTGCCCTTGAGGCTACATGTCTATGTTCACCTCTAGATCCTTCCACCCCTGTCTTGGAGGATCTTATGGGGAACCATTCAATGTTAGTTTGAAGTAGTTAGATGGTTCATTTAAGAATTTGTGGAACTCTTATTTCCTATACATTCAACTCCACCATTCCAATGTTCATGGGACAATTCACATTTTCCATCTCAATATTTGAAATGTTTTGTTCTCCAAATTAAATTTGGTGGAAGGTTCCTTCCTCACCACCTGGTGGATGGGATGTCTTTCTTGTGCAGTGGTGATGCGAGGGAAGGATTTTATTTTGCACCAATTTCCTTTTGTAAAGATGCTTGCGGTTATGGTCATGTTTACATACAATTGTGAAACCTTTATTGTCCACCATCAAATTTTGAGTGCATGAATTTGGGCCATGGGTTGCTTGCTTATGCACCACATTTGGCTTCCATATTGATTTCCCATACAAATCACGTGACCTTAAGCTCAACACAGTCGAGAACCAAAAGGTAGATAAGATGTTGCAAAACATGCACCTTATGGGCAATTGTTCATTTAATCAATGTTCACCTCTACCACAACCTCCCTCATGTTAACTAAATGCACCTTAGTGATCCACCTTTTTTTAGGATCTAAAGTAATGCAAAACCATGCATCTTACCTTGTTTTGTTAATGTTATCAAAACAAACATAATGTTGGTTTGCCTTGAAACAACTTCAATGGGTCCATATTTTAAAAATAACATGTAAAAAATAATCCACAAATTGCCAACTTTAGTCTTTTGAAGGCATTCATGTTGAAAATTAAGGTCCAATTTGAATATGGTCGTATGCCATGGATACTTGAAAAGGGTTAGCATAAAGATGCATTTGGTGGTTTTGACATTAGGTGAATTTATGTAGTAAAAGCCCCTATTGACAACCATTTTGAAACTTCACACTTCCCCCTAAGATTTGTTTGTTGAGGAATGTAATTTAATTTATGACAACATCACAAACTTACCAAGTTTCATAGGTTTGTAAAAATTTTGTGCAAAATCTAGTTTTCCTAGATTCATACAAAAATTTCATAGTTTTATGTCAAATTACATCACAATAATTACACAAATTTAATTACAACATAAATTGTATGTCCTTCACATCAAGACATCATAAGTAAAATTTTATATATATATATATATATCCCATGCCATTTTTACACTTTGAAACCCATAGATTTTGCATAGACATGTTGCTTTATGATTTTTGTTTGGATTATTGAAATTTTGTGATATTGAAAGTTTGTGATGATGAGAATTAGGTAGCTTGTTGCTAAGGAAGATGATTATGATTATGTGTTCTAAATGGTGTAAAATTTCATTCCTTACCACAAACATGTCCTTGACAAATGTTTATAATTTAGATGTGTAATTAAGGATTAAACCCCTACGGTTCTTATATTACATTTTAGGCAAAATTTCATTTAGTTGGGGTTTAAATGGGTGGATTTATCATGTTTAACAAGTCTTGCATTGAAAATCTTCAACAAGTTTTTCACCACCTTCATTTCTCCTTCTTCATTTTAGGGGGGCTTTGTGCATTCATTATTAACATTAATGGAAAAGGCAATGCCTTAGTTGAGGATTAAAGAACCTCCTTACATGATTGTTGTGACAAGATTTCATTAAGTCAACTAAAAATAAATAACAAACCGGGAACACCAAAAATTGATAGCCCAAGTCACCGTAAGAAGTTTCATGAAATGACTAGTAAATTAGAGTACACAATTCACACCATGGATTTAGAGTTCTATCCACATTATGGCCCTAAACTTTGGAACCCACTTAGATGTAAACAACCTTAGATAACAAAAGCTCAAAGGGAGCTAAATTAAAAGACATTATGGCAAAGACATTTGAGGAGAAGTGAAGTGATAATGAGACCTAGTAATTTAATAGATTCACCAAAAAAAACCCTATGAATTATATAACATTTATAACAATAGGAACCTTAAACTAGGCTAAACAATCAATAACTCCACCTACTTATGGAATAGAAAGATAAATTAATAAGATTAATGGAATCAATAATTGATCTCAAGGTTGCCAAGCACACACAATTGTGATGAGACTTTCATTTTTGTTTTCACCCCATTGCCTCTCCTTTTTAATGCCAAATTGGCCAACATTGATTTCAACATGCTCGTAAAATATTACTTTCAAAGAAGGAAAATTCGACATGTGGTACATATAAAATGTGCATGTGTGTCCATCCACCCAAATTGCCAAAGGAAAAACCTTAAGGAAGTTTTTTAAATGTTTACATTTGAATGAATTCAAGATAACAAGTCAATAAGGAATTCTGAAAACATTTTGTTTATATTTTTTGATTATAGTATCACAATTGGTTTCCTCCCAAGCACCGTGGAATTAAAAGGAAACCTTTTGGATATTGAATTGCTTGTTTACCAAAAACAAGTTTTTTCCCTCCCTAAACATTTGTAAAAAGTAAAGACCTAAAAATAAAATGCTTGGGGACGGTGTGTTTTAGGCCAAAATTTAACCTTAACAAAATTTTGTTTATTGGGAAAATGGTTTTTAAAAAAATATGTTTGTTAGAATCAAAAGCTATTATTATGAAAACTTCCATAGAAAATCATCATTTTTTTATGGTTCTTTCGTTTTTCATAGTAGTTTTTTTAACACCTTCAGATATCTGGTGTCAAATTGTTGCTTGTTTATTTATTTATCTTATAATAGAATTGATCACCTTTTATGTTAGGTCAAGTTTTTTCTAAGCTTTTAGGGCATTGATTATATGAGTTTATAAAAAACAGCTAACCCTTTTTAAACCAAAATTACACTATGGTCGAAAAAAAGGCCAAGGCCATAGAATGCAACAAAAATTTAATTTTTTTTTCATAATAATATATATATATATATAATCTTTGGCCTCATTTTGCTTGCTGCTATGCGCCAAACTTTAACCATCTATCCTCCTCTCTTTTGTCTGGTTATTTTTTCATTATATATATATAAGGCCTTTGGATGAAGGCATTATTAGAAGGAAAATTGTGTTCAATTGATGCTTGGCATTCCCCTTTCTTTTGGTAAGGGCTTCATCTTAGGGCCTTACCCTACATAATATGTATCACAAGTTCAACCACTTTGCTTTGTTAAGGTGGTGTACCTAATTCCTTTTATTGTTATTTATTGGGTTATCATATTTTTAATTTTCCTTCACACTTTTAAAGGGATAAACGATATCACATTTCACCATGAATGTGCAATATAGTTAAAATGCAGCATTCCAATGTTGCAAATTGTTTTTTGTAATAATATGAAACAATAATACCCTATATAGTAGACATAGTTGTGGCAACTCATCATTTTAAAACATATTTGTTGAGGGATTTTTTAATGTTATTGTATTTAAATTTGTTTACCAAATGAAATGGTTTTGTGTGGAACAAGGAAGTTGGGACAATGGGTGTGTAGATGTAACCTAAACTCTTAGGATTGGGATTTTACATGATGTAAAAATTGCCATTGGATTTTTTAAGAAAACATCATCTGATATCCAATGGATATTTAACGCTCAGTAGGTACCTATTAAGTATCATGGGGAAAGAAACATGTCAATGTTTTTTTCGCTTTGTAACATGTCATTTATTTATGCTAAAAAAATTGGGCAAAATTTTATGTATTATAAAATTATTAATCTATAATCACAATTTATGATTAAAAAAATCCAAAAAAATCTCAAGCTTAAAAAAATATTGGTTCTTTTGTTTTTAGAAAAAAAATTTAATTAATTATAAATCTATAGGAAATATTTGTTATTTCTCCCATAGGTTATGTATGTTTATTGTATTGTGTCAAAGTTTATCATGAATTACATTATTTCTTGCAACAATGAATAGGAAATGATTTGTTAGGTGCAAATCATAAAAAATGGATGTTTTGTACTTGGTTGGGTAGATGATGGTTTAATTGATCTTGGACAATTAATTGAAGATGTATATGATTTCTTACATATGTTAAATACAATAAAATTGTCCTTTAAATAACCTTGTCTTTGGGTCCCTTTTCCATTTTGAAATCATTTTTCATCTATAAATGTTGTTTACATGTCAAAGAAAATGGATTTTAAACCCCCAAAAAACAAAAAAAATCTCATAAAGGAAGGTGAAAAATAAAATAAAAATTCATGAAAGGCCATTTATTGCATAATATTCAAAACAGTGAGAACAAAAATGCAAAGAAAAATCAAAACTTAAATTAAAACTTATTTTGACACAAGGCTAGGGAAGAAAATGAATTTCAAGCCCTATTTATTACCAATGTATTTTATTTTTTGGTGTCAAATGTCGATCTAACCTTAAGTCCATCCCCTTAATGAAAAAATTGATATTCTTCATCATGAATCCTTTTCATTTTGTAGATATCTTTAATAGAACAATGTTTTTTGGGGTCAATTTTGTGATGTAGCAAAAGTGCTAATCATCAATAGGAAGATTTAACCAAACTTGAAATAAATATCATTCTATGTTTTTGATTACCTATTTGAACCATGGATAGAAATCTAGCCATTTCCCCAAAATTTTCCTTGAGCTCTAATTCTTGAAAATCTCCAAAAAAGGTTGATTTTAGCACTTTTATTTTTTAGTTTCACTTCCTAGCTATATAAGTATAAATATATATATAGCCAAAAAAGAATGTTACAAAAGTAGGAGGGGAAGAGTACACATAAACTCCTCTTGTTTTGGTGGCTCTAACCATCAAATGCCAATTTTCAAAGAGATTGTTTGACTTGAAGTAAAGTACTTACCTGAAGGTTTAGCCAAATACGACTATAAATCATACAAACAAGTAGAATTTTTTTGAAACATGGCGATACATACTAGTGACTTGCAAAGGCCCTATAATCTAAATATGGTAAATCCAATAATTTTTTTGCCTTAGAAATGTGGCGAATTTGGGTGATTTTTTCCAAGGAAATCCTTTGTAAAAAGTAGCAACCAAGCCCCCTTCTTTTTCTTTTTTGAGGTCAAGAAGTGAGTTTTTGCCCAGAAAAAAAAACACTAATTGGTGTGAAACCTATTTTGGCAAAATGGAAACATACGGAGATCATTAGCCACAAGAAGGGGAGAGTGGTTATACCTACTCCTTAAGAGTGGCACGGATCTTATGCCTACTATAAGTAGGTGTAAGATCTTTTGAAGATAGGATAGGTGTGAGATCCTTCCCACTCTTAAGCCCAATGTTTGGGCAGAAATTAAAATTTTAGGACCTTCATCATCTGCCCGAACATTAACGGGCAGAATATAACCTCCAAAACTGCATGAATTGTTTTTTTAACCAGCATCAGGAATTTCCAGAGTGCAAAATTTTTGGGCAGAACTGAAAGAAATTCAACCTTTATAATAATCTGCCTGATATTCATTGGCCTGATTTTTAAAGTTCCCAAACTGCCCAAGAAATCAAAGAGAAGGTTAAATGGAATAAAAATATCCCGAATAAAACAACCCTTTATGTGAATCCAGCTTACTCACATTACCCCCGGAAAAAAATCATCCATAGTGGATGATTGTGGATGAAACTTTTGAAAATGAACTGGACACTAATTTCAAGGGTTGATTGACTATATAAAATAATCTGGAAGTTATTTAAAACTATAATCTCCTTGAATTATCCCTGGAAAAATAAAATAAAATAAAATGCTGCCCTGATCGGTCAGCTTAGAAAACTTACAGCCACATATATGTAAGGCAAGGCACTTTCACCAAGTCGCTTTTTTTAAAGCCCAGAGGAGCTGCCCAAATTGGTTGGTCAAAAGTTTGGCATGCCCGCATCTTTTAATTGTGGTGATTATTGTAATACAATTTTCAGTTTTTGGCAAAAAATTTCCAAAAAACCAAGGAGTTTATGACATAATATTCTTTAAAAAATCATATTTTCTCAAAATGAATTTTTTTTTGCCTAAAACAAATCACTATGTTCCATGTTTTTAAAAAAGCTTCAATTTTTTTTTGACAATTTTTTATGAAATAATTAACAAAAAATCATTAGTTTTTATAGAAGGTTATTTGACCAATTCCCATATTTGTTTTTTGTTTTGGTGTTGCTTTTTTTAAAATAAAATAAAATTTTCCCCCTTCATTCTTTGTGTTTGTAGGTTAATCAATGTGCATGGCAATCACATTAAGTTTTTTTTCTTCCAACTTCTTTGTTTTTTTCTCCTTCATTGATGTTACTATTGTTTCAATCATGCTTACCTATTCTCCTTTGCTTTTGGTTCTTCACTTTTGTTTGTTCTTGTTCATTCTTACTCTTTTGCTCTTTGCTATTGTTCTTCATTTTCATGTACATGTTCACTTCACAAAAGGGCATTTTGCAAAACAAAACAATTGCTCACAAGAATGAGAAAGGTTTGGCCGATTGCAATTCATAATTCATATGCGCCCGTTTTCTAATAGTTTGTTTTTGTGTTGTTGAAGACAATCCATTTCCTTTCCTCAATGTATCAATTGTATGGGTCCAAAAACCAATGATAAAATAAATAAAAAATGAAAAAAAAGATAAACCCATTTTCATTCTAATAGAAAGGAACACAATTGAATTTGGATATTAGATAATATGATGTAACAAGATTTCTTAGTTGGCCATTGTGATCATGACTTTTTATACAATATTATAGAAAGTTGAAAAACAATATTCATATTTGATTGATGATATATTATTTTTGATACATGCATTATTATATGTCCCAAATGCAAAAAAATGTGTATAAAATTGAAAGAAATGAAATCATGATCCGAGTTTTAAATCATGACATGCATGGTCCTAATTCACAATGACTCACTAGTTCTTTATCCAAAAATGCCATGTGGAGGTAAAAAAAACTTGAGCATGATTACCAAGTGAAAGATAATTATGTCTAAGGAAAGTATAGTATCCAATGTTGCACAATTGATTAAATAAATAAATGAATTTTCAAAATTTCAAAATTAATCATTAAAACATGAGTTGATTGAAGTATTGTATTTATGCATGATATGTAAACCCAAACCTTCTTTTTTCATTGCAATTTGTTCTTCTTCAAATTGTGGAATAATAAACGTTTAAAATAAAATAAAATATAGTGTGTGTGTTTGTGTGTGTGTTTTCCCAATGTGGTTTTGGATGTTTTATATTATTGTGGACATTTGAAGGTGGTGATTACTAGGTTTTAAAATTTTGTTTCAGCTTTGATGTTTATAGGTTTTATTTTTCTATATTATACATTTTTATGTATTTGTTCGGTGTTTTTTTTTCTTGTTTAAACAAGCCACTTTCCTAACTCCACAACATCACCTCCCTTGAGGAGATGTGTTTTGTTTTCAAATTTTTGGATGGAAATCTTTTTTTCTACTTTTTTTTCTTGAATTGGTTTAATTATAATTATAAAACTTCCATGTCATTCAATAGGTCTTTATATATTCTTTTCTAGGCATACTTAGTGTACATCCTTTATTTTTGCCTACCATTGTACATTTTTATACAATTCAAGCATTGTTGTTGTTTTTTCTTTTTTTCTAAATCAAATTTGCAAAAGTTGTTCAAATTGTTTTTGGGCCAAATGTTGTGTTTTATTCCCTTTCTCTTTAATTTTTTTTAATATTTAGAATTTTCTTTTTGACTAATCTAAGGTTTTGTCTATACATATCTATTTTGAATTGTTATGTATTGTGGACCATCTTGTTATATTTTTGTGTCTCATTGTATATTTTTATAAAATTTGGCATGATTTTGTGATCACAACATGTTTTCTTTTGATGTTATATGTATTGCATTGTTCCAATCATAGTTTTAAAAGTAAGATGTTCTTTGATTTTTAATTATTGCATGATGCATGTAGTACAAGTGTCATAACTAGGAACTAGGTTTTGTGTTTTTATTTTGTTGATTTATGTATGATGGTGAGTTTTTGATTTTGGTGAGATAATGGACAATTTTCTATTAACATGACATGTAAAACTTGTTGAAATGGTAGTTAAATTATAATGTAATTACAATGTTATGCTAAAGGTCTAATTTTGAGTTGGTATAAATAGTTGCAAGTCTTATTTTGTTGTATTGAAACCTTAAGCCTCAAGTAGGAAATTTTATATTTGTTAAGTACATAAGCATAATGTTAATTGTGATTTAGGCATGCTTTAATTTTGACCTCTTATATTTATTTAAAAACCTTAATTTATTGTCTTGTGACAAAGTGGAATAAATTAAGCCCTAAAATGGAACCCTAATATGGATTGATGACATAACCTAGTCAAACCCTTTGTGTAGGTTTGTTGTGTTTTAGGTGGCATACTTAAAACTAGTGGGTGCCCGTGACCTTCGGACATTGTGAAGTCATCTGGTTCCTGAAAATCATGTGCCAAAAAAATTCCAGGTCTTGGATCATGTGAAGCCCCCTGTGTGAAATCCAGGTCCCAAAATTGAAATCCCACATCTTGAAATCACATCCTAAAAGTTGTCAGGTTTCGATCTTGGAAACCGCGAGTGTGAAAATCCAGGCCCCAAAGTTGAGATCTCAAGTCCTGAAAACCATGTCTTGAAAACCATATCCTAAAATTTCCCAGGCCCCAAAGTTGAGATCCCAAGTCCTGAAAACCATGTCTTGAAACCCATATCCTAAAATTTCCCAGGTCTTTTTGGGTCTTGGAAACCCGGAGTGCAAACTCCAAGTCTCCCAAAACTGAAGATCCCACATCCTGAAAATCATGTCCAAAAAATTTCCAGGTTTGGGTCTTGGAAACCCACACCGTGTACGTCCCAAAACTGAAATCTCACGTCCTGAAAATCATGTCCTTAAAAATTCCATGTCTAGGTTTTGGTGAACCTGCCAGTGCAAGCAAACTCCAGGTGGCCAAAAACTGAGATAGTTATGAACGCCCTGTTCAATGTGTTCAAATGAGTTATTTCTGAGGAACGGGCATTGACTGACTAGAAGAATCTTTTAGGCACTGCCCACATAGACAAACAGACACTGTTGCTTTAATATATAAGATGTAGACAAATTCAAGAATACAAAGGTGTTTTTTGTTATATCTTTGTATCTTCTTTTTTTTTTCTTCCTTTTTATGTTTTTGAAAGTGTATAGTTGTAAGTGATGATAACTTGAATGTACATCAAAAGGTGATTTTGGGTTCTAACTTGGTATTTTCCTTTATTTTTCCTCTTGCTTCTATTTTTTAAGGTGTGTATAAGTGATGGTAAGTTGCAAAGTGTAATCCAAATCTACTTATCCATATTTCATGTTTTATGATGGAGCTTGTTGCCAATCTTAGTAAAAAAACAACAACACTACTACATGTAGTATCCATTATAGACTAGTGTGGCCTATGCTATTCGCCCAAGTGTGAACCCATTACAAAATAGGGAAACTCAACATGTGAACATTGTTTTTGCAATGTATGTATTGATTTTTGGAATAGCCAAATATGAAGGAAATCATGCTTGAATTGAATGGTAAGCCTTCAAGTGTTACCACGTTCTCAACTGAATTTTCCTTCGAAAACTTGGTTTTTTTGAAATTTATTTGAATTTTCAGCAGAAAAAAATCACTTAAAAATCAATATTCCCACATTCCAAATCCAAATCTTACCAAAAAAATTCAATTAAATCATCTTCATTAGGATCTTTCAAATGACACCAAAGACACATTCCAATTCCTCCAAAATTTTCAGATACAATTTAATTTAGTTTTCAATGAAAAAATTATTCAATATTCAAGAACTTTTGCATCACAAGTCCAAACGTCATGGAACAAAGCCCATGCACCCGTCCTCATCGAGAGCTTTCCAAAGACACCAAGAACACGATCTGAAGCATCCTGGTTTGGTCGATCTCATAACTACAATACAAAACAAACTACCTTCCTTCATATATAGAGGTACACATAGAGGATGTTAGGGGCATCCTTTAAAGAATACATTATCAATAGATATGGTTTGTACAATGGAGCTAGTAGTGCTTTCAAATATGTACGTTGCGCTTTGATTTTTGTTTCTAAGTACCTAACCATCACACTAACTATGGGGTCAACTTTTGTGAGTACATTTCATGGGCACTTCAATGTAGGTGGATATATCAAAATGTCTAACATTTAGAATGGTTTTTTTAAAGATTTTTTAATAAAAATGTATAGTGCTTTCTCAAAGTATTGCTATGTGTATTAAGTAAATATTAGATTGTGTTTTGGAAACATTATTTTGTAACTTACTTCTTTAGTTTTCTCTATGTATGTTGTACCATTTTGGGGCAACAAATTTTGGGTAATGAATTTTTGAACAACATATTTTTGGCAATTAATTTTGCTTATAAAGGGTATTTTTTTTGGAGGCATGGTTGATTCTATGGGTTTATGAAGGGTTTGAATGAGACACATCTATTCTTGAAACTTATATACTAGATTTGGATTATTTGGTTTACATTGTTGTATGTAGTTTTTCTTGAACTTGCTTAAGAAACCTTATTGTGTGGAAATGCTATGATTTAAAAACAAGGACAAACATAGTTATAGTTATAATTCAAAATCAAAGGTAAGGTTTAGTTTTGATCAATTTGTAACATTTTACAAATAAACTATTTTGTTTCATTTGTACCTATGTCAACCTTGTTGAATTTGATTTATGTGGTTGACTATTATTTAATTTAGGTCATTATATTTTCTTTTTTAAATGTTACAAGAAACCTTCTTATGTTAGAATGTTAGAATTCAAACTAGAAAAAAAATTCCAAATATATCTTAAGCCAAAAGAAAGAATTATGGAAACTCAAATATTTCACCATACAAAAAAAAAAAAAAAAACCTTCAAAAAAATCCTCTAAAGAAAAACCAAAATCTTTCAAGATATTATTATAATAATTCCGCAAACTAGTCTCAAGTTTCAACACAAGCCAAAAAAATATCATCTTTCCAAAATCCTCATATAAAAATAGAGCTATTATTATTATTATTATTATTACTATGGAGGGGCCCAAAATCGCTTCGCTATTATATATTCTATAATAAAATGTGAACATAAAATCTTTGCCCAGGTAGGCAAGGCCAATAAAATTTTATATATTAATTGCGTTGTCTGTCTGTGACGTGACAATTCTGATTTTGCATTTTATGCCAGAGGCCTCTATAAATGGCGTTGCCCAGGGTTTATACCAGGGGTTTTTTTTTTCTCGTCCTTTTTCGACGGGCTGTCGATAATTAATACCAGGATTTATTTATTTATTTTTTTTTCCCGCCCTTTTTCGGCGGGTTCGCTATGTAGGCAGGTATCTTCTTTCATACCCATATTTGATTTTGCTAATTATACTCAGAGCTGACGATTTTGAATTTTTCAAATACACAGAACCGACGGGTATGTAATACCTCCCCACTGCCCTTTTCCCCACATTGATTAATACCAGGGTTTTTAGGGGGCAAATTTCTCAAGTAGGTCCATTGGCGAGGATCTCGAGCATTAACTAGCATTAAATGATGACGGTCCTACTCAGGCTATAGCATTATCAAAAATAAAAAATATGGCGAAAACAATGCAGGGGGCGCCTCACAGTGACCGAAGGTCGCGGGGACCCACTAGTAACAATAATTTATGATGTAGTTGAGCAAATCTTTTTTTTGTTTGTTTGTTTATTTTTGTTTTTGGGTTTTTTCATGTTATATGAATCATGAAGCTATTTAAGCTTGATGCCCTAATCACAATAATATCACTTGAACTTTCACTACTTAGTCATGATTCTAATTAATCTTCTCTACTTCTTCTTCTTTTCTTGTTCTCCTTTTCTCTATTTTTGTCACCATATCAGATCACGTTTGCTGCCGCATTTCATCTCACCATCTTGTTGTTGTTGTTCTTCTTCTTCTTTTGGGATGTGTTTGTGTCAGTCGTGTTTGCTACTGGACTACAACAAAACCAAACCAAACAAATCAAAACAAAACAAAACCAAAAAAACAAACTTTGTCGACACACAAACTGCAAGAAAGAAAACCATGGGTTCAAGCTTCTTGTGATTTTGGCAACAACAAAAGAGAAGAGAGGTAAACTTACTTTACTCTTTTGTTTCTTTCTCTACTTTTGCCCCTACCACACCCCCCAACCCCAATCATCGTCGTCATCATGATCATCATCATCATCATCATCAGCTTCTTCTCTCTCTTTCTTTTTCCTCTTGTCATGGGGATTTGCTGCTGCTACCTAAATTCTTCAAGCAACAGCTTCTTCAAGCATGTTTGATAAGAGAACCTCCCCCAGCCCCCAAAACAAACTTCCCCCTCCCCAAGAAAAAAAAAAAACAAGCAGCGAGTGCAATTGCAACTAGCTTGAAAGTCTCTTCCCAAGCTCATGTGTAAAATTGCTCTACTTTATATATTTTGTTTCTGATTTGCAACACCTCTAGTCTAGGTAGGTGTATCATTTTCTTCAACACAGTAGTAGATTTCAGTAGAAGTAGTAGCTAGTGCAAAACCTGGTAGACAAAAAATTTCAACAAGTTTGTGATTCTGGGGAGAAGAAGAAGATCTATGGTGATGGTGGTGGTGTCTTGTGAGTTGAAGAACTCCTGAACTCCTGGTGGGTGCTTCCAGCTTTTTCTGTGGAACCCTAGGTAGTTTGGGGGGGTGGGGGGCGTGAGCTTGGTGAGTGAGCTGCGGGAACCCTAGCATGTTGGGTTGCTTCAAGGGTTTTGCATCTGAGCTGAGAAGCAAAGCTAGAATGTAACTTACCCAAATCAATCAATCAATCCAGCTCTCACTGGATTCTCAAGTAGAAGTAGTCATTGTAAGCAATTCTTCTCCTAGGGTTTTGTGATTTCTCTCAGAGAGAACCTTTTTTTGTGCCTGGAAGTGGGGGAAAAGTCCTTTGTGTTTTTACTCTGCAAAGGGTGGATATTGCATCGCATCCTCAGGTTGCCCAGTCTTTTTAATAAGAAATAGAACTTCAAGACTCTTTAGGTTTAGTACCCATTATAGTGCATTGCTGCTGTTGTCTGTCTATCTTGCCTCGTTTCTTCCCCTCCTTCTTCAGCAGTTTCAATGGATGAGCTTGCATTCTTTGCCGTCATCACAAAGCTTACAGAAGGCACCCAGAGTCTGTTGTTTGCTTTTTTATCTTGATTTTTCTGACCATAGCTTAAGCTTGCCATGATGTCTTCTGTGCATTGTATCCTCTGTGATATTGGGGTTTTGACATAGTTTTTCTTTGATCTCTTTGTATGATCTCTAGATAGATGCAGGGTGTATTGCATGCAGCATACTGCTGCTGTTGGGCAAGAACCAGCACATGGAGCAGCAGTTTGTGGAGGGATGACGAGCTCCTGAGAATTGGGCAAGCATCTTCTTCCCAATGTGGAGCAAGGTAGAGCAACCATGGACACACAACAGGCTCTGGATGCTCTTACTGATCACATGGCCATCTACCATCGATGTGCAGAACGATTGAATTTGTCGAGCCCTGCTGGCACCTGTGCTGCAGCAGCACCTAGACCTAATTCCAAATTGGAAGGCAATAATACAAGGCACAGGGTAGTGCAGTGGATGTCAGGGCTTACAACTGGACAGCGCAAGGCTGTGCTCACAGTAGTTGACAAACCATGGGTTTCACTTCTGCTGCAAATGCAACAGAAATTGTCTACCCATGGCCCTGGAAACTTCATCATTCTCCCTGATGTTCCTTCTCTGGATGGTTCAGCAAAACCAGGTACTGGGAAATCCCACAAGGGGCAGGAGATGAAGGGGCGGGTGTCATCACGACGATCAGGGGGGGGGCATAAGCTTGTGAGAAGCAGCAGGGATCTGTTCGAAGTCAATAATGATGATAGCAGCATTGACCCTGGAAATAATATCAAAATCACAAATCTGATCTCAAATCCAGCATCCTCCCCTCTACAAACATCACTGCCAGGACTCTGCTACCGCAAGGCAAACGGGCTTCTGGCAAGGTTAAGCAGCCAGGAACTTGCAGCAGAGACACTCATCAGCGGTGTGCAAATCTTCAGTTCTGAGGATGGGGAGAAGAGGCCAATCACAGCTTCTGGGGTGACGGCTTTTGATTCGATGACCATAACCGACAAGTTGGTTGAGAATTTGGAAAGGTTTTTGGCACTGATGGATGAGGTTTCATATGGGCTATTTTTGGTGCATCCATTGGAATCAGTTGCATCACCGTGGGAGGAGACGCCATGGTTGCAGGTTCAGGGCTACTATTCAATGGCAGCATTCATAGCAAACAAGCTTGAGATTGCAATATGGTCATCCTGGATTTGTTCTGGGGTTGGAAAGCGACCTTCAAGAGGTGGTGTCCGAGGGAGCAAGGTTAGTGAACCTGTGAAGAACAATTCTAGTATTGTAAGGGCGGCCAATGTGTCAGGGACAGCCACCATTGCACAGAGTATATACAGGCGGCGACAGGGGTGTTTGGATTGGTGGAATGAGGTTGGCAGCAATGTGAAAGAGAAAACAGTGAAGGTGGCACTGGCAGCTGCTACAAAGTATGAGGTTAGAATTCTTTCAATATCTTGCCAAAAGTGCTGACAGTCTTTACAGAAAAGGAGGGAAGATGTCTCTCTGGGTTTATGTGGAATTTCAATGTGCTACTGCAGGTTTTGAGGGTTGTTGCAGCTTCGGCCGAGAATGCAAAACAACACAGCAAAAACATTGTAGAGACAAGAGATATGTTTGGAGACTGTTTAGAATTGGGGACAATCAGGGGGAGAACTGTCAGAAAGAGGACTCTTTCAGACACTGAGTGTGAGCTGCAGGGCAGACATCTGATGCATGATGCAATTGTGTCCAGTGTATTACCAGTGCTTTCCGGCCTCAGAGCACTGAAAGAGGTTGCAGAGTCTGGAATTCTTTCAGCAAGTACAAGCAGCCATAGATTGGAAAGCAAATCATTGTTTTACAGCACGTTGAATTCTGTTGACACAATGCCGGACCGTGTGAAGCGCAAGGCTAGAGATGTGTTGACAAGGGTCATGGCTGATGCTATTGAGCTTGAGCTTCTAGGAGGAGAGGATGGCACAAAACTGCAGGGTGGTGGTGGCAGTGGCAAAAGTGGGGAAGTAAAAGCAAGCAAGGAGAGGAAGAAAAGGAGGAAACGGAGGTCAACCCAGAAGGTTCTTCCACAAGATCGGGAGGATTCAGGTGGTGCCGCTCCCATGAAGGCTCTTGAGGTATTTCTCACTGATCATTGATAAGACATAGCCTGTGGGTATTTTGATTAGGGTTTGTTGAAGTTGCTGATGACGATGTGTCTTTGAATTATTGGCTGTCTTAATGTTTGACTAGGAGGGGGATCAGATAGTACAAGGGGATTGCAGCAAGCTGCCTCTGGCAGACCGACAGGTGGGGATGGAACCTGATTTGCAGACTGATTTCAGCTTTGGGAAACCAGTCAAGTCAAAAAAGCAGCAAGGCTACAAGTCCAAAGCCCATAAAGAAACAAAAGCACATCATCCAAACTCAGGAGAATCTCTGGACTATCATCACCAGAATGGCAACCACCATGAGACTAGAACACCACTGAAGCCAAGCAAACTGCATACTTCTTCCTCTAGGGGTATTGCCTGCTTTGAGGATGTGGATGTTGCCACTTGTGGACAGGAAGGTGAGGTTTGCAATGAAGATGACAAGTCCAACATTCTGAAAGTCTCTCAAGGAGCAGTCAAGGTTCCGGCATGTGTACCCATACCCATCTCTGGTGGTGAGGTGGATAACACAGCTGCTGTTGGCAATGCTCAACTGCAGAAGCAAACCAAGGAATGCAATGTTTTGTCACCTGTGGAGGTTAAAGAACTTAGCCTGAGTCAGTTCAAAGCAGGTGAATTCGAGAGCAAATCATCAAGGATGGGAATGAAGAATGGAGACTTTTATTTTGAGGCTAGAACTGATTTGGGTAACTTGTCAGAAGAAAGCAGAGTGAGCCTTGCACCACTGATGCTGCAGTTTGGTACACTAGATCTGGGTATGGCTGACAACACTGAGGATGTGACCATGTCAGACCATGCTCTACATCTTGGGGTTGACACTCCTCAGGGCTTCAACCAGGACCCACAAACTCCTCTTCATAGTTCTGACATTGAAAGTGTTAAGAAAGCCAGTGGAGATGATGGCAATGCTGCTGAGATGTCAGTTAAAGCACAAAGAACAGACCAAGAATGTGGGAGATCTTTAGAATCATCTGCAGCTGATTCTCTGGTCGTGAAGAATGGGGTTCCAACTAAGACCTTGCAATCAGATGTTGTGCCTATTGCAAATGTGGCTAATGGAATTGCTTGCCCAACAACACCAGGCTTCTCATTCAATGAGGAACCCATACTTGTGCACAACTTGAAACCAGTGCCACTTCGAACACAGCAAACTGCTCCTTCTTTTGCACTGTTCTACTCACATGAATGGCCAGGATACTCACAGGTACGTGTCTCAGGTGGCAGAGTGCAGCCGACAGCGACAGAGAGGCTACACCTGGATGTCATTCATGACTGGCCTAAGCGCATGGGAGGATCTCCTGTTGCTTTGACCAACAGGAGTAGTTTGCCCCAGCCAGCACCAGTGAGTTTAGAGTGGCCCCCATTTGTGCAATCTGGCTACAGCTTGACACCACTGGTTGAGTATTCTAACCTGAAGGAGTCTGGTGTTCTTGCCTTCTCCCCATTTTCCTCCTCTGCTTTTCCTTCATGTGCACCTCCGACCAACTGGCCAAATGGGCATGGGAGGGAGGGGGGGCATGGTCCTGATTGTGATGATCGAGGCACAGATGATACAGATCTTGAAGTGCTGGAACCATATGCTGGTGATTTTGATGACTTTGATGGATACATGGTGTCAGAGGAAGAAGTGGAACAGCGGTCCAAGGATGTGAATCAGGTGAACGTGGAGGATTTCAACCAGATCTTTGGTGGAGGTGTACTGTATTGGAATTCGGCTGATTATGCAGGGATGGGTTACTCCCGTCCTGGTTCCATGAGTTCTGATGACAGTTCCTGGGCACGCAGGGAGGCTGACTTGAGTGTTGTTCTTGATGATATAGTAGGCTTACACCCACTCCCAGGCCCATATAGGAGCAAAGGGTCAACAAGCTCAAACCTGTCCAACATATCTCCTTCACAATCCTCATCTTCTCTTCCTCTGTCTTTTGAGCATATGAGTGCAACACAGGTGGGCCAACGACGGTGTCTATCAAGATCTGTGGGGAATGACTTTCCTGGCAATTTTGTGGCAGCAACTGATGATGCTCAAGCAGCTGGACCCACTGTTGGTACAACAATTGGAGTAGTGGATGGAATGATGAGCGATGGTTTCATGCCAAGACTGAGGCCAATAGTTGTTGTCAGGGATCCAGGCCTTTCAAGAACAAGGGTCAAGAATGAGGCTAGAAGTCCCCATATTGGGACGCGTGTAACAGGGGATGGATTAGGCAATCAGAGGCGGCGTCCATCGCCTCCTGTCATGCGACATGCGCCTCCCCCTCCTCCACCATCTCCCGTTGCAGGTCTAAAAAGACGAAAGGGGTGGATGTCAGCCCGTTCTGGGAGCTCAAGCCCCCGTCATTGGGGTCTGACCAGCCGGTGGAACAAGGAGGAGATGGATGGTTTGGAAGCTCAACTCATGAACCGAACCTCTGATGGTGTAGTTGGAAATGGACAGAGGAGAGCATACCTGACAAGCACTCCACCAGTGCGACCACTGTCGGGTGCTTTACTTCGAGAGCACTTGGTTGCCCCATTTGCTCTAGATCAGGAGCACATGGTTTGTTCCTTGGGCCTTCAAACCTTTTATATATCATTTCATGTGATGCATGTTCCAGCAAGTTTCTAGTGCAAGGTGTGTCTTTCAGTGAGAACTGTCCAGATACACTCTGAAGGCATATGTGTTGTGGTGTGCAGCCAGATACAGCTTTGCCAATGCAAAGTAGTGTATTGTACAATAAGAATCCAACACTGCATCTTGCTATTTCTCTATTGCACACTGCCCTCCATAAGGAAATTGAATCCTTTTGTGCACAGGTATGTGATTATTACTAAAGAGTGTGTAGGTGAGAGGGTCAGAGAGAAAGAGATAGAGTTTTTTTTCTAGTTCGGCTTAGAAACACAAATGAAGCTCATGGGATATCAACAGTCAAAAGTGGGTTCATTTGCTACTTATCAGGTTGCCAATGAGAAGCGGATGCGCATGCCTTTCATAAACACTGCAGTGAAGAAGGTGGCACATTCTCTGCAAGTTCTATGGCCAAGATCACGGACAAAGATCTTTGGTTCTAATGCAACTGGCCTTGCTCTCCCTAGCAGTGATGTTGATCTGGTTGTCAGCTTACCCCCTGTGAGAAAGGTGAGTAACAGCAAAACCCATTTATGATTGATGACTGCAGATCTTGTCTCTGATCACACTGCTGTGTGTTGCTTTATGAAGTTGTTGTCTGCTGCTTAGGACTGTATCACTTGTTTAAGGTCACTTTTGGGTTTTAGGGGTTAGGCCTTTTGTGGGCTTAATGGTTATGGTGAAATGGGACCTGATGAGATGCACTTGGTTCCTTTTTCTCCTTGGATGCTTGCAGGCTCGGGAGCCAATCAAGCAAGCTGGAATCTTGGAAGGCCGTATTGATGGTATCAAGGAGACCTGTTTACTTGTAAGTCTTTAAATCTTGGCTACAAGTGATGTTTGATATTTTTTTCTCACAATATAGAACACCCAATTTGAGATCTGTGTACTACAGCAATGAGAGATTGAGCAATCTGTGTTTCATGCAGCATGCCGCACGGAATCTAGAAACTCAGGATTGGGTGGAGGTTTTACAGGTCATTGAACATACTATGGTAATGCCTTACTCTCTATATGTTGCCTTATTGATGTGGGTACAAAAACAATGTGGATACAGTCTGGTATTTGTTCACAAATCGATTTCTTCTTGAGAAAGTTTATGCTGGCAGGTACCCATTATACGGCTGACGGCACACATTCTACCACATCAATGTGAGCTTGGGGACAGCAAACCAGTCAAGGTTCTGGGTGAGAAGGAGAAAGGGAAAGCATCCTCACCAGTAGCAGCAAACTGGAAAGGTGCAGAGGTGTTAATGACCTGTGAGGGGCCAGCAGAAGACGTAGTTAGTCAAGTGAAGGGTCCATGGGGATCTGAAGCAGATCGTCAGTTTGTACGACTCGATATCAGCTTTGAAGCTCCAGCCAACACTGGCCTTCGCACTGCTGAATTGGTATTAGTTTTAAGAGCTTTTCCTATGCAGAGATATTCACTCCTGCCATTCTTGCTTTTGGGGGGTTATACTAATGCAGCTGGTGAAGCTTGCTTTTAGTGTTTTATGGTGCTGAACATGCATTGGTGATGAGATGGGTTTGGACAGGTTCGGGAGCTGATGGGTCAGTTTCCACCTATCACACCATTGGCGCTTTTGCTGAAGCAGTTCCTTGCTGATCGAAGCCTTGATCATCCTTACAAGGGTGGTCTCAGTTCCTACTGCCAGGTGAATGGAATTTTCCATGTTCTTAAAAACAGTAATTTTTGCTAGAGAAATGAGCTTTCATCTGGATGTTTGCACAAGCAGGAACATGATATGAATCTTAGTGATGCATCAAGCAGACTGACTTACATACATGTTAATTGCAATCTGTAAGTCTTTCTGAAGAAGAAAATCTGAGCTTCTTTCTCTCCATCTGGCTATGGCATGACATTCTAGGTATTGCTCATTACTCGATTCCTTCAACACCAGCAGCATCTTGGACGGCCTCCTTCCAGCCAGGTATTTGCATCAATGTATTTTGTTTTTGAGTGCAGAATATCTGTTGTGTAACATTGTCCAAGTAGGCACTGCTGCATTGAAGACTGTTGTGTTTTTTTTCTGTGGGATGTATACATTAGTCATTGTTTTTGTTTGTGCAGAGTCTTGGGAGCTTGTTTATGGACTTTCTGCACTTTTTTGGGTAATGCTCCCTAACTGTATCTGGGAATTCCCTTTGCATTATGTACTTACCATCATCTTTACAGTACAAGTGCAAAAGAACCTCAAATTGTCTATGTAAATGAAGCTTGGCCTGAAATTCATCACTAACACTGGCTGTGATGTGGAAGGTGTGTATTTGATCCTCGACGTATGTGTGTTCGCATTCGGGCTGGGGGAATGTATGTGAGTCGTGACCGTGGCCTCAGGTACTTTTTGATGATACTTACAATGGTGGTGTGATTCTTCTTTGAGGTTCATGCATGCAATCTTAGTGGAACTCTTTACAAAGATTCTGGGTTCAATGCAATAAGGGTGGACTTGATCTAATTGGGTATTTATGCAATTTTGCAGCATTGATCCACTTTACATAGAGGACCCGTTTGACTTCGAGAACAATGTGGGGAGCACTTGCTTCCGGATCCAACAGATTGTGAAGGTGCAGCAGCCTCTCCTACTCCATTTCTTGATACAAATAGGCTGTTGTTTCATAGACAAGTCATTTGAATGTTGGTTGTTTTGTGAGGTTTTTCTGTTGGAGACAACAAGGTGTAAAAGTCTGCAATGCATGTTGGAGACAGGCGTTTGCAGATGCATATGCTTCACTGGAAAAGGAACTCTTTGAGGGCTCTTTGGATGGGACAAAATCTGGAGAGTGCTTCACTCTTTTGCAGAAGATTCTGCCCAGCATGGCTGGAAAGTGAGGATGTTCACCCAGGAGAGAGAGAGAACTACTCTGCATTTCCCTTGCTGTGGCAACACACAACTAGGGCATGACTAAGAGGTTGGTCTCACAGTCCTGTCATCTACATGTCACTTTGTATCATTGGCTGGAGTTTGATAGACTATGGTGGTCAGCATGTGATACTTCCATTACTTCATTCTCATGTGAACCTGAATGTTGAGAGTTCTGAGGGTTAGGGATTGGATCTAGATCTTTTCTCAGATGCTGTGCTTTCATTTTTTCAGGTGGCAGTAAGACTGTTTCCTGTCTTCAATCTGTTGCAACACTTGGTAATCAGAGCAACCGTGTACTCAACAATGTTCAGGCACACTAGCTGGGCACCTGTGCTGATTCAGTATTCTTGCATGATGTAAACCTGATGCTTCTTTGTGTTCAGAGATCCCACCATTATTCTGGACAATTTACCAAGGTAGCAATACTCAAGATCGAAGGGGTCAAGGAAAACAGAGTCAATCTGGAGAACTTTCTTCTTGCAAATCATGAAGTTGTGTGATAGACACACAGGCACTGAATGATGAGTTAAATCTTTACCAATCAAATACAGTGAAAGACAAGCACATGATTGTGGACCCATCTCAACTGAATGTGCTCTGATTGGAGACAGAAACAATGCCCTTCATCGACTCAGATGCAGCTTCTGTGTTCAAACCAGAGCTGTCAAGTCCTACTTGTAGAGCCGAAGGGAAGAAATGTGTCCTGTCGTGGTTATTAGCAGAATTTGACAATCTTGGTAATGGATTTTCAACCGGGTAATTAGATCTTGTTCTCTTGCAAACAAGTTGATGAAGTACCATAAATGGTACTTGAGAAAGAAGCTTTGTTAAATTGCAGAAGCAGTAATACTTCCTGCAAACCCAGCTTTTGATCAATTTCACAAAGTTTGAAACTTTCATGATACAGACATACATGAGACTCTGCAATCAATTCATCTGATGGATGGTTTCTTGTTATTTTCAATTTGCTGACATGTTGCCACTGTAAAGTGTGGTTTCAGGATGTGCACAGTTTCTCAATCTAAACTGATTCCCAGAACCATAATTCAATACACCCACAAGGACATTTCCTATCCCTTGGGTTCTAACCAACATGGTGAATGTCAGCAAAGGAAATTCCCTTGACAAGAAGGAAATGGATATTCTTCACCTTTCTCCAGGGTACAATGCACATCTTTCTTTACAGAGAGAGCTTCTCAATGTCTGGAGCCTCATGATGGGATGTAAAACCTGGATGATAATGATGGTGCTGTGCACCACCAACAATCCCTTACTCCCAACTCAAGCTCCAAAATGCTAGCAACAAATACAACAGACACCAACCATTTCACATTCTTCTACTACCTCTCACACATGGATCATTTCCACAGACCCCAGAAATTATTCTCATGGTTAGATTTGTTAAGCTCATCATCAAAGAAGAATGTAAGGCAGGGTCTGGAGTCGGCACCCATCTGAAAGAGAATGCTAACTAATTCACCTGCATTGTATAGTCCCTACGATCCTGAATTTTTTCCCCCTGACAGACAGTTGCATCGGTTTTTCTTCAGCACCTGAACCTCAGTAGTAAGATGCGGGGTGCCAGAAAAAAAGCCCCTTTCACAGATCACCACAATTAGATGGATAACAGAAGCACAACAATCCAGAGAAGCATCATGTTCGAGGACCACAGATGGATGGGTAACAACAAAAATCACGACAATGTAGAGAAGGGTTAAATAGAAGCAGTTAGAGGACCAATGGAAACATCTCTCTGAGAAAGCATAATAAGAAGACTAGGAAAGAAAAAATCAGATACTCTGCTTGCAAAACTTTCATTGCAGCACAGCAGCCAGTTTAGTCTGCCCCCTCCTAAACCCTAGACCCAACCACCACCAGCTCACAGGAAGTAACTGGCATTGATTTCAATCTGGAAAATGCACCTAGGAGATCCAAAGCCCATCGAGTTCTGTACTAAGCACCCAAAAATACCACATCACAACATGAGAAAAGAGTTCTCGAAGAACGCGAGTAATGCGAAGAAAAGAACGAAGGATTGCCATCATGAGAAAGAAAGAAAAATCGAGAGCAAGCGCCGGAAGCGGCAGAAGTAGCACGGACGTCGTCAGTTTAGAGTTGTCCTCTACGTCTTTATATGGAAGAAGAAGAAACGGTGAGAGGGAGGAAGGCAAACCCTAGAACCCCAAACCCTAAAATACTTTGCGAAGACCTATTCCAAGATTTTCATGTGAGACGAGGAATTCTGAGTCTACCGTAAGAGTCAGCTATGTGCCAATATGGGCGAGGGAGATTACAGAGAAGAGAAGATGCAGCAGCAGATTTGAGCTACCTGCCATCGTACGGGAGGCTACCGTCTGGATAGAGAGTGAGCGAGAGAGATTTGCTGGAAGAAGAAAAGCAAATCGGCAACTGAAGATGAGGGCAAGCACTTGTGCTCCTTTTTCAAGCTCCGCACTCTCGAGCATGAAACTATGCACCAGACCTAATTCCCACAAACTGTTGGGTATCACAAAATCAGCACCAACAACAAGCTTGTGCACTGGAACAAGACATGGTGAGCTTTTTCTTCTTCTTCGTCTTCGTCTTCTTCCTTCCTTCCTTTTCCCTCCTCTGAGCTTTTGTTAGAAGGGATTTTAGTCTGAGAAGAGTTGGAAAGAAAAGAGTTTTGTGGCAGATTGTTGCGAAACTTCTTTTTCTGTTGGGGGGGGGAGGGGATTTTGTGTTTTGTTGTTAGCAATTTATTGGAAATCCTTTCTGTTTGTTTGGCTGGCAGTATGGATAGAGGAAGAACGTTGATTGATTCTCAGTCAATTCTCTTGACTTTATGTGCAACTGAGTCTCCTGTGAATTCTCTTGACTGTGATGTGGCTTTGTTTCATGCATGTGTTGCAGTGATTAGAGGACAAGTTAGTAGTAGAGACAACAAAGGCAAGGAGGAAGAGATTCAAGAGTTGCGCACATGCCGGATTTGCAAGAAGCCCTTTCAACCAGTTCACAACCATCCACAAGCTTGTCGCTACCACACTGCACACTTTGGGGGTGGGTTTGGAAATTCTTGCTTTCTTTCTTTCTTCTTCCATGGATTCTGTCTCTCGTTTTTCTTTTTCTGGCTTATCTCCTTAATTCACCAAGATGTTACTCAATGTATGAAGAATGCCAATCCATCTCCACCATCATCTGCACACTTTGGGGGTTTGGAATTCTTCTTTGTCCTCAAGCTTCTTCGTCAATGGATTCTTTCTTTTTCTTTTCTCTTTTTCATGCTTTTGCTCATCTCCTGTAGTCACCAAGATGTCACTTGATGAATTAAGCATGTTAATCCACCTCAAGCATCATCATGAGCTTCTTCCATCATAACTTAAATTTGTAGAAGAAGCCCAAGAGTGATCAACAAAAAAAATCCTAGCCACTGTGTGAGGAGGCAAGAATGACCAGACTTTTGCCCCTTGCCATTTCCATGGTGTTCCTCTTGAGCCTCCCTGAACACACACTTGTGTAAGAAGACACTGTCACTGCTGTCATTGAAATGGCTCCTGTCTTGTGGACAGTCTGTTTTTGCTTGTTAGCAAGGTTATGCTTCCCTGATTGAACAACCCTACAGCAGCTGTCTGCAACAATATGAACCCAGGCTTGGATATTCATTTGCCTTTGGTACCTTTGTTTGTCCAATGTAGTTTTTAGATGTTTCCAGATTTGCACCACCTGACAGATGTTGCTCTCAATGTTAAAAACCTTATATGGAATGGGTGGGTGGAACAATCATCAAGACCTTATTGTGGTCAGCTGAGTGAAGTGGCAATGTCGTGTTTGTGTGCCAGGGGAAACAAAGAGAAAGTTTGAGAGTGTGTACACAGGGGGCACATTGACAACTGTTGGTGGTGGTGAGATAGTGCAGTACTGGCATTGCTGTGGTGTCACCGACCCTTTTGATGGTGGATGCGAAGCTGCACCCCATGTGTCATATGATGATTGATTGATTGATCGATTTCTTTTCAATGTTTTTGTCTAGATCCATCGACCAACAAATAGACTGCATTGCAGAAAATGCTCTCTTTTGCTTCAGTGGAAAAGACAAATACCAAGGACATATAGAAGGTTGTGCCCACCACCACAAATAGAATGTTACAGGGATATTGCCAGCTCTCTCTTGTACAAATCCCAATTTGAGCATCTTCTCATAGCAATAGTGTTTATGAAATCTTATAGTTATAGGCAAGATTTTATACATCTGTTGTGAGAAATTTTTGAAATTTTCATGAACTTTGAAATTTACAAAAGAAAACTTACAAAACCTGCAAAGGAGAGATTTGTTTGATATCATTTTTTGCCTGCATGATTGCTATATTCACTTACAAGTGTGATTTCCAACAGGGGAAAAAAAGAGAGTATGGTAACTTTCGCAAACATCTAATGAAGATATTTATAACCAGTTTCCAACTACTAAGAACCTCTGACAACAATTGTGGAGGCTTCTTTGCAATTTCAACATGCCTTCCAACCTTTGTGTTTGGTGAACTTGTGTAATCATTTTGGACATGTTTTGCAATTGCCTCTTAATTGACTATTTAAGTACTCAAGAACTTTTTTTGCTCACCTCTTTTGGTTTGATAACATTACATTTTCACCAAGTTGTTCCTATACTCTTAGACTTTAAATATTGTTTTAACAAAGTTTCAAAATAACATGAAAACTTCAAACTCAAACACCCTAAGATGTGATACGAATGGTTTCAACATGTCCATGATTTCACAGGTGTCACTCTAACTAATGTTTTGCTACCAAACTTATTGATCAACACATAAATTATTGTAATTTCATAAACTCTTCCCCAAATGGATTTGATATTTGCAATTATGGTCATGTTCTTTCTCTCTTTGAATACCCATTTTGTTCATGTGAACATGAAGCATTCATTCCATGAAAAATGTTTCATTATACTTTTAAAACTTGCTCAAAATCATTGCTAAAATATCCTCCAACTTCATCATTTACAATCTCAATATCATGATACATTTCTTTTTTAGTCTTTGGAACAATGCTTCTCACACATATATAATTACATCTAACTTCCCCTTGATGTAGTTTAAATCACTCTATACTTTTTTTAAACATCCTTAAATAGTTCAAAATACTTCAATCTACCCATTGAGGCCATTCACATTGGTCCACATGCATTAATATTTATTGACTGGACCATTTTTTTTTCATTAACAAGTGGATGCTTTTGATTCTTGTTCTATGCATAACCTTTGCAAAAACTTGCATGTTTTTTTCCTTTCTTGATGCTAAGATTTTCCACCATGTTTATTTTGGATAGATTTCAAACATGTGTCACAATTAACATGGCCAAATTTGTGGTGCCAAAGTTTGAGACTCTAAATGTTGTTTGGAGGTCTCCAATAAATGTTATGTTAAACTTACTACCACCAACACAATGTGCCTTAATTATCTCATGTCACTATTTTTATTTGTATTTTACACAATTTTCTTTGATGTTGTAGTACCATGTTCCCTTCTATCATGTACATGACATTTGACATGAATATTTGGAATATTACACATTTCACCAAAATTTATTTGTCGTGAATCAACCATAACAACAAGCCATCTCCTTTTTTCACTTTTCTTGCAATTCTTGAGCCATCATAATTTATTAAACATATGTTATGTGGCTCCAACATTTGCATATTGAATGCTTCCATCATTTTAAATATTTGAACCTACAAAATCCTTTGTTTCCATCAAACTAACCTTGATTAAATTAAGTTCATTCTATGACTTTGATTTTTATTTACTATTATCAATAATCTTCATTCACCTTTGGAGCCCATATAATAGGCCTTTGAGATTGCAATATAAGCTTTACTTTCTTTTATGTCAACTATTTTTAACTTAATTAATTTTATTATTTCCACAGTCTTCATATCTTTCTTTGTTTTAAAACATTTTCATTCCCAATGCCCCTTCTTTCCACATTTATTGAACCATGTATGCTTTTTCTGAACTTGTGTCATTTTATCATATTGTTGTTTATTTTTTATCTTTTCATTTCACATGTAAGTACTACATCCTCCTCCCATGTACTATAGTTTTGCAAAAGTTATCCAAAATAATCTATTGCCCATTTGTTCAATCATGTTCACATGGTTTGCCATATCATTACCTTCATTCATAAAATACTCAAAACCTTTTTAATAAGATATGAATGTTGTCATATGTATTTTGTTCATGAATACATGTGAGAACAACACATTTGTCCTCAACTTTTGTGTTACTTCAACTTTGTCCACATTTGTGTTGTTGACTTGTAGTTAATTAAGAATTATAAATAGATATTTATTAAAGTTGAACATGTCAATGTATTGCAACATTCATTTTTTCTTATTACTATTATTTGTTTGTTGCAACCTTGTTCATATTTTTGCCATCAATAAGATCATGCAACTTCTTCACATGAAACAGCACTACATTTTAAACTCTTGTAATAAAAAATTATTCCAACTATTTTCTCTATATGCTTCAATGTTTTGGATTTAAAACATTTTGTTGTCATTGTTTTCACACAATTTTAAACTGATGGGCACATAACCTTAAATAACTAAACATTTATTATAATATACAAACACACAATGACAAATTTGTTGATAAAAGATGAATAGAATACCAAATTTATGTTGTACATTATACATTTTTCACTACAACATTATGTTGCACTATGAACAAACATGAAACCATTAGTAATAAACACATGTAAGCAATTTTTTATGGAGTTTGAAATGTTAATATTTACATGCAACTAATTATATCATCATTATAAACATACGTAACAATCAACTTCTACATAAGAAACAACTAAATTTGATTTTTTTTACTAGATTTACCCTAAACAGATTTGTTACAGTCCCAATAACATGCACATTTATTGGTTGAACTATTACTCAAAATGAAAGTTGATCTATTATAGGGTAAGCTAGTAGTAAAGGCAAATATGTCATTCAAAGAAAGGTCAATGGCTTGATATGGAGGCATGTTAAAAGAAATGACCTTTAGCTTGAATTCACCCAACTAAGTTGCCATTTTTAATGGTAAAAAACATAAAGAAAACCTTGAACATGAATTTATAACATTATTTTACATGTCAATTTTAAAAACATTCTCCGTGTATTACATGATCAATTGCTTTAGTCAAAGTGCTTATGACTCACCTTAAACATTGGATTGATGAAAAATCAAAACATCAAATATGGTATGATAGTCAACCTCTCAATAAAGTTGATGTGGTTCATTCTATTGTAAAGTAAATTTGGAAGCTAAATTAATCTAATGGGGGTTTTTTTTTTTCCCCATGGGTGCAAGTTATTGGTTTTTTGTAGTATGTAAGCATTTAAGGTTTGGTTTAGTGCCACTTTAAAAGCTTAATTATTCAAAGTATGCCAAAAGTTAAGGTCAAATACACCACAACTAGTTCTAATTGAAGGTTTATTTTCCTAATGGACCCAACTCACAAAATGGACTATTATTCTTCCATTATTGTGAAATGGACTTTTTCTATGGGACTTTGTTTCATAATTGAAGGTTTGTATTTTACTCAATATCCATTTTAGGCTAATAAGGGAAAAAGAGGCACATTTGAGCTCTTAAGGGACATGATCAACAACATTCAACTTAGGTTTAATTTGTGATTACATTTTTGGATTTTAAAAATGATTAAACTCTACATAATAATCATTTGCACATATGGCATATCATATATGTCCATACATAAAAGCTTTTAGCCATGCCTTTGAGTGGAAAAGAAGATGTGTTATCATTTAATGAATATGCTTCATTATTGTATGGTGGCATATTTAAATTTGTTTGAAGTTGAGATGTCTTTGAAATTAGTCTCAATTCAAATTGATCAAGCTAAATATCAATTGACATATCATGAAGATTGTTACAAAACTTTACAACTAAATTGAATGTAGCATGGAAACACATTACCAATTATCCTAAGCTTTATCTCCCCATTTTCAATTCTCATAAATACCTTTTGAAAACATTCCAAAGGAGAGAGGTTGTTATCAAATTATGCCAAGGTTTAATAATAAAATGTAAAGTATGTTTATAAATTTGTTTCTCTATATTCCAATTGAAATATTCAAACCAATGAACCCACCAAGGTGGCCACAAATTGTCATACAAATGCATCATAAACAACATATGTTTGAATCAACCTTCAACACAAATTTAATATAAATAAACAATTGGTGTCCATAAATGCGTGGAATTGGACCATAATTCAATAGCTAACTTGAAAGTTGTTAATTGACTTGAACTTCATAGAATTGCATAAACATTATTTGCATCAAAATTGCACAAATATGACAACAATGGTTTTGAAATGTCTTCACTTTTTGAGCTTGTAGAATAAACAAGTGATTGAATTTTTTATGTAAAATGACAAAGTTGTGTACAAAGTTAGGTGCAACATTTTGTAGGTGAACACATTGGATCTTAACTGCATTCCATAATGTTAACATTAAAAGGGTTATACCCCATAAGTTTAAAACAATTCTTGGGATGGGTTATATAGATATCACATAATCACATAAATGACACCCTAAGAAATACATGCCTCTAAAAAAATTCCTATTCACACTTGCTCCATATAGTTTAATGTTTTTTGTTTTTTGCAAAGTCTTGTATGGCAAGTTGAAAAACATTGTCTTGGTGATGCACCTTTTGAAACAACACTAGACATTCCTTTTTCAATTGAATATCCAAGTAAATGTTGGAAATAATGTAAATATTACAAAAGAAATCTACAAATTTACCCAATTTGTACTTGATTTTTTTAGCCTTCTCATTTTGTCTTCATTTTGTTTTCATGGCATGTTCAACTAGGTATTCCATATGACACGAAGTGGCTGAAATACTTTTTTAACCAAGTAATAATACATGCGTTCTATTTCTTTAGGAGGCTCCTAACCCCTTGCATGGTCCATATTTGTTCTAATTGGTGTTTGGAAGGCACGGTCTTTTGAAGAAATTTATACTATTGTCAAAAGTTTCAAGAGAAAACAATGACCAATTAATCACCACTTGGTTCATTCCAAATTAATGGCAAGAATAGTTAGCTTTCAATTTTGATGTGAGCTTAACATCCATATATATGGGTCTTTTATCAATTAAAGCTATCATATATCAATTCACAAACTAATTGAAAAAGTCCAAGCAAATATTATTTACAAAAATAACCTAGCTTTTACATGAAGTACAAGTATTTTCAACTTAAGAAATGTTTTGGTGGCCAATGGCATCATGAAAAAAGCTATAACATTATCACAAAAAACTAAGTTGCCAATTGAATTGTGGGGAAAATTAAAGGATTGTCAAAAATATTAAATTTTCAAAGAATTACACAAAAAAAATCTAGTGACTAACTTCATCATGGCAAAACTAGAAAATTAGTGAAAAAACTATGCCCCGTTCCACAACCCTACCTTATCCATTGCATATTGAAGTTAACAATGCTTTAATGACATCAACATTCAAATTTTTTATTTTCATTATCAACATATAATGTTTTTCATTACAAGCCAACATTGTTCTTCATTAGGTTATTGCCAAATCAAGACAAGGTGGGTATGGTACCATAGTCAATCCATGCAAATGACCATATGTAACAATATTGACCATGTAATATAGAAATTTGAAAGGATATATGAAGAAAATATATTAAAGGATATAGCAATATTAATATGGATAACTATGAAAACCTTACATACCCATCCAACTCCAGTTGCAACCAAACAATTGTTGGGACAATTATTATTATCCACAATCTATCACAATCTACTTAACTTTGATTCCATGTGAAAGACATTTCATTGTCAAACTTCAATATTGGTCACTTTCATTGTAAGGTTTGGGTGTGAGAAAATTGGTTTGAAATTCAAATTAAAACAATGGTTGTTGTTAATTCAAGCATTGTACCCTCATAAATAAATTGAAGACAAGACTTTGGTCCAAATAAGATATTAAAATTTGTGGATAATTGGAAGGAATTTTAATGTTATAAATTGTCTTCATATCATAATATTATATGAACATAAAAACCAATGTTCAGTGGTTCTCATGTTTTATGAAAATCAACAGTTTTCAAAAGCAATCGTCTACAACCAAATATCAAAGATTTTTTATTTTTTATTTTTCATTAAAAAAAGAATGATTCCAAATTTTGTAATAAAATTCAAGGAAGAATTATTATTTTTTAATGAAAATCATAAATGGACATAATTTTTTTGATGAAAATCGAATCTATCACAATTTCATCCATTGAACAAAAGATCCTTTAAACTTATCTAATTATATTCCTCTAATTCCATATTCATCTCAATTAATCCCATTAAATTATAAGGTGTTATACAATCAAATTTAAATCATTAGGCTAGTTTTTACTTACAAATTAAAAATAAATAAATTATCAGATTGTAAATGACATCTCTTAAGGTTTGTAAAAATTGTAACCAATGAAAAAATGAATTTTATCTATATTTGTGAACTTGAAATTCTTAGAATTTGTCAACCAAGGAATCCAACAAAAGGAAAATTTAATTCATGTTTTTCCCACCACTAAAGATGACATTTAACATTTTTAATATTCACATGATAATGCTTGCAAGACAACCGCTCCACATTGACAAGTTTATTCATCGGCTCACTACAATTGGTAATCATGTCAAATATGTCCAAGTTGCTATCAACATCAATGTCTTGTTTTGGAATACTGAATTCTATTAAAGGATGCAAATGTTGATGGAATTTCAAAAGCATGGGAAATAAAGACTTCATGTCACACTCATGAACAATAGATTATACATTTTTGCAAACATGATTGGCTAAAACTAATGGACATTTCTTTGAATTTTTTGCACAATTGTTCCTCTGCTATCGCATATTAACAAACTTAGAGAAAGCATGGCCAAAGTAGGAGCCTTGAAAACTTTCTTCAAAGCCAAAAATATCATAGCACACAAAAAACTTAAAAGCATTGGTCATGGGATTTAAGTTTAAGCTTTCCTTTATAACATGAGTAATTATTTTCTTCCTTAAGCCCTATTGATCCAAGAGCTTAATCAAAAATTTTGCCAATGTTTGCCTTATAGTCTTTAATGCTTCAAATAATCCAATCATTACTTTTTCGGTTTCCAATCACAAGAGTAAAAACATCATGTGTTCCATAAGACATCCACAATTCAAAACTAAATGTTGCAAAAACACAATTATCTAGTAATGACAAAATGCATTTTAGTTTACATTTTTTTGTCAACTTCAGCAAGATTTTTTGTGAGAATTTTTTTAAGATGGAAACAATAATCTTGGAAATAAATGCATTGTGAATTATTTCAGCCATATGCCCTGAACAAACTACATTGAAAAATGGTTTTTGATAATTAACAATGCCAAATTTTCCAAAAATTCTTTTTATTGAGGTTCATCTTCTTTGGAAGAAACTATGGAACTAAACAAGTTTAAAATGGAAGTTCCATATGTGTTAGTTTTTAAAATAACTAATTGCTCTCCAACATCAACTTTGATACAACTATTCACTTTGTCATAAAATTCTTTGCTAGCATATCATGATTTGCATCCATATGTGTTTTTTTAATTTTTAATTTCATTGGTTTTAAAATATGATTTTTTCCCCCCCCTCTTATGTGTTATGGAATTTGCAACAATTATTGGATTAAGATAACATACACAACATCTCACTAGTTAAGGATATTTGTTATCAACCTTTGCATTGTCCTTTATCTAATAAAATGACCCCATATAAATAATTTTGATTATGGGGTTTCAATATTTTTCTTTGAGCAAGTAGTTGGTCAAGGATTTTTTTTTTGTTTTTTGTTTTTCAATTTGTGAAGTTCTATTGGATTTAGTTTGGGGGTTTGAAAAAAATTCAAATATTTCTTCAAGTGGTTCATTTTTCATTTCAACTTCATTCATTAAAATGTCCAATGAACTATTTTCATTTCTAGATGATTATTCCATTTTTTTTCTAGCAATCATAATAAACTTTCTTGAATTAATGGAAAAGAGAAGAAAACCTAAAAAAATCAAAGACATTAGGCAAGAAGAAACATTTTATAAAGTTATAAAACTAATGGTATGCAAGGTAAAGACAAATCATTTATTGATATTTCCTATCTTCATCATGACAAACAATTGTTAATTATTTATAATTCAAAATTAAAATAGAATGATGTTGCTAATGAATTGCAAACCTACACAACATAAAACACGTTTTTAAAAACTAAAAAACAAGACAATCATTAAAGATGACTTAAAAAAAAATGCCAACAACTAAAAAAAAAACATTAAAATACAGAAACGGAAAAGAATGCAAGGAAAAAAACTATTATGAAATCACAAAAAAAGAAGAAGGTAGACTTTATAACAAAAAATTACAAAAAACCCAACCAAAATGCAGAAAGACAAAAGAAAAGAAAAACTTACTAGAACGATGTGACTACTATGTGTTAGCTTGCTCCACTATTTGCACAACCAAATTATAATTATAATTATATATAGGTAAGGACTCTCATAACCAAACCATGACAAACAAACATTTCTTCATATCTTTTTCATTTTTTTTTCATTTTGAATGATTTGAAACATTATGGGACAATAATTTAAACTTTACAAAACGTTTTTATATTGAAAAGGCAAAGGAATTCAAAGAAAAAACAAGGAAAAAAAAAGTTTTTTCAAATTACAATTATTTTTTCCCTCTTACAGCCCTTTTACTTTCAGAGCTCATAACTTCATCTTTTATTCATTTTAAATGATATAAAGTGTTCTTAAAACCCCAATTGAAGTTTTACAAATCATCTTTGAATGCCAAAGACAACATAACAACATTAACATTCAAGGAATGTTTGGTTGTTCAAAATCATCGATTTTCAATTTTAACTTTTTAATTGCCCTATTTTTGATGGACCATAGTTTTCTCATTTTCAATCCATTTCGAAAAGTTTTTATGCTTCATTTGTGCCAAAAAGTAGACAACGATAGCAACAAGAAGAAACAATCGCTTTAACCAATACTTGAGGCATGGATGAGCAAACATTGAACACACAAAAAGGTGACAAGGAGACATGAACAACTTGAGAAAGCTATGAATACACATGAATAGTGCAACTAGGTGCTGAATAAGATGTAAAAAGTATCAGTAGGCAAAAATATCATGACTAGATGACGAGCAAACAAAAATAGGTTATGAGTAGGAGTACATGAGTTAGCCAACAAAAAAGAAACAATGTAATGAGCAATGCAAACAAGAGAAATAACAAGACTTGCATAAAAACAAACGGGGAAAAACATCGAGGCTTAATAACAAAGCTGAAGACTTAATACAAATTACAATGTGTAAAAGAGAAAGTAGAAAGTGGGCCCAAGCTTGAGCTTGTGTCCTTTTTATGCTAATGGAGTTGGAGGGGGGGGGGAGAAAAGAGAAAAAAAGCATTGTCACAAATTGAAAGCTTAGTTTCCTTAAACCACCTAGCTTTTAGAAGAAGCTTTTTGCATAGAAAACTTCTAAATAGGTATAGGACCTTGGATAACTTGTACACCCCCCCTCCCCCATTCAAAATAAAACAATCACTTGACTATATATATATATATAGTGCATAAAGGTTGAGAACCAAAACTGGGTAGGGTCTCATGATGCCTGGCTCTCAAGTTAACGAGAATTAGGGGTGCTTGGTTTGCAACCAAGGTATGGGATCGAGTGATAACTAATGAACCAGCATGAAAACCACGACGATTTTCACCTGGTTTTTGAGAACCACCCAACATTGGTATAAACCTCATTGATATTTTAAAGTTGTCGTTGGATAGCGTCCTTGGGGGTGGGCTTCCCCAAAGTCATGCCCGACCCCCTTGGCTCCACCTTGGGGGGCCCTTATTCTAGTAAAAGTCCAGCCTTTGAGGGTTCACCCGACACCTATAACAATGGTATTAGGTAATGCACATGTATTGAATGGAGTTGAACAATTTATTTGTCCAATTTGATGTGGAGCCAATAGTTGATGAAATAGTTTGTCAACACATAAGACTCTATCTATACTGGCGAATGAATGAATGAATGTCTCTTAGTCTTTAAGCTTTGGCTCCAAGCTCTTGCAAGAGGCATCCCACCTCTCTCCCCTCATCCTCCTCCTCCTCCTCCTCCTCCCCCCACCCCCTCAACCACCATTAGTTTCCACCTTCTTCCCTGACACAACTCATTATGAAAACCTGTTTTTCAATGGGTTGTAGGTCAACACAACAATGGCTTGGAAGTTGGTGTGCACACACAATTGTCCATGGTCCATCCAATTGCAAGCCAGAGGCCATGATTCATATTACTAGCATCTAGGCTATAACTTATTCAAGTATAGAATTGCACACTCCCATACATTTCTCCACATTGACTTCCAAATGCAGCTTTGCTGGCTGAGCTATATAAACTATGGATCTCCAACAGGGTTAGGTTTTACTCCTAGGTTGACTACCTTATAATACTTCAAAGTAACAAAGGGGTGTGTCACACTTTGGCCTTGCCATTCTACTACATTCAAAAGTGTCTTGAGGCAAAAGAAGAATTATGGAAATTCAAATACTTCACTATGCAAAAAACTATAATCTTTTAAAAAAAAATCCTCTAAAAAAAACCAAAATGCTTCAAACAATTTAAAAAAATTTCAGCCTCGACTCCTAGTGTAAAGCCATTGGGGTTGGTTGATTTCAACTTTTGCACCAATAGGAATGCTTGATTTCAACTTTGGCACCAATAGGAATGCTTGACTTCAATTTTTGCACCAATAGGGAATGCTTGATTTCAACTTTTGCACCAATAGGAACGCTTGATTTGTGTTGAACATTGGCCTCGACTCCTAGTGTAATGTGGGCCTAAGCCTTAAGTACGGTGCTTATGCATGGGTTTGAGCCATGGAGTTGTTGTTTCTTCATCCATGAAATTGTAGTTTTGTTGATGAGTGGCCTTTAATGAAGAATTGTGATAAGGGATTTGATGCTTGACAACCTCAAGTCACACGAGGTTCTCAGGTTCGAACTAGTGTTGACCCCTGTTCCTTGTTTGAACTGCATAATGTTGTCGAGTTCAAACCGGTGTTTGACCCACTCATTTGAGGGAAAGAGAGCCAAAGGCAAACAACCGAACAAGAGCGTCGTATCAAGTCCTCTCAAACATAAATTCATTCAGTTGGTAAACACAAATCGCCACTCACTCAGAAACGATTCCTAAGCTTCTTAGGGTCAACTGCTTTATTCATGCATAATTCAGTTAGTAAATGCAAATTATACATAACTCACATACGATTCCATCTTTCAACCCTAAGCTTCTTAGGGTCAATTGCTTTTTCAAATGCATGCAACTGGCACATAGAAGAACATGGCAAGGTTTTTAACAAATTAGTGTACAAAGTTCCTAATGATCAATGTCGCCAAATGTCTCCCCCCCCCCCCCCGTGCTATTGACATCAGATAATGGCGATTGGTCAGACCTGGGTCTAGCATACACCTGACTCTGGGCTAGGTCCTCCTTATGGCCCTTAACATAGTAATACCCAGTGGACCCAACCCAGGGTTTGGAAGTCATGGTGTCATTAGTTATACTACACTTGGTGCAAATATATAAATATAATAAATAAATAAATAAATAAATAAATAAATAATATTATTTCATTGACAAACTAGGAGAAGGTTTGAAGTTTGAAGGTCAAAAAAGGCATGCTGAAAAATCTGTGTAAAGTTGCCCCTTTCTGACACTTGGAACTTGAGAAGCCTCCTTGAACTCAAAGCTTTGAACATTCATATTCAAACTTGAGTTCAAAGACTCTGCACCAGGTTTTTTCTTTTCTTTTCCCCTATTTTGTGGTTAATTTTGGAATTCAAAAAAAATTCACAAAAAAATATTTTTCATTTAATTTAATTCAATTTTATTGGCATAGTGCAAAAATTCACCAAAGAAGAAGAGAAACAGCTTGTTTGAAGCAGTTTTTTTTTTTTTCCCCCTTTTCTTTTGATTTTTTTTTTTCTTGTGGCACAAGTTGTTATTGTCCAAAACAAAATTTAGCCAAATTTGGTTAAAAACAAAAGATGAAAGTGCACATTTAAGGATTCTTCCATTTTTGCCTACCTATTGAAACCTGATGTAAAATATGAACCAACAAATGTTATAAAAAGAAAGTCCAAATGTTGACAACGATGAACCCACAAAATCACTCATTTGTTGTATTTAAAATAAAATTATTTTACTAAAAAAATAAAAATTAAAAAAAAAGAAAAAAAGAAGAAGAAGAAATAAATGCTACTCTAAAGTCTACACCCTTGCAAAAGAAAGCAAATAATGAGAACTAACTTGGAACCTACCCATCTCATTCAACTTGACCTCTTTTCTTTCAAAAAAGGACCAACAACAACAACACCAACAATAACAAACATCTAGCAAGCAACAAAGTGCAGCACCACCCTGCAAAGGAGAAATAAAGAAAGTAGAAACCATGTTAATATCACCACACCTATACTTTTCAAAGAAAGACTTCATAATAAAATATATATAAATGTATATACTATTACTATGTAAAAGCACCTAAAGCCATCATAATAACAAGTTTGGTAGGAACTACTTACTACTTTTGTTCTTATCTTGCACTTTCTTAGTTTACAAAATACAAAAAGGATTTTTGAGTTTACACAATTATATTAATACTACTTCAACATGCAATAATAGTACATCCCCTTAAAAATAAAATAGGTACCCGGGCTCATGGAGAGGGGGTGATTAGTCTAATGCAAAAAAATGAATGACCAACAAATATATGAATAGAAATTTTATTGGGTCAATGAGGTGATGCAATGCAACATGCACCCAAGAGGCTCACTTCTTTTGTACTTTGGGGAAAGGTGAGGCGTTTGGACTTTTTGAGATTTCGATATTTCGAATGTGTTGTCAACAAGTTCTCAATATGTTCACATCATGTTCTCAATGTGTTCCCCATCAAGTTCTTAGTATGTTCACATCATGTTCTCAATGTGTTCCCCACCACGTTCTCAATATGTTCACATCATGTTTTCAATGTGTTCCTCACCAAGCTCTCAATATGTTCACATCATGTTCTCAATGTGATCCCCACCAAGTTCTCAATATGTTCACATCAAGAACACGTGTTCAATGTTTGTGATGGGCAAAGGAAAGTGGCTTATTATAAAACAAAAAACTTTCAGATGTAGCCCTTGGACAACTAATTAGTACAACAAACAATAAACACTCACATGATCATAATCTTGTTATGATGTAAACCCGCCAGACTACATTAGTGAAAGCACCAATACAAAAGAGAAGGCGAGCCATAGAACATGATATTACATCCCATGATAACCTTTGTTGTGACACCTTTGTTGTGACGTAAACATTTCAAACTTTATTAAGGAAAAGTGTTAGCACAAAAGGAGAAGTGGAACCAGGAAAAGACAAGACACAAGTTATGAGCTTCTATATCATGAGCTTGTTGTGTTAAAACTTGGAACATGTGATACCTAGTTATATCCATCTAACAAGCTTACTATGGATCTTATTATGACTATAAGCTTATTATGAGCTTTATTATGTATGAGCTTACCATGTGATTGATGCCTACACCCCATAAGAAGAATACCTACTATTAAAAATGTACTTATGTATAAAACCTAATATGTGATAAGTACATCCCTAATAATAAAGCTGATTATGAGCTTGTTATGGAGCTTTCTTTCTCCATTCCCACTTCTTCCTTTGTAGTGCTTTCATGGAGGTAATAATAATGAGTTTACATGATTTTTGTACATCCATAATAAGCTCATTAGGAAGCTTTCTTTCTCCATTTCCCACTTTCTTTCTTATTTGTAATGCTTTCATGTAATAAAGCTTGACAAGTTTTCCTCATTTGTTTTCAATAGGTAATGTATGGATATGAATGTTTGGAAGCAACAACAACTGCATGTTTTTTTGAAAAAATAATAATTAGTGCTTTATTAGTGATTAAACTAATTAGATTTTAATCTCCATCTCTCTCTCTCTCTCTCTCAGCTCCCTATTTCTCATGTAAGTAGATTAGTTTAGGTGGGCAATTAAAAATGTAACTTTTTTTCTCTCAACCAAATTAGTGTTTTTTTTAATTTTGGAAAAAAGAATCCAAAAGTTGCAGCCTTGTTTTCACAGGAGAAATTTCTCCAAAAAGAAAAAAGAAAAAAGAAAAATCCAAAAATGAACTGAGGGTTTCAATTGTCAGTCAGAAGTGAAGGGAAAATAAAATAAAATAAAAAATAGCTAGATTTTTTCATTTGGTTTTTGGTGTGTAGCCAAAAATGTAGAAGCGTGATTACAATTTTGTGCTTCAAATCTGGTTTGTAGCCAGATTTGGCTAAATCTTCTTCCTAGAGATGATCTCCCAAAAGAAAACCAGTGCCAGTCATCCATCCCTCTTCTTCAACCTCTTTGATCAAAGTACTTCATTAGTACTGTTGATCATCATCATTATCATCATAATCAGAAGAAGAAAAAAATTGCATCATCTTCATCATCATCATCATCATCATCATCACCATCAAAATAAATAAACAAATCATCATCATATTCATCATCATCAAGCTTCTTCTTCTTCCTGCTAATTGTGTGTTTGATTTTTGCTTCATCAAATTTTACTTTGCACAAAAATATTCTTATTGCATGTAGGTTTATTAAAGAAAAATCGTTGCAAAAAATTATTGTCATGTCCACAAGCAAAGCAAAGCAAAGCAAAGCAAAGCAAATCACTAGGGTTGTTGATCATTCAAAGCTCTCTCAATCCCCTCCCTCCAGACCAAACTTCCACAAACACACACAACAGAAACAGGCACAGACACACACAAAGAGTACACACTACACACTACACACACACAGTTCTGAGAGAGAGAGAGAGAGAGAGAAACTAGGCTCAAAGCTCAGAGTTTTGTGGCTTTCTTATTATTATAACTTAGATTTGATAGAGAAAAAGAAAAAAGATACACAAAGGTTTGAAGAAGATTCATTCTTGTTTGTCACAGTGGCAGCATCTCTCTCTCTCTCTCTCTCTTTTTGGGTGGGGCACTGGGTTATTGTTTGTTGTTGTTGTTTCTTCTTCTTCATACATATATGACGTAATAGTGTATTGTATGTGTATCTCTCTCCCTGTCCTTAGCAGTTTTGTTTTTCACTCACTCTTTCTGAATCTCTCTTAAAAGTCTCCAAATTAGCAAACCTTTGCCAAATCAAAATCTCTGCAAATTTAGTCTGCTTTTTTGGTCATGCATCAAAGTAGCCAAAAAATATCAAACCTTTAGTGCAAACTCTTGTTATAAGCAGAACAGATTAGTCTACTAGAGCCTGTAGTCTTCGTCTTTGTTGACTGTCGTAGTAGAAGAAGAAGAAGAAGAAGAAGAGATCATGGTGTTGTGGGTGTGCGTGTGTGACGATCAGGTTTGTATGGATTATTATTATATCTAGATGATGATGATGATGATGATGATGGAGATGGCGTTGTGTTTTGGGGAGTCGTTGTCATCGTCCTCGTCTTTGTCGTGGTTGCTGTTCTGTGCTGCTGCTGCTGCTGTTTCAACACCGTCCAATGTTCTTCTTCCAATGACAGTTCCCAAAAGGTACATGACGACGACACTGATGCTGATGCCAAATTCTCTTTCTCTCTCCGTAGTACTTGTGTTTGTTGTTGTGGTGTAGATGGAAGGAATGAAGCAAGCAAGCAAGCAGCTTGTTTTTGTGTGTGTGTTTTTTTTTGTTGTGGAGAAAGTAGAGAATCTAGACATGAAAAAAAGGGGTTGACTTGACTCAGTGAGAAGAGGAAGTTGCTGATCCTGCTGCTGCACGGGGGGCTGCGGGGCAATAGGAAAGAAGGAGGAGAAGCATATTACTAGAAGCCGACGAACAAGAACAAGAAGAAGGCGAAGACGCCGCAGCAGCAAAAGAAGAAGCAGGAGGAGGAGGAGAAGGAGAAGAAGATGAGAGACGCGGTTCTAGGATTGGAAGTGGTGCAGGGCGGAGTGCAGGAAAGTGCGGCGGTGCGTACTAAAGTCTGCTGGAATGTCAAGTGCGGGACCAGCAGCTCCACCAACTGGCGACCGGGATGGCTGTTGCGTGCTGGCCATACCGCGGATCTCTGCGATTCCTGTGGGTATGTATATTGTATGTCCCACTTTCTCCTCCCACTCTCTTCCTGTCTATGTGTCTGAGAGAGAGAGACAGCGAGAGAGAGAGAGAAGTCGAGAGTCTTTGGAAACCACAGAGTGATTCGATCCAATGAATTGTTTGTTCTTTGCTGAGAAAATTCTGTTAGTCTCCTATGGATCGATTGAGCAGGCAGCTCTCTCTGTGTCTCTCTCTGTGTGTGCAAGGGTTTCATGTTTTTCTCTCTGCATTTTTTGTTTGCTTGGTTCTAGAGTTTGGGTTTGGGGAGCCATGTATGCATTCATGATGCTTGCAGCTGAGTCATTGACTGATGAGAGGGGGATGGATGCATGTGATGTGTATATGGGTCTTGTTTTGTGGCTTGCAGATTAGCATATGAGCAGTCGCGCTTCTGTGAGACATTCCATAGTGACGATGCAGGTTGGAGGACATGCAACTCATGCAAAAAGGTTTGGATCGTAGCCAAAAAAATAAAATTCCACCCATCCATCCTCCTCAAACCCTCTTTCGCATTTCTGATGGTTTTTTTTCCACTTCAGGATGCAGATGCCTCCCAATGGGGGAGGGAGAGGAATGTGAAAGAAGAAGAAGAAGATGTTCAGAAGTAGAAGTGTTGATGTATTCAAGAAGAAGAAGAAGAATGCTGCCTGCAGAAAGGTGTTGAGGGGGCAGCGAGGAGGAGGAGGAGGAGGAGGAGGAAGATGTTGGATGGATGGAATTGATTGAGATGTAACATTGGATATGGGGGGTTTTTTTTTGGGGGAATTGCAGCGTGTGCATTGTGGGTGCATAGCATCAGTTTATGGACTGGTTTTGCTTGATAAAGGAGGTGTAGAGTGCAGTGGCTGTGTGCGAGAAGATGATGTTATTGCTTCCTCTACTTCACTGGTATGTTGGTGTACTACTACTAGCTTTTATAGTCCAAGAGTGGCTGAGGGGTGGGTTGGGGGGTGGCTTTTGGGAGAATACAAATGCTGCATCTGATGCACATGATTCTGATGGATATGGAAACAGAAGAAGAAAGAAGTGGCAGTGAGATTTGGTTAGTTGAGTTGGCTGTGTTGTGTTGTGTGCATTCACCTTTCCCCCCAAGTAACATTTAGGGTGGGTCTTGTTCTTTTTGTTGTTGTCATTGGGGGGTCGGATGGTTGGAGTTTTGTATCAGCAGGCTGGGAAGAAACATGGACAGCAGCAACTCTTGGCAACAGCATTAGGACATGCTGCAAATGGAAAAGAGGTGGTGGATCCTGCTCTCAGAGGATGGGGCGAGGGTGGTGGTTATGGTGCTGCTGCTTTGGTTGCTTGCCAGTCTGAACCATGGCAGCCACCCTCTTCTTCTGCTGCTGCTTGTGAACCTCATGCTAACAATGCTAGAGGGCAGCAGCTTGCTGCACCTTGGGATCCCGACCTCAAAATTGAGCAACAACTGATGGAGAGTTCTAGAAGCTTGAGACCAGCTGCCAAGTTCCAGGATCAAGAGATGGGGTTTCCCTCCAATTTGGAACTGCATGCTAACAATTTGGATAGCAGTATGAAATCTGTTGCTGCTGCTTGTAGTCCAAAGGAAACCAGGGAGACTACTGCAACTGCTGGTGGTGGTAAGGGCCCACCAGAGTCACCACCAGGTCATGTGGAGAGCTCCTCCCCATCATCGAAATCAGGCGCAGATCAGGTGCCTACAGGGTTGACTCTTTCAGGAGGTTCCAGCCCAGTCAAACAGGTCACTGGAGAAGGCGGCCAGCAGGGGGGAGGCTCAGAAACAGGAGCAGCAGGAGAATCAGCAGGACATGGGAAGGCATCAACAACAGTGGGCTCTTATCGGCCACCTCGTATTCGGCAGCTGTTACCTCGACCTACAATTGCAGGTGCAGCAGCAGCAGTAACCCTTGAACCGGCCTTTGATCCACAAGCACCTCTCCGTGTGGCACGCCCACCAGGTGAGGGTAGAGGCCGAAATCAACTTCTTCCTCGCTACTGGCCTCGAATTACAGACCAGGAGCTCCAGCAGATCACCTCTGGAGAGTATCCCCCCCACCTGCTGCTCCTTCCTGTCTGTCTACTCTACATTCTGATCTATGTCATTCATATATGTCTTCTTGGGTGGACTTCTTAGTGAACCTCTTTCCATGTTGATTTTCTGGGTTTTTTCTGATACAAAGCTTTGTTTCTTGTTTTTTCTCATAATGTCAAAGAAGATTTGTGTTAGGGATGGTGTTCTGTAAGCTGCTGCTTGTGGTAGGTTATACCTTGGTGATTCTTAACTACCAGTGCTCAGCAGCAATACGGTGATCACTCCACTCTTTGAGAAGATGCTCAGTGCAAGTGATGCAGGCCGCATTGGTCGCCTTGTCCTTCCTAAGGCCTGTGCTGAGGTACAGAACTACTATGCACTGATGCACCTCTTTTCTGATTGAGAGTGTGTGTGTGTGCACATGGTGCTTTTTTAGCTGGCAGAAAAATTAGCGTGTGCTAGGATGGCTGAAGGGAGACTGTGGAAATATGGGAAGGTGGTTTGAACTTGCATTTGTTTTGCTGAGGTGGCAGGCAGACAGGTAAACAAAAAAAAATGGGTGTGTGCTTGGAAAATGGGTTTACAGGCATATTTCCCGCCAATTCACCAGCCTGAGGGATTGCCGTTGAAGATCCAGGATGTTACAGGGAAGGAGTGGGTATTTCAGTTTCGGTTCTGGCCCAACAACAACAGTCGTATGTATGTGCTTGAGGGTGTCACTCCTTGCATTCAATCCATGCGCCTCCAAGCAGGTGACACAGGTATGTGAACAAAAGCAGTTTGTGTTTCTTATATATGGAGCTGGTGATAGTGAACAAATGGGAAAGATTGTGCCAAATAGAAAGAGACAAGGAAAGGGAAACACACACTACTGAATTTTTATGTGTTTTTTGTCTTATGCAGTTACCTTCAGCAGGCTGGAAGCAGATGGGAAGCTGGTGATGGGATATCGCAGAGCTCCTTCATCTTTGTCTTCTCAGGTTTGTGGACTTGCCTACAACTCAAGCCTGAGCTTGAGTTGTAGTTTTTTAATAAATCTTTGATTTTGCAGCTTCTATGGGTTCCCGAGCAACAGAAAAACAGCTCCACATTTGTTACACTGTTGGTTTGAGTGTGCTTCACGTTGTGTCTGATGATGCATTTCATAGAACAGGAAAACAACCAGAAGAGTATGATGAATGGTTCCAGGTGTGTGGTTTTCAGGATGCAACAGGCATTGGTACTACTCCTCCCAGTAATAATGGCTTGCCTTGTGCAAGTTATGCAGCACCGCAGAGTTTAGATGGATGGGCTAGTAGTAAAGGTGGAGCAAGTGCAAAATTGAAAGACAGCAGTGCTCTTACATTAGCAGCAGCAGCAACAGCTACGCAGCAGATGGATCGAAAACGTGGGCGCCCTCTTGGTTCCAAGAGCAAGCGGTTACGCCTTGACACTGATGATGCTTTACTTCTCAAGAGCAGCTGGGAAGAGGCACAAGAGCTGTTACGGCCTCCTCCATCTGCTGTTCCCACCACCATCACCATTGATGGTCATGAGTTTGAAGAATATTCGGTATTTGTTTTGTCTCATAGAAAAACCCTCGAAAACAAACAGTCTGCAGCAGCAGCAGCTGATGATTGTGAATTCCATGTTGTCAGAGCATTTAAGATCTTTAGAGCCATATCTTTAAGTCTCAGAGAGCATTATACATACATATAATGAGGAATTTTCTGAAGAATTGTGAGTTGGTGCTGCCATAGTAGGACTGCATTTCGATGATTGCTATCACTGTCAAGAGCAACATAATTTGTGAGATACATACAGGTTTTGTCCATGGAAGTGTGCATCAAGATAAAGAGCATAATGTTGGATTTTGTTTTTCAGAGGTTTAATAGTGATTGTGCATTGTGTTGTGGCTGCATGGTTCTCTGCAGGAGCCTCCTGTTTTTGCCAAAAAAACCTACCCCAACATCACTCCTTCTGGGTAAGCTGAAGAATGCTTTTACTCTCCTACTGGAGAAGGATGCACAATGTGTGTTTTGTGACTTCTCTCTAATGGAGACAGTAAGACACTCGTGCTTGGATGCCGAATACACCTCTGACTATAAGAGGGAATGTGGAGGATTTGATTGCAGGGAACATGAACAATGGGCACAGTGTGATGATTGTAGCAACTGGCGACGCTTGCCTGCCACTGCTTTTGTACCTTTGCGCTGGTCATGTAGTCAAAATACTTGGGACTTGACAAGGTGAAGCAAACTTTTAGCATCCACTCTCTCTGCTGTGTGCCATCTTGTTGTGATCAAAGAATTTTGTTAACAAATTGGTCAAGGAGGAGGCATGTTGAAGTTCAGATTGTACATCAGCGTATCAAAATCAAGGATCATTTCATCTCTAGCCACAGTTGGAAGATGTTGTGCACAGATCCTCAGACAAATTGAGGTTGATTGGAATGTGTGCAGAGCACAGTGCAATGCACCTCAAGAAGTGAGCAATGAAAAACTTGAAATGATTCTAAGACAGGTGTCTGGACAAGGCAAGTAAACATTTCCATCTTTTTCCTCGGTCTTTTGTCTTTCAGATATCCATCTACATCTATGGCTTCTGAGAGGAACGTGTTTGTGCGGAGATGGGTTGGGCTTTAGGGTTGTGGATTGGAGGGTGACAGAGCTTGGGTGGTGGTGGGGTGGCTGACATGATGCAGAGGATGGGAAGCAGGGCGGTGGTAGTGGCAGTGGCAGCATGAGAATGATGCTGGTACCTACAGTTGCGGGGGATATAATCACCACAACAGCAGCAGCAGCTGCAGCAGCTGCAGCAGGTTTAGATACTTTGGCACAGGCAGCAGCAGCAACAACTGGTCCAGTGTCACCAATGCGCACCACGAAGCACCCAAGGCATCGACCGGGCTGTAGCTGCATTGTTTGCATCCAACCACCAAGTGGCAAGGGCCCAAAGCACAAAGCCACCTGCACTTGTAATGTGTGTGTCACAGTGAAACGCCGCTTCAAGACAATGATGCAGCGCCGAAAGAAACGGCAGTTTGAGCGTGAGTCAGAAGTAGCACGCAAGAAGCGTGGCTGGGCTCGTGACGATATTTCCGACTCTGCTTCATTACTTGACGCTGCGTCTCGTCCAGAAACATCAGCAGGGGGAGGAGGAGGAGGAGCTGTTGGTGAAGAAAATCCCACCACTCCCTTGGTATACCAGAGTGATGATGTTGGTGGTGGGGCAGATGAGGGTGGTCCCAGTAAAGCAGCAGCAACAGCAGCAGCAATTGACCTTAACAGTCAGCCTGATCGTGATGAGCGTGTGAGCATGGTCCGTCTGGTACAGGATGCTGGCAAGCCACTCTCTACCTACCTACACCAACAACACCTCATGACACTCTGTGCACCTGATCATCCTCTCTCTGATAAAGTGAGTGAGGAGGAAGATCCTAACAGCAGCAGCAGCCGAGAGGAGGTTGCATCACAAACCTCCAGCAAGGCACATGCCGACAGTGGGATGCAGTTGGTGGCAGCTGCTGCTGTGACACCAATGCAACAAGGGCAGCAGCAGCAGCCTCAAAGTCCCTTCATGGTTGACATAGCTGAGCTATCCAGCCACATGGAGTCATGGGATCCAAGAGCAGTTAAACCTGTGGCAGAGCCTTCAGGAGACTCTGTTCATTCAAGCTCATCAAAACAAGAATACAACATGTTGAATCAGCTGGTTGTGTCAAATGCACCTGCTAGTAGCAAGAAGTATGCAACAGGAGCTGGTCGTGGACGTCAGATTTGCAGTGGCTGTGGTGAACCCATTGGGTCGGCAGCTAAGGTACATAACAAAGCTTCCTTTTTCTCTTGGTGCAACCTTTTTTTTGCAAAGACATTGCTGCAACTCTTGCCAATTTTTTTGCAGAAGAGAGACATAGCTAGTAGCTGTGTGGAAAGGAAAAAACACCAAAGTTTGACAAATGTGAAACTTGGTATGTATATTGCCGCAGGTCTGCAGGCGTTGCGGTACTTCCACTGCATTTGGTAAAAAAAAGAGGAGTGTGCCACCATAAAGTGTCAAGCAGAAGAATTTAGAGACTTTCTTCTTCTCTTTTGTCATGCACTCTCTTGCATGCTCTCTCTCTCTCTCTCTCTCTCTCTCTCTCTCTCTCTCAAAAGTCCTATTATATTCTTCTACCAGCCAGAGAAAATTTAAGGTTAGGGGTATTTTATCTTTCGAGAATGCTACTATTTTTCTTGACAATGAATGAGGAGGCGGGCCATTTTGCAGTCACCTGATGACATGCCTGTGACTGTAGTAGCAATTATCAAGCTGGGTTTAAGGAGTGGGTTAATTGGATTTAACATTTGATTAGTGTGAATTAGCAGTGTAGTGGCCTTCTTTGTACTGTCATGGTTTGTTGATTTTTCCATTGCTATTATACTGATTTGGCAGTTTTTCTCTTACATTAAATTAAACAGCCCATTTGGAAAATTTTGACATTGCAAATTGATCATTTTGAAACTGGATGTGTTGTTTTGTCCTTTTATGTATGTTGCCCACAAAGTGTCCAAATTTTATGTGTTTCGATTCTGTTTGCTCTCGTGCAATTAATTTAATTTTTTTCTTGCTTTTTCTAGTGCATGTGCGCAACACTCCAAAGGTTTTAGATTTTTTTGCATTGATTCTTCACAATTGAAAGAGAGTTAAAAGGAACAGAGAAAGACCAACTTAGCTTCTTTGCAAGATTATTGAGAGAGATTGGCAAGCATGCTCCTTGATGAGTGGTTTCCTCTTTGCATTAATCATGTCCTTGAAGACTTTGTGCACACACTTGTTCTCCACTCCCCTAGAAACTCCTTGCCCTTCTTAACTCCTTTCATATCCTACATGACTAGCTTTGAGATAGTTGATCATTTCAACAAAATGGGTTCAATAGTCCCATTTGTATTGTATACTGCAATGACACATTAAGCCTTGCACTTTTTGAAACCTGCAATTAATTAAATTTTCTAGCATAAGTTTCTCACAACACTAGGAGAAAAATGTTTTGGCTCTTGCATAACCTTTCACTAATAAATTTTTGATCCAGCAACTTGTGTTTGTGACCCCAAAAAACAATGTAATGAATGGAAACTTAAAAATATAATCCATGGGAATTGCAGCAACAAAAACTTTCTCACAATAGAGTCATCTGTAGAGTAAGAAAATACAACATCAGAACCCTGAGTTTGGTCATAGGGTAAACTGACTGGTGACCAAACACTTACAGCACTCAGGGCAGGCCAGATTCAAGGGGAGGGCTTCATTGTTTTATGTGTCAAAACAATGAACTTGAACCCCTCCTATTGACGCATCTGGAGCACTAAAAATGTTCAAAAAATGAAATAAAATTGAGAAAGTTACGACCCCCAAAGCAGAGAGTGTCAAGAACTCAAAAAACAAATCACCAAACATTACAGAGGTTGGTTACCGAACACCCAAAAAATTCCTAGTATGTTGCTCTGTTATTTTTAGTTTTCAAAGATGATTTGTAGAACTTCAGCTGGTGCTCTTATAGCACTTTAAATCGTTCAAAATGAATAAGAATAAGAAAGTTATGAGGATTGAAAGTAGAAGAGGTCAAAATGAAGAAAAATGGAAAAAAACACATTTTGCAATTCGAAAACACACATTTTCTTTACTGCTCTTTTTAGGCTGGTCCTTTGGCTTTGCATTTGAAAGATGATTTGTAGAGCTTGAGAAGGTGCTTTTATAACATTTTAAGTCATTCCAAATGGAGAAGAATTGAGAATGAGTGTTTGGTCATAGGCAGGCGATCAGTGATGGGCTGGTTTACCCGATGAGGTGAGATTAAAAACAAACTTGCAAAAAAAGTACATTAGCATTCAACAGGGGATGAAACTCAGAAAACCATCAATCAATTTTGGTGGTAAACTGAGTTTCATCCTGTTTTGACTCCCTCTTTCCTTTTTCCTGAGCGCCTCCACTGCTGCTACATATATTTTCACTGTTCCCACCTGTACAACTACTATAGTTGCTCTCGAACCTCGTGCATTAAGTTTCAGCATTTCATACTCAGATTTAATAAAATTTCCTTACTTTGCGGATACCACTGATAAGAGGGGATAGGGGGTAAAAGCAGGCCCAAAGACATGGTGAAAACAGGGTGACTTTATGGATAACTCTAATAGTGATATAATTTTATTGGTTTCCCACAAAATGTCTTCCTTGAGAGGGTCCGGACAATGAAAATTTCCCACAGCCCTAAAAATAATTAATATTGTGAAATTTTTATCATATCTTTATAGTATTCATTGTGACAATTCAATGGAGGAGATTGCCCCTAAATGTAGGATAATATTTTTTCAAGAACTTCATATGGGATTGCATTACTATTTGGGAAAACAAATAACCAAATGAATTTCAAAGGTGGAGCTAGTTTTTGGAACATGTTTTGTTTTCAACAAATAATAATAGTGTGAGGAGCCATTGTTGACGCACCCCTAGGTTTGTCAAGTGGTATTGGGGTACAAAGACCTATTGACTTTTGATTTTGTACTAAAATGCAAATCCAAAGCACACCATTTTGTTCCCACGAAGAAGGGAGTATGAGCTTTAGGCGGCATTAGGATGATTTCATAAACCATAGTTTAAGATGAAATCAATTTGCACAAATCAATATAAATATATATATAATTGAAACCAAAAATAAGGAATGAATGAGTCGCATGCAACCAAATTTACAAATCACACCGTGGCTCAAACTTGGGAGGAGCTCATCACTCTCCTCCTTATAATATACTTTGCCACTAGTAATGGGGGCTATATCAAGATGAAAAAAATATGTTGAGACTCTCATGAAATAATCTTTGAAAATATTTGATTTTGTCAAGTCTCATAACTTTGTGAGCTCATAAATCTCATCATAGCTTTTTAAAAAAAAATTCCAACACCATTGATCACATGCTCAATTTGAAAGTCATTTGACCCGTGTTTCCATGGACAAATTGAGGTCATTCAATTGACCATGAGTTCATGTGCATCGTGTACAAGGCATTAACACCAACATTTATAGTCCTAGCTAGGGGTGGGGCAATGGTTCATAGAAGTCCTACACCCCAAAACTATCAACCATTAAACTTAGACCTAAATAATGAAGGAGAAATAGTGTACCAAATTCTGAAGGCAATCATTAAAGAACTTCAAGAGTAAGTGGCCAAAAAAATAAAAGAAGAAAATGACATCTTTTCTAAGTATGAAGAACAACAAAAAGAAATCACAAATTTCTATTCACCTTCAAAAGCAGCTCCAATCATCAAGGACATTGCCAAAGATGTGGGATATATGGGTGAACCAACACAAGCAGTCGTCATAGAAGGTGAGACCCTTGCCTCAAGGAAACTCATGAACTAGGGACTAGTGTTAGATGTCACATCTATGCATTTTCTTCATAGCAAGACAATAAATTTTGACTTGAAATTCACATTCAAAGAACTACATCAAACGGGGGACAAATGAAGAATATCATTATCGCTAAGACATTACATGCTCTTCAATGATGACCCCATCCCATTCCTTCCCTTCTTGGAAGAAGAGCTTGCACTTGATCAGAGTGTAAAGACTAGCTTCTAAGGGCACCAAGGAAACACAAGTGCAACCCCTCTAGAGGGCTTTCATAGATGATGAGATTTCACAATGTCTTTGATCTACAAGATGAAGTTACTCCTCACAAACCTTTGGGAGTTTACACTTGTAAGACTAAAAAATAGATCAAAAAGGAAATTCATGCTTGTTGGGCAATGGACATTCATCTTTTATCATTTCTTTCATAATTGCTATTTTATTGAGTGCTTTTGAATATTGATTTCCAGTTATTATTAGTGCTAAGAATTTTATTTTAATCCTCAATACTTTTTATTTTGTGCTCTTTTGAATACTCTCATTCTTTGGTTGCCTTCATCAATATAGGCCTCTTTTTTTCCCCTTGTCTTCTTATTAGGATTGTCAACTTTTTTGGGGTTTTTGGGGATTGAGGGCATGTTTGCAATCTTCCTCCTCTAGCTTTGGCATTTTGTGCTTGGGTATTAGCCCTTGGCCCTCCTCTATCCCTTGTGGTAGTTTGTTTTTGGTTTGATTGAAGTCAGCTCATGTATTCTTGTTTCTATTTTAACCCAAAAAAGGATTTAAACTCAAAATTAAATTAGGTGCAAGGTTCGATTCTTGGAAAATTTGACCAGACCAAGTCAATTTTCAGTTTTTTCCCGCTAGCTCCCTTGAGAACTATTTAATGCCAAACATCAGCAACAAGTATGGTAGGTATTGAATTGTGTTCTTGATTATCTCCTTTGGTAAATGGAGCCTTCCAATTCTCAACACTGTGCATGCTCCCATCCCACCTTCAATATTTTGAGGCTTTTTTCAATTATTAACAAAATATCTACTCTTTCCTTTCATGATTCTTGTAGGCAAAAATTAGAAAAACAACCACCAGCAAAACTAGCTCCCCTCCTCACACATTTAAAAATCTTGTCATATTTTGCTTCATGTACTATACCTTGCATTAAGGTTTAGACATTCTTGAGTAATTTTCAAAAGGTTAAAGCTATAATTTCAAAAAGAATAATACCAAACATTTGGAGAATAAAACTCCCAACATCTTGGGTAATTCTAGTATATTAAAAATGGGACTGTCAGCTTCTTTTTGTTGGAAATATTAAGTATTTCAGTAACTAATTGTTAGTGCTGGGTATGGTCTATGGAGAACAACTTATAATGCAAAAGAATCCCCACTAGAGTTGTCCAAGCCCTAACATGTTGGCAAAAAATTACAACAAGGTTTTAAGAGGTGTTGGGCGGTTGTCATATGTGGAACTCGATAACCGGTGGTTTGTAAGGCAGTTCTCATAGATATATAGTTGGTACTCAAGAACTCAAATGACTAGTTATGATAATATGACTATGTTTCTTGAAAAACTGAGAATTGATTCTAATATATAATTGAGAATTGATTCTAATATATAATTGTTTGTTGCCATTTTTGGCCTGGGCTAATACCCTCATTATAAACTGGTGGTACCTATTTGCAATTCTCAAAAGAATCTAAAAACTGGTCAAATAACCTTCCATAAAATTGCTCTCTTTGCTAGTTATTTCATGAAAACTGTCAGTTTTTAAGCTTTTTGAAACACATGAAACTGGAGGTTATTTGATTCTAAAAAAGTTGTAAGAAAAAGGACACTTATACTTCTTTGATTTCCAATTTAAAAAGAATTAGAATTGATGGCTATGAAAATGAGTTTTAATATTGCAAAGCTCGTATTCCTCAGATACTTCCTCAGAAAGTATCTTCTGAAAATCTGTTGAAATTCGTTTTTGTTCTGACCACCCTTGTTCATCTGAGTGCATGGATGAAAATTTACATGCAAAGAATTGTCACAGAATTCATGGAATTCACATTTGCATTGAGAAAAACACAAAGTAAAGAGCACTTGTCTTGTTTGTTGTTGCATCTGCAAAATCTGATCAGACTAGTGATCTGAGAAGAAGCACCATGGGGAGTGGGTGGCCTGAGTCTTCTCAGCCAAATTGGCAATTCTGGAGAAAAAAACAAAGAACATTATCACATGCTTCAAGTTTTATCAAGGAAATTGATCAATTGACAAGTTCTGCTTTGGCAATAACACAAACCATACTATGGAAAGAATTGAACCAGAGTGCCAAGAAAACAAACCGATGATTTGCTACACTCCACAACCTTCAGGCCATAGATTGATCCTTCTTTTGTCATAGCACAATTTGTCTCAGAACTCTAAACACTTTTAGAAGCTCTGTTTGACTCTAATACATACTACTCAGTAGCTAAAATGGGAGTGGAGAAACCAGGAGTTCCACTGAAAGAAGAGAAGGAAAGAGTTAATTCCAATTGTCATTCTTTTGACAACAAATGCTCCTCCCATACACTGGTGAAAGAATGTTCCACTTTCAAGAAACCCACAACTCAAGCGCTCTGGATTTCCTCAAGCAGCACATGTCAGCTTGAATTCATATGTACAGAACCATTCTGATGGCCTTCTCACATGTGAGTGACTCAGTGTAACCGAGATGCTTCTTTACACCCTTCTTGGCCATATACTTCTGTATACAAGTCTTGAGGCACAGTCAGAGCCACTGCTGACCAGAAGTTTTCCCAATGACCATGCGTCAGTAGAAGCAATTGATCCAATGCTGCATACTGAGTTGTTGTACCACAATCCTGTATAGCTTTGTTACCACAACGATAATTGCAGCCTGGAAGTCAAGGATAACTTTGGGGGTGGGGGGTTGTGTTTGTTGAGATGTTCCACATGAAGGCTTTGCCATGAGTAGTTTCCATGGTCGACTGATCCAAATCAAAATCAAGGAGTGGTTCTTTTCACCCACCACTTCTTCTTTGTCCGCTCATTTGCTTCCAGGTTGCAAAGCTTCTGGAGAACTAGCCTTGTATCTCGCATTCGCTCTTTGAAGTCCTTCTTCCAAGTGTCAAACCTTGCCTTCAGTTTCCGGAGCTCCTCCTCAGGATTCAGACTTGCCTCTGTCACACCTGACTTCACTTCTACTAGAAAGTCAGCATCGTCATTGAAGACTTGTGTGCGGTGGTCAAATTCTCTGACAAGATGACCAACAACTGCACACCCAGCATCAACTTCAGCTCCATAGATACATTCTGGCCCTTGGTGATGGCATTTGGAAATGAGCTCAGGGCTCTTATTGGTAACAGTCATTTTATTATCCCAGTCAAAACCATCTTCATCATGAGCCAGTAGATGTCTGCTGACACAAGTATGATGCCTCCCAGCACCATTGTGCACATTTAGAGCTTCACTCTTGTTTTTAGGAGTATGCAACAGTGGTGCATCTGCAGCAAGGCTCCTTTTGGCAGCTGCCAAGCTGAGCTGCAATGAAGTCATTTGCTTTTGCCACATCTCCTCCATCGATGACGTCTTTGCCTCATATTCCAGCCACCGGGCCTCATAATGCTGTAATCTTTGGCGAAGCATAGCATTATCCTCTTCCTTCTCCCTTACTGCTTTCTCAGCCATCACGGCACGCCCTTGCAGCTCTAGCAGATATGAGGGCTTTACCCTGATTGTTGGCTCTGTGAACACCTGAATCACCAACAAACAAGAATGTCATGACCATTACACAGACCACAACAGTCAATCCAAGATCCTTCAATACTTCACTGTCCAAAGGAAGAGATGTACACAGATGAAAGTACCTCTGATGACAGAGACTCAAGTTGTGCAGGCACACTAGAGAAACTATGTACTGAAATCGGTTCCTCCAAGGTATCCTTGTCTCTGTTAACTTCCACAATAGATACAGAATCCTCATCGGCTTTGCTTGCAGTTCCTTTGGCTACTAATTCATCCTCCACTTCCTGCCGATGGCAATGCAACCATCTCTTTGCCGACCACATGCGAACCACTGCCATGTCCAAGAGTTGAACCTCTTACAAGACTTTCACTCAACAAGAGATGTAAAGCAAGATACAAAGATGTCCAATACCAAAGAAAAGACTTACAATTTTGAACTTGAGCTGAACTCAGAAAGACAAGTACCTGTTTGCACTAGCACGACTTTCTTCTTTGTGAGGAGATATGAACAACGCAACGCATGCATTCGCACATTCTTTTGAATAACAACAGATGCATCATGTCTTTGCCGGAGATCCTTATACTGCTGCCTTGAGAGTGCACCTCTTACCACTGTTCAGTCCAAGTCATAATTAGTTCTGCCATTCAGATTACTACACACTGGAAAAGCAAAAATCTTGAGATAGAAACTCAGAAAATTAGAATGTATCAAGGAAGGGCCTTTATGTGATCTTACAAGACTGAAGTATTACTGAAGCATTTTTCAGCCGCCTATATTGACATCGAACCTTGTAACCCTTGTAAACCTTCTGAACACAAATGATGCCATGGAGAGTTCGTTGTCTCAAATCCTCCAGCATTCCTATCTGCATTATGTATCTTGAAACTGTTATCAGCCTTCACAGAACTTAAGAGTGATGTGTCAAGTACCATATTATGTAAACAAGCCATTAATACTCAGGTAATGTTTAGACCACACTACAACATATGAATGAAAAATTGCAATTTGCTGGACCCTCTCAGCTTCTAAGCAAGACAACAGAACTAACCATATCAATAGGAGTTTGCTAGAGGAAACTTGCAACACAAACACCACCACACAACACCATTCCTGTAAGTAACAAACTGATAGATCCTCTAAAAGTAGATTTCCAAAGAAAAAATAGTATTAAGAATAACACACTTTCTGTCCAGAAACATCCTCTCAAAGTTGACATCCCTGACTAAAAAATGTTAAAATTCAAGCATTCCATCTCCCTATGAGACCACATAGCGCAGAAAGAGGAGATGACACAGGAACTGTGATTAAGAAGTTGATTAGTACCTGACCAGCACGGAAAAACAACTTCGTGATACCGATTTGATACATTTCTGGAGCAATAACAAACTGATGCAGGATTGCCACACACACACTTAACACATCGTGTTGGGAAGATAGGCTCTTTGGTAGTAAAAAGCCATACCTGCATTTTAGAGTTGCCACATCATGAACACAAACAAGAGTTCAAGCTTTATCCTGACTCAACATCCACAGCAGATGACTACCATATGGTCAACATATCCTGAAGCAAAAGAGTTTCTTGATTGGGATTGCATGGATCTGACAACAATGCTTGATATGCATTCCCCTTAATTACAAGTTTATGTGAGGTTACTTGCAAATGCACTAAGGTACAGCTGGCCACCTTATTGGGAGCAAATTATCTTTCTTCACAATCTCAGGATAGGGCTAAAAACTGGTTCACCTCATGGCAAACTGATTATGTGAATGGCGTGTGGGATAACCAGAGCGTGCTATACGGACCACTTCCAGAACTCCACAACAGCGTAGTTGCTGCAGCACTAGCTCTTGGTCCACCACATTTGGAAGATGTTGTGGGTTGGGCTTTATGCATCTTATGAAATGAGGCTCAGTGCTCTCTAGTCTTTGCATCAGCTTGTTAAGTTGTCCCTGCAACACCACCCATTGTTCGTTGCAGTAAATCCTGATGAATCTGTTAAGACTCTAAATAGCAAGGAGAACATAGCATGGAGAGGAAGCCTGATTGACAGGACATTACAGAATCAATCAAATCAAAGATTATACTTCCTGTCCAGTTGAGGCTTGAAAAACAGCCAATAAAAAAGTTAACACCAAAAATATAAGCTCACACCTTGAACTTGGCTGCAACACTCTGCTTTTGAGATTCAGTGCCATTAGCTCTTCGAGTAGGACTGAGCATTTTCTGCAAACCCTCTCCAATGGCAGCTGCAAATAGCTGTGGCAAGGAGGAGTCACATGATGACAGCAGCTGCAACAGGTCTGCATGCAGCAGGTCTCTGTTTTTCTCCAAGAATCCATTTGTCTCATACATTACCTGCACCAAGTTTCCATGGTTAGGATTACATGAGAGAGATGGCAGGGCACATAATGTTGTATTTATTGATCTAAGTACACAGTCAAGTTGGGGACAACACAGGTGCTAGTCAAGGTTTCCTCCACATCCCATTTTGGCTTCCAACAGACACGAAGGGTGAATGCTATTGCAAGGCTGACAGTCAACATGGACACCACAATTACAAATAATAGTGACATGACAATGTTATACCTCCCCAGCATAATGACAAATTCGAAATGCCTTGCTGCGCTCTCCTTTGAAGCAAGTATTTCCCCTCAGATGTTCCTTCAGCTTCTCAGCCAGTGTCAAATCTGTGGCTCGAGGGAAAGTGCACTCCTCATCCAACAATGATATCATACCCAGAGGTCTCTGCAAGGTTGTGCACCCAAGCTCTCCCTCTCAGAGCTCTTGCTCTCACTCAACCAAATTCTATTATGTGATCAATGCATATATTAGCCAAAGATGGGGGAAAGCCTGAAACCTGAATGGATGTCTATGCCTCCATAATGGAGGTACACAAATGTCAACAATGTGGAATCATTGACTTGTCAAGAATATACTATGATTTCAGTTTGAGTTACAATACCTTCTCAATGAGATCCAGACATTCTTGATTGTCTTCAAAGTCAACTCTTGTCCAATCAATGTTCTCTGATGTGTACTCCTGCAAGACAAAAACAGGACTAAGGACTGGAATATACAAAGATAGATAGGCCTACAAATCTTGGATATCACAAGGAAAGCAGAGTGGAACAGTGAGGGCCTGTGACTCAAGCACAGAAGAATTGACTAATCCCAACTATAACATGCATGCAGATTGCGCCTGCTCTTCAGTGCGAACAAACCTCTTGTTCAAGCTTGAAAAGATGGCGGTTAAAATGCTGTTGCAGTCTCTCATTTGCATAGTTGATACACAACTGCTCAAAACTATTCCTCTGCATGGACATCATACATAAAGTGTCAGCTGATAAGAAATTTCCTCTTGTGACACAGATGACATCTGCTTCTTAATGTGCTGTGCCACAATTCGCTGAGCAGAGCATGGAAAGAATCATAAAATTTCAAGCCTCACAATAACAAATTATGCACACTTGAGAGGCAAATAAATAGTCAATGTTCTTTACCTTAAATGACTCAAATCCGTAAATGTCCAAGATGCTAATTGACCGGCCAGTGCGTCTCTTGCCAACTTCCAGTGACTTGTTGATACGATCTACCAACCAATCAAATAAGCTAGCATAGATAGCTTTGGCAAGAGCATCTCGTGAATCAGTTGCCTACATACAACAGGCACTATTTCAACAACCGCTAATTCATATCACTATATTGACATTCCTCCACAAGAAGTTGCATACATGTTTTCCAAGCTGACCTCCAATAAAAGAAACAACACCAAATAATTGAGTACCTAGTCATAAAATCCAAGGAAAAGCTTTTTAAAAAATGGTTTATTAAATAAGGTTTATTACAAGTAGCACACCTGTTCATATGTTAGTCTTTGTACAATATCATCACCCCCTGCATGGATCTTGCGTGTTGAGAGTGCTGCCACTAGCTCATGAATCTCACAGTGAAGTAATCCTGCTGCTACCTTGACCGCTGCAAAAAGAGGTCTCACAGTCAGTCAATTGCTATCCAGTCACTAAACCAGATTGTACCATGTACATTGTTTGCATTCTGTCTCATTAGAAACAATGTCTCATACAAGCAAAGCTGATTACTGTTTACCCAAATCCATTGTTCAAATAATTGCACCACATGTTGCCACACAGCACAGCTAGGAAATACCTAGCTTACCCTCATTCTCATCAACAATCACATTGTCATGGTCCACTATGTGAAAGGTGATATTCCCAATCCAAAGCACAGCTGAAAGCATTTCAAAAGCTTGCTCCTGATCCTCATTGCTGATTTGCACTACATTCATGGCCCTCTGCAACCCCCATGTTCACAAGAGACACCACCTCAGTCTGATACACCCAGCAAACCATCTCCAGAAAAGAGGACACATTGCAAATACAGGTTCAAGCTAAATCACTATCTTTGCTGATTAAGAACTTGTATTACTTTGTTCTCCCTTCTTTCTGTCACCATTAAATGTATTCCAGTCCATTACAGTCAGTCACTCTCCAAAAAACAACCACTCTTGGTGCAGATCTTTCAGCACAGTACATTCACAAGTACCAATACATATAATTTAAGTCAACCTGAGAATAACTGAAAAGTGACAATAACAATGTTATGGATATTTCAGATATGAAAAAATAACAGCAACCCAATCAGCAAGCATGAAAAAGAGGAAACTCAACCCTAGAGAAAAGAGAAACCATATTTTGACATATGATTTTGAACTCATAGTTCTATAAGAACAAAACTGACTTCATATGAACTTATATGGTTTATTTTGACAGGGTTCAAGACAACTCAGTTCATATGTGGAGGTTATTTAGGGTTAGGGTTTAGGGTTTATTTTGACATGAGAACAAACTGACTTCATCACTTGCTTTTTGAAATGCAAGCCACTAGATTAACATACCCTCAAGAGATAAAACTGCTCTGCATCGTCAACGTTGTCAATTGATAAACAGTCACTGTGATTCAGATAATGATACTCCTGAGCAGGTCTCACTTTCACACGCTCTGTAGCATCATAAACAAACAGAAAAACAGTTGCTTTGATCTGAATAGGGATGCTTCTGAGCAGGTTTCACCTTCACACAATCTATAGCATCACAAACAATTTGCAAAACAGTAACTTTGATTCGGATAGCAGTACTCCAGAGATCTTACTCTCTGTAAAATCAAATTTTGCATCACATTTTCACAAACAGCCTTTTACTTCAGTTCCCTACTGATGTGTGAACTCTCCTATACTCAAGGGTGCTGTTTTCTTATCAATGTACAACTGTAAACAACAACATGCAGATTGACTCAAAATATACCTTGCAAACCAGGATCAGCTCCAGCACAGAGCTGGTAGAAGACATGATAGGATCTTTCACCGCCTGCCTGTTGTACAACTCTAGACTGAAGCCAAAACAGAAACTTGACAGTCAGCTCAAAAATGTCAAATCAATGTAAGCACACTCAACCATAATCTGGCATGAAGGTGAAATTGCAAGACACCACTTGGAAGGCTGAAAAAAGCCTTGGTAGCATGCCACTTGCTAACATCTTTTGCAAAACTAGCCAGCTTACTTAAGCCTTTTGGCACACAACTCTGTAAAGGCAGGTCAAATTTGTAGTGTTCAATGGATGTGACAAAATGGAGTTAAATATACCCAAAACAAATTCCAAAAGAGGCATACACTCACCTTTTCAAGTAGATCTTATCATAGATAAATTCCATGAGCAGGTTGGCCGAGCACAGGGCAACAAGAAATGAGGTTAGAGTAAAAGATGTTGAACAAAAAGCTTAATCACAACACAATTGATCCATTCTTTGGCCCTTTGTCTCAGACAAACCCCAACATGTAAATTGCAAGGCAGCAGAGAAATGGCAGATGGCTTACAAGTCTGAATCTTCGCCCCACAAATCTTTCCAGAATTATCAAAATGAATGTCAATCAATTTCCCCTGTGAAAACAAGAATAAAATCACACCCAACTCTTCACAAACATCTCCATGATTGTCCCCAAAAGAAATCTTGCTGACAGCCTACTACACTTTACATGTTATTCTACATCTAGTCTTTGTAGTTAGGGTTCCAAACACAGAGACAATTATGCTTCCACTAGTGATTTTGACATTGCAAAACTTGGTCATTGCATTGCTCCTCCAGAATCCCAATCTTGCCCACAATTTGATGATTGGTTTAATTGAGCATGGTCATTCAAAAGGAAAATGGTAACTGTTGACAAAAGGTCGAAAGAATGGCCCATCAAAACATGCTCTAAGAGGAAGTGCACTGCTTACAAAGCGGCTTGAGTTGTCATTTCTGAGAGTCTTGGCATTGCCAAATGCCTCAAGGATTGGATTGGTCTGCAAAATCTCATCTTCTAGCCCACCACCGCCTCCAAGAGCAGCCAAATACTGCATGGCAATCTTAGCAGTTTCTGTCTTCCCTGCACCACTCTCCCCACTGAAGAAATATTTGTAAGCCTCTTTCCTTAGCATTCAAGCACAAAGAATCACAATAACTGGAGCTAGTAGATTGTCAACTTGTGATAAAATCACAAGCTATAGCTTGAGAAAGAAACTGTTGCAATGATAAACATCACAATACATCTCCTAATCACAAACCACTGTGATAAGAATAATTGCAGGACAGCTGTGGCAGAAAATTGCAAGGACAGAATTGACAGTCACCCATTACCTGATGATGATGGACTGGTTGATTCCCTCTGCAAGTTCCAATAACAATTATAGTTAAAAGCAAGGAAAACCTATTTTGGCTACATAACAGAAATTAAAGTGGCAAGTGCTGCCTTTACTAAAGAGCAGCTAAACAGAATACATCAAAATGATCAATTGTGTCTCAACCCTCTTAATGGTGTCTAGATCTTTCAAAATATCTTCACACAACAGTTACAGGAACAATTCATACCTCTGACCATTGCTCGAAAAGCAGCATCTGCAGTCATATACACATGTGGGTGCAAGCTTGACCCTGTCTTTTTCCGATAAGCTTGAATGAAGTCTGCAGTATAGATGGGCACCTTCTTAAAAGGGTTGACCGCTATCAGAACAGGACCTGCCCTAGTCTGCATGACCAATTATAATGTTGGTTAGCATTCTTGAATCTCTGTCCTGACAGACAATTAGACAGCTGCTAAAATGTGCTCAGCTAGCCAGAACTCAGAGAAACCTCCACAATTGGGCCCTTTCTACATGGGTCATAGACCATATGATTTTGGACACAGGAACAGGCCTCACATATATCATGTCCCTTGAATATCTGTAAGTCAAATCATGAAGAACAGCAGGCTCATTAAGGTAGCTGAGCTTGATGAGGTCATCCACTCCCTCCAAGATGTCAGGATTTGCAGGTTGCAGCAACCCTGAACTTGCTGTGACAATCTGCAAACAAAAGCACTCTTCAGACATGGACCTCATTAGACATTCTGGAAAGGCCTTCAAGACATCCTGCAGGAAACAGAATTCAAGTTGAAGCTCTTACTCGACAGTCTGAAGTGCGAATGACAGCCTGTGTATCTTGTATTGATACAACCACCCCAGAAATCCAGATGTTTTCACTTGTTAGACACCACACACGAATGTTCTGCAAAAAAACCAAGGCATGAAAGATGCTTTAGCATCATCTGATACCTTTCCAATCAATCACCTGCAGATCAGTTTGTCTTACATACTAAAGAATCCATTCACAGGAAGCAGATGCAAGCAAGTAGTACTGGGAAATGAAAACTGTTCAAAAGAGCTGACAACTGTAATTTGCAACTTAGCTCATTACAGAGCTGCTTGATATATGAGATACCTTTCTCAAGCAGGGAATGCCATCATCCTTCCACTTCTTGCCCCCTGTAGATGGAGAGATAACTGGAGCAGGAGGTTCCTGTGATGTGCAAAAACTGAAGCTAGAGTTTAGAGAATCTTCTGTAAGAAAATCAGCAGATGAGCTCCTTTGAATCTGGGTGGTGGTCTCCACAGCATCCCCATGAATGCCATTTTCCCTACCTTCTATTTGTTCTATCTGTATACTCATGTCAATAGCAGGTATGAAGGTAGGGGACCCCACATACACAGGACCACCCACTTCACCTTTGAATGTGGCCACACTGTCAACGAGAGGCCTACAACTACTGCTGAGTGCAGTGGAAGTATCAGAAACTTCCATCAGCTGACATTCCTCTGAATTGTTGGAGCTCTTGACAGAACCAACTGAATCATCACTGGGCATAGAGGCTGCTTGCACAGTTGAGCTCCCCCCAGAGACATTCCCATTGAACAATGCACTGGATTCTTTGCTGGGGAGGCCAAGATTCTCCAGAGTCACACCTAGACATTTCCTAGCTCGTAGAGTGGATGGCAAACGAGCTCTGGATGTTGGCCTTGGCGGTAGAGCAGGTAGCATGTCTTTCTGGTTTTCATCAAGCACGACATCCCCATCATCCACCATTTTGATCGAGTCCAGCATTTCCTCCAGAGTACTCCGGACAGGGCTCCTTGTAAAATTCATTGTGACCTACTGGATGGATGCCACCCTTGACTTTTATGGCAAATAAACCATGGATGTACCAGGCTCCATTTATAGTTCTGGAATGATTCAGCACTCAGGCAGCAGATGAATTTCCAATCCTCTCCAACAATTCATCCCATGGAAGAGGGCAACAAATCTCAAAAGTGGGTCTGATCCTGATAGCCACCAACCGCAGACAAAAAAATGAGCTCTCCAGTTAAGGACTGTCATCTCATACAGAAACCTCTCATGTTACAAACCTGCTGCTTGTCTTGCTAGCAAAGTAAAATTGTGTTCTTCAATCAACAAACCATTAAACACTTGATATTGAAAATGGAAAAAAATACACTGTATGCATTAATTGATGTCTACATCTTGGGTACTTTCAGAATGTCTAACCAAGTAAATTGGATTTAGTTGTCAACATTTGGAAAGGGAGGCTTTGATTAAATACACTACACATAGAGCTGCATGAGCACTCCATGATTAAACAGGCTAAGATAAAAGCTCATTAATGCTAAATTGGTGATTAGTTAGCTGAGACAGCATTGAATGCTGTACCATACTTTGTACCACAGTGGTAGTGAAGCTCCTAGAACAATTCGAGTTCCAAAGAGATTGAGAGAAAAGCTGAGAATTTTGACACAAGATGTTTTCAGAAATTCGTCGTCTTCTCGTTATCTTTCACAGGAAGGGCAGCTTACCTCACTGGTGACCTTGTATTCTCTCTACCACATTACCGGTTCCCTTCTGTGAATCAAAGTCTGGACCCTCTCCAACACATACGGAAGCACGACAGGGTTTGGTTCTAAAGCCCCGTTATGCTAAGTCCCATTCCCATTTTCTACCCGCGCTGGCATCGCGCTACCTTCCTCCCCGCGATGACATACCCGCCTATTACACTTCTTCCCGGTGATATCATCCTAATCACGGCTGAGAAATATTGTACCAAATGCCGCAATGGCTGTAGTGAAACCTCGAACTATGCGTTGTTAGGAGAAGCTTTGTATCGAGAGGGAATTGGAATAAAAGAAATCCCCGATTTTTCATGAAAAGTGCACGGGGTGTGTAGAAGGAAGAGATCAATCAGCAGGCACAAGACAGGAGAAGGAAGAAGAACACCAGGTCAAAAAGTCAATGGTAAAACGTAACCTCACATGTTCCTTCCCGGTTTCCGCGCCATGGATTGCGAGAAGGAGCTCGTTTCTACAAAGACGAACCAACGGCGTTTCGAAAGATAGAAAGAAAACTTCAAAAACGACCACAAGTTGTCGCAAAGAACAGCGCAGAGTGCGCAAACATGTAGATAGAGCAGCACAAGGCCAGAAAAGAAAAGAAAAAGGAGAGCGAACAAAACGAAAGAGCGATTACAAAAGCTCGCAAAGATAGATAGATAGCTAATGCAAAAAGGCAATACTTCGAAAAACAAAACAGCCAAAAAAGAAAAAATGAAACAACCTAGCTCTCACTCCCTCAATCATCAGAAACATTATCAGAGAGCTTCATCATCATCATTATCGTCCACCGCAAAGAGAGAAAGAAAAATTTGGAAAGAAAACAGAAAATCGGATCAAAAGAAAGTAAAGATATCGCAACGAAGAAAGAAAGAAGACAAGGTAAGTAAGGAAGAGACTATCTGATCGGTTACCAAAAAACAAAACGCGTCCCAGCAGCAGCAGAAGTCGTCATTGAGGAGCCTCACGATCGCCCCCCGCAAACAGAGAAAGCAAAATTTGAAAACAACATAAAAATTGGATCAAAAGAAAGAATACAAAGTGATAAGGAGAACTAACTTGGTTACCGAGGGGAAAGAAAACACCTGTGGAATTGATTGCTCGTTTGCGCGTGCGTGTGGATTTACTTCGAGTTCTCCTCCGAGTGTGCGTCTCTTCTCCCTCCATCTCCGTGTGTCTTCCTCTCTCTCCTTTCTTCCTCTCTCTGCGGTTCGTGTCTCCCGCGCGGTGGACCGTGCGGTCATCGTTTCAAAAATTCCCTAAAATAATGGCCTCCTCCAAACCGAGTTTTCACTCGACCGTTCAACTTTTGGGGGCGGGGGAGCGGGAGGCCGGTTATTGGGGGGGGGGGGTGGGTAGGGGGTACCTATTAAGATATATTTGTGTTGTAAAAAAAATTAAATTTTGTTTTAAGGTAGTTGGAATTTTATTTGAAATTTGAGTATGCAAACCCATTTCCCACAAAATTTTTAAAAATTTATAATTAATGGAATTAGAACTCATTTATGTCAAGGCCATTATTTTGAGGCTTTGCCATGCTATGGGCTGATGGTGATGATGTTGTCATTGGAGTCATTAGAACTAACATGATTGACTCACATTTATGTCATTTATTTCTTTTCTTTTTCGTATAATTATTAAAATAAATTTGTGTTGTTCAAAGAAGCAAACAAAGGATTTGGTTGGAATTGTCTAACATTTAAAATTTAGGCATGTCACAACTTCGCCACACATTATAAAATATTTTATAGTTAGTGAAATATAGAACTCATTTATGCCAATGCATTATTATTAACGCTTTGCCATGTGACACACTATTGTGTGATGATGTTGTCATTAGAAGTAAGTAACATCATTCATTCACATTTATGTCAAGTTTTTTTCCTCCTTTTTTTACATAATTATATCAAAATAAATTTGTGCTATTGAAAGAAGCAAACAAAAAATTTGGTTGGAATTGTGTAACATTTAAAAACTTGAGCATGTAACTTTGCTACACGGTATAAAATAATCAGTAATTAATGAAATATAGAACTAATTAATGGCAAGGCATTATTATTAAGGCTTTGCCATGCTACATACTAGTGGTGATGATGCTATCATTGGAATCATTACAAATAATTTCATTCATTCACATTTATGTCAAATTATTTTCATTATTTACATATTTTATTTGAAAAACAAACAATTTTTTTGGTTGGAATAGCGTAGCATTTAAAATTGGGATATTTTTATTTTTTATATTTTTTCCAATCATGCAATGACTGAAACTTGCAATAATGAGCGTCCAAATATCAACCAATGGGAAGGTGTGAAAGCCCACACATGGTTGGTATGACAATGGTCATTAGTGATTTTGGTGTAAGGTAAAGTACCAGGGTGGGGGGCCTTCCCAAAAGAAAGAGCCTAGGACGAGGTGATAAGTAGTGGAGTGAGTGTGGCCAGGCATTTAAGGAATGTCCCTCACCCATGGGTCGTGCCATTGTCAAACGGGCAAGGTGAAAGTTACCATGAACCTAAAACATAACATAAACCAAGCTCTAGGGTTTAGGGTGTTGAAGCTATAAATGCCCTCCAAATAGGTGCAATAGGAAATCTCTCAAGTGCAATTTTTTTACCTTTGAGATAGGTGGCAATCACATTAAACAATCCCACAAAGAGGCCTAATATGGACAAAGCAAATACACTGCAATGTCTGTAATGCCTTGGACGCATGAGTGTTGAACATACTACCACTCACATTCTACATTCACATGAATTGGTGTCTCTCCTAGAACAAGTGTTGCCAAAAAATTTGTGCCAAAATTTTTAAACAAAAATAAAAATAACACCCCTTAGTCAGTCCATCTTTGGGTACCATCCAAATTCATTTTCCAGAAGGTAGTGGATATTTCTTCTCCTCCTTATGGACTTTGTGATCCAGTGTGTCCCACCTCCCCTCACCCTCCCCCCCCCCAACCCCCAATCATTTTTCCTTTCACATAAGAGTTATTTGGCAAAGCACCTGAAACTGGGGTTGGGACAAATTTGGATGGGGGGACCAAGTCAGAAGTGATGATGAAAGAAGAGGTAGGTACACAAGATAAAGGAGGGCATTAAATTATTTTTTTCTCACCTAAATTGGTCAGTTTTTTTAATTAGCTCTGCCCCTTGGGAAGAGACTAGGTATGAATTAGTGTAAGATTTGAGCATAAAAAATTTGGCTAAAAATTGACCCAATGTGTGAGTGACATTTAAAATACTATGTGTGCAAATGATGGAGGAGCATGTTTGACAGAAATGCATGCTCTGAGATGAGAAGCTCTAGATGATTCAAATAAGGGAAGTTTTGAGTTTGAAGTTTGAACCTGCCATAAAGCTCAGGGTCGTTATGCAATGACCTGCTTGTTTAAGGTACCCTTTTGCTGTTCCTTGTACTCTTCTTCTTCAATGAATCAAATCTTGTCAGATCCATATCCTTCAAACATGGTGAAGTGATACCTGATTTCATTAGATGGTACTCAATTTTGCTCACTTTTTTTTTTAATACAATCCGATTGGGGATGAAACAGGGATTTCAAGCTCAAACTTGGGGCTGAAGACTGGATGATTTTCAGGATGACACTCATGTAATGAAATTTTCCACCTGGGGAAAAAGGGATCAAACCTGACTCACATCATTAGGAAATTTGGGAATTGTTCCTCAGTTTTGTTTCATAGTTGGGGCTAATAACTGCAAACACCCCCATCACCTTACACCTGCGTGTTATAACACCACATTGATGGGGGACTTTGTGGGCTTCACTGGAGAAAGACGTTCTCTGAGAAAAAATTTCAAGTTTTTGAAATCCTAGGTAAGAAGCCAAACCAGATTGCCCTGCTTCACAAGTATACCGTACACCGGAGTTCCCCATTCAAACCCAAGACTCAAAAACCCATGAACCATCTGGTCCTTGTTCTTAAACCTACACATGCTGTAGTTTAGGTTTGTGCATGTATCCATACCATATATACCTTATGGTATGCTGGTGGCTCTTGGTTCACTCTGGCTTATACAATTGGCCATAGCATTCGAATTCCCTGTGGTGGGATTTGGAGGCCAGGTCCAACCCCCACTGCCTGATCCCGGGGCAGGCTAATTCTGCAACGTTCCCATGAGTTCCCCCCCCCACAATTCTCTTGGCTTTATCATAACCGGCCAGGTACTATCTCTATCCCCATACCCCTCGAAAGGCTATGAGTTTGTCGTAAAAGGCACGTCCATGAGTTTTGATTGATTCAACAACACCCAGGCCGTCATCAAGTACAAGAAGTTCAACAGCATAACGACTTCTCTGCTGTGTCCCAGAGTGCAGAAATTTGTTGTTGTGGTGAGGCCCCACGTAATGATAATAACCAAAATCTATGCATTCAAAACGGTGGTCATTGTTCAGAGAACAACCAAGATAGAGCGAGAGACTTGTTGCTGCATCTAACAAGGGGCTGGCTGGCTGCACATGATTGAGAGTGAGAGTCTCTCTCTTCCCTCTGAAAAAACAGATTCAAAACCTGAGCTTTGTTGGCAGGTTGGAGATTCAAACCTGCTGAACAAGTGAGATCATGAAGCAGAAGATGTACAAATTGATACAAAATGCACCCCACTCCACTACTTTCATTCAAAAACTGAAACCTGGCAAGCTGCCGCACTGACACCCATTGGACTTCCTCCTCTTGTCCTTGACTGACACGACTGGAAGTTCCATTTTGCAGTCTTTTTCTAATGCTTTCTTGGCAAATCACCAACTAAGATGATGATGAAACCCTCCCAATCAAAAATAAACCAAAGCACCAAAAAAAGGGGAACAGAATGAACAAAATGCAAGGGCCCACGTCGAAGAAGATAAAAGAACCACCTAAGAGGGCGAACCCTCCTGTTGTGAGAAGCATGTCAAATAAGGAAAGGGGAGGATCGCCTGAAAGGACTCCTAGCCTAGATCTCCATCTGTTTCAATAAATTTACTAAATTAGGTGGAGATTTCTGTCCTACTCTAGGGTTGTTTGACCAATTTTTACTCACAAAAATTAATTTTTTTTTAATTTCAGTTTGCAACTTACATCTCCTGAGATTAATAAGTATTCGTGTTAAAGAAAAAAAAATTCTACTTCAATTTGTGATCCAGAAAAAAACATTTCTACTTCAATTTGTGATCCAACAATACTTGAGACTTGCTGGGCAAAGAAACCAATAGTTGGAAACATTGTTTCATGTTTCCCCCATCATTGGAGAGGACATTTGATGTTTTTAAATTTTACTTGCTAATGTCTAAAACTAGTAACTCCATTTTCACAAGTTTTTTTTGTTCACTTGTATTTGCAATTTCCTAAAAAATATTCAAATTGCAATCTTGATAAGAAAACCATCTTGATTAGCAAAATTTCTTGCATAAGGATGCAAATAAATGTTCATGACGTTTTACCAACATAGATATGAAGATTTTTTATCACTTTTTGTAGAACAACTTTTGGGTTCCTTCCAACAAATGAGGATATTATACAAAGGCTTTTAAACTTGGATCTAACATCAAGGAAACCATGTTGTCTGCTTTCTTTTCCTCATATTTCCTTAAGAATGAAAGGAAGAAAATTAGTACACCACAAACCTCTTATTTTATGTTAGAGGCTAACAAAACTAATTCATTAACAAGATTAGATTCATCTTCCATTAAGCTTTGAAAAGAAGGCATAAGTTCATTATTTTCTTTTAATTTTAAACTCATAAAATTTGCAAAATATAATGCATCACTAAAAAACCAATGTTCACGAAATTGGTTCAAAACACAAACAATGACAATGGGAAAAATATAATATTTTGATAAATATGCCATGTTACACTCATCCAATAACTCTCACAACAATATGTTTGCCATGGCAAAATACAATAGCTACTTGAAATTGTAACATTTTTAGGAACATCATTATTTTATTAACAAACCTACAAAATAATAACAAAAAAAACTTGTAATAGAATTTAATTCCAATATAAAAAATTAAAGTTAATTTTTAAAAAAAATCTAAACTAAACAATAAATCTTTTTTTTCATTGGTGTGTTTAGTTTTCTTGGGCATAAATATATCATAAGCCATTTTGGACATCCAAAGATCGAACAAAGCTAATGGTTGAAAAATGACATTCTATTAATGCTAGAAAAACATAAGTTGTTTTGTTTTTTCCACAAACCTTAGTAATATGTTTTATGAAATTTTTTTTTGGAAAAATAAATTAACTTTTGGACAGAAATGCAAAACTAAATATTTTAGCCACATATTATCAACAAACAACATTGGTAAATTATTTTTCACTACCAAAATACCAAGATCCTCCAAAAAATGCATTTGCCACAAATCATCCTTTCTAAAAGGATCTTTCACACAAAAAAAAATGGATATCAAAATTCCAAACAAATTTGACCTTTTTAATAATTGTTTTCCCTCTTTTCCTATTAACAAATTGTTTATTTCCTTTCCAAAAAAATTGCACCTAGACCGTGATTTGCATCCACATGTTTTTTAAAAATGTTATTCCATTTGTCTTAAATTAGTTTGTGCTCTTGGATTTATGGCATTAATTACATTTTTATGACAAAGTACAAAACACATTATTTGTGTATTCTCAAGATCCACATTTCTATTATCATTTACACAATAAAACGCCCAACATAACAATGTTCTTCCATGAGGTTTCCAATATTTTCTTTCAACATGCAAGTTTTTTATGTTATTATACTTTATATCTTGTTCATTTTGACCTTTTGGGTTTTTGTTTATTTTAGCTTGCAAATTTGGGTTTTCTTCATATGTTTCTTCCATTATATCATTCATATAAATTTCACATGTTTCATTTGCATTGATTCTATTTTCATTCTTAGAAATTGATTCATTGACAATTTTCACATGATAATTATCAAGTAAGATGAAGGGGAAAACAAACTATTCTACTAAATAATATGTTAAAAAAATCAAACAATAATATCAAAAAAAGAAAGCAAGTGAGAAAGCATTTGTAAACAATTACAAAGAAAAGAAAAGAAAATTTACAATAAGAGAATTAAGGTAAGAGGTTTGTGCTTGAAGGTTCAAAAAATTAATTATAAATTTCACTCATTTTTTCTCATCAAATGTTATACAATAGGATAGGTTTGAAGTTTGGTTATGGTATAAGTTTTTTTAAAAACTAATTAACTATATAATTATATCAATTTCCAAAGTTCTTGCAAACACATAAATAACAAACTTATTTAAACAAAATTTTGGAAAAAATAAACTACAAAAAGTTAAAAGAATAACTTGAAAAAATAAACATAAAAAAAGGAATAAAAAAGACTTACCAAACTTATTGTGGAGCTCTTAACATTCAAATGTTCCACACTCCCCCATTTGCACACCCAAGAAGGGGAAGGGGGAAATGCAAACTATAATTCAAGAACCAAAATGAACGATCAATCACAACAAGTGGCAAAAGTAAGTGAGGAATAACAACAACAAAGGGGGAATGGGTAGTTGGTATATGAAAAAAGGGCAATGATGAAACAACAAGTGATGCAAGCAAGTGGTAGTAGTGAACAATGAACAACAACATGCAACAAGCAACAACAAACAACATTAGGTGATGAGTAGTAGTACTTAATAATGAGTAACAATAAACAACAAATTATAACATGCAACAAACAACGACAAACAATGTGCAACAACAACACATCACAAATTTAACATGTGATAAATTAATAATGAAAATTGTGCGAAGTTCATTCATTCATAGGTTTGTACATTTTGCACACAAATATCATGCATTACAAACATGTTTGACACACAAATAAATGCGTTGACAAATAAAATACAAACTTATGAATGAACAAATGGGTACATTCACAAAATAAAGAATTGAGGGTGCAGCCTTAGTAAGGATTTTAGTGACAATTTATTTTGAACTATTCTTGGTATATATTGAGAATATTTCATTTGTAAGTTGTAAAAAGTCATAAGAAAGTTCTTTTGACTCATAAATATGTTACATAATACTCTTATATGAATATGTGTTTTAAGAGTCTCCAAAATCATGTCATTTTCAAGTCCTTTAAGAGTCACTTATGAGTTTTTTAAACAATAAAATCATTATAAAACATTGGTTACAATTCCTATGGTTCCTATATTTGTGAATGAACCATAATGTCACATGAATTTTGCATCTTTTTATAAATTCATGTCTCAAATGTGTTTCTAATTCATGATATTAATATGTGAAATGTATGAATTATGAATGAACAAATTTTGCACTATTTCCATTACTGAATTGTGAGATGTTAAGTTTGTGATGTAAGCAACAACAAGCGATGAAGAATGACAAATGGCATAAATGAACAATTAGGAATAACAAACATGATGAAAACAAGTGATGAACAACAATTATGGCAAAAAATAAATTATGAATAGCAACAACTGGCAAAAGTAAATGACTAAAAACAACAAGTGATTTTTTGTAAAAAATGGGTCCACCTAAGATGGGTGGTCCTTTTTTTCCTTGGAGGGTACAACATAAAATGTTGTTGCAAATCCAACATCATTTATAACCCTAAACATAAACTCGACTCAAGAAACCCCCCCCCCCCCCCCCCCCCCCCGCCCCCCTAAGCCTAAGAACTGGACATAGGGAAAAAAATTGACCTTTCGAATCTTAGCATTTGGAAGGGAATCAAACTTCACTAGATCTTACAATTACCGATTTTCATTTGTGTAAGAACTAATGATCAGGGCACTAATATGGGTATCATAAGGTTAATGCATGGAGGGGATTAGACTAGAATACCCGAGTGATTTTTTGATACCCAACCAACATTAGTTTAGGAATCCAAGGCAAATGGGTTAGCTTGGCAAAAATGCCCATGGCTTTGCAAAAATTTCATGAGATTTTACAAAAGTGTGTAAATTTGTGGAAAGTTGTAGATTTTGGTTTAAACATTGCATGAAGGTTTTGGGTAAAAGTGACAACATGATGACAAAGGCCTTTGACTGAAAGGTGTGAATGTTGGCATGAAGGAACACATCACAAAAACCCTTTATGTGAAGGAGCAGAATTTTGCCAAAATTCTTTGGCTATTTCTCAAATCCAATCATGG